>OY998230.1:9075686-10408186 GCA_963922035.1 Amblyjoppa proteus
GCAACAGCGGTCGATTCCTCCCTTCGCCGCTATTTTATCTCGCTCCGCGATGAAAGGGACTCATTCCTCCCCCTCCAGCTCGTCACTCGCCCTCGGCGCTCATCGCGGTTAATAGCGAAGAGGGAAATAAAAAAAAATAAATGAAACACGAAAGTTGTTTCACACCGTTTGTATACATGCTCTGTTCCTGCCTGACGCTCGGAATTGCTGCAGTCCTCGAACCTCTTTCTCCACCCCACCCGCCCTCCGCTTCCCCCCTCCCACGATCGTGTGGTCATCGCGCTATCAACGTAACTGTAATGCGCCGTCCGCAAATCGTTGCGGGTACGTGTTATACTATACAGCGAATTGTGTACTCGCGGGAGGAGAACCAGCCGGTGGAGTCGAGAGTCCCACGCACATGTGGGATTGAGCGATCCGAGCCGAGCGCATTGTGCGTGGACCGTTAGCCCGACGCCTGCGGTTCGGTTTCGTATCCCATCCCGGGCTGGCACTTGGCTACAACCGGGATCGCTTGACCTCAACCCGCCGTCCCACCCGTGGCCGACACTTTCGTGATCGCTGAAAAGAGGACGAGCCCGGTTTGTACTCCGCGTACCGATTGGCGAAAATTCCGTGTGGTCCCGGTCGAAGTTCATCGAGGCTTGGCATCGATGACCCGAGCACGAAAGGATTCTTCGGGCGGGCGAAAGATTTTTCTCGTTTTTTTTTTCCGTATAATTCGGCCCCCGCAACCGAGCTGTACTTTCGGGTGGGTATAAAAATATGACCGTTCGATACCGATGCCCGTCAAATTATCGGACCACTTCGACCCCCGGACGTGAGTTTTTTTTTTTTAATCTCTCATTTAAAAGGTTGCGGATGATGGTGAGGTCAGCGAACGAACACGCACCGTTGACAGAGTTCCGTAATGCGTTCGAAGAGAGAATTCGTCTGACCTCTCTCTGCCAGAGGAACATCATTGCTTCGTAAAATATATATATATATAGATATATATATCTCGGCTGAGAGCTGGTGCTTTGTAGGCCCGTTACTCTCTCTACCGGGGAACATCGTTGCTTCGTAAAAAAATTGTATATATATATATATATATATATATGTGTGTGTATTTATATCTCGGTTGAGAGCCGGTGCTTTGTAGACGCACAAACGTTGAGTACGATGTATTGTACATACCCTCAAGAGGTTCTCAAATTACTTAATTACTTAATTACGAATCCATCGAATATGTTGCAATGTTCGGCGTACATTGACCCCTTCTTCACATAACACAATGCCGAATTTGCCTCTACACAATAATGAGTGTAATGGACGCTGCGGATATTACTGTTTGTGCGTGCGGTAGACCGCTGGCATGCAGACATGAATTTTGGGTAATTTCGACGTTTGAAATTGCGCAATCTGTCGGGAGGGATTGGTAATGACGAAAACGGCGAAACGTCATGATGCACGTTTCGGGTATGAAATTTTTGTGGTTTGTACGTCCCAGCCGTGAGCGTCGAATGGCCGAACATGGACGAGAAAAGGGTTTAACGCGATTCCGGGACCACGAGATCGTATCTCGAAATTGAGCAATCTTGACAGTAAACGCTGAAGACGATGAGGGTCAGAACACCTTCTGGAATCGGTTTGCCAAAGGGCTTGATGGTTCTCCAGACTTCCTATTTTTTTTTTTTTTTTTTTCTTTTTTTTTTATCGATCTTACCTCAGCTTCGTACTCCCAGTTGCAACGATCCGACGGACTGAGTTCGACACTGCGACTGTCAACTGATTATTCTCGGCGAATTTAACTCTCAAAAGTCATAAATTCAATGTGATCGATAGCAATTTCTCAACTTTGAAGCTTGTCCCTTATAAATATTATAAAGAAGAATTCACAACATCCTCGCGTTCCCATTCCCGATACCTACTGAAAAAAAAACCATCAATGATCAAGTAAAATTCGCCTGCGAGTTACCAAAGAAAAAAATTGTTATTTCAATTCTATTTTGAATTCTTGCAATTTCTTACAGGATTGAAACGATAACGTGCCACCTTGACAGTCCTGCCGTCGTTGTTTCAGTATCATATGGAATTGTAAGAATTGAAAGTAGAATAATAAAGAGAAATTTTTAAAAAATTCTTTGGCAGTTCGCAAGCGATTTTTTTTTCATTGTACCCAGTTCAACTAACGGTTACCACAATTAATTAAACCCCTTCCATCTCCGAGATAGCAAAAAAAAGCGTGAAATATTAAAGAAAGAGAATCCACGCGGCTCTTCTATTCACGCCTGAAGTCTTCAATTACGAGGCTCCGTACCTCTCGTCTTGCCTTCGCACGGCGCCTTCGCCTTCCTCTCCATCTTCGCGGACCGTGTAAAACGGATGTTCGCCTTGCCGAGGAAACGCATAATTTTTCAACAAGGTCCCGCTAAAGTTTAACCGGAATAAAAGAAAAGGAGGTAGGAGTAGAAGTGGCCGAGAGAGCGAGAGACGGACGGCGAGAGAGTGTTAACGTATCGAGTCCGACTTGGGTCTAGCGCAAGTGGAAGAGATCGAGGCGGCTGACGGACGACTTGTGAGAGAAAGCAAGAGGGAAAGTAGCAGATATTAAAATAGCGAGAGAAAAAATAGGCGAGAAGTGTGAAATGAAAGCGAACGGATAACGATGAAAAAACATAAACGTCATAACGAATCTGATTACAAATAACGTAAGCGAGCGACGCAGATACAGAGAATGGATCAAGAAGGATCTAGAAATTGCGATCGCCGGTAGACAGTAAACAATTTTTTTTTAGTAAAATCTGAATATGAAGTTTCGTACAAGTAATTTTGTCAACTAAGTTACAAACTCGTTTGTTCAGTTTTTAATATAGAAACCTATCTATATAGAAAATATCGAAAATTAGCAAATAAAAAATTGTGGACGTTTCTGGACTATAAGTTGTTGTAAAAACGACACAATTTTTTTATTACTGTGTATGTAGATAATAAGGTAATCGAACCAGTTTCCGTCATCTTTAGGATGCTAAAGACGTCGGATTTCTGCTCTTTTTCATTATACGTGGGTTCAATTTTCATTTCGAAAAAAAATGACTGCTTTGATATATCCATCGAAGCCTTCTGATTGCGCTTCCGTCATTATCAAAGTTAATTCAGTAGGATCTACTTATTAAATTAACGTTTTAACAATGCGTCTCTACTCTAAGTTTCTGTCACTTTTTAGACCTCGATGCTGCAGGTTCCGTCACTTATGTCGCTGTTATCGTCATCATTGTCTGACCAGTTTCCGTCACTGGTGACGCAGTATGCAGGTTCACCGAGTACCGAGTTTCTGTCTTTATATCGTACTTTATAGCACCATGTTACAGATATTATTTTCCAATAATTTTACGGGTCAAAATGATATCAAAACATTAACTTCAATTTGTAATAACCGCGATGGAACAAGTGACGGAGAGTAGAGCGTAACCTATTTTGTCTGAGGCACTTTCCGTCATGACAAATTCAATAAAGCCCATACTCAATAAAACAAATCATTGCCAATATAATTGAAACTATTACTTATACTGACACCGTTGGTATAACTTTTATGTTTTTGTGATACTTGCAAATGAATGCATTCGAAGAAGTCGCGACGTTAACAACTGCAGCTCGGAAGTACCGAAATGCAAGCTGCGCCACACACTATTAAATTGTTGCATGAAAAAATGTCATAAAAATATACATATTGCGGCAATAATCAAGAGTCAGATCCGCTCTTCAATATACCGTCAATCTTTTACGGTGAAAAAAAAAAAAAAAAAAATTTCGAGATTCTAATGAAAACGTGTTCAGAATGTTCCAAAACTGAACAGAAAAATCACATTTTTGTTGTTGTTGTATCAATCAAAAGCCATATTTATTATTACTATAAATGGCATTCGATCGCGGTGACTGGGACAGTGAAGGCAACTGGACCGTTTACCTCAGGCGGTGGAGGTGAAAAAAAAGACATAAATAAAATACCGAGGAAAAGTGTGCGGAATCACGAAGAAAAGCGAGGCGACTGAGCAAGGTGTGGCGGAGCGGGCAGGGCTCGTGGAAAAAATAATAAAACATAAGAGTGGAAGGCGATATGAAACCGTACGAGAGAAAACAAGAAGGATAGAAGGATAGAAAGACGGGGGTGAGGTATGGAGGGCGATCTTCCTTGAGAGCCAGACATCGGGCAGTCGCCGGTAGGTGTACCCAGGGGGCTATTAACCGTTCGCAAACAATGATCTAGCGGAAGTAGCTGCGCGGCGACGCCGCAGCTTCTTATCGGAATTCCCGTCTCGGCTGTACGGTGGAACAGAATCGAGTGAGAGGAAGCCCGGTGTAGGGAGGAAGAGACACAGCCGGGAATGAGAGGGCGAATAAAAAGGGACCCAGCGGCACGATAAGGACGAGCCTTTTGAGAGACCGCCTAATTGGGAGGCAGCGCGAGGTTGGTCTCGCAACTGGCGAGGTTACACGCGGTGACGCGACGACCGGTGCGACTCGGCGAAAGTTATCAAATTATTTATGTGGCATTTCGACGGGATTGCGAAGTTGTTTAAATGTATTTTCGATTAAACTGTAAATGGGTTCATTAATGTTGTTACATGATGAAAAGTACGCGGTCGCGGTGTTTGCGACGAGAATCATCAGACCGCGACTTTTCCGCGGTAGAATCAGATTTTTCTACTTGACATAAAAAAAAAAAATAATATTTAGACAATATTAACGATCAAGTGTCAAGTTCGTGTGTCGAATACTGAGAAGAGGATGATATGTCACTTCTCAAAACTTTAATGTCTATTTCGATTTAAAGAAGATACCAAAATAAAAAATTGCTTTTTGCCGATGTTGGAGAAGCTTGCGATCGGGTAATGGATTTAAGCCCGGGACTCGCTGGTATGCCATTACCGTTAATTCGCAAAGATTCCTGAGGGAGTTGCTGCAGCGTTAAACCCGTCTTCTGCAGGCGGTTCGGTGTTCTGCATGCGGTATCCGTATAATGCACCTTTCTACCTTTCTGTATGGCTTATTAGGCTCGATTCAGAGGGGTTGGCCGGAGAGATCCTTAGAGTTTTATCCGAACATCTCTCTTTTCTCACAGTCTACCGATCGCACGACTGCATTTGCGTACACGCGTGTGCGCGATGAGATGATGTTTCCAGGCGTTTGAACCAGGCGTGTGTACAAACGATCACCCTCACGTGCAACAGAATAGGAGTTGCATCGACTATGGCAAAGGGCCGTTTTTCATATCCTACGCCACTCGCTCGTTCTCTCCTTTCATTCTCCTTCATAATCGTAGGCGTAGTGTATATCGAGTGTGCGTGCGAGTATGCGTACGAGCAGCACGATTCTTGTGCTGCTACGTCGCTCGTTACACCGCCGTGTGCAACGGTGTGTCCGCGGTGTGTGTCAGGGAGAACTGCGGCGGCTGGTACTGCGCACCGCGGCGGTGCGTCTTTTGCCAGGTGCAATAGTGTGCCGAGCAACTCCCGGAGATATCGCGCCGGTATGATGCAAACTGAGAGGATCTCATACTTCAATCCGCGGGCATGCATATGCAATGACTTTGCAATGCGGGAAAAGCAACGACTGAGGTAAATCATACGTCGGCGGTCGTGCCAGGGTGAGAGTGCTGAATATGGCCCCAGTCGATGTATCATCGATATGCGTGACAATCGTGGTTGGCCACGATAAGCCACTAGCATAAGCATTTGGTCCAAAAACATGTCGATTTTGAAGATTTTTTTTTAAAGCGGGTATTAGAAGGACTGTGTCGCATTTTTACACACAGTTAGTACAAGGTGTTATGAAGTTACTTTGAAGTTTTTTTTTGTATTGAAAAATAGCAACAAACAACGGACTTATTAACAATTAACAAATACATTTAACAGCGGAGAAGGTATCTCAAAATCTATTCGTCCAATTAAGGGGAAATTTGGTCAGATCCTTGACTATAAAATGTTTTATCTAATGACCGGATGATCTAAAAAATGTTCATTTATTTGACTCAGGGATATTTTTACTTGATTCGAATAATATGTGATATTCATCTTTAATAAAAAAAAATTATATCCAAAGCGTAGCTGTGCTGATTTTTACAGGATGACGAAATAGTTTATTGGACGATTAGGAATTGCTCGGCGAATGTACATTGCGTCGCATTGTCCTTGCGGATAGGCGACTTAGAGCGATGGTTCTCGGAAGTGCTATGAGTGCTAAGAAAAATATGACAAAAAAATCAATCGATTTAATGGGACATCATTTTCAATCAAGAAAAAAATTACTTAATTCGAATCATTTTTGCATTTACGATTAGATAAATGAACGTATTAGATTTCAATAGAACTCTATTAAGCTCATATCCGGATAAGCACATTTATTTGTTGCAAAAAAAAAATTATGTTGGGTGTGCCTTGCGGAGAAAAAAATAAAGATTGTCTACGTGACGTCACTGCCGGTTTGAAAATATAACTCTTAAAGCGGAAGTGACTGACCGTTAAAAAATGATGAGCAATTTCAGTTCAAACTCTTGATGTTTTTATCACCGAAAAATGTTGCTCGACTTCCGTACAGAGAGGCCAATGACTCCGTCTGTGCGAGTATGGATTCGAGTCGAGAGTCGGGCCTTCCATTTCCTCCTTCGCCAACGAAATTCCACATATATTTGTATATACACACATATATATATATATATATATATATATATATATATTTTTACTTTTCACCTTTGTGGTGAAAAGAGTGAACGAGGCAACAGAAACAGTCAAAGGAGAGACGGTGAATAAAGCTTTTCCTTGGCGCATTCGCATACTCTTAGCCCGGTCTTCGTACCTAGTCGTCGCCGTCGTCGTCATATTTCTTCTATTTTCCAGCACGAGCTTCCATTCGTCCGTTCCGCGTGCTGCTGAGAGCTCGCGCTCTCATACCCTTATATACGTATTCGCTGTATTCTTTTTTCTGCTTTCATCACCCAAGAGAGCCCCGCCGAGAGCGTCACGCGTCCCGGGTCTCTCCCCCTCCCTCCCGCGAGAACCGGGAATTGAAAATATGAATATTCATGGCCGACGGGAAAATGGGAATGGCAGGTGGGGTGGTCGGATTATTTAACTCGAGCTTTGGAACGGGACGAAAAGATGTCCGTGAGACACGCGGGGACGAAACGCTTATTCCGCTCGCCGGCTAGAATCACGTACCGAACCGGACTATGCATGAGAAGTGCATGGACCTAAGAGCGAATGTGTAGCTGGACCATGGTTTACGTATTCTTGCGAGCCCGCGAATGCAGATGCGCGTTCAGCGCCTCTTAACCCGCTGGTCTTCCTTTTGGTCGTTATTTTGCTTGCTACCGCTGCCACACGTAACATAGTGTATATGAATAAAGTGTATGTACGCACAAGTACATGCTATACAACGAAGGTAAGGCTATACGTGCGGCTGCGTACACCGCTCGCCTTTGTGTGTAAATTTTCGAGCCATTGAGGTGAACGAGAACGACAACGACGTCGCGGTGCATAGACGATGCACTTTCGCGCGGATTTGCAAATTGAAAGGATCCTCCGCGCGCAAATATAGGTATAACGGTATCGAAGGGACACACCCTGCGTCGGTGACGCTCTATTGCTCCGCGACCCGATTCACCCAACCGACCCGACACACCGCCGTACCGAACATTCCGCTTGTTCGATCAGAGGCCCTTCGATAGAAATGCTTTCGGCATACATAAAGCCCCCCGAGTTCCCACCGAAGATGTTTTTTTGTCCAATCTAAGGGAAAAACATGGTGAAAACGGCAAGTCCAAACAACCTCCGTGGATGAAAATCTAGCTTTCGACTACGCATCTTTATGCCTACGACAGGAAGAAGTCGCAGCCAGAATCTTCAGAGTTCTTTATCGAGGCCCTTATTTGACCCGATACACCGTCGTGCCGAGCATTCCGCTTGTTCGATCAGAGGCCCTTCGATAGAAATGCTTTTCGCATACATGAAGTCTCCTCGAGTTTTCACCGAAGCTGTTTTTCCAATGTAAGAAAAAACCATGGTGAAAATGGAAAATCCAAACAACCTCTACGGGTGAAAATCTAGCTTAAAAAAGGAAGAAGTCGCACCCAGAATCTGCAGAGTTCCTTCTCGATGTCCCGGTTTGTCCTTCAATATGATCCAAACTTCGATCATCTTACGTGACACTTTTTTTTCATTAACCGCATCGTTTCTCAATATCACGTCGATCCCGTTCGAAAAGATAAAACTAAATGACCCTTGAAGATAGCTCCACGAGACTAAATTTCATAAAGTTATAATAGTTGTATTTTGCATCGCGCAAACTTCGCTCGGGAAATCCTTCGCATGGAGAATAAAATTTCACAAGTGAACGATTTTTTCTCGAGGCAGTGCACTGACAGAGACTTGTCAAAGATGAATTTTGATGCAATGCAGATATGCCTTCACGGTCGCAAAAATATAGCCCTTTCAGAGTCAATTCGGAACTGCCACGAATCACTCCCGGTCTTGTGCGCAATTTATGATCTCGATCGATACGATATTCCTCGCGCAATTCTCGCGGTAGAAAGTGCAAGCTATACTCTTACGCTCTTCGATACGGGTAGTGGACGTGAGAGTTCAAGGGATCAACGATAAATTGAGCGCCACAATATATATACAGTGTGCATACAACACTATACCATCGTAATGATGAGATATCGATTCGTGAACCATAATAATAATCCATCGCAACGCATTCCAATGAAAATAATTCCCGTCGGCTTTTCTCTCGCTCTCTCTCCCGAGTCATCTACGCGAGGGCGATGACGCGCATCGTGATAATTCACTGGCGGGCATGCCGCACGTACTGCGAGAGACGTATAACTAACGTGGCTCGAGGTAGGAAGGTTTAGCGAGGCAGACGCGGAGAAGAATGAGAGAGAGAGAGAGAGAGAGAGAGAGAGAGAGAGAGAGAGAGAGAGCGGGACGAAGAACCTGCTGGGAACGTTGACGGGCATTTATCGTCGTTGCCACTAATTGACACGTTGATTTCCCACCAGCAGAAGCAGCGAGCACCACCCACCGAACGCATACCCACGACCCTCTCTCCCGGATCCTCCAGGATCATCGCGGTATTCTTAATTGTCGCGAAGAAGTCAAAAGTCCAAGTTAGGTATACGTCGGCAGGAGTGAGCGGAAACTAGACGGGCCAGCATCGGCTCTTTTAATTAGCTTGCTCGAGTCTCCTATTGGCCGAGGAGACGAGGGGGGGGGGGGCGAAGACGCGATAGAGCTGTGGGGTGCTGCTGAAACCGTCCAGGGCTGCAGGCGTTCTCACAATACGCGCACAATACTCCTCGGGCTCCTCACCGATGTACAGGCAGGGGGGCCCGCTATTCCCTGTCTAAAACGCTCCATCTCCGTCCCGCGGTCTCCTCCGTTCCGAGCTTTCCTCGTCGGTTCGAGAGCCACCGGACACGTACACACGGAACCGTTGATTCCGTTTCTCCATCCTCCATCTCGCTCGTACTAGCTCAATTTTCTTCAGCGGAGCCACTCGCGATACCAACACCGACAGGTTCAGTTGCACCCGCGTCCCGTTCAACTTGCTTGAAAAACATTCTCCGAGCAAACTTTCATTAAACTCGGGCTGTGTAGGACGAGAGGATAGGGGGGCAGCGAGGGGCGCCGGGGTGGAGCGGGGATCGTGGAAGACGCGAGAGGAACCCTTATCTCGAAACTTGGCTCAATGAGATAAAACGTGGAAGAGGAAGCCCGGCGCGGGCCCCAGAACCGGCGGGGTCCTATTGCTGGCCCGTGAGGACGAGACACCGGGCGATGGAGTGAGTCCATGGAATGCCTGTAGGGTATGTTCCGCGATGCGGCTTATATATACTGTACCGGGAAAACGTAGAACAGCAGCGGCAGTGGAAGAAACGCCGGAAGTTATGCGGGCGATTAATGATTCGAGGGGGTCGCGAGCGAGAGGGACGAAAGGAGCTCTTGACAGGTTCGTTGTCCCGAGGCAATTTTCGGGCGGATTCGCCGATCGCTCGGGAGGGTCAAATAAGTTGAATGAAAAATAAATAGAGAGAAAAATTCGGAAGACAAGAGGAAGAAGTCGATTTATCGTGCAGCGGGAGGTTCGAGGGATCTTTCGCGATTCCTAAGGTTTTCGCCCGGGTGGCGCAATTTTTTTCTCCATCGTCGAGCACAGCAAGGTCGTCTACCTTCCGGGGGGAGTCGCGATTTAAAAATTGAGCTAAAAATAACGTTAGGAGTAAAATGTTTACCGAGTAAAATGAGGCATCGATTAAATTACGCCGAAGGAGGAGGAGGAGGGTGAACAGAGCAAACAGATCTATAGGTATAGCGGCTGCGATAGCCGGTTCTCCCGTCGTCATCGGTAACGGCCCGATATAGTAGCGGTCTCACTCGCTGTATCGGTCTCTTCAGCCTTCGGGCGATATACCGCGGGAAAGTAATCAATAACGTGCGAAAGCGTGTCAGACCGAGTCTCATTATCCGAAGACGGAAAGCTATTGTAGTTCAACCAGGGCACCCTCGGCCCAGTGCTGTCGTCCTCCGACTGCCAGCTCTCCCCCCTGCCGCCCCTTTGGACCCCACCTTTCGTCCTCACTCCTTTCACTCGCACCGTCCTCTGTTCGCCTTATTCTACAACGCGCACCACCGCAACCACCTTCGAACTCCATTATCGAGACTAATTATTTCCAAGTTTGTCGTACAGTTTGCCACAATGGAAGAGCGCAAAGGAAGTGTTCTTGCGGCCTCGAGAGGGAGCCGGCTGGAGCATAATCTTGCGGATGGGAAGGCTCCCCTTTATTTCTCCTTTCATTACATCAATTGCAACAACCGATTCGCCTTCCGCTCGCGCAGCCCCTCGCAGATTCATCACTTGCTTCCACGCTATTCCTTTGGAGCTGATTCACTGCTGCCGCTTTCACTGTGTCTCTGCGTCGATTGTGGCGTGCGCGGCGCAACCGCGTTCAACGACGAGAACTGTCAAGATCGTCAGGAATTCAACGTTAACAAGAGCGGAACCGCACGCACGATACGTTGCGAAAGGCTTTGCTCCAGGGAACTGGCGGGAACGGCATCGGCATCGTGCCAGTTTAAAGCGGTTGAAAAAGACAACGAAAATGCTCGGGGAGATGCGGAGCTTCGCAAGCAGAATTTGGGATGGAGCAGAGACGAAGACGAAGCCAACGTAGCGGTCGCCGTGGTGGTGTTCGACAAGAGAAGGCAGAGGAGCGCCATCAGAATCGACCGAGTTTCTAATTAAGATCGGTGCCCGAGAGTGAGAGAGGAAGTTGGAGGGGCACAAGAGAAGCTCCTCTGCGGGCTTTATCAGCCAAATTGATCCGTGACTTTAACGAGTACCTGTGCGGGTTGCCTAAATCGAAGACGCGCTAGCACAGTAAGCCTTCACCGTCAATGCCTGATCTTCGCCTCCGGGGAATATCGTTATAAAACTCCACCTCCTTCTCATACCCGACCCTTGATAAATTCCTCCACTATAGTTTTTATCAGAAATTTAATCAGGTCTAAAACATTTGCCGAGCCGATTAACTTTGCCAATAATCGAACGGTCCCGCCGGGCTCCATCGTCGCACATACTCTCGTTCGTTGCGTCGGGCATTATAGCCATGGAATATCTTTGGTGTAAAAGATAGGGAAATTCCATTTCAAAATACTTTAGCGCTCGACCAGACTTCCAGTTTTCGTTCGACGAAAAGTTTCACGCCCTATTTCCACTTTGCGCACAACTCGTAAAAGTACGAGTGACGATCGAAAACTCGGATGTGCAAAAGGAAGGTAGAGCGAAGTAGGGAGCGATGGAGTGAGGTGGAGAGAGGTTGGGGATAGATAGTCGGAAAGACGGAGAAAACCGAATCGACGATCCGCAGGAACTTCGAGAGCCAATAACTCGAGGAGATTCCCGACGAGTGGATTTAATTGACGGGACACGGTCTGTTCGCTGGTCCAGTCCCGCGGGAATGCGAGCTTCCTGGATGATCGTTCGAGGACTCGAGGACGATTGGCACAAGCCGACGACGAGAACGACGACGACAACGTTCGTACTATCGCCAGAACTAATTTCCCGACTATACTTCCTTCCTGAGGACTACCGGTTCGCGCGATAGGTATTTAAACTCGACGGTTCTGGGATCCTCTAGAGGCTTCCCAGCACGGTTCGCCTCTTAGTTCCATCACCGGCTTTCCTCGACCTTCCCGATATCTGGGAATTGTATCATCCAACTAATTCTATATCCGGTGGTTGCATCCAATCGGAATCTTCGCCAGAGACGCAAATGGTTCTTAAACGTTTGGATGCACAGTCGCTAAATAGTTTCCCCTAAGACCTTTCCTCGCGTTTCAAACCCTTTAGGTGAATTTCAATACACTTGGAATCGGATCCTAAGAAGAGACTCGAAGTAACTAGACCAAGATCGTCCGATTGTCGATCAAAAGAGATCGTGTCGTATGGAGTACTGACCATTGTTGAGGGACCGTTGAGATTACTGCGAGTCCTCCAACGATAAAACTGTTGCCTGTTACTCCAGATTCATGTAAATGAATATTGGCTATTATGGTTCCACGTTATGACATTATTTTGAAAAAAAGTAATTCTTGCGGGTTCCATGATCATTATTCACTTTTTAGCCATTTTTCGTGGGTTCCGATTAAAGGAAGTCATTATGCCTTCCCTTGATCCGAAACCCAAGCAAATGTTTAAAAAGTTGTACAGTCATCGCATCTTTGAAAACAACCGAATGTAATTTTTATAGGAAAACACTCTGCGTGAACCGTAAAGACGGAAAGTCTGATGGATCTCAGGCCTACCGAAAAATACGAGTCCCGTGACGTACGCCGTTGGAAACGTATGGATGAACGTGTTACATTGTAGCAACAGTATAGTCGTGTTGTGTGCGTGTGTGTGTGTGTGTGTGTTGACTGTGTGCACGGCATGTGGGAGTTCTTGGGCTATTCCCAGCGCGTAAATCAGGACGATGCCATCGCAGCACCCTCGCGACCCGCCAGTGGAAATGAAATTCCGGGATTTCTACGCGACGGGCGAGTATCAACGTCGATCCTCGTATCGCCGCCGCCGACGACGACGACGACGACGACGGGGGTGATAGCCTTCGATCCCGTACCATAGTAACGTAAATTACTATTCGACGTTGAGAAACCGGCAAGGATATAAGCGTAGCCATATACCTATCTATATCTACGGTATAAAACTCGGTAGTATCATCCGGTCCAACACGTACCGGTCATATAGTGTTGTATATCGATAAACCAGAAATAAGAGTGTAACACAAACACAAGGCACACACGAAGATAGCGGCACAAACACGCGAAAACAACCATTCTTCGAGATTGCGTAATGCGGAACACGATGTTCCCGCGCTTTCGTGCTACCCGAGTGTACATGTGGGATGGAGGTTACCAGTAAACGAACGGTCATCGGCGTATGAACATTCTGGGCCACAGGACGTTCATTCGCCGAATTTGTCGTCTGCTCTCCGATGCCATTCACCAATGACATCGGTCTACGATAGTCGCATTTACCTAGGTCGATTCAATTCACAGGAATAACCCAGTTCGATTCAGTTGAACAACTTGCGCAGTTCTTGTTTTTTGTCTCTCGTCTTAAAACGAATGTGTTCTTTGGTCAATTGTCGGAAAAGCTGACGTACCTGGTTTTCGATGGGTCCTGCGAAGACGCCTCGGCTGCGGGTGCTGATGCGGCCGGTGATAAATTCACGTGACGCCGGTTACTGGCGGTCCGTGCTCGAACGAACGATGACGATGATTGGAGTTTGCACGTTAAGGATAGAGACCGCGAAAAGAAGGAGCGACTGGCGGTAGCTTGCACTTGAGTAGAGCTCGGTGCCC
This sequence comes from Amblyjoppa proteus, assembly GCA_963922035.1. NCBI lineage: Eukaryota > Metazoa > Arthropoda > Insecta > Hymenoptera > Ichneumonidae > Amblyjoppa > Amblyjoppa proteus. Next base: position 9,089,591 of record OY998230.1, read on the forward strand.
TTGGACTTGGGAGCCCCGTTCACGGCCACAACCAACACAGAAATGCTGGGATTGCAAGGAGTGCAGCCACTTTTCCTGTGCCGGCAACCAACGTACCTACAAGACGAGTGGGGGGATGGTTGTGCACTGTGCCTCTGTGGTTGCACTCGGGTTGCGCTGTTGGCAGGTGGAATTTCTCGATGTAACATCATCATCGCGTGTGCATTGGCACTAGGGAATTGTTATTAGCCGAGTGGTGACCTGACGCTGCGGTGAGAAGAGGAGGCCGCTTTGCGGGTTCGCACGGAGGTGAAAAGAAACGAGCCGAAAAACGGTCGGCAGAGTGTGCGATTTGGCAGATTATCAGGGCTGCTTTGCCATTATCTTACCTCGTGTTTCCGGCTATTGGCGTATGGACGTCTTAGGTGATCTCGTGCGGTCCAATCCATGTCGAGGGCCGACACTACGTTGGGATTGAAGTGCATCAGTTTGAGGGCGGTTTTAGTAGTCGTTTCTCCAAGATCGTCATTTTTTAGAGTCCGTCCGCTCGATTTCTGTTCCCATACCAAAAACGCTCGCACGATGGCGACACTAACTCGGGGGCATCGAGGCAAAAGACGATTTCCTGCGTCACAGTGCACCGCAGCTGCCCTCACACAAAATCTCACAAAAGCAGTCTTATATTTTTCAACTTTGTGTCGAATCGGAGCGAAGCATCCTGGCGCCTTTGCCACCCCTTTTTACCACCGATTCAATTTCTTCCGCCCTCTCTTTTATGCCATTTCTCTTTTCATTCCCTTATTTCTCTTTCTCTGATTTCTGTACGCTTTTCGTCGTCTTGCTCCTCGGTTTGCTCCGTACTGTCGGCGTCGTAATACTCGCAAAAGGAGTCAAGAGTGGCGGAGAGTATACGGCACACGAAGTTTCGATCGCATAGTGTGCCAGTTCCCGTCGCATTTTCAAACGTAACTTCGAATTCCCTTGCCGGAGGGCTGCGGCGCGCGTTTCACTGTTGGGCTTTTATTATTTTACGAAAGTCCCCCGCAGGAGTATATCAGTTCGACGGAACCGGAGTTTAGTAGTTCAGCGTAGTCGAATCGCTCCCTACAGTCGTATACTTCTACGCTGTTGCGCCCAAAGTAGCTACAGCATAAAATAGAAAAAATTGGCAATTTTTATTGATCATCTGAAGAAGATAACACAAGTACGCGGTAGCTCATATTTAAGAAAAATCTTTTTTTTTAAGTACTTTGAGTCGGGCCTCTGATATAGGGTTAAAGTAGCAAATATGGCGGTCCGATTCATGCCCATGCATGAATCGCCATGCAATAACAACTGTCCATTCGCAACTTTTACCCCAACTAAAGGGAAAACATTTTTTTTTCCGTTTCCTATTTTCAGCGGTTTCCTATTTCCAGCAGTTGTTGCCGCGCGAATGCACACTGCGTGTACCGGAGAATCCGATTAAACGACCTAGTCGACCGGGTCCAGAGGCGTGCAGAGTACAACCGAGGGTGGAATCCTCACTTCGGGCATTGCCCAACGGCTCTTTACATGTCGCAACGGTGCCCGAATACGTTTCGCCCGTTCGCCAGTGCTGGTATTACCCACCCGAAGCCCCCTTAAGGGAGCGAACGAACGGCCGTACCCTCAATGCCGGATTAAAACTTGTTACATGCCTCGAAAAACAACCCAATGAAAGAAAAATTTACAAAAAAGAAGGAAACCTGAAACGTCAGCGAAACTACGTTATCCGCGCGTTATCCGGTGGATGCAGAAACGTTAATGCGTGGAATAATTTATCGTATGAAAGGCCTTTACAGCCCTATGAGGATTCACTTGTTCGAGCTTATTAATGTACTTCGACGTTATTCTGCCTTTGCAGCTGATCCCCGTTTTTCCCCTGGTCTCTCGTCTCCGTGTCGTCTCTCTAGGATTCGTTTTTTCTCTCGCGTGCTCACTGAATACGAAATAACCGACGGCAGTGACGGATGTCGTTTATGTCCGGTCGTAAACCTTCTCTTTCATCGGTATTCCCTATACAAACACGCTCCTCGTCCGGGGATTCGGGTGGGGTTATGTAGGCACCGGCTACAGTAAAAATGACGTGCGAGCTTTTGAGCATAGCGTGTCGGACGCGAAGTGCGGGAGGAGAACACGAGAAGGCCGCTATGACCAGCTCGCCCTCTCTCTATCGAGCTCGAGCACATAACGCGAGGGTTCGCTCACCCGGGCTTGCCTAGCCCGCGATTTTCGAGCGTCCCTATGTGCCCAGGTCGTTTGGCTTATCGCCCCTCGAGTGTCGAATGTCCGGTCGTATAGCCTCGACGGAACGCGACGATAATAACGGCGATAATGGCACGCAAATAAAAATCCTGTCTAGGGCGTGTGACGTCGAATACCATTACGATCGTATATGGTGTGTATAACAAATTTTCAGTATAATCCGCGTACACACCACCCACTAAAGACTGAAAGCCTGTTTTTATTATCATCATCTTTATTATTCTCATTTGGGCGTAATCATTAGCTACATAAAACTAATGTCGACGATATAACGGCACTCAAGTTTTTCTTTTTTCCTGCCCAGTTAATCGCGCAACGACCCGAGAGACTGCCACTTGCGCTCCGGCATTCGTGTCCGACGTTTGTGAATTGCACGGCAAATATGACAAAATTTTCTCCCTCGTAAAAACTCTTGGACTAATTTTAATTTAATTTTACAGAGTGCAAGATTGACTTCGCGAAACACACTGCTGAGGCAGTTAATGTCAAGAATGTTCCACACACAAACATCAAAAAAGTTTACGATTCAAATTTTCATATTGCTTCCTCATAAAAGGTGAAATTTGAAATTTTCTTATCGCTTTCTCATAATGTTCCTTTATTCGCGAAGCTTCCTCGATGAGGAAAACAAAAATATAGAAAATGCTTCCTCATCGAAGAAACTTTGCGAATAAAGGAGAAAAAGTGATATGAAAATTAAAATGTTCAACTTTTCTTTTTCAATATACGGACGGACAATGTTTTTTGGATTTAAATTCTCGAATAGAATTATCAACCCTCCGAAGACGTCACAGAAATTCGGTTATGTAAAATTGCTGGCTTTGAGACATGCGATAATTTATGGTCACTCTGTCGTTTTCAGTGAATTAGCCTTGTCCAAGACCACAGAAAAATGTAGACGAGTTTTTGAATTTGAGAAAAAAATTTCGCTGCGAAAGTGACTGCGATTTTATTCGCGATCTTTTTTTTTTCTCAAACCCTCCACTCGTCTCGGTATCTCCGCCATGCCTACATTAAGGGTTTCTTACCACATTTCGTCGCGTCTCCAACAAAAGGCTTCACGTATGGATACGTTGATGCGCCCCCGTCTCCTCGGGGCCCGATAAAGCAAACCTTTTAACGCCGGCACAACCCTCTCGTGAATTCTTGGCTGTTAGATCGATGAAGAGGGCGTGTGCGGTACACAGCACAGACGCATATACAGTGTATAAAGTAAAAAAATAAAATAAAAAAAAATAAAGAGAGGTTATCTGAAAATAAATATTTACCTTACCCTCGAGGCATTTTGACGCCGGTACGGAGGGTGCGAGGAGGCATTATCCTCTATACCTGCCGCCGCGCAACCTTCTCCCTTCCCACCCCTATTTTTGCCCCTTTTATTTCATCTTTTAGGTTTCACACTGTGCCGAAAAATAACATCTCACTATATATATTGATATAAAAGCTACAGATATCCAATGGCGTGAATCGCGTACGATGGGTCATTTTATTCTTTTAACACACTTTTACGATAGGATCGTGACCGGAAGTCTCCGAATTCGAGGCACGGAGCTTCGAGCTGGCGTAATTGACGTGAGAATGGTCAATACCGAAAAAAAAAATCGTGAAAGACTCGCGACTCATTTTTTTTTTCGTCTCGATATCTTCAATCAACCCACCGGTTGGTCCCACATATGTGTCACGCATGAATCCGTGTATAACGTATCATCGCGCTTACGATAATAGCGTTAATGAGATCGCTTGGGCGTATGCGCGAAGGCATAAGGGAATAAGCAAGAAAATTAAGGGGTTTCCTGTATATCTCGCCGGTACCGGTAATCCGGTACCGGTACCGGCCGGGGGCCGGCCCATTACAACCGCCGTAATTGAGACAAATTAGGCATCGGCAAACAAAGCCACTCCGGCGCAATTGCGAGCGGTGCGTGTGCAGTCGATTAAATCTTAACGGTGATGGTAATTTCGGAGATATATTCGGACGGATATAAAATCCGCCCTCTCCTCCGCTCTGCCTTACGTCCTCCATTATGCCTGGGATCCACGATCCGTAATGGAGAAAAAAAAAAAAAAAAAATTGGAAGCATTCGGAGGTTCCGACGTCGAAATTATTAACGAAGTTTACAGTTTGTGTAGACCAGATGTACCGTAAGACACGCGCTTACTTACGGTGAATTTTCGTTTTTATCTCGCTGTCGCTCGTGCTTTGATCGACCCTTCGGGAACTATAATCTGCTCTTTAAACGCCTTGAATATCGAAAGGGAGAGACTGTGGAGCCCGTTTATTCTACGGTAAACACCGTGTTACGAACATCCGTTTTTTTTCCCGTCTGGCCCGAACGAGCAGACGACCGGCCACTTATTTCATGAGAATTCTGGATGGTTATTATGATCCTTGGTATTCGTGGTCCCTGTATCAATTAGTCACGGAGGTATGCGTACAGCTACTGAGATAGATCGCGGTTCAACGTACACTGAGAGAAGGTTCTGATAAAAATTAGGATAAGTCTGGTAAAAACCGACGGAACGTTCGGGTTTATAAGAACTTTGCGAAATCATCGCAAACATTCGTATTAAACTTAACACATTCTGCTATAAAAATATGGTAATTTTCGCTATCGAGGTTATTACCCGAATATCCCGTAATTTTCGCTATCGAGGTTGTTACCCGAATATCCCGTAATTTTCGCTAGAATGTAAGTTCTTATTACGAAATATAGAGTAATCGGTGGCGTCGCGATCGCGGACTGTTTGTTTTAGGTTTAAGCACCCCCTGACATTGAATTTTTCGTTGTTACGATTAATGGATATAGACGTACACCGTACATTATCAACACTTGTAAGGGGTTTCGTCGAAACGACGTTGGAAAAGTGACGGTGCAAGAGGGTGTACGTAAGGGGGGGACTGAATCATCCATCACACGGCATTACAGACTCGACTGGGGGTTCACGGAACTCGGTGATTCGGTACCAGGGGAATCGCCGTCCCTCTCAGAATTTTCCCTGACGGGTGTTGATTGGTTATCAGCATAACATGGAAGCTCTGTTATAGATATGATCCATCGTTCTATTATGTACTTCGCTATTACCGGAAAATTTCATACGATAATGCATCAGCGCGCTCCCGCCCAGAAACAATTAGAGGGATTACGATCGAATCGAAAATATCCAAAAATCACTTCGTTCAATTACTCGGCAACTGCACCGATGTATCAATTACACAGATGTAAGCCGATATTATCCGATCCCTCTTCCTCCTACGAGTCATAAAATCGCCAGTGCGCAGCGACGGTTACATTGAAAAAAACGTTTATTAACTACCAATAAAATCGGATATTAGAATAGTTTTTATCTGAATTTCTTATCATTTTATTTGACCCAATAATGTTTTCAGTTAATTCGAGAGATATGCGATATTCACCTTCAATACAAAAAAAAAAAATTTAGAAAACAGCTGTGCTGATTTTTTTAGTGATGCTGAAAAATTAATATACAGTATATCTTGAAAACTTTAGAAATCCTTCACTTTTAATAGTTTCCATTAATATGACTATAAAAGTATTTCAATCCCGATGATTTATTTTATCTTCACAGTAAAAGTATATTATTTTATCACAATTATACATTCAATTTAGTGTACCAGTTTTTCCATTTAAAAAATCCAGTCCTGTACATTAAATTTTCAATTTTTTTAACAGCGTACTTCAGCCTCTAAGTCCGGTCGTCCCGATGTTCCGCGACGAACAGGGAAGCATCGAGCGACTCGGGGAGGTCTCGCACGTCGCGTGGGTGTGCCAAGAACCCTCTGTGGTCTCCACTCTCGGTTCAACGAGTTGACTCCTCGAACGAAAGCAAAGATCGCTGTTGCACTAATACCCTCTGTGCAGTAATCCAAAGATCCGCGACGGCTAAGACCCCGAGGATTTGGATTTACGTGTATCGATTAAAGATACATACGGCAGTCCATGCATAATAGTTTCTGGAGGGACCCGATACATAATGAACTGACACGATAATCCGCGCGCGTTCGTCTAAACCCTCGGCGACTCGCAGGTCCCTAAGAACGCGTCATCTTCTTCGTCGCGTCCTCGACGCTCTTTCCCTTCCCGCGCGCTCCGGCGATTCTCCTCTTCGCAGGTACTTTCACAGCTTTACAACACATTTGCGCAACATTCGATAGAGGAATCTTCGAGGATAATCTCGCCTCGCAGGATAGTATGGGACGCGTAAGCGGAATAGTATATTCTTATTCAGTTGCCGCATCGGGCTCTCTCGGCGCCGGGATGGCTCCGATTTATCACGTCCTCGGTCTTCGCCCGTCCGTGTGTGTGTGTGTGCATGTGCGTGTGCCACGTTCGCTGGCCTTTCCGTTAACGCGAAAGGTGCATCGCCGATGCCTTCTGGTTTCTCGTTTAGCACTCTCGTACAGCCTCGGCCGGGATGGAAGCTGCCCTGCCTGTGCGTAATCCCCTCGCCAGCAGCTTACGTCCGACGTACGTACGTCCTCGGGGACGTAAATCGGGGAGAAATGATCTATCCCGACTGCATTTATAGAGTGTATACTTAGCTCGTTTTGCGCCCCCCCTTTCGTGTTCCTTCTTGGTGAATTCTGCACGCGTGAAGCGAGCACGCATGCTGCTTGCTTATAACGTATGCTCGGAAGTTGAGGAAACTGGGTATCGGATAAATTTACATATTCTTCTTTCTTTCTTGTTTCTTTTTTTTTTTTTTTGCGCACTTGTGACGGGCACTGCTCGTGCGAATTCTCGAGAAAACGGCCGTAACAGTGCCTTCGAAAATTGACGATGGAACTCCGGTTTTATTGGATTTTTTTTTCTACCTTTGGGAAAATTACTTTTGCTGCCTTCAGAAAGTGTTCATCGTGGCATGAGTGAAAAAGATCAGGAGTTTTTTTTTTTTAGATTAAAATCTTCGTGACAAATGAGGACTGCGAGTCAAATTTTTGCACACCCCATTGCCAAATTTTGCTCATCCGAGAAACTCATCTTCAACGACCGGCAACGTTATTTAATTTATTCGTACCGAGCGCCCATCCTTTCGACATTGCGATCTCGAAAGAAAAAGTAATCACTACTGAAAGCAGAGCTTCCTCCACGAGGAGGCAAAAAACTATATGCGTTTCTTGGTAATTCATTTGAATTGCGATCAACTCTGGAAAATCATGCACTTTCCAAGGTCTCAAAGCCTACGTGGTATACCCAATCTTGAGCATTGCGTGCATATGAGTTACGTGCGTGCAAGCAATGTAAAAAGGGAATGAGGAAAAAGGGGTAAAGTAAGTACTAAGTAAGCAGGAGCGGCGGCGGCGGCAGCAGCCGAGCGTTCTGTGTCGGCCGAGTCGGAGCTCTGGGTAATGACGAATCAATTTCTCGCCCCAACCGTGCTTCCTGCGAGATAGCGAATACTAAGTTATTTGTAGAGAGATTCACGTACGATCCGTATACGCATAGGTGCACAAGTCGAGTAGAGCCGTGTCGGGACCATTTTATACCTTGGGGTGCCGTTTCGCCGCGGAGATCGCCCACGCCTCCCGCAAGCCATCGATACAAATTATAAGTCATCGTACGCATACCGAATGAGCTTGATACCATACGGGAGTAGCGATAAGCTTCAGGGACGGTGCGAACCCTCGTTCATATACTATAATCGCCCGTATAGGTGCCAGCTAGCCACTGCAAATCCCTCCACGCGTTATTACCTATACCTGTTTTTTCAACTTTTTTTTCTTTCTTTCTATTTTTATCTTCTTTTCCTTCATTTTTTATTATTATTTTTTTTTCTTCAACCATTCTCGGAGATCATTTGAAAGGAGCAACGGCATCGGGACTGCCACCAGCGAGCATCACATGTAGAGTCACCGTATCGGCATGCTACATAAGAAACGAGATTCGAATCTCGCTTATGGACACGGTGCGTGGACGATGATAAATCAATTTTAAGTGTTTCTCCATCTCGATACACCGCTGGCTATTCACTTCTCGCGTCACCGTTATATGTATAACCCCACTCCTCCTCAGAGAATCTCGGCGGTGCCGTTGAAAATTATTAATGGAAATCATCGATTGTAATTCAGTTGTTTCGTTATACTTCTGGGAATTGTCACATTTATGGTGAAAGTGTCGCATAACTCATGGATCATTCATATACGTATTTTGAAATATATGAGACGGAGATATTAGGGCAACTATTTTTTTATTTTTTTTTAATCGGGTGTATGAAAAATATATAACTTATGTAAAGAATATATTTTTTAAATGTACTTTTCGTATAGAGTCAAAAGGGGGAATTTGGCCCAGTCAGGGTATCGTCGATTTACATGCTAATTGGTTAATTTACATGCAAATTGGGCTGAGCCAGATTGAACACTTTTATACTATGTAAAAAAAAAATTGTAAATTTAATGTATAATTGTGATAAAAAATTAATATATAAAGTAAAGTAAGTAAAGTATTAATAAAGTAAATTATTGGAATTGGTGTAGTTTTGTAGAAAAATTGAACTATCAAATGTGAAGTGTTTCTCAAGTTTTTAACATACTCTAAATTAATGTTTCATCACAGTTGTGTATGAAATTTAATATACCAGCTTAAATTTCATACGAATTTTTTTACAGTCTACCGAACAGGAAAAAAAAAATTACATCAATCTTTGTTTGTTACATGAATTTCGTTGATTCAGTATTTCGGTTTTCGATGTAGTCTCTACGAGTAGGTTAGCAAAAAAAAAAAGGGCTCGCGGGTATCCGGACGAGTATAACTATAGTATTTTCCCAATTTCCGAGGACTTACCGTATTGGGCATCGGGAATATAGGATATTTTTATTTCTCGATCCCCTCGCGTAGGTCGTAGAAGGGTAACTTCAAGCGAGGCTTACGCCTCGCCCGTGTTCGGTAGGGCTCACGCACCATTGATCGGCACGGAACGCGTGTAGACCTCACAGTGAAGAACGAGCTTTTCTGTACGTACAGCAACACAGAGACGTGGAACGTGAGAGGTTTCTTGGCGACGCCGAGAATCTAGCCCGAGGGATGGCAACGGAAGGGTGACGTGACGATAAATTCGGGACTCGTTCACCTCCACCGGCGGGAACGCGAATCCCGAAGAGATCCACCGAGAAGACTCACGCGCCCGGACGAACTCGCTTTATTCCACTCGGTTTCTCCGCCGGGATATCTCTCGCGGTGGGACCCCGCCGGCCGAGTTTCATATAAAATCGCGAACAATCTCGCGAGATGACGTGCAAGCTTTCGACGCCGCTTCGGGCTTCGGCGCAAAAAGCTACATCGTCCTCGATGACAATAACAATAAATGTCAGATGAGGAAGTTCGATGACCACCTATGGACTGTGTCACCGATAACATTTAGCAAATTCGTCGCTTCTGGTTTGAAAATCTAATTTTTTTTTTTTCAACTGGAAGTGACGAATGTCGACTATGACGCCGCTTCGGGTCAAAAAGTGAGATTTTCCAACCGGAAGTCGTGACGTATTTCCGGTATGACATGACTTCCGGTTAAAAAATGAGATTGTCAAGAACCGTTCGCGCAGATGAACATGATATAAATAATTGTAATGAGCTGGGTAAAAGTGGCGAATATGGCCCACCTCCATTATCACATAAATCAATTATGTACGAATCGGGCTACATTCACAATTTTTCCGTACATAAAATTTATTTCACACGTAAATAGTTTAGTGCACATCGACCTTCGTAGCAATGAACTCGAAACGGCTTTCCCCAATTCCCCGTTTCGCCGATTTATTAACGACAAGACCGTTGTACTTGTACCGCGGTAAAAGCGAGGTCGCCAACGGTTCGTAAATCGTTCACGTCGGACTACTGAGACCGAATACCAAAATCCACACACGCACACACACATACACGTATACATAAATGCGCGTAGCGAGTTTCAGATTTGGCCGAACTGTTATTTCTCGCAAACGGCGGGATGAGAGATAGACCTCTCCTTCTCGGCGAGTACTCGTCGACAGGTACGCGTCTGTCCAGCGGATATTCGCCGCGATAGCGTTTGCTACATGTGCCTAGAGGTACCCTCTGTAGCTTCGCAAATTCACCCATTTCGATGGCTTTACGTATGCGCACTCGATTTATCTCTGCTTTAAAAAAAAAAAAAAACGTATATCTACTATTTATTGACAATCGTCGAAGCGATACATGCGAACGGTAGAGACGAAGGGCGATCGGAATGCAAAAATATGCAGCTTTTTTTTCTAGCTTCATTGTCGCATACAGTCAAGGATGAAAATACCGTAGCAGAAATTTTAGATCGTTAAATCGAGGGAGCTGAAAAGGACTTGTCACAATTTTATCGGGACTCGATTTAATCCCTAAATTAAAGCAGCTCTCAATTCTTATGGCATTAAAAGTATTAAATTTATTAAATTCATTAAATTCATTACATTAAATACATTACATTAAATTTACTAAATTCAATTTATTTAATTTATTTACTTGTAAATTAATTTAGATTAAAATCTGTTAGTAGATTTATTTTAGACCAAAATTTGTACCAGGTTATTGCATCTGTAATATTACCTTCATCGCCTCACATCGCACGAAGGTAATATCATCGCATTAATCTCAAGAAGAGTTTAATTTGGTGTTATTATTGTTGTTACAATTCTTCATCGCAGAAGAAAGGGAGAACGGAGCAAAACGGACCAATGCCCTCTATTTTCGCTTACCCTTCCCTTTCGTTTGAGCCCCACCAAAAATGGGTAAAACAATCCGTTTTGACACCGCTCTTACCCTACTGTTACGAGTGTACAAATAAAATTGAATTGAACTTTCAGTAATCATTTAGATTGTTTATGTGATTGAAATCCACAAAACAATGACCAAAAAAAGTATACTATGATTGTTCCAGGCAAAAAGCGTTGAAAAAAATTGGTTAAAAAAACCCATCGAGCCCCAAAGAGCCTCGGAAGCCCCTCGTGAATGTCACGCTGCAGTACGCTCGTGGAAGGTTGTTGGATAAACGTCGCCACCGTTATTGGCATTCCTCTGCTCCCTCTCTCCAGTGTGTTAACCCCGTTCGACGTCAAAAATAGGTGGCACGTCGCTCGGGGTGCCTTCACGCAGTCCTCGATTTTTTTTCTGTTTTTTTTTTTTGTCTCCACCGTCACGGACTCTCGTATAGTAGGGTAGGATAAATTTGGTGCGAGCAGAAGCTTGAAGTCTCGGGGTAACTCCGTCCCACCCGTGTTGAGCGTCATGGAACATTTCTCCTCGGAGTACGCGGAGTCGCGAAGCTTCCTCGATTTTTCACACCAAGTCTTTCTGCCACGCTTCGTGTATTCTGGCGGTACGTGTAGATACGCCACCGGTGTCGCAGACGAGACGAGGGCTTCAAGAGAATTGCGAGGGTGTACGAAAAGCTCTGAAAGAGGGCGGAGTGGGGGGGGGGGGGCGGTGGAGACTCGGATAATTTTTCACAGTGCGAAATTTAAGTTCGCTGTGTGTATGTACAAGAGTGAATTTGATACAGCGTGTGGAGCGCGCTGGCAATCTGTTTACCGACAATCAAAAAAAAAAAAAAAGTGAAACCAGAGAGAAATGAAGAACGAGGCCCGGTTAAATTCTTTATCTCGCAAAGGCACCCTCGCGAGTAATACACGATGAATATTACACGATAATGAAAGGATACACCCGGGCTGCAGAGCAGTGGCCGAACTCGACGCTCGCTGCGGTTGAGAGTGTGTCGGGGGGGAAAAAAAAAAGTTATTTTTCGGTCGGGAGGACGCGCTTACGAGAGCTCCAAGCAGCGAGACGAGATAGCCGCGAGCTCGAAATCCCAATTCATGAATGTGAAATAGGGAAAAATAAAACACACACCCGAGCAGTAGTAATTCGCGAACTCGCGAGCGCGGAGGGGTCTTGCGGGGGCGAAGGCGACGAACACGCGTTAACACGCGACCCCCTCCGGTTTTATAATCAGCGCACAGCCAATTTTATTCCATCCGCTGTCATTCCCGAGATGAACCTTCGTATGTTTATTAATACGTATGTAAAGGTATTCTGCGCACCGTGTTCGTTATGCTTTGAAAGTCCCATACAGGATTCGTGGAATTAAAAAAAAAAAAAAAAAAAAAATGGGGCTCAGCAAGCAGACGCGTGTACCTTTTCGCGAAATTTAATGTAGATTTAATTAAAATATTCACGACGTAGAATCCATTTCGCGGTGAAGGAAGTCCTAAACTGCCGCATACTCGAATGAAAATTCAATCAGCCTTAGGATACTTCGATGTTTAGTTTTTCTTTTTTTTTCCTAAAAAAAAAAAATATATTTTTATCTTCCGTAAATATTACTATTTTTTAAAATTGCGTCGATCTTATGAAACGGATTGTACAGATACAAGTTTTTTTTATGTATATATTTTGCGGATATTTCAGCAATCCTCACCGGAATTTCCGACAGAAAATTGCGTCGGAAATGTGCGTTCAAATAAGCGTCGATAAAAAAAATTACCATTTCCGCCGTAACGATTTGTTCTTGTCTTACGATAGGAAAGGTAACATTCCTGCTGCATTTTTTTTTTTTTTTTGTTCTTTTTTCGTTCCGTTGAGAATAGCAGGGGATTGCCGCCGTTCGCGTGAAAATTTACGCGAATAGTTTTATCCTGGCTCTAATCGTGTTGAAGAACTTCTCGATGCAGATTGCGAGGGTTCCCTCACAAGTCTCAACTGTGCGAGCCTGCAATTAGGTTCCCAGCAGTATTAGTACGAGCCCGTAGCTTAGCACTATATTACAGAAGAACACCGCTCGGCACGTAGATGCGTACGTCGCTCCGAGGGCCATTATCCTCATTGTACGTAATCTCAGGGTGATTAGACTCGTATGTTAATCTAATTAGATTAACATGGTGTTTTCTTCGGTCTTATCATCTCTCACCGCGCCATCGGCAATGATCTTTAAAGTTAAAAATCAGAGGAAAAAAATCTCAGCATGGGTGGGCAAGAAAGCAATAGTAATTTGCGATACGAGTACGGTAAAGCGAACTTTATACGCACGCTGCGAAGTGAGCGAAGTGCGACTTACCTCACCGTCCGCGTATGATGTTCGCTACACCGCACAGTATCGTATAATTTTTTTTTTTTTTTGTTTGCTTTTTTCCACCATTTTTCCCGCCCTGCGAAGCATATGGCATGAAATTTTTATCATGAGCACAGGGAAACTGCGAAAAATCAATGCCGACACAGCCGGACACAATTTATTACTATGTAATTAACCACAATTAAAAATAAATAATTGTTCATTAAATATTATTATTAAATCAAATTTAATTTCGTCGGTACTCGAAATATGTCTCGTTAAATGATACATATATATGCATATATACATACATACACAGTAACGCATCGTAACATCGGAATGATAATGCAAAAGAATGAGAATCCTCAAATTGTATAAAATGCGCGATACTGTGCGAAGCTTGAACCGTTACCCAGCGACCACAACGAGTGCATCCACTGCCTGCTTTGGGGTCTTTGAAAATGCAATTTCACGCATTCCAGGCCGGTATCTCTCAGGTTCGCCTCGTGAATCCTCGGATGCGCGGGAGAGTGTTGCACGGGAGAGTGAGACGGAAAAGATCCGGAGTGGTCGCGTGCTGCTTTGGAGCCCGAAGTCTGTGAGTCGAGCGTGGGTTTGCAATTGTGTTCTCAGGGTGGCAACCCGCGGGGCCGACGCCACCTCGGCGTCGGTGCCGATCAGTTTCGTCGTGCGACCCGGGACTCCATCCCGCGCACTGGATGCGCGCCGCGCATACGCCGGTACCGTACAAGTGGGCATGAACCCGCGCTCACAGAGCGTCGGCGAATGAAATTTGCATCGTATGTAAAGCGCCGGAGTGGCCCGCGCGCACGTTCGTGTGCGTGCGCCATGGAGATGCGTATGCGCGAGGGCTTATTACGGAACAGTGTATCAACGCGGTACGTCTACAAACACACACGCAAACCATCCAGCATACTTACACGAAGACGCTGGGCACTAACACGGGACGTTCGCTTTCCGCGTTGTTACGTTTTCTCGTAGGCAATCACGCCCCCGGTGTGATTTCCGCGCATGATATTCCGCATCCGACCTTGTCGGCGGGGTCTCTCGGGCTTGGCCGCGGAACATGGAGAGCATGAATATACAGGACGAATGGAAGGGGATGAAGAGAGGATAGGAGAGAGATAGAGAGCCCAGCGGTGAGAGGCGGGTGGTGGGAGAGCCGCGGATATTACCGTCGAGAAGTGAAGAAGTCGGAGGGAGGATGAGGACGAGGTGAAAGAGGTGCAGTGAAACAGGGGAGAGGATCCGAGCATTGGAGGAAGTACGGCCAATTGTTGAACTCTGGAATTTCGCTCGCGGCCCCACGATTGAGAGTCAAGAGCGGGCTCTTGGCTCGCCTCTTCGACCGTTTCTCTCTGTCTCTCTCTCCCTCTCGTTACTGCAAATATTTATCCAATAAAGATATTCGGAGAGCACGTTGTACACTTCGTTAATGAAAAAAAGATGAAGAGGCGAAGCGGATGAGAGTAATGGAGGCGGATAAAACAAAAAAAGTTACTTCGAGTGTACTCGGCGTCTCCTCTGGCTGTTGTTTTTATTTATTAGCTACGATATTTCGTTGTTGGCCGTTGACGCTGACAGCGATAATTCGGTGGATTACCAGGATTCTTCATTTTCTTCAACTATTATTTTTCTTCCTCAGCTCCGTAATTACTGCTTTTACCGAGTCTACCCGCTATCGCTCGAACAAATGTTACTCTCCTTATCTCGTTCGAGCGTGTCATAGGAACAATCGACGGGCAGCCGAGTTCGACACTCGGCATGAGTGAACGAGACACTTCAACCAAAGTCCGCTGAGCGTCGTAACAATTTCTCGCATCTCTGAGGAACTATGATAGATACGTAGGTCCGTCTCGGCTGTTCTCCTCGTGGCTTCCCGCCGTCCTGTGTCTCCGGTCGGCGTACTTCCGACAGCTGTCGTCCCGTTAGGCCGCTTCTCGTCGCTTCCACTCGTCTCGTGATAAACGAATTTCCACCGAGTCACGAGAGGAAGGTTGAGGGTATAGGTGGTCGAGGCCGGCCGCGGTACGGCCAGGCGGAGTCCGTACCCGACCGATGTATCAGCTTCGCCGGGACGAGTGAGATCTGGAGGGAGATACGAGAAAACATAGGGACAAAATAAGATCCGCGACGTTCGGTTTTCACCGGAGGATGTGCGAAGGTGGACAGGTATAGCTAAGAACTCCATATTGCGTATTAAAAAGAAATTGAATTGCGGACGAATAAAAAAAAAAGCACGGAATATAACAGGTCGTGGTCGCGGTCGTTCCGCGGCCATGTGTGAAATTACTAATAGCCGAACACGCGCGCTGAATCGACTTCTCGAGGATGCCGATCAGCGCGACCATCGACTCTCTTCGGCTTTCTCTCTCGCTCCTTGTCTCTCTCTCTCTCTGTCTGGTTCTCTCTGTACGCTCGGCAGGCCTCCATTTATCACTAGCAAATTAATTGCGGGGTGTTGAGATGAGCGCACCTAGCAGCCACCGTCGTTCCTGTACGTATACCCGACAGGAGGCTGTATTCCGGACCCTCACACTGATAAACTAACCACCAGCAACATCGAGCAGCAGCGGCATGAACAGCATGAGCACGCAGTTAAACACGACGGATCCCATTACGACTCATTACTATTATTACGCGATATAGCAAGTAAGAGTGTACCCATAATAGAAGCCGAGTACATCGACGCATGGCAAAAGCAGTCGTGTAACATCAATGGCCTCCGCCGAGATACAAGAGGTATGGGAGTCACCGTGGTGAAACGTATCAGTCAAGTGCGTTTAGTTCAACACCCCCAGCGAATTCCGCAAAAGCAACGAATCCGGACTTGGTTGCGGAACCAGGAAGTCCTACCGCGAGGCGTGGGTAGTGGATCAGGAAAATGATACACCATGTCCACATTTTTAACCTGCCGATCATGTTTTTCTCTTCAGCCTCCAAGACAGGCTGTAATTTGATAATTCAAGATCGTTCTTATTGTGCACATCGCAGGTTCCAACGTTTACGAACTTATTCACTTGCGCATCCGGTGGATGAGTGGGAATCCAATGTTGTATACGCAAACGTTTTCGAGATCCGCTTCTTGGCCCACGAGTCAATGGTACATTTCTGTTTGCATTGCAATGCTCATCGAAGCATCCGAATTGCGAATTCCGCAAAAGCAACGAATCCGCACTTGGTTGCGGAACCAGGAAGTCCTACCGCGCGGCGTGGGTAGAGGATCAGTAAAATGATACACCATGTCCACATTTTTACTTGCCGATCATGTTTTTCTCGTCAGATTCTAAAATAGGCTGTAATTTTGTAATTCAAGATCGTCCTTATTGTCTACATCGCAGGTTCCACCACTCACAAACGAATCCACTTGTGCATCCGATGAATGAATCGCAATACAATGTTGTATCTGCAAACGATTTCAAGAGCCGCTTCATGGCCCACGAGTCAACGGTAACATCCTGATTGCATTGGAAAGTTCATTGAAGCAATACATACTGAACAACCGATAGGAGAGTTCCGGACTGGTATTCGGAACTCCCGTAAGATCGGTAGATAATATGATGTGTATGTGGTCGGCGAGTGAGCAGGAGAAGAGGTATAGCCTGAAGCAGCGACCGCAACGAATGAGCATCAGTTCGTTGGTAAGCTATAGGCGGCATAGCCGTGAGGACTGGTTGACCGAACGAGCTCGTACCTGCGACTAGTTACACGTATGAAATAATCTATTATCTGCTGCTGGCGAGAGGTAGCTGACGAAGAGAAGGAGTATATACCGGGAGTAGGAAGATGTAGAAGAACGAAGGAGTCGGCGCAGGCGGGAAGGAGTTATCTGGTGCGGCGGGCACTGAATCGCCAAGGCCGTATGGAAGAGCGTTCAGCCTGCGGAGGAGAAGTCGCACCGAGCGTCGGTCAGTGAACTCTGGAGGCAGCAACGCCAGAACCGCTGAGCGGTCTTTTCGCTTCTTCTGCCTCTCCGGGCAGCAGGAGCATGTCCATTCGTAGGTACTCCTGACTCGGTTGCTTTGCCGTTTGGACTCGCTTGGCTCACGGCTTCTCTATGTCGCACTATGGTGAACTGTGCAGTGATTGGTAGAGCCAATTACTAGCTATTAGATGTATAGGATAACCCTCCCCCCCAGTTCCTTTTTGTCCGATGTGTTTCATGTGCTGACATTCACGTAGCTTGGCAAAGGCGACTACGACATAGAGCGACAGAATTCAAAGCGTTAAAGTTCTTGCCTGCGTACTCACGTCAGAGCACCAATGACAGATGCGAGTGTTCGCTAAATGAAAGGCAGTCGCACAATTCCCATAAAATCTTGAAATACTCGTGTACAGCGTGCGCTGGTTTGGTACCGGCCAATGCGGAAAAACTGCACAGGCGTCACACTATAGTAACGAACTGTATGCAACACGCCAGGCAATGTCTAGACTCCGTTAAAGAGATCGAGGCTTCCTCTTCAACCTCGTGAAGGACTTCGCAGGCTTCCGCCGCACCCTAGCATCATGCAGTTCTATATGTACTCAAAGTTCTCTACTGCATACCGCGTATTCCTTCTCTCTATGCCCCTTTCCCTCTCGCATTCTCGATTTCCTTGCCGGCATGATGGAGTTTGAACAACTGAGAGTTTGCACCATTGCGGAAAGCCGCACGGTGGGTTCCATCGTTATTAGACTCCCACACCCCACTACTAAATAATAGCACCAGGCTGAATTTACCTAGCCTCCTTCATCACTGTAACCTTTGCCTTCTTCCTCCCGTCGTTTCCACCTTCGGTTCCGCCGCTTACCCACGAAGGGTGATCGGATCGCGCCGATGGTCGGGCGAACCTCGGTGCAAATTGTGCCACCATTGGCATGCGCGAGCTTGGCTCGGTCGTCGACCGAGCCTTGGATGATAAGTCCGGTTCTATATTGGCAGCCAATATTAGCCCCAAGATCTCTAACGAGGAAAGGCCGAGAATTTATCCTCTGTATAACCCCAGTACTTGACACCGACCGAGAATTGGTTTGCAGATGGAATATTTGAAACGTTAATTCACTTGGTATTACACGGGTGAAATATTATTATTACGATGGCCAGACGAAACCGACGGTGTTGACGAATCGAAGATCAGCGGGTAGATCAAGATCGGCGGAGTTTCCACAGACCATTGGTAGATCGATGGCCGGCCGAAGATCGGTCCGATATGAGCAAACTGACAATTCGGGCCAATGTTAGCCCGGACATAGGCCTGATAGAAGTGCACCAACGGCTGGGCGGAGCGAGGCTCCGCCGAACTTTCCTCAAATGTTGGTCTATCGGCAATCGTTACACCGACACCAGCCCGATGGTTGCTTCCGTGTAATCCGCAAAACCTACATGGATCTCCCACCTTTCGATCTTTCCTCGTGCTCCGTCGCTCCTTTCGCATTCTTCGCGTTGTCATACACCACTTTCTCAGCTTCTTCTAGCCTTTTCCCCCCGATTTCCAATACCGCTACCACTGAAGAGTGAAGGTGGTCAGATTCCACAGTTTCGTGGTATTGTGACCGTGGTTCAACCGGCGATACCAATAATCGTGAAAAAAATATCGACATTCTCAGGTGGACCAGAGGGATTTTTATACACTTTCGGTGTGCCTACTGTCCGCCATCGATACCCCTCGGATCGACCGCGTCGAACGTAACACGGAGAAGGGAAGTAATACCTGGATAGGAATAGCGTACGTGGTAGGGATCTGGAAGTTGTCTGGTCGGGGATATACCAGTCGATCGCGAACGGCTTCGTATGGATCTTGGAATTGCTTTGCCACGTGCAACTTCAATGCGCCTCTCCCATGCGATACGGATACGAGACCAGAGCCAGATGTATCGTACAGTATACGAGACGGAAGTACGATGAGCTGGTGGAATACCTTCTGTATTACCTGGACACTACCGCCTCGTACCTATCTTCCATACCGTTCACGTACGGCTCACGGCGTAGCCTCCGTTAAATCTAGGCACACCGAAGTCTCGCGTGGCTCGCTGAGGCACAGGTAGGAGAGCGACGTGCGAGAAGAAAATCCAAGGATAAATGGAAAGTACAAAAATGCCCGAGAGTCCGAAGTAATTGGCCATTCGTGAAAAATGAAGGATAGGCGGCGACAGCGACCGGCGAGAACCAACGACGGGGATGAGGAAAAGGTAGCCGGATTACACCGGAGAGGAAGAAAGCTGGCTAAGAGTTGCAACAGCGGGAATGAGAAGGGAAATGGCCTTTTTTGGTGTCGAGCCTTCCTCTCATTGCAGTGAACGGCGGAAAAAATATAGGTTGCCAGACTGCGGCCGTGCCGGGCCACTACTGCTGTTGCAGAGTGGCTGAACACCCAGGTCGCACCCAAGTATTTTTCGATAAAACTCCCAACCCCGCACCGTCCCTCAAGTACCTTTGTGTTACGAGTCACTCCTCGGCTACGCTTTTTGTCCCACCTATATGCGGCAATGTGAAAAATACGGCAGCGAGAGTGGTTCCTGGTCTGCTTATACTTTAGGCACTGCCGGCAACACCTTTTGGCGTAAAACTGCGGGTACTCTCAGGGACCAATGCTTTTTGACGGTAATAAAAAAAAAAAAAAATGACGAGGCGGGTCGAGAGAAAAATGTTTTTCATGTCGGGCACTAAGACATTTCCGATGCGGGTGCTACATGCCACAAGGGACAACGCCTTTTCAAAGTGGTGTGTAAAAAATATTACTGCCCAGAAGACAGAAAGAAGGGAGGGTTCCAAAATGGTTCCTTTTTCGGATGTTGCACTTCGTTATTTTATTTTCCATATTTCTTGCGTGATAAAAAAGGTATGAATGCGGATGAAGACCGAGTGAAATTGATGATTGGGCTTGACGCGCCATCCCTTCAGAAGGCCCGGCAGACTCTTTTAACTTCGTTTATTTTTATCTCGGTTTCGCGTGGCTAATCCATTTCTTCCCCAGGCCTCGTTCCGCGACTCGTGACTACTGGCATATGCGGGAGCTGTCAGCGCTCCGGTTCGCGCTTCGATCCTGACGCCTTTGGAGCGTTTCGCATAACGAATCTCAATTCCGTTCGGACCGATCCGCTCGGACAGGAGAACTTTTTTTTTCAACTGTACGCCCTTTTTTCAATTAACCGAGGCGGGCGTATGTTTCACGCCAAATTAAATCACGTTCACCGCAACGGCGTGCAGGAAGATCCCGCACCGCATGCTACCCGCAGAACCACCGTCATGTGAAACTAACTTGAACACCGAATGCACGTGTTCTCTTGAATATCGAGCGAGCTGGAGCAAAGCGACGCGAGGCCTCGCGTGCGCGAGATCGAAGCAACGTTTTAAAAGCTATCCGAGTAGAGCGAGCGAGACGTGTATTACCCGTGTCCCGCGGTGCGAGACGACGCTTTCCGCGAAGTTATCGGTAAACGTCGCGTGCCGCTGATTTGCGTACCGACACCCGAGGTAACATATTGACCATGGATTTTCATTCGAATCGCACTCTACCATCGATCCAAGACTTCCCGAAGAATTTATGGTTCAACTTGCCATTACAGATCGATCACAGATCTGGCATTAGTACACGAGCTCGGAAAAAGTATCGTACGAGACTTTGAAGGAATTTCAGCTCGAGGCGCTTTTCAGCATCCCATATTTAATACTTCCGATCCTCCGCGTATAACTTTTTTACTCTTCATAGTTTTGTCGGAATCTGCTATTTCCGCGAAGTTGCCGGAGCAAAGTCCCCAAAATTATTTTACTACACACCGTAATTTAGTGCACTTCGTGTAATTATGTGCGATCGCTAATTTTGTGGAAAAATTATTATTTTGTGTGTTCTCGTTTGGTGAATAATTGAAAATTAAAAGTACGCCGATAGCTTTCCATGAATCCAGCAGAGCAACGGCAATTTTAACACTTATTTTATACATTAATTAATATCATATTTATGTGCTTATAGAATATCCAGGAGGCGAAGCCTAATTTAAACATTTTCCCGGATATCACCCTTAAGAGACTCGAACCAATCGCCGATAACGCTTCGACTCATCAGTCGTTCTGCTGGATTCATGGCAAGCTCGTGGAGCAATTTTGATGTTTAATTATTCGCTAAACGAGGAGAGCACAAAAATAATGATTTTCACATAAAATTAGCACATAAAAAGCACTTAATTGTGGTGTACAGTAAAATTATGATGAGTCTGTCCTAAGCATCCTCTGAGGGCTAAAAAATTGTAAACAAAAAAAAACAAACCGTCGTAAAATTTTGTCAATTAAATCTCGCAATTGGAAAAGTGAGCAAAGAATCTTTGTCGAAAATTCAGTCCAACATTGCAACATAAAATGTTGCGCTCTGAATTAAATTTGTGCTTGAGACACGTGAAACTGTGCCGGAGCGATTGCAATTAGAAAGCCGAAAGAGTCGCCAAAATGTATATTTTTTTCTAATCCCATTTCCCCGCATTTTTCGAAAAAATTCCTCGTGAACTCATCACATCCTGGAGCAATCAACGCATCGATCATCATCGGGGTGTTAATCGATGTCTCGTCAATTCATTAAAGCTGCGCCGTTTCCGCAAATTCCCCGCATCAACGACATAACTGAACTAATTAAAATTAATTTCCAAAGTTAAATGCAACAAGCGAAGCGAGCGGCTCACAAGCTCGGCACACACGCGCGCGCACACATGCACCCAAATGGCTCATAGCGAAATAATACGCAATATACAATCGCTCTCTCGAAAAGCCGTTCATTTATTACAAAGAGACATACAGTACTCAGCCGGGATGGAAGTAGCGTGGCGAAGCAGGAAACATGAATTCGAAACGATTTCCTCATTGCAACGAACCCGCGAAACGAGTCGGTCGAGATGGAATGGGGCAGAGACTGGTTGGCTTTGTGCCGCGGGGCTACAAGCCGAGAAATGGAAACACCAACGTCGAAGGATTAATTGAGGTACCATAACACACTTAGTGTAACGCGCTCGGTCCCCTTTCGCCTCGTTCACCGGTTGATTCCGCTCCGGCTCGCGTTTCTTCTCACCCGCACGTTTTTCTTTTTACCCGCGAAGCTCACACGACCGCAGCTTCATAAGCCTCTCGCGAGGGAAGTTGCAATTTATCGCCGCCCTCCCGCTATTCCTCGGTGCTCCGGCAGCACGCGCAATCGGCACACGTTCGACTCGCGATTAAACGACTGTTCCGCGAGGAACCGCGGCATGCGCCCTCGGCAGCAGGAAGCTTACCCGGCGACTCGTCGCCGTCGGTTGTCCGAGACGAAAGATAAAAAGACGAGATGAAGGTATCGACGTGTCCAGCGACCCGATAGCCGATACCTGCCCGATATCCCGTGGCTGCGAGTCGCTCTCCGCCCTATCTGTCCGATATACCGCGCGGCGTGTACGGACGGCAGATAAAACGCAAAATCAAAAGATACGCAACAGATAGCGCGCGGGCACACGGCCAGTTTGTATCAACGAATTCACCACGGATATCGGAATTTTCTCGCGCCGGTACATAAATGGCATAGGAAATATATATCGTGTTTTGTCGCAGCCGGTGGAACACAGCTCGGACACACCGGTGGAAGTTCTCCGCGAATAATCGATGATACTTTATTGACATTCGTTCGAACGTTATTGCGACTGTGAATCGTAGACATGCGCGCGTTGTTCGGGCGGCGTCATGCTCCGGAGCCGGGATCTCCGCAGCATCCGGCTGTGCGGGACAAATGGAGGATTTAAAATTGCTCGCCACTAACTCTTCGTTGTTCCGAAACGGTTTGCTTTATAATTTCCATTTCGGAGAGTTTATCAACCGGCGCATCGACGAGCTTCGTGTTTTGCGGTAGCGAAATACCGTGACAAACGTGTCACAGCATTTATGATATTTAATTTTTTATTTTTTTTTTGTTTCTCATCAAACTTTCATGAATTCCCTTGCTAATGGTTATTGGAATTTTTAAGAGAAAACGATTGCATATAAAATGCACGTAGGCTTGCATGCACCTCCATTAATCTTTTATGTATTTTGGAAAACATTTTGTTTGCTTGTTCGTCACAATTTTCAAGAATCCAGAGGGGTCCCTTGGGGTCCCTTCGGGAGCTCCAGGCCCGGATTATTCTGAGTGGCCACTCAGAATAATAAACTTCCAAGGGCCCCCGAAAGCCCCCAAGGGAAGCCCCCGGATTCTTGAAAATTGGAATAAACCAACAAACAAGCAAACTACTGTCGAAAATATGTATAAGATTAATGAAGGTGTATACAACCGTATTACCGTTTAATATCCAGTCGTTTGCCTTTCAGAATTCTAATAACCATTGACAGGGAATTCACGAAAGTTTGGCGAACATTAAATAAAAAATTCAACTCGAATTAAATATCATAAATGTGGTGACACGTGTGAATCCCCTCCTTGGCCTTAGAGAGACGTACTTCCAGCATGACGTCACTTCCGGTCGAAAAATGAGATGTCCAAACCGAAAGTTACGTATTATCGGTGAATCTTCGGAAATCTGTCCCAGAGCAACAACCTGCAAGTCTATCTACATGTTATTCGATTTTAATCTTCACTACGCATTGCAGGATCATAAAATGACGGAGCAAAATGGATTCTGAAGAAATGAATTCAATTTTAAAAAATATAGAAATACATATTTTCCGTACAAGCTTTCAATCAGAAAATTCGGCGACGGTGGACCCGGATCGAACTAGCCTAAATTTCGTACGAGATGGATCTTCGAGCGAGTGTTCTCTCTCGTCCCTTCAAATTAGTGCGGAAGATGATGAACGTATTTCGATTTAATAATGTCGGCGAAAACTTCATTGCAGCAGAACAAACGAAAGAAAAAAGGAGAGCAATGAAAAAAAAAAAAAAAAAACAACCGGAAAACTGCACTTCGTGCAAAGTTTATCGTGAAATAGCGAGGATAATGCAACACCCCTTATTCGTCTCCGGGTCCGCCTAACTCGGTGCGGAGGCGAGCTTTCGCAGCAGCAGCACGACGGAAAACGGGTCTCTCGTGATCGTACGTATCGCTACTTCGCCGATCGTCTCCTCCCCCCGCTCTGTCCCAAACTTCCGGATCATTAATTTACATTAGGACATTTTTCAAGAGCCCATGCGATAGCTGCGAGCCAGCCTGCTAAAGCGAGCGCGTTATATACGCCGTGCGCGCGCTGCTATAGTTATAACGAAAAGCGAGGAAAAGAACTCGAGGAAAGCGCTCTCCGTACCGTTCCTCGTTAACTATATGTATACACTGCGTCTCGCCCACACCCGGAAAGAGTGAAGAGAGACGGAGCTAAGCGGACGACCGCTATTCCGTGCCTTTTTCTTTCTTGCTTCGGCGCTAGACTCGCTGAAGCAAACGCTCTCGCGCGCGCGACTTCGGAGAAACCCGCGGTTCTGTTACTCGTCTGGCGAACGGAAGCGGATCTTCCTCCTTCCGTCTATCGCTCTCTCTCACAATCTTCTCCTCTCCCGCCCTGGCGTGGTCCTCCCGTACTCCGGGGAAGCCCGGGACTCCGAGAATATGCACGCCGGAGAGAAAATTTCGGATCTTCCGAAGAACGCAGAATCGAGCGGAAGCGTTTCTTCTTTCGTTCTTTATTATTCTTCGGAAGCACTCGGGGAAAACTCCGGCTAGCTTCCAAGCACGCCCGCCCTGTTCGATGGTTTATTCAAAGCGGTCGAGATACGCCGAAAATTAAGATATCTCAAGATTTAGGAGAATTATTAGAGCTGTTAAACTTTAACGAGATTAAAAATCGTATATAAAAGGAATTTAATAAAAATTTTCTACGCTCGACGACTTTCTGGCGAGATTCGAGGAGGAACGAACGTCTCGCAATTGTCGTCTTGTCATATACTCTTTCGTACTTTTCCGATGAATTTTTATTATTATTATCGGGACAACGAAGATGTGAGATCTCTCTCGGGATAAATTGCGCAATCTACCTTTAGCGTTGCCGCACCGTAAATTAAGGAACCACGATGAAACTTCGCGACCCCTCGGCGATTTGTCATTTCCTATTTCGAACACGTCGTTCCTCGTCGATGGCGGAGGTTTCGAGGGGGCGACGAGGCAGGGCGGCTCGCTCGGGGAAAAGAGACGGGGTTTCCGGCTGCGAGGGCAGCAAAGTTTGAACTGCATCGAACGAGGGGCGAGTTCCGCCCCCGCCGATGCCGCTGTAAAAACTCAACTTCTCGAACTACAGGGACGAGGCGCGGTGCGGATGCGGGGGGAGAAAACTAACGAATCGTGCCTGAAAAGTTTTCGGCCTCAGTGCTCGCGCGGCCGAGATGGTAAGAGAAACGTAGTAATGAGACTGAGGGTTGGAGAGTGTAAGTAGAGGAAAGATAGAGAAAGTCGGAAAGGCAGGAGTGCGAGTCCGGCAGCAGGCGAAATACGAGAGTGCAGGCCTCCGTCTGGCGTTTCTGTCCGAACGATGCCCGGGATCGACCACTTGTTGGATAATTTTATCCCCTCGATCACGACTCCAGCCCCGAGCCCGATTGAATTTCGTCGAGGCGCTCGTCGGGGCGCTACGCCGATAATACTAATAACGAGAATCATATTAAACCTTTGACTCTCAGCCTTTACGATATATTGTACAACACCGCTCGCCTCTCTGTATCGGATATTGCCATTTTATCCGCACGAGCCAAATCTGTAGGTGATATTAGAAAATTCGCTTCACCGGCGTTAACGCGATGACCGACTGGTCGGACAGTTCTATTCGATTAACTGAACTGTCAATTTTTTTTTTTTTAATTAAGGGAAAGTATCGGAAGCTTTTATTACATAAATTGTTTCTAAAATTTTAGACATTTGCGTTGAAATTTCATAGTAAACTTTTTATTTTTAATTAACATTTTTGGCAATTATACGCAAAAGTTTTTTAATTTTTATATCTAGTGTTTTTATTTTACAACAAAAATACATTAATGTTCAATCAATGCAAATAATACGATTCAAGCAAATTTTACGATTCGGTAATTTAAATTTATCATTTATTTTTACTGTCTAAGCCATCACAAAAATTCGTCTACAATTTAATACACAAGTACTGGAAGTTTTTATGAATAAACTGGTATATTAAATAATTATAAATTTATATATAAATAATTATATTAAATAAATTGGTATATGAAATTAAATTTCTGATATAAACGGATTAAATCAGCTCTTCTTAGAGGTGTCGGTTGATTTGGAAAAAAATAAAAGTAATTGGTCGAAGCAATCTTTCAATTTTGTCCAGACCGCGTCGCCCATTTTTCGTCTCTAAAAGACGACCGTTCGCCGCCTGCTCTGCTCGTAGTTAAGAAAACTCACATCTCTTGCGCCGCCAGGCTAATTGTGAATTTCGCATAAAATATGTTTCCGAACTTTGTACTCTCGTTTTTAATACCGGCCCGAATCTCACGTAGCCCTCGCTGCGTCCTCAAGTCCGCGGAATTATACGACCGAAGGTCCATGATTTACGATGCCCCGGGCAACATTTCTTTCTCCGGATCCAAACAAGATTTAAACCCTCTCGAAATTGCAGCTTGTAATGAAATAAACGAAATTTAAAGCTGAACGAGAAAGTCCCAAAAAAAAGAAAAGAAAAATAAAGCAACTGACCTTTCCTTCTCCATTTAATGTTGCAGCACACACTGACCGGCCATTGCGCGAAAGTTATGGCGGCGAAGTTCCTCGGCGAGCCATCGAAAGTGGTGACGGGCAGTCACGATCGGACTCTTAAAATCTGGGACCTTCGGAGTCGTGCCTGTGAGTATAAAACCTTCCACGTTGCCGGTTGTGTTTTTCGTTGAGATCGCGTGAATTAGTTGGTAAGTGGTTGGCGCGATTGTCGTCGAAGAACGAGGTCGGCCGTAAAACGTCCATCGGGAGTGGACGTGGCTTCCGGTCGTTTGTCGTGGAAAACCTTCCTGGACCACAATGTCGCCCGTTGGTCGTGGCGACCGAACACTCTGTGCTTCTCTCGTCGGGCCATCCGAGAATCCGAGCTGTAATACGAACTCTGGAGTACGCATATACACCGCGGTACCTCGTAAACCGAAACTTGGTCGTTGGAAGTCTATGGCTGCTTATAACGAGGCATCCAGCGCAGGATGAGCCGAGCAAACGCGCGTGCAGTCCCGCAATACAGCTCATCGTCCGTACCGAAATATTATGAGGCGCCGCAGTAATCACGTTCCCTATTACTCCTATTAGTCGTTGCATTATGCAATGAGCACTTACGCCGCACCGGCCATACGTTTCGCTGGCGCGCATCGGGAGGATAATAAAACAAACGGCGAGAGATCCGGGAGAGTTAACTATCTGCATGGTAATTCATATGTATATTCCGACGCTCGGACTGCACGGCACGTGGGAGAAAACAGCACGAAATTTAAATCGCCGGAACCTCGGAGCGTTTATCGCAACAATTAGAAAAATAAATGGTTGGATCAACCATGGCGCGGTGACGCGCGTTCGAGAGCGTTGTTTCGTTGGCAAGACTAAAATGTTTGTTAATATTGAGATATTTTGAATCGAGTGAATATCGAAAGTTTTGTTGGTTCTTAAACCGCTACATCTGTTATCGTGCATTATTGGCAAAGATAAATAGCAATACACGAATTAGTGTCATGGTGAATTACAGCTGAGTTATAGATTTGTGTTATAGATTTTCTACTATCCGATGGAACACGTTTGATTACGATGCACAGACTAGTTCAAGCTAAGTCAATAAAGTGACCGATCAATAGCGCGTGCGGAGTTGCGCCAGCTTCGCTGCTTAATACACAGCGGAGCTGTGTATTAAGCGACTGAAGTAGAAACCGACTGGAGAATTAAGCAGTAACCGATTACAGAAATAAGTCGAAACCGATTAGAGAATTAAGGAGTAACAATAGAGAATATTTGCTAAACTGTCGTTTAACAAATAATCGTTCAACGAAACAATGCTTTAGTTGTATCAATAGAAATAACAGCTTTGAACGTATGTCACCGTGACTTTTGATTGATAAAAAAACAATTCTCACTGTAAAGAAACTCGTGTTGATTGTGACTTTGATGAATGGCCCTCGCGATGGTCCACTGTTTTTGGCTGTTGGCCACACACTGTAAAAAAAAAAAAAGTTAATACTTTTTACAGCAAATTAATGTCCACAAACATCCACGATTGTTCCCACCAGTTTTACAAACAAAAGTACACACTAAACTTCTTAATAACACAGAAAATAAAAGGACAGATTTGTTTATTCAACCGTGAAGAAACGAGTTTCTCACATATTTAACAAAATAATTTTTTACTGTGCAATGTTAGGCATTGCTTTTAATGTCGGTGGAGATGTGAAAAGTCATGTAAAAAAAAAAGCGGATAAGATAAACCACCGTCGCCAGTGAAATAAAAAAATCTTAAAGACGTGTCGTTGCCAAGGATTTATAAACGGTACTTTCGGGCAGCCATTCCTTCCACCAGAGTGGGATTTATCTCCGGCAGCAGGAGATACAGTCCCAAACTTTTTAGTGGCCCATGTTCGCCACTTTTACCCTACCCATTTCGTCCCCCACGTCGATAGATGGTTTTTTCTATCATCCTTTAGCTACCCACAGTCTATCTCCGAATCGAATTCCATTCGTTCGAACACGACGTACATGCGTGTTCGAGATAGGGATCCATCTGGTCTGATGGGAGGCTTTCAATTTTTTCGAATTTCCGATGGGAACGAGGCCGCCAATGAAATATCGTCGGACGGTGTTTCGACGCTGCGAAATTCCCGAGGTACGCGATACCCAGGCGCGAGGGTCGACTTGTTCGAGGAATGCTGCCCTTATTCCGACGTGGTTGTCAAACGACGAACGAGAAACGAACCTGCGCGAAGCGCGGTTGGGTTGGATGACGGTGGCGAGGGCGAAAAAAGAGGGCGCACGACCGGGAGGGCGGAAAGCAGAGAACCGGAGAAATCCGGCAGCGGATTTACACCCTGGTCGTTTGGACGTCGGCTAATCTCGTGAAACCGTATCCGAAGAGCGACTCGAGATATCGATTTACACTTTGAACAACGTACGGCTCCCGGGGCTTGAGTATACACACAGCCAGTTGCCTCGGCTTCTGCCGCCGCCGGTTGCGCGTTGCTATTGCACCGACGAACCCTGGGGTGGTTGGTTCGCTCCATATTGACAGAGGACGCGGCCACGGTAAAGCAGATAGAACTACTCGTCGAGGGCTTTTCGTTGATATTAATTTTCGAAGGACCCTCGATGCCCCGGACATCAAGTTATAGATTGCATTTTCAAGCACATCGGAGGAGTGTAAGCGTCGGGTTGGCCCTTTAGCTATCGAGGTCGTCTACGCATTTATTGCCGGATCTCGTTCGGAAGGATTATCAGAGCGGCCGGAGGAAGGTTACGGCGGAAATCCAGGTTAGAACTGGAAGAATGGAAAATTGGAAGAGAAATAATGTATTTGGGAGGAAGGGGAGACGGAAGAGTCGTCACTGCTTCGGAATAGCGGGAAGCTATTTACGAAGACGGCACGAAGTCGGGGGTTAAAAATGTTGGATATTGAAACAGTAATGCGGCGAGGGTTGGGAGGATTCATTCGCGGAACAAGGCAGACTCTGTATCCGGAGAAGAGGAGTCGACGAAGGATAAACGAGAAAGCAGGCCAACCTGGAAACGACGTGGATGAAGGAAAACTGCGGACGGAGAAAAGAGTTGAGCATACAAGCTTTCCAAACTCAGAGATTTGTGTATGAAATAAGCCGCTCGACGAATCCGGCAGGCACGAACGAAGGTGTTTTGTGAAGAAAGGATTATTAAAAAATATTACGACTAAAAGCAGAAAGGCGCATTTTTTGTATGCTTGTATACCGACAATACCTCCTTCTGATTTTAGTCACGCGATTAGGATAAAACTGGTGAGTATGACCTGGTTCATACATAATTACATGCTAATCGTGGGTCATATTCATCATCTATACCCTCCCTATTATGTAAAAGATTTAGCCGCCATCGCCGCCGCCGTGTTCAAGAATGAAAAAGGCCGGGGTTCGATGAAACACCGACCACGATCAAGTGAAACACTTTGAGCGGAGTCAAATGAAACACCCTAGCAGGAGTCAAATGAAACTGTGAGCTGAAATATTATAAGTTCTCGTGGGTGACCTCGCAGCTGAAAATGATATTTTCTTATAAAAATAATATTTTCTTCTTAAGTCCTAAAAGAACTTACAAAAGTCCTTTTAGGGAGGGTATCGAAGAGGGAAGTGTTGGTTCGAGAGGGAACTAATGTATCATTCTAATTTCCTTTATCAATTAGTTTACGGAAAATTCGATGTCCCTTGGGACTCCTGACCTTGGTCTTGATTATTCTAAGTAAGCTTTAGAGACACTGAACCGGATATTATGTGTAAAATGCCACGGAGAAAAAAAAAAGTTGTCACAGCAAGAATTTTCTTACCGTAACTGATTTATCTATCCGATATAGGATTTTTTTTCTATGAGACGTTAACTGTTCATTGCTATATTCGGCCACGGTTCATTGATGCTCGAATCACACACACACACATGTATACTTTGATCTTTCACCAGGCGCGCATTATGCCCCGGTATCGCTATAATTTTGCCACGGCCATTCTCTCTCGGTTTCGCACTCTTTCGCGCTGATCGCTCCCTCGGACCCCCTGGGCCTTATGACCACGAGTATATCGCGCGGTTGATACTCGGTCATTTAATATTTTCAAGCCTCCCGCTCGGCCAGACGGGATTCTTTCCGCCGGTGGGCCCCACTGGCGCCGTACCGAGTTTCCATTTGATCCTCTCATCTCACTCGTGTTTCGAGATACGAGCGCTCTGAACGCGATCGATACAGGCACCTCGAGCGTTCCGAAACTTCCGTCGACGGCATGAAGAACGCTTTTAGCAGCCACAGAAGACTGCTTGATGGAAGCGTAGATCCACTTGCGTAAAGTGGAGGATTAAAAAAAAAAAATCATTTGAGAGTGTTGTAATAATTTTCATTATTAAGGCAAGTGTGGCAAACCAGTTGATATTTTTGCAAATCCCTTGCAATTGTTGTTTTTTTATGTCAAGGACATCGGTTGCAAGACAACCATAACCATGACTTCAAAAATGTAGTACTGATTTGACTAGTGCGAAGCGCTGCAATCTCCTCAGGGAGAGCGGTCTGTGTTCGAGACCAGTATTGTGAATGCAGCCAATAATGTCTTTGATTCGTGATATGACATCCGAGCTTTCGACAATCGAGGTAGCGACAAGTTGCTACCTCAAAGCAAACGGAGCTTCTACGAAAACTCCACTGGTAGATATTTTTGGAGCGTTAGATAAAGGACTGATAACGTCCTAAAAAAAACCACAGACTTTTCGAAAACTCTGCCATATTAAATTTAAAAAAAAATAAAAACAATTCGATTGCGATTCGACATTCGTCCATTTTTTGTCCTCCATTTCTTGGAGGGTAAAAATTGTCGTGACATAACACAAGTTGGGCCGCCCTTGAAGTGACATAAGCTTGAAGTGACATAATTGAAGTGACATAACAAAAGTTGGACAGCCACAGTTACACCGACTATATTTTCTCTCATATCAACCGAACCTTCGAAGTTATTTTCAATGATAATATCGTATTGCAAAACTAAAATGTAACTTTTATATGAAAGAGTCTCTAATCGATTGCCACACTTTGAAATATTTCCATGAAACAACAGTATTGTTCTCCGTGCCGTTATCAATGAGGGTTGTATTGTATCTCTTCGACAGTGGATTCCCAATGGAAAACAGCGGAACGACATCTATTACTCGAGACGTAACAGATAGTTCCTTTGTTAAGATGATGCTGACGTTTTCGCTTTGCCTTCGTTACGCTCGGAGCACGATTGGCGATATCCATTCCATGGATGTATTTACTCGATTCGCATAAACACGTGTACATATCGCGGATGTATATGTAGAGAGTACGGAACGAGCGTTGCGGAGGCCCGGAAAGCGGAATCGAAATTGGCCAGTGACTCGAGATGGCACGGAAGGTGGGCGTAAGCGGAAAACCCGTAATTTATCTTGGGCTTACGGTCGTCTCATCTCACTACCGAGCGTTTCCGCGGGCGTCGCGATTTCCAAGGGTTTCTCGGAAGCACCAAAGGAATTCTGTACTACATTCAGTACTGCAACTGCGCTTGCACATTGATAACATTAATCGGCCAAATTCGCGTACCTTTTGGTCCCAGACGATCATGGTCGTAGCTCGGGGTCGAATTTTGAGACGTTAGTTTGGTCTTAAGATCGCTCTTGAGATCGCTCTTGACATTTTATGCTTAACATCTATCTTAAGTTCGAACTTGAGTCTGAACTCACATTCGATTTTAAGTTCAAACTTATATGAAGCGATAAGAAGTTATTCAAAAAAATCTTATCGCCTTCCACGTATCGTTTTCCACCAATCTTCACCATCACTGATCATGTCATTGAGGAGAACATTTGTTCTTTAGAAATCATTCTACAGAAACGGATTGAATACCATACCGATTTCTCATCTTGTGAGGTTCTAGGATAAAAAGTATTTTTTTTTTTAATTCTTAAAAATATGTTAACTCCTCCTTTAAGTAATTGTATGACAGTTATACTTAGTGATTGTCTATACACATCTTTTTTATTGTCAACAGGTATCGAAACCAAATTCGCCGGCTCCAGCTGCAACGATCTGGTCACATCGGACGGCGCAGGTTCAACGATAATAAGCGGTCACTTCGACAAGAGAATTCGATTTTGGGACACGAGAGCCGAGTCGAGCTCCAACGACATAGTTCTGCAGGGAAAAGTCACGTCGCTGGATCTGTCCCGAGGTAATTGGCGCGTAATGAGAGAGCATGTCACCCCGATCACTCCCCCAATGATCCCTGCCGCTGGAGAGTTAGGATATTCCCGAACATTACGGGGAGCAAAAAAGGAGAGGATAGAACGCGGCAGCCGAAAAACAAGAGTAGAATAAAAAAGAACGGCGGGTAACGGGTAACATTTGTAGGCTTTCGTTCCATTCGCTCAAAGTCCAATTTCCATTTACAATCGATACATCGGCATGCTGATGCACCGCGGTAACCCGAATAGAAGAGAACTTTGTTTCGCGGAGGTGTGTGTAACGGAGTTTTTTTTTTTTTTACTTCGATTTCAAAGCCATGGTGGCACGCGCGTTCCCCGAGCACTTTATTTTCGTACGATAGACGTAATTGCGCGGCACATCGCGCCTCGTCACGATCCCTGCAGCGGCCTACATAAAATTCGGTGGCAAAGCTCGCGCGAATCAAGGTCCCACGGAGCCCATTCGGTGTATCTCCTCTACTCGTAGTAGTTTCCGATGCTGATTGAAGCGCTCGATTTTCGAAAGTGAGATATCGTCCCAGGCCTCTTTCATCAATTCGCGGGTCGGCCCTGCTTCTCGCACGGTTTCCCGCTGGGAAAACGTTACCGAACACCATCGTTTTTCACATTTATCTCCTGAATTACCGATGTGCACTGTATGAACCACGAAACATACCGGCAATTCGGAGCCAATTTTATTTTACTTGAACAATCCTGTACCGGGAACACAACGAATTTCTGCTAATAATCAAACCTCGTTACCTTCTTTCGACTAGAATAATTCCGAGTGATACGGCCAGTTGGGTGATGCAGCTATGGAAGTTTATGAACCCACACTGACATTCCAACCTGACAGGCATGATCGTTATGCCGAACAGAATTTGGTCCCGAAATTTCGCTCAATTCCCCGGAATATTCGAGTGATATTTCCAATATAACAGGATTCTTTCGAAAACATCATGCGTAAATGTTTAACGATGCATCACACATACATTCCCAACCAAAAGTTTAATTCCATAAAAATTCAGTACGCTCAGCTGGTAAGTAAGAAAATTCTGGAAATAATCGTATAGCTTCTAAAAACTTAACGAATTCATTCGTTAATTCCAAAAGAGAAAAAAAAATTTACCGATTTGCCTGCGAATTTACGTGTGATGTATTCTTAAACGAGTGGAACTACTCATGTGTTTTGCGTAAGATTAGAGAGATGTAAGAGGATTCGATCTTGTTTTATGACTATTATGATTATTATGACTATAATGACTATTATGACTATTATGACTATTATGACTATTATGACTATTATGACTATTATGACTATTATGACTATTATGACTAATATGACTATTTTGACTGTTATGACTATTTGTCCGATACCGAGCATGTCCCCGAAGACAAGCCATCCGAATGGCGTATAATAATCCAAGTGCGAGCGTAACGTCATTGACGTTTGATCTATTGCTCGATCATTGCGATTTACGGTTTATCACCCACTCGCACGATCTCGCGGCAGAGGGGGGGGGGGGAGTGGGGATGGGACGGGGACACGAAGACACGATCGAGGAGCACAGAATCGCGACCCGTTAGCCGTAAATACGTATATAAATACGTGTATAGAGAAAGACGCGAGTTCGCCTGGCGCACACCGCCTCCAAGTACTCTGACGAAGGAATGAGCGAGCAATCCTCTCGGTCGCGCCAAGAACCCTGAGAAGAGAGGATGATCCCCGCACAAGATTTCAAGCACGTACCTTGGTACCGCAAAACGTTGAAATCGCCGGAGATTAATCGCTCGCTACAGTATAGACGAACGCTCGACGTGGGCCAGTGGGATTTTGCGCGTAACGAGAAGCATTGCCGAGGATCGATAAACACATAGCTTCCCTCAGCTGCATACTTGTATAGTATATACTGACTTCATTACAGCTTATATATATGTATATATCTCTCTATAATATATAAAAGTCTCGCGACCGCCGTCTTCAATTAATTCGCGCGTTACGTACCAAAGTCGTGGAGATTCTACTTCACGGTAAACTGAAACTCGCCCATTTATCTGTTTGCACGACGGTACGAAAAGGCAGGTCAAAACTGTGAGGATTTAAAGGTCTCGGAGACGACAGGCCTTTTCCACAGATAAATTTGTTATTTATCTGTGAAACGTATCTCGAATGCAGCCAGTCTGACACAAAAGTGTGAATCAAGGAACACATGAAAGTAGGCAAAAGAATGTGCGTTGTACGATCGCAAATGAACTTGAATTGGACCCGAGGCAGATTCATGGTCTTCGAATAATATTCGCAGACAACGAATCTACGGAATAGAACGCAGGTTTCAATACTTTGTGCGATACAGGCCTATCGATAACATTTTTCCTCGAGCTGATATGTTAGCTCCGAATCAATACTGGACCCAAGAAGCAGGCTTCAATACTTTGTGCGGTACAGGCCCATCGATAACATTTTTCCTCGAGCCGATGTGTTGGGTCCGAATCAATACCGGTATCGGGCGAATACCGGCTTGAGCTCCGGGCGGTTAAAAGACCCTCTGCAACTCGTGTGGTCCCGTAGCCGTGGCGATGGTTAAATCGCACCCAGATTATTCCATAAGGGCGTACCAGCCGTGTGCGAGCATAGCTCATATACGCCTCTCTGACGTCGGACGATCGACGTGCAGACACTAAAATAAAAGTAATCAAGTAAAATGTTTGTTGATAAGATAATCGAATATTCTAACGGTCTCTATTATCGGATAATCTCACGAACGAGAGTTCTATTAGGAGCGGTATAAGAGGAAGGAGAGAGAGTCGGAGGGGTCGACAATGGAATCTTGGCCTTTTAAACTAATAGGCAATAAGCAAAGTGCAAAGTGTATGCCTCCAAGGATCCTACAAGCGGGGCTTGATCATTACAGTACTACGATACACTACACGGGTATCGGATTTCGCGGAGTCGTGAGCCAGCTCTCGCCCGAAGGGTACAACGTGTGCGCGCTTGGTGTCAACGGCGCCATTCAACTTTGCATATTATAGGAACGAAAAAAAGTACCGCTCACGCTCGTTTTAGAGACCCTATGATGTCGGGCCCTTATCGGTGGGGTGGGCTGTAACCACGCGGTTACAGCTCGGCGTGAGTAAAAACTGAACTACCCCATCGAGTCGATCGCGTGCGCCACTTAGCCGGACATCGATTGTGAAATAAAAAAAAAAAGAATCAATGGTACGAGGCCGTACGGTCGAAAGCGCTTAGCAGCTTTTATTTCGCGCTTTTCTTCCCCATAGAGGAGGTCTCGTTTTCATGGAATAGTGTATTATGTCGCAAGGGAGGGAAATGCACAATTTTCGTCAAATTTGCGTGAAGAAATTACACGATGTGCAAATCCGCTCACTCCAATGAAGCATACGATACTATTTTTTTTTTTTTTAGTTCGTTGAAGTGAACACATTTCGTGCGTCGCAAAATTGCCGTATTCGCCAATGACCATTACTTAGCGGGAGTAATGAAAAGGCACTGCGTATGCGCACAGGTTTATAATCATCATTGGTCAATAACATGCGATTTTCTGCCCGTATTGCACGCAAGGAATGTAGTTAGTTTAGCGAGGTCGGAAAAATATGGTATTTCACGATACAAGGGAGGAAACTGTATGATTTTCACCGAGTGTGAAGATAATCACGGGAGGTGAAAATCCACTCCCTTTCGTGTAGCATAGAATACTTTTTTTCGACGTCGTTAAAAAAACCGCATTTTTACACCGCTAAATCGTCATGTTCATCAATGACGATTACTTCTCGGGAGTAATAGGGCATGCAGAGGGAATAATGAAACGGTACTGCGCATGCGCGCAGGTTAATAATGATCGTTGGTTAATAATAGGCCATTTCCCGCCCGTGTTGCACGCAATAAATGTAATTATTTTAGCGAAGTCGAGAAAGAAACATTTTTTTCGGACATGTTCAGAACATTCATCAAATATTCAGCCAGGCATGAAATTGGCAGTGGATTCGTGAGAAGCGGAAAAAAATGCGTTAAATATAGTGCTGAAAGCACGTCCACCGAGCGATACGGTAAGGAATTTTAGAATCAATGTTGCGATAATTACATGATTTATGATATCTTTTATTAATTGACAAAACGCTTGTTCGTTGAAATTATTGAATATTGAGAAATTGAAAAATGTTCACTGCTTAATTGTTGCGAATAAAAACTGACGTCTCGATACTTTCATCCCCGATTATTCCGCATATATTTTATGTGCAAAGTATGTACGGCAAATAGTCTGTGTAATTCATCGAGACTTTAGCGTTTCGCGCTCTGGGAATTTATGCATATCATTGTATTATCCATCCATTAGCAGACCCACCGCGCTTACTCGACCGCCCCTCATGCCCGTCGTCAGTTTACCAAATTCATTTTAGTAATTAACGATGATAATTCGCTATTCCTACTCGTCTATGTACTCACCCATCGAAATACCGCTAATGCCCTTAACCGCTCTATAGTACAGAGTACGGAATATATACTATGCACCGTGTGAATCCCTCGACTCTGCCACTCGACGTTTAGAGCTCCCCCGCACCTGTTGATCCTTCCGCTCTACCTATGGGCCCTCTTCCTCTTCTTCACTTTCGTATAAATAAATGGATTGATTAATTTTTTTTATTTTTTTATTTTTTTCATTGCAAAGCTTCTCGAACACGGGAATAATTTTTCCGAACAATAATTCAACCGCCCCACGTCGGTGGGGTGACTGAAAAAAATGAATCACTCTACTTGTTTATCGGAAAGTGAAGATTCGTTTATCCGCTTAAAATATTTCTGCACAGTATCATACGTGAATTAAACATCAATTTTCGCCGAAAATTTTACACCAAGAAACGATACCATTGTTGGACAAAATCTTCGCTTTTTTGTGATTAAACGGATTGGTTATTATTGTTTTTTTTTTTTTTTTTTTTTTTTTTTCATTGCAAAACTTGTCGCACACAGCAATAATTTTTTCAAACAATAATTTAACCGGTTCCACCGATGGAAATCGTTGTTTAATTCACGCACGATAATTCTCATAAACATGTTATGCGGCAAAACGAAAAAAAAAAAAAATGTCGCCAAAATATCGATGCCAAATATCGCGGTGAAACAATAAAGTGAAAAGCGTACGAATGTTCCGAGTATTGAAAGGTCGATGTATTTGTTCAACGATACGTCCCTATCGTCGTAGGAACAAACGACTGTTTAATTTTCGCAAACAATTCCTGGAATATTTTCATCGAAATTCGATAGCGTGTAAATAACATTATCGTGCAAATATACAATACTATTTGCGGCGCTGTGCCCAATTAAATGTTTGGTTAATTTTGTTGTTCAATGTTGACGATTCGCGGAATCAATTATATGTGCTTGACGGACAGAAATTCACCGGTATTTCAATGTCAATGTTTGATTATTGACATTTTGAAGTGAAAAATTAAAAAATTAAAAATAAATAATTAATGAATGAATTATCGCCAACGGCGTTTCGTCTCGCAGGCCGCAGACCGTGTCTTCGCTAAACAAGCTTCCTCTTCCACCCTCGGGCGATCACGCCAATCCGATATAACGTTATAGTATATACCGGACTCGCAAGGTGCGACGAGACCGCGTCGAATGTCAGGCAACACGATTTCTAAACGAGCTGCGCGTAACTCTATTTCCAGACGCAAATTACCTTCTGAGTTGCGTGAGGGACGACACGGTCAAGCTATTGGACTTACGGATGAAGCAAATCGTCGGCTCGTTTAGGTGAGTATATTTTACACACCGTAAGAATAGGATCGACAGGATATCGATCGAACTTTTTATTTGCTTGTTCTTTATGGTTGTATTTTTTATTTATCTTTTTCTCATTTTTTAATCTATTTGTCTATCGACTCTATAATACAAGAATCACCTGTTTTGCGGATTATATGATACGCCGTGATTACACCTGTCTATATTTATGACGGTGAGGGTTCGAGCCGTCGCTCTGACAATCAATCGATCGGGAGGGAGGAGCGCACCGCGAGCCGATAGTTGGATGCGAAATGACGAAATATAATTGAAAAAAAAAAAAAAAAAAAAAAAAACTGTACTGCTTTAATTGCCACGGACGAATCTCGTTCGTTCGAGTGGACGAAAGACTCTCTGTGTACGTTCACGTAGTACGAGCGCAAACAATCTACGTACACGGACGAAACGCTTGATTAATAAAGCTCCCATTCGCGAGCGGCTCCTTTTCGTCTCATGGCTCAATAAAAAAAAAATTAAAAAAAAAAATAAAAAAAATAAAAAAAATAAAAAAAACAATACAAGGAAATCACGTACCGTCGTCACGGTATATTGTCTGTATAGACACAGCGCACACGCAAAATGTTCGAGACCGCTCTCCTGATTAATAATTCTCATTAATCTTTCGAAACGAAATACGCGTGATCGATACTTTTCGCTTTTATTATTATCTGTGGCTCTTTAATGTCGGACTAATCAAAAGTGATAAAAACAAAACAGAAATAATAATAAATATTTATCGTTGATATTGGATATGGAGATTATTAAAATATCTTGGCTCTATCGGTGATTAATAATTCGC
The DNA here is from genome assembly GCA_963922035.1 of Amblyjoppa proteus. NCBI lineage: Eukaryota > Metazoa > Arthropoda > Insecta > Hymenoptera > Ichneumonidae > Amblyjoppa > Amblyjoppa proteus. Next base: position 9,129,406 of record OY998230.1, read on the forward strand.
AGTGCCGACGGCTTCAAGGTTGGCTGCGATTGGGCGAGAGCGACTTTCAGCCCCGATGGCCAATACATCGCCGTGGGATCGGCGGACGGTTCTGTGTACATATGGAACGTTACAACGAACAAGATCGAGACGGTGCTCAAAGATCACTTGTGAGTAAACAATTTTCCTGTAGCTTAAGAAATATCACCCACGGTTATTATTGAGGACAAGTACGGTTTCGTCGCTTTTGTTTAATTATTTTACCTGAAACGACGATACGAATGATTATAGCGGTGTTTTTCCTGTTACGTCTGTTAAAAAACGCTTTGAGGTGCACAGAGAAAAAATAAAACTAAAGTTACGTTGACATACGTTCAATCGAAGCGAATGAAAGTGAGAATACATTCGAAGCTGTTATTTGATTGGTAAAACTAAAGATAATTGTTTCGTTGCACGACTATTCGTTTCAGTCGATTCAATATATGAAAGCAAACATTTTTGTTGTATCAATTGACCAACGTCATTGAACGTGATAACTCTGCGAATTATTTCAGAATTTTACGACCATATTTTATTGCCAAACGAACCGATACAATTTTGTGAGTTAAAGAATCTTCATGCAAACAATTCAATGCCGATCGTCGAAGAGATCGATTATAAATATATCCTTGTGTATGATCAATTGTGACCCTGAAGAATTTGCGTGGGACTAAATTTCATCGAGTTGAAGCGGCTGAGTTTTGCATCGCACAAACGTCGCACGGGGAAGTTCACTTAGAAAACAAAATTCTGCAAATAAACAAAAGAGCATGTGAAATATCGCGATCGCTACTAAGGACTGCAATGAATATTTTTTACCCTGCCGACCATTTACATTTCAAACGCGAATTCTCACATGAAGCTGCATTGCTCTCCTGTTCATGCAAGAATTCGATTTTAACCGTGAGTGGGTCGCATCTGTGAAATAAATTCACTACAGTTTTCTGTTACCGACCAAGGTCGGCTGCGGGCGGGGAGGAAGGTGTGATAGCAAAAACCCAAAACACTCTTACCACCTATGATCCTCCATCGCATATCAAATTAGTTTACGACGGCAACACTTGTCAGGCTGTCTAACTTTCTGGTTCCCCTTCTGGATTCTCCCAGAATTATCTAGCTTATTTAGTTTACTCTCGTTCCCATCTTCAGCACTTGGCGCGCCGCCTCACTTTCGGGTTCCCCTATTTCTAACCCCCCAGTGATCGGAATACTGTTAACCCCTCACTTACAACGCGTGAGCGCGTCTTTTTTCCCTCTCGAAACTTGATGTCTCGGCATCGAATTAAAATACGAACAAAAAAAAAACTATGTATAAGTTATTTCTTCATCTTAAAAATATTATTTTACGGTTTACCCGGTAACAAAGGTACATTGTCTTAAGGATTCAAGTAGCGAGATTCTTACTCGATGCGATCCCTACGAGAGATTCGCGCCCGAGACTTCCACCCTCCTTCGGCAAAGTCGTGGCGAAAAATTTCTTAAAACAGGCTGCGAGTCCGCGCTTCGAAATCCCGGCTGCCTCTGCCGTACGGCGTTAAACTCGGCGCTCCGAGGATTCCGGCGCCGAGAAACGCAAATTTTATTTACTCTACAATCCTGTCGGATGATTCGCTGAAACTGAGCCTCATAAACGGCGACGAGGGGACTTCGACAATTTTATTCGAGCGTGGGGTCCGTTACAGCGTAACCGGCATAGCGATTCCGCGTCATGACTGCGGAATCGCGAGGGACCTCACGGCTCTTGCAGCTCGTATAAACCCCCCCCCCCCTCGCCCCTCACCCCAGTTCGCATCACCGCGGGTAACGGGGTAATTCGCGAGAGCCCGGGGACAGTCACGCGAGTTATCCCTTCGGCGCTTTATTACGTCATATATTTATACGGCGGGACTGAAAGAATTGGAAGAGCGCAGGTCGGAGCGCCGGTACGGTGTTTCCAGGCGAGAGTGTCATTGGCCATCGGCGCCGACTAATAAAAAGAAAATACATTTCGGTATCGTACACTTAAACAAAAAAAAAAAATAACGTCTGCACTACGGCCGGTTATGAAATCCTAAAAAAAAAAAAAATTTTTAAACATTCTCGATTCCCGATCTTGTTACCAAGCGAGAGAGTCATTGGCCACCGGCGCCCACTAATAACAAGAAAATAAATTTCGGTATGGCAAAAAAAAAAACATAACGCTTACCCTACGGCTGGTTATGAAATTTTGAAAAAAATCTCGATTTCCGATCTTACAACCAGTCTAGAGTTTCATTGGCAACCGGTGCCAACTTGCAAAAAGAAAATACATTCGATCATTCCCTTGAAACAAAAAAAAGTCTACAGTTCAGCCGGTTATGAAATTCCGAAAAGAATGCTCGATTCCCGATCTCGTTACCAAGCGATAGTGTCATTGGCCATCCGCGCTCACTAATAAAAAGAAAATAAATTTCGGTATCACACCCTAAAGAAAAAGTATCGTCTACCCTACAGCCAGTTATGAAATTCTGAAAAAAAAAAAAAAAACATTCTCGATTCCCGATCTTTGGTTGGATAGGTCCGTGGAGGATGGATTTTGCGTTTGCGAAGCCCGAAAACGGTCGAAGATTGTGAACGGGGGGGGGGGGGGGGGGTATCGAGGGTGAACCGGCGAGTGTCTTCGTCCCGCCGGGGGCTTTTTCTGGCTGGACGAGCGTCGAAGAGAGAATAACCACCCCTCGCGAAGGGTCGGTGCGGAAAACGAGAGGGAGGGCCGCGTCTTTGCAAGCTGAACCCGCGACACAAGTCCTTGCTGGCCCGCGGCGATAAAGCGGCACCATCCGCTTCACCGAGCCGCTCTTGCCCGTATAACGCGATAACTGTATTGATTCCCGGGGAAAAATAAAAACACTTCTCTATGGCGAAACATTGCGACCGGTTGGAGTTAGCGTAAAAATTCTAATATCGAATATGACGATCCCTCCCGTAATACAGTATACCGCCGCGGTACCGATATATACGCCGATACTGTTATAGATCTTTCGATCCAGCTACAGCTAGATCGAAAGAATCCTCCCACGTATCTAAGGTGGGAGGACTCTTTCGCCCCCGAAATGACACCGGGGTCAAATTCGTTTTCGGTGATACAGTATTACTTTCGGTTATATAGGAGGTATATATATATATATATGTATATGTATATATGTATGTGTATATACGCGAGGAGGGAAGTTAGAGTGGGTGCTCGAGCGTGGATTCGCTTCGCGGACGGTGAGATGGCTTGCCGAGGTTCACACGAAGTTCGTGTCTCTACTCGCCGGAACAACCCTAATCCCGGATTGTATCGAGAACCCGTTCCGGATTTGGGACGAGAAGAAGAGGGACGAGGAAGTTTGTATCTGTCCTGGCGCGCGAGCCCCGTCACTGTTATACCCAAGTGTCGAAGCTCCGTCGTTCCGAGTCAATAGCTTCCTCGGTACGGCTACCGAAGGATATACGCCATACTAATACGTCGGTCTGCGGACGGATATACGCCCGGTCCGATGCTAGGAAACGGAATTAGATTTCGATTTATTTGTCTAGCATCGAATTTTGTCGGTACAAAGTAGCACATTGCGATACTAGTGCGAAATAACTTTTTCTGAGGAGTGTGAGTTCACTACTTATCTGTGCTACACACATTGCGCATGCAGCGTGCGTAAAACTGCCATTTTCGCACCGAGTGTAATAAAGGTATTTTGGTGAGCTGGAGGAATAATCATGGTGCAAGGTATATCGGAGTTATTTTTTTTCTTCGTATTATAGGTATTTTTAATCCTTTACCAGTCACGACTCTTGTTTTAAGCGAATAAGCGAGACTATGTAGAGAAGTTTGTAAAAATGATTGTAATTTTTCAGGGTTTGTTTTTTCCAGTCGGAAGGCTTTCATTCATTTTTCATAATTTACTGACCATTGTTCCTTTCATCCTTCACTTCGTAATTCTTCTTCCGATCTTCCTTGTTCAATTTTTCTTTTCGCCCCGTTCGCTGACTCGACGAGGGATTCTTTGTCTTCCAATCTTTCCTTTAACTTTTCACTTCGCCCGGCCCACCGCCGTTATAAGGTTAACCTATGATTGTGCGGGTACGGGATTTCCGTATACGCGTATACACCGTGCAGCGATATTCGGAGGAATCGAGCCGCCGTCGCCGCCGCGGCTATCCCTTTTCCAACTCTCGAGGGCGTATCGAGGGGGGAAAAGAGGAAAATTCGGGAGGCAACGCGAGAGCGAGCGGAAAGATATAGCGCGTTTATACGGCTTTTGGAGTTCCACGGGGATTCTGCCCCCCGATGTTACCATCGAGACCGTCCCACTCGAAGAACTATCTCTCCGGATACACCCGGGCACGTTTTCCGTACCAACGGGCCATCCCGAAAGTGCACAACCAGCCTCATATATTTCTTCTCCTCGATCCTCCTCATCTTCTCGCACTTCCGCCCGGCCAATTTTTTATTTTTATTTTTTCTTTCCTCCTACCGCCAATAGTTATATTCCCCAGTGTCGAGAGATAGCGATCCAGCGCAGGTCGTTTATATCGGACTTTAGGGTGACACCCGAGATGCTCGCCCCTTCACGCCCTCACGGCGGATAAGATAATTAATAAATAAGTAACGAACCCGCCAGCCGGCACGAACGTCACACGCTTTACTGCACCATCCTCGGGCAATTATCGCAGTTGCATCACTAATCCGATTTAACTTCCCTATCCTTATTTCGCTTATCATAACATACTGCGGAACCTCGCGCGTATACACGTCGGATACCGCGAATACCGCATAAGGGGCGTTCCGTGTCGAACCCAACATACCACTAACCCTTCATCGTATTAGCGACACTGTCAAAAAAATTCGTATGAAATTTAATGTACCGGACTGGAAGTTTTTATGCACAAAACTGGTATATTAATTTTTCATGAAAATTGTACATTAAATTGAATGTACATTTGCTACATTTTTACAGATAAACTTTCCGTCTGGTACATTAACTGTATAATTTTTTTTTACAGTGGTCCGCAGTTGTCTCCAAAATAGCGACTGCTCGTAAGTTTTCACATTTTCGACCACGCGGTGCGTTGGCCAGATATTTTAAACCCTTTACCAGGCTTTGAAAAATTATTGCAATTCTCCATGGTTGATTACGGAACGGTTGATTACGGTACATACGGAAAGCTTTTGAAAACAAAAAATTTCATGAAAATACCTTTCAAAGGTTTGTAAATTTTTGCAGTAATTGTAAGATTCTCCATGGTTGATTTTTCCATCCGGTCGGCTTTTAAAAAAATGTACAAACGAATATACCTTTCAAAATTGTACGGTACAACAAAAGAGAAATGAGCGTTTCGAGACCTTCGAAGGTCGCAATCATCGACATATTTCCCGCCGTGGGGTTTCGCACTGAGAGTCAATTAAAAATTTTTTTAATCAAACCTTTAGCAGTCGCCTTTGAAGTCGTACAATATCCGATAAAAAAAAATCGTCGGTATCCGCCTGTTTGTATTCATTCGAAAGCTGCAATCGAAGCGCGCGTTAAGGTTGCAACGACTGATAACGGGATGTTTACGAGGGGCTCAGGAATGTCGCTAATTGGAAAAATGTATCGACGATGACGAGGCTCACGGGGAGAGATCGAATCGCCATGGAATGTCCCATACATACGTATCTCCTTCGCTCATCCTTTAAGTTCATTTTTTTATCATCACTGGATATAACGCATGACGTTTAGAGTCTCGACGGGCGGTCCCTCTATCATCCACCGGCATCTTCTACCCGCTCTATTTCTATGTACACATGTGTTACTGGATACACATTTGTATGCATATATACACACATATGAGTGTATATATATATATATATATATATATATATATATATATATAATATGCGTGTGTGGAGCCGCGTGATTTCTTCAAGCGTTGGCATTCACATACCGTGTAATGCACTCTATTCCTCGGTATAGTTACACGCGAGACACACGTAACCAACCCGCCACATGGAACGGGGTGTGGAAATTAAAAATCATCCTGAATACCTGGTCACGTACGTTCAGCGTTTCACTGTTATTACTTTTAGCCGGTGCGGCCAGGAGCGGGATGGTCGGGCAGCTTCTCATCCGGCGTCGAATGGCGGGCAGGCAAAAGGGACGTCCAGCAAAGGGTGGGATCATAATTCGTACGTTGAGGCCGTGAGGGAGAGTGTGCCGAGGCTCTCGCGCTGGCAGTTATAAAAATCCCCGGGACTAACTTAATAAGCGATGCCTACCTACAGTCCCCGCTTTCGCTCCCCTTAATCTTCGATCCTTCCTTTTTCATTTTTCAATTTCACTCTCCCCGTTTCGCGTTCCCGGTCGCGAGCTCGACGAACTTACGTCCACTAACCGCCTCCATTCCGAGTCTTCTTATTCATCGCTGTATTACACGTAATGATATATCCGACACACGTCGTCCGAGCATAAACAATTTGTTTATAACTTATGAAAGCCGCGAAGAACCGAAGAACTTGAAATTGCTTCGGCAATGCCGCCGCTCTTAATCCCCGAGCTCTAATGCTGTGTATACATTATTGCCTCTGGAGCTCTCACTCTCGTTACTCGCCGGCCTCGCGCATGCATTTCACTTCTATATCATATCTCGAGCAGTCGGAGATGTACGGAAATATCGTTGTTGCTTACGCTCGATGCATTGATCTTCTTTTTATTCTTCATCATCTCACTTCGCTTCTACTTCTTCTTCATTTTCTCCATTTTGTAATCTTTATTGAACCTCGCACTTGGAGAAGGCATTAATGATATTCAATAAAATAGTGCGTATCTCGGTATCGCAGGCGTTATGGTAATAAAAAATTTTCTTGTAAATTATAAATAATCGGTAAACTAACGATTCCGGAGATAAAATATTCCGCGATCTCGCGTGATCTCGTTGCGCCGTAGTCAGTTTTCATTTCTGTCAACTCCGATTACGGAAGCTCGTTTGTTACGCGGGGCAATCGAAAACTTGTTTGCCCTTACCTTCCGAGTTCGGGGTGATGTAAATTTCGCATCCAATTAAACCGCGCGGCTGACGCGCGTTTCGTATTTATGCGCGACAACGTCGAATATAATAGCTGAAATTTATATGATTTAAGTGTGCGACACGTTAATTTATATTGTATACGATCCAATTTGCGGTGCGGATGTGTCACGGTTTTGTCGAAGATACAAATCGAACCGGTTTACCGCAGGAATTTCAAAACGAAACGAAAAATTAATTATTATTATTATTATTTTTTTTTTTTGTGTGATGTTCGGTAAAATTTACTGACAAGTCCGGCATCCCAGTTAACCGTCTTTAGCCCCGTCACTGATTAACACCCTTTCAATATATTTAATTATACTAGCAGGAATTGCGCGTATCCGCAAATCTCGGTATTTCGTTTTTTATTTGTTCAATGTTACAGACTAAATATTATTTTTTAAGAAAATCGATATACCCGTAAATTGTTAATAGCTACTGCAGTGTCAATACAATAACTTTGACCACGACAACTGTCAAACACATGGTCTGGTTTATTCGACTGAAATTGGTCATTGAACGTCTCCAGCTTCAATATAAAAAATGCGAATTATTTTGACCACGGATTTTTTTTAAAGACAGACAATCTTCGATATCCTGCAAAACAATTATCATAATTCGTGTACGTGATTGTTATCAGAAAATTCAACAAATTCAAAACAATTAACATATTACGTATACATGATTTTTATCACAGAATTCTTTCCGTGTGTGCAAACCAACTCGATAAGTGATTTTTTTTTTTTAATTTCCGAAACTTTTTCATCGTGCCAAAAATCTCGGACGGAAATAACGTTTTTACGTGGATAAACGCTTGAGGATCATGCGCGATAAATTGTTCTATGAAATTTTCCTATCCCGATGGAGGCAACGCGTCGCGTAGACGGGGCGGCGGTGCGGGTTGAAGCGGCTGTACGAGCGCGGAATATCGAATAACCGTGTCTGGGGGTATTTAAATCGCGTATTAATGACGCTCGTGGGAGAGGGCTCGATTCGCGAGCCGATATAGGGGTGAAAAAAAAAAACGAAGGAGAGCATGCAACGAACCGGTAACAGGAGTATCGGAAGCATTGAAAAAGAAGAAAAAAGGAGTAAAATAGCTCGACGGGCTCGGCTATAGTTCCGGCTGCGGAGCTTCAGTGGCAATAAAAATTTATTTCGCAGGGATACCGATGAAATTAGATTATTCCGGAACGAGAAACGAGTAGCGGACTCGGTAGCCGCGAGGGTGGCACCGATACCCCCGGCAGCGGCCCGACGGAGAAAAAGTAATCGCTTCAAAGCTCGAATCCGGCGACCGGCAAGCTTGAAGATTCTCTCAACTCCTTTTTTTTTTTTCTTAACGTCTTCTTCACTTTTTTCCCTGTTTTCGTTCACGCCCCAGTAATATCCATCTCGCTCGTCGCGCTTCTCCTCCACGTTCTCCGGTTCGGCCTCTCGAACCCGACCGGTCGCTGATCAAGGATTCCCCGATTTCATTGTCGTGTCAGGAAACTAGGCATCCTCGCTGTGGAATGGGAGTGTGAGTGAAGGCCGAAATCGGCAGAGCTATACGCCGACCGGTGCCATCGCTTACTCTTTCCTCCTCTCTTTGCCTCTTATCCCATTCGTTCGATCTTTCTCCTTCGTGTCGTGCGACTCTCGGCTCTTCGTTTCCTCGGGCAATGATCGTCGCTCGCGCGTTCGCTTACCGGCTCGAACTCTCCAACGTACAAGCGAGCCGGCCGAGTCCGGCACGATATTATGTCATTTATCTTCGTCCATGCCTTCGCTTCCCGTCTCGCGACTGAGTACCCTATGCCACATATATATGTGCACATATATATATATATATATATATATAAACGACCGCCATCGCCTCCTCGACTTTATCTGCACTGCTCAGCTATTGCGCTTCTATCCGCGACGTCGCGGCCCAGAGCCACTTCGACGTGTACTATATGCTCCGGGGATGAACGAGACTGCATGCCACCCCGACTTCCGTATTGTGATAAGTGTCGGAGAAAGATGTACGGACCAAGTTGAGATTGTAACTATACCGGTGGAGAGAGTCGCCGAGGCGACGTGTCCGGCGTATCGGACACTTCACTGCGGTGTTTCGTGTACCTGGATATGGTACAGGCCGTAGAAGAGATTGAGGGGCGAATGATAGGACAGGATGTAGACAAGATGTTCGACGAGCTGCCATGAGGATTGAGCAGGTATCAGACTCGGGAAGCTAAACGCTCTTTACCAGAGCCATATTTGTTGCTCTCCTGGGGTCAAAGTAACTTATTTCTATGAAATGGAATGAATCTTATGTACCGTCCTGACAGTCTCGACGATTGCGCCTGCAAGAAGCTTGCAAACTCGGCACTATTAAAAAGACAATAATTCGGAATAAGTCATGAGTGTTGGAGAAAGATATACGGACCAAGTTGAGACTGTAACTATGCCTTTGGAGATTCACTGAGGGGACGTGTCCAGCGTATCGGACACTTCACTGCGGTGTTTCGTGTACGTGAATATGGTACGGGTGGTATGGTAGGTTGGGGGCGAGCGATACGACAGGATGTAGACAACATTTTCGATGAACTGCCATGAGGATTCAGCACGCATCAGACTCAGGAAGCTAAACGCTCTCCGCGGAAGCAATATGTGTTGGTTTCCTCGGGTCAAATTAACTCGTTTGTATGAAATGGAATGAATCTTGTACGCCTGCAAGTTCGAAAAGATGTGACGCTTGCGAACTCGGTGCTCCTAAAATGACAAAGGTATCTCGGACTGAGGCTGAAGACAAACTCTCGCTACTCGTCGTCAACTATGCGATCGCTTTGCCACAAGAAACCAAGTGAATTTTAGCCCACCACCGCTTTGCAACTGTCTTGTGTACTGAAAAGAGAACGAGCAAGATATTGCCCCCAATGTTTAGTTCGCAGTGAAACGTGGGTATACAAAATGAGCCTCGCGAGAAGGATGAAAGTCGAAACAAGAAGTACAAAGGACTGGATAGGGGCGAAAGCAAGGCAAACCCGACCCGTTCTGTTTGCAACGGGGGTAAAAAGTTGTACTTACAACCGCGATTGCGGTAGAGAAGAACGAACAATGACATCTTCATCAAGTTCCGCAAGGATTCGAGATTGGATGAAGCTGCCAAGATCGCGACAGCGACGGGGCTTCGTATTTCTCATTTATTTCGCAACCCGAACGCCTCAGAGATTTCCACGTTACTTTCGTCAATCCGGTGTGTCTCGAAGGATACACGAGCTCGACGCTTGATGGTGTTCGCTGTCCTTTTTTTCACAGTTGACTCAGTGTCTGCAAGCGCCGGATTGCTCCGCACACGGAACACAAGGGAAACAGCAAACGTGTTGCACAACATGGTATGAATCACGAAATCGCGGCGGAAAGAGATACCGTTAGTCCCAGCAAATATTTAGTTGACACAAGTGAAAGTTGTAAATATCAGTGCGAAACTTATTTTGATTTTTTATTTTTTACTACGATCGACAGATACAAGTTTTTGATTTGTGTCATAGGTGAAAGTTTTAAGTGTCACAGTTCCAAACTTATTTTGATATTTCTTTTACCACACTCGATAGGAACACTTTTTGATTCTTGGGCAACGAGGCACACAATTGCCGAGAATACGGAAAAAAAAATTGCTATTAATTTTTTATTCCCCGCAGCGTGTCGTGGTTAACAGTTTTCCCTCGGTCCACGCATCGAACACCGCGCTCGCTCGGCGATGAAAAACGAGAGTGAAGAATGAGCGAAATAGATAATGCGAAAGGAAAATAAAGAACGACGATGGGAACGAGAGCCCGCTGATGACGCTGAGACGCCCTCGAATATACCTGTATATAGCGCCTATACTTAATCTTTAAGATGATACGTCACGCTGGAACGTGAACGTCGTTCGTCGAGTGGCTTCGTACTATATCTTTTAGCTCTCGAGTCGTAGTGTCCCATCGTCTACTGCGTATACACACTGGACCATCATCGGTATATATACGTGCCATACCATCGCTACTATAACGTTCCAATTAAATCTTCCGCGAAGGCGCAGCGAGCGGGAAAGAGGGTAGGTCTCGACGAACGAGTTATGCGAAATATAGCTCTTAATTAGTCGCGGTAACGAATTACATCAATTTGCAACCGGTAGCAGTAAATAATTCGTCGTACAAACTAGTTCAATTACTCGCCCGTGACCACGAGGATTATACCGTCGTTACGGGACACATCGAGCTTGGGAAATAAATAAAAGCGACGACCATCACACTGTATGCTATACGACTATGATGAAATCAACTGGACGGTGGGGCAAAACGGGCCATTGGAAAAACTCGTCGCGTCTCTTTGCAAAAAACACGTCTAGGCATAAAAAAAAAGACGCGTCTCGTCGTAAATGGAGGCGGTGGAGGCGGACGAGTCATTTCGCCCACGATGCTCGTTTCGTGCCGCTCTATTCGACCCAGATGGAAGTTTCTATATTTTTGCTTTTGCCGAAACGTAATATCTTTCCAAAATATTGTCGTATTCTTCCAAAATGTTATTGCATTTTTCTGATACGTCGCTTTGTCTAAAATGTCATATTTTTCCAAAGTGTCCCATATTTCCAAAAAGTTATAGTGTTTTAGCAAAATGTTGTTGCATATCTCCAAAGTGTTGTCGCCTTCTTCGAAAGTCTTGTCGCATTTTTCGAAAACTTGGAAAAAATCTAGAACATGCATACAGTCGTATGTATTTAGTGCAAGTGCGAACGGCGTCGATGGTTAAGGGAACAGTGTCACCATTCACTCTCGACAATACGAGACCTCGTTAATCCCGCAAGATCGTCCCGCTTGCGAGTCACGTTCGAGCTTTATGTATGGCGAACGTAACGAGATCTAATATGCGACACGGACATTGCGCACTTAAATTGTTGCGAGCGAGAGGAAAAAAAAAATCCACTTTCCGTCCGTATAATGCCGTGTATTCCGTATCGATTGTACTATACGTTATGCATATTGGGGTTATAAACTATATTACCAAAGCGCGAGAGTACTATACGAACAAATTACCCGAAGACATATGACCATCTATTAGAATACATTTTGTCGTCACAAAACAAACATGGTTGAGCTTCGCTAAAAAAAAAATGGGGGGGATATTTTCATTATTTCCCCTTCAAATCTCATCAACATCCTGTTTTTAGTACACAGTTCTGTTCTCAATACACAGTTGTCAACGTTTCTTGGCCGCAAGCGTCCGCAATTTTTTGCATGTTAAATTTTTCTTTTATCTTGTCAATGATTACGATTAAGCATCCAATCAACAGCGCGGAAGTACTGTGCGAACAGATTACCCGAGGACAAATGATTGTCTGTTAGAGTACATTTTGTCGTCGCAAAACAAAAAGTCGTTGAGTTTCAGCCAAAAAAACGAGAAGAGGTATTTTCATTGCTTCCCTTTCAAACCTCATGAACATGACGTTTCCGGTACAGCTTCAATCACAAAGACCTGTTCCGAAAGCTATTTTCCGATTGTATTTACGCCAATTATTACGAGTGCCGTTACGGTCGATGGATCGCGTGTAGGATGCATGATTAAGCGTCTAATCAACGGCGCGGCCGATTCCGGAAGTGGTACTCGACGGTGTGTTTCATAAAGCTGAAAATGCCCGTGTATGTTGTCGATGTGCGCAACAGAGGCATTCCTCGTAATTATCTTTCTTCATTTCGTTTGTCGTTCGAAGCCGGTACACGTTCGAGTACGCTGCAGTGAATCGCACAGCCGACATCGACGCAGGACAAGAATGTGGAGACAACGACGACAATGCGGAACGACGGTGTCTAATCATCGTCCGCATTGTCGGTGGTGCCCTAGACCAGCGAGAGGTGCTGGACCATCAATGAGCGTGCCATTAGCCGCCACTGTTTGCGGTCCGGCTGGCCAACTGTAGTTCGAGTGACCGGTGTACGGCAGCGTGGTCACCGGGATCCACCTATACATTAGAACGTGTAGAACTGTACGACGGCAACGGCAGTGCTTCCGATTGTTTCGATGACTTGTCTAACTGGAGTTGTCGTGCGACCGATCCGTCCTCATCCGCACCTGGAGCTGCCCTCGACACACAGTGTAATTCGTGATGGTGAAGGATTTTGCTCATTTTTCGACCAGAGCTGACGTACTTCCGGTGTGCTTCGGGTGCTTCAAACTGAAAGTGATGTATTTCCGGTGTAACGTGACTTCCGGTTGATAATGAGATTTTCAAACCGGAAGTGACGAATTTCCGGTTAATTACCGGATTCTAAACTACGTCCATAGCGAGGACACGATACGCCCAGGTCACAACTTGCTAATCTTTTATATATTTATTTTATTGATTTATATTAATTTATATTAATTTTGTTTTTTTTTTAATTTTTTTATTGTATTGGACGAACTAGACAAACAGAAATAGAGAAACTTTCTTGGATTTTAGATCTTCTAGAATATGTTTCTGAGCCACATTATGACAGTCCAACTCTCCGTAGGTGCTCCCTATGTAATGGTACAGTAAAAAGGCTTGGATTGATCTCCCAGATTCGCCCTCGTTACTTTAATTTTATACAAACATTCATAACCACAGATAGCGCGTAAAATAAAATGTGTAAGTTTCGTTCCACCGAGAAGATTCCCGACGACCAATTTGCTAAACCAATCACCATAGATATTGCGTCGGGGATTGCCCCCTCTTTTTTCGCATGAAAAATCGTCGCAGCATCACCAGCCGCGGTAGCGCCAGATGGATCCAAGTGCCCAGAGGAATTCGATTCCTCTGGGCTACGCGCGCGAGATATCCCCGCACCGGTTTTCCCAGATTCCCAAGTCGGCACGTATGCCTCCGCGTGTAACTACGCAACGTGTTCGAGGAGAAGGGAGCCGGAGCAATAATTCCTAAAATTTCACCCCCGACAATTTTTTTCTTTTTTTTTTTTTGGATCTCGTTTCTATCCCTCGATCTCGGCAAAAGCAACCCCTTGGAAGCTCGAGTCCTTCAGCGTAGACTATCCATGGCACATCCAACCCGACTCGCAGACGTGTTCGTCGGTCGGGTATCCATCACGCCTTGTCCCATCACACTCACGTACTCGATTCTCCGAGTGGTATGTCGGTTAAAGGCTGCAAAGACATAGGACAAAGGGCATCTCTCCGTCTCTATCCGTTTTCTCGCTGCGCAGGGGTGAATTCTTGCGCGCCCGCAAATTCCTCGCGTTCCGTTTGGCTTCCCGATCGTTGGGTTTTCTTTGGAGGAGCCGAGGAACTCGATGTCCCGAACGGGACTCCCCGATGTCCTCGGGACTCTTACTCTTTGCTACGTGTCGGGTTTTTCGTCTTCGTTCTCGTCTATCCGCCGCTCAAAAACGCAACCCTCCCGCCCTCCGACAAGGGAGCCTTATTTCGTACTCTGCGCCACTCTCGCGTGGGACGAAACAAATCGTTCGCCGTTTTTCATTCGAGCAATATACCGCGACGGCGTGAAAGGCCCGACGGTATTGCTTCGTCCACTTCTATAGGTTTTTCATTTCTTCGCTCTTCATTCTTAGCCTTATCACTGGTTTTCGCGGTTCGTGGAGGTAAAACTTACCTCGTCGGGCGGATCGCGCCGGCCCGCTGGGGGTGGGCGAAGAAGAGGCGGAAGAAAAGGGCTCTGGCGCATCGCGGTGAAAATATCGTCGGGGTCCGGGGGAGGGTGCGGTCTCCCTCGACGGGAATTGAACTCCGCGTCCCCCGCTGGTCCGCCACTGTTCGGCGGCGGCGTCTCGCCCTTGGTGGAGTACTTTTTCCGCAATTCTCCGTTTCGCATTCCCGTGTACCTTATTGGTGACCCGCTTCGCCGCAGCACGTACCAACGCCTCCATCTTTTTCAGTCTCTCACACTTTTCGTTCGGTCTTTCAACGGAGCGACTCTTCGACACATTTGAGGAAAACCGTTCTCCACCATCCGTCGTCTTCGAACCAGTTTTTACTCCCTTTCTTTCTTTTTTTTCCGTATTTTTCATCGGGGCCGGCACTTTTCCAATCAAACAGACGTTCGGCTCGGGGGCATTAAGCTCGAGGCTCTCGATCGTCGAAACCCTCCTTCGCTCTTTGGCCAAATCGTTCTTTCTCGGGAAGAGCACTCGAGACATCACTTATTTTCGTGCCGAGCGGCAACCGAAGTGGTTGGATTCGCGTCGGCTATCTTCCGCGGCCTCGAGAATCGTTATACCTTGGATCCGATCTTCGCTGAGAGGAAGTCCGGCTTGAAGGACCATCGTAGCGTCGAACATACGCCGATTCCACCGATACGCCGCTGCGGTCGCCGGATGAAAGCCGAGGGGCGTGGTTGCGCGGAGTGAACGTACTATATGGATTTTCGGGGATGATTGTGTATACCTATGTATCGTGAAATTACGAGGGTTGCGAAGCCCGAAGAGTGCATCTTACGATTATACGAGCTAGGTCTGCCGGATAAAAATGGCGAAGTGGCGGCCGAAGGGGCGAGACTCGAGAATCAAACGGGGGCGGAGTAATGCCGAATCCGAAGTGGATCATATGTCTGGACCTTGAGTCACGATTGATCGGGCTCAAATTCTGCCGAGAGTCGGAAGCGAAATGTGACGTAAAAATTATGTTTTGAGGCGGTTTTTTTTTATCCGCTGATGATTATCGCAGATGAATCTTTAAGAAATATTTTGCTGACGATGTTACATGACAGACAGACAATGGATCATATGTCTGAACGACGTAGGTCTGACAATCTTGCAGCCCAATTGATCGTACTTGAATTCGAAATGCTGCGGCGCGTCAAAAGCCAAATTTGACGTAAAAATGATGTTTTGATGCAGTTTTTTTTTAATCCGATGATAATTATTGCAGATGAATCTTTAAGATATATTTTATCGACGACGTTACATGACAGACAGTCGAGTGTGCAATGTAAAGTTTGTAGATAAACGATACGGTTGCTAAAGGAAAAAAATGACAATCGACAGTTGAGACCAACGAAGTGAGCAAGGGAATTGTAGAAAGTGCAGTACTTCAACAAATTCCTAATTCTTTGAAGCACAGTAACCGCAAAAGTATCGTACCTCTCGAATAGGCGAATAAAAAAAGTGAACAAAACTTTGATGAAATTCTCGGATGGCTGATGAGTCTGTTCGAGATTTTTATAAAAATCAAATCGCAAGGTAATACTTTGCTTTCCCACTTCGAAAAAGACTTTCCACGCAGAGAGAAGAGTTCGCTGGTGAAGCTACGAGAAAAACTGGTATTGCCTGTTATAAATGTAATACGTATTAAACAGAGGTAGCAATACTGTGAGCAATCTTTCGGAGCAAGTGAATTACCTCCGTTCCTCCGGCTAATGGCGAAGTGTACACACAATGAATATTACTGTACCGTTAAGGGGGCGCGATACACAACTGCGCAGGATGAACATAAATGAACGATCGCTTTACAGTATCTCTGCCTATCTCCGCTTTAAACGTCTACATCGTTCGTTATTTTACCTCGGCAATTTCGCAACGTCACGCCAAATCAAATGCGACGATAAAGTCACGAGTTACGGTTACGCCAGTAGCCGACTCGCAATTTTTTAAATATATATATATATATATTTTTTTTTTCTTTCAGTAAACAGTCAATTCGTAGCTCCGAGATAATTCAAACGGTCTTCACTTCTCGTCGAGCCCGTATCGCCCCGGGCTCCCATGTGCTCGTGCTCTCCGAACATCGTAAATCCGATCTGGATCTAATACATCTAATCGCACGGCGATGATGAGATCCAATCGTTATCGTCATAACGGCTGAGTAGCTTCAGACTCTCCCCGCTGTTGACTTCCATCGCAATCCGCGAGTACGATAGCCGTGCCTCCAGCATCCGCCTCATGTCAGGACGAAGTTGAACAGGCGGTTACAGTGTAGTTTCGTCGTGTACGTACGTGCGGTCGGCGAGTAAAACGGTGCGGTCTTTTGTAACAGTTAGTCATTCCCCGGAACGTCGGCGAACTACGGGGACGATACGCCCGGTCAATTACCGCCTGAAACCCGCGCGTGTCCGCGAGGCCGCGCAATCTCTGGGTGAGGGGAACCGGGGGGTCCCCATAATTGGCCACGGATTACCCCCCAGGCCACGAAATCAGTTAATGTCACCCTCCTGGATGACGAGGCACGTACTGGACTAATCCTCGCGAACGATTTGCTCCGTGGGATATCCCGTTAATCGCGACCAGAAAGAGAGACGGAAGAAACGAGAGTAGACAGAAACTGCGGAACGACCTCGGGCACACACGTCTCCGCTCTTGTCCCGTCTCACATGCTCGTCTCCAAACCGGGTATTTTCTTCCAGCTTCCACTCCTCTGTACACATGGGCGAATTCACAATTTCAACCGGGCTTACCTGGATTGGCCGGCGCGCGTTTCGCACTCGGAGGGGATACGCTCACGGGAGATTCCGCATAATTGGGTCTTCTCGTAATTACGGAACCTCGCTGCATCCGCGGACCGTTCGCGAGCTTGCACTTCCTCGCTTGTCCAATATTTTAAGCGTAATGCGTCCCCTTACCGTGTCTAATCCCCTCCCCGCTCCGTGTATGCCGTACTCGTACTCGTTAAGGCAAAGCTATTGTGACTTTTGCACTTTGTGCTGCCCCACCGTGTATTTGCATATTAATTGCGATTTATATTCGGCTGTATGTAACTTCTGTAAAGCCCTCTCGGATTTACAACGATGTAAGAAAATGTTCGCTCATTTTTTTTTTTTTTTTTTTTTTCTACTACACCTTCCTCCTCGTGAGATGTTATCTCCGAGCGAGACATCGATCTGCGAGGTGGTACATTCTTTTCACGGCTCCAAGACCATGGAAATAAGTATATGGGAAAATATATTTTTCTTGTGCAGTAGAAACACATGAATCCGAGGTAATGTGGCCAGAGCGTACGTCGGATAAGCGAAATCTCAGATAACACGGATAACACACTCAATTCAAACTTGTACTACTAATATATATATTTTTTGTAACTAACACATCAATTCATATAAACATTAACTTTATTAGTGAATCGAGTTATTTTTTGTATGTACTTATAATTTAGTTTATTAACATTAAGTGTATATGAACACAAACCGTTGACTGTAGAATTGGAACTGTTGTACTTGCAACTCGCAATATAAAAACCCAGCAAACATGTACAAGTTTAAGCGCGTACGCAAGAAAGTCACCGTTACGGATTAATCCGCGCGTGGGCATTGGTGTTTTATTCATCTTGTCCGTGTTTTCAGTATTATCCGGAACACCTCATTTAATGCGGAGGGCGCGGTTAATCGAAGGTCGGATAAGCGAGGTTGTACCATAAAATATATTTTTTTACAGCAACTTTAGTTTTTTAAACATAAATACATATATTATGAAATACATGGGACGAACATATCTGCGTGAATATTTACAAAACACATTTGCGCGTATAGGAAAGGCATACTATCAAGAGTCGCGGTAGCGACTCGACAAGTAATAAAAAAAAAAAAATTACGTACGTTGGAGTTTAATGTATTCAATAAATATTGGACTTAAATATTTATTTTCTTGAAATTCTTGATATTGTTTTTTTAATAATTTACTTGAAATTTATAAAATGAAATATTTTCTTTATATTGATTGATTATCGAACTGTATGTCTTTGATGTTTGCAGATCGGCAGTTACCGCCGTAGCCTGGCATCCCCACGGCACTTATCTTGCATCGGTGGACAAGACGAAGGTGGCGACGGTGTGGGGAGATCACGTTTGACAGGACGAGTGATCGTATCGAGTTAAAAGACGATCGTCGCGTTCTCACACGATAATTCTCCGTTTATCCGTTGTCGCGCGTCTTCGTGGACGATGATGAAATAACATCTCGACTGGTGTCGATGGGGAACGCATTATATGCGAACGCGGTCGGTATAGTTGGCTCGATGCGACATTTTAATTAATAATAACAAATAAAAAAAAAAAATAGAAAAGCAGAAGCATGAAAATCACGTCAATCGCCAGAAAATTAAAAAAAAAAATGCCGTGTCTCGAATGATGAAACAGATGAAGAAATACGTTTATATGCAAAAACGAACGAAATCAAATTTAAAAAAATATATAATAATAATAATAAATTTAATATTTCGACGGTGCACTTCGATGTGATCGAGCTTCGTCTACAAGCGATGTTACGATCGCTTCGAATTACCCCGACGATTTTATTTACTCTCCAAAAGCGTTTGTAATTAACCGTCGAAGAAAAGGTGAACGCGAGCCTGGAATGCAAATGTATCGAAGTCTCGAACAGAACGCGAAAAGATAATAGAATAAAGCGAACAAAGCAAATTTTTGAAATTCTCTTATCACGGGATCTCGATAATAAAAAATAATTTTTAAAGAAGTGAACGATATGTACGCGTACAGTATGCAACAAATAAGCACAATAACATTGAATGGTTGTTTCAACATTTATACATTATATTGTTAGATGTTACAAAGATTTGAGTAAGAAATTAATGAAAAAAAAAAAAAACATACACAAAGTGATCGATAACGTCAATGCTCGTGATTCATCGCTGTTCAAGCGTATTAAGACCGATATTAAGAGTTAGCGGCTACGTTTTATTCTCAAATCATCGTATCAATCATCACCCTTCCGCAGGAAAAAAAAAAACATTTTTACACGAAACCCAGATGATAGATAGCCAAAGTACAACGTGAAAAAAATGCGAATCATGCTCATTCTCCTTGTGACCAGGGATCGGCGAAATTAACTCGTCGAATTAATTTTACCCTGGTGACTTCGCTAATTTTATCGGTGAGCTAACAAATGTAAATGAAGCGGAGTGTTACACGATACGCATACAAAAAAAAATGACTGTAATTAAGTTACTTCCTATCGAGCTGATATCTCGCCATGAGGAAAAGTCACAAAGTTGTCAAATATCGTTGCACATACACACACACACACACACACACACACATACACGTACACACTAACAAATTATTATTATTATAAAAAAAAATCTTGCTAACGAAAACAACAAAAATTACTCAACACGATTGTATTTGCGCTCACAATCGGCATTGTAATTGTAACAATTAATTATTACAGATATTTACTTTTTTTCCTACTGGTTGTGTATTATTAATCACAAATATTTTTAAGTCTGTACTAAATCACTGTATCATTTATCAAGAAACGTACTATACTTTTATGAATTTAAGATCGTCTCATATAAAAAAAAAAAAAAAATACGCTGAAATATGAATAATTAATCGCATCTCTACGTTAATTTTTCTTTTCTTTTTTTTTTTTAATCTCGTGTGTTTTAACGTAATATACGTATAGGCCTCCGATAAAGCGTTGCACATATGGTTTGTATCGCATTAACCTCTTACGATTTTCGAAACAACCATACACGGAGAGATTATATATATGATAATATTGCATATACATATATACACGATACTGTTCACATTGTAAATACATATTAAATGTTTCCTTCTTGTATTTTTTAAAAGCTCGTACGATCTCTACCCCGAAGCCCAATTTATCCGTCTTCCTCTACCCTTCGCGACGTGATAACTAATTTCCAAAAGCCGAGTGATTATTTTTGTTCTTTACTATTTTCCCCGTTTCTTTTTTTTTTTTTGCTTAACTTTTAGTCCATCATCATCTCTCCTGCTTCTACGTGCAGCTATCGATGGACGTCCCGCTTCAAACGGACAGTTTTTCAGAACCCGTGCGAGACAATAAAAAAAAAAAAAATTGGCCGATTGATTCGCCAGATTATTTGGTGAGCCGTCTCGTGCATGCCGCAATTTATATTCCCGAAATTTTACCATATACGGAGAGATTGTATATATAATAATATTGCATATACATATATATACACACGATACTGTTCACATTGTAAACATATATTAAAAGTTTCCTTCTTATATTTTTCAAAAGCTCGTACGATTTCTACCTCGATGACAATTTTATCCGTCTTCCTTCACCCTTCTTGACGCGATAACGACGAGTTTCCAAGAGTCAAGTGATAATTTTTTTCTTAATTGTTTCCCCCGTTTTTTTGCTTAACTTTAATCGATCATCATCTCGCGCGTTTCTAGGTACAGCTACCGGTGGACCTCCCGCTCGCAGTGTCCACCGGTTTCCCTCTACTCGATATTATCGTTGACGACGAGCCAGCAGCTATTTCTAGTGCTCCATCAGCAACTGCAGCTAGTCAGCGAGACACGCATCTCGTGCACAATACGCATCTCGTACACGAGAGAGTACTCATTAGTCACTGCGCGATACAGTCTCGCGCGAACGTCGTCGTCGGCCAAGCGAACGGTAGTTATACATTATGTACAGTGTAATTTCTCATAATTCAATCTCGAAGTTAGCAGAGGCGATTTTTTTATTTTCTCAATTTTAGTCATGCTCGTTAGGTTGATTCGAAAAAAAGTATATTCATTTGCAAGTAGCATCGATAGCCTGACAATCGCAATAACGCGGCTTCGTATATGGTGTTCCGATTTTACAGTTTTTTCTTATTTATTTATTTTTTATTTTTAGATTTAGTTCCACTGTAAAGAAAATTCGTATGAAATTTACCGTACTGGTATTCCAAATTTTATGCATAATCTGATATATTAAATTGCATGTACAATTGTGACGAAAAATTAGCGTACAGTATATCAAACACTTTAGAAATACTTTACTTTTATTTTATTGTGAAAATTCATTCATTTTTCATCATAATTGTACGGTAAATATAATGTACCAGTTTTTGCATAAAGACTTCCCAGCATCCGGTGCATTAAATCGTCGATTTTTATCGATTATTTTCAGAATGACTTCGTTGACGTTTTTTTTTGCCCAATAAAGATTCATTCGAATCGCATGCAGCGACGACACAATTACCTCTATCGTGAATGCGAAAGGTAAAATTCGAACAATTTTTCATGCGACGCTTTATGTATGAGAGATTCTACTGTGAGCTACATTAATATAGAGCCACGACTACTTGTCACACATAGTGTACGCTGTGTGACAAGTGACAACTCGCCCAGTCGGGCATTCACCGGTGTACTAGCATCGCGACTCGCGATTGCCGACAGGCCGCAGAGCGAGAGTGAGTGAGTTCCACGGTTCAAGAACTTTCGCCGAATCGCGTATCAGTCGCGTGACATAAAGCGCCCAACAGTCATATATATCTCATATATATATATATACACAACGTTCATTCGGAAAGTTTCGCATTATGTTCGACGCCTTGAAAACACCCTCTTCCACCCTCGGCGGGCGATTCGACAGTCCCGACAGCATCAACAGCCCGTCGGACCAACCAACCCAAGGCACAAGCGCGACTTCTAGTCGTTCCAAGAGGAGCAGCTACAACTCGCACTCAGAGTGATTGAAACCCCTGATGTGAGAACACGCTCGCTAACGATGTTCAAAGTTTCATATTGGCCCCCAACCCGTCCCGAGACAAACTGCGTTCGCTCGGTGTCGGCGACAACCTCCTGATAACCCAGGCTTCACTTCCTTCGGTCGATCGTTCGGTCGGTCATTATCGTACGCCTACCGGCAATAATTCTATCGATCTGTAATCGAACTTCGTAATAATATGGACTGAGCCGCCCGGAAAGTAAAGCTACAGGAAAAAAATACTAGAAACAATCAGCAAGACTAATTTTATGCTTGTGCAACATAAAGTTTTTCCGTCATTTTTGGTACGACAGAAAATGATCTTTTACCACGAGAAAAGGTAATTTTCTAGCACCGCCAATTAGATCTAAATATTTAAAACAAGGGTTGAAGGACTCAGGTCGAAGGCCCTTCGTCAATGTGTATAATTATCGTTAGGTATAAAACTAGAGTTAGATGATAATTGTATAAATGAATAGCGTTGGCAATAATAAATTTCTTTTACTACTCCTACTATTAAAAACAGCCATCAACACTAATTTTATTTGCGAACCAAGCATAAAGTTTTATCTTAATTCTTGACCGTTAGAACGGATAATTTCCTAGCATCATGAATGAGAACTACACGAAATTATGATTGCAACAACCAAGTCCGGTACTTTCGATGCGAGACTAAAAAAATGTTCGATATTTTTTCCTGCCATTCCGTTCAGCTTTTCTTTTTTTTTTTCCTAAACATTTCCTCCTTTCGGGTCGATTCCAGGGCGATCTCCAGCTCGGGATGGAACAATTCCGGCGAGTCAGTGTGGCAGGACAAAAAGCAGATTTTGGACCGGGCGAAACGACAGTAACGATGAGCTAACGACGGCGAAAGAGAGGCGAATCATCATCCACCACAGCCGCGCTGTTCGACCTCGTTCCCGGGTCTCCCCCGATGTCCGAGAGCTTATATTCCTTTATCCGTGAGGACACTCGTGAAAACCACCAGAGCCGTTGCACCGACGAACAAAAGAAACGAGAATTACGAGAATAAAACGAATGAGAAACGGACAAAAGGTTAGAAATCCGCGTATAGTCAACGAAGCTACGACGTGAATGCACAACTTTTGCGTAACGCACTTTCCGACTTTATGGAAATTCCCTTTAGAGGACAATGTCGGAAGAAAGAGGCAAGCGCCGCGCTGGATGATGCGAGGAAAATACTGCGGAGAGTGCTTTCTGAACCTTTACGAAAGTTGGTAAACTTCAGCGGAAACTTCACAACTATCTTGTCCTTGGTAAACAGACGAGTCTTGACGTCTGATTCATTTTGCATCAGAGACATTTCTCTGAAAGTTTGTGTATATAATGGTAATAGTACACGACGGTATCACGAAGTAAATTACTGTGATGGAAAGCATGAACGCCCTCCAGGCCATTTAACCCCGTTACTCCCGTTCACTTTCGTATATATATCTTTTTTTATTCACGAAGTCTCTGCAATAAGGCAGACAAGAACGTCTATCGCATATGGCAAAATTGCCCTTGTTGTAAAATGCCCTGCGAGTCGGATCCAACAATCGGCTCGACGAAGAATACCATTCGGCGCGTCTGTACCGGGCAGACTATTGGAGCTTGTGCTCTATACCGTGGTTTCGTGGTCTGCGAATATCTTTCAAAGACCATGAAACTTCTCATCGGGTCCACTCTGAATACAGTTTCGGTGTATCCGCGTACGTTCTTTTACCCTCTTTCCTGTGTTCCTTGATTCACGCACAGTAAAAAAAAAAAAAGTTTGTACTCTTTACAACAACTCATTGTCCACAAACGTTTCCGATCGCACCATCCGGCTCTAGTGTTACAAACAAAAATACAGACTAAAATTTTTAATGACACGGGAAACAAAAGGGCAGATTTGCATATTCAATTCTGAACAAACGAGTTTGTTCGTCACATATTTAACAAAATTATCTTCGGGAAACTTCGTATCCCAATTTTACCAAATTATTTTATACTGTGCACGCTCCTGTAATATCATAAAAAAAACAAAAAAAATTTCGCTGTAACGCCACTTCTTTTTTGAAAAACGCACTTTTAAACCGGAAGTGACATTATACCGGTAATACATCCCTTCCGGTTTAACAATCTCATTTTCGAGCCGAAGTGACGTCATACCGCAAATACGTCACTCCCGGTCTAGAAATGAGATTTTCAAACCGGAAGTGACGTATTACCGATCTATTAATATCGATCGAATGTTTTTTTTGTTCCTATAATTTATAATACATACGTGTGTATTAGAAATTTGTCGTACACGATTGGTCCGTAGACCGATGAGCCACACGAGTCCCCGGAGCACAGAGCTTTTTTGCTCAACGTTGTGGTGTTCTCATACTGTGGGTGTACACTGGTAATTATAATCCTCGATGGCCGAGTAATGCGATGCCGACGGAGGGAATACATACGACGGATCCTCTCTAGTAATGGTGGAGATAATTATCTCCTCCATCACCCTTACCGGAGAGGAATTATACGTGCGCATCTGGATATAGCGGCTAGCCACATGCCCAGCTGTAACGTGGCCGGGCTACGCGTCAATGGGATGAGCAGAATAGATCCTATTCCGTCGGAGAATCAAATCCGTCGAAATCGCAATCGTTTCTTCGGAACAATTTGCGTCCAAGCCCATGGACATACCGCAGTACTGTATACACCCAGAAAAATATTTTATTTGACGGGCGCACAACAAATAAATATTTATCTAATTTAAACAAATATTTTTATAATTTAAATACATATTTATTTGCGAGATAACCGTAAAATAAATTATATTTCTGGATGGGCCCGAATAATCGAAGTTTGCCGTACCAATACAATGCATAAAACACAGCGAACTTTATAACAACGTGGATCGTGCTCTCGCAATTTTTATTCATCCCCACTATCGAAAATGTTATGACAAAAAAAAAAAAAAAAAAAAGAATAATGTGCAAAGAGAATACGTCTAAAGCTCGTAAAACTTATAATGAACGTTGCACGCAGCGGCATTCAAATGAATCCGGGCGTCGACGGGTTTGTGCGTCACGATATCGACACCGAAAGACAGTAATGGAAGCGAGATATTCCGTATAACGAGAACTGGATAAACGTGATCGGCATAAAACCCCCGGAGGGCGCGATAGGACAGGACAACCGGGCGTAGAGTCAGCGCGGTTTTAATTAATGTCACGAGAGTAGCCCGGTGACCCGGTGCCACAGATTGGCAGCTGGTTTCTATCGCCTGAGGGTTATTTACGGTATGTGGCACGAATCAGGCCGATCGCTCTCGTCAACGAGGGTGTCGTTGTCGGCCGTGCCGAGGGAGGGAACGACAGTTTATTCGTGGCGTTTGCCGAATCAGAGGGATGAGTCAAGTAAAATTCGAAATTGAAAAAAAAATAAAGCTTATAACTCCTGGCTCTGCGTGTTAATAACGATTCTCTGATTTCATTGGCTTTTGTGATTTTTCGCGTTCGATTATGACGGTGTTTAGCGATTGTGCCATTCGGCGCGATTAACGAGACAATAATTACTCATTAAATTTTTATAATTTCCACGCTGTCTCGGGGCATTCGTAGTCCGCACTGTTAAAGTCGACGCATCGTTGAATTCACTCTAAAATTCACGGAATCGTTTCCTGTTTTGTTTTTATTGAATGCATTTTTTTTTATTTTTTTTTTTTAATCCATTCATCGACGTCGGAATCGTTTCAGGATTCGTTACGCCTTTACGATTTTGCAATGCAGTTAGTGAAACGACAAGGAAACGAGCTATAATATATTAATCGTTTGAAGTACACGAATATTGAACAAACGACGGAGACAAGGATTTCATCGACGATGCAATTAATAAAAAGCAACCAGAATAGATCGATAAATACCAATCATCCCTTCAATAAAATCCATTCGTTCCACCTCTGTCTTCGCCATTGTTATAAAATCTTTGCGCGATGCCTCAGAGTCTCATCTTCGGAAAGCTGTATTTAGAACCTCACCAACATAGTAAAAAATAAATTCGTAAAATCGGAATACGAAGTTCCTCAAAAATAATTTTGTTAAATAAGTGACAA
Source organism: Amblyjoppa proteus (assembly GCA_963922035.1). Taxonomy (NCBI): domain Eukaryota; kingdom Metazoa; phylum Arthropoda; class Insecta; order Hymenoptera; family Ichneumonidae; genus Amblyjoppa; species Amblyjoppa proteus. Next base: position 9,155,977 of record OY998230.1, read on the forward strand.
ACTCGTTTTTTTGACTATACAAACCTGTCATTTTATTTCTCCGCGTCATTAACAATTTTAGTTTGTACTTTCTGTTTGTAAAACTCGAGACGGATGATGCGATCGGGAAATTGAAAAATAAAAAATTGTGGATGTTTGTAGCCAATGAGTTATTGTCAATAGTACAAACTTTTTTTTTTTACTGTGTACGGATTGAGCTGCAGGCTGTCCATTCCGCAAAGGGTTCAGCAGCAATGTCTCGGAAGTTAAAATATCACGAATTGAAGTTCACCTATTAGTATTAGTATTTCTATTCTCTACTTGTATTATTCGTTTTATTATTAATTGCTCTCTCCATTATTACCATTATAACATTTCGATTTGATCGGATACGATAATAATCGCGTTATGTGGTTGCTTGGGCAAAAAGTATATCTTCCTAGTAATTGGGCTCGGGCAATTTGCATGAATGAATATGTAAATAATTATTTCTCTTTTATTTTTGTAAATTCTATACGAAATAACGTCAGCAATTTTTCTCCGACGCACCGACCGAGCATAATAATAATAATAATAATAACAACACAACAATAATAATAAACTAATATTTTTCCACGTAATAATACAAAAGCACACTGGAGCGATCTTTCCGATCTGGATTCTGCATCGGTTCGAGCAGTCGTCATCTCCTATTTTCCATAGACCTTCTTTTCGATTCCCTATACTGTCTGGTCATCATCGTGGCGGCGCGGCTTCATCGCCGTTTCACACGCCTTGAACCCGGCCCTTCTCCCGTGCATCCCGACGCGCTGTACGTAGTATGCAGAAACAAATTCAGGTGCTGTGCGAGAGCTGCGCGCGTAGTGCGAAGCGGGAGGAAACACAATATCGATATTGAAACGTAAAAACGATTCAATCAGTCGCGAAGTTTCTGCGCCAATCAATCACCCGAGGCGAGCGGTGCAACGCGTGGCTCGGGATGGCAGGGCCGCTTTTCGCAAGAGCGAAGCGGCCGGCACATATATATACGCTTGTACATATACACATACATACATACATATATATATATATGACAGTGGTGTACAGAGTTTTTCGAGAGCGGGGGTGGTTAGCTTGGCGTAGCACCGCCAGTAGAAGTGGTGGCGGATTCTCGCGCAGCCCCCGATAGCGTACGTCGGGCGTTCAGCGCCGAAATGGCCGTGCGACGACGTCCTCCGCGGCGATTCGACGCAATGGAAGCTCACGGCGCTTGCGGCGGGAGCCCTCAGTTGCGGCTCGAGCGTCGTCAGAAACTCGGGCTTTCACCCGAAAGCTCGTCGAGTAACTTTTCTCGCTGTTTTAACGATAAAGATAACAACGCCATCTATCACTGACGAAAAATTTAACGACGAAAATATTTTTAAAAAACGCGCGACCGCGAAATTACGATCGGTCCGAGGGTGATTCGCAGAGAAAGACATATCGCCGATAAGGGAACTAAATTTCCATCGCAGTTTCGACGCTCATCTCCACTGTCCAGTCCTCTCTGGAACTCCCGATAGAGGACAAAGTTCGCTCGGACGGGAGATGAAGTTGCTGTAATTTTTAGAGATTAAAAAACAAAAATGAGGATCATTTATTAATTGAAAATATAAAACTGAATCTCGGGCTGGAATTGATACAGCGTTTGGTTTATTTGGGCGCGAGGGAAGTGAAGGAAACAGTTTTTTTCGGCGTCGAGGATAAACGATTAAACAAAAACACAATATAATATTATTTGATATTCGAAAGTTTTGATTCGCACAGGTGAACGAAGAGAAAAGAGGATTTATCGATTTAAAAAAAAAAAAAAAAAAAGAAAGTGTTGCCAAAAGTGCGTGAGTGTCGAAAAACTGCGCTTGATGGACCGCGATTAAAATCGCGCCGCACGGTGCGCGTCAAGTGCTGGATCGAGTAAATACTATTATGATACTTGTGTGATTCGAAAGTCCCGCGCGCGTTTCCGCCTCGACGTGAGATTTACAAACTCGGCGGAATTGTGTGAACGAGAGAGAGAAAAAAAAAAAAAAAATGAAAAGCACAGCGCGACGTCGATATGACTGCCAAAACTTTCGTGTCCACCCGATCGTCCTTCTCGTTATCGCAGCCGTTGCCGGTAAGATTTCGTACGAAACTCGCCTCTTCCCTCTCGCTCGCCACCCCCATCAGATTGGGATAATTTACAGAAAACCGACCGATACGACTATGAAAAGTTAGTGAAAAAAAAAATAACTACTTGTAGGACAACTTCGATGACGTTGGGCAAAACGGTAACAAGTGAGGTGAAATATTTTTTTTTTAATTAACAAAAAAAAAATATTTCGGTCAATATTTTCGATCGAAAAGTCGCGAGAAATCGCCTAATGCAGAAGTGCGTGTTTCACCCTCGTAAAAATTCTAAGATTTCGTTAAGATTCGCCTCTTCCCCCTCTCTCTCTCTCTCTCTGTCTGTCTACCCTCATCAGATTAACTCAATTTGTAAAAATCCGAACAGTTCGACCATGAAAAATTGGTAAAAACAAAAGGGTACTTAAACGTACGATCATTTCGATAACATAGGGCAAAATGATGAACCATTCTTTACATTTTTAAACATTTTTCGGTCAATCATTGTGATCGACGAGTTGCGAGTAATCGCGTAAATTTATAGAAAACAAAGTCGACCGTGAGAAATTGGTGAAAGAAAAAGCTGCTTAAAGTACGATAACTTCGATAAGGGCAAGACGGTAACAAGAGGGGCGGAAAACAAAAATCGATCAATCTTAGTGACGGAAGAGTTGCGAGTAATTGCCTAAAGCCGAAGTGCGTGTTCGACCCTCGACTTGAAATTTGACGAGCATCGATCCGATCAATATATCCGATTGACGAGTGATTATAATCTCGCGACTCCGCATCACTTGTTACAAAGTCTGTTGAACCTCGATACACGCGATTGAATCACCGAAGTATCACCGCGTCCCGATAACCTGCTTTTTAAACCCGAGACCGCGGAAACGGCGGTGGCCTAAAAGGTCGGATCGCCGATTCGATCCGGAAATGCGTCCGAGCCATCCAGCCTCCAACGCCCTTTTCGCTCCGGACCATATATTCGATTCCATTAATCGAATTCACATCGACAGACTCGATTCCATAGATACGTTCACCGGATGTGCTCCGGCATCGGTGATGCAATTTTTTTTCTTACCGTTCGCAGAAATCTTCCTCCCCGAAAGCAACCTCGAAGAGCTTCGGCTCGAAGTCGAGCGCTTTTACCAAAAATAACCCGATCGAACATCAATGTTAATCCCCTGCGAACCGCCCGATTCACCGATTAGTCCCGGATATTCGGTACGACCACGTTTGTCCGGCCAAATGTATCGCCCATAAAAACGTCGTCCTCTTGGGATTAAATCGGTAATACGAAGAGCCCTCCAAGTGTATTCCACGAGACCCTCCGAACGCTTTGCACATCGCTGCGAGCGGATACCTCTCCACCTCGCCGTATCCGCGATACACACACACACACACACACACACACACATATACACGCTCGAATACGCGCAACATTCCGAACGATCTCCACAGCGAATTTCCTTGCTCGGAAAGTTCTCGCAAGAAGCGAGCAAGCTGTTTCCCGAGTAGTCCGAGTGAGATTTCGCCGGAACCGCTGGCTCGGTCGCTCGGCCGTGTGCTGCACGGGCAAAACTTTTTGGCCTCTATATCGCGAACCCATAGCGGCAACACATCACGTCCTTTAGTTGCCGTCGCCCCCGTACGTACCGGACTTTCTTCAGCAACAGCCGCCCGACCGAACGGTTCGACCAGAGATTCGATACGTTTTTCCGAACGAGGTAACCACTCCCGATCTCCGTTCGCCTCTCGGCCAAGTGGAGATGAAAAATCCTACGATAAAGTCGAATGAGAGCCCGGGGGGGAAGGCGAGTGGACGTATCCGTTGAGAAAGTCACGGCATACCGCCGCGGACCCTCCTCGCTCCGAATTTCGCTCGAGTCGCGCTCTTCCCACAAACCGTACTCGAAGAATCGAGGACCGCGAGCGCGAGAACTCGTACAAGGAAATTCCGACCGTTCCGACGTAGGAGTGTATCGCTATCCAAGGGGGAGTTTCAACTCTTCGGGCCGAACGCCCTCCACTCGGGTCTCAACTTCTTCTCTTCACCTTCTACGTCTTCATCTTTTTTTTTCTTCACCTTCTTCACCTCTTCATCTTCTTCGTCTTCACCTTCTTCACCTCTTCATCTTCTTCTTCCTCACCTTCTTCACCTCTTCACCTTTTTCTTCTTCTTGTTCTTCTTCATCTTCGTCCTCCCTCTTGGCTCTCTTCTTCGCCTTATTGTCCTTCCTTCCTTCGGCGAAAAGCCGGAAGTTCCTTTGCGTCCCAAACTTTGCCCTTATCGAAAGACCGGAATCGGCTATCGAAAAACTTCTAATTTCGGTCCGAGCTCGAGCTGCTTGCCGGTGACATGCAATTTCCTTGTTTGTCGTCGGGTTTTCATTTTCCTCTTTACTTTGTGTCTCATCACCAAGGAAACTCTCACGCGAGTGCGCGAAAAATAAATAAACAGATGAACTATGGGCATCGATATTTTTTCTCACTTGCTTCGATCGATGCAAAACATTCGACACTGTTTTTCAATTTTTTTTTTTTTGTTCAATTTGTCTATTCTTTTTTTTAGAATCAATGCTCTTCATGTGTCTCAGCTTCTCCGCGCAGCCCTTTCGGCAGCCTGTTAACCGCGAAGCTTCAAAGCAAAATCGTCGTTCGCCACCGCGACAATGTCATGCAATATTAATGAGGTTGTTTGTGTACAACGGAAACAACAAAAAAAATTTCAAACCCCTCTCGCATACCTGCGGACGAAGTGGAGAACCGGACGCAATCGTGACGTACCGTACTTTTTCACAAAAGCGCGCGAGCGACTCGAGACTTTGATAAATCAAAAGCAAATAAAATGAAAAAAATAAAATAAATAAATTCCCATTAGCCGAACTTCGCGGAACGCGAATCCGTTGAATTTGCGCTGTAAAAAAAAATGTCGCAATTAAAAAGTTTCTCTCGTGCGGGAAGGTGAAAAAAAAAGAATCGAATAAAACATTTATTATTCTTTTCCTTTTTTTGATAGAAAAAAAGAGAAAAAAAAAAAGCTACAAGTCGCGGATAGCGGACGTTCTCGCCGTATCGCCGCGATGCCCTCCGCCGGTCCGGCGGTCGACTCTCGGACCGAGTCGGAGATTTATACACGGGCATAATTAAAGTGTCACGCGGACGAGTAATGCTGATAGGAGGGAAAAAAAAAAAAAAAAAAAAAACTTAAGAACGTGCGCGGGAGTGGTGCAACGTATGGATACGCGTATGCGCCGGATCTATGTAAAATCCCGAGCCCGTGGGTGTATGTAAAATGTGAAGCTAACGCGTGTAACGGCGATTGCGGAGGTCCTTTGTTTTACACGGTATTGCGCCGGTAGTGTCGGAATTATATTCCACGTTCTGCATCACTGTCGCCCTCGCGCCGTGAGAAATTAAGCAATTAAGCGGCTCGTTTCGCCGCTTGCGGCTTCGGATATATATATCCGGAAGTTTCGGCGCGGTGGATTGCTCCCTCACCCTCGCCCGCCGCCGATTTTACGGAGGCTCCGACGCTTCCCTCGCGCGAAATCCTCGAGAGTTTCTCCCGATTCACTCATACGGCTTCCGGAAACCTCGCTGGAGGATAAGGAGGAGGATCCTCCGCTATCGTTACAAGCTCGGTCGGTTTATGAGCGGAACCGGTGCGGCGCGGTCCAGCGGCCATTATCGAGACATCGTTTCCATATACTCATCCAGCGCACAAGTTGCCGCGAACTTCGGGCGAGGTAGTACGGTATTTGTACCTTCGGGGAATTTGGGGACGAGAGGGAATATAATTGCGCTTTGGAACAACCCGGGCGAAGGTCGGCGCACTTTATACGGATGCGGAAGGGCCGGAAAGGGCGGCGTAAAGGCGAAGAACTTTTTTTTCGGATCATGATTATTATTTTCACTAATATACGGATTTCGTGGGGTTCTTCGTGGTCCGTTATTATGAGAGCTTTCCTGCACTCCAGTTTTCCTACACTCCCCTCCGAAGTTTGGTAGATACGGGCTCCAGTCGAATTCTCCAATGGCGAGCGCAACTTGGTCGCACTACCGAAAACGTGCAAAAAATTTTTAACAAGCGAAATTTCTTTTTTTAACTTTTTTTTTCGGCACTTCAATTTCGCCAATTATTGTAGATTTTATTCTAGTACGTGACGAGAGCTCAAACGCAATGAGATACTTCAGCCGAGTTGTTAAAAAAAAAAAAAAACTCGAGACCCAACTCGCATGTTTGAAAGCTTGACGATCGCTATTATAGTTGAGGGAATGCCTATGAATATTAGTTTTTGTTTTTTACATTATTTTCAATGTATCTGGTCAGAGACAAGAGTATGATGTGATTTTTGAATTATATTTCGGGACAACGAAGCTTATTTTAAAATTGTAGAGGGAGGGGACGCAATTGGGCAGTGGGGAAAATCGGGGCAGAAAATCGGGATGTATCGATCTGGTAAAATTTTATCGAAATAATATGCCGGAATGACCTACGAACCTAAAATAAATGATTCGCGATCGCGACGCCACCGATTAATATATTTTCTAGTAAGACGAACTTATATCCTTGTAAAAATTTCGGGATATTCGGGTAATATCTGCGACAGCGAAAATTACCATATTTTCCAGCTGAATGTCTTAAGTTTAATACGAATATTTGCCGGAATGTCGCTGCATTTCCCGCGAAAGAAAGTTCTGTCAGCTTTTACCAGATTCACGTTAGTTTCTATCAGATCCTCCACTCAGTGTACAGCTTCGATTATTTATCGAAACATAGTAATTCAATGTCATGCACATTAAAAAATAATTTTGTAAAATCGGACCACGAAGTTTCGTATTTCGCTTAGCTGCCCAATTTTCCCCCTCTGACTCCCGCAGTTACCGAAAAAAAAAACCACGAATATCAATCCCGGCGATCGGGTCCGAGGTGCTCCGGCTCGATAAAAATGTATCGCAAATATTTTTCCTCGCGCGCCCGAGAACGCAGCTTCGCGCTACGAACGAGTAATTCAAAGTATTCGGAGAATGTTAGACGAAACGTGAAATTAGTCGTCGGGTTGCATCAAACCCGTGGGATTTCGTGTTACAGTAAAGCGGCAACTTTCCAGCTTCCTGACTGCTCACACCGACGCGCCTACGTTCGTGGGGGAGCTTGATTTTCCGGTAAGCGGAGGATAAGTTCTTCCGTCACTTCGTGAACCGCGGTTCGCATGCTTCCCGACCGGTCTTGCCCGTTTGGCTCGCTCGCGTATCTCCGCACAATTTGTAACAGAATAACGCTTTCTCGTTTTCTCATTCGCGGGCCTTCTTCTCATTCTCTCGGCGATTCGCTCGCGGGGCACGTGAGATGAGCTCGGAAATCAGCTTTCGCGTCCGGTAGAACGCGCGAGGAGTTCAAGACTCCATACGCGATGCCGACTCCGCGAGTCGACCTTCCGGGTCGCAGCGAACGTTCGCTTTACCGAAGTATTTACTCCCTTCCGTGAATGTTACTCACAATGTAGCATACGTGGTATTACGTAGCAAGTGCACACGTAGGGAGACGTGTCGATGATGAGGGCTCCGTGATACCTCGTCGGCACGATAAACTGATTGTGAAAATTAAATAACACGCGAGTGTGCGCGGCATGCAATTTGGTATTTCCACACTCGAAAACACTTTACGACGTGGTAACTGAAAATTATCGGGATTCTTCCGTGAATCATTTCCTTCGGTTTGGTCGCTCTTCATCCGCCTCGATTTCCTCGAGGCGCGAACCGAGGTCTCGGGATCGAACTTGCGATCGGTAAAAAAGAAAGTATCAAGAGCAGAGTCAATTTAAAACGAACTTAAGGCCTTATTGAATTTAAGGATCTCGCGAGTGCCTTATCAGGCTCTGATGCAATCCACTGAAATTTCCAACAGGGACTTTGCATCGCCAATTCGAACTTCGGGGTCATTGGTCTAATGTCGAAGGTCGTCTGAGCACGACCTGCATGCACAGTTTCTACTTTCAATTAAGGCCATCGGCGTATCGACGGGTTTAACGAAAACGGCCGAGTAATTGTCGCGGAATTACCGAACGTGCCGGCGAACTCTTCGCTCCGTCTACAAAGATAGCCTACCGCACTGTCGCATCCAAATGACCCTGAAGATGCATGAGACTAAATTTCATCAAGTTGTGACCGATCTGTTTTGCATCGCACAAAACTTCGCTCGGGGCAGTTCACTCAGAGAATAAAATCTAGAAGTGAACTATTTTTTTCTTCCTGAAACAGTGCATTGACGGAGACTTGCCAACGAGGAAATTTTACTTCATGCAGATATCTTCATGATCATCCTATCCAATTGCACGATCGCTATGACAACGATGCCATTTATCGAAACTCCAAGCGTAAAGAGAAGATGAATTAATTTAAGATGTTATTAATCCTTCACGTATCGGTTCCTTGTTCAACGAGGTACTAGAATTTGCCACGACGCAGCTTTCGAACGATTCGAAAAACAAGTTACTGTGCTAAAAAAAAATCTGAAAAAATTCACAGACGTTCCCTGAAGTGGTGTTTTTTTGTTTTATAACGCAGAAGAAAATTTATTACGAACATCCGTATCGTTTTTGTGCTTAAAAGAAGGCATGGTCATTTGCGATCAGCAAAAAGTCTCCGATACTTGAAGAATTAAATTTAAAGACATCGCGAATGCCTTATCAGGGCCTGAAGGAACCCCCTGAAATTTCTACCGGGGACTCTGCATCGCCAATTCGAATTTCGGCCCAATTGGTCTCGTGCCGAAGAGCGTATGAGCTCGGCTTGCATGCACACTTCCCACTTTCAATTAAGCGCATCCGCATATCGACGGCTTTAACGAAAAAACTCCCGAGCAATTGTCACGAAACTGCCGAACGTGCCAGCAAACTTTTCGTTCCGTTTGCAAAGAAACCGTAGCGTCCTATCCAACTGCACGACCGCGATGACAATGATTCGATTTACCGAAACGCGAATCCTAAAGAGAAGAAATAACAAAAAAAACAGCGAGCGAAATAAGAGAACGTCGGACGGAAAGGGAAGGGTATTATCGCAATTTTCTTCGTCCGCGAGGGTGAGAGAGCCCTGTATACAGGGTCTCAAGATTCCGCGAGAGTTTTCTGTTCCCCGGCGGTTCTTTATGCCGTATACATGCCGCACAAGGAGAAATCTCGACGGCCGTATTATATACGCGACAAGAGAGACCGCGATAGAGAGAGAGAGAGAGAGAGAGAGAGAGGGGCCGAGAGAGAAAGAGACTATTGTAGAGAAAAGACGCTGTGTCCGACGCAAAGTTATTCCACTCGGTTCCTTATTATACGAGAATAATGTTGACGCCGTGCTGGAAAAGAGGGTAACGAAGAAAGTTAGGTTCCGGGCAGGGTGCATATACCTAGCGGCATATCCGCCACCCTGTGCCGCTGCGGGGGTGGCGCTCTTGTACGGACAGACCCCACGGGGCAGAAGTGCGGTGGGAAGGGGCGGTAAGGGGTGCTTCAAACTTTGGTGGTATATATATCGTGGATATAGATCCGCAAGAGCCGCGAGTCCCTCTCACGAACGGTGAAGATCGAGGCTCCTCCGGAGGCATCTCGGAAGGTAGACACGAGGATGCGCTTTGCCGGTTTTCGAGGGAAGAATGAGGGAACGAAAGAGATCGCGGGAGCGTATAGGTTTGCCAGGGATTGGTTCACTCTCCCGCTGTAATCTCGGTGCACACACACGGACACACGAGCGGAACCGAAAGCGCATACAGTCAAAACGGTTGAGAAGTACCCTGCGCGCCGGTATATACGAGGAAACGAAGACCGTTAGAAATGCGAGTGTGGATCGCCTCTCGGTTCACCCTTAGGATTTCTGGCCAAGAGCACTTTTTCGATTTATTCACGCCCTCTTGGCTCTCGGCTCCGCTGTGTGCAACGCGCATTTCGCGATCTCGTTTTCATTCGGGCTACGTCCCCGTCCTCGTCGTTCCGGCAAATATTCTCGTGGAGCACGGCCAGATCCGGGGCCGAAAGACCTCAACGAATTACTTCTGGCGCGATCTTTTTTTTTTATTCTTTTTTTTTTTGTTCGTCAGACAATTGTTCATCCCCTTGTCCACTGAAAGTCAACGTCGTATCGGCAGCTGGTGAGATTTCGGTGCATTGAATCGCGCCCTGACGAGGTCCGAGCCACTCCAAAATGTTCATAGGAGACAAGCACTGTTTCACTGGTAGCGGACACTAAGCCGAGCGACGCGACTTTTGAGAACACAAGATTCAATTTTTCATGGGACTTTTTGGTGGTACCGAAAAAAAAGGGTTCTTGCATTTCTGGCTTGAAATGCATCGACCCAAAATGACGATCCTGAGTGGATGAACTTGGTCATTCGCTTTTGCTTCCTCATAGAGGAAGCTTTGTTTCTTGTCCGTTTGTGGACAGTAAAAATTCCTCGTCAGCAAGTAAGAGCTACAATTACAGGATCGACGCTGTATTATCTTCGCAACTCAATAGTGCATATACGCCTGCACGGTAAAAAAAATTGTACTTGTCACAACAACTTATAATCTACAAACGTCCACAATTTTCTCATTTGATTCTAGAAACAAAAGTTACAAACTAAAATTGTTAATGTCACGGGAAGTAAAAGGACAGCTTTGTACATTCAAACCTTAACACACGAGTTTGTCACTTATTTAACAAAATTGTTTTAACGAAACTTCGTATTCCGATTTTAGGAAATTATTTTTTTACTGTGTAGTATTTCGATGACAAATGTCTGGCAGTCGCATTGGCGCTGCTGCCAATGCGTCTTTCAAGTGCTGCCGCACTTAAAAGACAATCGCTGCCGAAGTATAGTGGTCGAAGGAGGTCGAGCACGATAAGCCGGCTTTGTGCGAACTTGGCCCCAATCAGGTAACCGTTTACCGGCACTAAAGCGTTCTTGGTGAAATTTGAGTCTGTGAAATTTCTCGCTTGAAATGCATCGACCAAAGTTGACGATCCCTGAGTGGACGAGCTTGGTAATTACTTTTTTTTTTCTTGTCCGTTTGTCGGCAGTCAAATTTCCTCGTTAGCAACTAAAGGCTACAATTACAGGATCGATGCTGTATTACCTTCGCAACTCAATAGCGCTTGTACGCCTAGGATTTTAATGACTTGTGTCTAGCAGTCGCATTCGCGCTTCTGCCGCACTTTAGAAATTTTCGCTCCCGTAGTATAATGGTCGAAGGAGGTCGAGCGCGATAAGCTGCTACTGTGCGAAACCCCTTGGCCCTAATCAGGTGACCGTTCACCGTCACCAAAGGGGTTCCAAGTGAGCTTTGATCTTATAACGTGAATACTAAAGCGGGAAAAAAAGTATAGTAAGCCCTCGACAAGGTTGAAAGTGACGGAATTTAAGTCGCTCCTGACGATCCACAAGTGGATTCAAACAGACAACCTTACGTTCAAATTTTATCCGTTTGATAAACATTTCGTAAATCAGTGTATGACAGTTTTTGACCCAAATGTGTTATATCTGGGATAAAAATTACGAATATGGCGCCTGGATTTGATGGGAAAAAAGACGTGCAAAAATATATAATAAATCATGTCCGTATACCGCGGATCCGAATTTGGAGAATTCAAAATGCGAAGCCTCATGGAAAAAAGTGTCTTCAAAAATATATTTTTAAAATAAATACGACACCATATTCGCGTTAATATTTTTTAAATATATTGTCACGTATACGTGATATTTCACGTAAATTGACATTTCGAAATATATTGTCAATATATCTTTCGCATGGACTTGTTTCCTTGCTGGAATCGTCGACGAAAACTTCATGGATGTGGTTTGGGCAGTCGAGCGAACTTCTCGTTCTCGACGACCGACGAAAGGACATTTAGTTCGTTCGGCCAATTTCGCAAACACATAGCGATTGAAACTTTAGTTAAACATTTCGTCCGTTGTCATCGAACAAAAAAAGTGTTCGAGACTCAAGATATCCAAGTTGCGTTCGAGTACTCGCATTTCCTTTTCCCTAAAGTGCAGACAATCGTCACACGCCTGGATCCGTTTCAGCGGCGACGACGCAAAGACAACTGTTCTCCAAAGTGCCAAAATCACAAGAATATTTTCGTCGAACTTTCCCTCAGCCACCCGCATATTTCAAACCTTATTCGTTTTATCATCCTCCGTCACGCCAGTTCGTTCGCCAGCTCGTGCCCGATTCGCCCGACTCCTCGGGACTCCGTAGCGCGCGGTTACCCAAAACTTTATCAATCTTCAAGAATATTTTATCGTTCGGAACGAATGCTCGGAGACGAGTATATCGCTCGCGTAGCTCGAGCAACGGGTACACCGAACTATATACGGTAATGCAGGGGTGTTACGCATAGGGTGAAAGTGGCGAACGTGGTACGGTCCATTTATCATTGATTTACGTGCTAATCTGGATAGGCCGTATTCACCCCTTTTTACCAACTTTACGCAAGTACAAAACGGAAAAGATACGAGTGGTTCCGAGGTCGAAGGGATCGCCGAGAGAACGACTCTCCCGTTCGTTATTCTCGAAGTCCAAGTTCGGATCAGTCAGGATCGTGACTTTGGTCGACGAATTTCAAGCGATAAATTTCAGAGACTCAACCCTTTTTATCTTTACCAGCAAAGAGTCCAAGGAAAGATTGAATCTCGTCTTCTTAAAAACCTCGTCTGGCCATATTCACCCATTTTATCCTAAGCACAAAACGAGAAAGATACGAACGACTCCGAGATCGAAGGAATCGTCAAGAGAAAGACTTTCCTGTTCCTTGTTCTCATCAGTTCCAAGTTCAAACTCCAATCACTCAGGATCGTTACTTTGGTCGATGAATTTCAAGCGATAAATTTCACAGCCGAATCATTTTTATCATTAACACGAGAAGTCCAAGGTAAATTGAATCTCGTTTTCACCCAGAAAAATCATTTATTTGTCGGGCACCCGCACATAAATATTTATTTAAACTAAATAGATATTTATTTGTGGGCGCCCATAAAATAAATTATTTTTCTGCGTGTTCTCAAAAACCCAGTTGCGCCATATTCCCCCCTTTCGCCCTGAGCACAAAACGAGAAAGATACCAGCGACTCCGGGGTCGAAGGGATCGCCGAGAGAAAGACTCTCGCGTTGGTTATACCCGAAGTCGGTGGGATTCAGCGAAGTGGCGAAGTGAGTGGGAAGATTCGAGTGTCATAATGCTCATAAGCCTTCGTCGATTGCAAGTTTTAGAGGGGCGCAAAACCGGTAAAGCAACTTTGGGCCGCTTCTGAAAGGGGAATTGCCGAGGATTACCATTACTTCCGCTCGGAGTATCTCAACCCCCTCCGGCCGGTTCCCTCGGCCCTTCCGAACGATCCATAGTGGCGGCCCCCAGAACAGTAAACCCCGCTGGTAGATATACCATAAAGCCCACGAGTATCAGAATCGAAATGCGATTGATAGCGGGGAATGATGAATCGCCGGGATTGCCAGATCCTCGTGTAATCCACCTTCAATTTGCAGTAAACTATTGTACCTCGCGGATAACTTGCGGAGAAACGAAGCACGGGAGACGAAAGAGAAGAAGAGGAAGAAGAGAAAAAAAAGAAACTAGTAAAGCGCGCGCTCCGAAAGTTTTATCCATACCGCGCGAACTCCGAGCGGTCTGCTAGTCGTACATCGCGGATGAACTTGCCATTATATTTTTGAAGACTGACGCGACTGCATCGCGATGCATTGAATAGAGTTGCTACTCTCGAGTGACTCGATGGTAAAATTATTCGCGTTTACGGTCGCGTGACGTTATTCAATGTTGGGCCCGTGCGTGCGCACGAGCCGAATCAATTTCGTCGCCCACTATACCGGACCGCACGAGTTTCATTAATTATTTTATCGTCACGATTGGAACACGTGTGATTCGATCGGGTGAGTACGCTCGGCGTCGCGCTGTTATTAATTGGTATGGATTCCGCGTGTTTACGACCCTCGATGGACGTGCGTGTTTCCGTGTGTGGACTACGCACTGGATCGAAAAGGGTGGTTTTCGCGCAGTGGCCCACGCGTCCCAGGTGGGGTTCGGTCATTTCCGGGCCGCTGGGCCAAGTCCCGCTGCCAGGCTTAAGAGCATGCGAAACGCCTCAGTTCGTAATAAAAACTGCGAATAATTTATTCAATGGTGGCAAAGCTGTATTGTGAAAAATACGAATAAAACGAATTTTTTTTTTTTCAGTTTATCCACAATTTTTTTTTATTTTCCACCTATTTTCGCCTAGTGTTAGATTCATTTTGAAGACTTTGTTTCGATCGTCGAAAATATTGACACGATATTTCAGATTTTTTTTTTTTTTTTTTTAAGAATGTGTAAAACATATTTCGGACATTTATTTTCTCACTGACCTCGATTCTTCAAGAGAAGGTTGCCAGTTGCGAAAGTCCCTGAAATTGAGTATAACGATGTCATGCTTTTCATACAAATATAAAAGCGCGAACGGAACAAATTTTTTTTCTTCATTTTTTCCAATCACTTTTTTCATTACTTAGACTTAGTTTCGATCGTCAAAAATATCGACGCATTGCACGTAAAATATATTTCGTGTTTTTTTTTTTTTTTTTCTCTCTGAACTAGATTTTTCAAGAGAAGATTGCCAATTACACGAATGTCCTTGAAATTCGCGATCGGAAGTGTTACAGCCTCGTCCTCGTGTACATTCTGATTTTTCGTTCGCGTTTTCTCATTTGCTCCGAACACTGTTTCAACGCCCGTCAATACGCCGTCTGTGCATTTGGAGCGAAGTGAACTGGCGTGTATTTGCTTTCTGATTATACAACACGAAGACACTCGAGAGCTCTGAAGAGATTCGAGCTGAAGAGGTGCGCATAGCAAAGTGGAAGAAGCGTCGACGCGCCCCCGGATGGCAAAGCCGCACTCCTATCCGTGAGAGGATGAGAAAGAGAGGAAAGGATATTGAATGTATCCACCGAGCATCATAGCGGGTATCGCGTGTCGGGAAATCGGTACACTGAAAGCGAGGGAAAAAAAAATGATAAAAAAAAATGACGAAAGCAGCAAATGATAACAAAAAAATAGGCGAAAAAAAGGAGAATCGTTGTTTAAAGCACCGAGTGCATCCGTAATCTGTTTCGACGGAATGAAATCGTTCTCGAAACTCCCGAACAACGAGGTAGAGCAGCGACGTAGATCTATCTGGATACGACTATAGGTTCTCAAAGTCGTTGTCACCCGCCGCTGGCGAAAGAATCTTCATTATCCGGTTCCCTCGTTGGTCGTTATCGTTCTTCTTTATTCGGGCTTACGCTCTCGTTCTCCGTTCAGATCGAACGGGTGGGAAGCTCGATAATAATGAGGGAAAAAGTAGCATGAAGTAGAAGAAACGTTGTGGAGTTGGGTCGAGGGGCGGGGAGGGGGATGGAAGGGGAGTGAAAACGAGCACGGCAGATGAGCTCTGGAAGTTCCCGCCAGAGCATCAGGTAAAATGCCGTTTCTTCGCATTTGCGTTAGCATCTCTCATCCTTTACCCGGTGACGATATTCATTCGCATCGAGTGGATTTTTCACTGCTGCTGCTGCTGCTTCAACTGCTCCTGCCCCTAGAGCCATCCCCCGCACCGTTCCGCGATCTCTATTCTACTCTATTCAGCATACTTCTCGCCCCACTCTCCGCTACTCGATAAAATTCATAATCTCTATTCGACGTTATCAACCGAATTGGAGCGAAAGGAGTGAAACGCATCGAACGATGGAAATGCGAGGAAACTCGCATTTCCATCGTCGGACAAATTGTGAAAAAAAATTTCACGCCACGAGATTATTGCGAATGACGGTGAATATACATTTTTTTATCTTTATTTTTTTATGGCATTACCGCAGTGAATTACGGTTTGTGGGAGAATAATGATTGGATAATCAAAAACATTGAGGCCATGAAATCTCCGATCTCGAAGCCGACGTAAGAAAAATGCATTTCATGCAAAAATATTCGATTAATTATTATTCGAATAAAATGCTTAATTATATCAATAAAAATCATGACATTTTTTTTAGTTGGAATATAAAATTTAAGTATGAGCCGCCCTCGGCCACGTGGTCGCCGAGACGTGAATCTTTTCGTTCGGAATACTCCATAAAATCTATCATCCCGTTGTCGTCCGAGCTTAGGACCGCGGTGTTCTGCCGAATCGATACGGCAGCTTCCATCTGGCGCAGTTATCAATTTGCCAAATTGCAAATCAATACCCAACGAGGTGTCCCCCGGTGGCCGCAGGCTGGGACGTTCCGCATAACGTCGTGTTACCCCACACACACACACACACACACACCCACACACACCAGGCAGAGGATAGGGAAATAAGCTACGGGCGCAATTGTACGTGCCACTGTGCTGGATGGTGTGGTTTTTCGCGTAACAATTCTTTCGCTCGGTTGCAATCTAGCGCTACTAACACCTGGCGAGACCGACCGTTTGATGCTCGAATGGCCGCGTAGCTCGGGTAGCCGAAACGTTTCTGCTCGAACGAGAGAAACTGTAGTCACATTTGCACACGCGACGAACCTTGCACAGAAGAGCGGACCTACGAAAAAAAAAAAAGAAAAATACAAAAGTAAAAAATGAAAGAAAAAAAAAGATGTTAAAAACAAAACGTCACTGCCATAGCAAAAACCGAAGGCGCTGCGTGCCTGGCCTGGCTAACGCCGGCGAATGTAGTAGAAAATAGTAGAGTGCAAAGCCCTCGAACAAAAGGGGTGAGAATATGAAATATTATTGTTCGGTCGTCGTCTATAACTGTGGGTGTGGAGTTCTCTCTGTGGAAGTAAAAATACGTATGGATCGTCTGCACGATCTATCTGATATATACTGTGCCACGCCGGTACGGCAGATATACTGTGCAGAGGTGTATAAAGCGGTATTATTGGAGGGGGTTGGCTTTGATCGAGAGAGTCATTACGACCCGATCCTCTCGGGTATCCCGTGCCTCTCACCCTCTGGCACTTTGACAACTTAAAACCGTGCTCATCTGTATCGCAGACGCACGGGGCTAACGCGGTCAAAGGTGAAAGACAGAGATGGATAAGGGCGACGGATATTTGCATGGCCGATAACCCTCGTTGCTCTGACAGAAGAAATATGCTTACCGGTGATCAATGCGATTTCTCTGCGCGCACACACGCACGGACACACGTACGTGTTACTGTTCCGATAGGGTGAAAAATCGAAAATCGAGCGGACAGCGGGCCAGCTAGAATTTCATGTATTTTTGAGGACGTTATATTCGCGGAAATAATATTGACCGGGTTCATTAAATTTATCATCACGTAGGAATTTTGCTATGATGACAAGTATTTCAATAAAAATTGACATTTGACTGCCAGATTATGGTCCAGACGCATCATGAAAAAATACGAAATATTGTGATCATTTTTTGTTTTGTTTCAATAATATATTGGGAAAGTTCGAACACAATTTTGTTGGGGCCGCAGACGAATTTCCATGCGGTAGCTATCGGGGAACGCGGATTACAAATATTCTACGGCTTCCAAAATTCATTGCATCTCGTTCGCAATTTTAACCCGATGATTTAACGACAATAACCTCAGGCCAAAGGAAATATGATGAGAGAATCATGTTTTGCGGTTGCTCCAGTAGAAAATGAAATGCGTTCATTTAAAGTTGTTGATCTTTACACGTTAAAAAACAAAAGTACTGTGTCTTCGCTAGATTTTCATGCTCTCTCCTCGTAAGTAATCGAAACACGTTCATAAAAATAATATCACCTTGTAATATTTAAATTGCGTCTACATTCCACATAACAGCGCTTTTTGACTTTTGACGTTGGAAAAAAAAAATGAGACAATTATGTCCTTATAAGGTTTCCTGTTTTTTTTTTCTTTTCATTTTTGCACTTTATTTCAATTTTTCCTAATGAAATCACGTTACCATTTTTATCTCTCATACTATAATCAATTTTATTAAAATGCGGCTTATTCAATATTAAATGCCCTTTTCCTATACGCGTAGAGGAGAGTAGTGGAAAACGAATCCGTGTCCTCCATTTCAGACAAGATTTACTTCCGCAACCCGCGACAAATTGGCAAAGAATTGGCGGTTTTGCCCCGCTCTGCCCTAGCAATGGAAGAAAATGTCTGTGTCCTAGATGGATTTTTCATGTCTTTTTTTTTTGTACGCCAATTTATTGCTCCTAATTATATCACGTTATTAATGCTAGCATAACTTTTTTTCACCCTTATATCATATTATATCCATAACTTTTAATTATATCGTCGGGTAAAAGGGCAGAATTTGAAAGCAGTAAACATTTCGTGTATTTGCTGCGTGCATACATAGAAAGGTATGCAGGATAATTTTAATTAACGTTATCATGCACTACGTGCACGATTTATTATTTCTATCTTCCGTCCGATGTTTCGTGGATATTACAATTCAATAATTTTATTACCAGTCGTCCCTCTAGTTCCAGCAATTACATTAAGTGCATATGTCTCTTTCGCATGATGGATTCACCAAAAATGGTTTCCTTCCTCACACATAATTAATAGAAACGAAATACGTTTCTGAACGAGTCAACGAAATGTTTTTATTATTTTCTCTCTCCGGTCGACGACGAACGCACGAATTATTATGATGAACCGGGTCGATCATGCCGATCATCGCATGAATTATTTAATCCACTCTCCAACGATTTCAGGGACGTCCCACCATCGCAGTTCTTTAATGAATAGCCTATGTTCCCGTGCAAGATTCACTACGGTAGGATAATTCGAAATAATTAGCAAATTGGCTGAATGCGAAAAAGCGTTATGACTGCAGCGCGTCGCCGATGAGCGTGATCGTTAATGCCGATCAGGACACCTCGTATCGATCCGATGGAGGACTGAAGAGTCCCTCAGTACTCCATAAAACTATACAGTCGTATGATATATATATATATTTTTTTTTCTGTGGATCGAGACTCAATTACTAATTTCCAATATTTATGAACATTTATAGTCCAATATGTGCAATATGTGTATATAAAAAATACACATCGAGTTACAAATTGATAGAGTTGGGGTTTGATCGAGAGTGTCATTAGGATCTAGGCGAAAAAAACTTCGTTTCACCGATCGGACGACTCAATCAGCGTCGATCGTGTAAAATTGCGATACGATATCGCGTCTGCAGCTACCAACGGAATAGCTAAAAATCGAGAAAGCAAAGTCTGCGAACGCTCACCCAGACATGGTGAGTATATGAAGACCGATAGTTTTAGCACGGCGAAAAAAAAAAAAAAAACAAAAAAAAAGATAACGACCGACACAGTGAACCTCCAGCCGAGAGCATTTGGTAGAAACCGGTGAAAAAGGGTTGTTTGTATTCCTATCGCTTCTCTATGTACATTCGGTACCAGACCGTAGGCGTATGTACGTACGGTATATATATATATAGAGAAATATATATATATACATGTATATCTATCAGTCGAGAGTCTCGCGAAGGCCTTGATCGAGAGTGCGTCGTTATAGGAGCGATCGTCGCCAGAGCTCTCTCGTTTTCGGCTGAGGTCTGTGAACTCGCAAGACTATCGATCAGCGGACACCCACGCGTATCGTTGACGACGTACAATGGTCCGCGGATGTACGTACGACGAGGGACAAAAGTTTCGTGTTCGCACACATTCGCACATTCGAGTCCTTCGGCATGCGCGCATATTCGTATCGTATCGCAAAGCCGAACGCGTAAATGATAGCGAATAAAAATGAAACAACGATCGACCGCACGGAATGTCGTATTATACGGTAGCGATCGGTGTTTCTGGAAAAGAAAGCGTTTTCGATTTTCAGCGAAGTGATATAACATAAATAACAGAGCATTACGGGCCTCGCTTGAACTCAGGAATGCCAGACATGGCTCTGACGTGGACCATGGTGAAATTTCTACTCGGGAGGTATTTCTTCGATACAAATAAATTTGCTGCAATTTCTTGAATACCGTCTTACCAAAAAATCCGGCGAATTGACTTTTATCAAATTTTTTATTATATTGCATTCTCGTAGAGGAAGATACGTTTTCGTTAAAAAATACTCTCGAAATTTTCGTGTCAGTCTACTTAAAGTAGTCCAAGACGTCGAGAAATGCTATTCTTAACTGGCATCCGGAAGTATGTCGACTCTTCTCTCGGTGCAATTTTCATGAAGATTGAGGCCTGTTTCGAGATTTTACGCGATTTCGACATTTTTTAAAAAAGGGTGTGGTAGGTCTAACTTGCGTGAATTTTCAGCTATCGTCTTAACACTGCATACTCGCAAAGACCTTTGGTATTGAATTTGGCCGAAATCCATCCAAGCAGTGAGATGTTATGAAATTTTGATTTGTTGTAATTACTAAATAAGCTCTAAGTCGAACAACCATTGAGGTATCGAGCTGAAATTTGACAGATTAATGGACTAACACTGTAGAATGTTTCGTAATAAATTTAACGAAAGTTGATCAAGCCTTTTTAAATTTTTATGGAATTTGATGGTTTCGGAATGGTTTCGTAATCAGCGGTGAAGAATAGATTAAAAATTGCCTCGTAACGACGAAATCCGGAAATTTCAGTTTGCGATTTCCAACAATAAATTTTGCGGTCAATTACAACGATTTAAATTTTATGAGACTTAGACATTTTTTATGTCACGAAAAAAGGTGCAAAATAATTTGCACAGGGTATCCTCATTTATTACAATTCTGTGCATAGCTTCCTCCATGAGGAAGCCAAGATCAATCAACGAGAAAGCTAGAGAATTCGCGTAGAAAATTGTAATAAATTGCGCAAGCCACTTGCAAATTACGTTTTTTAAACATTTCTATGCCAATAAAAAAAAAATCGTTTAGCCAACTGATAGAGCGGCTATTTGACGACATAAATAAATAATTTACTGTCCTGCATAAACGCGGTTGAGAGCGGGCAATACTTTAGCAAAGTCTTTCCGGCGCATTGCGTGCGCACGCGCCTATCGCGCATGCGTCACTGCAAAAAAAAAGCTTCAACTTCGTCAGTGTGTGCATAGCCAATGCGGGTCGTGCGGTTCACATACACAGCGTTGACTTTCGCTCGGTCAACGCGAAAATATCGTCGTCGGCGACGACGACGAGAAGGAGGTACGAAACGGCTCAATTACGAGATCAAACGCAGCCCCGGTAAAGCTTCGTGGTAAATCACAATCAGGAGCCGGGCAGCGTACACGGCGGACCGACGGGAAGGCCAAGCCGAGTTAACGTCGTCGTCAGCTCGGTTATACGAGACCTGCACGCTCCGGGACACGGCTACTCCAACTTGAGCCGTTTTTCTTTGCTAAACCAGTTTGCGACGTCGAAGAAACTTTGGAACGTGAAACCGAGCGAGAAAAATCGCTCGATGCCGCATACAACGTCATTGGTCGGGAGACGGCAGCGGCATCAACATTACGAATAACGGAAGCGCCCGTGAGCTTGCGAAACTGATGGACTTTGCATTGGGCCTTCGATGCTTGTGGGATCTTACGAAAAAAAAAAAACAAAACAAAAAACAAAAAAAAATCCTCTCGTTAACATAAATTTTCGGTCTTTGCAGTCGAGAGCGAAGTACAAAGTTTTAATTTTCAATATTTTAAATCTTTAGAGTCAGCGGGAGGTCAGCCTTCGCAGGAAAAAAATCGGGCGAATGAAACACCGAATAGTAAAGGGAGTTGCGAACTGGAATATAATGATCAAACTTTTAGTTAAAAAACCAGAATATTGAAATTTAGTGGGAAGCTCTTTTTCCAACTGACAGTTGAAAAAGTAACTCCATTCGTTAACTTCAAAGAACAGCCTTAAGGCTCGTACCCCACTAGGTCAGCTTTTGGCACGAAAATTTCAAACTCTTTTGATGTCGAGACTTACGATTTTGGTGGCCAGCCTTTAGGACAGTCAACGAATCGATCCTGAACCGGAAAAAATTACCCAAAAAAATCTCTTATCATTCCTCACAAATGCATAATATGGTCAATCAGCAGCATCGAACATTCGTCTATTTCTGTTATAAAGCGTGTCACCAAAATTTTCATGTCGAAACTCGATGCAGGCTTTTACAAATTGGATGTCGGCCTTCGCAAATGACATTTAAAGACTCGACCCTGGACCCTAAAAAACAACCCAAAAAAAAGGTCTCATGATTCCTCATAAAATCATAATACCATCAATCAGCACAATCGAACATTCGTTTATTATCGGCATGAAGCCGTGAGCCAAAAATGTTTCTAAAAATGAACCGTTTCGATATTTTTCTTTCTGTAACCGAACGAATTTTCGAGTGATAGCTCGGGCCATTAGCGACGAGATTCGCTCGTGCGGCAATTTCGAAGCATCATACCCATCGCCCGCAGTGTTTAGGTCAAAAAACATCCAACGCAATGTATCAACAACGCTTCGCGCATAGACACGGCCCTCGAGCAAAGCTCTCCCATCGATGTTCGCGTGTGTCTAGTGAGTGCATCGAATCGATAGACCAACCACGTCAACCGCGCGAGTACGATGGTAATAATAATAACAACAATAATGACCACATAAAAGCTTTACAGTAAAGTGGTGCACGAACATGGTGGAGGCGCACAGACACCGGTGTTTCCCTGCCATCGGCCATTGCCGAGTACATTCGTGTATTGCATTAGCCGACAATATCTCATGCAAACACCTATATAGGTATAGCGGGACGGGTCGCAATGAGCGCAAATCTCGATCTCGCTTGTCGTACTTCAACCGAGCTTTGTGCTCGGAGAGCTCGCGTCGCTCGCAGACCTCGCGCGCCCCTTCGTCGTGGGTTTAACGATGTTAAAGCATCGCCGAGCTTTCTTTGAGTTTCTCTGCCCCGACTCCATTTCCCCACCGATGCCCGTCATTTTCCCCGAGCCCTTTCACTATACCGGCTCCATTCTATTTCACAGTTTCCATTTACCGGTTATAGGACGCCCCGGTTCGTAACGGTGCGCGATAGTTTTTCACAGTGTACGCCTCGACCGTCGGCCACTGCGGCTTCCGATTCCGATGCCACTGTGGGCACCTCTCGCCAATTCCGCGCTTTTGCCCGTACCGTTCCACCTCACAACAACACACCCCTCGCGCCTCCGGCTATACCGCCTGTCCGTTTCAGGTGGTACTGGAAAAATAAGGGTGCGCCTCCCGGGAGCATCGTAAAAATTCGTGCGCGCATCCCGTTCCTCCATTTCTCGCCCGATTGTCCCTCGGAAACTGGACTCTCGATCTGTACGTGTGTTTTTTGTCATCCTCGCACTGTTTCCACTTGCGCATTGCGTTATTTCCCTTTGCCTCTTTTCACTCGACCATCGAGCTCCGACAGAAACCCTTCCGACTCGATTTCAAATAACATTATTTGCTATCGTTGTTTCAAATTGCTTTATTTGTTATCATTATTTCTTACAACTATTTCAAATTTCGTGTGCATGGTAAAAGTGCTGAATGTGAACCGGTTCATATATAATTGATTTACGTGCGATAAGGCTGGGTCATATTCACCATTCTTAACCTACGTATTCCCACATATTTGGATCTTGCCTGTTTATTCGTGAACGAAGTGAGGGTAATTCATTTTACGTCATAAATTATTCCGCAGCCAAACCTAGCGAGACAGTCCAAATACCACGAGATAACACTCAACGAGAATGGAATATGAACAGAATAGGAATTCCTACATGCGAACTGGAAACGAGATTTTTCAATGTGTACTCGAATATACAGAGACATTATGACGTTATTTATTCCCGGCGTCTCCGGAGACAGAAATAGATATTACGATAAGCCTATATGTCTATATACACTATATATAAACATACTCACACACACACGCATCTATATGTACGCACACATACATATACATATATACACCCCACAGTTCGGAGAAAACGTTTCCCACCGCGGACACATTATTTATCGTCACTTTGCGAAGCAATAAGCGTTTCTTCTAACCGCCTCGCGCCACCACCGGCCGGCTTCGCCGGAGCCATAGTATCGTCGAAGCCCCGCTTTAACTTTCTATCTCTCTTACCGCAAGAGAGTATAATGTAAATGGCTATGCCAACCCACACCCAGAAGCATCACTGAACCGATGGGTCTAACGGCCCTTGCTCCGTTTCACACAATCGCCCATGGTCGTCGCTCGCTCCGCGCTCCGCTTTATTTCCACGGGTAGGGGGACTTTAATGCAATGAAGTGCCTCCCGGTAATTTAGTTGGGTTTTCATTACACCGTTTCAACCTTCGTTCGCGTCTTACTCTTCCACCTCCTTAATTCCTCGTCGTCATTCCTGTCGCAAGAACGCGCGCTCCGACCGCGAATCTGTGTCCGCTCATATCTCGGCCGGATCTACTTCGCCCACCGAGATCGCTCTCTCTCTCTCTCTCTCTCTCTCTCTCTCGCCGCTCTTCTCGTTACTGCCGACCCCTTGTTTATTTCCCCCGATTATTCCGTATTTTTCTCTTGCAGTCTTTTTGTCCCGTCTCTCATTCCCGCGAAACCGACCGCCGCTCCTGAAAATGGCGGAGGGCTTTCGCGGATTTTAATTGCCGTCTGGTCATTTACCCGGTTTCATTGCTCTCGAATCTCGTGTGGAGGAATTACGGATGGTGTACCTGTGGTATTTTTTTTATTTTTTTTTTATATATAAGGTCAAAGGCGATATTAAGCCTTAATTTATTAAGATCGGAGACCTGTGGTGACCGTAGTAGAAGTTGTAGGGGGTTACATCGAGGCCTGAAAAGAGCCCGATTGTTAGGGCTTTATCAGGGACCGATTTAACGCTCTGGGATTTCGGTGACTGAAACGAGCCTATAAACAACAATGATGAGCATTTTATTAAGAATATACGAATGATTCGATACGTGAATTGTGTTGTCGCGACGTTGCCAAGTAGTTGTTATGGGTGATAGGACTGAGGATAGGATCGTCAGTGGAAAAAAAGTATGAACTTTCTGAAATATGTTTTCGTGCGAAAAGTTTATTATTTTAAAAATATTTTTCGCATGTACTTTTTCCTTGCGGGATTGGTAGAAGTGCATGGTCGAATCACATATCATAGGCCTATTAATGTGGATATTGACGACTTTAAGTGCACTAGTTAATTCACGTCGTTAATTATTTTCGCAGTCGAAAGAAAACTGTTCATTCCCGGATATGGCCATGTCCCTCCCGAAATTTCCGGATGATATTGGCCAATAAGCTTTCCGTACGACTAAAAACGCAAATAATTGAATTAAAATTCCTGCAAATTTATGCAAATAATTAAATTAAAATTCGTCCAAAGCACCAGCGCCACTCGTTAGCTTTTCGAGAGATACGTATAACGAGTGGCCGGCATGTCATATCATATCACCCGGTATCGTCCTACATATTGCCGTGCGTCAGATGCGATCTGCACACGTCTATGTACAACCGACCAATAATCGCACGTCCATAGATGTATCTAAGTAGATGGGCTGCAGATAGGCCACACGTATGAGGCATGTGCAGCTCGAAATCGATAAGTGCGAGCCACAAAGTACATCACTCTGTGGCCGATGGTACAACGTACCCTCGACGACCTGTGGGACGGTAGCAGCCAAACGGGAGCCACTGGACACACCGTTCCTGATCGAGTTAGCCACCAGATTGTGTGGCGTATATCGAGGTCCTGTGGGCGAATCTGGGGAAATAAAAAATAATACTATATATATAAATATAACACGGTGGAATGCACAGTGAAACCGATCGCGGGGGATTTATTGCTCGTGGTTGTCTTGTCTGCATCGCGGAAAACGTCTTTCCCTCTGGCCCGATCTACAATGGTACGAGACATTAAAATTTTTCGCTGCATTCGGAGTTACCGAATATTTCTTATGCTTCTCTGGCAACTTTAAGGTTTTCAGTTCCACTTTGAAATTGGAATTTTTATTTTGCATTCCAGACAAATAAAGAGCAGTACGTCGTACCTGGTATATTTTTTTTTTCCGAACATGAAAAACATTATTCGTACATTTCATTCGTGCATTCTTACAAAAAAAAAAAAAATTGTGAATTTTATGCACAATTCTGGTGATAAATTAATAGACTTTTACAATAATAAATTTAAATATATTATTGGATTTAATGTACTTTTATAGTGAAACTAAAGTGAAGTATTGCTGAAGTTTTTAATATACTCTACGTTGATTTTTCATTACAATCGTACTCGAATTTTAATATACCATTTTGTGCATAAAACTTTCAGTGTCATTACATTAATTTTCATATGAATTTTTTTACAGTATAAGAGAGCGGGCAAAAACGGAGCCGCGGAACAAAACGGATCCGCGTCCTCCATTCGATATGTGATATGTAATTATGTTCCTTGAAAAAATAAATAAAATTCCTCCTACATCGCCTGTAACTTTTCACATATCGACCGCTAAGAAACAAGAGGCTTATAAACGCACGTTTTAACACGGTAGATACGCCCTTTACGTCTTCTAGCAATCGGTATTGTTTCGGGAACGAATAATTAACGAACGCGGATATTTTCGACACGATCGTTTCGCATTTCGAGTCTCTCGAAGCATCGCCAATTTGTCGACGATCAGTTACGAAAAACAATTCGAAAAAATATAATACAGTCGAGCCGGATAATTGCATCGGCAATGCCCATTCAATTTTTATCGAAAATGAGCGACTAACAAATACCCATCAGCCTCGAATGATCGAACGCGAAAAAATAATCTCAACGTTTCGAATTCGACAATTTATCAATTAATCGCGTCCGTTCATTTGTTTATCTTTTCTTTTTCGCTCCTCTCTCGTTCCGCTTTTAATAGTTTATCCACTGTAGCAGAAACGTGATTCGATTGATAGTATAAGCCGATGAAACACAACGAAAAATCCGTGTTTCATTTCGGCCGGGGCTGATGGAAACGGGGCAGGATACGAGGGGGATACGTGAAAAATTCGTGCCCGAAAGCTCGACGGCAATTTCCTGCTTGCCAATTAAACTCCGCCCTCGTTCACCTCCACCCCATTCGGGAGCGTGCGACTAGCGCTTGGACATTACCGCGGGGATAGGTCGAAAAGCGCGTTGTGGCTTCTCTCTCCCTCTCCCTCATTCGTGTACTTGTCCATGTCGTTTCTGTTTCCGTCTGTATATACCTACTTTTTACACCATTCTTCCCCACCCATTGTTACACTTGCTTTGTGTATATATATATATATATATATATATATATATATATATATATATATATATATATATATATATATATAATTTTTTTTTATTTTTTTAGTTTAATTCAACTTCGTTACACAACAAGCCCGAAACCAATTATGTGTGTCGATTGTTCAATTAAATCTTGCCGTTGGCCACGGAAAGAGGGAACGACGAGGCGCCATCAACGTTATTGTCGGTGTTCGCCCGAATTAATTGCAGCGTCCAATTCTCTTTGCATTCGTTCCGGACTTTTTTTTCTCGCTGTTCATTGTGTTTCGTCGCGATAATTTACATCGCCAAGGTTTCCCGGATAAATTCTTACAGCATCAATGAACGAGGAAAAAATAATAAGTGCACTGGCATTATCGAGTTGCAGGGATCGATGTGAAATGGAGCATCTTGTACTTTTGCCGCTTTATTTTTATTTCCGCAATTGCATAACGAATAAACTTGCCGTTTGGCAAAAAGAGTTGCTGTCTATGTGGATCTAAAAAAAATGCATTGAATCATAGTAATTTCACGAAAATAGTATACATTTGATGTGAGTGAATGCTTTATTTTGTCTTATTTAATATTTAAAAAAAATATTGACCTGCTGAGCGAACTACTGAGAGTACAAAGTGCTCGAGTTGCACGAAGCATTAAAATAAAAAAAAATAGTGAAACTGATGGGTTTCGCGTATAAGCAAGGATACGCGAGAACAGGGCAAGACATAAACTCGCAATCAGCGGAGCCGAGAGAAGGAGACTGGCCTCAAACGCGGAAGTGCTAGATACAGAGCCGAACGCCCTGCCGGTTCTTCGTGCTCGCGTGTGCTGTAAAAAAAAAAAAAAAAAAATGTTCTCGCAATGGAACGTGGAAGTGAACTATGAGACTCGGGAGTGTGGTACAGCCTCAACCTTTCTTCGGGTACAGAATTAACCACGAGAGGATTTCGGCTTTGGAATTTAACTCAACTCCGATTAATCGCCAACTACGAGTCGCTGCTCTGTTTTTACGCATTTTCAGTGAGTTGCACTTACTGCGAATGGACAAAATGTGCGATACTGTACTTGCTTTTATATTGTAACCTTTGGGTCAAATGCTGCTGTTCTATAGGGCAATTCCGGGTGGCATGGCATTCCGGGTGATATAACCACTCTTTATACCCCTAATGAACGCTAACGAATAGTACTGGTGCTTTATGGGTTTTTTGTTCAGGGGAGTGTGGGGCAAAACGGGACAATGGGCCAAAACACAATTCTCAAAAAATTGTCGATCTCCCCATTTTGCCCCATCAAAACGTTTGGGTTTTCTGGGCGTTTTTCCCCACTGTAGGGGAGAGCGGAGCAACAATGAGACAGCGGGGCAAAATTCAACTTTCCAATAATTTTTGGATGCCCCATTTTGACCCGTTTTTTCGGGTGCAACACATGCGGTCTCCCCGTTTAAAGAACTACGGCCGTGTCACCCCGAATTCTCCCACATCACGCACAATGTACGATATGATCTCTGAAACTTTGTCCAGGTTCGACGAGAGCGCCGTAAAATATTCAATATCAAAGTTGAACATTGAAAAACCAGAACGCCCATAATTTATCTGTATTCACATTTTTTTTTTTCCGGAATAATGGAAAATTCTCGTGCACCCGACGGTTTGCCCCCAGTGGTAACGGCCCAATAGCGCCCATTATAGATATCTTACCGCCGTGCGAGAGCGCGGCGAAGGCAGACCTACCAGTTCTTGGTAGCGCTGCATCCAACGGACTACCCGGGTGGTCGACCGGAAGTAATTCAGCTAAGGTATATAGCGTCGAAAGCGTTGCTCTCCAGCCATCCTGCAGCCCGCCGTTCCTTCCCCGTCTTCTCTTCCGCGCCTCTTCTGAAACTCTCTCCCTCTCTCACTGTGGCCTTATCAGCGAAACGACCTGGACCGTCGCTCTAGTATACCGCACGATACGCCGTTTCAGCCGCGGAAACGGGCTTATCCCCGACGAAACACAAAAGGAAGGCACAGCGGGCTTCGCTGCTGCGCGGATACGCAGAGGGAAGATTCGGGCGAATGAAACAGAAAGAAGAGGACGAAGCAGAAGAAGAAGGAAGAGGAGCGAGTTACGACAGAGGGGGAAGATAGTGGACAAAAGACCAAGGTGAAAGAAAGAGATGAACAGATAAAGATGGAGGAGGAAAAAGCTTTGGAGAGCTTTCTCGATCTAGCCGCGGGCTCGCGAGCACCGAGTAGAAGGAATACTACCAGCAGAAGGAGGGTTACCGTTCGCCCCGAGCAGTCCCGATCAGCTTTCCGATAATGAAATGATTCGACGTCGTTTCGAGTCCGAGAGTCTACCTCTGGGGTGCGCCGGGACGCAACCAAGAGGGTATCGCTCAATGGCCAGACAGCGGAAAGTATTGCGTTTCGGCGAACGACCCTTGCTGGCAAAGAGGCGAATTCGAGAGGTTGCGCAACGTTGGACGTAATTCGAGAGAAAACGTGCGGAACACTCATTCGTGACCATGTTACGCGGTATTGGATGTCGAGGTGTTGACTCGTCGCGGCTTGATGAAAATAAATTTAATTTATATACGTTTTCACACTTCTGCAATGCGGCGATCGTTTTTCATTCGAAATCGGAGATGATGTCGATACAGCTTATCGCACCAACACAATCTGTGGAATCATGAATATACGAATCAATTATCGCGGTCGGTAATAAAAACTGTAATCAACTTTTTTGACGGTTGGTGGCGTGTACGATCAAATGAGAAGTCTCTTGGAAAGCGGATGTCGTGTCAGCATTGGATGAAACTTTTCTTATCACTGTACATGCCACTTCAGGTAAAAAAAGTTGATTACAGTTTTTGATACCGATCGAGCCCGGGTCGAGCGGGGAAGGAGGTTTCACTTAGTCTTAAGTGAAACAGAAGTAGTAAAATTATGTGGTATAACCATCCGCTCACCTGCACCGCGCCCAGTTGGTAACAAAAACTGTACCGAATGCCGTTTTGAGACCGTAGAACGACGAGGGAAAAGAAAATTGTCTTTCCCTGCGTCTGCCGATTTCCCAGGGAAAGACAATTTTCTTTTCCCGCGGCGGATTGCGGTCTCAAAACGTCACTCAGTACGGTTTTTGTTCCCAGCGGCGGTGCACCATCACCTTAAGGGGATGTGAAACGGACTCAGTCGGTAAAAAAAAAACTGTAACTAATGGCATTCGAAGATGGTAGATATTTCGCGAATAAGTAAACTATTAGCTCATGGAGAATTCAATAGCACGTTCGATGGTACTTCGCTTTTACCCCAAATGTCAGCCATTTTTACATGGTATTGATTCGAAAAAATGCAACTATCTCTCTTGCGCTCCCATTTCACGTGGGACACTTTTCAACTGACGTTAAAAACAAAAAGAACTGATCTTGGGCATTCTTCATATCGATGGTCCAACGTCAGGAAGGCATATAGTCTAATGTCTAAAAATAAATTGTAAATTGAATGTACTGAAACTTCAAATTCGCTTACATTACTTACATTAATTGAACATTAATGTACGTTTTTTTGTACAATTGAAATACTAGACATTAAGATCACAAAAAAAGTTTGGCCTGAAATTAACAAAAATTTGCATTAACAATAAACATTTCACCGCTAAATTGCAACGCACATATGTTTGAAATTTCAAAAACAAATTATGAAAGAGAGGTTCGAATACTGTTCAATAATTTTCGAACAAAATTTGTTTGCCGTACATGCTTATACACAGCCTATTTGACATTACGGCATTAAAGCCTTTATAGCAGAGTCTGAAAACATAGGAACAAACTTCATACATCGCACCAATGACTGAGTGATAGAAAAAGCATTTGTAAGTCTCGAGCTCATCTGAGGAGGGTGTGACAATAGCTATACAAAAATTTGCACCCAAACAGATGAATATCCGATATACATATAATAAGAAGAAAGACCCACAAAAGGGCTCGAGGAATGATACGATATGAATATTTCTCAATAATTTCTCAATTTTGTTGGAGAATAAAATCTTTCCAACGTCCGATGGCTGCGCAACGTTTAGTTGAATCAACGCTCGGAATAGGAATTATCTGTTAGCGATCGGTGCTTTCCGAGTTAAACCCTCTGAAGAGCCCTCCGGGGAGAGATAGCCGAGCCACGTATTCTCACGAAACTTACGAATAGATTTTTTTTTTTCAAAACAAAAAAAAAAAATAATGGAGTAAAAGAGAAATTCGCACCAGTGCTGGCTCGCTCATCCGCCTTTCCGCCCTTCCGGCTGGCTCTCGCTCACGCCCCGCGAAGAGAGGAAGAACGTGTAAGTGATATATAGGAGGATAGCGAAGAGGAGCGAAGCTTCGGGACGGTGGAAACGAGATGCAGTCTATAGAATCGCCGAAGAACCGAAAACGTCCACACGTACCTTCCAGGAATAAATTTCTCTAGGCGGAAGAGGCGCGGGGTGGGACGGATATCCGCTTTTCCGCCTTGCCAATTATTCGTACGCTCACATTCTCACTGTATACTCTCTGTCTATATATATACATATATATATATATATATATATATATATATGTATACACAACCTCTTCGTGTTCTCTGGACTCGTGCGAGACCCATCCGTAAAGTCCTCGGGAAAACGTGTCACTCGTGCGAAAATCGTTCCGTAACGTCATTCTCGTACTTACGTAACTGAGAATGGTATACGTCGAAACGTGACCAGGACTGATGAGAACTTACAGCTCAGCTGTATGTCCACGATAAACCGGGATATCCGCAAAAAATTAAAAATCAACAAAAGTTCATGGAGATTATAATATGAGCTAGAAGAATTGATGAAGCGGAAAAAGTGCGTGAAAATGAAAACGAACTGAGGGATTTCCGGTTCGACGTCACATCCGATCGAAAACCGTGATTTAGAAACCGTAAGTGACGTTTTCGCGGGAGACGTCACTTTCCGTTGAAAAGGAGAATTTTTACAGCGGAAGTGACGTCACAGAGAAATTTTTCAAGAGCTCCACGACGACGTGTGACTGAGTTCCAGTGGATCCAGCGATCGGATGTGACCAAAAATAATGTTAATAATCAATCGGTTTATTCAAGATTTTACGCAAGCTCCGTTATTGTAGTTGCTGTTCTGTGATGTCGTAATATAAAGGTCATCGTTGAGCATTTTTTTTTCCAGCAGAAGTCAGCTCCAAATCGCATTCGCACATAATTTTCTCATTATTTTTCGTATCTCACAAAAATCCCGTCTACGTATAAAAGAAGTGGATAAACTTTGGAATATGAAAAAATAATGAAGAAGCAGTTTTCGCAAACTTCGTTCGCAGTATTTCGTTAACTTGTTAAAGGAAATAAAAAAAAAATAAATAAAAAAACCTCCACTCTACTTCGTCTCGCGTAATAGTTATGCGCACGCGCGAGTGCTCCGTCCGAGCGGAAGAAAATTTCGTTAACTCCGATCGCGAACAAGAAGAAGAACAATTGTTCCGAGTTTTGGTGGGGCTCAATGAGACATAACGAGTGCCGGAGCTTTTTAGCGAGTATATTAAGCCGAGCGATCGTGAGTCGAGACTGTGCTCAATTCATTCGTCGGCGAGCGATAAAATCGTGTCGGGGCGCGTCGGGAGATACTCGAGGGTTGGATTCTCTCGTGAGCGGGTGTGCGCCCCCGTTAAAAATGCTTTATGTTTGCGGGGAATGAGAGAGGCGATAGTCGCGATACCCCGAGGCCCCGAAGATCTTTGTCGTACCGTATATAACGAATGTGGGCCAGGTCGCGAGCTTTACTTTGCCGTCCCTCCCTTTCCCGCATTCCTGACTCGCCCGGCTCATACCTAACAGCCGAGCACATAAAGAAAGCGAGGGGATCGCATTTATACAGTGAAATACTGCAGCCGAGCCTGAATTCACTCGGCCGGAGCTGAGAGAATCACAGCGAATCGAACGCGTGCCGGGAGCTTTTTTTCTTCAAGTACAATAGCAGTGAAATGAATTTTTCTATCTCTCGGATTTCTGGTTCTTTTTTTTTTCTTTTCATTTCCACTCGACTCACGTAACCTCGGTACTTGGTCAAACAATTTTTCCTGGATCGTACAAATTTTTTGACGAACCCCACGCGTTTAGCACGATCTTTATACCTATACGTGTACGTGTTCGTCATGCTGACTGCACAGTTAAAAAATGTTGCACTTTTTACAGTTGTTGTTCAGAAATGGACACGATTTTTTCAATTTGTTCATTTTCCGATCGCACTATCCGGCTCTAGTTTTGCAGACAAAACTGCAAATTAAAATTGTTAATGACGCGGGAAATAAAAGGATTGGTTCGTATTTTCATAACTGAAGAAACGAGTTCGTCACTGATTTAACAAAAAAAAAAGTATTTTTACGACACTTCATATTTCAATTTTACGAAATAATTTTTTATTGTGAGTTCTGGCTGGAAATGTGGGGTAAATTCAATGACATAACGATCACATATCCGTCGATATCTAATCGTGTGACACGTCCCAATGTGGCACGCACTGCGACGTCAGGGTGAATAAATTCAGCGAGCCGATTATGGATTTCGTATTTTTCATATTTCGATAGCTGTAATTTTATGATAGCCAACGAACTCGAAAATTTTCGATACTTCTCGAAACCGCAATTTCTGTTAAATTATTCCGTCATAAAATGCGATAATTTTTTTAATTTTTTAATTAAAGTTTATTCTTTGTAATTCATTTTGTCCGTCGCTGCTATTGGTTCCTGTCTGACAATTTGAAGCCCGCTCGGTCATACGCGCGAATAACTTTGAAATAAAAGAGACTTTTCGATAACAGCAATTTTATGATATCCAACGAACTCGAAAAATTTTCGATACCGCCCGAAACAAAAGTTTGTATTAAATTCCTCCGTCGTAAAATGCTATTTAATGTTATTTATTTTTTTTTTTATTCGAAGGGTATTTATTGCAATTCATTTTGTCCCTCACTGCTATCGCTTCCTGTCCGACAATTCGAAACCCATCAATCATACGCTCGAATAACTTTGACATAAAAGAGACTTTTTAAAACTTATTGCAACGCAACTTACACGTGACAATTTATGAAACAATTCGACGTTGAAAATGCGGTTGGAGTGAAAATAATTTAATAACAAATTTCTAACCATCAGCTCGACAGCTTTTGCACGTGCAATCTCCAGTGTCGGTGTAACTCCATACACGCCGTGCCATTAGCGTTGATGAACAATTTAACGACGTGCCTGCGTACACTCGCTCAAAAACTTTTCAAACATTGTCAGGACAGTTCATTATTAAATATTTTCATTGCCACTTGTTACCATTAAAGTTTTTAAACCGCTAACGCTCCACTAAAGGCTTCGTGGATCGAGCGGTGTGTACAGTTTTCATTATTATTTATAACTTCAATTACGACCAAGTTCTCGGCCATTATCGCGTGGATGGCGTCCGAGCGTAATACATATAGGTAGGATGAATATCCATTCGTTCACCCGAACGGACTTCGGTCTTTATGCCGCACGTGGACCCAGAAGACAATACGGTAAAGGTGGTCAATATGACCCAATAAAAAACTTTGTCCTATGTCTCCAATGCTCTCTGGTCCATTTTACCGCGCCTGGCCATGTTGAAGTGCGAGATATTGTTCTTTTCTTTTGTACGTCGAAAGTATGTTTTAATGGAAAATCGAAAAAAAAATCGTTGGTCATTTTTATGTCCCGTCAGGAGCAAGCTGTAACACCCAAATCACTTCGCAATGGCAAGCTGCAAGTAAGCCGCATTTGTTCCAACATGTACTGGTCCGTCTTACCGCGCCGGGCCATTTTGTACGATGAATGTATGTTATAATTGAAAGCAGTTAAGCCCGTGAGTCGTTCTTAAGTCCCGTCAGAAGCAAGTTTTAGCACCGAAATCAATGATTTTTAGAGTTTTAAGAATCCGCATTAGTCCGAACACGTACTGGTCCATTTTACCACCTCGGGCCATTTACACCACTTTTGACCCATACCCTACAACGGTGGTTTTCCCTCGCTCTCTCACACCGGTGAGCTGCATGGAATCGAGGCATGGATCGAGGCATGGAATATTAAAAACAGCAAAATGCCGAACCGTCGAACTTTGACCATTACCGTGTAATATTTGACGAAGCAGCGTACGGAGAGAGGCGAGAGATAGCGCTGAAAACGAAGGTGTGGGTTCATCATTAATTTCGGAAGCCGCATATGTTACAACTTGGCTTTCCCGTAACACTCTGCGGCGCCGGTGTTTGCTCGATTCGGGTGGCCGCGATCAACGTCAGACTCCTCGGGTAATAATAACGACACGAGCCCTTGCGAACCAGGCACCGGGCCGGTGCCATATCCACTCCCCAAAAGACTCGACTCCGGTCGCCGTCGGTGTGCTCTGGAAGCATGCTTTACGTCTCGTAAAGCCCGCTTTTACGAGAATCGTATAAAAGTTAGTGAAAAGCGTTCCCCCTCACACGAACGCGATGCTACTCTGTTCACCGGCCTTCCGTCGGGTACATCTTTCTCACTGTTTCGTACTTTGTACCGTGCAACATCGTCCCTCCGCGCGTGTAACGTATGTAGAGCGTTACACGCCTCGGCACACCGACGCCTCTTTTAATATCCGACTCTTTTTCCGTCCCGTAACAAACTCCTCCGGCTATTTCGTCGGGTAAAAACCGTGCCAGAGCCTGCAGTGATGAAACCCTCGAACTTGGTACCATTCCTACGTTGAACTTCCTACGCACCGCGTCAATAAATCGTCATTTAAAAGATCATCGTAAATTGGACGAATGTGCTTCTCTACATTATCATTAATTAATCTTGCCGGGTGTTTGAAAGATGCCAGATTATTCGCCGCTTTAGCCTTGCGCCATTCGCACCAACTCTCCGGGCCTTCTGGACAATTTTTATGCCGAGGATTTTTATCGGTGGAACAATAATGGTCTAATGTTACCATAATAGCTCTCTTCATACCTTCAACTGAGTTCACGTTTCGACGAATTGCC
Source organism: Amblyjoppa proteus (assembly GCA_963922035.1). Taxonomy (NCBI): domain Eukaryota; kingdom Metazoa; phylum Arthropoda; class Insecta; order Hymenoptera; family Ichneumonidae; genus Amblyjoppa; species Amblyjoppa proteus. Next base: position 9,192,317 of record OY998230.1, read on the forward strand.
AGACCGTAGTAAATCGTCAATTTCTTGATGAGACTCTCCGTTAGCCCGTTCTTTCCTCCAAGTTTCTCGGTTTTTCTTTTATTCCGTAAACGAGTACCCATACGCTTTTGCGCGTGTCCAACACACTCATTTTTCGTCACTGTGCACTCGTCCCCGTGAGGATTGCTATTTAAGATTCCAGTAAAAGTTTTGGAGTCGCCATCGCCGATATAATTACTGTACATAACTCCGAATTTCTCGACGGCTCGACGCTCGGCCACTAAAACTGATCTAGCTTCGAAAATATGTCAAATTGGCCTCTAAAATTTTGAACACATATTCTTGGATAGTTTTGGAATAGATTTAAGACAAAAACGAAAAATCGATTTTTTGAAGCCTGTAAAGCAGACTACTGCCTTAAACGAGAATGGAACGTGAGAAAGCCATCGGAGCCCAAATTCTCTTCTCGTACGTATAGTCGAGTACATGTGCCGGCCATTCGAGAGATACCGAACTAGAGGCCGAGGAGATGCTTCCAGCACATCGCAGTGCTGTGGTGTACACGCGTGCACACAGCTTCCATGGTACGCGGAGAACAACCTCGACAGGTGAAAGCCTGCTGGCGATGCAGTGCTGTAACGCGAAACGTTTCAATCTGCCGGATCAAGTACTGGGATCGGTCGGGCACACTTCCGACGCTTCCGGAACCAACCGATTATCCGGGCCGGTTGGTTGTTCGGCCCCATCAGAGTGCTCGAGTCGCTCCCTTCCGTACTCTGTCGGCCACGCGAAACCAGACTGCCCGATGACGTTACGTCCTCCGGAACGTCTATATCGATACCCGATCGATAGGGTGTTTCCCGTTGGCGAAACCGTGTGTTAGCCATACGCGGACCGAGCACAAAATCGACACGCCCCGATTGCACGCACATGTTGTACAGATTTGAAAATGATTTTTCATTAATTTTAGTTATTTATTTTCGTGAAATTCTGGTCGGGACTTTCTCGTTTTACTCTCGTCGGTAAATACTCGTTCGATGGCTCTTCGAACACGAATTTTGAAAACCGCAATCGGATAGCTAGGAATGCGATAGCAAAGAATCGATATATTTTTTTCAGCCACTTTGTCGTTGTCGAAATAAACGCGAAATATATTTTATCAATTTTTCGGCCAAACCTCCTGAGTAGAAATTATCGAACCTTATATCGAGCGCTGCTTGACGAGACCTTTGCAAAATGTTATCAGAAAATTTCTACAGAGCTATTGTTTGTTTCCGTGTGAGTTTTTGGATTTTTTCTATATATATATTTTAGGTACATTCTATTGAGTAGTTTATTTACCGAAAGTAAACCCAGAAAGAGTCCAATAGTGCCGCGACTGTGTCCCAGTTTTTACCGGTGTCGCCGCCGCGATGGCGCTGCGCGATCGTCCGACGAGGATTCCCATCTGGCGTACGCGCGCGCTGTAACTCAGACGTTTCGTCCAAGGGCTGCAACAAGATACAGGGGTGGTAAAGAAAAAAGGGGCGAGGGAAATTCCGTGATTTTTCGTTGTCCCCACTCGCGAGCTCGTTGAACGAGGAAACAATGAAGGGGGGAAATTGTGGCACAGGGAAACAAACACGGGCCACCGCGGGAGGCTCGGGGGGCTGAGGAGAAAAGCAGACAGGAAAGAAAAGCGGTGTTTCCAGCGGTAAACACGTCGTGTGCCTCTCGACGCGTGGTAATTTCTCGCTTTCTCTCGGCTGGGCGCACGCTCTGTATGCTATTCGCAAGCTCGAGGGAGCGGAGGGTGACGCCGGGGAAAGCCCACTTTCAACCGTGGCCGGGCCTCGCGACGAGGATTTTTAACGCCTTTTTTTTCCTCCGCCTCTCCCTCATCTGCGCTCACGTCTCGTCCACGCGCGAACACTCTCTCGCTATTTTTTTTTTTTTTCTTTCTTTTTCTCGTCTACTTTTTATGAAACAATAAAAGCTTTCAGCTTTGAAACAGGCGCAGTAAGGGGAGAGAGTTTTTCTCTTTCTTTCTTCTTTTTTTTTCTTTTTGTTTTTTTTGTTTTTCCTTCATTCGGTCGAGTTTCGCGGGGAAGAAAGGTATCTCATTTCAGTAGGAGCACGGCGCGCGAGCTTTTTACTTTTACGCCTTCGGCATGCTGGCATAACATACCAGCCGCAACTCTGAGCTTTCGTTGCCGCGGGCCTCCTCTCTGTGCCCTCACACGGAGCCCGTCATCCTCGCCGGGCTTTTTCATACAGGATTACCGACTCTCCGCGGCCTCTATAACGAGCCCTCTCATTGTCCGTTCTTCGCTCACGCCATGGGTGCGAACGAACGGATAAGCAATCAAGGTGTCGAGTTGACCTTTAATTTCGAAAGTTAATTAATTCCGCCGGTTCGCTCATAGACATATTTTCCATTTTCTCCTCCCTCCCTCACTTCCTCTCCCTCACGCTCTCTTTTCTACTCTCTCTCTCTTCATTACTCTGTCCACGCCACCGCGCTAGACTAGCCGCGCTATTTCTAATTCTATTCTTATTTGTTATTTTATTATATCTTATTTTAAGTTTTGATATTTCAAATAAAATGTATGTAATAAAATCTAATAAAAAAAAAAAAAATCAATCACACACTCTCTCTTTCACCAAATTGCCCCAACTTCGCTTCGAGTTTGGGCTTCTGTATTTCCATATGTAGAAAATCCATTCCGGTAAAATATGTCCAATTTTTTGTTTTTTTTTTTTTTCCCGAGGATTTTAATTTGGCGAGGAATTTTTTTTCGTGTAGTTTAATTCAACAAATTCCAGAGCCGTGCCTCGAAGAACAATCGCCGTATGCGACCCATACACGTTTCTCAGAGTTCTTTTATGCAACGGTAATTATAAATATCCACTTACGTTTCGACGCAGTCCTTTGCTCCCTTTGGTCCCACACGGAAAAGCTCGGCCTCGTTACCAAGAGCTTGCGTTAACATACACGGCGTGTATGGTCCATGTATCCAATTACTGAAAATTCACGGGCCATGGAATCGGGCTTGGCAAAGATTCTCTCTCCCTACCAGACCGGAGTTCGCAATACACGTATGTATTGTGTCGACTATCCAGTTTCGTACTGTGTTAGCTAAGCCCCGGCATTATAAACGACGGAGTCGTCCCTCATTCCAACCCTTTCGCGCCATCCCCCTTACGTCCCTTTGCTGGCTTCCACTGTATACAATTTCATGCCTAAAGCAAAGAGGATCTCTACCGACTCGCTTTTGCTCCCGAGAAGCCTGGTAAATAGTTCCTTCCGCCGAGGCTCACTGGGTAATTAGTATATAGGGTGATTAGAGAATGCAGTCGCTTAAATCTCTTGCCGCTATGCGGGTGTTTCCGAAATCGGCCCAACGAACCAAGCACTGACTGCAGCTGCTGCATGTCCCAGCTAGAGACAAACACCGGCGGAAACGCGTCGAGCTGTGCTTACAGAAACTGATCGGTTGAGCGTATGAGGAGCGATCATCTTTGGAGCGAAGACAAAATTATCTAAACTAATTGCATGATTTTATCCGATTTTACCTCGTTCGGAAAAGTTTCATAGAGCGATTTGTAATGGTCTGTCAGGTAGACAGTAAAAAATCATTTCGTAAAATCGAAATGCGAAATTTCGTTAAAATAATTTTGTCGAATAAGTGACAAACTCGTTTGTCACTTACTTGAATATACGAACCTGTCATTTTATTTCTCGTGTCATTGACAATTTTTTTTTTTTTTTTTGTACAACTAGAAAATTAACAGATAGAAAATTGTGGACGTTTGTGGACAATAAGTTGTTGTAAAAAGTACAAACTTTTTGTACTGCGTAGTCGAGATAAATGCAAGCATTTAATGAATTTTGAACGTAACAGTTGACACACTTTGTTATTTTTTTTTCCATAAATTTATAACATAAAATGCTGGAATTTTCTAGTTGGCATTTCGATATGTCTGATTCAATATGTCTTTGCGGAGAAACTTTCCTTTGCAACGAGGATGTTGAGGTTTTCCCTTCGCCGCTACGTGCCCACGCCCATCTACACAGAGAGCGGACTCGAAAGTTCAAGCTCCTGCTGGACATAGCTATTTTCCAATTAAACCGGTGGGCCTCCAATTACTGCCGGATCACAGGCACTGCCCTCTAATATCTCCGCCGTGTCGAACTACGAAATGCCTGCTAGGAATTGCACGCCTGTAACGCGATCGCTATATGCCATGTTTGCAATTCGCGCTTCGAGACTTCGCATTGCGAATGCCGAGTGCGTTATATGAACCGATACCTCGTTCAACCGCAATGAGAACTGCCCCGTTGCTTGTGTTGCTGTTATCTCGACGCCGATGTTTCGATGAACGAACGTGATTCGAGCAAACGGCCACAATCAAAGGTGTCGCGGAAATTAAAAGGCAAGGTAACGAAAGTTCAATCTTCGATTATAAACTGTATAGTTTTCTTTATAGAGAACTTGGAGAATTTATGCAATCCATAGGGTATACGATGTGGTAAGGCGTAAAATCAACTTAACCAATGGAAGAATTCATAGAATATGCGAAGAAAATAAAAAAAAAATAAAAATTACCTTCGCTGATCGAAATGATGAAAGCTTCACGTGTGGCTTGAGTTACAGGAGTGCGAGTGGTCCGAGAAGTGCGTTTTTTTAGAGGACATTTATGCAATCCATAGCGTACATGATATCTACAGTAGTAATCACTGTCGACAAAAAATCAACAAACCGATCGAATAGATCATAAAATATGTAAAAAAATAAATAAAAATCACTGAGTCGATTAAAAAATCGACGGATCAAAGCATCTCTTGCGGTTAGAGTTACAGGGGTGCAAGGGGTGCAAGCCTTTTTTAGAGGACAGTTACGCAGCTAAAGGCGTACTGGTATCTATCCAGTAAAAAAAAGGTACCAACGTTTCTTGTCCACAAATTTCCACAATTCTTTCAATGTTAATTTTACCAAAAAATCTTGTCCATTTTACAAAAATATTTGTCAGTTTGACAAATATTGTTGGGAAAATCGACGACAGAATAATTGTAGACGTTTGTGGACAAAAAAAGGTTTGTTAAATGTACAAATCTTTTTTTACTGTGCATAGCGTAGTAATCGCTGTCGTCCAAAGAATCAACAAACCACAGAGGAAATCATGGAATATGCGAAGAAAATAAAAAACAAAGATTGCCTTCAACTGATCAGAGCATCGCGTGTGGTTTGAATTACAGGGGTGCGAGGACTCGACAACGTGTCGATAGACATGCCAGAGGCTGTGGCCGTTGGCTCGACGGTCACACTCACGTGCAAATACGATTTGGGCTCCGACGGTCTCTACGCTGTAAAATGGTACAAGGGACAGAAGGAGTTTTACAGATTTTTGCCAAAAGAATTGCCGCACAGATCGGTGTTCGGGGATTTCGCCACCAAAGTTGACGTAAGTACACTTTCCTCCCGATACAGAATATACAGAGAAATCTCCTCAATTTATTACGTCTCCAGCCAGAAAATTTCGCAAGAATGTCTCGTACTTATTTTCCTCCGACTTCGACTTTTCTCCGAGAAACTTTGCTATTCTATTTCTCAAAATATAAAATTGCATTCCATGCCGAGTTAAATCCCACCAAACTCTCCACCGAATCCGATATCAAAGTCATTTCCGTAAGCCGGCAACCATTTACATTGTCAAAAATCTAAAGCGTCATCGCAACCGGCAGAACTGACCTACAGAATAACACATCAGTGACATAGTTTTCGTGTGAGTAAACTCGCGAAATCGTATACAATTCCGGTGGCGTATCGTTCGTCGGGGACATTACTTTCGATATGCGATTCGGTGGATTTCGGTGACTCATTTCCTGAGCGCTGCAGAACGGCATCACCGCGCCACAGGATAGAGTTCGGCTATAGAATGATCCCAACATTGGTGACCGAACTGATCAGCCACGGGAAGAGGAGGTACATGCACTCGATGCCCGTTCGTTCATTCGTTCGTGGCATCTATTGAAACGTTCCCCGACACAATGGATTTTCAATTACATTACGGTGCAGGAAGTATAGCGACGAGCGATCGTCGGTTGATAAATTCGGCGGGTGGTTCGAGGCCAGCCCCGCGCGAACGTCGAATTCACCCTGGTAAATCCACGATTGTGGAAAGGAATTGGCAGGGGGGGGGGGGGGGAAGGGGCCGATGGAGGGAGGGGAATGAGGATGCAGCGTTCGCACAATCCGCGACCCTATCCGATTTTCGTTAACCGGACGTTATTAAAATATTCGCGAACGAAAGAGAATGACAAGCGATACAAGGATAGGCGAGAGTGTGCGGACAATTGCATGGCAGAACCGATATACCTGGCACGGCGCGGGTATGAAATATCTCCGGGGGTCATACGTCGTTTTCGGGCGGCAACGAGGTGGACCGGCCAGGCACGTGGCAACCCATTTTGGGAATTCGATTCACAATTTGTCGATGAAAAAATAAATAAATGAAGAGAAAAAAAAACGATATTTATATATATCTATTAGTTACTTCGACTATAGTCTGGTGCTCATGTCCTGCGCACTCCGCTGACCGTACTGTACAGGGGTTCATGGCTTCGGTCTGCCATCAATGAATTCATGAATTAAATTCTGCAAATACATGTTTTGAATGTCCTGCGCACACACTGGCACTGCCTGTTGTTTCTTTGCCATGACATTGCATGGAAATTTAAACAATTCTCCACGGTTCGCGTGATCCGTCTATTATTTTTTTTATTATTTTTTTTTTTTTTTTACTAAACGAGCGGCCAAAGGGAAATATTGGTGGGACCGCGCTTCGCCGGTTATACAGAAAAGCGCGTATTTGATTGGGTCAATATTTCAAACAAACAAAAAAATAATTGAAAACGTGAAATATTCTGTACGCTAGATAGACGGCTGGACGGGAATTGAGGTGACTTTTCAGATATGTGATATTGAATTGTCGAACAACTCAGCGGGAAATATTGTGTCTCGTCACTAAAGGCCAAAGGACGAAATGACGGTGTATAAGCACCCCAGAAACGCCCTCTGCCCTTCAGAATTAAAAATTATCACGTCCAAATAATTGCTCCAATTGTTCCCTGGCCAGACGCATCGACAGACGTTATTTATAGATTTGACATTGGAGAATCGATCCGTCGCTTTTTTAAGCGAGCACCCAATCTACGTACTACTGTACGTAGGCCAATACATTATACAAAAGAGATTTTTGTTATTATGATGTAGACATTTAGTAATGGATTGGTTCATTGATTGATCGTTAACACGAGTGAGCACAGTAACGCGTGAACTTTTACTGTCCGATCAATTTGAAATTGCCCGGCAGAGATCAGCGGAGCTGAGCTATTAAACGGGTATTAATGACGATCGGCATCAATGCAGTGCCCGTAAAGCCCGTTACGGTTCGTTCGGAAAAATATTAAGTACTGTGAAGTTCGGAATTTTTTTAACAAAAAATCATTACAATGAAAATACGGATTTTCATATAAGATATTTATAGGAACATATGTATATGACTAAAATAATTGCCAGATTCGTTATCAACCACTGTAGTGATTGCTGCAGGATTTCACTTGGAAATCGGACTGTTCGCTTTAATTCAATGTATTTCTTTTTTTGGCACCGTATTCGATATCAGCTCTCGAATAGTTTCCAGCTTCAGGCTCGTGCGGCAGCCAATCAGCAGATGTACAAATAGATAACAAAACATTCGATAAAATCGATGCATTTCGAGTAATGACTTCTTTTAGATCGGGGCAGATGATTTATGCATTTTGCGTAACGCCTTATTTTAGATCGGCGGATAAAGAGGAATTACTCGATTCCAATGAGAATTCGGGCTCGCGTTTTGACTTCCTTCAGTCCAGAACTTCGCATTCGAATGGGGCGATGGTTGTGGCGGTTCGTAACGCGATTCTTGGCAAAAACCGTGAGAATATTTGGATTCGCGTGCTGCAACAGTTGCGTACAGCGCTCGCTGGAATTAACGTACGAAATTGATTTATATGATTTATATCCTGCCACGTGCAACATATATAATTAATCGTTGTTACCGAAGCATTGTTCGTCCGCGTGGCGGCGATAGAGGCGAACGCGCGTAGGGCCCCTCGACGAGAGTAATAGTCGATACACTGTACTATTACTCTCGTCGAGTCGGGCTCGATCGATTCACGATAAATAGCACTCCGTTCCGTATGCTCGGTCAATCGTGCGGTTGGACAGCGCTAAATTAACTCGAATCTCAACAGATATTATAGCCACGTCTGTGGCCGCTCACGGGCTCACGTCAGCGATTGCCGCGACGCACATAATCTATGCATCGTATACATACGAAACAGAGTAAAACAGATTGGCCGCCGCGACTGCAAAGAATAAACAAGGTACGGTCGATGTTGCAAACAATTATTTGCACCAAACGCTCGTGGATCGTCGCGAAACATTTTCATGTTAAAAGAACACTATTCAGAGTCTCAGAAATTTTTCGCTCGAGAGCATTAACTGTGGCATTTTGGCACATTTTAATGGTGGCATTTTCTTTTGATAGTCAATCGCAGTGAAAATCGGAAGGGCATAAACGAATTGATAGAGCGTTGCCAAATATACTGTTGAAATTGCAGCTCGGAGGTCCAATCGACGATATGTATACGGGCCGTCGATTGGTCAATTTTGTTCAAATTAAAAAAAAATCACTCCAAAGGATCAAAAAGTAATATGCGAGCAAAAAAAAAAAAATAGGAGGAAGACCGACGAACGGAATTTTTTTCTGTGCATCGTAAACATACAAACCGGAGTAAAACAAATTGGCTGCCGCGACTGAAAAAATAAACAAGGTACGGTCGGTATTGCAAACCATTATTTGCACAAAATACTCGTGGATCGTCGCGAAACATTTTTATGTTTAAAAAAAAAACAAATCTATCCAAAGCGTTCGAATTTTTGCGCCCGAGAAAATTAACTGTTCTATGGTGGCATTTTCTTTTGGTAGCCGATCGCAGTGAAAATCGAAAGGACACAGACAAATTCATACAAATTCGTAACATAAACCAATTCGTACAAATTCGTAACATAAACCAATTCGTACAAATTCGTAACATAAACCAATTCGTACAAATTCGTAACATAAATCAATTCGTCCAAATTCGTAACATAAACCAATTCGTCCAAATTCGTAACATAAACCAATTCGTACAAATTCGTAACATAAACCAATTCGTACAAATTCATGGGTGTCGTCTCGACGAACGTACACCGAGCACCTTATAAATGCCACAGCTGTTAGAGGACCGCTCGTGATGCAATTGTTCCTTGATGCATTCGACCTTACACTACCTATCTATCTATCTATTATTCAATATGTCTCCCTTTTATTCAATTGTACCATAATGAATTAATCTATTTTACAGACGAGTCAAAGCGACGATCATCACGTCGTTCTGACGAACGTGACGCCGGATCTCGATGGAAGATATCGTTGCGAAGTTTCCAACGAGATGCCGCATTTTTTGACAATGATGGTATCCAGTCACATGCACGTTGTCAGTAAGTTCGGTGACATACCTCAATTTTTCGTTAATCGATCAATTTACCAGCATGATAATTGAATAATTTCGTTTCAGCAAAGTTGTGCGATCGTTTTTTTTTTTTTTTAGTAACTATCTGTTAAATTGACGAATTGCTTCGCGACTCGCTAAATTGCAAGTTTCTCTCATCGGAAGGAGAAAATCAGTTGAATAATAGAGCAAAGAGAGAGAAAACGATCGTTGCCGAGAAGAGTTTTCTCATTTCGCGAGACTGTTCCACCTTCGATTTTCCAGTGGCAGTCGAGTCACAAGCTCCTTTTGTGCTTTTCCACGGAAAGTTCTCCCCTTGGAGATCTCCGCTTGTAGTACATATCCTTCAGGATTTCATTGCTCAGACTCCGTTAACCTCGACGACCAACGAGCGGCCCGGAAACACAGTGAGAACAGGATTATTGTCAATCTAATCTGCGTCTAATCAACGTAGTGCTCTTCGTCCTGAGAAACTCTTCGTCAATGTCGTTAGCAAAGAAGAGCGAAGCCCGGTTCTCTCGATTCACCGTTCGCACACCTACCCACTATTAATCCAGTCTTTTGCCCAACGACTCGTGACCGGCAGAACACGCAACTAACGAAATTAAGTCGAGAATCAAGAGGGGACTCGACTGTCTCGTCGAAATTCAATCTTTCTTTTTCATCTCCAAAAAGGATACCCAATTAATCTCATCCTCGAATAGAGACTTTGGGGGCTTTCCAGTCGCGCGCGCTTGTTCTTTATCACTGTTATCAAAAATAAAAAAAAAACCTCTTTTATGTTCATGTTTGATTTAATGACGAGACTTCAAAAATTCTATAGTATAAATTGTCACACACCGAACGATCCAACAATTCTTTTGCCCGAAAATGGTGGGCGAATTTTTGGTTTATTTTTCGACATTCAGAATAAAGGGAAAACATCAAAGCTCGAAACTATCCGAGATCCCACGAGAAATCCAAGAGTGTTTTCGTAGGGACAATCCTTTCGATGACACTTTTTTTTTTTTTTTTACATAATCAAGAAAAAGAATCCCTCTCAGCCCTTATGAAATTTGAAACGGAAAAGAGAGTTTATCGGTGGCTTAAAAAAATTTCAGATCTTCCTGAGGGTGGACCAAAGTTGCTCGTTGAAAAGCCTAGGTACGAAGTCGGTGACACCGTGAGAGGCAACTGCACAACACCTTTGAGCAATCCACCTGCCAACGTCACCTGGACCATCAACGGACATCCGGTATGTAATACGCCGCGAGGATTCGGAGAACAAAAAAAATACACACACACACTTTTTGGTGTACAGAAATTGATTCACCGGCGAATTTCCTCGCAAAAACAGGTATCTCGATAGTTTGTATAGTCAAAAAGGTTTTGCACGTCAAACAACGACAGAAAAAAACACGTCTGGCTCTTTATCGACTCACCGGGGGGGGGGGGGGGGGCAGCAAAGTGCGAAATTTACAAGAGCTCAAGGTGAGAGCTCGAAAGAGCCTCGAGTTCTTATACTCTGATTAAATGTTCCGTGCTGTACTTACACGCCACAATTTAATGCGTGTGCTTCGCGCAGCATCGACAGACGAAACAAAAAAGTTAACCGACCAGTCATTCAATTAACGCGTCGCAGTTAAGGCTTACCGAAAAGCAAATGCGTTTTTATAGTCATTCTCACGTCAATCTACGTTAAATTATGCTATGTTCAAAAAATTATACCATCCTGCATATTGCCAATAAATTCACAATTACAACTACTAAAATATCAGATATCAAAATTACAAATCTTTTGCCTGAAATGAAGAAAACATTCGCATTAAAAAAAAAAAAATTCCTCAAAATTACAGCGCACATGCTTTTGAAATTTCAAAAACAGTTTCTGTAATGAGATTCCAATAACATTAATTAATTTTGAAACATAATTTTCTTTTACCGTGTACATAACAAACTTTAATCACATATAAGTGCCCATCGACCGAAGTCATTCAGCCACGGTTATTCTTAAATTTTTTTCATATTATTTTAAGTATTGATACTTAAAATTAAATTCCTCAGTTTATTTCAAAAGATTTTCGGCCCAGTCGTGACGTATTTCCCATAAATCTCTGTAATTCAAACTTTCCGGTTTCTCTACATTCTGCAGTCCATAGCCCGAGTCGCAATAATCTGCATGTTTTTCATATGACGATTAAAATTTTGAAAAGCCCATCGACCCACGTGCCACGAATCGAAGCTTCCGCGGCCTCCACATAATCGAGATATTCAACATGAAAATTGGTTTGAAGTTGAAATGGAGTTATCAGCGAGGATTTGCGTGCTGGTGCATCGACAGAGAGGATCGAGGGTGAGAATTGGAAAATCGTTCATATTTCCTCGGAAATACCGAATCAATCCGCGATACCGAGTGCGTCGTGACTAACGGATAGGTGGATTTCAGCTACTCGTAAACTTCCCGGAGTGCAGAGAAACGAGTGAATCCACTCTGGCGCTCGATTGCATGAGCACAAGCTTATAGCTATATCATTCATGCGAGTACTGGAAAGTAAAAAAAAAAAAAAAAAAGAAAATAGAGGAAAAAATGTTAACGTGCAGCATACGCGGGAGATCGAGACCACGAGTGGATGGTACATCAAATAGCGAAATGATCTGTCGAACACGACGAGAATCGAGCTATAGTAAACATCCCATCGTATAGTATAGTTCCGATTTTTTTTTTTTTTTTAGCCATTTTTATTCAATGACCTCAACATAATTCCGGGGTGCTCTCGTATCGATAATCGATAGTGATACGCTAAAAGCGAACTCGAATGCCGGGCCCCGGTTGGTCGGTATAATCGAGAGAATTCGCGAAGAGATGAATCAGCCTCGAACTCTTTGCATAATTGAAATATTCCATAAGTTCTCGCCGTAGCCGAAGATTGAGGAACTGACTGGGGCCATTTCTATTCTTCCGCTAACGGACAACCGGAGAGTGGATAAAGGTGCTTCATATTCTGGTCAAAGTTCACGAGATTCATTCAACCTTAAGGTGCACTACGGTCGTCGGGTTCGAGAGAATTTTTTTTCAATTTTTTACCTCGACATTTTGGTACACTATAATCGAGATTGAGGTCGGTGGTCTGAATTATTGGCTTCGGATTGATAGAGTAAAGGATACACTTCACTTAATTCGACCCTTTCGCCCTTAGTGAAACATATCGATGGTCCGCCCAAAAGTGCATACGAGCATAGGTTTTGCACACTTGATAGGGGAGAGCGGGGCAAAACTCAGTTTTCCAATAATTTTTCGATGCCCCATTTTGTCCCAACAATGCATCAATTTTTTCTTCACTATCACCACTGCCGCCATCCAAAGATTATTGGAAAATTGCTTTTTGGCCCATTATCACGTTTTACCCCACCGTACCATTTTACCACGCTCTACTCATTGGTTTAGGCCACCGATACGACACGTGTATCCCAAATTCGCGAAGCTGTTCATTCCCAAATCTCAATTAAGTTTGTCTGTCTCCGTACAGGTCCTTTATTATTCCAAGTTCCCTGAAGTCGCTCTGCCAAGTCCTCATTATAACCCTCATAAGTCCTCACAAGTGCTCGCCATAGACGAAGATTGAGGACTGACTGAGGCCGCCACTATTATTCTTTCGCTAACGGATAACCGAAAAGTGGACAAAAGTGCTTCGTTTTTTAGTCAAAGTTTACGACATTCATTCAACCTTAAAGCGCGAGAATTTTTTTGAATTTTTTACATCGACCTTCTGGTACACTATAGTGGAGGTTGAGCTCGGTGGTCCGAATTATTGGCTCCTGATTGATAGAGCAGAGTAAATACACTTCACTTATTACAACCCTTTCGCCCTTAGCCGAACCATGTCGATGACGCCCAAAAGATCATACGAGCATAGCTTTTACACACTTCATGCGGCCTCGTTGCTTCGGGCCATCGATACAATACGTTTATCTCAAATTCGCGAAAGTGTTCGTTCACAAATATCAATTAATTTGTCCTACTAACGGCCATTCTCGGTTTCCGAAGGGATCATAACGCTTTTGGTGAACACCACTCATTTAGAAGCCCCGCCAAAGATGTTTTCACATTTAAAAAAATGCCTTATCGCCGGTAACGAAATGAGGTAGAAAAAAAAAGAAAATTAATATAATCGCCACACCGGATCTCGGAAAAACTAAAGTATAAGATATGAGTCTCGTACGCCTCGCTTGTGGAAGACTCTCCAAAGTGCCGTTCACTTAGAAGCCCAGCCGAAGATGTTTGCACATAAAAAAAATGCCCCATCGTCAGTATCAAAAAACCGGTAGAACAAAAAAACAAGAAAATTAATGTCAATCGTCAGAGCGGATCTCAGAAAAAGGGAAGTACAAGATAAGAGGCTTGTACGCCATGCTTTCGAAGGACGCTGTTAGAAGCCCCGCCGAAGATGGTTTCACATAAAAAAGATGTCCCATCGCCGGTAGAGAAAAAAGCTAGGAAAAAAAAAAATTAATATCAATGGTCACACCGGATCTCAGGAAAAGGGAAGCAGAAGATAAGAGGCTCGCGTCGCCGCGCTTTCGAAGGGCCCTGCTAGAAGCCCCGCCAACGATGTTTTCCCATAAAAAAAAGATGCCCCTTCTTTACATCCGTCTTACATTCTTCTTCACCTACGCCTTCGGTAGAGAAGGAAGCTAGAAAAAAAAAAAAAAAAAATTAATATCAATGGTCACGGCGGATCTCGGGAAAGGGCCGAAGTACAAGATAAGAGGCTCGTACGCCACATTGGACGGCTACCGTACAGCGAGCCGCAGGATGGTTTACGAGCTATCCGAGAATCGAAACGAGCAAGTATGTTTATATAGCCGGAACGCGCTTCGCGAATTACTGTCGCCGGGTGGTGGGAGTTGGGCGTGGGAAGGAACGCAGAGATGAGAGGGAAGAGAACGTGATACTCTTCTCTCGTCGGCGTGTAAACGAGTGGCAGGAAGCGTCTAGATCCTGTGGCTCGTTGCACCATCTAGCCGGCATCGCTAACTCGTTCACTCGCTTCGCGTAAGGGTAAACGACCGAGGGAAAAGCGCGTCCAGCAGCGGGAGAAACTGCACCGGCAGGATAGCAGCTAGCCGTATATATGTATAAACGTGTATAAAAGCGCTATGAACTGGCTTCTTCAGAGCAGCAGCAGCCCCGCACTACGGTTTCTCGCACGGCGCAAACTCACCTATCTCAGGGCTTTCAGTTAATTAGTTCTTTACACGAGCTGTAACTATGTAACGACCTCGCTGCCGGGCCCTTAACGAGCGAAAATCCACGTGGACGAAGTGCATCTGCACGACGCTGGAATCGAGTGCGACGTCCTACCTGCGTGAATGAGCCTACTCTCGCGCGTGTGCCCTCCTCAACGCTCTTGCTTCTCGTACGCGGTTCGGTCAAGCTATTTTTTTTTTTTTTTTTTTTTTTCCTCACCACGGCTCTTTCCATCCTTCGCTCTACTTCATCGATGTCGAAGTTACGAGGAACGAAATGGCCCTTCGAGAGCATCGCGCAACTTCGCGGTGAGAGTTTTCAGCATAAACAACCACCGCGGAGGGGATGTTGGCTTCTCGTTGCCGCTCGATGGACATACGCGCTTCTTCTTCTTTTTTTTTTTTTTTAGAGTCGTTTAAGACTCTATGGGAAGAAAGCCATTGATCGGAACGTAACTGGAGAACTATTATTTTTTTTTTTTTTTTTTGTGAAGAAAAAGATAATTAATTCCAAGCAACGGATGAGATTCTTCAATTGGTCTCTTCGGTACGAAATTTATTTACCCGTGTCAAAGGCTATTTTCTTTCATTAAATTGATTACATGAAAACACAATTTTTTTTTTTTAATAAGTTAATTTTATAGTAATTTAATAAAGAAAATGCAATGATTTTTACTTTTCTTACCATGACGATTGATCGATTGCTTATTTTCTTAGAAAAATCTGCTGCAAATCCATGTATAGATGCAACAGTTAACTTTTCGAGCAATGCGCGACTTCTTTGGTGACGCAAATTGATAAAAATCCCTCATTACAAAAAATTCGTGCGAAACAAACAAAACGTTGATAAAAAAATTTTTAATTCTGCAATTTTTAGTATATCCCATTAAGATAAAAAGGATCGGAAGGCGCTTGAACCAAAATTGGATTCGCGATTTTATTTATTTTTTTAACGATTAGCTTTCGATCAAACGCAATGATGTGCATTTTTTTTACAGGTGAACGCCAGCTTCGTCAACCGCATCAGCTCGAAGGACGACAATCGTACGAGGACTTTAGCCGGTTTGGACTTTGAGATAATACCGGACAGCTTCAAAAACGGCAGACTTCAGATAGTATGTCACGCAAACGTCTTCCAACTTTACAATGAACGAGCCGATGTCGTGCTCGACGAGGAACGTCCGAAACTCGCTTCGGTCCTTGGAACCCGTGACTCTCCGCACACTGGTAGGGCGATCAAGCCGATTGAGCAGACACAAATACTTCAAATGCTTCAAGTACCTATCGAAGAATCAAGAAATTCGTTCCGATCCTTCGAACGAAGTATCGGAATAGAGTTTCGTCGCTCGTTGATTAAAGTCAACTGAACGAGAGAGTCTTTGAAGATTATCGGTTGCGCAGGAAGGTTCTACCGCGTGTCAATGGACGAAAATCTTAAAGCTCACAGAGACAATGCCTGCGAATGTCTGGCTAAGAATTCCGATTTTTAATCATTGGTCCGGTGAGAGTTATCGAAATTCAATATCGAACTTCAATCTCGATCTTCTGCCCACGAAGAACGCAGTGATCGAAACAATCGAATTACAATCTTGTCGGTCACTCCTTGCATTTAATATGTGTACATGACAAATAAGCCAGGTCGAATGCGGCCTCTGGTTGCCTCCGAACCGCGCGCAAGAAGTTAATAATTTTACGTACGCATCACAAAAGGCGACTGGGAGAGATATCTCAGTCACAAAAAAAATACAATGGTTTTTCAACGTACAGCATAAGGTAAAAGTGGAGAATATGGACCGGTCCATATTTCATTGATTTACGTGTTGATCGGGGTGGTCCATATTCACCACGTTTACCCTAGTTCAAGAACTATGCCGCTCTTGACAATGTTCTCAAAAACTATGCAGCTCTTCACAAAGTTCTCAAGAACCATGCTGTTCTTTACAAAGTTCTCAAGAACTATGCTGTTATTGACACAGTTCTCAAAAACTATGCAGTTCTTCACAAAGTTCTAACAAACTACGCTGTTCTTCACAAAGTTCTAACGAACTACGCTGTTCTTATCAAAGTTTTCAAAAACTATGCTGTTCTTGTCAAAGTTTTCAAAAACTATGCTGTTCTTATCAAAGTTTTCAAAAACTATGCTGTTCTTATCAAAGTTTTCAAAAACTATGCTGTTCTTGTCAAAGTTTTCAAAAACTATGCTGTTCTTATCAAAGTTTTCAAAAACTATGCTGTTCTTATCAAAGTTTTCAAAAACTATGCTGTTCTTATCAAAGTTTTCAAAAACTATGCTGTTCTTGTCAAAGTTTTCGAAAACTATCCTGTTCTTGTCAAAGTTTTCAAAAACTATGCTGTTCTTGTCAAAGTTTTCAAAAACTATGCTGTTCTTATCAAAGTTTTCAAAAACTATGCTGTTCTTGTCAAAGTTTTCAAAAACTATCCTGTTCTTGTCAAATTTCTCAAGCACTACGAGCAAAGTCTCAACACATAGTCAATAGAGAGCTAGATATCGAAGATTGACAACCGCTCCTTTTATTGTTTACCCGATTTGCGTTTAATTTTAATTATGAAAATGGCTAATAGTGTCTTTCTTTTTTTCAGGCACGGCGGCAAGAAGTGTTGCCCAATGGATCTACGTCGGAGTCGCCGCAAATTTGTTGCTATGCGGTCTGAGATAACAGGCGAGAGTAATGCCAATTTGCGCGTAGGACTGTATCGAGGTGGCGAACGAGTGATCGAGTAACGGAGCGATTGAACATAATAGCTGTTTGTTGTTATCAACTACGTGATAAAGAAGAAGACTTCAACTGTCGAGAGTTCCGAAGAACGATGAAGATGAACATCATCGAATATGAGAGGCTTTCGTCGAGCGTATGTTATTCGTGTAAATAGGATAATGATTTAACGAATTACGTGCATATATATAAAAAAAAAATATATATATATATATATACGAGCGTAATCGCTCGTCTCCAGGGCGAGGATTGTAATCTGTAAGGTAATGTCATTGTATTAGATCGACAATGCCCATCCGCTGAGTGTCAACGCATTATTTCGAAAAAAAAAAAAAAAACAATACGGAATAATACTAATAATAATGAATAAGAAAATCAACTGAAAACAATGATGATAAAAAAAAAAAATAACATGCGACAAAATATTATACGGTGTTTTCTATCCTGTGACGATTATTTTGATACCTCCGAAGAGTACCACGGTAGCTAACACGAATACGTCCTGTCGAGTTTCTAGAGGAATGCTGCTATTGTTTCACGAGATGTTTCATTTCGATGACGAAATAAATGATTGATCTTCGTTAATATTCATATGTGGAACCCTGATACTGGTGTTGATTTTACGTATTGTTTTCTTTAAAACCTTATCCTTAAAACCGTGCACAAACGCCGGCTACTTACGCCGGCTCGGCAGCAGTAATTTCGCTGGGCATAAATGAGCTCATGCGAAATTCCGAAAGAACGAATGTTTCACGGGATGTATCCGTAGTATGTATCCGCGTACCTCGACTCGTGCACAGGTATGCTTACGGATGTGCGGTAAATTACACATCCCAACGAACTACCGGGATGCGGGTCAGAGACCGCAAGTCAAGGAAGGATACCGGAAAACATGGATTTGAGGAAGGAAGAATGGAAAGCAGGTGTATGATCGAGAGAGGTCGAATTCGTGCAACGTCGAGGTACGAAAAGACTTCTCGTTAAGTCCAGTTTCGTCAAGTAATGAGGGATCGCTTTTTAACTAACGCCGCTCATTAAGGTTGCTACGCGGCATCTTATCGGCAACTGTAGTGCAAGATGCTGATGAAAAAGCGATAACTTTGACGAATATCGGACGCAATCCGAACCATGCTGCAAAGTAATATCAACTGGGCTCCAACTTTTCGAATCGCCAGGTTCGTTACGAGACTCTTCTCAAAGTTAAAGAAACACGTTTAGCAAACTTCTCGAGCATTAATTATTAACCATTTGACGATGTCATGGAAAATTGTTAATATTTTATTTGGGAGTTTGAAATATGCAATCATTTAACGCGTTATGTGATAACGAATCGCGCCGCGCCTGCCCTTAAAGGAAGGCTGAACACGGATGAATGCGAGAGAAACAGAGTTAACATTTTTTTATTCATTTTTCTTCGGAACGATTCTGTAATACGAAAAGGAATTGCGGAACGATCTGCGTTAATCAACATTGTTCAGTGTTAGTCCATTCCCATGTCAAATGCAAGCTCGATACCTCCCTGTCTACTTGAATTATACCGATTATTTAGAGTAATTTCAAAAAAAACGCAAAATCTTATCGCCTGAATAGATTTCGACCACATTCAATAACGAAGATCTTCGATCATAGTATTTGTATGTATATTTGTATGCAGTTTTAGGACGATAGCTCAGCGTTTACGCAAGTTACGGCTACCACAGATTTTTTCAAAAATTTTAAACCGCGTAATATCTCGTACCAATGCTCGAGCTTCATGAAAATTGCACTGAACGAAGAGACGTGACCACTCTACCAGAGTACAAAATTTCAATCCGCCATCGCAACCGTTTCCGAACAGACAGACTTGCATAGTTTAAAACGGCTATAGAGCCCCTTTAAATAATGCAAGTCGATCGATACATACATGCACACACGCACACAGCAAAAGGGCAAAAATCTTTGCGAATCGCAACTATTATGCCATTACCGATTCTCTTTTGAGAACCTTTTCCCGAAACTTTACCGCAGTATTACCGGTTACTTTTGGTAATAAACGTGCTGCTGGCGCTTAAATATTCATTAATTTTAATTGACGTCTCACATTACAAATTTCGTGGAAAATTAAAATTAAAATGCATTTTAAGTCGTCTGCCGACGCAGAATTCTATTCTTTGTAGCTGGAAAGGGGTGATCAAGTCACTTTTCCATTTCAAACTTTTAAATAGCTTACGATAAAATATTATCAATCGCCGCGGTTATTAACCAGTTCAGCAGCTGGCTAGTTAAGTGTTATCGACCGATAACGTTGTTTTTTCACCAAATTTTGTTTTCTCAATTCGCGAATCGGCCGCTTTTATTCGGTGGATAAACTTACAGAATCTTTAGGCATATGTATCTATAATATGAAAAAAAAAATTCTGGTTTGCATCAATCGAGGTTCCGGAGAAACGCAAATTAAAGTTATACAGAGTAGATGCAACTCTAAAATCAATCGTTTTGTCACCTCAAAAAATGTTTGAGAACGAAAACTGCATTGGAAGAACGGTAAGTTATAAATAAAACCCTTCGTCAATTATGTGATGAACGTCGCACAATTGACGCATTGAAAAGCGGCGAAAATCATTGACCAAAACTTTTATTTATTTAATAAAAAGAATTAATTCTCCGGAGTCCGATAGTGCTGGCGTGTTTCTTATATTTGAATTGTCGAGCAGACAGCCCTTCGAGACGAAGTATGAACTTTATCACGGGTTACACTTTCATGACTAACACAAGCTAGCTGCATCTTCCCTACGGGTCAAACATGAAACTCCGTGAATGTGTCTCCTGCATTCTTCATTGGCTGTCGCGTTTTGTTCGATACATCAATTCTCAACATCGTTCTAGTTAAGACGAATGTGCGATAAAGTTACGCTAGTTTCGAAAGGAAATCCTTTACTCTGAAAAACAGAATGAAGGCATAAAATCAACTATTAAGAAATATCGAAATTTCAGCGTATTTAATAGTAATAACGGGCTATTTGAAATATCTTTCTTTTTACAAAAAAGATATGCATGTCTGTCAATGATAGGCGAGAATTCGATGAAGCGGATCGGTGAATCGGCGAAATAAATCGATGATGATGCCAACAACGCCGATAAAGAAACGTCTCTTCATTAAAATTAATCAATAAAAACGTTCTCCCACAAAAAAAAATGTGTATATTTATCAAGATGATGCGCGTTCTCCCGATCGTGGACCGAAGAGCAATGGGAGGCCTTATCGAAGTTATTGCTGCGTTGAGTGATGATTAAGATCGTTCCACACCCTCTTCTTGCATCGACCCTTGAATCTTCATGCCTATGACGTCCATCGTCGCTGCTCTTATTTTACTTTTCTCGAGGCCTAGCAACTGAAGCTTCTCCATTTGTTCCGTCATGTAGATGACTCTTCTCTTGAAATAATCTTTTGCGTCCTCTATATTTTTCTCGACAAAGTAGCCGGTACCAATGTCGACCAGGACACTTCCGGTGTCTGCCATTTTGCCCGGAACGTACATTGAGTCCGTCAATGGAACGAGTATTTCCTTTCCTGCAACAAATAAATCATTCTCTATATCAACTGTTCGATGCTCAAAAATCTTTGTTTCGTTACTATAAAAAACAAAAAAGTTGCACTTATAAAAAAAAGGGCATACGGTTGAAAGATTTATGCACGGTGTGTGCATGTCATTGATTTTGTAAAAAAGGATCCTTGGTAATACACAAAAGACTGAAGCGATCATACACTATAAAAAAAAAAATGGTAAGTTCAATTAGTATCAGACTAGAAATTTTTATGCAAAAGCTGGTACATTAAATTCTATATACAATTGTGATAAGGAATAAATTCCCTAGCAAGTTGACGGATAGCTGCTTTCAGAGAAAAAACTAAAATACAGACCGAAAAACGGACACGTCTGTTGGGAAACGAAAAGGACAGCAATAATGATAAAATGGACGGTACGTTTTTGGATTGGTCCTTTTTCGATTGTAGAAACCGAGAAAGGTCCAAACTTTTTTTATTAACATTTTTGGCTCAGTTTTTTAATTTTTGTTTGTTTTGCTTTTAATTCTGTTTTTAATGAAAGAACAAACTAAAAATACGATCTTGGTAGTTTTTCGATTGAGGGAACTGAAAACGGACCAAGACAAATTTTTTGAAAAAAAATGTTTGATCCGATTTCGGTTCCCGCAACCGAAAAAAGACCAAATACCAACAAAAAATATATAGTCCGTTTCGTTCCCCAACGGACGTGACCAGTTTTTCGGTCTGTGTATGGTCCATCAACTTGCTTGGGTACACTTTTTCATTGAAATTAAAGCATATTATTGAAAGTAAAGGCCTTTCATGGTGAAATTAAAGTAAAATATAAACAAAACAAGATATTTCCAATGTTTTTAATTGTACATGAAATTTAATATATCAGATTTTGCATAAAAACTTCCACTCCCGGTACATTAAATTTTATAAGAATTTTCTTCACAGTGTTAGAATTAAGTTGATTACTAAGCATCTGAAATATTCAACGCGGAGAGTTAGTTTACTGCCTGATGATGGCTAGGTTGGTGTCAGCGCTCCGGGGAACATCCAGTACAAAGCACATTTCGGCGAGAACATTGTGAAGATCAAAAAAAAAAAATTCAATACTGAATTGAAAATTGAATCGCACCGACAATTGAGAGAAGATAACGAGTTGTCCGAGAGCCAATTGACTTGTTAATTCGCGAACATTGAACAACTTCCCCCTCCGTGACCGAGGATCAGGTTTCCTAACCTTTTCGTCATGCCGATTCGGGTTTCAAGTTGACATAGAGGAAAGATTATGAGTTTTTCGTAACTGTGCAAAAATCGATTTACCTTTCGCTGCGGGCGTTATTTTGTCGAGGCACGAGCCGGACTCTTGAAACTTGCTCTGTACCATTTTTAATGTCTGCAGAGAGTCTTGAAAGACAGTGAGTTCCTGATCCAACTGTTGCTTCAGCTGTCCGAGCTGCTGTAGGCTCAGGTTCGTCAAATCGATTTGCTGGAGGTGCGGTGCCTCGGTTGCCGATATCGTTGACATTTTTATATGTCGCGAAGAAACTTTAGCTTACTCGTAAATTGAACGGTGAAATTCGGTTACTTCGGCCCGTCACGCTGCCGCAGTCACCATTCGATAAATATGACCATACACGGGCAAAGGGTTGAGCTCGCGATGGCGCGCGCGCCATCCAAGTCGCGGAACTAACTCACAACGTACCGAGCAATTCCCCGGTACGACAGAGGGCTCATTTGAATATTCGCTGCGAATGATTAGCAGCTCGGACGATACGAGACATTCGTTTTTAAGATTTAAGAACAAAGGGTTTTAAGAAAAGCTGAAAGTGCTGTTGCGTAGCGAGGGTGCATTTTTGTATAGTATCTTAAGACCACAGTATAAACAACTTTCTCTTCCCCGTCTGTAACGGGCTCAGTCGGTATCAAAAACTGTACTCAACTTTTCTCACGGATTCTGGCGTTCAGGATCAAAAGAAAAATCTCATCGAAAATCGAGCTGATATCTATATCCGATGAGACTCTTCTTTTAAACGTGCATGCGAGAACCCATGAGAAAAGTTGATTGCAGTTTTTAATACTTAGCCCGAGTGGGCGGGGAAGGCGATGTTTCATATGGTTTTAAAGGTGTCTGTCGGTAATACATTACCCATTTCGCTATTTCATCGACTTCGTCGATTATCAGTTATAGAGGGAGCCTCGGAATTTCTGATACAGTGAAATGATAGGTTAAGTGAGTTTTGTTTACGGATACCAATCCGTGGGTAACATAAGGGTGGCCGAAAGCGAAACATCTATTGCGACCAACCTCACCCAACGCAGTCTCATCGTTGTTGCTAGTATAGTACAATTATAAATTGTAACATAACAATATAATTGTAACAATGTGTCAAGAATATTTCAACAATCGTACGATGTTCACCTTTCATTCGCTGGTACTAATTCGTTGAGTCTGAACGTACCCTTTGTCCTTTCAATCCGTGCATTCGGTGAAGTATTCTTCGTTACGAGTTTAAATGTATTAGAAATATAATTGAAGAATCCAATATTTCATCTATATTTTTTACTGTATGAAAAAAGACTTTCGTGCCTCACAATAAAATTTGTATGCTTACCAGCGGATGTCAGCAAACAGGCTACATTTTTATGCTATTATTGCTTTCTTTATGGCTTAGTTACTATATTTTTAATCACATACTACTATCTAACTTGCCCATACTGCCCACACTGCCCACACTGCCCACACTGTGCTCCAGTTGTTTTCTTTTTGCATTCTTTTCAGATATATGCATTTTATGACATTACTCAAGTTTATTCATTCGCATAATTTATTAATATTACAGATTTAAAAACGACATGGATTACCACGAAGCGAAGGTGTGCCAAGGAAAAGAAATTTTTGAGAGAATGAATTACTTGTATCAGGCAAGCAAAACAATTTATCTGAGCGAAGCAAACTACCTATGTAGGATCTGAAATGATTTATTGATTACAGGCTAGTAAGCTGATCG
Source organism: Amblyjoppa proteus (assembly GCA_963922035.1). Taxonomy (NCBI): domain Eukaryota; kingdom Metazoa; phylum Arthropoda; class Insecta; order Hymenoptera; family Ichneumonidae; genus Amblyjoppa; species Amblyjoppa proteus. Next base: position 9,216,383 of record OY998230.1, read on the forward strand.
CAAACAGCAGCAAAGTGACGGCGTCATACTATGGAAATCTCATGATTGGCTGTTCCAAAAAATCAGTCCTACGAATGTAAATAAGTGCCTAATTTACCATTGAAATGAAAAGCCATACAGCATTTTTTTTTTTATTTGCAGGGAACCAGATGTAAAGAGGACGATGTGCAAATGTTGTCGTTCTCCTCTGATACCCGGCGACACTGCAATTGTCAGACTGGTGTCTAAACCCGTAAAGGCTGTTAAATGGAAGTGCCTTCTGTGCAAAACGACTATGAAAATTCCCACGAAGAAAGGACACAAGCTTTGGCTCGACGAACCGGAATCTGTGGTTCAATTATTCGACTACACGCCAAAAACTTCCATTCAGGCTTGTTGCAAATCTTTGTCAAGCACAGTTGCCGTCAAAGAGAATCCATCGATGGCATTGACGGATGAAAAAGAACAGAATCCAATGGAAACAGATAAGACTTGATAAATTTTTGTTCATTAGAATTTGTTGTACCATACACAAGACTGAAACATTACTACAATAATGTGAATAATCGATTGGTAGGTGTAAAAAAAATAAATGAGGCGATTATAATTTTTTTTTTCGAGTACGAATATTTTATAATAATCGCTTACATAAAATATGTTACAATATTACAATCAATTTGTAATCAATAAACAGACAATATTTTTTTATTCCTAACTTGATTGATAATAACCATCTAGTTAATGTCGACGATGACAATATAATAATAGTTATTATATTAAACATTCTTATACGTGTAATAACTTGACAAAATTCGATTACGCGTTTACATGTTGCGGTCTTTTTGTTGATTTCATTTATTTTTTAATTTTTTTTCCGATTCCCGTCATAGCGAACGATGTACAACGTGACCGCATTTTTTTTTCATATTTAAATATGATATGACTAAGTCCGCCCGTTGCCCGGGGCTCGCTCCAGATATCGAAGATAAACATCGATGCAATTCAATTAACGCATCCTCTAAGGGACAATAATCACAGATCGAAAGAATCAGATTGTCATTACAAATTGCGTGCCAATTCGTTTTTTTTTTTTTTTGCGATATCAACAAATTATCATAAATAACTAATGACTTACGAGGCATTCAACGATCGTACACCTTATGGACGTATACAAGCCGCGTGTGCCGACGCGCCTCGGCACAATTGAGACAGCGCGAAACAGCGGTACTCAAGTTATGCAAACAATGCAGCAACGATTTCCCGTGAACGAATACGAAAAATAAACAAATGTAGAAAAAAGATACAAAAAGAAAAAAAAAAAAGAATACAAAATCGGAATTCTAAACTACCGTGACGAAGGAGCAATGAATACCTGGGCTGGACGGAATCTACACATTCACTTATATACATATATATCTGCCGTGCCAAGCTCCGGTCACCAATTTTTTTTTTTTCACGCTGTTATGTCCGGTACGATTTATGATTTCAATCTTGTTGATGCAAGATTACGCGGGGACGCTTTGCTGGAGATTTAATAACACAATGAATCGATGGCTCAATTAATTGACGGTCAACGTGTTTTTTTTGTTCATTTTTAATACTCTTAATCACTGATCAACTACTGACCTGACTGAATTAACTATACGAGTACTTCCGTTTCGAAGATTGGCAACGCACACATATATACATGCACGCACTTTTTTTTCTACGGGGTTTTTCGAAGGTTTTTTTTTTTAGGGACAGGGAATTGCTTACTCCATTTAACAACTACTGTCGATCATCGAGTATTCTTCTCCTTGTGTCTGATACGTTCTTATTTGCGATAAAACCATTGAGGTGTCTAATATGACCATGAAAATGATTATGATGAGCTTAACATGATTTTTCTTTTTCTTTCGTTTACTCCACGCGCGCGTCCGTTGCATTTTCCACAGGCGTGGAAAAACTCGCACGCCGACCAAACCCATATTATTCCAGTTATTGTCGAGGTCCGTGCATTCGTGCGAGTGACAGATTTTTCGTCATAACCGACGATCAAACTTTCGCGCCCGGTGGTATATTATATAAATTATAATAATACAACAAACAAAATCGTGTTCTCTTCGACGCAGAGGCACGATTTATCGACGACTGAATTATATATACGTATTATATGAGAATGAGACTCGCGGATTAGTCTTTTGACTCGGCTCTCTCTCTCTCTCTCGTTTTCTCTCCTTCGCTCACACGATTAGCTCACTCTCACTCGAGACCAGATACGAATTGAGGCTGACCGTCGCGATCCAACGTCAATTGAGGAATCACCGCCGTCGATGGCTGGAACGTCGAGCCTTGAAAACCCATTGCCGACTCGTACAACTGAAATCGACAAAATATATTTTTTATCAAATATTCTATTCCCATGCTATTCCATGCTATCGCCTATTTTATTTCTATTATGTTTCGCTAACGCGCGTTGTTATCATTTTTATAATTGTTATTATTATTTTTGTAATTTTCTTTTCATTCCCTGCTATTTATATTTTTCGTTAAGCTTCTTTAATTTTAAGTTAGCTATATTATATTTATTACGTTTGTTAGTTATAGTTAATTACTACTTTTATTGCCTGTGTCATTTTTATCAGACACGACATGTGTCTGTGCATGATTTATTTGCACGGTGCTATCAGTCTTTCATGTACGGGAGCCTCGTGCCGAGCGTGACTACGCAGGTCAGGCGCTCGAAATATAAATTTTGAATAACAATAGCACACCATATATCGACAATAACAAAAAAATTATTTTACACAAATACCATATCATGAAAACTACTCTACAAAGAGTATTTTTCTGAATTTCGATATCATCAATACTTTTTGATATATCGATTTTTATACCGTGCAATGTAAAAACTCGCTGAGCGAGGATCCCATACGTTAAGGAACTTTCTCCAGAATACGTAATAAACGCATCCTCTCTCTATGCCCTCATTTATTTTTTTTGTAGCGGGCTCGGTTTATTTTTATAGCTCACGTTGTGATTTCCCGGTAGCGTCGTGTAGTCTGGAGTCGTTGGGCGATGCCTGTTGGCCGGCAGCGGATGCTGAATCGTCGCGTACGTATTATCCTGCGATGTGTCGCCGATGCCGACGCTTACTCCACTTCCTCGTCGTTCGGCAGCCAAACCACCCTCCGGTTCGCTGAAGACTTGCATCGTTAGTTCTTGCTCCTCGTAAAGTTTCAACTTTTGCTCGATCCACAAAGGATTCTCCGTCGTATTCAATTCGTCTATTATCTGTTTCTTTATCAATCCGTCCTTCTTGCGTATATCGTTTGGCACAGTTATCACCCTTTAGAGAAACAGGCAGAAAAAGATGTTCATTTTTCGTTGAAATATTTATAGTCCGACAGTCTTTTTTTTAAATCTGTTTGGAGTTATCGACTCACCAATGTCTCAAACAGCAGCAAACAACCGTAACTGTTACGGCTCCTACTAAGAGAACCACTAGAAGAGCGATTAACGCCGCCAAAGCTGGATCGAAGGGCTGCTCCTGGATTCCACCAGGGTAGGCCGGCTGAAACGAGGATCGTATTTATGTCAGTATTCTAACTGCCGTTCACAAAGATTTTATCCTACACAACAGGGAAATATTTTTGAAAGGTGTCACGAAATATATTTTTTTTTTGATATTGAAAATATTACGTTGGAAGAATGTTTCAGAAATGTTTCGAAAATGATTTCAAAATATTTTATGCTATATGCGAATTTAATAGTATTTGTCGAAATTGTTTAAACCTAATAAACTCACCACAACGTTTTCTATAGCGAAACCTGCGTAATAGTCCTTTAAAAAGTCGTACTTGGCGTCGATGACGCGAAGAACTTGAGGTATCGGTGTGATCGTTTGGGTCGTGGGGTCTACCACGTGCAAGAACATGTCGCACCTGAAATATAATTTAAAACAATAATAATAATGTAGTTACTTTCATGGCGATTTACTTGTCGTGAACTATCGTCGAAATATTATGTACCATTCTCTGCGTATATGAGCGGACGCATCGACGTGATAACGAATATCGTCGACAACGACGCGACTCTGCGTGGCATTTGACAATTCCGAGACAATCTCGTCTCTGGCCCGATTAACTTCCTCCGGAGGTCGGGAGAGGATCACTCTGATTAGTTGCGATGTCTCGAAGACCCAGACCTGCGCAAACATATTTCGATTAGAAGAAAAGTGACATCGGAGAAGATAACTTGGGGGCTTAGAGTGCTGCTTGACACGCAGAATAATGCTAATTGCGAATTATGCTAATATATCATATATTAATTTATGCGAATTATTAATATATGCGAAGTGTGGTGCATAATATATTATTTGCGATCGCTGTAGGCATTCCAGCTCGTAGTATAAGAGCCAAAAGCTTTTATTTTATCTTAATAGAGACAACTCATGCGTTTCCGGCAGCCTGACGAACTCCCATGGAATGCAAAGTCACTCGGTTTTTTATATCGAAACCGAGAGAATGGCTGTACGCATCCCACCTCGTATAAGTGTAAAAAATGTTATTCTGTACCAATCCACAAGATTCACGAGTTTTGAGCAGGATTACGATCTTACTGAATGTCTTGTTGGATGTCTAGCTGGATATCTTCCTTGATATATTTGATCCAGTTTAAGATGAGTTAAAACATGTACCACGTGACATACATGAGTGCAAGAGAGACAGTTGCATTTTTCGAATGAATGCCAGGTAAAAATGGTTGACATTTGGGGTAAAAGCAAAGTATCATCGCTCGCAGTATTGAATTCTACATCAGCTAATACTTTGCTTTTTCGCGAAATGTCTACCATCTCCGAATGCCATTCATTAGTTATTGTTACCGACCGAGTCTGTTTCACTTTGCCTTAAGATATCGGGTAAGATATCCAGCAAGACGATTTGAATTGACTCTGCTGGTACACATTTTTTTTGCATACATTCCATTGAGAAAAAGACTTTCTACGTTTAAGATTCGAGATGCCTTACGTGGACTCGAGCCATAGCGTATCTTTCAGGCGGTGCGGTTTCCTTCGCTATCACCTCGACGATAAATCTGTCCTGATTGTATTCGGCCATATCCCCGCTGGTGACGAGTTTGCCATCGTGCGTTACGTTGAAAGGGCTCGGTATGATGGAACCGCTTGGTTTTTGCGAGCCGTACTTGTAGAGAAATGCACCAGCGACGTAGTAGTGAAGTGTTCCATTGTCGCCGAGATCGAGATCAGATGCCGTGACTTTCGCCACGAAATCGTTCACGTTCGCTTTCGAGTTTATGCCAGCGTAATAGTCACATCGCTCGAAAATCGGAGGACTGTCGTTCTCGTCGAGAACCATTATCGTCACGTTCACGTGACCGTGTTCCGGATTGTTCGTCAACGGTTGACCCGCCTCCTGAGGACCGATGTACAGATCTGGATCGTTGGCCGCCAATATCGACAGAACGGATGTGTCACGTGCCTCACGGTCGAAAGATTTGTTCGAGTATATCGTTCCATCGGATTTGTCCATGTAGAATCCGTGATCCTCGTTGCCTGCGATAAACAAATAAAAAATCGGTATGATTGCAGAAACGATTTATGTCAAGCCAATGTATCGATAAAAATTTTTGAAGTATTTCTCATATGCAAGAAGTAATTGAAATGTATTTATAGTACTATTATAACAAATACAGAAGTGCTACATAAATACAAGGCGTAATACGCATGCGCATATCGGCCTGACTTTACTCATGCGATACAAGTGCGGTAAAGTGAACATTATACGCAAGTTGTGAAGTGCGACTCACTTCACAGTCTTCGTATAATATTCGTACAATATTAGTACGCCTTGCTATAAATCGCCACTTTCGCCACGCCTTACAGGCACGAAAAGTGGCACTTCTCATGCATGCGTCGCGAAAATGCTTTAACGTCATTGTTGACGAATTCTCACCAGCTTCGATATAGTAGTAGACTCGAGCGTGTCTCCCTTCGTCCTTATCTTCGGCGGTTACTTTACCGACGACGTAATCCTTAGGCCGATTTTCAGGTACATGAAAGTTGTACTCGTCGTTGAATTCGGGAACATTGTCGTTGGTATCGACGAGTAAAATCGTCAGTAGTCGAAGAGTCTCGTAGTACGTCGGACTGCCGTGATCCGCCGCTACCAGTACCAGCTCGAATTTACTCTTCACTTCACGATCAAGAATAATCTTCGCGCGCAGTTCACCGGTTTCCTGATCGATCGAGAATTCCTCGTTTTCCTGAACGTTTCTGTTTCCAACTTTTAGATGATACCCAACCCGCCCGTTCTCGCCGGGATCTCGGTCGACCGCTTTTACCGTCATCACCAGATAACTCGGAACTCCAGCGTTCTGCAATAGGTAAAAACAAATTACATGTCTTTTGACCCGCCAATAAAATAAACGCATGTATAAAAAGTGGTAACAAAAATCTGAAAAAATCATAACAATGATCTTAAGGAGGGTGCATCGTTGCCATCGCCATTAGATTAGCATCTGAATTTTTTGCATAAAAATCATGTAAAAGTAGAGGGGCGATTACCGGACATTTCGATGAAATAATAATTCTTCAAAATCCTAGGACTTGCACACGATTCTATGATGGAGTCGCGACGTATAGTGCGCAGACTTCTTCATTGCAAATTGGTTGATTTTGTCGATTAGATACATAAAAGAAGCACCAATATTTTGCCTAGTCTTCAAGATTCTGAACATATCATAAAAAAAGTATTGTCACCGAGTATTTCGAAAAGACATACTTCGATTATTTGTGCTGAGATATCCAATTACGTCGGCTGAGATTACGTTACGTCTCCACACATTTTTTGAATCAATGCCATGTAAAAATGGTTGACATTTGGGATAAAACCGAAGTATCATCGGACGCAGTATTGAATTCTACATCCGGTAATACTTTGCTTTTTGGCGAAATGTCTAATATCTCCGAATGCCATTGATTACAGTTTTTGTTACCGCCTGTTTCACCTTGCCTTAAGACCGTATGAAACATCCCTCTTCCCGGCCATCCTGGGTTCGGTGTCGGTATCAAAAACTGTAATCAACTTTTCTCACGGATTGTCGTATGTACGGTCAAAAGAAAAGTCACATCGAAAGCGGATATCATCTTGTCTTTTGATGAGATTTTTCTTTTTGTCGTGCCAGAATTTGTGAGAAAAGTTTATTACAGTTTTTATTATCGACCGCGGTATTGCACATGCTCTTAAGGATACCTCACGTGTACATTTCCAAGCGAAACGGTATCAACATTTTTATTTTACCTCTGGAACTTCGACGGTGGCGTTCGGCAACTCGGGCATTATAAATTCCGGCTTGTGTTGATTGACCGGTATGACTCTTATGTCAACGTAGCACAGGTCCGAGTGCGGTCCATTACCACCGCCGTCTCTCGCCTCGACTTGGATTCTATAAGAGCCAGCGCGTCCCGAGAGCGCAACAGCGGGATATAAAAATCCCGTTTCCGGGTTCAACGAGAACGAGCCGTTCTCGTTGCCGCCTACTATGGTGTACCACACTTGTCCATTCGCCCCCTCGTCGTTGTCGACCGCTCGTACTTGAAGTATCGTCGCTGGTGGATTGACCGGCAAATTTTCCGCCACCGAAGCTATGTAACTGTGCTGTGTAAACACTGGCTTGTTGTCGTTTACATCGACGATGTTTATGACGACTGGGACCGTGGTGGTTCTTCGAGAGTTCAATGGTGCACCGTCGCTGGCCATAACAGTCACGGTGATCTCCGGAGTCTCCTCGCGATCGAGCACCGTCGCCGCTCCGACGGTAATTTCACCGGTCTCGTGACCAATATTGAAATCGGACGCGTGCTCGCCTATCAGGCTGTAGCTAACTTGGCCGAACAGTCCCTCGTCACCGTCCAGAGCCCTGACGATGGTCACGTGAGTTCCCGGCGGTGAATTTTCCTCGACGGTAACGCTGTACGATTTCTTTTCGAATTTCGGATCCTGATCGTTGACATTTATCACAGTGACGGTTATTCTCGCGCTCGAGGACAATCGGGGTACTCCGGAATCGTAAGCGATTACGGTGAAGTTCAACTGCTTCGTTTCCTCATAATCGATCACTTGACTGGTGCGAACTATACCTGCGGCGATGAAGAGAAAGTTTTGGTGAGATGAATAGAAATTTCAATTGAAGGCTAGGAAATTAATTAAATATAAAAAAATACATAGAACAGGGCTGAAGGACTTTGGTCATTTCAGGGTTGAAGGACTTCGGAAATATATGGGACATTTCATGCCATTTCGACCTGGGTGTAACGACCTACGAAGTTTTTTTTAACTTAAAAAAAAATAAAAACTCAGGGAAAATCTGAAAAATGCAGTGATTCATATAAAAATGGTCCAACGATAACCCATAATCAACTGATTTTTTCACTGTTTTTTTTTTCGAAAAAAATTATCAAAAAATACAAGGCCGACTCCAGCTCAAATCTTAACATCTTTTATAGATGACACAAAACTCTTCAGAATTTCATAATTTATGACGATCAATAAATTCATATTTTTAATCATAAATAATTATACGAAATATTTAAAAAATCTAATAAAAAATCTGAGTACTTTTGAGAGTTCAGTCATATAAAAAATCATGGGCCCAATCCAAGATACAAAGACCCAGATAGAAATGTACGGAATGCCTCATATACTGCAAATAATCTTCTACACGTATCAATTTCCGTGCCGTGGAAAAAATTGTCAATAAATACAATTAGTACTACTACATATAATAGAATAGATAAACGAACCGGTAACGTTATCGATAACGAAGTAAGGGCTGGGGGGATCAATGGCGTAGCCGGCGATGTTGCTGTCCGCGTCAGTGGCCGTGAATGCTCCGACTACCGCACCGGTGGGTTGTTCCTCTTGCATCTCGATGGAGTATTGAGGATTTTCTGGCGTCCAGGGCTTCATAAATTCCGGTGCCATGTGATTGACGTCGATTATAGTTACGACCAGGGTTCCATTTCCTTGCTGCAAGGTCGGTGCAGTTGTGTCGGTGACGACGACATTGACGCTCACAGTCGCCGCGACATCTCGATCGAGCGGCCGTACCACGGACACTTGTCCGGTTTTCCGATCGACCGCGAAGAATTCCTTGAAAGACGTTGAATTCTTGTCTACCTGTTGGCCCTTTCGATCGATGGCGGTTATCGGTTCGGATATCGCGAAATTCAGAGCCTTCGGGTCGGGACTGTCGGGATCAGTGGCTTGAAGAATCGTGAAAACCGTGCCGATCGGCGTGTCCTCGGTAACCTGAGCTCGTTGAGTAGCAGGGGTGAAATATGGCGCTTTGTCGTTGCTGTTCTCCACTTTGATCATCAAGGTTGCTGTGCCGGTCAGACTCGGAGATCCTGAAAGACGAAAGGAATAATTAAAATTAAAAAATTACTCATCGAATTGAATGCGAAAGAAGTTTTGTAGGTACTCCGAATAATTCTTAATTATATTTTGCTCACCTCCGTCGAGGGCGATAACTTCAACGTGATAGGTATTTCTCTCGTCGTAGTCGAGTTTCCGAGACACAGTTATTATGCCGGTAGTCTCGTTGATGGAAAAATCGTCGAAAGCTCCTTTCTGGATTCTGTACAGAAGCTCGGCATTTATACCGCTGTCAGCGTCGGTCGCCATAATCTCCTCGACGATGGTTCCTGGATAACGGAGAAAAGTCACGCGGAAAAGTGTCATCGAAGTTTTGCGATAAAAATTCGTTCGTTCTCATTACAAATCGAGCTATTTATAAAATTTCATTTTTGTAACTCGCGCACAAAAAGTCCCTCTTTTCGTGCCTGTAACGCGTGGTGAAAGTGGCGCTTTTTAGTGCGAGAAAAATATTGCTCAAGCGCAAATCAAACTAGTTACTTTTTATACATTTTTGTAACACTCTATGTACTTTTCCATACACCTTTTTAACACTTGTTAGTTCTTCGTACGCTTGACTATGGTACAGGGATAAAAGTGGTATTTTTTTTTGTGCTTGTTACAAAAAGAAGTATGTGATACTTGTACGAAAAAACTGTCTCCCGACGGCAGTTGGGAAGTAGGCACTGCTCACCTTTAGCTTGTGTGGCCAACGTCACAACTTTCGTCGAAAGACCGCTTTTTCGCACCGGTATCGCAATAGTACATTACGATACTAGTGCAGAAAAACTTTTCCTGACGAGTGTGAGTTTGCAGCACGAGTTGAAGACGAGTGTTGCAATCACATTAAGAAAGCGAGTTTTGTACAAAATTTTATTTCACAAATCGTGAAAATGTCATTTTCCCACGGAATTTTATAAAGTACTATATCGTACCAGGTGGCGATATTTCGGGAACGCTGGCTGTATAGACATCCTGAGGAAATATCGGGGCGTTGTTGTTGACGTCGCGGACGGTAACACTGACGACAGCGTGATCGGAGAACTTTCCGTCGCTCGCTTGTACCGTAAGGGCGATCCAGTCTTGGGTCGAGTTCGTCACATCGACGGGTCCCCTATCGGCTATCGTAATTTCTCCGGTGTTCGGATCTATCGCGAAGAAACCCATCTCGTTTCCGGCAACTATGGAGTAACTGATCTTCGAAGTTTTGTCCTTATCGCGGGCTTGTACCTTCAGCTCCGGCTCGAATTTCTCCGCACCCTCGTCGACGACGGCGCGATACTTCTCTTGCAAGAAACGCGGAGGACTGTCGTTCGCGTCCCCGAGACTTACCCGCAGCGAGACGCTCGTAGTTTGACCCTTTCCATCGTCGTCGGTTGCCTATTTTTTTGATATCACATTTTATTATTATTATACATTTATATGATTATATTTCGGAGCTGGGTGAGTACCAAAAAATACTTCAAGAACAAAGTACCAAAAAATTATTCAAGTGCAAAGTATCCCAAGTACTTGAAGCATTTCTCAAATACTTTTTACCAGCACTTTTGGCAATTAGGTTCGTAGCGTTAAGCATTATGTAGGCATAAAAAAAACATCACACAATTCCGAAATCATGACTCTCAATTAGACAAGAAAAGCGTAATGTAGTATTATGATTTCTGTTCTGTTATGTTTTGAGTTTCACGACTGGTCTTGCGGTATGTTTACATGTCGTCGGTGTTGATCTATAATTAACACAGCACGCGAAGCGTCGATCACCGCATCAACTACATTCAACCGCCATGTCGTGCTACTCGTCGAGTATAAATAATGCAGGCGTTATACTTAAAGTATCTGCACTTTGTACTTGTACTAAAAAATAAAGTAGCTAAAGTACCAAAAAAGTATTTGAAGTGCTAAATGTACTTGTGTACTTCAAGTACGTATTTTAAGTACCAAACAAATACTTGGGACTTCAATTTCTGTCCAACTCTGCTATATTTTATATGGCAGGAGACGTGAAACCACAAAATAATAACCTGTCCCGGCCCACTCTACCTTGTAGTTGAGAAAATATTCGCTCTGCTCCTCGTAGTCGAGGCAGGGTGAAGAACCAGGAGTCGGACAAGGCGCAACCGTTATCGTGCCATTACGTTTGTCGACGGCAAAGTGTTCGGAGCCCTGACCGAGAAGCTGATAGATTATTCCGGCAGTTCCGAATCTACCGCTGTCCCGGTCCTTGGCTCTGATCGTGACGATCGGCGTACCGGGCAAAGCTGTCTCGGACACGAGAGCTGTGTAAGTCGGGCTGCCGAACGATGGAGCATTGTCGTTCGCATCGGTTATCGTGACCGTCACAGTTGCGGTCGACATGAGCTTCGGATTCGTGTGAACCTCCTCGGCTATGACGAGAATGAAGAATTTTTGCTGATTCGGATTCTCGTAGTCGAGCGAACCGTTAGTCACGCGAATGTTGACCGATGTGCTTCCGGTTGCCATCGTTGGTTCGACCGTGAAAGCGCCGGTTATGTCCTCCAGACGCAGGGAGAACACGGAGTTTGAACCCTTGATTTTAGGATAAAAAAAAACAAGTTTATCGATTATGTCGTATTAAGATGCATCACACGTACATTTTCAGGCAAAGGTGAGATTCAGTGAGAATTCGAACACTTCCTGATGGTATAAAAATCTGAAAAAAAATCAACTGTATTAAAGGTACCAAGAACACTAATTTCGCATAATAATAATGTCAAAAAGTTATTAACAAATTACTAAAAAAAATTATTCAACAAATAGTCAGTAAACCTTTTTTTTTCTTTTCGAGTGGATTCGTTGATTTTCTAGAAGTTACATGATGTTTTTTTGCAGCATTTTCATACAGTTTGAATATTCCGGTTTGAAATTTCTTTATAATGCCATAACTGCGGAACTGTTGGCGCAATTGCCTCGAAACTTTTTGTGTGTACTGTAGAATTGTGATATGGAAACATATCCGAAATTCGTGCGTCTACATCGATTCTTCGAATTTTCGAAAAAAAAGTTTTTAAATATAAGAAAATTCTGAAGAAATTCATATGAATTCTAAAAAATCAAGGAATTCATTTAAAATCAGGTAAACAAAAGGTTTTCTGATTTTTGTAAACGATTAATTTTTTAAATAATTTGTTAATAACTTTTTGGCATTATAATTATGGAAACTCAAAGGTCTTGACATCAATGATCCGGCTGATGTTTTCATATTTTTGTTATATCGCGAAATACTGAAATTTTGATCGAATTAACTTAGGAAAAGTTCTTAAGGAACATATCAAATTCATCGGAAATTTTTTATTTTGTTTTGTTGTCTTCAACCGATTAAAATGCGAGACTTACGACGTCGGGATCCTTGACCGTCATGTCCAAGTGCGGCAGAGGCGTGCCGTCGGGCACATTTTCGGGTATCTCGATGCTGTACTCTCGTCTATTGAATGACGGTGGTTCGTCGTTGACGTCTTTGATAGTCACCGTAGCGTCCGCCATCGACACAGTCTTATCATCGTTTCCAGGTGTACCGTTTACCACTTCGCGAGCTTTCACTTTCAGTGTTAAAACACCTGTCGAATCCTCCAATGCTTCGCGATCCAGTGGCTTGGCGGTTCGAAGCTCGCCTGTTTCTGAGTCCAGGAGAAAATAGTCGGAAGGATCTGAGGGGGCAATATTATTATTATTATTTTAGGGAATAATTATGTTGTTAAACATTTTTGAACCTTAAAATTTATCTTTCACGTACTGGTCACCAGCTCGTAGATAACTTTTCTCGGCATTCCCCGGTCTCCGTCTCTGGCTTTAACGGTCATGACGAGTGTACCGATGGGGTCATCCTCACGTACGATGCCGGTCAAAGAATCGAGAAACTCCGGTGGACTGTTCTGTATGTCCGTAACTTTGATCTCCACGCCCGTCGTATCGTTGTTCGTTCCATCCTAATCGGAAAATTCATTATATAGAGTCATTCATTAGTTCGCTACTGTTTAACTACTCAAAGTCAAGAGAGTTGTAAAAAAAAACTCTCGTACAATACAGTTGTGCAGCTACAATTGATTAATATAAAGCATTTTAAAAACCATACGATTGTATATTTCACAGAGATCACGGATAATCGTTTCACGTGTCTAAAAAATTATATGTCTTTTTCTACAAATGTTTACCGTAAGATAATTAATTTTTTTTTACGCACAAGAAATCGATTTTCTATTATTATAGATTAAATTTCATAAGCGTGCAATTTTTGGCAGTAAATGAATGAAAATAAGTTGGAAACTGTGGCATTCGGGTAAAGTGAGGCAAAGCGGTGTGCTGCAATTTTAGATGACCCTTCTTTATCTCCCATGAACAATTGGTAAAAATTGTTAGTTTTGCCTCGCTCTTTCCAAAATTCGTGTCTAACTATAAGAGTAGACACCTGTTAAGAATTGTATGCTTATCCACGACAATTTCGAATCTCGCCTTCGTAGGACAGAAAATAAATACAAAATTCAAGTCAAACTCACACTGGCTCGCAGGAGTAGCTGGTAGAACGGTCGTTGCTTGTAGTCCAGCGTTTGTCGTAGTACGAGTGCACCGACGTACGTGTTCTCGCTCTTCTCCACGTCGTCGATACCGAACTTACTGCAGGCATCGGGAAACTACGATCGAGACAGGAGAGAGTGAGCAGAGCGGAGTAGACTATAGTGGAGTAACTAATGACTTTCCGATATTCATTAACACCTCCCGAGGGAGATTGAGAGCTCGTGTGCACCCGGGTTTCGCCGCGGTGCACCAGCACAGCCCCCGTTGACAAAGTTCATTCCGGCTTGGCCGAAGCTCGTCGCTCTCCCTCGAGACTCTTGTTCGACACGTTTAGATAAATATTTCTCTTTGAATTATAAAACTTTGAGCGTTCAAGAGCACACAAATTGACAAAAAAAAAAAAAAACGAGGAAGTTGATGCAGATTTTAAGAATGCATCACACGTACAATCCCAATCAAAAGTTTAACTCTATCAAAACTTCAGTACTTTACGATACGCCAAAAAATCTGAAAAATACTCAGCCGTGTCAATGATGTCAAGATCTTTGATTTTGCATAATGCATAATGCCAAAGCATACAGCCAAAAAGTTACTAGCAAATTATTCAAAAAATTAATTGTTTTCAAGGGAAATAAGAAAACTTTTTATTTTATAATTTTAAATTAATTCCTTGATCTTTCAGAGTTCATATGCATTTTTTTCAGAATTTTCTAATATTTAAAAATTTGGTTTTTCGAAAATGTGAAAAGTCGATGTTGAGGCATGAATTTCGGATTCATTTCCGTATCACGATTCTACCGTGCACACAAAAAGTTTCGAGGCAATTGCCCCAACAGTTCCTTAGTTGTGGTGTAAAAAAAAAAGTCAGAACAACAAATTCAAAAATGTAAGGAAATTCTGCAAAATTCATATGACTTCTAGAGAATCAACGGATTCATTTGAAAAGAGAGAAACAAAGGTTTACTGATTACTGATTTATTACACAAGGTTTACTAATTTGTTAAACAATTTTTTTTAGCTATTTGTTAATAACTTTCCGACATTATTATTATGCAAAATTAATGTTCTCCACACCTTCAATACAGCTGATTTTTGTCAGATTTTGATACCATTAGGAAGTGTTTAAATTCTCAGAGAATCTCACTTTTGGCTGGGAATGTACGTGTGATGCATTTTTAAACTACTCGATGGTGCTCTCGTCAGGAGCCCTTCGCGTGTACGGTATGTACCTCACGAAACGTGCATCGGAAAATGTAAATTGAAGCTTTTTCTTGGTTTTCTTTGTTTTTACCCACTGAAAATTGAACGTAACTGGCAGAGGAATTTTTATAGTAGGCTGGGGTAGTTCGTTGTTGCAAAATCATTAATGAAGCTTAACACGAGAGCGTGGACGCGGTGTTGTGGTATAGCTCATCTCGATCGTTATTGCGAGCACGAATAAAAAAATAAAAAAATAAAAAAATGAAAAAAAAAAACAACGTAGACCATTAAAATTGGAGCCTCGGAACGCACCTCGCCATCATACAAAAGCCCCCGCGGCTATGGGATATCTACCATTAGTTTAAAGCTTTTACCGCAGCTTTATTGGCTGAACATAAAACCGGCAAGGGCAACGATACCGCATTGAAATTTATGGAGCGGATATGAAGTGTTCGATTCACGAGGTGAACGTATTTGGTACCCGTTTCTTTTTTCCTCTCAATGGTCTTAATCTCCGATAAAGCCCGTGGTCTATTTCATTTTTCATTTATTTTTTTTATTTTCTATTTTCTTTTCCGATGCTCTTTTTTTTTATCAATGAGGTAAATATAGTTTTTCATTTCGGAGCATTGAATAACGTTTTACCGCGAAGTAAATCTACTTTCCACGGTGAATTCGGTGCTCCGAAAATATCCGAGAGTCGCGAACCTTGTTCAGCTAAATTTAATATAACTTCGTTCTTTTGTATACAAATTTATGTACGAAAATTTCATTAAAATTTCGTTATCCACCTGTGGCTGCGTTATGCACGACAGCTCGATGTTATCGCCGATCAAGTCAGGATCGGTGACCTTGATGCCCGGGAGAACTGTCGTGCCCAATGGCGCATCCTCGGCTACCACCGCCTCGTAAGGGATCCCGGAGAATTTCGGTGGATTGTCATTCACGTCGAGAACTATTACGTATGCGTCGACACCCACTATGTTCGGCTGCTGACCCTCCGGCACTTCGTCCTCCAACGTCACGAAAAATCGTATCGTGTCATTTTCCTGTAAAGTAAAAGAAAAAAAAAATGTGTACATTTTTTTTGTATGTTTGCTATAATAAAATATATGAGAACATTGTATTTAGCTTACATTAAATTCATATGTGATATGTTTAATATACTGATCACATATGATCAATATATCAATCTTTATTAATATCAATTGTTGCATACGTTATTGCATATATATATCTGTGGAAATAATGCAAATATAGCCAAAATATTCAATCTTTTGACGAAAATATATTTCCTACGTCACGGATTTATCATTTTTAAATATTATATGCTTCGCACATACTTTTTTCTGTGTCCACGTCGCTTACTTTTTATTTCTTTTTTTCATTTTCGTACTATCTATCAACAGAGGGTTGAGAATGCATCGATAAAAATATATTTGGCTTATATTAAATTCAAATATATATTTAATATATTGGTCACATATGATCAATGTATTAACATTTATTAACGTAATTTGTTAGATATTTTATTACATATATATATATATATATGCAGGAATAAACTCAAAATATATCCGAATATATTTTTCGACAAAAATACATTCCATGTCTCCCAGATGTATATATTTTTTAAATGTTATATTATACACGTCCCTCACTTTTCGTTTCTTTTCATCTTCGTACTATCTGCAACAAACAGGGGGCCTGAGAATGTCCATCGTTACACAGTCGCAATGGCGATTTCTTGGCTGCTTTATGGTAAACATACAGAGCCGGTTCTCCGACCCTCGAGCGTTAAGCGCTACAGCCTCGAATTTACATCGTCGCATCAGAGTTAACAATAACGTAGCTAACGCGGTTAGTTGAAATTAGATTAGAACGCCCGAGAGCACGTCCTGGGGGCCGGAGGCGGGGGGGGGGGGGGGGGCGAGGTGGGGGGTGGGGGTGGGAAATCGGGCCTACGTTGTATTCTCAGCAGGGAGCCTCCACCCCGGCAAAGCCAGCAGGGTGTTGACCTTCGAAATTCACCTCGCGGGCGGCGAAGTACCTCGAGCTAAATTAAATCGGCCTCCGCTCGCGCAGGCAGAAGCGCCTCCATCCTTGCGGCTTCTACCGATCCGCGTATTCAACCGTGCCGCCCTACCCTCCCGCTATCGTCCTTTCATAGAGAAAATGCCGTCGATTACTTCGGAAAGTCGAAGGGAGCGAAGTTTACCCGTTGATCCAGGCTCGCTCCTCCTCCCGACCGGAGTTTCGCCCCCACACAGGAGGTAGCTTTAAGTCAAATTAACGTCCGAGCAAATCCGGAAGTACATGCAATGCGCCGGCTAACTTCCAGCCGGTGGGATGTGGCGTTTGCGTCAATGGAACGCGCCGGAGCAAACAAATATATATATATGTGTGTGTGTATATATACACGAAAGTATTTTGCGCAGAACTCTCGAGTTCGTAATGTTTAATCCGTCAAAATTGTCGTGTATTAATAGGAGTCGATACGAACGAACGAACAATCGTTGTATAAATGGTGAAAAAAAAAAAACTTCGAATATCGATGGCTTTTTGTATTTATCGGTAGACCGGAGAAGATAGTCGGTAATTTAATTTTGGTCCGATCGAAAAACTCATTTTTCGATCGGAAGTAACGTCATACCGGAAATACGGCATTAGCGGTCGAAAAATGGAATTCCCGGACCGAAAGTGACGTGTTTCAAGTATGAAGTAACCTCCAGTCGAAAAGTGAGATTTAAAAACTGGAAATGAAGTACTTCCGGTTAAGAGCCTGAAATCTAAATTTCCGGTTTCTAAATTCGCCAGTTTGTAATATTATTATAATTATCTTATACTTTAAATATTTAAATATCAGACGAAAACTGGCGTTCTTTCCGGTAGTTCAGGAAAATCGGTGAATGAAAAAAAAAAAGGGGGGGGGGGACTTTAGCAGCCCGTTTATGTGAAACATCTCAATATTACCCACACTGCGTACACCGCATGTACAATCTCCTCAGGTATTTCTTTAACGTTCTCGAGATAATTCCGACAATGTAGGTTCACCAGCGCTATTTTCCGGCTTCCACGTCGACCGCAGATGGCCACGGCCCGTCTGGCGCTACGACGAACCGCTCTACCGACTCTGTACGACACACACGAACGACGAACAAAACACGAAAGCAATGAAAACGACAATGGAGCCTTGGTGTATCGCGACGACGATGGCATGGACTGCATCGCGATACGTCGGACAAAGGCGAGGCTCTCGAGGTGCTTTTATTTCGCCAGTCGAGTCCCTGCCGACGACAAGCACAAAACGAGGGATACCGCAGTCCTCAGTCTTGCATGCCCCTGGCAACACACAGACACCCCCCGCTCAACCCTTTTCCCACCCGCGAAACCGCCTTCGGCTATATCATTCGATGTCTCTTTCGAACGAACGATGAGTTTGAGAAAAAAACAATCAAAAAAAAAAAATTCTGCGCGAAACCGGCTACGAGAATTTTGGACACGTACCCACTCGTACGTGACACGGTATTCTGGTCATTGGGCCACGGAACGTACAGATTTAATAGAGTTGTCCTGCGGAGCTGTACAAAGCTGTACACATGCGAGATGCAATATGGGCTGCGCCATAAACGAGATGATTTAATAACGAGAAATGCACTCGTATGCTCGATGGGAATATCGCAGTGAGGGATAATTCGAGATAATTTTTTAGCGCGTGAATGTGACGGAATTCTAACATGTATTTAAAATATGACAAAAATATATGTATTGTAACGAGCGTGCGAATGAATAAAGCGCTAATTAGGTTTTGGAGCGGATGTTATTAGTGAAATCACGACTAAGTATCTCGATTATGAACTGTCAAACGTCTGTACTCTCTAAGACTCCGATTAAGACTGTTTTACATGACGATTGATCTTGCATCAATCGTTGTCAAACCTAACTAATATCGTGTGTCTTAACGAACTCAGCTATATATTCGTTACAATATATTTGCGATACATTGGCAGGTATCTCTGGATTTTTCGTTAATCGTGAAGGACACTTCGTTCTTTGATTAATATGCGCGTTCCAACGGCATTAGCACGTACCAAATTTAATTTGAATGGTGTACATATACATATACATATGTATACACACATATATATCTACGTATCTATGTACTTTTGCGGATGCATTTGAAGCTTTCGGTATAACCGTAACCGGCGTCAAAACGGATTCAGTGGAAATTCCGTTTCACGTCATTCTAATAATAATTCACTATTCTATTCGACCCCGCAGTCGGTTTATCCGGTGCGAGGGTAATAATGGAAGCCGAAGCGTCGCTACTCCCGAGGACATTGAATAATGGATCCTCCGACACCTATTAGCAGATATTCCGCTCTGCACGCCACCATTGTACAACCGGTACGAATGGCTATGGGATAGAGATAAAGTCTTCGTAAGCTGTTATTATTAATAGAGGAATCTGACGAATTAATCGGAAGGTTATTGGCGGATGAATATGAGTTTCCTTAATTTTACTTGATATTTAAGGTCATTACATTAAATTACATTAAATTACATTAAATTACATTAAATAAATACTGTCGATGAAGTAATTGTTTAATGTAATTTAATCTCAACTTACTACAGTAATTATTTTATTACGCTCGGTGGGGAAATGACAGTTTTACGCACGCGAAGCGTGCACAAAATCCCCGTTTTCACACCTTGCGAAGTAAAATTTTGTACGATAGCCGTATGAATGCAGCACTTTAAAGTGTGACTTTAAAGCACTTGCCTTCGACTCGTGCTTTAAAGACACACTCGTCAGAAAAAAGTTTTGTCGCACTAGTATCGTAAATTACCGTAATGAAATTTAATTTCAAACTCCCACAGTAATTATGTAATGTAATTTAACTCAAAGTTATTATAGTTGACAGAGGCATTCAGCTACGCGTGTCACGGACAGCGAAGGGATTAATTCAAAAATTTACCTCACGATCCAGTGGTTTGGCCAGCGTGATAACACCGGTGTGCTGATCGACGACGAATTTGTCGGTCGACTGGATACCATATTTGACCGGTGATTCCTCGGGGTCGTGGCCCTTGAGCGTAAAAATCGTCGAACCCACGGCCGTTGCCTCGGAGAGTGGCAGTCCCGTGGGATAACCGCCCGCCTCGAAGATCGGTGGTTCGTTAACATTGTTGCTGACTGAAACACCAAAAAAAAATTCATACCTTAAAAAAGTTTATCGACAACATTCATCGAATAAAATGAATATCAAATTTTCGGTATATACTGCAGACCCATGGAAAGCCAGCGTAAAAAAAATATACCGAAAGTACACAGTGAAAAAGGTTTTTCACGTTTAGACGTGAAAAACCTTTTTCACGTCTAAAAACATTTCTGTTCCTCTTGCTCGTTTTTTTTATTCGTTGCTTATTTTTCTTTACACAGTGAAAAAGGTTTTTATGTTTAACGAACGTTTCTGCTCTCTTGCTCGGTTTTTGTTCCGTTGCTTGTTTTTCTTTTTTTTTTTTTTTTTTTACACTGCATACCCTATTTCTGTCGATTCCACGCTGTAAAGCTGTGATTTATTTAGCAGTATTATAACGTTAGCCGGATATTGAAATCCACTTTTTCCGGTACAATACATTTTTTTTCTTTTTTTTTTGACGGTGTATTTCGAGTCATTGGCTTACTTGATACCCAATAAAATATCAGAAAAACCAAGGTATCCAACGTTTCCCACGATAAAATAAGAATGCATCTGATACAGCAATATCAGGCAATATCAATCCTTCGATATGTTTCGATAATATTTCGTGACATGGAATTTTTTCTTCTCCCGGGGGAAAAAAAAAAAAACCGGTGTTAGGAAATACAGTATCGTTGATCGAAGTTTCAAATACAGTTTCGTTAACCGAGCGAACTACGGTTTCGTTAAGCGGACTACAGTGGGGCAAAACGGGGCAGAAAAACCGGATGTATCGATGGGGCAAAGTGGGGCATCAAAAAAAAAATGATTGGCAATTGTTGCATTTTGCCACACTGTCCCATTTTACCCCGCTCTCCAATAGTCTGTATTGGACGAAGCTCTATTTGCAGTTTCGTTAAACGAAACTGTATTTGACAGTGCTCTCTGTATTGTCGAAGCAGTATTTACAGTTTCGGTAAGCGAAACTGTATTTGAGAATAGTCTCACGAAGTTGGATGAGAGGAGCGGCGGCGGGTCTCCGTGGTCTCGCCAAAGTACACACATTCGCGGAATCGAGCCACTTGAAGAGGATTGCAAGCCGGTTACAGGGAGAGCCTCGGGTTATTATGTAGAGAAGGTAAAGGCAGTAAAAAGCCAAGTTATTACGGAGAAACGTAATAGAGAGCGCGGGGGCGTCGAACGACGGTGCCACCCTTCGAGATAAGGCTGCTCCGGCTCGCACCGCCGAGCCCAACCCTGAAAATCGGCTCGGTTATATGCCCGCTATATTCCGAGCCTTGCGGAGAGGGATTCTGCATCGCGGTCGCTCACGCTTCGCTTCGCTCAGCAGTAATCTCTCTTCGACTTCCCCTTTCCGATCGATCGCACCCTGCGTCTCGCGATAACGTCGAAACCCGAGGCAGAATTGCCATTCCCCGTCCCTATACATACCGGATTTCTATTATTCACCTGCTTCCGGGCCTCCTTTCGAACCCGATGCGAAAAACACGGAGACATCCGGCATGAGCTTCTCTCGACATCTCGCAAAACAAAATTATCGGATGCATTTTCGTAAACTGATGCGTCGCAAGAGCGGTCAAATGTCGCGAGAGACTTTTTCGCGAAAAATAGAAAAAAAATGTTTCGACCGTCGTTCAAAAGATTTGGCGTTTCGAGAATTTTTTAAAAATAATTTTTAAGATTAAACAAAAAAAAAAATAATGTTCAATAAAGAATCTTATTCTTTTTATTAAATATTAAAAGGGGGTATCATATTTCGAAATGACTGTAGGTATTACATTTGTTGATATGGGGCGATTGGGCTTGGAGAAATTCAGCCCGTCTTATCACTGTTTTTTTCGAAATAATTGTTTATAATTTAAACGGAAAATACTATCGAATATCTAAACGGTGAATTCGTAGAGCAGCTTTCAACGATGAGAATGAGCCGCGATAAATAAAAATCGAGTAATAAATTAGGGATTGATCTTTGAAAAATCTGAAAGAATAATGTACTTTTTCGAAAACTATCACAAACCAGTTAATACTTTTGAAAAATCATTGCAATCAAAGTTTTCCCACGTTAAGAACATCTGCTATAGTCAAAATAATCATCCACTGTAATCGATAAATGCGTAAAAGTTAGTGTAAACGACTTTTAAAAATGTAGCACTCATTTGACTAGTGTGAAGCGCATCAACCCCTATAAAAGCCGGTGAAATACCACGGTCGGTAAAAACTGATGAAAGTTCCCCACGAACGGTGATATATATAAAGTGAACAGAAAAATGTAATCAAAAACAGATTACATGTCAGCTATCGATGACATTTTTTCATCGCAAAAAAAAGTTGATTGCAGTTTGCGATACCGATTGGGCACGGATCGGGAGTGGGTGAAGGGGTTTCACTTCTTAGCACACCCGCCTCTTCCCTGAATTTCGATGAATTCCGTAGCTCCACCATGTCCGGAGCTATGGAGAGCAATCGCTGACTGCAAATACCGAAGCGAACCTACAGTCGGAATAGCGTTTGGCTCAGCGAAACACAGAATGTGCACCGAAGGGTGGGTGTGAGCGACTTTAAGGTACATACAATAAAGAAATCCTGTTGGCCCGAAAGTATAGTCGCCCGTGATCGTCCCCGGATGCCTCGCGGGCACACTCTTGCGCCGGTACAGCAGAGAACGAGAAGATACTTTGAAAACTGAAAATAAATGTTTGAGGATGTGCGACGGAGGGTGAGACGGTCTCGGTTTTGTAATCCTCGGGGATTGTTGCTAACGGGAGCGAGAGATAAGGCCAACACAGTCCCGTCGCTGCTCGATCTTGCTCTGGCTCCTTGGGTCTTATACTTTATCAGGTTCATCGCCACACGCTATTTTCCATCCCCATTGTTTCTTTCGCTTCCTCCTCTTTCCGTCCGAGCGTTTCGGCTCCTCTCGCCGCGTATCCCGGGTGAAATTTATCGAAGGCTGAGACCCACTCCCCAATCCCGAAAGTACCGCATTTTCTTTGGATCTATTTATTTCCTCGAGAAAGAAAAATCTTTTAGAAACGTCGCGCAATCGGCGTACCTACGCGTACTATACAGCACTGTGCACCGGTGCTCTCGTTGCCAATCTTGATGCCGGAGTAGCTTTGTGTACCGGAGGCCGGGGCTCTCTACTGGGACCGGAAACTTTTGCCCCTCATACACATCGCTACTGGGCCAAGAATGAGAAAACTGGGGAACGAAAGAGGTTGAAGAAGAAAAAATAACAAAAGAAATAAGCCTCGAAGAACGAGTCGCCGCTTTCCCGGTCGCGCTTAATGGGGATAGTTGGGGAAAACGTTCGCCAACAACTGAACCAACTACGTATAGCTTCTCGAGATTTGCATAAAGCTGAAGAACGCTTCGGCCGAACGAGGTTTTCGGGGTACTGGGAATTAGGGATTAAGGATTGGACCGCCAAGGCACGGCACTTCATAGCTACACACGATTCTCCGGTAGACGCGGAACTCCAGGGAACCCGAGGCAAACAACCTCAGGGGTGTCGTTACCCGGAAATTAATCGACCCCTGGCTTGTTCGCGCGTTACCGAAAGAAAACTCTCGGCCTCCCCTCGTTGTTACCCTGTCCCGGTTGGATAGATCAGGGTTTACTCTTTCGCATCGGTTGCTGCTTGTGTGCGTGTGGCTGTGTGTATGCACGATCCTCCAGAGATTCGCCATGTATACCCTGGGATATGTGTGTGTATACTTTAGTTCGGAAATAATTAGTTCTGGAGGAGCATACGTCAGGAAGATTGAGTGCTCTGGAAACTCGTTTGGAAGAGGTCGGACGAAGAACTCAGTGTAAGGGCAATTGGAACAACAAAAAAAAAAAAAGGATTCGGATTGAACTTACAGTGCACAAAGTTGTAGATACGAAAGTTAAGAAATCCGGATGGAAAGTTGGTCACGGTTGGAACTTGGATTTTTTGGTTCTTATACAAGAAATAGTCCGGGGACCAAAGTCAGGTTTATGGTGATGGTTATAGCTTTTTTTTTATCTAGTGGTGTAATAATGAAATGTTTTGTTGAAAATGCTATATTACCTTTTCTTTTGGAGATACATTCGTTCGAGTTGTAAATTTCGAAATTCGTATAATTACACGAATCGCAATTATTCCAACATCGGAATCTTCGTTATTAAGCTGCACGGAAGAAGGGCGCTTGGAAAATACCGGGGAATAGTGGAAAATCCATTAGATTTATCAGTTTAATTAATGTCGTCACGTCTTGAAGTCTTTTCCAGGTTGTAAATCGTGTTCTTATGCTTTAATCAGAGCTTTCGCCCAAAATTCCGCCCTCCCAACCTCCTTTCTATTTCCTGTGCCGCGCGCACCGATTATAATTGCGAGCTTGCGATATCGACGCTAAATTAATCCCTGATTATAAACTCGGCTCGGGCTGCTTCTCGTAGTTCTGGGGATTATTTTCGCGCTTCGTCGCACAAATCTAGTTGCTTGCTCTCGTGCTTGACGGCAATTTAAACCAAACTCGCTTCGACGGTACTCCATACCGGATCGTTTCTCTTGGCACCTGCGTACGAAAACCCATGGACCCTCGGAAAGCTCGAGGTAAACTTTCATTACCGTCATTAAACTTTCCAATTTAATCGGATGATCGCACCATCGAGATACAACCGTCTACATTCATCTACTCCATTTATGACCTATAAACCCGTTGAATTGCTGATGAACCGATTTATTCCTGAATTACACGATTATTCCTGGTTCTACGAATAACTTAAGGACTTTAGAGCTCTCAATATTAGCCAAAATGGTGCCAAATATTTTTTTTTTTCATTTATAGAAACGTCACTACTTCTTATTTCGACCAGTAGAATTCCACTGTATAATACATATCATTTCTTATTTAATGACTATTATAAATTAGTATGCAATGCTCCCGTTTCATTTATATATTGAGTTGTACTTTACTCTTGTTGTTGTTTCTTTATTTTTTTAAATAATAAGTCAATTACGTTATTTTTTTACTTCTTATTTGGTTATCTTCTGCCCCATATCTCATTGTTCTACGATGCAAACTCCTATTATGACTGTCGAGTATTAGATGCAAAATACTAAACAAAATGTGCTAAGTCTAAGTCTCTATCAGGTCCAGTTCCAAGACAGTAAACAAATTTCGAGTTCGTATATTGCGCCGGAGCGCCTTAGGTCCCAGGTTGTTCGACCCTCAGCCGCTAGATGGCCGCCTGCCGCGATTCGTTTCTCGCAAGCGAAACGCGACGTCGGCGGCTATAAATAGGTCCTTTACCTGGCTTATCCTCCAGGTCCGTTACTACTCCCTGAGCGTGGTAGGCTCGCTGATACAGAGACACCGCGTTAATCAGCGTTACACTGCATGTGGGTTGTAATTCTTTTTTATCTACCAAACGCTGCGATTAATATAACCGCACTCTCCACTCGTCGTACATTGTACGAGTGCGTGTTTAATAATTGATCGTGCTCACGGCGATATAATCCTGATAGATTGTATCAAACGCGATAGCTTTATCCGGGGCGTCTGTGCAACGGCCATGCATCGGCGGCTAAATGGGTGCTTGCCCGTTGGCAATTAGCGTTATTAATGACTTTATTCCAACGCGGAGCCACAGAAAAACAAACGCATATTTATCCGTACATTATATCCAGATAACCGGTATAAACACAATTCGGTAACTTTAAACCCTCCGCGTTATCGCCGACCGACCGTGAATTTGCGTAATCCAATTATTCGATTTTACAATGGAAGCTACAACTCTCTCGAGGACATAACTTCGCGGGAATATCTCTCGCGACTCCGTTCGTCCGGCAAATTTGCTTTCTACTATTTCTCCGATTCCCATTCATTATCGAAGCTGCGGTTCGTTTTTTTTTCCCTTTTTATGTATCGAGGAGCTCGGAAATAAAATCGAGGAGCAAAAAATAGCCGAACGATGGTACTAATATATACTCGGAATTATAGATTTATTTTTGTTCTTCTTGGATGGGGAAGAGTCGAAACGATGCCAATTCCGTAGCCGCCCGGGTCGATGATGCAGAGGCAGGATTATAATCTAGCGATCGTTATATCTCTACATTAAAGCGGATATTTGAGAGTGCACCTGAGGCCGTTGCATAAGGTCAAGTGTCACCGAGAAGAAGGAGTAATCGGAAGACACCCCCCCTATTCTCGGGAGCGACAGAGATACGGAGAGAGGGAAAAGGTTGGCTCCGCGATTCTGGTAGGAAACGACGACGGGTGCGCTGCGCCGCACTCTAACTGGGCCGAGGAGTGGAATACTTCAAGCACACAGAGTATATTATCTCCCGCCGCCGGCTGTAACCTCTTAGCAATCAGGCCGAGCTCTTGTCTGCTCCGAATTACAATAAACCACGCCAAAAGTATGAGAACAGTCTGCTCGGCGATAAAAAGAATGATACAGTATCGAGAAACAATGAGTGAGAGTTTCGATACGTACGTTTCGTTGTGCGCGAAATAAAAAAAAAAAAAGTGGGGCATATTGAATGATTTAATTAGAATATGTATAGCTTGTATCGGAAATACATTTTCCTGGAATATAAATACAATTGTTTCGGTCGGTAAAATTAACCCAAAGCTCCAGCGTTTATTTCTCCGAGCGAAACACAATTTCATTTTGTCTCACTAAATTTTACACGAAAGTATGAAATTGAAAATGCAATTAAACGTGGTGTCTCGTACAGGCTCCAAATTTAATTTAGACATTTTTTCCATACCTTTTGGAGAAATACATTTAAACCATGTGAGTACGTTAAAAGCCAGACGATCTTGTGTTTCATAATTGTATTTTATTTTTAATAGAGACGTAAATTGTAAACGAAACAGCAGGTTGCTAATCTGTTTTAATTAACATTTTTTTTTTTTTTTTTTTCGTTGCTAATAATGCAGAACATTCGCAAAAGCATAAAAGAATAAAAATCGAGCGAGTACTTGGTGACGAAAATTGAGAAAGGTGGATAAAAATAACCGGTGGTACACAACGGTCAAGTGCCAATCGTCAGAAATTGATGCTCCAACTTTTGCTTTTTTAAGATCGACAGCTCGAACTCGACTATATGAATTCCCAGGGACTGTGCCTATGTCCGCAGTCCCTTGCGATTTCGCCACACACGAGATTGGCAATTTCACTCGTTCTCGATAGTGCATATACCTGCGATATCTATACAGTGTGCACATGTATATAGGTATTCGTACGAGTCTCGTCTTCGATACGCTTGGGAAATGGACGCAGAGTGTTTCTGGGCACTGAGACAGAGAGTCATTCACTCATTCGGTCGGTCGTACCCACAGGGAGATACGAAGGGGGGACTCTCATTTATTAGTCGGTCCCGTGAGCTTGGGTACAGACTTCGAAACTTCGAACACGGAGTGAGTTATGGGCTGGCTGTGGATTAAATGCCCCCAGTTTCAACGAATTCGGGAAGATATAAAGTCGACTGGACTCGAATACCTATCTGTTATCTATACATGGACATACACATGTATATATGTGTATATATAAATGTATATATAAATGGGTGAGACGAGGGCAGAACGTGATAGCGAAAAAATAAAACATTCGGTCAAGTTCGGAGCTATGAGTCGACTGTTTACGAACAAAAAATGTAATTCGCAAAAGGTTTGAGACAGACAGTGAGACAGGCTTTTCTTTTAACAAATAAGCATAACCGAGAAGACACAAAAACATTATATTAGATAGGAGATTACCTAAAAATGATATTTTCTTTGTTATATAATTTAATTTTATTGTAAATCTATATATGTAAAAATGTGTCATTTTAGAAATAAATAATTCGCACTGTCCCTCCATCTGATAGTGCCGAAGAGTCGACTGCAGCCGTAGCATAAACAACAATATAATCGATAAAGCCTACACTTGCCACGGCCGGAATCTTTGGCTGGCTCTGAGATATTTCATTTGACGATTAAATTTGATCTTTTAACGAAATGAAACTAATAAATAATATTTCCGGATTTGACTGATTTCAAACGACAAGGAGGCTTATTATGAGGGGTTCAAAGACCAAGGAGAAAATAAATTTGCAAGAATCAGCAGAACAGTTTACAATTCACTTTACAATTTTAACGAAACTTAACTATACAAAAGGCAGAACAATCATAATTCCCTCTAAAATCCAATAAGCTTTTCTGAAAAGGTTGTAAACTGCCAATTGCTCAATTTTGCCCCGTATTCCTATTTTGCCCAATTCGACCATGGATATCGTTATAGATACGGTGCGCTGTATATAGGCATATCGCACGAGCGTATTATGAACGTTGGTACGATGGGCGAGAAGGGGTTTACCGGTTTGGAGATGAGGAATCCGGGCAGAAGGGACCAACCGAGCTTGAACTCATGGCTTCGCAAAGGAAAGAGAGACAGCCAACCTGAAACGCTTAGGGAACCCCCGAGGGAGTGTGAAACTGGAGGTAACGAGGCCTGTAAGCGAATTTCGAGTCACTGCGCGATGCCAGCAGGTCGAGGACTATCACCGTGCCATGGGACGTACCATATATACGTGTGTACCATGAGCGCGAGTTTCGCAGGTGAATCAGGCCCTTCGGCAACTACGCACTCCGAATTGGGTACTCTTCGTAGGATTGAACTTTGCTGAAATCCACGTTTGATCGAAGTCAGGTAAGTCAGTGTGATAACAAAACAAAAATGAATAGATGGAAGATATGCGAAAATGAAACTCGCTGGGCTGTTGCTATCGAAAACAAAGCTGGGAACTCTGCGTAGATAAATATAGGGCATACGGTGTAGTTTCGTAACGTTTTCAATGAAGTTGCGAACAAACATTACGAGTTTACCGACAGAAGGTTGTATGATGTAAATTTGAAATAATATCGCAGTAGGTATATGTAGTGTTTACAACTGACTCGTAGCGATACGCAAAATGCTCGGGAGACGTGCATTGAGCCACTGTAAAATTAGCTGCTCTTCGTACGATCAAACTTTGCTAAAATCTTATGTTTGATCGAAGTTACGCAATTCGGTATGACAGCAAAATGATAATGAAAAAATAGGAAATATGAGAAAATCAAACTCGCTTGGTATCGAATTCGTTGGTATCGAAAAAAGAGAATACGAGCGAAATGCTTGAGACTAGAGCTGGAAACTCTGCGGAGTTAAACATACCGGATACAATGTACTTTCGTACAGTTTTCAGTAAAATTGCGGACAAACACAATGAGTTTACGGACGGAAGGTTGTACAAATAATCTGTCATAATTGTTATATATTTAATACATATAATAAAGTATATCATAATATTGCTACGTTCTCGTGGAATAAATAACGCGCCTATTCGGTTTTGGGGGCGGATATTATTCAGCACAATCGCAGCTAAATATCTCGATCACGAACTCGGTCAAACGTTCGTTCTCTCCGAAAGTCCGATCAAGACTCTTGTCATCTGGTCAATCGATAAGCTGTCCATTTGTCATTTGTCGTACCGAGCTATTTCGGTCATCTATGCACTATCGTGTGTCTCGGTCCACTTTCGTCTCTATATTCGTTACTCTATATTAAATATATTCCTAGTCAATGTCGTATGCGATATAAATGTGGAATATAAACGATGACGATGATCTTTTTAGATTTTTTTTCCATTTGCAGAAGCGCGGTAGGTTAAAATGTGACGGTCGATCGCTTAACACCGCGGAGACTCGTGTGAGCATAGATGAGACGCTCTTTTGGAGTTTTAGTACCTATACAAACTGTTATCCTCAGCAGCACATTCGTCCTCTTTGGTGCTCTTTGGTCGGCTAAGTGTTGCACGTGTACGATGCTTAATGTCATTTTAACGAGGTCGTTACACAAAGACTGAATGTCCTCGCCGTCCTCCTTGTCATCGTTATGCGTCCCTTTGATTAATTCGCAAATCTAAAGGTTTCACATCTGCACCAAGTGCCGCTTCGCGCAACTTGTTTGCGTAAAAGCTTACGAACAAACTCGCATTCACACAACTACGGACGACTTATACAAAAATTTCTATCTTCCATTACAAAATGATGGAATCTATTGTAGAATTATTGAAGTTATTGTTTTCAACGCTACACCTCAAGTATCATCTTTTTCACAGCATTGGCAATAAATTTCTTTTACTACCGCGAAGTATAAAACCCAAAAGAAGAGGGAAAAAAAAAATGAGGTCGAAAAGTAAATCCTTCATGAGTTCCTCACATCTGGGTCACCGAAAGAGCAGGAATACATGGTCCATGTATTCGGCGTTGATGACGGCTCCTCCAGCGACCTCCGACATTTGGCTCGAGCGCTGGAGCTCGTCGAAGGATTTTTAGTTATTCCCGGACCTGGTGAAAATTCATCGCCGTCGGGAAGATCAATTGACACACAAGGTATTCCTGCGGCTGCCTCTCATTCGTCCTCCTCGGGCGCTCAATGTTGGAAAAATGTGATGAAAAATTTATCGGCGTATTCGCGGGCTGCAATCGCTGATGAGGCTACCGAATTTCGATCGACTCTCGCATAAGCTAAATCGTCCGAAAATCAGGTCAATCTCATTCCGATTCTGCGTATGTACGTGCGCGGAGGATTCTGCGCTATTTGAGGAATTTTCCGAATTCCACCTCGGAGGGAAATCGTCGATGTAGCTCATTGAGTCTGTTGTGACAGGAAATAAAGGCGTGCAAGGGACCGGGAGCGTTATCGAGCATCGATATTCCGATGCTGTTACGGATTGCACGGTGCACGACCATGCACAGAGACAGACACAGACAGGGAGCTGATAGCTCGTCGACGACAACGGATGAAAAGAGCTCCGCCGGCAATGCATGCGGTCCGGGGGCGTTCGTCATACGCGAGCTAAATTCCATCGATCGAAATCCCGTTCCCGTTGTCCTACGGTAACATTTCATCGTTTTCAGCTCAACAGCGAGATAACGCCGTGTCGAATGTTGGCAGGGCACGGAGTGGCGCACAACGAATTTCGAATGACGCGTGACGACGACCACTGTTCGGTGTACCGGTCGCCCCCTGAAAAGGGATAAACGCACGTGCGTGAGTGCATCCGCATAGCGCACGGATGCGGGCGATCATTGTTAAGCCGCGCGACATGTATTTTGAACCGTCGAGCCATTTCGGGATGGACAGAAATTTTGAAAATTTAGCGACGGGATTGAAAGGGCTGTTACGCAGTCGACGTAACGACGTTTGTTGTGCTCTCTCGGCGCATAGCGAGTACCTAACGGGGAGCATGTGTCGTTAAAATGGTAATCACCGGTGGACAATAAGCTCGGACTAAAACAAGTCTGTGTCCGGTGGGCAAAGAAATACATTGGATAATTCAGAAATTGCCGTATCCTTGCCTCCTGTACAGTAAAAAAAAAAAATGTGTACTTTTTGAAACAACTTATTGTCCACGAACGTGCACAATATTTTATTTGTTAATTTTTCCGGTCCCACCATACGATTTTTAGTTTTACCAAAAAAAAAAAAAAAAAAGTGCAAACTAAAATTGTTCATGCTGCGGGCAATAAAAAGACAGGTTTGTATATTCGAACCCTGACAGACGCGTTTGTCACTTATTTAACAAAATTATTTTTACTAAACTTCGTGTTCCGATTTTACAAAATTATTTTTTACTTTGTAATTTTTCATAGTACCGTAGACTGCGCATACTTTGTAACAAAAAATCTATAGTTTACTGTAAATTCCGCACTGCTATGGTACTTTGGGGATTTATCCCAGTACCAATAGAAAGTCTATCCATCTATCTAACGAATGTGGGGAAAACTGAGGTATCTATTGGATTCTGCGGGTAAATGTTAGAAGTACAGACCGTTGAATAGCGTCCAAAAAGCGTGATACACTGGAATCGTCTGCGATTATTTTTATTTTCTTGCAGAGAACTGAAGTGTTCCAAAAAATTATCTGAACCAAATATTTCCATGTATTTTTATTGCGTTGAATACGTATTCCTCGGTAGTTTTGGTACAAAGTTAAGGAGCCTTGGCAATAGACAAAATAACATTTTTTTTTTTTTTCATTTTCAGCGAGACTAAATTTTTTTTCACGAACAGCTTCCAGCCAAGAATGAAACCGCGACAAATCGCAATAAAACAGTCATTCCGTGTTATTGCGTTACTCACACGACAGTATAATTTTTGAAGTCACTGTACAACGATCATTCAATTCGCCGATTACATACGAGATAGCCGCGGAAGCTTGCATCTTTAATTTCCATCGAGTAACGAATGCAGTTTGCGTCTTCCCTCGGGCTATTTCGGGGCTGCAAGCTAAATTCGTCGCTCGCTTTCGAAAGCGTAATGACTGGAATGTTTAGGCGGTACGTAAAGGAAATTAACATGCCGGACAGAACGCTATTCCGTGTCCAATTTAATCCCGAGTGGTTCTCCGATGCGAGACGTACACATAGAGAGTCGACAGCGGAGGACAAAATGTATCTCTATACATATGTATTAATTTACGTTATAGTATGCCGTTCCTTTGACACGGCTGGTGTGGGAGGAAACGGCAACGCGGATGCATCGATGTTGCTCACTCGCTGTTCGGCAACGATCTCTGTCTCCCTCGGTTCGTTCTCCGTTCTCTCGTAATTCATCGATCGGCGGAACCATACAGAAGCGAAGAGGAACATTGGTAGAGGGAAACGCGTTTTGGCAAACGCGGACGACAGGACACGAGAGCCTGCTGCTGCCCGGGGAAAAGAGATGGAAATTCGACGGCCGGAGGGCCGGAGAGGGGATGGTTTTTGATCGATTCACGCTATCCAGTCATCACCGTACAAGCTCAACCAGTTCGAATGTATGATAGACTTTTGATGTAAGGGGAAAGACGGAACGGGAAAGCTTGGAAATAAAGGGCGAGTCAGCAGTTGTGAATTGTCTGTTTGGAAGAAAGGTTTAATGAGTAAAGATTGTAATAATTGTATCGAGAAACGGTGGAGAAATTGTATTTGGGGGCAAAACAAGATATTCTCAATCTTTAATTAGAGACAGTTTTTTTTTTGTACTTTTTTTGCTGACGGTAAAGACGATAAGAAACTTTTTTTTTTAAACATCCAGTGTACCGATAAAATATTCGTAAAATCTTGGCTCATTTCCCGCCGCGTTTGAAGTTTGCAGCATCCCGATGTTGCCCGGTATGCCAATTATTTTCAGGGCACTCATTTTACCCCGCACAGTAGAATAAAGTTTGTGCTTTTTACTTTTACTTTTTGTTCACAAACGTTCGCCATTTTTTTTTTTTTTTTTGTTAACTTTCGGATCGCGCATCCCAGCACTAGTTTTGTAAACAAAGTACAAATTAAAATTGTTGGTGTCACGTAAAATAAAACGACAGGTTTTTATATTCAAAGTGAATAAATCTATCACTTACTTAATAACATTAGTTTTACGATACTTCGTATTCCGATTTTACGAAATTCTTTTTTTACCGTGTGGCCACTCCAGCGTTCGAAGTCAGTCAATCGCTCCGGTGGTTGAATTATTGGAAAATTTTGGGTTGCTCCGTTTTGCCCCGTGTCTGCAGTTCACAGCGTCGCCCATTTTGCCCCGGCTTCCACCTATATGACGTCTGGTATATTTCGACGGGCTTTCCATTCCGGGAACGTTGCGTTCATGGGATGGGGAGGTGGGTTTTAGCGTCGGTTTTCAACTATTATTCCAGCTTCCGGTCAACGATCGACGATGTGAGTGACCACTTGGTTGTAGCCAACTGCTCTCCCGACGTCCTTCATCAAAATCGCTTCGGTTCGATAACGGGAGTGTGTTTCGCTACCGCGATATTTCAATTATTATTGTGGGCGGCCCGGGGGATTTCGGGAGAACGAGCTTCGCCGGATTTCCGGCAGTTTTCGCGCTATATACATACATACATAGAACAACAGAAATTGCAATGCATGCAAAGTTTCGTTGCCGTTGCGAAATTGGAAAACAATATGAATTTCGATGGGGTGATCGTTCCCACGAAATCGTCGGTATTGGGCAGGCGACACACGCGATTACCGATCGAATTGAATCTAATGATTGAATCATCAAAACGGTAATCGGTCAAACTTCGGGTAAAAAAAGATTGGCCAATCTGATTTTTGTTTTTTCATTCGAGCATCGCGTTTGACACGAGTCGCGAACGTTGAGCTGTCAGATTTTATATTGGATCAGAAACGCTCGGCAAGGTATCGAAGACAGCCGCGAAACGCTGAGCCAGCTAAAGCGATGCTGACGCCTCGACAAGTGATTCGACTGAAAATAATTTTTATCTTTTTTTCTTTGATATATTACACGGGCTCGAATAATGTCTGGGAATTATGGACTGCTAGTAATTTGTCGGGACTTGGGCGCGAGGAAAAGAATTCCTCGCTATGAGCTACGGAATTTTGAAACTAGTACTTTAGATTTACGGAGATTTACCGGAAATTTGGATTTTTTGAGATTCACCTAAAATGCAGATTTTCGGAAATACTTTCGACCGGATGGGAAATATTTCCGGTATGACGCACTATGAACTATGAAATTTAGAAACCGGGACTTTAGATTTCTGGATATTTCTTGAAAATACGTCACGTTCGGCGTGAAAATCTTATTTTCGACCAGATGTGATGTAATTCCGAAAATGCGTCATATTCGGCTTGAACTTGAATTTGAAAATCTCATTTTTCGAGCGAGCAAAAAAATCCTGAACAATTTTTCTGTACAACATACTACACTGACAAAAATATCAATGACGCGAGTAAAATTCGCTTGCAGGCCGCCAAAGAAAAAACAATTGTTGTTTCAATTCTACTTTCAACTCTTACAATTCCATGCAAAATCGAAACGATAATATGCCATCTTGACAGTCTTGCCGTCGTCGTTTCAACATCATAGTGGAATCGTAAGAATTGAAATAGGAAAAAATGTCTTCGTCAGCCCGCAAGCGAATGTCTTCTTCAGTGTACGGTCATTTCAACAGCTTAACTCAAAAAAAAAAAAAACGCGTGTCTACCAAACTGACAAACTCAACGCCAAATTCACTTGTCTCGCTCAATTGGGTTTTAAAAATATTGTCATTGGCGAACAGAACAATCCTTTCGTCGGTCAGATCTTCTTAAACTCTTTTGCTGCCCCTCGAGTGAGTTTTCGGCGAACATTTGAACCCATCGCAATGAGCGATTGCACTGAACTTTCATTCGCGCCGGTATTCAGATGACCGGAACACCTTAAAATCGCAATTAATTCTGCCGTGACTTTTAGGAGACCCTTATTACCGCCGTTTTGTTGCCGAAGTTATCGTCGAGTGTCGTGTCTACTTGCAACAGTGAGGCTTTTAAAGGGGATGTGCGGAGTGTATTTCCGCGCAACTATGACGACGCCGGGTTGAGGGTCGCAGTAGACCGAGTCTCGAGTAGTATGAGTAGTACAAGTAGTCCTCGAAACCGAAGAGGTCGAGAGACTCGAATGAAATTCGTACGAGCACCCACTACATATATACAAATAGAATTTCTAGTGGGGAGGGTTGGAGCGGTACGGTGGATGGGATAAAAACGCTATATCGACAATCCTATTCGCACTCGCTCCGATGAGAAGCGGATACCGTAGAGCCAGATCGCGCAGAGATATAGATTCTTATTTCCTGCTCGATGCTTCGAGGCGTATCGAGCTCGCAGCTATCTGCAGCTCGGATTCGATCATTGTTGACGTTGACGTGAGAGGATCCGACGTTACTATTGGCCAGCGTCGGGGGCGCCCGGATGGAGAATTGCAACTCTCACCGGTGAAATGATAGACATTAATCGTGCACATATCCAAAAAAAAAAAGAAGTGTCTCGAATCGAAAACATAAAAAATGGATTCGAATTTTGTCCCCGTAACGAAATAAACTCTATTATAGTTATCGAGTTACATTTCACTGTGAAAAAAAAAAATTGGCTCGAAAGGCTGCATGTTAACCCACGAGAGTTGGAAGTGTGCGAACTGCCCGGTCAAAGGTTAATGAATAAAGGCGAGGAGAAAAAAAAAAGGCTAAAAAGGTCGAATTAGCGAGAAGCCCACGGTACGAAGCGTTAGAACGCCGCCAAAAAATTCGCTCGTTTCGCGAGGAAAAATGAGCAGCTACCCTTCAGTCACACATCGCTCCCTTTGTGCCTCTATTTTTGCTCTGTTCACGGTTTCGTTGCGTGTCTCTCTTTCCCTCGCGCGGCCGGTAAAGGGCGGCGTGGTCCAACCCTCGGGCTTTGCTGACCCAACACAGTTGGCGTTCTCGGGACGAGGGTTCTGCTTCCAGTGTTATTTTTCATTCAACAGTGGAACAGACAGCGTCACGGAGCGAACGGTAGGGAACGGGAGAGAGCGCCCGGAACACTTGATCTCCTTTGCGTGCGAGCCATCCGCCGACCGGAAATACGAAACTACTATAACTCTTCTGGAGGGGGGATCTCCTATTCCCTGTCGGGCGTGTACATAGCCTTGAAGATAAAACGAAACAGGGGTAGAACATTATTCCAGAAGGATCGAGTCTGTCCCTGGTAGATAAAAAAAAATTATCAAGACGATCCGCAAAACTGCACCTTGAAGTGAAGAGCATTGCCAAGCGCGTTCATCTTAACGTCTTTGAGGTTGTTGATTTATTTCCAGATTTTTGTGGTCTCTGGAAATACCGAAATTCTGAACGGATCGAACTCTTGATTGGGATTGTTTGCGTTAAACATCCTTAAGATTTGTTAATGAAATTGTATGTCCTAATATTAGATATATAATCGAGTGTAACATAGTATAAAGAGCAATATATATATAAATATATAGTAACCCATATTATATACCGATATAATATGGGTTATACAGCATATACCGAAATTTTGAACGAATCAAACTTCGTATTGGGATTGTACACGTTAACCATCATCAATAAAATTTATTATAAATTTCATACCATAAAATTGGTAATAAAATATTATAAAAGGTGCGATACATGTAAGTATATTATAACCAGTGTTACTGCACAACAAAATGTTGTTCTAATGAACTTGTTGAATAAACTTCGTGCCATTTTGCAAAAATTGCAAACTCGACCAATAAAACAAATTTCGTCGCTAAAATGAGACCTTGCTGCAGTTCTGTCGAGATTTTCGGCACAACGATTGCAGAAACTTTTGTGTTTATTCTTACATTTTCATAATAACGCCAGTTGAGTATTTCCTCCCTTAAAGTGTGGAAAATATGAAATTCAAGTCGACATTTTTTGCAAATCTGATATCTTCATTCGCTCATTAGTTCGTAATTGGGATCGGCTTACAAGAGAGTACACTCCGATGAAAAGAGAAGTAAATCTCCCAATTGTCTTACGAGCTGATGAATGTACGTGTGCAATTTCGCGTAAAATTCGCAAATGATAGATCAAATTTCGTTGATGACAGGATGGTATCCGGTGTCGCAGTATCGACATTTCAGATTAACAAAGTTTCCAATGTCATAGATCCTTGTGTTTGGTTTTCCGTTTCCACAATAACGCTAACGGTGCAATTTTTTACTTCCCCGTCTGTGAAAGGCATTGAATTCAACGCGAATGTTACTCAAATAATTCAATCTCCTCGTTCGCTCGTCATTTATAATTTGGTTCGAGTTACGTGATAGCGCAGTCGAAACGCACAATAGCTAATTGGAGCTGATAATAATAGCCTTTATGACGTACGCCGTCGGTATTAAATTTCCCCCGTACCCTGTAATTTATGCCATTTCACGTTCAACTTTCTTCTTTTAGCAATTACAACAATGAACAAAGCTCCGCCGTGTCATCGGATCCGCAGTCGGGCGGCTCTGTGCGTGAGGCTCGATGCGAAAGTGGATCGCTGTGATGGGCCTCGGCATTTATCGGCAAATTTAATATCATTACGCGTGCAGGACGCAGGTCACAATGCAGCGCGGGTCCCTCGGAGCCGGAGGTGCTAATGGAATTAAACCTGTCGGAGGCAACAGACAAACTACGTGCGCAGAGGTGTGTTCCTTCGTGTCACAGCATCACCTGCTGATGCGCCGACACTCGCCCTATCATCGCAACAACATTTGCGCGCCGAAAGTGCCTTTCGAATGCAACGAAAGTCCAGAAATACAGTCGATCGAAATTAATTATATACCGGCTCTTCGAGCATAAAAAAAGAACCCTAAATTAAATTAAATCTACGGGGACGTTTGACAGAAGGAAACAATTTTTTTTGTCGGCTGACCCGCGAATAAATAATTATTCGAGGTAAAGTTAATGTTTATTTGAATAGACTACAGTTTTGAATGAAATATGTGGATGTTCATACGAAACAAACAATTTGTTTCAAATACACATTTACTCGCCGAGTACACGCTGCACGAATCATTTTTCTGGGTTGCACTTTGAGACTAATTTATTCTTCATTAAATATCTTTCACCGAATTAATGATCGATCGAAACCATCGGCGTATTAACTTACCAACTAATGGACGTCCCAAAATGTTCTAAACTCAATTTTCCCTCTGAATTGTAAACAAAAATTACGTCGCGTAATGTGATTTATCTAAAAAAAAAAAAAAAAAAAAAGCTGCGCCACTTCGTTGCCGCACAAAGTGTCTGCGTTTGTTGCCAGTGCATCGGTGTTGCCTATTAAAAACAAAAATAAAAACCTTTTTTTTTCCAACACGTTCATTCAGCCCCAATTGTTCATTCATCGACGCCTCGGTGTTGCAATATACAGCAGAGGCCGCGCAGTGTAACTGCACTATATCGTAGAAACAGCGGCCGTCGACGTGCGAGAAGAGCAATCAGTGGAAATAATTGTTCGCCGAGTCGTTCTAGCGGGGCGTTTTACCGTGCGGGGCAAACGTTGGAGTGAAACGAGAAAATTGTAGACAACAAGCGAAAAGGGCTCTTTATACCTGTGTCTCTCATTTCTCTCGCCCTTTGCCATTCTCTCGTTTATTTACCATCGTGAAAGATGGTACGGAATGACGCAGAGGCTTTTTCCTTTCCTCTCCTTCATTCGAGACAACAAGATTGCCATTAACGCCGACGGGACGAACGAGTGAAAAGATCTCGAGAACGCGCCGAGTCGATTCTTCGTCTCTCGGATAATTCGTTGACGCAACAGAATTTTCAACGAGACCAGAGGTGACTTGTTGAGGTCGCGGGAAACAAATTTTCAATCAAACCACTCGATCGTTACTCACTGCCGTACTCGAATTGAGTGGAGTTCGCGAAGGGTTGCCAGTCGTTGACGGTGCAACTGCGGTGTACTGTGCGAAGTAGTTGAGGCACCGTCTGAGCAATGTCGAAGGATCTAAAATGTCCGGAGCAGACAGGCGAAGCCGCGAAAACCGCAACTAAACCGATAAAGTGCACCGAACTCGTCACCGCTGGCTCACCGTCTCGCTCGCCCTTCCCATTTATCTCCGTTACCTTCGTTCCCTCTCATAAAATCTCTATCTCATTCCGGCATCCCT
Organism: Amblyjoppa proteus; assembly: GCA_963922035.1. Taxonomy (NCBI): domain Eukaryota; kingdom Metazoa; phylum Arthropoda; class Insecta; order Hymenoptera; family Ichneumonidae; genus Amblyjoppa; species Amblyjoppa proteus. Next base: position 9,256,166 of record OY998230.1, read on the forward strand.
CTTCTTCTTCTCTTCGTCATTTTGTCGGTTACGTTCCGGCGAGCTTCGATAAGCTCTTCGGCGATCGATCGGGAGACATCGACGAGCGTCTCGGGACGAAGCCTCCTCTTTTGTCTTTTTTTTTTCAATTTTTTTTTTTTTCTTTTTTTTTCACCAAGAAGGTACAAGCACGAGCAAAGCTTCGGATATATAAGACGGATAGCAGTAGTGGTAGTACTGTAAGTTGCCATTTGTAAGATGTATTGAAATATAAGAAGCATAAAAAGGCCGCGGAAAGGCGCTCCTGAGCGAGTCAGAGGACAGCGGGGTAAAACGGACCGAGGAAAAAAAAATTGGGGGCGAAACGAACCGGTGATACTTCGTTTTGCTTCTTCATAGAGCAAGCTTTGTTACCTTGAAATTTTTTCTCGAGATTTGCTCGAGCAAGGCTTCGGTTGTATAAGACGCTTGATAGTAGTGATAGTATGCCATTTACGAAATTTATTGAAATATAAGAAGCATAAAAGGGCATGAATGGCGCTCCGGAGCGAGTCAGAGGACAGCGGGGTAAAACGGACCGAGGAAGAAAAACTAGGAATAAAACGAATCCGTGATAATTCATTTTGCTTCTTCGGTATAAAGCTTCTGATGTATAAGATGATTAGCAGCAGTGGTAATATGCCATTTACGAAATGTATCGAAATATAAGAGACATGAAAGGACGCGAATGGCACTCTGGAGCGAGTCGGAGGACAGAGGGGTAAAACGGACCCAGGAAATATAACTGGGGGCAAAACGAACCGGTGATACTTCATTTTCCTTCTTCGTAGAGGAAGCTTTGTTACCTTGAAATTTTTTTTTCGCCGTTTGCACGAGCAAAATTTTGAATGTATAAGATTTTTGGCAGGATGTTGCAGTGTGCCATTTATATTATCATTGGTTAAAAAAAAAAAAAAAATGCTTTTCGCTCCATAGAAGAAACTTGGGTTTGATAAATATGAAAAAAAAAAAATGATGCAAAGTAATTTATGGCTTCCTCATTTATGGGAATTTTGCGCATAATTTTCCTCTCCGAGGAAGCCAAAAATCGCTCAACGAACTTTTTCATAGAGCGCAAAATTGTAATAAACGAGGATGCCGTGTGCAAATTACTTCGCACCATTTTTTCTTGTCTTCCGCGAGGTATTCCGTAATATTGTCCGTTTCGCCCCGCTCACACCGCATCCTCTGCAGAATTCTCTTGTCTCCTCGAAGCCTCGGACGATGATGGGTAAACAAAAAAAAAAGAAGGTACCATTTTTTTTTTTACACTTTCAAGAAACGTGCGGCTTTTCTGACAGATCGATCGGATTCGGGAAGCGAGGGTGGTTACCGCGTGCGCGCGGGCGTTACTTTGAAAAACGAGGAAATAGAAAGCCTCGCAGCTCGACTCTGCAGTTTCTTTCTTTCTTTCTTGTTTTTTTTTTTTTCCGTCCTGCCGCGACGACGACCTCGACGATGCTTCGCGCCGAGGGTGATGAAAAATATTTTTCTTCCGCGTCTATTTCTCGACTGGTATTAGGGATATATATACAGGAGAGACGCCGAGCGGCAACGGTGGGGAGTTCCAGGGACCGGGCTTAATGCGAGGGAAACCACCGTGATTTTATCTCCGTGGAACAACGTTGTTAGAGGAGATGATGAATGTGGAAAAGCTTCCTCGCGGCCGCTGCACGAGCCACTTCGTCCCACTGCCACCGACGTTTCTGCGCTAACGGTATATACAGATGCTGAATATAGTACGCAAAAAGAAAGGGCAGAGAAAACCAAAAAGAATGGAAAAACTGTTGCCGCAAAAAATGTGCTTCTGTTGTGCTTCCGAGAGCGAGACAGTTAATTCAACTTTTAGAGGTGAAAAGTTTTTGCGCCGAGTTAAATTACAATTAATCATTTTAGGCGCACCGTGAAGGGGGCGGAAAATAACGCCACTGTCGGATCAGATAGGGTGATGGATTTCACGTCCTCGCAAAGTTATGTAGGCCAACTGCACGTGAAACACATTTCAAGCCCGGTAAATCTTTATGTTACATTTTTCTTTTTTTTTATTATTATAGCGAAACGAACTTTGGCATAAGAAATGTCGGCTGCCACTTAAATATTTTCAGATTGATCGTGGCGTATCTGAGTTTCGGTGTGGCGTTAATGTTTAATCGTCACCGGGGGGGTTGTTCGGACTGACCGGGCGATTCGAGCTCATTCGGGTGTGGGGCACAAATTACTTGAGGTTTCCGGCGACCGAACGCTAATTGAATCCCCCGCCCAGATGAATCGAACTCCCGATGCCCGCCGAGCCTGCGGAATATCGGCTCTTTTCAACGAAGGTACGAAATCGACGACCAGCGAACCGACATCACCGCACGGAGGCAAAGAGCGACCCGCTGGACACTAGCTGATCTCGGACTACCGGCGACTTCGACAGGAAACCGCATCGGTCATCCAAGTGCCGGCGTCGGCTCGTCCATGAACGTGGTTTTGCCCCTTCGCTATGAGACGTTGGATGGAAAAACAGGTCGGGGGAAAAAACTTCATTGAAACAGATAGAACGTAGATGGAAGTCGAAGACAGTGCGGAACTTTGGAAAATCGAAAAACAAACCGCGTAACTTGGAAGATCGAAGAAGTCAAAGGGAAAAGATTGTATGAGAAGTCGTTCGCGAATGACAAAAGCAACATTAACCCCAGCGGGGTCATCGAGGAGTATCAAATTCAATTGAATGAAAAGGGGGGAGCGAATGTTGACTATCGTGGAAGCAGCGGCAATCGAAAGGGTGGAAATACGATGGGTCTTTCGGTGCAGGGCGGCTTTACTACAATTGCGACAATGAAGCCGGTCAGTCGATCAACGATATTGACACAGATTGAACGTAGATGGAAGTCAGAGACAACCGCGGAACTTTGGAGAATCGAAGAAGTCGGTACAGCGAAGAGGTCGTATGAAAACTCGTTGCCGAATGAGAACAGCAATATTAACCCAGGCGGGTCGTCGAGGCCAATCGAATTCAATGAAACAAAAAATCCTACCCATCCAGAACAATTCATATTATTATTTTAGATTAAAAAAATAATAATAAGTTAGGTGAAGTGCGTAAAATAATGATATATTTTTTTAATGTGTTCATCAAATAATCTTTTTCAAAAACAAAAAAATCACAGCATGTGTATGGTCTTGACGGCTGACTCGTAGCGAAACGCAGAATGCTCGTCAGATTGAGTCGCAACGACATAAGGGGGGGGAGAGGTTGAATATCGGAAAAACAGCAGTTTCCGGTTATTGCTGCGTTGATCTCGTACGTATAATCCTCTAGAGGGTGGAAATACAGAGGGTAAGTCGGTGCAGACCGATTGACGGCAATTGCCTCAGAAGCGACATCGCCGCACAGAGAAGAAGAGTCACATCAGCCACTAGCTTATATCAGACTACCTGCGATTTCGGCAGGAAACCACATCGATCATCCAGAAGTGTCGGCGTTCGTTCGTCTATGAACATGGTTTCGCCCCTCGCAACGGGACAGTCGGTGGAAAAACACGTCGACAGAAAAAAAGAGATTGACACAGATAGAACATAGATGAAAGTCCAAGACACCGCGGAACTTAGCCCGAGGCTCGAAAATCCAAGGAGTCGTCGGCACAGCAAAAAGGTCGGTACAGCAAAAAGGTCGTATGAAAACTCGCTAGCGAATGAGAAAAGCAATATTAACCCCAGCCGGGTCATCGGAGAGAATCGAATTCAATGAAATAAAAAGGAGGTGCTTGAATATCGAGGAAGCAGTATTGGAATATTGCTACGTTGATTTCGTACGTATAATCGTCGAAAGGATGGAAATACAGTGGGTCAGTCGGTGCAGACCGGCTTACTACAATTGCCACAATAAAGCCGGTCAGTTTACAGCGGAGGAGCTCGGTGGAGATAGAATCGAAGCCATACCATTCTTCCGCGCGATCTGCACAATAACCGTTCGACCGAACGACCAAAAAATCGTTCGAATTTCCTCGGGTAGTTATATTATTACTATTTTTTTTTTTTTCCGATGCTTCGCGGAAATTGGAAATACGGGAGAGTTGTTATTATATGCGAACTGGAATGAACTTTGTAATTGGGCAAAACGAAGATAAAGTATGGGGAAGCAATGGAAGCATTAATCTTGTATGATTTGAGGTATTAAGAGCGAAGCGCGGTACGAAATATTTTTATTTTAATAGAAGGGGTGAATGGACGGATGGGCTTGTCGGAGTAGCGAAAAGAAAATTAATTAATGAAAGAATAGAGAGGTAGAGCTGAAAAGCGAATGGAGCGATGGGAGTGAAAAAAGCTGCGTTGGTCAGACGGGCCGAAAGGCAGCGGTCGAGTCTCTTTCGCGCAATCAGGAGCCGGTTTACCGACGAGCTTAAATCTGCCGTCAGAGCGGGGGAGCGAAGAGACCTTTCCCGGAGCGGTAGTTGCAGTAACGAAGAGAACCCATCGAGGTTCGTACTACACTCTCGCTCGAATACTCTGTTTGACTATGCAATTGCAGAGACTCCTGGAACTAACTAGGCTTTTCACGTTCAAACGCAATTGTAAATAAATTAATTATTATTTTTTTTTTTAATCAAACAACATTGGAGAGACGAATGTATTAAAAAAAAATAATAGAAGATGGATAAAAAAAAGTTTGTTACGTTCCGCGATAATAGTATGAAATTTAAAAGACAGGAGTATAAATGAAAAATGTATTTATTTGCTTATTTATAATATCAAAACGGGCCACGCCCAATTACAGAACGAGAGAAAAACCGATAAGGTTGTACAACGGATCTGAAAAGTCGTACATAATTGAATGAGGAACAGGAAAGAAAATCAAATAAAACTAACAGAGAGATCATAAATCTAACAGAGATCACCGCAAGATCGTAAAATGAATTGGGACAAAACAGCGAAGATTAGCGAGAAAACTATCCAGGAGGAAGAATGTCAAGAAGTCTACTTTTGAAGTGAAATAGAAAATCACTGAACGGAGGTAATGCCACGTCACAGCGATTACCCAATCCAAGAATACGAGGAAGCCAACTGAAATAAGCATAATTGGCACGGTAGAATGGGATCATACATACCTCGCTATTGCGAGCCGTTCCCATGTTCGCTCACAATTTTACTGCAAATCGCTGGAGATTTCAATTTCATGTTAACGAAAATAAATTAGAAATAAAACTAAATCAGCTACTAACCTCTGATACTTCAACGATCACGTTGAGAACGCCCAAAATTGTACTACGAGCACTTTTCGTGCAATACATAGGGAAATCTGATCGAAAAGAAGCGAATCGCATGATTTTATGCTGGACCGTTCAAATAAGTCGGAAAGATTTCGTTTAAAAGGAGTCCACATGACTGAAGCGTATTCTAACTGACATCTAACTGGAGCGCTCTACAAAACTTTTAACGCAATAGGATTGTCAAAACTAATAAAGACGCTCTTAATATATGCGAGCATCCTATGAGCCACAGAAAAAAAAAACGCTCGGAGTGGAGAATAATAAGTTGTCGTTGAAGTAATTGAACGAATTAAAAATGAAAAATGAAAAAAAAACTACGTCGAAAAATGATGAAAGATGAAATACGACAATCAACGATGAAAAAAAATAAATAAATATAAAAGCAAACAATCTTTGAATTAGAATAAAGTAAAAATAAGTGAAGATATTTTTCGAAGAGTCTAGAAAAACTGAAACCCTTAAAGGATTGGCCGGCAAAAATTAGCTCGCAAGGAAAATTGCATTCCCTAAACAACTTCGCAAATTTTTGTAAAATGTTTAAAAATATAATCCCAAGTTATTTAGTGTTTCCACGCACGCTCCAATGCGGCTACTTTTAGCGTACACTGTGCGACAGGGTGCCTGCTGACGAGAGAGGTTCTCTCGTCAACGGCCTATTGTGTCGAGGCCAATATCGGCGGTTTTTAATTATTGTCTCAACTTTTTTTTTTACACGACGTCAATTTATACAGCCCGAAACGCGGTTTCGACGATACCCGTTTCAGTTAATTATCCCGAACGGGTCCACGTCAGAATCGAATAGCTAATTATTTCGCGAGAGTGACGCCGCAATTCGAACACCGAAATTGGTCAAAGTAACTCGAGCGAATCGAGATTGCAGCTCGGTCCGATATAGACCCGCATACACATATGTGCATGTGTGTATGCTATACACATACACAACATGTATGTGTAATGTACCGTACATCGTGTTAGAACTGCAGAGGGATGAGAGTGCAAGGGCAGCGAGGAGACGAAACGCAAGCTCGGTCGATAAAACAGGGTGGCGTGGGTTGCACGATTTAAGGGGGTGGAGGGTGGAGGAGAGGGGGGGGGGAGTGAGTGCGTGAAAATGATGGAGAGATCGATAGATACATATACAGCCCGACGTACATCGTACATAATGTAAAGAACCGACAGCGATATATATGCAGATTGGACACGACATTGCCGACAATATAACATGCATCGTGTCTGCGTCGTGTTCGATACATGCATAATCGGCGCTACGTATCAGAGGCGAGGACAATAATCGAGGTGGCTATAGATGGTCCAGTGCCAGAAAGGCGTATAGGCTATGCTTGCACCGCAGTCCATATGGCGTTGTGGCACTAAGCCATCTGCACAATGTAATACTGTAAGCCGTCTACACTTTATATGTCTACACATGTCTACACTGTACAAACATTTTGTTTGAACATTCATTAAAGGTATTGGAAGGTTTTTTACATAAACTTTTTCTGAAATTTCGAACACATGGTCTTTCCAATTTTACAGTGATATCTTTATATTTAATGCAAATTTTTGTAAATTTTGGGCAAAAGATTTTTAATTTTAATATCTGGTATTTCAATTCTACGAAAGAGCACATTAATGTTCAATTAATGTCGTTAATTTCAGCAAATTTCAATTTCCGGTACATTAAATCTAAATATTATTTTTATAGTCTATAAAGTTCAACACCGTAAAAAAAAAAAAATGTTCGGAAATAAAGAACAGTGTTGGTGGCTTTTTAACAAAAACTTTTTCTGAAATTTCAAACACATCTGCTTTGCAATTTTACAGTAAAACCTTTATTCTTAATGAAAATTTCTGTAAATATTAGGCAAAATATTTTTGAATTTAATGTCTCGTATTTTTATTTAAAAAGAAGCACATTAATGTTCAATTAATGTAGATAATGTAATCAAATTTCAAGTTCCGATCCGTTAAATCCACAATTTATTTCTACAGTATTGAGAAGGTGCCGGCGATCGGAAATAATATAAACCGATGGCACATACATGTACGGAAGCGCGGAGGTGATGGAGGCGCGTGTGTCGAAGCGAGATACGTCGAAGATCGATCGACTTCCGGTCATGCGAAGGAATCAAAAGATTCGAGAGGGAGAGAGGTGGGGAGAGGGGGGGGGGGGTAGTTCGAACCGCAGCTCCTATATTAAACGTGGAGAACGCATTATCCAGTAATACGCCCGGTTGCATCCGGCATTATCGGAAACTCGTTGAACGGTTAACATATACGTACGAAAAGCCCCGCAGACGTCAACGAGCGAACTGAGTTCCGCATGCCGATTTAGCACTGCTCTATGCGATTCTGGTGTCTATGACAATACATGGTATGTATGCATCGCTTTGTGATGTGCCCTTAGGGCGAACATATTACCGAGGAGTTATCAGGAAATCGGTGACCAAAATAGGGCACACACTAAAATTGGTACCAACCTCTCTTGTCCGCAAACGTCCACAATTATTTTCTCGTTACTTTTACAAATAAAAACATGTTGCGCATTTTACAAAAATATTGCGCATTACGCAAAAATATTGGGCATTTTACAAAAGTGTTTGTTCATTTGTCAATTTTTTTTTTTTTTTTTGTTAAAATTAACAAATAAAATAAAATTAACAAAATTAACAAATAAAATAAATAAAATTGAAAAAAAAAATTGTTTGCTATTATTATAAATACATCTCGCAGTCACTGCAGCTAAAGGTAGCAAGGTTTCGTCTCGCGAAAGTGCGTTCGGACCAAAGCAGTGGCTTAGGGGATGACAATAGGGGATGATTGAAACAGAATCGCTCGCTAATCAAGAAATTATACAATGCCCGTCACGAATTAATAATCCCGTGAGAAATTCTTCTCTTTTTTCTCCGTCGACAGGACCGCCTCGACTGACTCGCCGAGGTAAAATATAAAGTGTCTATTATGTATATCCACCGCCTCGTTTGCATCGTAGTAGAGCCCGAGGGTGTGATATATAGATAGTGCGGGGTGCATTGTGCTCCCGTGTCTCTGCAGCAGCACGCGACCGGCAGAAGCAGCAGAAGCAGCAGCAGCAGCGGCAGCATGACTGAGCCTTAGCCCAGAGAGGATCGATACCTCGAACTCTCTCAGGGTCTCCTACGTCGGGTGAGACGCAAGACGCCGCACCAGCGACCAAGAACTCACTCGCTCACCCCCGTCTTTCCCTCTCGATAGCGAAAGGCTGGAAGCTCGGCGAATCGGTGTAGCAAATCCAGGAGCAAGCAGCTTCGTCATGGTAACCGGGACGCTTATATCCGGTTGTTCCCCTTTGCCATCAGATGCAAGGATGCCTCTGAGAAACGCGAGGCACTTTTCCCTAATAACGAAACGCAAGGTTCTTACCTCGCGAAAGCCATCCGGGGATAAAATTAACGTCAGCTTTACGCACCCTAATGGAAAGCCGGATGTTACTTCCCTCCGAAGATGCGCCGTTAGCGCCGCAGCCTGCGTCGGAGCGCGGATTAATAACGGGCTGCGAGAGCCCTCACAAATAAAAGTGAAAAGGGAATAAAACGAGAAAATGTAAAGGTTCAAATTTAATTATTATTATTTTTTTTTTTTTAAATCGCGCTACCCGATTCGCCCCCGATGCGGCAGTCGAGTCCGAGACGGCTGCAGCGTACCCGAGAAGTTTAACGATCGTGGGTACTTCGAACGGTACCGGTGCCCTGAAAATTTTACTTTCGAGCTTCGGCAATATCGGATTTAATTTAATTTTAATTAGTCGCACGTGTTTAATTAAATGCTGAGGGGGTTGAGCCGGCATCCATCGGCGAACGAATTATCGTTCGAGCTATAGTGGGAAACTGTGACGCGGGACCATTTTTCGAGACTCTGCAATTTTTTTTTCTTCTTTTTTTCTGATAAATTTTACCTTTTCGTAATTTAATCCTCGATGGAAATAGTATGGGGCGAAATGTGCGTATATAGTGTGACGAATATAGAGGCGACATGAGACAATATACATATGTATATATATATGTTCGAAAATTCACATGTGAAATCGCAGATGTATGTAGCTGCGAAACTCCGAGTTTAGATCCTCTGGGTCTATCAATTCTGGATAATTTCAATTCGTAGCCATCCCCCAGACGCCGTTTTCTTTGCGGCAGAAATTAATTCAATTAGAGGGCTTGAGTCGAGAGCGCTGCCCGTGCACCTACGGCGAAGGTACGTGCGAGCTATGAAATTAAAGCTCCCGAAGGACGATGGGGTAATCGTCAGGTAATGGAGGAGAGGAACAGTGGACGAACAATTTGTGGAAAGTGTCCGGGCGCGCATGCACCTCACTCGTGGCGTAAAGCTATATCTGTGTGTACTATAGATATCGCTCCGAAGAAATTAAAAAATTCATAGCCAATATTTCGAGGATAATCCGTCGATAATCCCCATTTCCACAGTAATCGGGCACTTCCTATTTCTGTAAGTGACTCTCCCGTCTTTATTATTAACCCTCATACTGTATGTACATGAATGCACAGTAACATAGGCGTCAAATTTCGTCGTCCACGATTCTTTGTTGTCGTTAATTTTACAAAAAAAAAAAAGTTGTCAATTTTACAAATATTTTTTATTATTTCGACCCAGTTTATAGAAATTTTGGAAACTAAAGAGTTAGTTAAAAGTATAAACATTTCTCAATGTGTATGTTATATATACATATATATATACTATGTATACACAGACACTGTATATTGTTCGGTAGAGCGTTAGAACGTGGGCATAAGCTGGTGGTGAGGAAACGATTTTCATCCAGTTTCGAGGATCGTCCGTTTTCCACGGCAAAAGCGTTTCTCTCGATCCTCCGACAAAGCGCCTCTTTCTCGGCCTCTCATACCATCTTTCTCTCTCTCTCTCTCTCTCTCTCTCTCTCTCTCTCTCTCTCTCTCTCTCTCTCACTCATCCCGCTGAGATACCGCGAGGGTACCGGCGATGTAGCACTTCCGGTTCCTCCTAGCCGGGGAAAAGGAAACGCCTCTCCGCCACTGTACCTCGGCCAGCAATCCGCCGCTTTCGCTTTTCCCCTTTCTCTTTATCTCCCGTTTATGCCCCTTTGCCGCTCATTCGCAACCACGCGGATTCCCGCTTTATCGCTCATCGCTCCAAACTCGCCGACTACCGTCGAGATACACTCGTGCACCCGACAGTTTTGCGGCTGCGGTACAAACTCGAAATATTTTGTAGCATCGAATTGAAAAAAAAAAAGATGAGTGTCGAATTTTCGCAACTCCATCGACAAACGGTAGATCAGTCGAACAATGCTGATTATATCATTTTCATGAAAACACCTACTTTTTTTAAATTGTGGAATTAAACAAATTTAGAATTTTTGCTTAAATTCAGCATTTTTATCAAATGGGCTGAAGGACTTCAGTCGATGGCCCGTTGACAATATGTGAATGCCATTATAATTGTGTAAATGTATAAATATTTAAAAACTGTAACGATCGCCATTGCATCATATGTATCGTTAATAAATACACTCTTAATACTACTTAAATAAATGTGGAATTTTGAAGAAATTTAGAATTTTGAAGCACTGTAGAATTTGGAAGAAATGTAAATTTCTTAATAAACTTAGAATTTTTGAGAGTATCAATCGTGGACTCTGCAGTGAACACAAAGCTCGCGTCGAAGAAATTATTCTCGCAACCTCGAAAACCACGCCCGTCGGCACCGAGAGATATCCGTGAGAAGAGAGGACAAAAAAAAACGAACCGGAAGTGAGTGCGGTTGACAATGGTATTCCCGATGAAGAGTAATTTTCGTGATCGGTGCTGGCACACTCGCTCAATTTCTCGAATAAATTGTCGGCAGTTATGCGGAGGCAAACCGCATGTAGGCCACAACGGAGGGAGATAAGAATGAAGAGGAAGACGCGTCGGACACTTTCTAAAGGGTGAAAAATAGAGCGCGTGGAATTTATTCGGTGGGAGGGATGAGATCCGCGATTACGGGCGCCAAGTGGCCTCCATCATTTTTTTTTTTTTTTTTTTTCTCAGTAGCAGCCGCAGCGTCCGAGATAAGTGTGCTGCAGCGGTGCTAAACGCGTCGACAGGAAACAGTATTCGCGATGACGCTGACGGTGGCGGGCAAATCCCGAGCAAGCATCCCCTATCGCGTCGCTACCTCCGCGACGAGCGAAGGGTACACTTGTCCGACGTCGGGAGCACGCTCGAGGGAACAAAAATTTATGACCACGAAGATCGTGACTGATAACGACGCACCGGCGTCACATTGTCCAAGAGACGTGAGACGAGCGGACGTGCACGAATACCTCTGTCCGTTTATCAAAGAGACGAGATGGGATTGAGATAATACCTGTATGAATTGAAACGAAAAATTCGAAACCTAGATATAGGATTCCGAGCAACCGATATGACATAATTTTTTCCAATGATATATTATCATAAATCACAACAGTAATATATTTTGTTTTATTGTGCGTTTAATGTATTTTGTGAATTATCGAATAACGAAGCAATATCTCAGAGTCGTATCGATCGGACGATACAAAAACAGTTTCGAATTCAGAAAATTGGATCACCGAATCTATAACATTTTCGTAAGAATCCATGAAATCTGAACAGTAAAAATAATACCAACGTTCATTGTCCACAAAGAAAAGAAAAGTTTGTAAATTTTACAGATACTTTCTTGTAATATTAACACGAACAAGTTTGCAGATCTTTTGGGACAAAATGGTTTGTTAAATGTGCGATCGATTTTTGCTGTTTAATAAACGTCAGTAATACATTTTTGGCAGCTGATTTATTGTTCGTTATTTTTTTTCATATTATCATCATCATTATTATTTTAAGGGATGGTGAATATACTGAGATTTTATAACAGTCTGTAAATCGGACGAACCAGCGATGGCCACATATGAGACGTATAATAATGTACAGACGCGGCGCATGGATAGTGCGATAATAACAAGAATAAATGAACAAGAACAAATTTGTAGAGGTTTTTGGGACAAAGCGGTTAATTAAAAATACAAGCTACTTTTACTCTTGCGATAAACATTAGCAACACGTTTTTGACAACTTATTGATCGTTGGCTATTTTTTTTATAACGATAATAATTATTATTGTTTTAAGGTATGTCGAATGTACTGAGATTCGGAACAGTATGTAAAGCGGATGAGCCAGCGTTGGCCACATAGACACGTATAATGATGTACAGACGGGGACATGGATAGTGCGAGGATACGAGAGAAACAAGTGTACTTACCGACGCATGTGGCCAGCAGCCAAATGGCGATGAGGCTCCGAGGAGTGGTGAACCTGGAAGCACAAAGTAGACGCAATTATAGTTGGGATTCGTGTGGAGAGACGAGCTTGCGATAGGGTTGCAATCCGATGAGTCTGCTAAGGGACCAGAGAGTGCAACGGGGCTTTTCGGTCTATGTGCTCTCGAATCTACGGCAGAGCCTCGTAAAAGGGAATTATACCCCTCTGCCGCAACGGGATAACTCGGGGGTTTTCAACTTCGTCCCCTCATGCCCCCCCTCTCTCTCTCTCTCTCATCCACTCTCACGATCTATCTTTCTCATTCTCTTAAGAGATGCGTATCTTGCTCTCGCTCTTGCCACGTTAATCCGAACTTATCTTAAACTACGATAGAGAAGAATCGTTCCGGGACGGAAGTCTGTCTTAGGAGAAAAAAAAAAGATGAAATTCAGCGAATGCGGAAGGATTTAATGCTTTCGTCTTTTCCTCACTTTCGTATAGATGTGTTTTTTTTTTTTCCGATGAACTGATTTACTTACAAAATACGTATCTGGCTCTCGCTCTTGCCGCCTTAATCCAAACTTGTCTTAAACTGCGATAGAGAAGAATCGGAGTCACTATTACGAAGAAAAAGGAAAAAATTTAGCGAACCGGGGAGGATATAATCCTTTCGGCTTTTCTTCACTCTCGCATAGGTGAGGGCATTTTTTTTTTTTTTTTTGTTAACTGAAGTGTGGGCGATTTTGTTGAACGGGACGGTCAGCGCTCCGTTTATCGATTCGGGTTTTATTGACAGAGCTATATGTACAGAGGCGAACATTGACGGCGACTTCACCGTCGAAACACGAGCGCCCGAAGGGTGGGATTTTCGAGGTGATAAGGGTATCTGGCATTGATTGGATACGCCATCCTCCGAGAAGAGCGTCGATAACAGATCCTGTTCGAGTGCCCTCTGTCCAGTCGAATCGAATCGTGGCAGGTACGATGAGAAAATCATTCGCGTGAGAGCTATCCCGTACATTAGGCCGAAGTTAGCGACCTGCGTTGACGACCTGCGACGCACGGTTTTGAATGGGACTGTCCGCGCCTCAACATCGGATGCACAAAAACAATTGTTACACACGCGATGTATTTCAATTAACTGCATGCTCAGATTAATTCAAAATTTGGCAGACTTGTTCTCAACGGTGTAAGAGAACATTCCTGAATTTTTTCTGGCGACGAAAATTTCGCCATCGGTATAAATTAACATACCGTCAATTCGGCGAGTTTTACCTAACAAATGGATGCCAAAAGTGGCAAAATTGCCGTCGTCAGAAAATTTTAAGTACGTATAGTTTTCTTACACATTCGAGAATATTCATACCAAATTTTAAGTCGAATAGAGCATGCGTGTACTTTTTGGCATCCATTTGTTAGGTAAGACTCGCCGAATTGACTGTTTGTTAATTTATACTGGTGGCGAAATTGCCGTGGTGAAAAAAAATTCATGAACGTTCTCTTACACCGTTGAGAAGAAGACTGCCAAATTTTGAATTAATCTAAGCATGCATTTAATTGAAATATATCGCGTGTGTAACAATTCTTTTTGCGCATCCGATGTTGAGGCGCCGACAGTCCTATCCAAAACCACGCGTCGCAGGTCGCCAACGCAGGTCGCTAACTTCAACCTCATATCCCGTACGACTTCGGGATTTGTTACGTTGAAAAATTGCTACTCATTATTCGCTAACAAGAACGATAAGTAATTAATGATAATGAATATAATATTGGTCCGTTCCGTAGCATAGAAGGAAAATGCGGAATGCTCGAGGAATTTTAAATATGGTGAAAGCGGTGAATACACCTTCATTAGCACGTGTTTCAATTGTGTATGGGCCGGGCCGTATTACCCACTTTTGCACCAACTAGCGAATTTTAGGACCACTGCGGATTCCCCTGTGTAAGTCTCTCTGTAAGTCTGTCCATAAGTCTCTTCGTAAGTCTCTTGATAAGTCCCTTAGTAAGTCTCTCCGTAAGTCTCTACGTAAGTTTATGTACAAATCTCGGAGTACACAGTAAAATGGGTTACCATCGTTCCATGTCCGCATACATTCACAATTGTTTTCTTGCTAATTTTACAAAAAAATATTTGTTAGATGGACAATCATTTTTGTAAAATGAACAAATATTTTGGGAAAATGGACAATTTATTTTGTGCAATTGATAAGAAATGAATTGTGAACGTTTGCGGGAACGAAACGTTGGTACCCATTTTTATTGTGTATTTTTTGTTCTATTTATACTTTAATTTCTATTCAGTCCAACTTCGTCGTGCTCTTCCATCCTCTCTTGCTCTTTATTCAGCCTGCCTATAACTCTTTACTACTACTGCATTACGCCCTTAAAGAAGTTATCCGACGATCCAATAAAATTCTATATATCAAGCTATCTATCTATGTCTGAAAGTGTCTGTCTCTGAGTGTCCAGAGGCACACACCGTACTTTATTACATCGCAGTTTATTGGCAAACTGATCGATGTATAAAAGCAGTCAATTTTTATTCGTGATCGTACGGATGAATGACGAGAAATTAAGGGTAAGCAAAAAGCTCGTAACCCCGAGAAAGTGACTCTCCGAGAGTTCCAACCTTATCGTGTCGCTATAAATTCAACGTAACGCAGAGCTCCGCTAACCCGCTTGAAATTATAATTAATGCGCCCCCGAGGCGACGTGTCCACGGTCAGCGGTATACTCTCCGTGCCGGTTACGAAATGATTCATAAGTGCGCGAGTCGGGCGGATGCTGGAATTTTTAAAGTATTGCGAACGATCCCTCAAAGACCGGTATATACCGGTAAACATATATTTATACATTTACACAATGCTTACAATGCTAATGTTACAGCGCAATATCATGATGGAATTACTCGGCTGAGCTCAACAACGCAATGAAACTTAATAATAAAATGATGAGCGTGATAAATTTCTTCAAGCGGAAATAATCCTTATCGGACTCGTGTTATACGGTCAAAAGAGATTTATTAATTAAAAAAAAATATCTTTCTAAAATCAATTTTTCATAAATATTGTTAAATATTGTGTATGATTTATGAAATATGAGAGATGGACGAATGCTGCGATTTTTAAAGAATTACCTCAAACCCTGAAAGATCGATATGTACCGGTAAGCATATATTTATACATTTACACAATCTTTTAATATTACAGCGCAATATCAAGATGGAATTACTCGGCTGAGCTCAACAATGCAATGAAACTTAATAAAAAAAAAAAAAAAAAACATCAGCGTGATAAATTTCTCTCTTACTCATCAAGCGGAAATAATCGTTAGACGGTTAAAAGAGATTTATCAATTTATCAAATATTTCCCGTCGAAAAAGATCTAGAATCATTCTTTTTATAAATAAATCCGCGTCCTTGACCAAAAAAAAAAAAAAAACGTCAAATTGTAACACGAAAGTAATTACGGACCTTCGCGAACGAGAAAACTTTGTAAAATATACAACCCCTTTATACCGTCGCACCACCCCGAGAAAATTAATATTTCATAAATATCCTTCGCGATAAATAATTGACCAATCATTTTTTTTTCATCCCATTTTTTTTTTTTTTTTTATACCAACCCAACGACGGAGTATATTTTTTCGCGCACGGGAGGGCGAGATCGCAGAATGTTCATGTAATTGGATCCCGCAGCCGCGTGTTAGCCGGCCGCCGGTGGTGATAAATATTTTCGTTCTATTTTGTTTTTTTTTTTTTTTGTTCTCGCGACAATATCGAACACGAGAAGAAAATGCAGGGTTTTAAAGAACACGCGAGACACGACGCCCGTGGAATAATTTGAGTAAGATTAAATGACCCCGACCGCCCCGGCGAGACTCGCCGCCCTGGACCGGAAGCTTCTGAAATTATATAATGCACTTCTCTCCGCGACTGTGCGCAGCCTCACTCTTTCTCCGCACTCTGTGCGGAAGTGCGCGCCAGTTTGTGTATACGCTTTTCACCGGATCGCAAAGGCCGCCCAAGTGCTGTTAACGGGCTTGGGCGCGGGGGTCTGAAAATTTTGCAAGTTCACGCGGAAGGGTTGCAAAACGCGCAGAGCGGACGCCACATCTGCGCCGACCTGTCGCACACAGACCGTTAATTAGCCCGACAGAAACACCCCGCCCGCCCCGCCTTCGCCGGCGATTTAATTGCCCGCGACATAGTCGACTTCGTGCACGCGGTGCGTTCCGCGGATACTTTCGTACATCTCGTACAGCCCGCCACAATACCCCTCGTTATCCCTCAATCGCCGAGTTTCTGTGCGGGAAAAATGTCCGGAGGCTAATAATGATAATGTTCATGATTTTAATTGACTGTACTACGTTAATTTACGATCGCTCGCCATTTGAGACACTCCGAATTCCGTCTCGCTATGAATACTAATTAGAGGCGGAGAGACACTTTATCTTTTTGTGGAGAATGTTTGATGTATGGATTTAATTTTGCAGGCAATTTTTCATTGTTATTTTACGATTGTTATTTCGCGATGGAAAATTAAACGGTAGTATTGTAATAATATTGCCTGTGTTTTGTGTACCTTAAATTTACATTCGGGCGAAGTAAAATGCATTTTGCGAGAATATTTCTGTGGGTGTGTCCACAGACTGATAATAATGATGGTCCTGTTTTTAATTGACTGTAGTACGTTAATTTACGATCACGGGTCATTTAAGACAAGTATGAGATATCGTCGTCGCAATCATTTTTTTCTTTGCAAATTTTCATGTTAACGCGAATTACGGTTGTTACTTCGCGACGGATTATGAAACAGAAATATTGCAATATATTGCCTATATTTAGGTAAAAATAAAAAATCGAAAAAATCTTGGTTTTTTTCGGCAATTCTGTGAACTTTCCGACTCGGAGCATATCTTCTTTTAAATGCACGGAAAGTAAAAATTAGCATTAATTTTATTTAAACCCTCATGAATTATTGATGCGGCACGTAATGCAAAAACATGGACTTTCTATACAGGAAAAGTATCCGGAAGCTAATAATATTCATGACTTTAATTGACTGTACTACGTTAATTTACGATCACCTGCCATTTAAGAAACTTGGAATTCCGTCACTTGATTGATACAAATTACACACGGTCAGACTCTTTATCTTTCCGTCAAGAATTCAACAGTATATAGATAATATATATTCTGTAATGTGAAAATATATACATACATATATATATGTATATATATATATATTGTAACGACCGAGGGAAAGAATAACTCGCGTATTTGGTTGTGGGGCGGATATTATTGGTATAATCACGGCTATGTATCCCGAGTATGAACTGTCACACGTCTGTCCGTTCAGACGTCCCGGTCCAGACTCTCTATATGACGATCGATCGATATGGCATCGATCGTCCGTTCGTTTGTCTATTGTCAAACCTAACTAATATCGTGTGTCCTAACGAATAGTCAGCTACATATTCGTTACAATATATTTACAGGCATGAGGTATTGCCGTCACAATTGCGTTTTCTTTGCAATTTTTCATGATAATTTCACGATTGTTAAAATTAAACAGAAACATCGTAGTTTCT
This sequence comes from Amblyjoppa proteus, assembly GCA_963922035.1. Classification (NCBI taxonomy): domain Eukaryota; kingdom Metazoa; phylum Arthropoda; class Insecta; order Hymenoptera; family Ichneumonidae; genus Amblyjoppa; species Amblyjoppa proteus. The sequence goes on from OY998230.1 coordinate 9,274,325, forward strand.
CGCCTATATTACATTTACGAAAAAAAAAATGCAATATTTTTCATCTCGAGGCTAATACCAGAAGCGTGTACTATTATTATTATTATCATCATCGATAATTACCACCGTGATCTTAGACACGCAATGTCACACTCTACTGCGTAGTAACGACAATGAAAAAAAAAGAATATAATTTTTTTAGCGCAGAAAATTGCAAATTTTATTCGATCATTTGATCACAAATAATTTCCGTTTATTGAACGCTGCATTGCAAGGTCTACCGTACTAGCAGATTGTTCGGCAGACGCCCGGAGCAATGTCCTGTCGCAGAGTGATCCTTCTTATCATTTTATTGTTTCAACGATTTCGAAGAACACTTTATTATTTGAGTTTCTTCGGTGAAATTGGCTGCAAAGAGGATAAGTTCGGGGCGTCGAGCAAAAGCCGCCCTCGATCGCGTGCGTGACAAAAATTGTCAAGCCGCGCCATTATCGAACGAGGGTCGAACGTCGTGCGAGAGAAAAGTTTTGACGGCTTTGCCCTCCCGTAAATCCTCGAGGATTTGTATGAAGGAATTCACGGTCGCGCGAGTGAGGAAACGAGGGGTTAAAAAAAAAAAAAAAAAAACACACACAGAGAAAAAAAAAGGAAAGGAACAAGCGTAAAAGTAAAACTTGGCCAGGGAGCAAATTGGGCATCGGGGATTTAACGGAAAATCCGCGGTCGGTCGGTGCGGCGATGCTGCGTGGTCGGTGGGAATTCGCCAAAGAGGTCCGACGAGGGAAATGAGAAAATATCGGTCGACGAGCGCATACCGCGAAACTCGGCTCTGACCGGCTGCGAGCGTTACAACTACCTCTTGCTCCCCTTATCTGCCGGCAGGGATTGAAGAGTCGGGCGGGATTCAATCCGTATACGCGGTCCAATATTAAAGCTCAGAAAGTGGAGCGTAAGGCTGAAGGGGGGGGGCCCGGTGCGCTCTCGAGCCGATTGTTGAGAGGGGCCACCGACTCTGATTCGGCTTCGATCAAGTTGATGTATTGACTCGGTAGGAAAAAAAAAAAAGAAAGAAAAAAAAAGAAATCGACACGAGCGACGAATAACTCTCACCGGCTATCGGAGGTTGTATGTAGCGAGGAATATGGGAACTGCGACTCCCCGGAAAGTCCTTCCGAGCGGCTAGTATTCTTTTTTTCCCCACGTGGGAAAGAAAAAGAGCTTGAAAAAAATCAACAAAAAAATTACCCAATAAAATCGCGCGATACATTTCTGGTGAGTGAAATTTCCGATAATCCGATTGAATAAAGATTTTTAAATCAAATCGTTATCGATCGAATTCCCTGACGAATAAATGGGGAGGGAGGATACATGGCTCTGTGTATAATAAAATGAAAATTGCGATACGACGAGCAACTTTTCTTGAGTTTCGGTATACGTGTCTACCGTGTATGTATGGTTATACATTGTATATTGGTTTCTCCAAGATTTCTCAAGCGGCAGGGACTTATTGACTCGTCCGAAGAATCGACGTGTAGGAAGGGTGGGGGGGGGAGGGGAGGGGAGCAGGATTCTCGACGCAGACTGTACAAAGCAACGAAAAATCGTACCGCTGTTGCACGAAGAGTTCGAACCCGCCCTCTTCCCCAGAGGCTCGTGTCGTCGACGCGCGAGATAAAATATCGTCTCCAACTCTCCAACGCCAAACTCTCTCCCCCCACCCGTCCCTCGATGGAGCTCCATAACAGCCCCTCGGTAATAGAAAAATTTCACGATAGAAAAATACGCTCGGGTCGCATCGTCTATGACGCGAAAACAAACATAATCGTGGGTAAAATATTCGATGCAAAGTGGCGTGACAGTGTTCGTAAAAGGGGTGATCGTTCGGCAGTTCTGTATCTTTTTTTTGTTTAATTACAAGGAATGTAAAAATCAGTTGTTAATAAAAAAAAAATGTAATGAAAGTAATAAATATTACAATTCCTATGAGTTATGCGCTCCGTCGTGCAAAAGCAAGAAACTTTTCATTTTTAATTTGCGAACAAAAAAAATCATAATCACTGAAAAAAGGGGGATTTATTTATTTATTAATTTCAAGGGAAATAAGAAAAATTGTATGATAGAAAAATACGCTCGGCTCGTATCGCTTATGATGCGAAAATTAATATAATTAAAGGCAAAGTAAAATTGTGGATAAAAAAAATATTCGATGGAAAAATTTTAGTTTCGATTATCCGAATTTTTGATTATCCGAAGTAGTGCCAGTCCCGAAGGGTTCGGATAATCGAGGTTCAACTTTAAATAGTGTGAGTGATAGTGCAATAGTGCGATTGCAGGTAACAATATCCGCCCGAAAGCCGTATACGCGTGTTGTTAATTTTGCTCGATCATAACAACATTCATAGATTATTCGACCGGTTAGCGTACCGCCTAAACGAAATTATTTTAAAGCGATCACCCGCTCAGTTTGCTCACCCTACGAGCCGTGAGCGATTTTAATCCAGTGGGAATTTCCGGCGCCGCATCGTATCGCGAGCCCTCATGTATCCGCATCGCGCACGCCCGCGAGCTTTCGTCGCACGTTCATGAACATAATGTACTCATCGTCAAAGCGACGGACTCTCCATGCTCGTACAAACAATTTACAGGTCATGCAGATTAAAGTGAAAAAAAAAAAAAAATGGTTATATAAATTTAAAAAAAAAATTTATTTTACTTTCAATTTATCTAACACTTTTTTCCACTTTTTTACTTCTTTCATTTATAAAAACGATGGAGGTTCCAATAAAGTGAGCGCCATCAATTGTTGGAAGATTAAAAAAAAAAAAAAAAAAAAAAAATCGTGCGTGAAGAATTAATGATTATTTTTTAGCGCGGCAGCAAACATCCCGGCACTACAATTCGTGCGTGCAATGTTAATAAATCAGCTCGATTTTGGCACCCTCGCGAATGGAGAAGGCAATCGAACGGTGGAGTTGTCACCCGTGACATAAATCGTTCGCATTCGATAGTCGCGCGTCCGTCTATCGACGTTTGGGCATCACGCGCGTATCCGAGCGACGGGAGATTGTGAGAGCGACCGGCGGTCACGCAAAATCGGAAGAGTTATCAGTTGCACGCTCGGCGAAGTATCGGGCAACGATTTATCGGGTGACGATGATTGAAATTTGTAATTCTCGAATTACGAGCTTTTCCGTAATGAGATATCATGAGAGCGGCTCGTCGCGAGGCTCGGATAGGGGAGAGCGGGACAGAATTAAACAATCGGGCAAAACGGGATAACGAGACGACAACACGCAATTTTCCAATAACTTTTGGATGGTGGCGGTGATGGTAAGTGGGGCAAAACGGCCTTGAAAATTCCGATGTATCGTTGGGACAAAATTGTCAGCCAAAAACTATTGGACAATTCCGTTTTAGCCCCGCTATTCCGTTTTGCCGCACTGTCTCATTTCGCCCCGCTCTTGCCCGCTCGTGTCGGCTCATTGTTACGAGCTTTGCAATTCGGTACCAGAGTGGGTGTATTGAATTCCGTACGAGACGAGATTCGGCTCTGCGCGCGCAAGCTTTTATACACAGTTATAACTTTTCGATCATCGATCGTCAAAGTTTCGGAGATCCCGGCACGCTCGACGAGAAGCAACGCCCGTCGCTCGTCGCAACTCTCGAAACTCTAACGAGCTTCGCAGACACCGCAACTGGCATTGTACGATTATTGCGAAACATTTTTTTTTTTTCCTCTTTTTTTCTCTTTTGTTTCTTCTCTGTCGACCGACACCTATAGAGCGTACCCTACGCTCCGGTAACTTCCGACTTCAATCCTCTTCGCGCACCTCCACTCCCAGTGACACGGCGGTCTCACCTTTTCGCTCATGCGAAAACTACTCCGATTTGCCGTTTGCACGACCAAGTGGCTTTCGCTCCTCTCCGCTGCTTTCGTTAAATTTTAACGAGGAATATGTCGGTCGAGCTTCGCGTGAAAGAATGACTCGATGGTTCGCGACGAAACGAATTACTCAAACAAAAAGAATAATTTGCAATTGCGATAGCGAAAAAATAATACACTCAATATTAAAGAAATTTGCTTTTTGTGAATGACTGCACGATTGATTTCCAATAGTAAAAATTAGTCGTATCAGGAAAGCTTTTAAAATTTGTTGCTGAATCTTACTGAGCCATGATCGACACGATGTGGTAAGCGCTGTTTTAATCGATTGCAATCAATTAAATTCACCGTTTAATCGATGAAATTTTAGGCACAAAGTTTTTCTGAGAAAAAACTTCTCGAGCCTGAGAAAACTTATGAAATTTTTTCAGACTCGAATGATATCGATGGTTTATTCTATGAGAGCGGCTTAAATTGTGTAGACGCGTAGCATGAGTAAACAATTTTTTTTTTTTTTTTTTTTTTTTTTTTTTTTTTTTTGTATCGCGAAACAAGTAATTCCGACAAGTGGCAATCTGCCCATTGGCACGACAAGATACGATCGTTTATAGCTTTTCATCCGTTTTGCGATGGTCCAACTTTATATGGGCTAATATCGATGAAGATTCTCGGCGTGCAACTTGTTTCTGCAAGATTCTCAACGACGTGTGTGTGTGTGTGTGTGTGGGAAATGAAGACGCCTTCTTATTCCGCAGCAGGCTCAAGAAACGGTACAAACTCCGCCACGTGACCGGAACACGATTACACGATCCGCTTAATACGGAACGTGAGGCCGTTACACACCGGTGTAAGGGAACTCGTCTCTCGTGCGGAGAGTTAATACAGCACACGGTAAAAAAAAAAAGAAAATTTTCGTACGTTTAAAAAATATTTCTTGTCGACAAAGGTCCATAATTTTTTATAGTCATTTGTACAATTTTTCATCGTCAATTGTACAATTGTTGATCGTCAATTGTACAATTGTTGATCGTTAATTGTACAATTGCTGATCGTTAATTGAACAATTGTTGATCGTTAATTGTACAATTGTTGGTCGTTAATTGTACAATTGTTGATCGTTAATTGTACAATTGTTGATCGTTAATTGTACAATTGTTGATCGTTAATTGAACAATTGTTGATCGTCGATTATACAATTTCCTTTATCATCGAAAATCTGTATTTTTAACTACAAAAAAAAATTAATTATGAATTTAAAAAATTGAGGACGATTCTAAACAACAAATGTTTGTTAAGCGTATGTTTCTTAATTTATCCGTCTTTGTACGATCTCAAAATTGTTCTCTTCCCACTGGTGCGTGCAAATTGAGATAAAACTCGGTAAAAAAAAAAAAAAAAGTTTGTAGATTGTACAATAATATTTCTTGTCAACAAGAATTCACGACTCTGTTTATCGTTGACAGTAAAATTTGTACTAATCGTCGAAAAACCGTATTTTCAACTGCAAATAAAATACAAAATCAAACACGCAAAAAAAGAGAGCGGTCGTTTCCGGAAGGGAAATGTTTGTTGAACGCACGAACCCGTTTTACCGTGTTTGGACTATCTCGAATTTGTTCTTTGCCCCGGTCGTGAATGCAAACTGAGATAAAACAGCGGAAAGTCGTCAGAATTTGTTATCAGCGCCCTCAGAGTATAATGCCTCGAGCCCTTTCGGCATTTCCGTCCAACAGCCAAGATAGGGGAGGGCGGGGCAAAACGGAACCCCGGGGCGAAACGGACCATTTATCAAAATTTCTTTTCGCTCGACACAGAAAAAACCCACTCTCGGATGTCGAATGTGGCTCCGTTTCGCTCCGCACTCCCACACAGTAAAAAATATTTGTACATTTTACAACAACTTATTGTCCACAAACGTCCACAATTTTTTATTCGTTAATTTTCCGATCCCACCATGCAGTTTCTAGTTTTACAAAAAAAAAAAAAAAAAAAAAAAAGTACAAACTAAAATTGTCAATGGCACAGGAAATGAAAGGACAGCTTTCTATACTCAAACTTTAACAAGCGAGTTTGTTACTTATTAAAAAAAAAAAAAATTATTTTTACGAAACTTCGTACTTCGATTTTATGAAATTATTATTTTTTTACTGTGCACCGCAAGAATTAACCGACCGATCTCTTCGATGTTTCCTCGAAGTTTCCGAGCTTCCCGTATCTCCCGCTCCAGCAGTTCGCGAACGCGGACGTGAGGCAGCGTATGCCGGGCGATGATCGCGGCGTCGCATTGTCATCGGCGCCCGGTGCGGAGCGTTTAAACTTTATCGCCCGACGACGAGGAGGCGAGAGCCAAGAAGAGTTTTCGTCGCGTAACGCGCGACGAAGCTACCGGCGACGAAATTTCTGCCACGGGGAAAAACGTGGCTCAGACTTCCGGCGAGAGCGCGAACACACACCGGCTGTTCGCGCATCCCTCGGAGAGACTTTTCCGCGCCGAGAGAACTTTCGAGATTTCGGTCCGGAAGGTGGGGGGAAAAAAAAAAAAAAAAAAAAAAAAAAAATGAAGAAAAAAAAGAGAAAGTATTTCGAAAGTATATATGAATGAATATATATGCAGCCGGAAAGTCGAGAATTTGCGTGGAGAATGCACGATGGAGGGGGGAGTCGCACCCATACGAGAGTGCAAAGTAATACGGTCGACGTGTGTCGGTCGGGAAAAAGAAGTTTTCCGCGGAAAAGGCACTTCCGCACGTCAACGGGGGAAAAAATTCGTTACCCACCCATTCAGCAAAGGGCTTCTCAGCTCGACGAGAGGCTTCCGTCGCTCTCTCGCCCTGCCTATTTTTATACACGTACACACGTACCATTCCGAGGCCAAAGCTCCCCGAGTCTTCGGCTCCGCGGTTGCCGCGGAGGCAAAGTCCCCCGACAGACTTTACGCAAATTCTCGCGGGGTTGCCGGAAGGCGGAACACCGAGAAATTCGATTATTCCACTTTGGTTCACGGTGAAAAGTGAATTCGAAAATATAGGCACTCGCTCTCACAGAATAACGTCTCGCGGTCCCGCACAGGCCCGAGAGCTGCGGCTAAATACCCTTAAAGAGAAGGCGATATGGCAATCTTTTTGTGTTCATTCTTGGTGTAGAAAAAAAAAAATTGTATGAAAATTAATGTACCGGTGCTCGGAAGTTTTTATGCATAAAGTGGTGTGTCATTAATTAAGTGACGTACGGTATTTTAGAAACTTAAAAAAATTCTTTACTCTTTATTTACTCCAGTTTACTTTAAATAATTCTACAATAATTTTTAATATAAAAGCACCTTGATTCCAATAATTTACTTTAATTTCACTATAAAAGTGTATTGATTTTTCATTCCAATTGCACATTTAGTTTGTATTCAAGTACGCCTATTGGCAGGCACAATTAATGTTTCCTATCGAAGAGTGCAAATGACGGACGACGATTACCCACCGTATTCATCCTTACGGTGAAAAAAAAAAAATTCGTATGAAATTTAATGCACCGGTACTGAACTGAAAAGTTAACTGGAAAAAAAAAAAAAAAATTACCATACGCTATAATGAAAACTTAACTTTTAATCATTTACGTTAGTCTTTACAAATAAAAATAGTTTGATTCCAATAATTTACCATAATTTCACTGTAAATCTATATTAATTTTTCATCACAATTGTCCATTGAGTTTTCATTTGCGTACGTTCGAATTTTTGTTGATTTGGAAGCACAATTAATGTTTCCGATCGAAGGATTTAATGGCGAACGATGATTGGCGAACGGGGTCAATCGGACTCTTCAACAGTCGTCCGAAGAGTGTGTCTCTGCGAGAGAATGAAACTATCCCGTTGGCCCTTAAGCGATTAACGATAAATTGAACGGGCCGGGATTGAGGAAGAGCGAGGGATGGACGATCGTGTCGAAAAAGGACTTTTTCCGCACCACGTTCCGCAATGTTCTTCCTCGCCGTTCCCTCTCCGCTGGCTTTATTGCTCGTTTGCCTGACTGAGAGTAGAATCCAGTGAATTTACGATACAGCTGTACCGACAGTCGTTCGAGGCCTGCCACGCCGCTCCACCTCGTCGCTGGGAATTCGCCCAAGATTGGACTCGCGAGCTTTTCAACCCCCCTTACTGCCGCTCACCCACCCTTTCTCGTATTCTCACTCTCGCTTATCGTTGAATTACGATCGTGCCACGGCTCGAATTTCACTTCGGACAAAAGAGCCGATTTAAATTAAACGCTCGCCTTTTATCCTTGCTCGAGCCTCGGTTATCTGCTTTGCCGCTTCTCCAGTCTCTTCCCTCAATCTCCCCGCTCGCCGACGTCACGAAATTTTAATAATAAAACTAAGTCAATAATTTTTAGGACTTATCGTCCAATTGCCGCGCGAAGGCGCACGGTAAAATTTAAATATCAAAAATAAATAAATACAAAAGCGAACATTTTTTAGCGGTTTCGACTGTTAACATTTTTTTTGTGACTTTACTACGTTTCGTTAGAAAAGAGGCGACTTAAGTTAAATGCTTGCTTGCTTTTTTCTCATTGATCGAGCATTTATCTGCCTGCCGCTTTACCAGTCTCGGAATGTCAATAATAAACTTGAGGCAATAATTTTTACGATTCATCGTGAAATTATCACGAGCATGCGCACGGTAAAGCGAAAAAATAAAAACGAACAACACTTTGTTGAACAGTTTCGACTGTTGAAATAGTTTACATTATCTTTGCGTCACTTCACGAAAGAGCCGATTTAAATGAAATGCTCGCCCCTTCTCCTTGCTCGAGCCTCCGTTATCTGGCAGCCGCTTTTTCAGCCGCCCTCCCTCAATCTCCCCGCTCACCAACCTCTCAGAATTATAACAATACCTTTAACGCAACAACATACAATCGATCCTCAAATCCGCACGAGCTAAGATAAAAACACACCATTTTTTTTTTTTTTTTTTTTAACAGAATTCAAGCGTTATAAAACTTCGATTATCGAACAAGTAAAATTATCATTCCTCAATGTAATAGTTTTATTCCTCAAACAAATAGTTTCTATTTCTCAAATCAATCACGCAGTCACTTTGTCTCATTCGCCGAACAAATTTTGTTTTATTTTTTCTAATCAACCCGCGATTACGCTTGGCATTCTCAATTCAATAACATTTTTTTTTTTTCAGTTCGTTAATACAGAGTACGGTGAATTTTATAGTCCGTGCTTTATTGCTCTCTGACCAACAACGTTATTTCATTCCGTGCTCTCTCTTATTCGACCTCGCCTTGCCCGAATATACTCTCTTCCCCCCCCCCCCCCGCCCTTTCGCCCCCATCCCTCTCCCTCCTCTCATCCCTTATTCCCGAGTTAGCCAAGCTCCGCGAGGCAGTGCGCACTATATGCAGCGACGCCGAGAGCCCAGCATCTATTTCTCCCCCACAATTTTCTCTCGTTCTTCTTGCTTGCCTTGGCTTCCTCTACACTTCTTCTTGCCCCCCCACCCCCCTCGTCCCCCCCCCCGCCCTCCCCCGCATTACCCTCACCGTCGTTCGTCTAGCCCGTACCTACGCGAGTTACGACGCCCGGTCTCGACTCTCCACTTTCATCCACTTTCATTACTCGGCAGCGAGTCCCTGCGCTGCTCGTCGTGCAAGAGCAAAGGGAGAGAGAGAGAGAGAGAGAGAGAGACGGGATAGAACGGACTGGCCGTGGCCCCTTGCAAATTACGAAATTCCACTGGCTGCCCGCACAGCGAAATTATTCCGTGTGCACGTACGTTTTGTGCGCGGTCATTTAAATATGGCCGCGATACATCGGTTCTTTGCCATCGGACAGCGGAAATGAAAGATTAACGGACGAGGTGGAAAAGCGTACGGTTAAAAAAAAAAAAAAAAAAAAAAAAAAAACAAAAAGCACTCGTGTAAACTCGCAGGTAAATCGGGAAACCGTGCGGATTTAAAGATAAAGTACTAAGTGACAAGAGGCCGTTAAGTGGATGTCTAGACGACTGTTGTTATTTAATTTACGTTCGATGTGACGATGGAGGACGCGACAACGAAAATACTTGCGCAATCAAGTGTTTCCATCTATATATTGTGTTTTTTTTTTTTTCCCCTCTGAATATGTAACTGTTATTATTATTTTCTTTGTGCAGATGGTACACGGGATTTGTCACACATGCGGCGCACATCGATTTTCCGAGGCCAGAAGGGCGCATGGACTTACAATCTCGGGGCGGCGTTCCAGTAATCCGACACAATTTAACCCTCTGAGTGTGCACATCTACGTTCGGTAACCTGGAGTGTATGTCGGTCAAATTGACCCCGGGTGTGTTGACATTATCCGCACACCACTTCGAAAACCACGTTTTTACAAAGTTTTCCTTTCAGTTAATTTATAGAATTACGGGACATTTGTGAATCTATGTTAATTAATTAAGATGGTTAATTTAATAAGTCAATTAATTAATTAAGTTAGCTAATTTACATGACTAACGGTTATTTATGTATCTACGGGCGGACAGTCAGCTTTTTATAACTGGGAAATTTTTGTAGTCGGTAAACATTCTTAAATTTCAAGCTATTTTATTTTCCGTACGATTTTAAGTCGAGTCATCCCATGCGCACTCGAAGGACTTCAAAAGAAACCTCGATGCTTGATATATATATATATATATATATATATATATATATATATATATATATATATATAGATTTTTTTTAACAAAAATTGTGGAAGCAATTTACTGAAGGTATTTAATGTCTATGAAAAACGAACAGATTAAACGAGCATCGCTTTAGTTGGAAAATGTATAACAAAATCAGAAAAGTTAAACGCTCACGGTACCACGTTATTATACGCGGCTACGGGCTACAATGGTGGTTATATACGTACCGTGACAAAATGCGTGAACGTGCATATGTTATACATGAAAATCCAGAGAGAAAAAAAGTATTAAAAAAATAACGGAATGAGAGATACGAAGCGAATATTGCATAATGAAAAATCATAATTGAATAATTGTGTCCGTCATTTTCTCTCTCCGGCGTCGGGTTGTTCGCCGGGGGTCACGTACGTGCGTGGTTTTCAGTGAAAATTATATTTCAATTTCAGACAGAGCGTGCGAGGGAATTGTCGGACGCGCAACGACTCTTTCATGTCGAATCGGTTCGTATTAATAAACGAAAAGCAGTAATTGTAACAAAACACATTGGGTTCATGAAATTTTCGTTGGTTTAAATATTTATTTATTTGCATATTATTTAATTGTATATTCACGAGCGCAATCCATTTACATTTAGCGATATTCCTGCATCGGCCAAACATACCATTCGCAGTAGGAAGAGATCGCAATGTATCGCAATATATCGCAATATATCGCAATATATCCCAATACATCTCAATATATCCCAATATATCCCAATATATCCCAATATACCCCAATATATCCCAATATATCCCAATATATCCCAATATATCCCAATATATCCCAATATATCCCAATATATCCCAATATATCCCAATATATCCCAATATATCCCAATATATCCCAATATACCCGAATATACCCCAATATACCCCAATATATCCCAATATATCCCAATATATCCCAATATATCCCAATATACCCCAATATATCCCAATATACCCCAATATATCCCAATATATCCCAATATATCCCAATATTCGCAATGTAAGTTGCAATGTCTATCGCAATGTATATCACAATATATATCACTATGCATATCGCAATATATATCACTATGTATATCGCAATGTATATTGCAATTTATATCGCAATACATCGGTCTGGTAGATAGCATGTTCGCCTCTAAATCAGAGCACCGGCAGGTCGTGGGTTCGATACCCGGTGTCGTCGTTTCGTCGAGAAATAAAAATATGCGCGGGAATAGCTCCAGGCACATACTTGAGGCACACGTGTACTTGTACATGTATGCCACAAGTATATAGTCCATGTTTACATTCTCAGCGAAACTCGACGTAGCTCCGGTGCCGCGAAGCGAATCTGAAACTGACTGTATCGGCATAATTTTCCTGCAGTCTTCCTATGCCTTTAGGCGTAAAACTAAGGCGATTACGATACAGACAGGAAGTCGGTTGCAGCCACAAAAATGGGAGATCTGGCTCGGTGCGCAAAGACAGAAAACAGAAGTGGACAAGAAATAAGTGAGGACTAGTAATTGCGCATCAACCGAGCCAACCCGCTATCAGGCAGTAGATTCGAAAAACCGGAGACAATACAGATTATAATATATATATATATATATATATATATATATATATATATATATATATATAGCAAAATAAATAAATAAAAGCTGCTTTTGCATTCGTTTGACCTTATTGGGGACTTTTGTGATACGCGACGAATGATCATCCCCGTCTCTTTGTGAAGGATACATTAAATTATATTAAATGAGAAACGATACACGTAGTTGCGAAATTATAGGATGCCCGCTACTTTCCGGTCGCTTTCAGAGCACGATCGACTTCCGGGACTTCCGGTCTGCGAGCTCCTCGTCGTCGCGACGGTTCGACAGACTTCTGCACGCTGGCGATTCTCGTGTCCTCTCGTCGCATGTCGTCCCTCAAGGCTCTTTATAAATTCAAGGCGGGGAGGGTCCCGTCCGTCGTCACGATCGCGGAGAGAAGTGTACTCGGGTTTCCGGTTACGGACGACTGCCATTCATACGTGTTATTCTGCTAAAGGCCACGGTGTACGGTATATACGTATTTATCCATTGTGCTCAACGTACCAATGTACTCGAGTTTATCTACTTAAGCTTGAAATATCAAGGATCCAGCGGCGACAGAAATAGCAAGACGGACAGGACCAGTTCTATTCTACAAGATCCTGTATCGTTCTTCCGAGATCGGAGAAGCAAAATCGACGTTACTCACGGTGCCAGACCGTCGAAACGAATGATATCGGCAATTTTTATTGAAGCCTAATTGCCGAGGAGACGCAACACAGAGTTCTCTGTGCACACAGAAAAAAAATCAATTGAGTCAACAAAATGTGCGCTTAAGGGTGTCGAAACAAATGTTTGGTCGATCGATAGGAATTCCTCGTTGATCAAACTAACAAGCCGTCCAATCGAATCTTTCCTTACCGTGCTATGACATTTCTTTCGATCAACCAAAAATATGTTTCGTAACTCGTTGGCGCTTATTTTGTTGAATCAATTTTTTTTTTTTCACAGTCTACAGTAAAAGACGCATACAATACGAATTACTAATGACTTAAGAAAAATTACTTCGAGGCTCAGATGGTTCTCTCCTATCATCCGGCATGGTAATTTTTCTGCGATACAGTTCTCTTTTTTCTGCAGCCTTATCTCAGTATACATAATTCGTAGGACGGTACATATCGACACACAAATATCGGTACAGGATTAAATTAGCATAGTGGTAATTTTACGGACTTCATCCTATGAAGGCGCCGCACGAGTATGATGCAAAAAAAATGTGCAAAATTTTCTGCGATAATAAAACTTCAGCTATGGGGCTAGCATGTATGAAATATGTGAAAACCTTCTCGAAGTTTTCACCGATACTCTCAATCGGCGAGTCTTCGTCTCTCCAGTTAATCCATGGAGTGTAAACACGTGTCATAAATCGTTGTGAAAAAGTGTTTCAAATCGAGCCTCATAGCACGATTGTCTTGGCTTGATCCTCAGGATGGAGCCTTCTCATGGTACAATCGGAGAGCTCGTCTGATTTGCCGATAAAATTGGCCCCTTCACTGTGCGAAAACCTTCTCGACATTTTCAACGGTACTCTCGGTCGGCGATTCTTCGTCTCTCGAGTTGATCCCTTGAGTGTAAACACGTGTAAAAAATCGTTGTGTAACGAGTATATTATGCCACAATGGAGGGAAGTGCGAGATTTTCGCCGAGTGCGAAGTTTGCTGTCCGATCGAAGCGAGGGCAGGAATCACACGAGGTGGAAATCCGCTCAACTCCGTGTAGCACACGATACTTTTTTTCCAACCTCCGGATGTGGTTTATTTCAGCGAAGTCAGGAAAAAAAAAAAATTTTATATCGAATCTCGTCGGTTCGGTTGAGGAGATAGGTGGCTACCGTATTCACAACATAATCGTCTTGGCTTGATCCTCCAGATGAAAGAGAGCCTTATCATGAGAAAAACTTATATAGTAAATAGCACCCAGAGGGGACGACTATATTTTATAGTTACAACAATGACCAAAAATTATATTTGTAACTATAATTATAGTTTGATCAATTCAGTATGTACTATCACAAACTATCTATATAGACGTCCCACCTGAGAACTTTTAGTTACAGTAAGAAATACCATCCTTTTTTTCTCAGTGTGGTGTAATCGGAGGCCTCGTCCGTCCAGTCGGTGAAGTTGGGCTTGAGCTTAACTATATGAAAAACTTCACTATACGAAAACTTTAAGTATATGAAAACCTTCGCTATGCGGAAAAACTTCACTATACGAAAACTTTCACTAAATGAAAATTTTGCCTATATGAAAACTTTCGGTATGTGAAACTTTCGCTATGTGAAAACCTTCGCTATATGAAAACTTCGCTATACGAAAACCTTTCTCGAACTTTTCAACGATACTCTCAATCAGCGACTCTTCGTCTCTCGGCTTAATCCCATGAGTGTAGACACGTGTCATAAATCGTTGTGAAAAATGTTCTTTAAATCGAATCTCATCGGTCGGGGCTTGAAGAGTTAGTTTGCTACCGTGTGCGCAAAACATGATCGTCTTGGCTTGATCCTCGAGATGAAAGGGAGCCTTGTCACGGTATAACCGGAGACCTCGTCGGTCCCGCCGATAAAGTTCGCCCCTCCACTGTACTCTGCACTATGAAACTCGTTCGAAACGGTCCTATAAAAGCTTTTGCGAACAACGAGATGAGGTCGAGCGACGGAGCCCCGAACCCTCGGTACTTTATAGCGAACGGCTATATAGCGAGCGATAATGGAAGGACCTCGAAAGGGTCGTCTGATCTCTCTCTCTCTCTCTCTCTCTCCCTCGGCACCATTTCTCTCATTCGCTCTCGCGCTCTCTTTGTGTCGCACACTGTGCGCGGAACTTCACCGGCAATGTGCCTTGGGCTTAAAGTTATAGACGTATGGGCGCACACGTAACCGAGAAACCGAAGCTCGCACCGTCTCAACGTGGGAGGCTTCGGTTGCGCGGCCCATTATATTCAACGCCATATACGAGAGGCCACATCTCGCAGAAGCAGAATTTCCTCTCGCGCTTATACGAGCTCGAGGTACACACGAGGCTTTCCCACCGCATCCCCGAAACGGCCCCGCGACGTCGATAAAGCATCTGCACTCTCTCACGAAGACCGACACGCAGTGATAAAAGAGTAACGCCACGAAATTCTAATAAATAAAAATAAAATAAAAAAAGCAATCGTTCATCGGGTGCGGGTAGCCGACTCTTCGTATCAGCTTCTCCGACTGACCGTGAAAAATGGAACGGCGGTTTTTTGTGCCATTGTTTTTTTTTTTTTTTTTTTTTCATTCAACATGAGGCGTGGAAGGGATTCGAGAGAGATTAATAAAAGAATGATGGATTCAAAAAAATAGACAAATAGTCCGACGGGCAACGCGTTTTTTTTCTTTTACTATCTCTGTATCGCCCCTTTTCTTCTAGTTTATTGGTCATTCGCGGTCCCTGGCTGTCCTTTTGTTCTATGCATCTCGTAACTTTATCGTGCAAAGCTTCCGTTCCATTTTTTTCCCCACAGTTCGACATCGCGAGACGAATATCATGACAAAGTCGGGAAGACGAACGCAGTGAAAAGGAGAAGCGACGTTTGCCCGGTCGCGCAGGGAGAGAGCAATGAAAGATACGCAAGTCCGTTTCGTGTAGTGTACTTCACCAAGATCGAGAAAAGCAAAGAAAAGAAAAAGTCGCGAGAGACAATCATGCCGAGTGCGAGGGATTTTCCCATTGTTTCAAAATTTGTTTCTAATGTCAAAAATTTTTTTTATTTTTTCATATTTCGATATCGGGAGAGCAACGGCGTGACAAAGTCCCAAAGACGAACGCAGCGAAAAGGAGAAGCGACGTTTGCTCGCTCGCGCGGGGAGAAAGCAATGAAAGATACGAAAGTTCGTTGCGACGCGGCAAAAAGTATTTCGCAGATAGATATGTACGAGGGGGTTGTAGGTGGCGCGTTTCGTGTAGTGCACTTGACGAAGAAGAAGAGAAAGGCAAAGAAAGAAAGAGAAAAAAAAAAAAAAGAAGAGTTGCGAGAGACAATAATGCCGAGTGCGAGGGTGGTTGTTCGTGCGATAGCGCACGCTTTTGCCAGCAGCGTGGCGGAGCGGAGCCAGCGTAGAACGTAAAAAGTTGCGAACGTACATACCGTTCCTACACTGCACGGTGTACGGTACAGAGCGTACAGTAGCTCGTGCAGCACAGTGAGAGACCGGAGTTTCACAGCCCAACGAGATAAAATGCAGAAGCACGAGCGGTCGTGTCGCCGGGCCAAAAGCTTTTACGAGAAAAGCTCGAGCGCCAGAGGAAAGGGAATTGGGCCGGGGGGGGGGGGGGGTATGGTTGGTTTGTGCGCACCGGAACCATCGGGAGGGTTGAGTTAGCGTCCCTACGCCCGTTTGACTGGTAGCCAATCGTAGCTTTACGGGAATTCGCGTAAATATTATTCCCGTCAGGATGCATTCTACTCTATTCAACGCCGATTGCATCGACCATTGACGATCCATTTTTATTTTTCTCTTTTCCACGATTTTTCCATTTCATTATTGCTGTTTTTGCCGAGACAAGAGGAAAGTCATCCGGTTAGTCGGAGAGTCATTAGCGGTGACGAAGTGCTTCTCGTTGCTTCGAATCGGTCAACTTGGAATTAGGGAATTTTCCGATTTTTCGTGGAATCTTCAAACTTTGGTGGAACGCGTAACCGAAAACAACCTTTGCAAAGGACCGATGATGAAATATTTTTGGCACTTTTTTTCACAGACGCATCGCGATGGTCCATCTTATTTCCTTTTTTTTTTTTTTTTTTGATAATTTCATAATGTGGACTGTAGAGGTCGAACAATAATGGACCTCGCCTAAATCTCACCTGAAGTCATTTTGCCCCATTGACGATACATTTTTATTTTTTTGTTTTTTTTTTGTCCATTTCACTATTCCCATTATTGTCGAGACACCATGAGAGTAGTCCAGTTACTCGGAGTCATTAGCAGGGACCAAGGGCTTCTCGTCGTTCCAAAGCAATGAACTTCGAATCGGCGGGTCCTCAAACTTTGCGTACGTAGAGTAAAAGTGCTGAATATAGATCACTAAAAAGTTTATTCCTCTGTCTCGTAATCCTGAGGTAAATTCCACTTTGGTGGAACTTATTCGCTTTTTTCGAATACTTTGTAATACGGACCATCGGGCTCGGGCAATAATGGACTTCGCCTAAGTTCCACCTAAAGTCAGCTTTTCGCCTCCCGTTCGCCGGTTAACGAACTCGTTCTCTCACGGCGCCATTATCGCCTTACGCGAATGTGTGTGTGTGTGTGTGTGTGTGTGTGTGTGTGTGTGTGTGTGTGTGCGTGCGTGTACGTGTGCGATGATTCGTCTCTGTGTTGGAAAACCGGAGCGAGCGAGGGAGGGAGAATGAGTGAAGCGTTAGCGCATACGATATGCTTAATACGACGACGGCAATCGGATTAACGTCTATGTGCCCGTTCGTGGTACACACTGCGGGAGGGCGGAGGCCAGTAAAGCTCCTGTTCCACGGTACGTCCAGACTGTCAGCTTTGAGATGCAACGAAAATTATGTTGGAACCGTGAAACACGTCATGTACACCTTTCCTTCCCATGACGCGGATAGGACGAGAGGAGAGTTTCGGCAGTGACTAGATACGCGGTGGGTACAACCGGCGCATATACAGAGATATCTTCCAGGCCATGACACGGCAGCTTCGCTGGCGAAGTTGTAAACACGGCGAAGAGCGGAGCGGAGGAGGCGGAATGAGAAACGGTGAGGAAGTGAACATAGTCTGAAGGAGGGATGAATCCGTAAGCGTTTTCGCGTCCCAGCAAAATGCACTGCGCGCTATTTCATTCTATATACGCGTAGGGAGCAGCGGGGCGAAATGGAACAGTGGGGCAAAACGGGACAAAAAAATCTTGATGCAGAGAATGAAATTATTCGAAAATTGCGTCCTTAGAAACACAATTTTCTTACAATTTTAGGATGTTTCATTTTGGCCCATCGATGCATCCGGACTTTGTTCCATTTTGCCCCGCTCTCACATATATATATATATATATATATATATATATGTATGCGTACATATGTATGATTTCTATATCACTTCTTATATACTTTCGCAACGTCGAGTCCACGACATTCCGTCTCTCGTCTCTTATTTCCTTTCCATCCTTGACGCTCACCTCGCTTCGTGTCTCCACTCGCGCCATCTTGGTCATATCTTTCATTCTCATTCTCCACTTTACAAGCTGCTACTCACCGGAATCGTTATTTGAGCTTGGGGAGAGATATTAAACCTCTGGCATGAATGTATGTATATACCTGTATATGCATGACCTAAAAATATTCTCATTTACAACGGGAATGAAATTAAGGCGCTACTGGGGTAGGTGGATGGATTGGTGGTAAGATGCTTACTCATGCTCCAGGATCAATGTTCATCTTCAGCCGCTGTAGTGCATACAGCGGTAACAATGAAAAAAAATAAAAAAAATTCTCGAGCAACACAGAAAAAAAATGTTAGGACGCAAATTGGTAGAAAAGAAGGTAACGAAAAATTGAAATAACTAAAAATCAAGTAGAATCGCCCAATCGATACGAAACTGAAGTATTTATAGAGAATGTATCGAAAGATATTGATTAAAAATAGAAAAAAAAAATACAGAAAAACGATCCAAAAAATGATTATCTTTTTTTTTTTTTGATTGTTGAACTTTAAATCCTGAAGAGAGCTTATCGACCAGAATTTCGATAATTTTCTTAATCCACTTAACGATCGGAATAATTTCTATTGGTTACCAAACATTCCTCCTTCGCAGTGCCGTTTCCTCGTAAAAAAATTAGTAAATTAAAAAAAAAAAAAAAAAAATAACGTTGACGAAAAAAGGAATGTAAAATCATCGAGCGAAGAGTCGGCATACCTGCGTCGAAAGATTATTTTTCCTGCCGCCAGGCGTGTCTACTGAACGGCTGTTTCTGCGCAACCACCGAGACATTAATTAAAAATCCACAGTCAACAATTACAGTTGCACGCCGTTGTATGCAATAATTGCGGGGTTTTCGGGACTAAGCCGGTATGCACTACACTGCATAACATCGTCTCGCTGTAACGCCGCGAGAGCCGCAATACACCACGGTCGAAACGACCGAAATGCCAGAAGCGATAACCTTGCTCGGTGAAGGCGACGTCTAGGTCGACGCCCGTGACGCGAGCCATTATGCGTTTTAATTGCATCCATTAACGAACCCGGTGGCGCATTGTCTCTGGGGGTGTGAGAGCTACGAAGGGGCCGGCGTGGGGAGGTGGAGGGGGGTGGGGGGGTGAGAAACCCCCGAGCTTGACTGTGAACGCCATACACGCGAACTCGCATCGTTTCCACAGCTTCACGTTAAAGTGCGTCACGCTTGGAGCGTTTACCCGCCAGAATGTCACCCGTAGCTTTTGCGAACTCCGCCCGCCTCGTCTTCCTTTCTGGAGACTGTGAAACGTCTGTACGCAATGGCGAAATAGAATCTACCAAGTTTCAGTACAGTACGAACTTCGCCGGGAAAGGTAGAGCGAAGCAATTTCAAAGCCAATTTAGGGTTCTCCTTGTAAATCATAAGTTGGAGGGTAAAATTTTGGAAAGCAGTTTCGTCTCTCCGAGAGTAACGAGCAGTTGTAACAATGGCCAATTATTCACGCGGCTAGGGCGGGGGGGGGGCGGGGGGGGAGGTGCGGCTGAAGCTGAAAATGACGAGCGCGGGTGCAGTGGATGTCGTATGCAAATTGTACGCGCGGGAATGAAATTTTCGATAGGTCGTGAGGATTATACGCCAGCGAGAGGGAAGTACGGGATTGGAGCACGTAGACTGCGAAATACTTGTCGGGTATTTTCGTTTTCGCTTTTTTTTCTTTTTTTTTGGGTTATCGTGTATTTAGATTTTCGGGAGAAAATCTACGCCGACAGTTAATCCTGGAAGGAGGCAATGAAGCTTGAGTGCAACGCTTTTAATTGCAAAGAAGTAAACTTTTTTTCTTGAACTTCACTGTGATTGTAAGTTGATCAGGAAATCCCAAAACTTTACTGAATGTTTGCTTGAAGGCAACATTTTGAGGGGCAAAAATTAAAAAGGTTTTCCTTTAACTTCATTTTTATTGTAACTCGTTCAGGAAATCTAAAAACTTTGTGGACTACTATATTGAGAGTAGATTATAACTACTATATTACGAAAAGAAAAATTCTTTAAAAAAAAAAAAAAAAGAAATTTTTCTTGCAATTGATCAATTATTTTTAATAATTGCAATCTCAAAACTTCATTGAGTACTGGTATTGAGAGTATATTTTGACTGCTACATTAAGAAGTATATTGAGAAAAGAAAAATTCACTGAAAAAAAAAAAAAAAATGCCCGCGGGTTGAAAAAATGTTGAGCGCGGACGTGGAAGTCGTACGCAGATGTTACGTGCGAGGATGAAATTTTCGATAGGAAAAGAGGATCTGCGGTCGGTCGAAGGATCCGCGGCAGTCAGTCGAGCGGCTATACTGCGGAATACTCCGGGTAATTTATTTCTTTGCTCTCGTTGTTTTGCCCACTTTATCCGGTATTTAGATTTTCATGGGAAAAATGTGCGACGCGAGTTAGTCCTGGTAGAATGCAGCAAAGCTCGGGCGGGCGGTGGGTTGTTCGAGCGAAGAATTTACTCGTCTATAACAAGCCAGACATCAAAGACACGGCAGTGGAGAGGACGTCGAGAGTGAGACTCGGAAGGTAATTTCGTCCTTGTATATACGTATGTAGAGGAAGATAAAACGATAATAATAATAACAATAATAATAATAATAATCATAAAAATAAAAATAATCCTTCGAGGATGGCGTGTACGCGTGTTACGTGCTCCGCCATATCCCAGCGAGAGGCAGTGCTTTGAGCACTTTGCATCCACCGCGAGAGCAGAATTACCTGCAACCTTTTTCGTTTTTTCCTCTACAAATTATACGTACACCCGTGTCTATTCGTCGTCCTTTGCTCGGCAATTCTCCATCACCGTCGTCCAGCCACCGTGGGTACGTGAAATATTTCACAACGCTTTGATCAAGAGGCCCTCCATGGGTTGCGTCGGGGAATTAACGCAAATATATACAATTGCCACTCTCGGCTGCATGGTTCACGCTTTTGGGAAAATGGACATGCTGAGAACGCACATCGGATGCGCGCCGGCGTGTCGGTAGCAGGAGAGGTTTTTGTATTGGTAAGTTTTTATTATGCCTCAATTGTACGGTGGTTTAATTCGATAGAAGCTCGCTCATCCAACCTTCGATCAAGCGAGCCTCCGCGTTATCCGAAGCACGGTGACCGAGGTGGAGGCTCGGATAGAGCTGCTCGCACATAAAATTATGTGAGGAACACAGACGGGCCGTGCCGTATCCACACGCAGCCGTGATTGGCTGATGCTTGCGGATTGTCCGATCTGACCCGATCAACTCGCGTGACGGAAAACGGCAAACGTTGTTTTATGTGCGGGCAGCTTCATACGGAAAACTTGGTTAAAACGGATAAATCAGCAATGCAGACACGCGAAGTAGTCCGCAACGGCTACTTTGTTGCATAGACGCTTACACTTGCGCAAGTCTGCTGCATCTTTATACTACGAACTGTAGATACAACAGTTCCGTTTCTAGAGTCGACCAAATTATAATTATATTTATAAATTAAGTACGTCTAACTAATAAAGTCAATGGTTATAGGAAGTGGTGTTATGTTTTTAAACATATGATAGGAGTGCAAGTTTGAATTGAGTATGTTATCTGTCTTATAAGAGATTTCACTCATCAGACGCACGCGCTTCTCACATTACCTCGGACAATCGAGGTTCCACTGTATGAGTGATAAGCTGAATTAAATAATAATATAATAATAACACTTACAGTTAATTTTGTGGTAGGAAAGTTTGAGAGATTTAAGAGGGATGTGTTGGAAGATAGTGCTAAAAGCTGCTGTCATTGTGCACTCTTAGCGATTTAGGTACTTGAGAGAGATTAGGCGCGTCTCTCGGCCTTTGATAGTTCTTGGTCGCATGAGTGGCCGAAAAGGCGACTTTTGAAAATATTGGATGGAGCTGATTTTGCTATCTCGGGAAGCGTCTGCCATAGGTAGATTGCCATAACATAAAAGGAATTCCGATGGCTGGTGCGATGAGCGGAAATGTGGAAGATTGACAGCTGCACTCGAAAAGATCATGCAGAAGGTAATGCGGAGAAAAGGAAACAAAAAAAAAAAAAACAAAATTAGAGGCACATACGGAAAGTGAAATAGGGCCAAAGTGTCGAATTATGCGACATTCGTGCACGAGCCGTAATACGAAGCTTGTCACGAATTTAGCGTCACGAAAATCTTTCGTCACCTCGATATATCGAGAAAGCAAAAAAAGAATATACATGAAAAAAATTTACTTCAACTTGACCGAAACTAGACCATAAAATCTGAAAACTGCTTTGAGGAAAAAATAAAAATAAAATGCCATCGAATGGCTCAATAGCTTTTTCCCGGCCCGTCTCAGTTCACCTCATCGAATTCATGCATACCCATATATGTTCGCCGAATATGCATACAAGTTGGCTGGGCGATTAATGTAAATTTATGCAAATCATTTTCGCGCCCCCCCCCCTCCCCCCCTCTTTACCTCTGTTTTCCTCGCCGAATGGGAAGTGTGTATATATATATCCAGTTGAATGTGGGATAGATTCCGTGTAAGAGCAATCCGCGGAGGGCAACGCGGAAAGTTGGTGTGTACGTTCGAACATCCCGCGCATAGTATAGCAAGGAAGGTATGGATTCGATCGGTTCGTTCGGAAGTTTGCGACAATTAAGCCTAATACATGCGCATAGAATTCCAAGACCGTAGGGGGGGGGGGAGTCGTGATAGAGAATCAGGAGTTGGGTGGGCTCGACGTTGGTACAATCTCGTCGTGGTACGCATTGCCAGCTTCCGCCTACGGTATTCGCTTCTTATGCAAACTCACTGTGCCGAGTCTAACATTGACTTCAGTAAAACGATCAACTTTACCGGAAGCTACGGTTAGCGGGGAGGGGGAGGGTTTAGCGCCCAAGACCACAATGACTGTGCCGCCCGACAAACTGAGACTGAACGAAGACCAGAAACGGAAGACGGGGTTCGAAACTATATATCGTACTATAGTCCATATAGTGGACGACCGGATAAGTTAACACAACGATTTGAGGAGACCGGAGCGCTTCACACCAGTCAAATGAGCGCTAGATTTTTAAAGTCGTTCATACGAACTTTTACGCTGCTATTGATTATAGTGAATGGTTATTACAGGAGACGTCATTAACGTAGAAAAACATTAATTGCAGTGGATTTGTAAAAAGATTAACCGGTTTGGGCTGATTTTCGAAAAGGTGCATATTCGTTCAGTTTTTTCACAGAACAATCCATAATTTTTGCTCGATTTTGATGTATTACTGCTTATTTTACTCTTGGAAAGATGCTCTGCGAATTCAGCATCGGCAAAAGAACGGCGATCATAATTTTTTTTTTTAAACCGTTGTTTATTTACGAATTTTTCAACAGAAAATATTGTCGAATATCTGGGTGATGAATTTCTAGAGCATCATTCTAGAAAGATAATGAACCGTAGTACATCAAAATCGAGCGAACGTTCCGGATTATTCTTTCAAAAAAAATTGACGAATTTTTAGCCTTTCGAAAATGAGCAAAAACCAGTTAATATTTTTGTAAATCCATTGCAATGAATATTTTTCCAGCTCAAGGACATCTGCTTTAACACAAATAGCCGTCCAATATAATCAATAGATGCTCAAAAGTTTGTATAAACTACTTTAAAAATGTATCACTCATTTGACTATACGTTGGCGCTCGAACCTCCTCAAGTGAATGAAATACACCGAAATAAGCCGCCACACGACAGCCCTTCCTTCCAGCCCGAAGCGAGCTCGGTCGGTAACAAAAACTGTAATTAATTTTTTTCGGCGATGCGCACACCATCCATGACCAAAAACGGAAGGTAAAGTTCGAAACAATACATCGCACTATACGGCACATACACTGCGGAACCCGATAGGTTAACACACTCAGTTAAGTCAATAAAATACGACCAGATAAGTCAAGTGCGATGTCACAGTCCTTTCTCCCCTCCCGAGCCGGCCCGGTCGGTAACAAAAACTGTAATCAATTTTTTCCAAAACTCCACACCACCCATGAATAAAAACAAATTATCGAACAAAGCCGACATCGATCTACCTTCGTGCAAGACTTAAAAAAAAGTCTATTGCACTTTCTATTACCAAAATGTTTGCACTAGAGGCTGAAAAGTTGGATACTTTGGGCGGATAGTGATTATCTGCTTAAAGCAAACTTATCGGGTCGTTAAATTTATCTGGTCGTGCGGACTTCCGAGACACATACTTACGCGCTTGTCCACTGTACTCTATAAACTTCAGCTCGAAAAGTCTATTCTGCCTTTCGCTCGCGACAGTCCGACCAGTTTTGGGCTGGCGGAGCCAGAACCTCTGCAGAGAAACTCTGAGACCACTGCCAGTGAATTTCAACTGCGATTCTCGTAACTTCCTGCCTTCCGAGGGAAGGGGGTGGGGGGGTGGACCTCAGGATGGTAACTTCTGCGAGGACTATTCCGCCCTCATTGCCTTTGCCGAAAGCTCGATTCTACGTTTCCGCCTCTTCTCACTCTCAATCCCGGCCACCACCCCAATCAGACCGCTCCTTCTTGCCGTCGTACTATCCGGTATGTGCATGGCTCGGTGTACAGCTTATATCTTCGGTCCCTCGAAGAGCCGTGCGGCGACAGATGTTCCTTACGACTTGTGCCCTGCGTGCCGGAGCTTCAACGAGCCAAAAGGGAAATGGTACTTAACCGGCAGTCGTGGGTGCGGGAGTGAAGGACCCGGAGGAAACGCGTTTCCGACGGAGAATCGAAGCCTCCGAACCGAGTCGCGTGACCCTTCGGCTACTGAGAAACCGCCCATTATATACCCTCACGATTGCGCGCACGGACTATCGCCGAGGGTTGTACTCGAGGGTTGGACTGTAATTTGCGGACTCGAGAGTGCACGGTAATTTACACCGTTAGAAAAATGTCGGCATGAAAGTTACTGCGAAGAAGTACAAGACCCCTCTTGACGTTCGTGTATCGGATTGAAAGTAATTTTATGCGGCGGAAATACCGTTAATTTTCTATCGTATGAATAATCGTCAGTTGTTTGTTGTTTTAACTGTAAAAAAAAGGGGGGGTTGGCACACTTAGGAATCTTTTTTTACACTGAGATTCATCATTTGTTTTCGTGTTGATTTTGCAAGTTTCTTTTTTATCAAAGATCCGTAATAAAAAAAAAAAAAAGTAAAATTGAAATCGTGTACCTTTGCGGATAAAAAAATGTTTCATAAATTTACAAAACTTATTTTACACGTTATAAAATAAGTACCAGCGTTTTTTGTCCACGAACGTACACAATTATTTTTTCCTCGTTAATTTTACATATATATATTTTTTTTTTCGCAACGTTAACAAAAACATTTGTACTTGAGGCTCGAACTGTAATTTTCGAACTCGAGAGCGCACGGTAATTCAACGCCGTTATAAAAATGTCTGCATGAAAATTACAACGAATAAGTACAAAACTTTTTGACGTTGGTATCGGATTGAAAATAGATTGACGAAGGAACATCGACGGATCATGTGTTAAAATCCCCGTTGAACATTCTAGTAATTTTTATATAGATTTGTGACGGAAAACAATCGTGATTGATCCATTGACAAAACCGAAAGCGAAAATAAATAGCGAAGGGACTCGAATTTTTTAAATTTGGTTGTTACGTCAGAGGTCAAATGGAAACTCAGCAAGACATTTTTTTACTCCGAAGCTTTCAATATTTTCACATTTTGGTAAAAGATTAAAAAAAAAATTGGAAAATTCCAGTGAGAGAAAAAAATCCATGAAAGTTGGATGGCGAGAAAAATAGAAGCTTGTGCGCGGGGTGAACGACAGTATATCGCGAAACACCGATGAGCGAATCGACTGTTCTCGCGCGAGACGACAAGTCCTCCGGGAAAATTGATGCGCGGTACATCGGGCACGTTTTTACTTCTTATAAATATTTTTTTTCTTCTTATAAATATAAATACATAGTCATACCATGCCGTGTATATATATATATGTATATATATATGTATATAGCATAGAACGGTGCGCGAAAGAAGGTGGAAAAGGTGGATGATGTTCGTCTTCTCGGATCCACAAAACTGCCAATTTCGGATACGCTCGAGCGTTATATAGCACGAACGAGCACGAGAATAGTACGTGGAATAGGATACTGGAAAGCTCGAGTTTTTGTCGAAGTTTACTGCAAGGCACAGCCACGTAATAAGGTTCAGCGGATCCTTTTTGCCCGCGGGGAAAGACGCGCCGGGCCTTTGCGCGCCGAGCACGCGCTTCAGGATTTCACGATCCGTTTCGTTCACGTCACGCACGAAGAAGCATCACTGAATTACAGCGAACTCACCGAATTTTTCCCAGTTTTTTTTTATTCATTTTTATTTTTTTCTCCACTCAATTTTTTTTTTTTTTTTTTTTTTTTTTTTTTTTTTTTTTTTTTAATGTATTTTTTTATTCTCGATTGCAGAATATTCGTTGGATCATCGGTGAGCACGCGTACCTCGCATACATATGTGTTCTAATTAATTAAAACGGATCGAGTGGATGGAGGCTGCTTGTTTGCGTATGTACCAGAAACTTTTATGTACCATGCACGCTCGACTATTTTTTTTTGAAAATTGTAATCGTTAAAAAAAACAAGGATTTTTTCATTTCCGGCATAGGCTCTCGTATCGGATACCAGGAGTACGAATGGTGTACTAATGAGTGGAAAGAAATTCATACGCAACGAAACAACGTGTAAATTTTATAATTGCCTACCCATTTTTGCGAGGAATTTCATTTTTTTTTTTTTTTTTGTATTTTCCAACAGCGATGTCTGCAATTTCCAGAATTACGGAAACACCCTTCCATCGTGTTCCACGAAAAAAAATCTACCCCAGATGAAGAGGACTTGGTGGAACTGCAGGACCATTTTTATTTTCTGAGCTCTTATTTTTTTTTTTTTTTTTTTTTTTTTTTTTTTAACGAAAAATTAAAGTTCCCGACAAAGTGTTCGGTTTCAGATGTTGTTATGTATTTTTTTTTTCGCTCCGAAGACGAATTCAATTACAACAGCAATTTGACTCGCAGTCAATCCTGACACTGGTAGCGACGAAAACAATGTTTCCTTTCGTTTCTGGAATAAAGTTTCTCATTAACAACGTCCGGCGTACGCAACAATAGACCCCTGGAAGATATCTACTTGCGACGAAATTTCATCAAGCTATTAACGGCTGCGTTTTTCATCGCACAAACTTCGGTCGGCAAAGTTCACTCAGAGAATAAAATTCAACGAGCGAACGATTTTTTTTTTCAGCCTAAAGCAGTGCATTCACGTAGACTTGCAAAAGATCAAATTAGGTGCCACGCAGATGTCCTCGGGCTCGTAATTAGGCAATCGTCCAAGGAATAATGAAATAAAACAAAGCGACAAAAATATCGAACACCTAAAAAAAAGATCGAAAAATGTTAAAAAATAAATAAAACAGTTCCAAGACTCCGGGACGACAAGTGTCTGCTCGACCCTTATAAGAGGTCTCTATTTGGTAACAAAACTCGGAGACCCACCTCCACCTCCTTACGGTGCTTTAAAACGCTTTCGACACATATTGACAGTCAACGAAAAATTTGAAAAATTTCCCCACAAAATATTCGGACGCAAATATTGTGAATTTTTTCGCGCTGAACACGAATTCAATCGCAACAGCGATTCGACTCAGAGTCAAGCCTGACATTGGTAGCAACGAAAAACGAATTTTTCTTTCGTCTCCGGCACGAATAAAGTTTCCCATTAACAGCAGCCAATCATCGGACAAATAATAAAACTGCAACGATAAAAATATCAAACACCTAAAATAAGAAAAGACCGAAACTTTAAAAAAAAAAAAAAAAAAAAACCGAGAAAAAAAAAGTAGTTCCGAGGCTGTGGAGTGTTAAGTGTCTTTGCTCGACCCTCTTAAGAGGCCGCCCTATTTGGTAACAAAACTCGGAGGACTCGCCTCGACCTCCTCACGGTGCTTTGACGCTTTCGGCACATATTGACACTCAAAGAATCGATGATCTTGTCCGCGGCTCAGCGAGAATCTCAATTGAAGAGCGTGAAATTCTTGTTAGCGATTAATAGCAGTCCCGCCACCCAACAAATTGACTATTAGTCGGTCGCGCACGAACGGGATCCAATTTCGCAATAAGGCAAACAGACCGTCCAAATATATATACTATATATGTATATATATATATTCACTGTGAATGGACTCGGGGAGGTTTTCCCGTGCTGGCGTCATACTCGGTCCGATGCTGCCCGGAGTAATCCTCGAGGGCGCAGAAATCCTAACCGAAGGATTACTCGAGTACGAGGGCGAGAATACGCCCGGAGCCTCGAGATAAATCCTTCTCTCGCGCCTATATATGCTCCCAGCTAACGATAGGCATTGCTGGAAGCCGTCGAGAGGCGCGAGATGTATCCGGACTCGAAGTGAGAGACGAAGTAGGAGAAAACGGGGCAAAACGGAGCAGCTTAGAAAAAAAAGGCCGTTCGGATGAGTTCAGAGCTACAGATCGACTAACTAAAAAAAAAAAAAAAAAAAAAAAAAAATGAAATTCGTTTATTCCAATCTGAGAAAAATCGCCCATTGGGGTGAAATCGAATACCTCTAAAAAAATGACCGTCAACTACGGGAACTGACGTTTCTTAAGTTGCACCGATTGCGTAGGTGTTCCATTACACCCCGTATGGACATTGTATCCAGAGCCTCGTTTTGAAAATTGGTCGGTACCTCATTTTGCATGATCTTGAAGATATCTGCATGAAATGAAACTCCATATTCGACGAGTCTCTGGCGGGCTATTCTCGAGTCACTCGCTTCGAGAATGCGTATACGTTTTTACGTATACGCATACGTTTTTACGGATACGCGCATAATTCGACAAGTCTGGCGGGCTATTCTCGAGTCACTCGCTTCGAGAATGCGTATACGTTTTTACGTATACGCCCATACGTAAAACGTATATGCTTCTTGAAGCGAGTGACTCGAGAATAGCTCCCCAGTCAAAGTGTCGCTTTATGAAGCAAAGAAGTGTTCACTTGTAGAATTTTATCATCTAAGTGAATTTGCCCAAGCGGAGTTTATGCAATGCAAAACTGAGGCGTTATAATTTGATGAAATTTAGGCTCATGCATATATCTTTAGAGTGATCATTTTGACCTATGATCATGTTTTCCCAGTCTGCGTCGCTCGTGTCTATACGCTAAAAGTGGTCCATATATCGTGGATTTTCATGCTCATAGAGGTGGCCCATATTCCCCACATTTACCCTATATGTAATCATTGACTTGCCTGAATTTAAGCGTATCCCATTATGACCCGCATGGGCACTATAATATCCAGAACCCCATTTTAGCCCTCTATCTGCTCGTGTTCCAATGAATTTTTTCGGAACATTTTTCCCTACACCATTTCGGGCCGTTTCTACAACTTTCAGCAATTCCCATTTTGCCCCGCGTTCCCATTCCGCGCCACGTGCGCATTATGTCCAGAGGCCCATTTTAGTCCTGTCTCCGCTCGGATTCCAATACAAATTTTCGGTATTCCATTTTGGCCCTTTTCTGCAATTTACAGCCATTCCCATTTTGCCCCGCTAGCCCCTGCGCACATCGTGTAGTCACAGACCATCCGAGGGGCTCTCTGGAATGTCACACAGCAAGGTCCGCGTTTCACTCTTCGCGAGTTTCGAGCTAATGCCTCATGCAAAGCGAGCGGGGTTTAAATTTCATTACGGTGATTACCGAGAGGATTCCCCTTTCAGTCTTCATCCTAGAACATCGGTAAGTATAATTACTCGCTTCCGTGAACACCGAGACATTCCCGCTCTTACTATCGGACCGGAGTATTCGCCTATGTCTATATTCTCGTCATTTCACTATCGACTTTTCCCGACAGTTATTCTCCTGCACACTTCGCCAACTAAGAGCCGACGACGTTTCTCGATTAAATTCTCTCAAGCCGGCGGCCCTCCCGCTTTTGCCGCCTCCGGTAATAATTAATAAATCTTCCGTCTTCCGATTCAATCGTTGCGATCGGATTGATCTATCGTTCCAAGTTTTAAGTGGGTTTTCGCGACCCTCCCCATTCGGAACTAACAGAAACTCTGTCCAAAATCGACGACGCAATACTCGTCGATTATGAACCGTTCGAATAGATTGGTTTCAACTATTTTGTTAGTTACATTTTCTTTCTTTCTTTCTTTTTTTTTTTTTTTTTTTTTTTTTGCGGTAACGAAAGTTTCAAAGGATTTTCCTCTCTCTTTGCGTTTTTCTTTGAACTTCGAGCCCCGATAATTCGAGGTGAAACAACGTCGCCGATAACAATCCGATATTACACGCGGATGAAACTTCGAGCCGTTGGCTCGTTTCGCTTACGCTTTCGTTTCACAGCGTCGGAAATCCCGTTCATTTTCTATCATAAGAATAATCGTCAATTGTGTACGGTAAAAAAGAGGATTTGCACATTTAAGAGTCATTTATTTTCCACATAGATCCATACTTTGTTTTCTTGCTCATTTCACAATTTTTTTTTTTTTTTTTTTTTTTATCGACGATCCGGACTAAAAAGAAGAAAACGGTAAAATTTCGAATGGATCTTTGCGGACAAGAAAATCTTTCACAAATTTACAAACCTCATTCCACACAGTGCAAAATATCCTCGTTTCTTCTCCGCTATCGTACTCAATTCTTTTTTCTTTTTTCGCTTCTCGTGAGAATTTTACAAAAATATCTGCCCCAGT
The DNA here is from genome assembly GCA_963922035.1 of Amblyjoppa proteus. Lineage (NCBI taxonomy): Eukaryota > Metazoa > Arthropoda > Insecta > Hymenoptera > Ichneumonidae > Amblyjoppa > Amblyjoppa proteus. The sequence goes on from OY998230.1 coordinate 9,305,392, forward strand.
ATCAAAAAAAAAAAAAAAAAAAAAAAAAAAAAAACACCAAGCTCGCAGACCTCGATGGGACAAGAAGAGTTCGTTAAAAGTACAAATACCCTTTTTTTTTGTTCACTGTGCGCCTCACATCGATGCCGTTACGTGCGACAGAATCACCGAGAAACTACATTGTTTCGACAAACTCGCTCGAACGTTTCTCCGATTTAACCCGATTTTATGTAAAAAAAAAAAAAAAAAAAAAAAAAAAAAAAAAAAAAAAAAAAAAAACGACTTTCGCGCGCTGCTCACGGTCGATCCGGCATCGCGCTGCATCCCTGCCCTGTCTGTGCGCTCGAATCGATTTGATACACGCAGACCGTCGAAGAGCGAAGCGAACGAGAGCCGACGACGACCTCGCGCGACTATGAAATATTCAGGAACGCGAACGGGAGCTTGCACGAGGTGAGCGCGCCGGAGCGTTCGGCTCTTTCGGTTTCTTTTCTAGCATAGCGATACGCGCGTATGCAAGCGTGTCGCTTGAATCGGGCACACGCTACATGCGAATTCGCGCGATAGGTTTTTCGGTCCTTTTTCCCTCCGCGAGCGACGGAACCGGAGCGTCCCTTTCGCTCGTTCCCTTCACACTCGATCTCCGTCTGCACATATATCGCCCTCCAGAGACTCCGGTTTCCGTTGAGTGGAGAGGACACGCGAGGGAAGGCACACCGGCCCAGTTCGCCGGGCCGGAAACGTGACGTATCGCTCATACAAATTTTATCAAACTTTCTTTATCGTTTTTTTTTTTTTTCTTGTTTTATTTTTTCTTCTTCTTTTCCTACCCTTGTATGTCTGGTATGCGCTCGTTCGCGACGCGGAATCGACGAAAGGTTCGAGAGTAAAAGTGTACATGGAAACGAGAAAAAGGAGAAAAAGAGAGCCGCATAATAAACCGAATTCAAGTTGCCGGTCCGAGTAAACGGAAGTGGCGCGTGATCCTCTATACAATCTGTTACTGCATATCGCGTTGGGCAAAAAAAAATATATATATGCATCGACGAATCGGACGCGGAATAAGTTGCCCCGATCGGAGAGTCCTCGCGATGCTGCTCGATTCGTATTCCACCGTTGGGAATGTGTAAAACTTTTTTTTTTTTTTTTTTTTTTTTTGTATCCAATAATATAGAAAATTGCGTCCAAAAGAAAATAGAAATTTTTCATGATATTGAAAAAAAAAAAAAAAAAAAAAAAAAAAAAAAAAAAAAAAAAAAAATGCAAATTGATGAAACACTTAAACGGTTCGATCGATTCTATCGAAATTTCAATCGGATCATCGGGCAATCATATTCCAGCTGTGTACGCTAGTTTTTAGCTGGATAGCTAAAAAAAAATCGTAAGACATTTTTGAAGAAATTGAAAATGGCGTACAGAAAAACAACTGGAGATTTTTCGATGGAAATTTTGAAGAAACATCGACTATTGACCACACACATGGCGCGTGTGAAATTTCAGCTTGATCGATCGTGGCATTCTCGAGTCATAGCGGTTTGAATTTTTCGCGTCTGACTCACACACGCACGCACACACATTCATACGGAGACTTTTTCTAAATGGGATTTTTCGATGATTCGGAACATTCCGAAGACGCTTTCATTGAATTCTCGAAATTTGTTATCTCTCATCGTCACCAAGTTTCCTCCATGAAGAAGCAAAAATGAATTAATGAATTTTAGGTGAAAAAAATATCGATCAAAAGATTTCTTTTATTTCCCCTTTGGACGATTTGCACTGAACAGAATTACGAATTCGACAATATTTTTTTTTCAACTTTTGTGCAAATATGTTTTTTCTTTTCGTTACTCGACGACATCATTTATTAATATATATATATATATATATATATATATATATTTTATATCCGATTCGAAAGGTGCGTGTAAAGCGGAATGACAAGTAAAACTCGCGGAAACGCAATCGTGTGGGGAATCGCTCGGTTCACCGTAGCACGTGACAGACGTAATATTATCTTCATCACACATGCCGGCGTTACAATTGAGTGATTAGATCACGTTTTATGAACGAGTGCGTGATCCAACACCCTCCGCGAGACTGTCCGATGATAAAGACATGCAAGTTGAACGTTCCCTTTTGTCTGTCCATCCAATGAAGAGAACAATTCGCAGCGGCTGTGACCCACTCGTCGCTCTGCCGTAGTTAGATCGAAAGTAAACGGCAACGTTGTTCGCGAGCGTTTCGTTTATTTTTGTTTATATTTTGTTTTTAAACACGCAATATTGGTTTCGAACTGTTTAGCGTCTTCGATAAATGATTTTTGTCTATGCCAGTCATTGAGACTGGGACAAAAATCAGCAGAAAGTATAAAAGTCCGGGAAATTGTGGTTTAACTGAAAAGAATGGAACAACGCTCGCGATCAACGTTGCTGTTCACTCAACACATCTACGAGGAAACAATAAATATATAATAAATATTATAAATTGTGAAAAAGCGCGAACGAAATATTTTTGTCAAATCTACAGATCCTTCTTCACACTTCGATGTTACGGAGTAATATTCGTATGATTTAACAAAACCGACTATCGAGATATTAAGATAGGACACAGCGGGCCAAAACGGACCCGCCATTTTTTCGACAAAATTGCTGAAAAGGTTTCGTATTTTCCATTTGAGATGTGACATTTTTTTTAACGTTGCGCAACAAAAATTGGTAAAGATAGTCCGTTTTGCCCCAAAGCGCCGATTTTCTTTTCGCCAAAAGTTCTATTTTTCACAATCACGGAAAACGTTTGAGAGAACTTTCGTCGCCGCGCGAAACTAACGAATGAAAGGCGATTTACTTGGGTCGTTTGACCCCGCATGGGAATGTCGGCGCTGTGCTGGAAGTGAATCACGCGCGGTACATCCGCGCGGGCTCTCGTCCAGCTGCTTTCTACATCGAGTCCGCGAGGTGTTTTTTTTTTTTTTTTCTCCTCACGTTCTCGAATCGCCAGTGCCGACGTGGCGAGATATCCGTCAGTCTCTCGTTACAGTAAAAGTATATCCAAGTTTGGCACAGCGGCCTTCTTAAAATACCGACAAGAAACACCGGGAATTACTTTCTTCCCTGGTGCTCCAGCCGATTCTTACGAGCTGCTCGTATTTATGCGCAGAGCGACTCATTCGTGTGGCTTTTCTTTCGAGCTCGTCGGTAAAACTTGTTCGTCCCACAGTGAATGGAACGAACGAGGAAGACCGCGCGAAAAAGTTGCATCCCGGGCGGAAGAAAAAAAAAAAAAAAAAAAAAAAAAAAAAAGTTCTCTCATTCCCCGCCAGCGAGGATGAGACCGATGAGAGGAGATTAAATTTTTCGGGAGGTTCGGCCGGATTTTCGAGGCAGAAAAGCACGGGGCTCGAAAAGCTTTCTCGTTCTCGTCGTCGCTCGCCGGGTCGAATGGAACGGGAGAATATTTTCATTCATCGGAGCCCTTGAAAAGCACCGGCGAAGAATCGCGCGTGTTGCTGGAAGCTGCGTGAAATATCCTCGGTACAGAATGGAAAGACTCTTGCGCCGCCATCGAGGCTGCCGCGGCCCGCACAATGGAAATCGCCCGACGCCGCGGAACTGTGCTTCACTTGTCCATCTTATTTTCCGTCGAGACATATTTTTATATATATATATATATATATATATATATATATATATATATATATATATATATATATATATATATATATATATATATTGAAATTTATGCCCTGAGATTGGAGCCAACGACAAGAAACGATGTCTCTATCGCGGAATTGTGTGAGAAATTAATAAAAATATAATCGAAGATTTTTCATGCGAGATGGCGATTGGAATTGCTGAAATTTTGATGGTCGAAATTTAATATTTGGATCGGTGTAACGACGTTGGAAGGGAAAATACTAATACTAAATACTAATAAAAATAAAAGTTTCAACGTTTAACAGAATCTTCTTGTCTCCAAGCTACCAGTATTTTGCTTCTTGTTACAATTTTTATCTTTACAATGTTTTTTTTTTTTTGTTAAAATACGGCTCATCGAAAAAAGTGAATGTAATGCGAAAAAAAACGAGAAAAAGCTCGAGTGTGGGGAATATTTTTAACAATGTAAGAGTCTCGAAACGCGCCTTTGAGGCGTACACAAATTCGCGAGTCCGATTGAACTCAAAGTGTATCGTAGTTTTCGAATCTGACAACGAAACATTTCTCTTTTTGCACCTTCGTTCATTCCAATGAAAAGAAAAAAAAAAAAAGTGCTCTCAAAATTCGCCCAATTGCGCGAGTTAAATTGAGCTCAAAGTGGACCGTAATTTTTGGTTCAATTGGTACATAAAAGCGTCGCACAGTACAAAAGCCCGCTGCAGCATCGTCCGACGGAGCGAGAAGACAGTAAGGGAGACGAAAGCGAAACAATAAAGACAGAGGGAGACGAGGAGGGAAATAGAGGGAAATAGAGAGTTCACTAAAGAAGAAGGAACTTTAATCGCGCGACGATAAAGCCACGAAAGGCTCGTTCGGCCTGGAAATTCGCGATGCCTTTTTTACCAAACTTTTCCGGCCGACTCTTGACAACGGGTGTTCGTTCGTGTAACGATTCGCTGGCCGAACTAGAGTGGAGCTGCCGCGGCACGTTTAGTGACTTTCCCGTAGCGCGCACCGATGATATTCGCGAAGCTTGCGAATTGGACCAATCGGGAGGGTGATTGCCGAGTGCGTCTCTATTTTTCGCCGGCGAACGAAAGCGACGAATCGAGAGACAAAGCTCCGAGAGTCGTTTGTACCTCTCGCTTTGAACCTCGCGAATCGGCATTCCCTTGCCCGGAGAACACCGGTGTTCAGCGGCTCTGAAATTTCCACTGTGCAGCGAATGACAGAGACGGGGAAAACTAGCGGAGCCGAACAGAAACAAAACAAAAAAAAAAAAGAGGTGAAAGAATGTATTGGCTTTTCAGGCGGTGTCGATCGACCGCGAAATAACGAGGACCAGAGGGTTAATCGATCGACGATGAAAACCGTCTTTTTGCACGTCGGCGTGTGTCGAGGAAGCCGCTGCACATCGATGCAAATTACTCTGTAACGTTACACGACCCACTCGATTTTTTTTTTTTTTTTTTTTTTTTTTTCAGTCACTGTTCCGTTCGTTTTTTCTTTTTTTTTCAACTCGTTCCAACCGTGTTTGCCCACACTAATGGTGTTGAACACAGGATCTCATTGGGAATTCGGAGTGAAAATTACCTAGGGAATTACTGGTACGCTCGGTCGTTTGTTTATTATCTAAACCGGTACAAACGTTGTCGCTATTGGTCCGAGGCTAATTGGCACGGTTTCCGTTTTCCGAAGAAAATTTTAACACTCTATCGATCGTTTCGAATTCAGAGCGCGTTTTCGAACTTCGAGTTGGAGCTTCATTTTCTGGTCAAGCTATTCAACTTAAGTTCGAGCTCAGGTTCGATTTTACCCCAGAAAATAAAGTTCCAAGTGCCCACCAATTTTTGTGCCGTTCGATCTTAAAACGGAAAATAAATTTTCAAAATTTCAATGTTGCAATTTGCTTGGAAAGTCTTTAAACCGAATTACACTTTTCAATTTATAGAAGCCATTTATAGAGGCAATATTTTTTTCATCTCAGTTAAATAGTTAATAAACACTACGGGCAAATAAAAAAGTGACTTCGAGCGTGCGATCGCGAAATCATCCAGTAAATCCCAAAAAAAAACACGAAAGATTAAAAAAAAAATTAATCTTTACCGCACCGCCGAAAAATTTATTTCCAAAATTGCTTCACGATTGACTTTTTAATTTTCAATTAAAGCCAAATGTTTCACCTTCACAGCTCCCCTCCCCCTCCTTCACACCCTCCCCCCCCCCCCCGCGTCAGGCTGTAGCGGGGTTGAACGCGTACGCGCATATGCGTCCGGCTAACGCACTCCGTGCCTGTCGGTCGATGCAACTAAACGCATCGCAGTGTGATGCGTTCTGCAGCCGAAAAAGAACCACCTTACGCATCAGCTACAATATGTAATGCATATCGTAGCGGGAGTCGTAAGCTGTATACACGGAGGGAGACCTGTTTGCCTATGAATCGTGCATGCCTGCGGTTCAGGCCGCATGTACCTGTCTGCATATGAGCGTATCTCATAGTCAGATTATGCGCGCATACTATATTCATGTATAATGCACTATCTCCATACGTACCTATATAACCGAACGCGAGAGTAATTCGAGTACATGATATAGTCAAAAGTACATAGATATATATATATATATATATATATATATATATATATATATATATATATATATATTGTTTGTACATATCGCCATATGTATACATATGTGTATGCATACATGCGTCTACATAGACATATGTATACATAGCCCACGTAGATATGGGGCATTCCACGTCAAGTCGCGCACGGCCCAAAAATCACCCTCTTACACCGAGCTGAAAGCTCGTGATGTTTTGGTATCAACAGAAAGTAGTATATAAAACAGTATACAAATAGTGTGAGTACCGGAAATTTTTTTTTCGAAATTTTACCGGCTCTCGTTCTCTACTAGTTCTTAGCAGATAGTAGTGATAGTAGATATAAAAAATTATTATATCTCAGAAAGTTTTGGTCGTACAAGAAAAATTTCGTCGAGACGAAAGATGCTATTCTTTATGAACTATATTCGTAGTGTTTTTCAAAATTTTCTAAGGACGAGAAAGTTTTTTGAAAATGGAAAATTCTTATTTTTAAGCATTCACGGCAAGTGTGATTCTGTGCGTTTTGCTGAAAATTTCACAGAACATCTTCTTCTTAGAGCGGAACGACATGTGAGAATTTCAAAGTTCATCCGGCAGTCAGAGTCAGAGTTTTGGGCCGTTCGACTTGACGTGGAATCTTTCATATATACATACCCACGCGCATACATACCTGTGTGCGTGCGTGCGTGCGTGCGTGCGTGCATGTGTGTGTGTGTGTGTGTGTGTGTGTGTGTGTGTGTGTGTGTGTGTGTGTGTGTGTGTGTGTGTGTGTGTGTGTGTGTGTGTGTGTGTGTGTGTGTGTGTGTGTGTGTGATACATATGTGTATATGTATATGTAACGAAACCGAAGGAATATATACAAGCGAAGACCGAACAGGTACACAACGTTAGTGTGGCGATTGTACCGACGGCTCCGATGGCGAACCAATACAGGCAGGTATATGCCGTATGGTGGCACATGTACAGTGTATGCGTGTAGTCACTGTACACAGAGTGCGGTCTACCTCACCCGGAGGCTGATGTATGCACATGTTCTGTACGGGGGCCCAAGCATATGTAGATACACAACGGCGACAGTCCCTGGGACGCATAACTCCAAACCGAAAGCTTCGGATACGGTATAGTCGCAGCCTCATAGTTGCGTTAAGTTGCGCTACGAAACCCCTCACGAGACGTTCCGGCAACAACAGTTATACCGGTACGAATGCGATTATGCTACATTCCCCGAGTATAAAACTCGTTTTTAGGAGACTTTCTAAGCGGTATGATATGCACAGTTGATTGTTCGCGTTACATTCGTTTTGCGTTACGTAGAATAATTGGGGCGAAACAATGTTTAGTTTTGTTGTCGATGCGGCGAACCTGTGGATGGTCGTTGTGTTACTTAAGCGATGACTAAACACGTATGAGTTGCGAGAGAGAGAGAGAGCGAGAGAGAGAGTTAAAATTTCGAATCCTGCCTTAAAGGGAAATACGAAGTGAAGGAATTTTTATAAAGGTTTTTGAAGAATAACTGCTTCGATATTAGTGCAGAGGCATTCGTGAGGCTTTTTTTTAATCTGGTCCTTTCTTTATGATTCTGGGGATTTTTTTTTTTTATTCACGCAGACTTTATTTTTCGACAATAGTCTTTAGTTAGTTGGCGCGACTAAGACGTTACTGTGATTTTTTTATTGTATATATTGTAATAATTAATTTATACTCAGAGACAATAATGTTATAATAATGAAAATATTTTAATGTTAACATTGAATATTTTCTTAGTGGCTATTAGCATTTCGATGCTACTACGTAGCACGATTTGTGGCGAATTCGCAATCGGCATTGAACATTTTATAATCTAACAAAATGTCATAAAATATACTAATATCTATTATACAAATATTGATAATACAGCGATCGTTAAAACCTCACTATTTTTCTCGTTCCATAAGCCAAAAATTCGCTATTTTAGAGTGAATTTAACCCTGGTTTCATTTAGCGCGTAAGCCACCGTGAGAGCCTCAAATTTTATACGAAATAAACTACTGAGGCCTACCGAATCCATGCTAATAACTTAAAAGGCGAAAAAAAACCCGACGACTTTGCTCAAGCGTAGGCGAACTTCAAATATTACATTTTTTTTCACCCAACTGTTTAAAAAGGCTGAGCAAAATTAATCCCGCAGTAATTTTCTCTCTACGAGATTCAAACATTTTGTTGGCCTGCATATTGGACGGTGCTTCTATGTACCGTAGTCTTATGTGTTGCGAGCCTCTGCAAGAGATTTTCTCGACAGGACGGCAACCGACGATGGTGGTAGTGCGTGTGCCCAACATACATAACTAACACATATCCCGCGGCCAAATATCTCGTCCGCTCTCCTTTGCCACTCCGTTAAAATTTAATATAAGAAATAAACAAATAGCACCTACCGAGTCAATAACTCAAAAGCCAAAAAGCCTCGTCAACTTTGCGCAAGCATACACTAACTCCAACATTAAATTTTTTTGATTTACCCAACCGTTCGCACAGCCCAAGCAAAATTAATACCGTAGCAATTTTCTCTCTGCTCAATTTATTTTTTATTTCATTTCATTCTTTAGCTTCCGTATTCCGTATCGGAGTACGGTTCATAAGATTTCGTAAAAAATAAACGAATGCCTCCTACCGAGTCCATGTCAATAACTCAAAAGCCAAAGAGACTCATCAACTTTGCGCAGGCGTACACGACCTCCAATATCACATTCTCTTTGACCCAACTATTTACCCTGAACGACCTCCAATACCACATTTTTCTTTGACCCAACTATTTACCCTGAACGACCTCCAATATCACATTTTTCTTTGACCCAACTATTTACCCTGAACGACCTCCAATATCACATTTTTCTTTGACCCAACTATTTACCCTGAACGACCTCCAATATCACATTCTCTTTGACCCAACTATTTACCCTGAACGACCTCCAATATCACATTCTCTTTGACCCAACTATTTACCCTGAATGACCTCCAATATCACATTTTTCTTTGACCCAACTGAACGACCTCCAATATCACATTCTTTTTGACCCAACTATTTACCCTGAACGACTTCCAATATCACATTCTCTTTGACCCAAATATTTACTCTGAACGACCTCATTCTCTTTGATCCAACTATTTACCCTGAACGACCTTCAATATCACATTTTCTTTGACCCAACTATTTACCCTGAACGACCTCCAATATCACATTTTCTTTGACCCAACTATTTACAAAGTCCGAGCAAATTTCGTCCCACAGCAATTTTCTCTGAGAGATTTTCACATTTTTTTTTTAATTTGATTTTTCGACTTCCATATTGGACAGTGTTTCAATGTAGCGGAGTCTGGTGCGCTGTGCGCCTTTTCCCGAGAGCTTCGGGGAGAGACCGACGGCCGGTGACGGTGGTAGTGCGCGTACCCAACATACATAACTCACGCATGTCCCGCGGCCAAATGTCTGGTCCGCTCTCCCTCCCCTCGGCCACTTCGGCTATGCGCGCACTCCGCAAGGGCTAACCTTCCCGACTTCGTGTATCGCAGGACAGAGACACGTGTATCACGACCGATGCGCAACGTGTAATACGTTAATGCACAGCGAATCGCGTATTTCATAGCGCGAGCCGGATTCCGCATGTACCTACATAACACGGGCACGTTAACGCACCAGTAAAACTAGCTCGACGCTCTTTGATACTTGCATTCATCTCCGACCGTCACGATCCTAGCGTCACCGTGTGGCGAATTCCTCGCGAAGCGAGATGAGGACATATTACGCGTAACGAGCTACGAGTCCGAGGAATTAAACCGTTAACTCTCGAGAATTCACGACGTTCGGGCGTCCGACTGCGTCCTCGACAAAAATTTTACGTACGAATGTAAAAAAAAAAAAAAAAATTGTATCTTTGACGATTTTTTTCTTTTTTACCAATTAGGAGCTGAATTAAAAGAGGTTTCTCTGTGAAGAAGCCCAAAACAAAAACTATCCTGACTGCTTTCGCGGGAGAAAAGTCGGATGCTTCAAAGCACCACATAAATTTTAAAGCTTATTTTCTATGGTCCTTATGGAGTTTCATTTAGTCGGCTCATTTGTCATTGTCAATTATTTGTATGATTTTTTCTTTTTACGTACGAAAGTAAAAGAAAATGTCGTCTTTGACGGTTTTTCATTTTCACTGATTAGGAGCTTGGTATAAAATAACTACAGAAAAACCGTTTTGACTACTCAGGGGTGAGAAAACTCGTGTGCTTCGAAATACCATTTAAATGTTATCTTGAACCTTATTTTCTATGGTCCGAATGCAGTTTCATTTGTTCAGTCGATTTGCCATAGTCAATTATTTGAATGAGATCTTTATTTAAAAAATTTTTTTTCTACTTTGCATTGCAATTATCGTTGGCGTTAGAAGCGGACACAATAAATTCAATGATTCATTAATTCAGAAAGGTTTTACTTTCGGCCGGTGACATTTGTTTATTGTGACCCACCAACGCGACGCTCGTTCACCAAAAGTGTACGAAACCGGACGAAGTTATCGTCGATGTTAATTCGACGAAAATTCCGAAAGATTCTCGCTCATCTCTAGTGTGGCGAGCGATGGAGCGTGGTCGATGACCCGGCGAAGCTCGACCAAACGCTAACGGATCGTAGGCAACCGGAGAGGTAAATGGATTGGCGGTATTGTAACGAGACTCCACGACTAAAGCCAGAAGAGTTTGAACACAGTGGTAAATCATCTTTCATTTCGGGATTATCGTCGTTTGCCGTTTAAACTTGAGATTATCCGTCGTTAAGAAAATAACAATAAACAAAAAGAAAAAGAAAAACATGTATTAATGGATGTACACTCTGAAGACTATGACACGAGCTTCTGTATTGACAATTTCTAGTTAAATTGAGAAAAAGTCTTCGTTAACAACTTGCTGTTCTCGCGTCGCGTCGTTAATGAAGACGGATGAAACGAAGACTTAACGAGTAAAGCCAGCAGAGTTTAAACAGAGTGACAAGTCATCTTGCCTTTGAGAATTATTATCGCTTGCTGTTCTAATTGGATTATCTGTCGTGAAAAAAAATTAAAAAAAAAAAACAATTAAAATCAATGAAGCAAAAAAGAAAATCTATAACTATGTGTATATATAGAAACTCGAGCTTAAGTTTTACTATTTTCACTCAAATTAAGAGAACGTCTTCTATAACAGCTTGCCCTTTTCGCACCGAGTCTTTGAGAAAAAAAAAGAAAAAAAAAAAAGAAAAAAAAATCGATATAAACTTAGACTCGCGACTAAAGCGAGAGAAGTTGAAACATAGTGGTAAATCATTTTGCCTTTCGGGATTATTTTCGCTTGCCGTTTTAACTGGATTGTCTCCGTAATAATAATAATAATAATAACAACAACAACAACAACAACAACAACAACAACAACAACAACAACAACAACAACAACAACAACAACAACAACAACAACAATAACAACAACAACAACAACAACAACAACAACAACAACAACAACAACAACAACAACAACAACAACAACAACAACAACAACAACAACAATAATAATAATAATAATAATAATAAAAATCTATAACTATATGTATATTGCGAAGACTATAAATCGAGCTTCCGTTTTAGAATTTCTACTCGAATTAAGAAAAATGTCTTTTATAACCGCTCGCCGTTCTCGCGCACAGTGATTGAGAAAAAAAAAATACATCGGAATATAACAACGACGACAAAAAAAAAAAGATAAAAATCGCTCCGGCATAAGAAAATTTCTCCGTGCGAATAACCGCGTAAATCGTCTGTACATACGCGATGTACGTAATTAATGAATAAGGGTGTCGAAAGTGCCGAAAACAATGGTGAAAGAAGAGGAGAGATGACGGATCGAGATTAAGGCAGCGTTGAGTTTTCATTGGCGACGGTGTTGTTACACGCGGTGGTCCTGCAAGCCGCAACGGAGAAACGAATTCTCAACGGGGTCTCAGAAGCGGAATAGCCGCCGGAGTCCTCGGCTGTGGCAAGCAGCGAGCGTCTACTTGTACACGCAGTAGTTTCACGGTGTCCTAACTACGGTGGGACTCGACCATTATTGCGCAATCGGGGAACGTAATAGCCGAGAATGCTTCCCGTACCGTCGCTCTTATTCTTACGGCTGTTATATCGTGCACTAACTGCGCCGCGATGTAACTCGCGAGTGCTCTAGAAATTTTGTTTAAAAAAAACGAGCGCAAATTGTTAACGACTGTAAAATAACTTGTCGAATGAAGAAAAAAAAAAAAAAAAACAACCACATACGTATATCGGGTTTATAAACGTGTAAGAAGATGTATGAAGATGCAAAAGCGAGCGTGATCGCGAAATTTTGTTGACCTAAAATCACAAATGATTCTTAACGATTGCGAAATAACGCACGACATATATATATATATATATATATATATATATATATATATATATATATATATATATATATATATATATATATATAATTTATAAATGTATAAAAATGTGTAACTGCAAAAGCGACCAGTTTCACGCACCGTGACTCTTATGCTTACGACTGTTACATGGACTAAATGGACTAAGTGTGACTAAATAAAACTCGTCGGTGTTTAAGAAATCTTGTTAAAGAAAAAAAAAAATAAAATGCATATATTAAATTTGTGTAAGTATAAAAATATATACCTGCAACTTTGTATATATAACTGCAAAAGCGCGCGTGGTAATGAAACTTCGTTGAGGAAAAAACTAAAAGTTCTTAGGCTTTTACCAATTGCGAAATAATGTACCAGGAATATATATATATATATATATATATATATATATATATATATATATATATATATACATATACATATACAATTGATAGATGTATACAAATATATAACTGCAAAAGCGTCTGCCCGTTCATGTAATGTTGTTGACAAACAAGAAAATTCGTAAGCTTGGTGTTTGCGAAATAACGTATGAAAAAAAAAAAAAAAAAACATAAACATAAATATATAAAGTTCAAGCGAATGTTGAACTGAATAAAAGTACATACAAGTATAACTGGATTCGATTAGGGGAAAGGGTGGGGGGGGGGGGAGAGAAGTATCCAAGGATTTCGTGTCCAGACTCGGCGTTACGCGTCATGCCGATATACTTATAACGTTGCGAATTATCGTCATAGAGAGCTAAGTTCCATGACGATCGAGATAGACTTTCACCGTTCGCGTCGATCGCAGGCACTCCGTGCAGAGAGGCTACCGTCGGCTCGGCCGCCGACCTTGCTCGAGGAACACCGTCGGTGCGTGTTCTTACACGTTCGTCCCGGATCCCTCGGGGCAAATAATTCATCGGCAATGGCGTGGACAAATAATCTTCCGCGCGGGAAACGCAGACGCAAATGAACAAAGAAAAATTGTTTCTGCATTCGTTGTTAACGGAACTATCAGTCGTCGGGATAGGAGTTTCCGTGATGAGCGAGAAGTTGAAGAGAGGAGGGAACTAGTCGGACTAAGCCCGAGCGAGCCCCTTCGATCCCGTCATCCGAAGAGCATAAGACGAACCTAACGGGAAATCCCGCGAAAGTCTCACGAGTCTCTCTCGCACGGCACACCGAGGCCACGCACACGATCGAGTCGGCCCTCGACACCTTCACGAGCTCCGCTGTAGCCCATTGCACACACACACACACACGCGCGCGCGCGCGCGCGACCGCCACAACCGTCGATTCCGCCGACTACTCTATCCTTACACACGTCACACGTTACGGCGCATTCCGCTAGCCGAGGAAATCAATTTCCTCGATATTAAAGAATTTCGCCCGTACCGAGCGTCGACTGTAAAATCGACTGGTCGAAGAGAGCCCGTTGTCCGCACTCTTCGAATTATTCGTACGAGCAACGGTTTTTCTTTTCGTCGATTGATCGCCAGCGATTTTGACATTGGGGCGTTTAGTCGACGATGCTGTCTGAGAAATGTTCAGATTCGTGTTTTAGGAGACTATCTCAAACTATGATAAATGATAATAAGAAACATTTAAAAAATGTATCTTGATTGTTATTTTAGTTTACTTAAATGGTGATCAGAATTTACGGTTTCCGGAAGTGAAAGTAAATGTACTTAAGATTCTATAAGAGCTCGAAAAGAGAATTGTGCTTTGCCCGATTAATAAAAACCGGTTGTCGACATTGCGAGTCCTAAAATTTGTCAGTTTGGATCGAAAGAACGAACTATAATAAATAATAATAATAATAATAAACAAAAAGCAATATCATTATTATTTCAGTCAAGTTAAATGGTCTTCAAAAATGTATAATTTCCGGAAGTGAAAGTAAAAGTACTTGAGACTCAACGATAGCTCTAGAAGATAATTGTTCTTTGTGCGAATACCAAAACCTGGTTGTCTCGGCATTAAAAGTAATAAAATTTGTGAGTTTAGATCGAAAGAAAAGCCTAAGAACTCGTCGATCGACGGTTAGCAATTTTTACATTTGCTCATTTAGTTATCCAAACTGTCAGAGAAACGTTTAGTATTCCTATTTTACGAACCTATCTCAAACTACGATAAACGATAATAATAAGAACAAAAAAAACGCATTATCATGATTATTGCATCTAACTAAAACGGTGTTACAAAATTTATAATTTCCGGAAGTGAAAGTAAACGTACTTAGGATTCAATGATAGCTCGAAAAGAATTGTTTTTTTGTCCGATTAGCACAATCGGGTCGTCTCGACATTACGAGTCGTGCAATTTGTGAGTTTAGAATGAAAGAAGGGACCGAGAGCTCACCGATTGCGGTGGTGTTGTGACATCGTAGTTCGAGGCAAGTGGAAAAGCATCAGCCTCGTGGAGGTCCTTGGACGGATCCTGTGTCGCGGAGTTTATTCCGAGACGCTCGTCATGGCAACGCTTGGACGCGTCTTTTATATCCCGGGAGGGAAGAACGCCGTTCCCTCGTTTCACTGTCGAACCAACGCCCAGACGCTGGATTTTTTTTGTTTGTCCGCTAAATCTTTCAGGAGACTCGTGACATTCGCGTCTCCCGTTGACGGAGGGATCACGAGCGACGTTAGGCTCTCGATTAGGCCGAAGGACCTTGTAAGGTAGCGCCGAGCGAGTCTCGTCCGGCCAGAGCTCCGGGGTAAACACCGGCAACACCGCGACGCGCGGGAATCTATAAATCCTCGGGTACTCTCGTTTTTTATGAATTTTTTCGATATTTAATTTTTATTTTTATTTAATTATTTAAATATTTAATTATCGTTGCCGAATGAAAGGGAACAGGTTTGTCGAAACGACAGCGAAGAATGTCACGAACGCACCGTCGGGCGATTGAATTTTTATTGTTTTAATGTCCATCGACGCACTGTCACGATGTTTTTATGTTTCTTCGCTTCCGTCGGACGTTCACGGTCGGTCCCTCGAGCGTGCACCGACGATTGTCTCTTATTCGCGAGACACAACAGAAGATTTAACGTTGAAAATAGTCGTTCGGCGTCGTCTCCCAGCTGCGCACGCCGTCCGAACGGGCGAACTCGTGAAAGGCGACTGCACCGAGACTCGAGAAGCTCGTCGAGCTCGGAGTGGGGAGCCGCCGGACTGTGCTGACTGGCTGGCTGGCTGCTGCTCTCTGGCTCTCGCCAAAGCAGCCACGCGCTGCTGCTGCCGCCTCTGCTCCTACACGAACTCCGGGGGATCGTGGCGCCCCGCCGTTATTATCCATCTAAACCACAGACTCGCCGGAATAACATTGCTACCAGGGCCGCTCCGGGAGACTGGCCGGGAATGGCACGGAAACTATGGGGAAAGAATGAGTTACCAGTGGAATGGATCGAGTGCGGCGGCAGCACTTTACGTCCTTAGATTTATCTTTGGATAAAATATCATCGAGGCAAACACTTTTTTCTTTTATAAATGTACGTTTATGTGGAATTTTCTTCGATTATTCAGCACATGAGTCTCGCTTCGACTTACGAAATTTTGCTGAATCGTGCACGGTGAAAAGCCGACAGTTTATTGGAGCTATTTTTAATGAGAAAGTATAAATGTTTCAAAGTACGTAAATTGCAGTACAATAATAATGCTTATTTATGAGTAATAATTATATGCTACGAGTCGAGAAGGGGGGAGACAGATGTGTAAACTAGAGAAGTTTCTTCGGGGAAAGAAAAGAATTGCACTGTCTAACCATAACTGTTCCGTAGATCTTAGCGTTAAATTATGGAGGTTGGAGCGCTTCGCACTACTCACATGAGTGCTGCAGTTTTAAAGCCGTTTACGCAAACTTTTACGCATCTATTGATTATAGTGGATGGTTATTTGTATTGTAGCCGATATCCTTAATACAGAAAAACATGAATTGCAATTGATTTGCAAGAAGTAATAACTGGTTTGTGCTAATTTTCGAAAAGGTACATATTCGTTCAGTTTTTTCAAAGAATAATCCACAATTTTTGTTCGTTTTTTTTTTATGTATCACGACTCGTTCTCTTCCTTGAAAGATGCTCTACGAATTCGCCGTTTAGACATTGATAGTATTTTCCGTTTAAAAATTACAGCCGTTTGCATATTCATCAACGAAATTCCTGCATAAACAAACAGCTATAACTATTAAAAGCAAGATTCTGTCGAATATCTAGACGGTGAATTCGTGGAGCATCTTTCGAGGAAGAGAATGAGTCGTAATACATAAAAAGCGAAGGAAAATTACGGATTATCATTTGAAAAAACTGAACAAATATGTACCTTTTCAAAAATTTGCACAAACCAGTCAATATATTTGCAAATCCATTGCCATTAATGTTTTCAACATCTGCTGTAAAACTAATAACCATCCACTATAATCAAAAGATGTGTAGACGTTTGCATGAACTACTTTAAAAAATGTACTCGTTTTACTAGTGCGAAGCGCTCCAAACTCCTTAAGGCATTAGCATAAGGATTTGGTTCAAAAACTACGTCGATCTTCAACATTTTTTCTTTACGCGCGTATTAAAAGAACAAGGTCGAATCTTTACATACAGTTAGTACAAGGTGTTAGGAGGTTTGAGTTTTTTTAACTGGAAAATATCAATTAACCACCGACTTATCAACAAATAACAATCTAATAACCGGATGATTTTTAAAAATGTCAATTTTTTTTGTTAATAACAAACGAGCTTAATCGTTTGTTATTAAGAAATAAATGAATATTTTTAAGAAATCATCGAGTCATTAGATAAAAAAAGGTTATAATCAAGGATCTGTCCAAATTTCAACTCCATCGGACGAATAGATATTTTAAGATACGACGTCCGCCGTTAACTGATATTTTTCAATAAAGAAATAAATCTGAACTTCATAACACCTTGAACTGTGTGTAAAAGTCCGACCTTGTCATTCCAATATCCGTATTTAAAAAAATGTTGAAAATCGACCTGTTTTTTTTTAAACCAAATCCTTATGCTAATGCCTTAATAAACGTGCAAACGTCGTGGAAAATAAATGAAACTCGGTCAGATGACATTTTTTGGATACATTTAGTGCAGGAGGAATGAAATGAAGAATAAAAAATCTGATCTCACGGATCGCGATCGCGCGTACAGTAATCGAGAGCCCGAAAGTCATTGCGAGGAGTCAATTTAATAGTAAAATTTTGTCCTTTATTGTGAAAATGAAAGTTTTACATATGGCTGTTGTTTTTAATGCGCGGTGTGACGATACCGCTGATACAGTGAACATCACGCTAATTACCGATGTAACAGTGTAGACAGTGAATTTAAAAAAAAATCAAAGAAAATAACTATAAGAACGAAACCGAGAAAAATAAAAGTTGGATTTTATCGTTTAAATATCATAAGCGCTAGATGGTTTCGACGCAGCGGTAATATCCATCGGATTTTGTCGTTCGTCGCAACAAACTATGTTAACAATCGATGAAAAAAAAAAACATCTGAAACACTCGTACCTATTGGTTGTGGCTCATCCAGAATAATTGTGATTTTTAACCGAAAGAAAAAAAAACTATAATCGTAATCGTATCGCTTTAGTTCGGGCAAAAAAAGCTGACTACGAAAGACGTAGGGTTTTTGCAGCCTCACAATCTCGGCAATGCGATAGCTACAAATAATTTCGATGTTCTATACAAGTTTTTGCACGAATCCGGGCGGTCCGTATGGTCCCGTTAAACAGACACAAGTTTAAATAGGATTAAACGAAAGACCGAAGATCGTTGAACTGTTTGTGTACGTGTGTGTGTGTGTGTGTGTGTGTGTGTGTGTGTGTGTGTGTGTGTGTGTGTGTGTATTGTGTGTGTGACGACGAGCAGCGCAGCGTATGACGCAAAATCGAGATTGCATAGTTTAACTTTAAAAATAGTATCAATCTAATCGTTTGACAAAAATAGACTTTGAAAGTAGAACGACGATTAAAAAGTAGAAAAAAATAATATATCGCATTCAACTCGCCGCACTCCTCGTCGACCACATCGTCGTCGATATTCTTATTCGACTTCATTTTTCTTGTCTCTCTCACTTTGTTATTGTTGTTGCTTTGGTGAAAAATATTAAGATCCGATGTACTCGATTGACAAAGATGAGAGTTGCGATGCCTCGCGCGTTCATTCGAAAACACACATTCGTTCGCAGAGGCATTGACGAATAACTATCACTAAGATTGTCGACGAATCGCTTAGATAACGCTTGCGATCAACGGCCCTGTAATTTCATTAAAGAAACTCAAGCTTCGTTGCGGGCATGGGACATTAAAGGGAGCGTCGAGTGCGAAGAAACAGGCGCCACACTGTACGATGAAAAACGGACCTTTTTCTTTTCTTTCTTTTTTTTTTTTTTAATTCGAATTCGTTTTGAGGCACGTAGGACAATTTCAAAGTACACTGAACGGTAAACAAAAGAGAAAAGAAAAAAATATTAAATTTCAAAAGACTTATCTAAGCACCAACGACGTGCGCAACGGAAAAATAATGAAATATCGTCTCGATATTATTACAAACTGCTTAACTTCGACTTCAGTCAAAAATTACCAGTCTCTTTCGAGTGATCCAATGTGTGACACGGATCAACGTCGCGGAAGGCGAACTATCAGCGATTATTTTGTACACCTCGCTCCTTCGTATTCGTACAACATCTCGGCTGTTACGCCGATCCGATTCACGCACTTTTACACACATCAGCTTGGAAACTTTTGCTTGCAGCGTGAAAATTCGTGAAATTTATCGAAACCACGCTGAATTTATTCCCCTCATTCCCGTCGCCAATCGATTATCGTACTTTCGTCTTTACTTCAACCTTTTTCATTACCTATATTTAAATTATAATCAATATTTGTTTGTATTTTTTTAATTATTTATATATCTATTTATATATCACGCCTGTCCATTATTCCGTTTTTCATTATTCTTTTTTTTTTAGTAACGTAGGTACACTTTGTCAACAATCACTCTTTGCTGCATCCTTTTTCTGTCCTGCCCTACTTGTCTTAGAAATCTTCTCTCTCATTCATGCTTCAGGCTAAATTATGCTGGCTTTTGAGAACCCTTTTTGCCAATAAGGGACTTGTGGATATGTGGGATGACACCTGAAATATTAAAAAGAGAAAGTGATGAGTCACGGGTCAGGTAGTTTAAGCAAAAATTTGGTATATCCGCGAACGCTACGATCAAGAAGAGTCTGCAGAGCTTTTTTATTAGACTCTCGAAAACGACGTATTAGCGAATTTAAAAAAACGGGATTTTTCGATGTTTTCGATCATTCTGAACACGTTTTCATTAAAACCTCGAATTTTTTGTTCTCCATAACACAGCGTTTTCTATGAGAGAGCAAAATAATCTTGTGATCGGTATGAAATATTTTGCAGAGACAAAAGCCCAAAATTGCTTAAAGGCCACTATTTCTGTTATTTTTTTTTCATGGCTTTCATCAAGCCGTTTTTAATCGCTTTCTATCGGCTTTGAGAATGCACAAGACAATCTGGATGTTCTTACCTCCTCCTGCGATGGTCGCCTTAATTAAACTGTCCAATTCTTCGTCACCACGGATCGCGAGCTGCAAATGTCTGGGAGTGATACGCTTCACCTTCAAATCTTTCGACGCGTTCCCCGCCAACTCCAACACCTGTTGAAATTTAATTGACGGTTAACAAATTACCGTAAGAATAGGTTTTTTTTTTACCATTAATCTAAAAGAAAACACTTTTCTCGCAATAATCTTTTTTTCTCGATGTATAAAAGCCACATATATCGATATAAATCGCTCAGAAAGCAGAATTAGCATACTATTTTTCGAGAAACATACCACATCGATATCCTGTGGGTGAGATAATGTTGTGGAACAAAAAAATAGCTAACAGCACTCGAAGAAGAGAAAAATTTGTGTTCTCACAAAAGTACAATCGATTATGATAATATTTTCCTTACATTTATTGATATATGTGCTAATCCGTCATTGCCGGTCTTTTTTTGTATGTTTTAATACTCGAAAGGTCGAATTTTCAGACGTTATTTTAAACTTACGATCGCTCTTGAGGTCGAACTTAAGATCGATCTTTGGCCCGAACTTTATTGCGTGCGTTAACTTAAGATGTATCTTAAGTTCGAACCTTAGTTAAAACTTGATTTCGTTTTTAAGTTTGATCTTAAGTTTGGTCTCAAGAACGATTATAAGTTCAAACTAACATCTCAAAATCCGACTCCAAGTACACGAAACAACGAACGATAAGAAATTTAAACACTAAAAATCGAGTTTTAACGTTAAAGAAAAAAATGAATTCGAGCGATGTTCAAAGATCAACGTTAATCAAATTTCGTACAAATGGCGGGAAATGGGAGGCGCGATGGCGTCGCCGAAGCAGCCGAGCGTGCCCCGCCGCCGACCCTCTAACCGGCTGTTCGTTTTCCCCTGTATTCACTCTCTCCCGTCCTCCCGCGGGGAGGCTCATGCACGCGCGACAGTCCCGCATACGTTAAGAGGCGCACACTAACGCGCGTTGTAAACAACACACTCACCTCAGCCGTGAGGTATTCCAAGATAGCAGCGCTATATACAGCTGCGGTGGCGCCTACTCTACCGTGGCTGGTCGTTCTGTTTTTCAGATGCCTGTGAATTCTGCCTACGGGAAACTGAAATAATCCAAACCGAGAACTTTATCATCCGTTTATTGTAATCTCAATTGCGACGAAAAGAAAAAAAAAAAGAAACATCACCGTCGTCAAAGTTGAAACAATGACGACAGCGAAGCCATTGGCATGGGCTCCGATGCTTGTCGCAACGTTCGTTACCAGGTCCGAGGCGCTGTAGAGAACATTCAAAAAACATTGGGGCATGGCCGTGGCGCGTCAGCGTGTTAGCTTCGACACCCGAAGAAATATCGAACCGGACGACAGAGACGATGACAAGGCTCTAACTCTCCGTCTCGTCGAACCAGCGTATCCACGAGATGGCTTTCGTCGAACACGTCGGTCGTTATCGTGTCGTCTCGACGAAACGTCTGGCAACGTGTATTCACGAGAGACGGAGGGCTCTCGGCCCCCGGCTCGGTTATCCTCCACGCGTCGCTCTCCGCGGTCTCCGCAACGCGTCGGATATCGAACGGGGCATATGCGATTCGGGTTTCGGGAGCTTTCCAGCAAGCGTTTTGTACACGCCACGAGAATTTCGTCATCCCGTCGGTGGGACTACGCCTCGGCTATGTACATCGAGTTCAGATAAGAGAAACAAAAAAAAACATCACCGAAATGACTGAAATCTACAGTAGGAGGGGGGGGGGGGGGGGGGAAGAGAGAAAAAAAACAAAGAAACATCGAGCGTTGTCGCGACTACCGGCAGGCACGCGCGAGACACGATCGCCACGGGGACAACGATCATTACTGCATAGTTGCCGAAAGTTCATAGGCATATGGAGAATTATTAATAGTTTTGCGTCAGTACTGATGATTGCAGGATATAAAAAAAACATCGTCATGTAAATTGTTTTTTTCAATTATTCGCGATGTTTCTTTAGATCACTGTTTTTGTTTTTTGTTCTTATTTGTCGTTACACACATATACGCTGTTACGTGACTTTGACATCGTCATTTACATTCGCGAGGTCAATGATAGTCGGTTTTTCTCGCATTTGACAGATCAATTTTTCTTCGAGGTAATTACGCGTGAAAACACGGAAGATTAAACGTGCGTTAAATTAACATCTCGGTCCAGATGTATTTCGAGCACGATAGATTGCACGAGACGGTATCTTTATACAGAATTTTTTTTTTTTTTGAATCCCTTCGATAACGAGTAGTGCGAGTAAAATACACGGAACGTTGGCACGGACGTTTGAAGCTTGTTATGAATTTAAACGTAAAACACCCCGGCTCGCATGTGAATTTAATTGGACCACGGCGACACAGCGAGAATACAAAATGCAGTTGGGCAGTACGGGATGGCGTGCGAACGATCCTGTCCAATCGTTTGAAAACATCGAGCACTCTCCCTCGGGGCGAGCGATAAATAAAACTGAAGAACATCGTATGTATTCGGTGAAAATAAAAAAAAAAAGAATCATATTTCTCGAGGCAATTTCAGCTTCGACGCATTCTCGAGGTCGACGATTTAATCATTTCAGCAACAGAGAGCACGGTAATGATTAAAAAAAAACTATACATACGAACAATAACAATATGACGAAAACACGAAAAGTTTTTCGCGCCAACGGTGGCTCCTCGTACCGAACGTTGCTAGGTCGTTGGTAAATATAACATGTTTTATTTTTACTGTGCGTTTCGATAATTGTTTCAATCGACAAAAGCGAAAAAAACTCGCGAGAACGTTGCGCAGTCGAGTGAGCGTCTTTGTTACAGTCGAGAGTATATTCGATAAATAGCGAGAGTGAAACGCATGAAGCTCTCACCTGCAAGCCGGCCCTCGCCGAACGGGAGACCGCCTTCGCCTTCGCCTTGCCGGAGTCCTTGCCCGCCTTTCCGCCAGCCTGTTCGCATACGAAAATCACGATTAATTTACGAGCTACGGGCACGAAACTTCACTGGTACGTAGACAACAGTACGGGCCATCCCTCGATCAACTTTTCGTACACGGATGGCCATTATATCCGCGAGAAACTCGCGGATACTCACCATTGTGCTTGGAGTGAGAGCGTTTGCGATTACACTAGAACGACAGTTCCGCAGAGCCACAAGCACAGAGCCCACAGACGACGCCGTCTAACCGCGGTCCCGCCAAATGCGCTTGGCGCTCGCGGCGCGTCCCGCGGTCCGTTCACGTGACTAACGACGACCAATGGAATGACGCGAACGGAAAAATATAATATCCCAGCTACGAGGGGCAGCACTTGTGCGCGCCTGCCGGACGATGCGCGAACCCTCGTCACGCTCTCGGAATGGCCGCGGAGGCCCGCGTGCCGTGAAGTCCCGCGCATGCGCGCGCATCGCGTCGACCCTCGTATGAACCTAGCCGGCGCGGAGGGGGAAACGTAACGCGGTGTTCAACCGTTGATTTTCGAACCCCGATATTATGCACGCGATACCGAAGCCTGCGACCTAACAACTGACGTTACAATTACGATGCCGAGGGGATACGAAACGCACTTCGAGTACCGAGCGTATTGTTCGTCAGCCAATTTTGGTGTGCTCGACGACAACGAAGAAATACTCGTTGTGTGTTCAGCGAATTTCTAAACGCGTTCAATCGGTTGCTTGTCTTAGAACGAGTTTTCGTCGCGTTATTGTTATAACGGGTTTTATTTCGAGCTTGAAAAGCGTCTGAGGGAATTGAAGAGTCCATGAAAAAAAACGATCTATTTTACATCGCAAGAATAATATTCATATTTAAATGTTCCAGCTAAATAGCTCGAATGTTTAAGGTCTCGAATATCAGAAGCGCCTCTCTTATGAAAACTAAAGTCGCGAACCAATACTGAAACCAACGAGTTTTCGTCACGTCATTGTTATAACGGGTTTTATTCGAGCTCGAGAAGCTTCTAGGGGAATGAAAAACGATCGATTTTACATCGTAAGAATGATATTCTTGTTTAAATGCTCGAGCCGATAACTGAAATATTTATGGTTTTGAACATGGGAAGTGCATTTCTTATGAAAACTAAAGCCACGACGAAAACATTAAAACCATCGAGTTTTCGTCACATCGTTGTTGTAAGAAATTTTATTCGAGCGCAAGAAGCTTCTCGTGGAAATGAAGAGTGGATGAAAAACGATCGATTTCACATCGTCAGAACAAGATTCTTATTTAAATGTTCGAGCCAAATAGCTCGAATATTTAAGGCCTCGAACATGAAAAGCGCATCTCTCATGAAAACTAAACCCGCGACGAACACTCTGATTTTCAAATAAAAAAACTGGTGAAACTCAATAGTCGATTTCAGCAACTCAGACATAATAAATTCTTCTACTTACGAATTACAAATATTTTCATATTTTCGTGTAATAATTGTTTTCAATATTCTCACATAATAATGGATAAGGTGAGCGATGTCGTATCAATGCTGCGACGTATCCGAGTTAGAACGATTCGCCGACTCACATAAAAACTCGTTCTTTGGTTACACTTTATTAATAAAAGTTCACTACTTTATTCTCGTACAAAATTCCGCCGTAGAAACATGTATATTTTTAGTGCGTCGACCGTTGAGGGTTTATAAAACATTAAACGTCGTCTGGTGAAATGGGACATAAGGATTGAAATCTGATTTCTAGGTATCGCTGAGAAATGGATCAGGGGGAAAAAATTAATTGAAAAAAAGCGACAGTCACGGACGATGTTCCGAGAAAATTGCCAAGGGGCCAGTCGAGCTCTTTTACTTGATTTGTGCAATATTCTATATGTCACGTATATGTGTTCGTGTATATATATCTATAGAGAATACCGATGCGTGCGTTCACGCGGTATTCGACTGGCGAGTACTATTACGGGTCGCAGTATCGACGAGGCGACGGGTGTCCGGGGATGCGCGTCAGCCAGTGCGCGTCACGGTGCGGCGATTATCAGAGTTTCCCGCGGTTTTCCAGGGCTTCCAGCAGGTGAAAAGAGGGTCTATAAATTAACTTGGCAACCTTCGGGGCACGTCGTTCGGATCCGTCATCAGCGCGGATGTCTAGTAATCGTGGGCAGACTCGGCAAGCTCGTCGCACTTGTCGTCCAGGTCATCCTGAAAAAAAAAAAAAAATTAAAGATTTTCCGAATTTAGCTATTTGCACGGCAGACGGGTACATTGTGCCGAATAATCTAACGGTGTGATATATCCATTTTAATATTTTAATACTTTAATACTTTAATATTTTACTTTTAATATTTTAATATTTTAATATTGTTAAACGGTCGTTTCGAGAATGCGGGAATTGTATTATTAGAAATAATTTTAATTAAAAATCGAGGATGAAATTGAACTAGAGCTTTTGAAAGGTTAACGGGTGCAGAGACGAACGATAACGCTCGCAGAATAGAAAGGAGAGAAGTACCATTGAGAATAGAGGACGGAGAACAAGAGGCGAAGTTGAGATGTTAATGGATTACGAAGGTTCATTTTATGGTGGAGCAATGTACAAATGGGACATGAATCGTTCCTGGCAACAGGAAGGAATGGACTTAACAAGCTCCACGCTCCACTGCTGAATAGCTATCACTCTGTTTCGGGCTCAATTACGACGAGAGTCGACGTAAATGAAATAACCTTGCGTCTATTAATAACAACAAAAAAATGAAGGAAAAATAATGTTAACCCTTCGCGTACGGGATTGTTTACCGAGAACCTGGAATGTGCCAAGACGCGACCTTCGAACGATTCGTATAACAAGTTGATGTGCTAAAAAAAATCTGTAAAAATTCACAGACCTACTTTGAATTGTCGTGTTTTTGATAACTCAGAAGAAAATTTATTACGAAGTTTGTATCGTTTTTATTTACAAGAAGGCATGTTTGGTTGCTCTCTGCAAAAAGTCCCCGGTACTTGAAGGGTTAAAAGACACAAATAAAAAAGGTACCTCGTCGAGCTGCAGACACTTGCCCCACTCCTTAAGAGTGATCTTGTGGTCGTTGTCGACGTCACAGGAGTCCAAAAACGGAGCGATGCAATGCTCGAGGGCCATGAGCGGCGCTCTGATGGGGAAAAGCTCGTGTCTCGACACCGATCTGTCGTGCGGATGACCGTCGAGGTCGCACCACTTCCAGATCGCGGCGTTCGTCCAGCGGAGGGTCATGTTGGTCTCGGCCTCGCGTTGCATCTTCAGGAAGTGAGACGGAAGCTCCTGACGGTCGGCGAGATCGCGCATGATGTTGAAGAGCCAGTCGCGCATCCGCCTCGGGAAATCGAGCATGTCCTCCTCTTTGCACATCTGGATCGAAGGACAATTTTTAATTCGTATAAAATATAAGAGAATTTTTTTTTTTATTGAACATAAAAAAAATCGATTGACCTACTTCCGCACGACAAGTCCGACGGTACACATAGCGTTTCCATGAAATGTTTAATAAATTCTCACCGGCATTTGACGACACTCCCCGTAGTATTCGATGTGAACGTGCTGATAATCCGGTCCCCGACACCTCGCGTCGTCCGTGTCGCAGAAACAACGGGCCTGATAAACCTCGCAGTCGCTGCCGAATGTCTCGTTGTAGTTCGTGCAGACCTTGCGGCGGGGATCGACCTCCTGGTCGCATACCTCCATGCAGACGCACTCGGCCTCGCCCAAAGACGTCGGCTGGGAAAATTGAAAAAAAAAAAAAAAAAATTGCAAATTGTTGAATTTATGTTTTTGCGTGGAAAGCACAATAACAGTTGTTTTTAATTCCTAGATTCGATGATATTCATATTGATGAAGCTAGTGTGAAGAACGTGTGATTGTTTTTTTTTTGTGTACTGACTTTTGTGATTGTGCCTCAAACGGAGCAGTAGTTGTTTTTTATTCGTAGATTCGATGATTCCATTTATAAAGCTAGTATGATGCATTTTTCAAGTTAGAAGAGGCGAATATGGATCACCCCAGATTACCACGTAAATAAAGAATATATTGATGGGCACATATTCACAACCTTATTTTAAGAAATATGAAAAAATGTATTTTATACCTGGCAAACTCGACCAGCACCGCAATGTTTATCAACGCAAGGATCCACTTGAAGCCTTAGCGGCTCGGTTTGCCCGCTGTACTTCGTGTCGGTGTGAATTCTTTCTACATCCTCCAATTCTTCAACGGCCTCGTCAGCCTCAAGCATGTTCATGACTTCCTGCTGGAAGGTCGCCTCGGTTGTCGTGGTGCGACGACGATGCTTGCGCCTTCTCTGTTGATTCATAGTCGTGCGTTTATGACACAATTAATTATATGCGGGCATTGTCCCTAATCATTTTGCATCCGCATACACATATCTTCGCGAGATACACCCGACATGTCGACCACTACAGTGGGTGTGAAAAAATCTCCTTGACCACATAGAAATAATAATTATTTCCTTAACTAAAAAAAATGAATTAAGCCCCAAATTAATCGGTGTTCAAAAACATACAATTTTGATGCTTCACGTATAGTGCAAAAAAATGTTGACGTAAATAGCACATTTTTTTTTTCAAACTTCAATACTTTATTTCCATTCGGTAAAAATTCATGGCCTGTGAAAAAAGAAACGATTCCCTGAATTTCTTATACTTTCTTTTTTCCCTACCGCAATTTACTTTCTCAGAACAATATAATAAAAATTCCGACTCTTTCACGAATTCCTTGATAATTTTTTGATTCCCCGAAGTTTTCAAGAAATTCAGATTTTTCCTTACTAATGCAAAAAAATATCGCACTGACCTCTGCGGAAGCATCCGAGATGAGAAGAGCACCGACGAGCACGGCGAACAGCAGAAACTGAAGCCTCGTCGCCATTTCGATTTCTGCAACAGATTGAGACAATTGATAGATATGTAATGTTGTCTATAAAAAAAAAAAAAAAAAAAAAAAAAAAAAAAAAAAAAAAAAAAAATGCATCAAATGTTCGATGCAACGGTTCCGCTCGATTCGCGGCTCATAAACGAACCGTTGATCTTAATTGATCGACTTATGCGAACAGAAACGCGACATGAGATGTTATTCAAACTATTGCGTCACGCGACTTCCTTCGGAGGGTTTTTCGAGGCAAAGGAGATTGGACTTGGGTCGTCGCTCCGCTCCGAGATAAATCTTCAATGTGGGCTCGTAGCTTCATTGAAGACAAGTAGACGATAACCCAGTTTCACGCAAGATCCGGATATCTTGCTCGTTTAATGATTTATATCAGAGTATTGCGACAAAGCACGAGGGCGGTCCTATGAAAATAAAATTTGAACTCTCGAGCATCGAAACTCGGCAGCTGATAATGAAAACGATTATTTTTATTTTTTAGATATATATATATATTTTTTTCAACACCGAACAATATTTACGCGATAAAAATTTGCGGGACAATTTAATAATAGTTTAGCATTTGTGTAAAAGAAAAGAAAGTATTTCTTATTTTGAAGAGTCGTAGCAACCTTTGTGCCACAAACGTATTTAACCGAGCTTATTAGTTCTTTGATACCAAAAGTTTGCAAAAAGTATCGTAAATTTTACTATCCGAACAGTGATATATCCAGTATCGAATAAAAAATAGTATTAAAAAAAAAAACATCGCTGAATCGCCACCACGGCAGATGTATGCAGGATGCGCAGAGACATCATTTTTTTTTTTTTCAAATAATTCCAATCAATTTTTATCAGTCTCGTTCATCCGTCATAAAAATCGACGAAGTTGAAACTGCATGTGCCAGATTCACTGCTCGGATTGTAAAACTTTTGCAAAGAGTATCGTACATTTCACTATCCGAACAGTGATGTATCCAGTACAAAAAAAAAAATATATATATATATAACAGAAAAATATGTTTTTATCGCTAAATCGCTACCGCAGCAGATATACGGGATGCTACGAGTAAACTAATTTGTTCTCGAGTAATTTCAATAAATTTTCATCAGTCCAATTCGTCCGTAATAATAATGAACGAAGTTGAGCCCGTCTGTGCCAGATTCACTGTTCGGATAGTAAAAACTTTGCAAAGAGTATCGTACATTTCACTATCCGAAAAGCGATACATCCAGTATAAAGCAGAAATATAAAAACAGTATAAAAAAGAATATTTGAAAAAAAAATCGTCAAATCGCAACGGCAGCAGACATATCCGTGATGCGAAGAAATATCATTTCTTCTCGAACAATTCGAATGAGTTTTTATCAGTCTCGTTCGTCCGTCATAAAAAAAAAAAAAAAAAAAAAAAAAATCAACTCCGTCAAAAAGCCGTCTCTATCTGTGCCAGATTTATTTGGCGCACGAATATCGGCGGAATCCACCCACGCGATTCCGGGGTCGAACGAGCAGGGCGTTCGCGCGGCCGCGGAACACAGAAACGCGTGCCGTGGACGCCTCGCATCCGCAGAGCCCCGTCGGCGCGTTTCTCGACGCAGTGAGCGAACGCACGTTTGCAGTGCGTTCGCCGGTTCCGCGTATCCGCGTCCCACATAAAGGCGCAGCGATACCAATTTGTGTTATACGACCGGAGATTCCGCCGCCTGCGACGCCCGAGCCACGACGCCGAGACCGAGGCGGAGGAAACTTTCGTTCCTGAAGCCGCAACCGTTTTATCGCCGCTGACCGGCAACGGCACTGCTTTTCTCGTTAAAGCGATGACATCGTTTCGCGGACGACACTTTAAACGTCCTTTCATAATATACGCCATTGAAAAATGTCTCGTTACGTTAGTTGCAGCCCATTTTAGCACAAAAGCTCGTTACGCCCATTCATCCGAGATTCCGATTATTGAATTTGTATGGATTCTACCGGGCTCTATATATGTATATGCACGATAGTTTCTATGCACGTCGAGAAGACGAAAATTCTAGAGGAAATCTCATATTAAAATTCTTTCCCGACCGTTCTGAATGGGGGGACGAAAATTCAAAGAACTTTTATACACGAGTATCAATAATAAATAGTAATATACTAATACTGAGTATACTAAGTATAGAGTAATATGCCAGTACTAATAATTAAGAGCGGTGGATAGTACTTTTTTTTTTGCGGTAAAAGGATTTATATGAAATAAAATAAAAAAATAGTTGTGTATGAAATGTTTCACAATTGAACTCTTGAATATATGTTTACGTGTCAAGCTTTTGAAATGCAAGAAGCTGACGTTTGTTCACATGGAAAAATTGTCATTACTGTAGTTGCGGCCTATTTTAGCACAAAAGCTTCTTACACCATTAATCTGAGATTCCGATTATTGAATTTGTATGGATTTCATTCTGATAGTTTGTATGCACATCGAGAAGACGAAAATTCTAGAGAAAATCTTATATGAAAATTCTTTCCCGACCGTCCTGAATGGGGGGGGGGGGGGGGGGGCGAAAATTCAAAGAACTTTGTACACGAGTATAAATAATAAATAGTAATATACTAATACTGAGTATACTAAGTATAGAGTAATATGCCAGTACTAATAATTAATAGCGGTTACTGTGGATAGTACTTTTTTTTTGCGGTAAAAGGATTTATATAAAATAAAATAAAAAAAATAGTTGTGTATGAAATGTTTCACAATTGAACTCTTGAATATATGTTTACGTGTCAAGCTTTTGAAATGCAAGAAGCTGACGTTTGTTCACATGGAAAAATTATCATTACTGTAGTTGCGGCCTATTTTAGCACAAAAGCTTCTTACACCATTAATCTGAGATTCCGATTATTGAATTTGTATGGATTTCATTCTGATAGTTTGTATGCACATCGAGAAGACGAAAATTCTAGAGAAAATCTTATATGAAAATTCTTTCCCGACCGTCCTGAATGGGAGGGGGGGGGGGGGGGGAATTCAAAGAACTTTGTACACGAGTATAAATAATAAATAGTAATATACTAACACTAATGAATAGCGGTTACTGTGGATAGTACTTTTTTGCGGTAAAAGGATTTATATGAAATAAAATAAAAAAAATAGTTGTGTATGAAATGTTTCACAATTGAGCTCTTGAATATATGTTTACGTGTCAAGCTTTTGAAATGCAAGAAGCTGACGTTTGTTCACATGAAAAAATTGTCATTACTGTAGTTTCGGCCCATTTTAGCACAAAAGCTTCTTACACCACATAGTAAAAAATAATTTCGTAAAATCGGAATGGGAAATTTCGTAAAAATTATTTTGTTAAATAAGTGACAAGCTTGTTTGTCACTTATTTGAATATAACTAACTGGTCCTATCATTTCCAGGATTATTGACAATTTTAGTTTGTACTTTCGTTTGTAAAACTAGAAAATTAACAAATAAAAAATTGTGGACGTTTGTGGACAATAATTTTTTGTAAAAAGTACAATTTTTTTTTTTTTTTTTACTGTGCATTCATCTGAGATTCCGATCATTGAATTTGTGTGGATTCTACTGAATTTGTATGGATTTCATTATGATAGTTTGTATGCGGATCGAGAGACAAGAATTCTAGAGGAAAACTGTTATAAAAATTATTTTTCGCTCACTTTCCGCTATAAAGGAACTTTATGCATAAAGACCAATATTTATTAGTGTCGCAATAATCGTCATTTCTTTTTGTTAAGAAAAGAGTGTGTATAAAATAAAAAAAAAATATTTGAGTACAAAACGCTGAAAGTTCCTCAAAATTTAAGTCTCGAAGAGATGTTTACGTGTCAACCTTCGAAATGCGTAGAGTTAACATTCGCTCATGCAAGTTACAAATCGTGAGGGCGGATTTTTTTATTGCCAAAAACGTCATGGTCGTCACGAATCTTCAACATTACATTTGTTCTCGTTTTATCTATAGCAATAATAATAATGACGTTGCGTTAAAATTAAATTCTCTAAATAAATTTTCGTTGTAAGAATAATTTGTACACGCGACAGATACGAAAGAATCCGAGAATACCGAGAGAATACAAAAGAAGCGATACAACGATGCGATATTATCCGAAAAACTCTTCCTTAAAGACGCTCCAAATAAATCGTGACTGACAAAAATAATTGATTTTTGTTAAATTAAAATATTGTTTAGTTTACAATTTTATTGACTCACTGCGAGCGACGACTGTACAGGATACGCCCAAGATTGCGCCGAATGAAACTCCAAATATTAATTCCATAGAATCGCGTCCGGTCGACCAAAGAGAAAATTGATAAATTTACGCTCGCCCGTCTCGCCCGACGTGCCCTATTTTGGTCCGAATTTAAACAGGGTTCTGATTTCTCTTTTCTGTTTTTTTTTTTTTTTTTTTTCCCCAAAACAAAATATACACACGCTCCAGTCGGCTGACAACTTTTCCAAGAAAAAAATAACGATATCGAGAATGTTCGGGGCCAAATGGTAAAAGTCATTAGCCGAGCTGAAATTCAAGCCGAGTGACCGACTCGTATTTCGCATGGGCGTTCGTCTCGCAATAACGAGGCTACACGTAACATCTTTCCCTGTTAACGAACTATCCTCAAAATTGGCCAAAGAGCGAAAAAAATAAAAAATAAAAAATTCAGCATACAATGCAAAATCGCCTTCGATATTGCGCTTGGTAAAGATAAAATGAAATTAATAAATTCGAATGATAATAATGTTACACAATTTTTGTGAAAATGCTCAAATTTAATGAAGATCACTGCGATTGTTCGAATGCGGTGAATTTCGAAAAGTTGTTTTTCCTTTTCTCGTAAAGCTTACCTCGTTATTGCACTAGCTACTCGTAAACCTCTCGCCCTCGCGTTCCGCGTTGAACTGAAGAAAATCGTCTGAATCGGTCGCTGGACCGGTACTGACTGCGTCCAAGTGTGCTACGGGGCTCTCTCCAGGTCTCTCCGGGCATCGAGATGATCTCACTGCCTCTTCCTGCAAGCCGCCTTGATCTCTCTGCCATATGCGCTGTTGCTATCACTTTGCCGGAGCTTTTTTTTTTTTTCTCTCTCTCCTTCATTTATCTTCTCAACGCGTTTGAATCGTGCGTTCCAACGCAACGTGTTACGCACTGCGCACAAACTGAACGATTTAGAGCTGCGAACATTACGCAGAAACGATCGAGGAGCCATAGTTAGAAAAACATGCAATGTGGAGTCTCGAGAAATGCAAATAATACGATAATAAATAAATACAAATTTCTGGCTAAAGTTGCTCTCGTGCGACAAACAAAGAAAACGGACTTTTGCAACAACGAGAAATAAACGGGTGAATTGTGGCAGCTAGATTTTTGGTAGTAAGGTAGGTATATTATACTAAATGCAAAAAGGTACAATACATTTGATGTTTGTTGGTTTTTTTTTTTTTTTTTTTTTGTTTCATTTTGTTTTAACATTATCTTTTCATCATTTTTTTTTGTTTTTTTTTTTTTTTTGTTTTGTTTCTCTTTTTGTCTTTATCGTAGTAACGTTGTCCACGGTTGTACACACAAACTGGCCCTTTCACGGGGGTACCAAAATAAAAATGTATTCTACAAAAAAAAATTCACAACTTAATTATCGCCATCCTCTATTTATAAATCGTTATAATTACTTGTGTCTCGCGCGTTTCTGGTTCTTCGTGTGTGTGTGTTTATCGCTTGTTTTTTTTTTGTATATCTTCTTTTTTTTTTTTTTTTTGTAATCTCTCTCTTCACGTTCATCGTTATTTTTATTCTCATTCCTCACTTGTGTTTTAATTATTCATTATTATTGTTATGTAATAGTTCACTTAAAAAAAAAAAAAAAAAAAAAAGAAAACACAACAACATTCACACCAAATATTCTGCGGAACTCGTGTGTAGGGTTTTGCTTGAGGGATTCGTGGGGGATCGCGTCACCGAAACTCGAACTGTGTTTATTCCGTTTATTATTTTTGTTTTTTTTTTTTTTTCTTTTCACTTTTTGTTGCATTACTTTTTATCTTCGTCACTCGGGTTACAACGGAACGTCCAAATCCGACCCTTTGTCACCGCACAACTCGAGAGTTCGACTATCGAAGGTTTAAATTATTTGAATCATCATCGTCGCCTCTTCTTTTCGAGTTCAATGTTAAAAAAATAAAATAAAATAAAATAAATTAAAAAAAAAAATTAAAAAAACGACGCGCGATGTCCTGGCACTTTGGAAGCTTCGTAAACTCGATGGAACACCGAGGATAATCGGGGCCGAGTAATCTCACGTGAACAAAAATTATTCTTCTAGGCCAGACACTGTTTTCTTTTTTCTTTTTTCTTTCTCGTTTAAATCTTCTCGCCGGTTGGAAATATCTTCGAGAGCGTATCGTCTGTTGTCCACTTTGTTTCTCCGGTTCTCGTTTGTCGAACGACTGCAGAATACAATCCGAGGTCTATGAACCTTCACAGATTGGTGCAAGTAACAATAAAAAAAATTAAATTAAAAAAAAAAATTATCATAAAAAAATTCTCTTGCACCCTCAGCTACGGTGTTTTTTTTACAGCTGATTTTCTCCGTAGCTAATTATTTATCACAGTTGAATTAGCAAGAATACCTAAATAATATTCTCGTGCCAATCTGTGAACGGTTTACAATAACGCTTTGCCAATGACAAAATGATGGATCGTCAACTCGATCGGTTAGGCACCGGCTTTTCTTCCTGTCTCCTTCCGATCGTCCTGAGACGGAGACGAAGGCACATCAGACACGCTCTCCGAACAATCCAAGAGTATCCGCAGTTTCGTAGAGCCGCAAAAAAAAAAAAAAAATATCGTTGATCTCCGCTTCACTCACGCACACGACCGATTCGCCGCTTACGGTATACATTTATTTTTTAGTCTAATAATAATATTATATTAATAATAATCGTACAGCACTAATAGTTATTAATAATAGTAACAGTAACGTCGAGATTTCGAGGAAAGAAGTTTCACGCGCTTTCGTCGATTTTTGTATTTTGTTTTTTTGTTTTATTATAAGATCGATCAGTCGCGTCTGCCGTCCTTTGCCTCGTAAGCTCGAACGACGAATCGGCAATTTAGGGATTCCAAATCGGAGACGCGGATTTTTTTTTTTTTTTTTCTATTTTTTTAATCATCACCGGGAAATCTTTTCGTTAATCCACAATGCTGAGACCGACCCGTGATTCGTTCGCGAGAGTTCAATCTCGCGAGGTCTAAAATGTGTTCTTAAAAAATTTTGTTCTTTTTTTTCATTTATGGCCCATAAATCAGCCGATCGCTCGATATTCTCTCGTCTGTGCTACGCATCTCGGCGAGAAGCTCGGTGATATTGATTTCGGGCGAACGAATATCTAAATTCACAATTCACGAATGGTTTTTTTTTTTTTTTTTTTTTTATACCTGAGAGATAAAGATATAGGCAGACGTTAAGTAGAGCGGGAGAACGTGAGTTTAACGACGAAGGAAGAAAAGAGAGCGAGGCTTGGTGTGGATTCTCGCGGAAAAAAATGCATTTATGAACAACATACGATTATACATGAAAATTGACCTTGAATCGTGACACAATACGGTTATTCGCGATTAAATTGCTCTCTGTCCAAGAAGCTGTTACGGTCTATTACAAAGCATAAAAACTATCTATCAGTCAAACTTCGTGTATATAATCGTATCCATGTATCGCAAAATTTTTATGAATTATTATATAAGTTCGCGTATAACAATTTTTCTTTTTTCCGTTTTGAACGTTCGGTGATGATATGAGGTAGGGAAGGAACGGCGAGACCAGCTGCAGTCGAGGTTTGGGGGAGGGGAGGGAGGGGTATTTCTCGAGGAACAAAATGATCGGTCAATCGATACCGGTCGATTGACGGCAGTACGCAAAGCGGGACAAAAAAAAAGTTTCTTTTCCTTGACCTTCGCCACCGCGTAAAAGAAAAGCCAAACAGTTCGCTATTACTAGAACTGTTGTTTTCGTATTGTCTATAAAAAAAAACACTCCGTTCTTCCAGCTACTACCCTAAACGGTGCGCCGACTTGCTACATGCGTTAGATATTCAATCGTAACTTTTACGCTATTTCCGTTTCTCGCGGACATTCTAACGGCAATTTGACTCAAAAACGTAATACCTCGATACACGCCCGGCTTGTGTTTGTTTCTTTTTTTTCGGTGATAATATTCGGTTGATCCGACAGTTTTTCGTTATTCCCTCGCGTTTCCTTATCGGCTGGAAATCGGTTTTATAAATTAAAAAAAGAAAGTTTGAAGCCGAAGAACGAGAGACGCATGATGCCATTCGTAACCCGAGTTAGCGGATCGTTCACTTTCTTTTTCCTCGTTACCGAGAACGAGGAACGACGAGCGAAAAAAAAAACTTCGATTCTCGCCACGTTTTACTTGATTAGCCGGACACGAAAGTCCAGTTTTATTCGATTATTAAGGGAATGTTTTGTCGTTAAACGTTCAGCCCAATGTCTCGGACACAATGAAACGTACAAGAGATTTTAATGAGAAACGACCGATTAACGGACGTATCGATTAATGCTAATTTGAGCTATTTCTTGAGAGCCCCATCGTGACACAGACTTTTCCACTCGTTCTCGTCGGAGGGAAAGAAAGCTCTTCGCGCGTCGCTCGCCTTCCCGTGACGTTACACACGTTATTTGTCTATCTCGACTCTCGAGTTTCGAGCATTTAATTCAACTCTCACCGTTCATTCTCGCGGTTCAGGTAGACGGGACGTGCGAGAACAAAACGAAAAAAAAATAGAAGAGAAATAAACTTAACGTAGTCAAGATCGAACTCCGACAGACCGACGAGCAAAATCTACTTTTCCAATTACTCTCTTTACTAATAATAAAAATAATAATCTGTCGATTGACAAGTCGAGTGGTGATTCGAAGAGACACTGTAATTTGCTATTGCCAATTACAATGCATTGAAAAAAAAAAAAAAGAAAATTAATGAGAAAATTCGATTTTGCCTTTCAGTACTGGAGCGTCGACTCATCGAGGCTCCGAGGCTGCGGATCCACTTTGATACTTGAACTGCGCGTGTACTTCGCAACGAGATAAAGTGATTATGGCAGCATCGGCAGGTTCTGCCAGAGCCTCGATTGCCTTTTGTTCTTGTTTTTTTTGTCATTATTTTCTCTGAGAAACCAACTGCGCGACTACTTGAGTTCGATCTGCGTGTTTTTCCGAGAGCGCCGTGCGACGCTTTGCTCTCAACGAGCGTGCTGACGAAGCGCGGAGAGATCGCGATCGACGCGGATGATGTCCGGCAACGTTTCTGGACATCGTTCGTAGTTTTTAGTTTTTTTTTTTTTTTTTTTTTTTTTTTGCGGTTGAAGGGCAGAATCGGCTATATTTTCCGCTGGATGCTTCTTGTTTCTGGGATGAAGGTGAATGATAAGAGTGGCTGCGGTGGCGACGGCGGGACAACGCGACGCTCGATTTAACGACTGCGATTCTGGTAGCTGGAATTGGCCGGCTGTCTCATGCTTCCGCCACCTCGGCCGCCTTCGCCGGAGCGCGAGAAACCACCGCGGCCCCCTCTCGAGCCGTGCTGACCGCCTCTCATCGGTCCACCGGGGCCTCCTGGATAACCGGAAGAATAGGCTGCAGAGAATTTTTTACGAACCGCTTGCTAATCAACACCCGCAGAACTATCGGCTTGCTCAGATTTGGACATCGTTTCTATAAATTTGTTCGACGTAAAATTTCCTGACTGCCTTAATTTGTGAGTCGGTGATAAATAAAAAAATTTCAGCGACGATTATTAATTTCGATAACACCCCGGACTTTGCAAAGAAAAAGAAATGCCCCGTAAATTTCATATTATTCGACTTTACAAAATCACGAAATGATTTTAATTAGACATATAAATGTATAATTGAAATCATCTCGTGATATGGTTTCGCAGTCCTCTAGATTATAAATCTTTAACACTATCGATTACAAATCTTCAATACTATAAATAATAAATCTATAATACTATAGATTTTAAATCTATAATACTACAGATTATAAATCTATAGTACTAACTTTCGAGTGCATTGATTTACACTCGACACGATCCAACTCTGAGCTCGCCCATCTTTAGTTTTCATTGCTTACCTGGACCGCGCTGTTGTGGATGCTGTTGTTGTTGTTGCTGCTGCTGCTGACCGCTCGGTGGTCGCATGTTGCCGTCGTTGAGATTCGGCCGACTGCTGCCACCTTCCATCGACAATCTTAGCTTAGCTTTCTTCTCCTCAATGTTCAATTTTTGTCCGTTCTCGTCGGGATAACAGATCGAGCCGGCTTCGAGAACCTTGAATACAGTGTGAGTGTCCTCGAACGTTATGAAACCGTAGTTCGGCACTCTCGTCAAGCTGTTTTGACCCTGGGGACCTTTCCCACCGCCGAGAGATTTGCTGTGTATCCGTAGATCAACGACTTTTCCGTAACGACCGAAGATCGTCCGAAGCTCGTCGTTGGTCGCTTCGTGCGGCAAGTTGCCGAGAAATAATTGATGGTCGTCGGGATACTGTCCGGGCCTGCTGCCTCGTCGGTCACCATCTGCGAAAATTGTTTGAATTAGCATATATATTTTTTTTATATTGCGGATCGACGCGAGATTTTTTTTTTCGTTTTCTTCCTCTAAAATTCGGCCATCGTACCTCGCGGGGCCGGTCCGCCTCGCAGTGGCCGTGGCTGTTGCTGTTGCTGCTGCTGTGTCTGGATGCTTCTGACCCTGCTGACTGGCAGTTGACCCGGCGAGATGTTGCTCGACGAGGAGAGTGCTGGCCCGCTGCTTGCCGGATGCACGATCGATCGCTCATCGGACATGCGGAGATTCGTCATGGAGGGCGGCTATAAAAATATCGATTCATCGTACATATTTTTTAAATAATACGGAACATTTATTATCATCAGTTATTGTTTATGTCTTATATATAATTTGGAAAACTGTGGATTTGGTTGTTTGTTGATTACGACGTTTATTTGTCCATGGTGGCCGCTTTTCACTGATCAATTAAACATTTTCCCGGACCAAATTTCTAACTTGTAAAAACAAAAATTAACTATGCAAATGAAAATGCCTACTTATTGTATTAATGTTCAATTCGATTTTTTTGTTTCTTTTTTTCTAAATGTTCCCAATTTTTTTAAGGTTCTCTTTTATGTACTCCTTATTTATTTATAGAAGGTTCGGCGACACTTTACTTTTTCCCTGACCAATTTTGAAATTCCCTGACTTTTCGCGGTGTTCCCGGTTTTCCCTGACTGCGGCCACCATGTTGTCCCCCCAACTGAGCCACCGTTCGATAAATTTAACCGCTTCCCCTTTCCGTTAAGCTGACCTTCCTCGAAAATTCAGTTTTCATTACAGCATATGTAATGGATTTCGGAATTATGGTTTTCATAGCATATGAAATGGATTGTGAAATTCGAAAATTTCGTTCAATATGCTATAGTTTCGCAATTGCGGTTTTTATAAGATGTGGAATGGATTTCGATACGCTGTGAACTATGCAATTCATGCGAGCGCCTGAGCCGCCATAACCGCTAGTAACTGATAGTGTTAACGTTCTCGCTTACCGGTGAAACAGACATTTTTGGAGGTTGAGAACTCGTCGGTGGCAAAGGACTCGAGAAAGAAGAGCTGAATAGATTGGCGTAAGTCTTTGGCTTGTTGCTGTTCGCGTTCGCGGCTGACGTCTGTTCGGCTTCCGTTTCGCGTCCGGTCGACGCAAAGTTCTCGGACTCCGTTTGTTCCTGGGATTCCTCGGTTTGACCCTGCGACTCATCCTCGCCCGCCTGCTGTTGCTCCACCGACGTGTCGAGCTCTTGTTCCTCAGTGAATTGCTCTTGCTCAACGGCGTCGGATTTTATATACGGATGTTGCTGCTGTCCCTGCGGCGCCTGCTGCTGACTGATCAACGGTGTCTCTTCGTGCACGGAACCGTTGATTACCGGCTGCATCATCGTATGAACCTTCGACGAACAAAAATATATTGCCGTGAAAAATTACGAAAATTTAAATGAATTTTTTTTTTATCGGAAAGTTTTCTGAGAACTATTTTAAGATTTAATGTCAACCGACCGGTTGTTGAGGTGGCGGTGCGTAGTAGAGTGGCTGTTGTTGCTGGAGCGCTTGTTGCTGAGTCGGAATCAACGGGGCGTGGGCTTGCTGGTCGGCGGAAGTTGCGCTGGTCGAGTGTTGCTGAGCCTGTTGCTCGTCATCCTCGGGTTCGGAGCCTCTGCCCTCGTCGCCCTCGCGCTCACCACCGTCGCCCAAACCACTCTCGACGCCCTCGAGCTCGCCCTCCTCCTCGTCCGGAAAGCCAAAATCTTGGTAACGAAAGATGTCGTTGTGAACGTAGTAAGTTTTCGGTGCCTGGGCAGCGAGAACGAACGTCTGAGTGAAACGACGCATCGGCTGTCCGGCACTGGAGAGTTCACCGGTCACCTGCGATTGTTTAAATATTTAATTATATATATATATATACACACAGATATATACATATTTGTACACAAATTCAATCCTACACATTGAAATGATG
This sequence comes from Amblyjoppa proteus, assembly GCA_963922035.1. Lineage (NCBI taxonomy): Eukaryota > Metazoa > Arthropoda > Insecta > Hymenoptera > Ichneumonidae > Amblyjoppa > Amblyjoppa proteus. The sequence goes on from OY998230.1 coordinate 9,346,082, forward strand.
TGAAATGAAAAAAAAAATGTATCCTTCAGACGCAAGGAAAGACAATTTTCTTTTTCGTCGACGGACCGCGGTCTGAAAACGACATTCAGTACAGCTATCGTTACCGGCGGCGGTATTTCACATCACCTTGAGCGATGTTGAAGCTTTTTATTTGTTCTTACCTGAACGACCACACCCTCACCGAGCGTCGCCTGAGAATCGACTTGACTGATCTTGGCATGACAATCGCGGAAGTTTAGCTGTTGAATTTTTTGATGGATCTGTTTCTGACCAACCGCCGGGATTATTTCACGTTCGGGCGTCCCAAGACCGCCGTGTACGAAGGACGATTGATTGTTGTAGAACCTGGAAATCATTTTAAAAATTATATTTTCGCTGACGATAAGCTATGCGTGCCTACGCTTTCTCATTGTGGAATCTCTTATCGACGAAACTGTGATCACTTTTTTTTTGAGCATCTCGGATAGTCGGTAAATAACCTTGATCACAGAAATGTCTTCATTAAAACGCGGTCTTATTACAGCTTGCTCATTAATCACTTTTAAACAAACGGCGAAGATGCAAGGAAAAAAATTGTGATGTACTTTTATTTATCAATATAAAGACAAATTGTACGAAAAAGGACAGGCAATCGATCGTTCGTAACGGTGTTCCGACCGTGTACAAGAAATCCCCTCCTTCGAAAATTGAAAAAATCGCAAAAGAAATTCCATTCTCTTTGATATGCCTTCATCGATTTCTTTTCTTTCCATTTTTCGAAAACGCAACTTTACCGCATTTTTGTTTTTGCAATTCTTATTTTTACCGATAAAAATATAAGTGAAACACGTTTCTTTGCATGAAATTGTAAAAACCCTGCCTTGATCAATACAAAACAAACGGACGACATAGAGAATGTCGACTTTTCATATATAATTGTTTCCGTCTAATTTTTCTTTACAATTGTCTTAATAGAAAAAAAGAACAATCCCTACAAAAGTTTTTTCAAAAATATTTCTGTGATATCGACGATTGTCTTAATAGACAACAAAAAAACACAATCCTTATCAAGAATTTTTTTGCAATGTTTGTAACGGAAAGTACCTGTGAAGATGTGCGGGTGCTTTATTGAGCAGAGTGTAGTATTGCCGGACGAACTCTCGACCGACGCACTGAGGTGTGGGGGTTGCCTCCATGACCATGTCTTTTGTCGCTTCTTAGTCCTCACGCAATTTTTCCCGACGAACAACAGCTTCCCTTCTGCGCGTTTGTACAGCAGTCTCGCAAGAACTTTCTAGAGGCCTCTCGCCGTCCGTATTGACCAACTTGGGTTAAGCTCCGTCCGAGAATATCGAAATGTCTAAGGCAGTTTTCTGAAACAAAGATACACAACGAAAGTTTCAATAAAGCGGCTAAGCGTGCGTTCAAGGTCGCGACACGACAAATTGAAAGGACAAAAGTGTGATCATCTTTGCAGAAATAAAGAACCATAAGAAATTTAAAAAACCAGCACAATCCACCTGTGGTTAAAGAGAAAAAAAAAATTGCTTTATAACAGTTGTCTAAAAAAGAAAAGAAAAAAAAAAATGCAAAAATTCGTAACCTCAATCGCGCCGCGAATTCGAGTGATGAGAAAAAAAAAAAAACTATAAAATCCACCGAATGCGATCGTGACGGAAGCGAGAGAGACAAGTGCGAGAACGAAGAAGAAACAAATTAAAAAAGCGAAACAGGAGAAATCGTCGTGCCTGGTTGCGTGTACGGGGAACGGCGTCGATCACGCCGAAATAATTCGGACGCGTAGGAAGCTGGGACACGAAGAGAAGACGTCGAGGGAGCGCGCGATAGAGAGATAGAGAGAGAGAGAGAGAGAGAGTGCGAGGGCTCGGAGAGACTGAGTGAGAGAGAAAGAGCCGACGCTCTCGGGTGCCCGCGAGATTTCCGACACATGGCGAAATTACCCGCGGACATAACGGGGGGCCCCGAGAAGATCAAACGAGATAGGTAGTGCGAGAAAGAACAAACGAAAATCTTCGTAATCGCCGCGAAACTAAATCGCGTCGATGAGTGCACGAAAAGAAAAGGATCGTCGGTGAAAAAATCGTTTCTCGAACACCAACGCACTTTCGTTTTGCGATGTCCGCGAGCCGCGTGCTGGCGAGAGCGAGAGTGTACGTCGCGACGGAGACGGCACACGGGGATCGGCGAATTCGTCGCGGCTCGCGAGAAGGAGAGCGAGGTTCGAGGCCGAGGTGGCCGCCGGCGAGAGCATGGCGATTCGGCCGAGCCGTACGCGGTAAAAGCGCTCGGTTGTTTCTCCCCGAGGAGAACTCGCGTCCGCCCGCGAAGCCGACACGAGTCGTTTCCGGATTTGTGCATATAAATATCGGCCGAAGAGTGCTCCCGGGTGAAACGCTCGTGAAACCGGTGGAGAGCCTCGTGTTCGCGAAACTTTATCGAGAGGACGGACAGAAGCTTTTTTTTTTTTCTCTCGCTGTACTCACGCGTGGTCCCGACAAACGGACGGTAGCGTTTTCGCAACGTTTTCTCGTTTACCTCGGAGATTCGTACGTGTTATTGCAAATGCGAAATTAAAAACACACATCGGCGATGCCGATTGCCCGCGAGGTTCGCGGCAGCACTCACCCGTCCGTTCGTCCTCTTCGGCGTACCTCAACGCTTTTTTTTTCTTTCTTTTCTTTCTTTTTCTCTTCCACCGTCTATTCGACTATCACGCACAGAGTTTTGGTCTCGGTTACTCTCCCGTGCTCTTGCGATGCCAGCGACGATAGCGGTGACGAGGGTTCGGGGATATGTCTCTCGCACGAGCAACAAACAGTTCACAATAAGTTTCTTCCTTTTTTTTTTGCGATATTATAAAAAAGAAAAACAGTTTCAGAGTTTATGCGGGTTTGGGAGCACCGTGGTGTCAGCACATGCAGCGGAACCTGCACTGAGGCGCCGGTCGCGACGAAGAACAGCGACTCGAACGGTCCTTTGTGAAACTCCCTCCCGGCCGGGGCGCTGCTGCTCGATACTTGGACGAATCTGGAAGCTTCGATGATAAAGCGTCGTTCGCAAGAGCGACCCGGGGTTGTCCGGGGCCGATTGAGGTAGCACGAAAATAGTATAGAGAAAAACATTTTCTGACGAGTGTCAGTTTGGAGCACGCGTCTAAGGACAGTGTTGCAATTATAAGGGTTATGAGGGTTTTTATGCACGCGAAGCATTTAGGCAAAAGTTTACGAAGTTTTACGCAGACACCATTTTCGCACCGAGTGAAATAAGATTAGTTACCAAAAAGCAGAGTTGGTCAAATCACTGGAGCTGGGAAAGACACTAAGTGCTTGAAGAACGTCAATACGTACTGACTTCGGTACTTGATACTTGAGTAAGTATCAAGTACCGAGTAAGTGGCCGGTAACTCAGAATTTGAGCTATTAAGTTCTGCCTGTGCTCGATATATCAGTACTCAAGAAGTATACCGAGTACTTGGTACTTAAATACGTAATTTAAGTACTTGGTGTAGTTGCCCAGTTCGGTCAAAACGTGATCTCAATGGGTTTCATATGTCCGTCACGACCGTGTCCGAAAGTTACAAACCTTTCAAGTTAACTTTTGGACGTAGGATTGTTTATATTTATCATCCGGACGGACATATGTAACCCATTTAGCTCACTTTTCATACTGGATGTCTATTTACTACTTGGGAACACACGAAGCTAGAGCTGCGTACTTAAAAAAAAATTCAAACAATTCGATGATACAGAGCAGCCGATATGTTTATCGCACGTATGATAAACATATCGGCTGCATAGCATTATCGAATATCGTCTGATTTTTTTTTTTTTTTTTTGTGTAAAACATTAATTGATTACTCCACTTGCAAGATTCGTAACTGAGAGCAGTATTCGAATATTAAAGACGAACGATTTGTAGTCTCCAGTCTGCCAGCAACTTGCAGCTGATATTGAAACGTGCCCTAACGAACTGTTTGCGCCTCGAAGCTGCAACCAATATGCCGATAATGTAGAAAATGCGTCCTCAATTCACTTACTTCAGCATCTCAAATATGCTGCGTTTGTTAACGAGGCTTGGGCGCTTTGCAATAGTGCAAAGAGTCCACATTTTCAAAGTCTTTTATGCAAACTTACGCATCGTTTGATTATAGTGACGGTTATTTTTATTACCGTAGATGTCCTTAACCTAGAGATTTATTCATTGCAATGTATTTGCAAAATTATTACCTGTGCTAATTTTTGAAAGAATACATATTCAGTTTTTTGAAGGAATAACCCGCAATTTTTGCTCGATTTTGTTTAATCACGACTACTCCATTCTTTTCCTTAAAGAACGCTCTACGAATTCACCGTCTAGATATGTATTTGTATTTTCAGTTTTAAAACGACAGCTTTTTGTTTACGAAGGAACTTCACCGATGGATAAACAAAAGGATGTCGTTTGTATACGGAAAATACTATCGGATATCTAGGATGGTGAATTCGTAGAGCATCTTTCAAGGAAGAGAATGAGCCGTGATACATCAAAATCGAGCAAAAATTACAGATTATTGTTTGAAAAAAACTGAACGAATATGCTCCCCTTAAAAAATTAGAAGAAGCCACTAAAGATTTTGCAAATCTATTGTGATTAACATGTTTCTATGTCAAGGACATCTACTGTAATGCAAACGACCATTCACTGTAATCAACAGATAAGTAAAACTTTCTATAAACGACTTTAAAAGTGTAGCACTCGTTTGACTAGTGCAAAGCGCTCCAAACTGCTTAAGCGGTGTAGTCATTGTTCGTTTCATATCTGACGAAGCATCACTTACGAAAGAGCCCCCCGTTGTTGGAGCGCAATACATGAGATCACAGCAATTTTTTTTTACTTCGAGCAAGATACCTCTACGGCTATCTTTGATATCTTTTGACAACGGATAAGTGCAGCGAATTGGAGATTATGAAAATCAAGATGGCGTAAGATTCATACCCGGAACACACAAATTTATGTCCCGAACTAATGTTATCTGCTACTTGTCTCTATCGTTCACTCGAATTCACAGCCGAGCAATTTATTGACTTTCCCAGTAGACAGAGTTATCGAATATTTACGTCTTTTCACGGGGGACTTTCTTGCATTTAATCTAAATTGAACTTTATTGTTCTTGAAATGCAACCTTGTTCTTCGCTAGTGAGAATCCGATGAGGTTGGCGAGATCTTATCGTATTTCATACAACCGTATATCATTTATCCAAGGGCTACTAGGAATTCCATGAGATAATTGTTATACGCTTACCACGGTTCGTTCATCCAGTGTCGATCAGCAATCTCTGCTTCGTTATGGACGTTGTGAAGGAATAAAAGTAGCTCAGACACGAGAATTTTCCGATGAGTTATTAAATGTATTTTAACATTCGACACAATGTCGGATAGAACATTAACAAAAAAAAAAAAAAAAAAAGAAAAAATTCCGTTCGAGTGGACGATTAATTGTACGACTACGCTCCCCGTGTTAATCGAGTCGTAGCTTATTTTTATTATTATTTTTTTCTTATGTGGATCAATAAAAATACTGTCAATGGCGTCGATTCAAACGCGATCGTTATTATTCGATTTTTTTTCTTCGCTTTTCCGTTTTTCATTTTTTGTTTCAATCAATTTTACATATCAATTCCACACGAAGAATAATACTCATTCATACACATCAGCGGTCTACTTTTTTTTGTCGTTCATTTATATTTAACGGCTTATATAAAAAAAAGAAATAACTTCACTTCTAAGGATTTGTTTCGTTCAAGGTTTGAACTTCGAAGGTTCTCGAAAGCATACAAGTTGTATTTTTTATGTACACAAAAATGAATTTATTGTAATCCTATAATTCTTATATTCGATAAGGAAGCAATAATCTTTTTACCACATTTCATACCCTCACTCAATCATTATAAACAGTTTACCGACTGTGTTACCTCTGTTTTTGTTTTTTTTTTTTGAACGTATTTTTTTGTATGTTTTTGTTATTTTTTGTTCCGTGTAAAAAGTACATTGCCTGCTTACTCCTCTATAGTTATAGTAGGTGATCCTCCTCGTTTAAGTTTAGTTATAGACAAAATTAAAATAATCTTATTGTTAAAAATTGTTGACATGGTTTATATCGTTTACTGCCATGTCTTTCGAGGTTGAATAAGAGAATACGATATTATTTCTCTACTGGATTCGCAATGCAACTTTTTTTTCTTAGTTGCTGGCTTTCCATTTTTTTTTTCTTTATCTCCCACTTGCAACCCTTGAATTCTTCCTCTCGCACATAATGGATGAGACAATCAGCTTCGTCGCGTCGATCGTGTCGATCATTCGACGACGCAACTCCGTTGATCGTTTAGGATTTAATGATAAATACGATGAGTAGAGATACAAACCAATGGACGACATGAAGTATTACGATCCGTTTTGTACGAGAGAACGAAGAAATTAAAGAACGCAGAGGGAGAGCCTTACCGCGCGCGTGATTCGATATACATATGCATATGTAGATATTTTATACATATATATCGTATGCTTGTGTGTGTCTCTGTGTGTACGTGTATATAAACGTTTTCTGTTTTCCTAATACGAGCGTGCTGGGCTTTCGTTTGATCGTTTGTTTCTGTTTTTTTTTTTTTTTCAAACCCACAAAAAGAGAAACTATTGCTGCTTTTGCTGCAGCTCTTGATGACTGAAATCGATTTGCGGCATTTGCCTGCGCGGTTGTGAGTAATTGCGGGATTTCATGGAATGATGATTTGACGAGTTATGAGATTTGTTGTAGGACTGGGGACCTGAAAAACCATAAAATATAAAACATTAACAAAATTGCCGACCGTACGAGTCAAGCGGCGGACAATAAATCACAACATTCATATGATGAACAGAAATAAAAAATAACTTGAAAAAATCAATAAATAAGAAATGCACAAACCAAAAAAATAATGATGCCTCCGAGAACCTTTCGATATTCAATTCTTGTCATTATTTTTTTTTTGTTTAATCAACCATCGTCGGTAAAAGGTGAAAATTTGATAACTTTTTTGTATCGTAAGATTTGTATGATCCTTATGAATCCTGTTTGACTATCGAAAGATCAACGTTAATGCTGCCAAGAGCCATGCAGGTGCTCGCAGAGAAAAAAAAGAAAAACAACTAAATGAATGAAAATAAGATGAGCTGAAGAAGCAAAACTGAAATTAATTGAAAAGAGTTATTTGGATAGAAGTGCCCGAGAGCTAGAGAGAGAAAGAAGAGAAGAGTGAGAAGGCTTAGCGAGCGAGTTCGGTTTTTTAAAAAATTTTATTTAGATATCGTCGGGATTTTGCCAAGGGGATAATCTTAAAAAAAAAAAAAAAATGTAGGGCTTGGATTAACAAGGGACACTCACCAGCGGTTACAATGCGAATAGCATTGCGGACGCGAGTAAGGATTTCCATTAATAGGGTTGGTGCCTTTGGTTCTGGCGACCACCACCCCTCTGCTTGCCGCCGTAGCCTGAGCCTCCTGAAACACACCCATGTCGCACTATTAGTCCAACGAAATATGGACATTCCCCCCTTTTCACCTTCCACCCGAATCTTATATCAAGAGAAATCGAACAAAATTTATACTGTAGTTCACCGTTGTCAATTATGGTTCGGCATTTAAAATCTACCACACGCACACTTCTAACGATTATCAGTCAGATTATTTTAAAAAATAGTATTAAGGAAAAAAAATAAAAAATTGCAATTATAAAAAAAATGAAAAATATGTATATATATATATATGTAACATTTGTAGTAATAAAATTACAAAGGTACGAGAGAAGGCTAAAGAAATTCTACATAGAGGCTACAGGCTAAGGTAGTAAGCTGTAGGCTGCGTCCCAATTCGTGATAACCCTCCTCCCCTTAAGACTCCCCCGCGTAACATTTCTGGATTGCGCCGTTCAAATGTTATCGAGCGGCGTCATACCGTCGTTACCTTTCTTACGCTTTTCTTTATTACGCTCCCTTATCGTGGCTTCCAGGCGCCACGACTGGTGGCAATCACAATTTTTCTTTTACCAATAGATTTTTTTTACCCACGCTGGAACTCTTGCAGTTGAAACCGACGATATCGAATCTACGAAATCGGGCCAATAAAAGCCTTTGCATATAAAAAAAGAAAAAAGTCGCGTCGGCCAGAAATGTCGGGGAGGCTCAGGGGGGACGAAGGGCTGGGCACGATCGATTGAAACTAGTCCGAAGGGGGTGTACAAGTCCACAGAAACATTGATAGATGAATTTCGGATAAAATTAACATTCATCGAATGAGATCGCGCTTGGTCGTACATTTTTTTTTCTTTTAATCGACACAATCCGTAATGTTTCGAAGCATGCCTTAAAATTTGTTATCTCGCGACAGTAACGAGTGCAACGGAGGATTCGACTTTTTTTTTTGGACGTAACGTACAAACAATTCGGCTAGTGACGAAGTCTCATGCAATCGATCCCAGCGTATGATCGGAAGAATGGGCGTTACGGTAGTGGATAGCACGCGGTAAGACGTCAACTGCATCTCGCAATTTTTGTGCAAACTCGACAGTGAAAACTCGAGTCGTGTCCGAGGTAAAATCGCGTGACAAAAATTGATAGAATTTTCGCGGTAAAAAAAGCATGTATTAAATTAGTCTATTTATATATATATATATATATATATATATATATAAAAAATAAACCCTTAAGAGAGCGTGGATGAAGCAGGCGTGTGAGTAACCTTCTTCTCCCTTCGGCCGAAGCCTCTCGCACGCAGTCGCATTGGCACCACTTATGGAGAAGTTGGAACAGAGTAGTAACTGGGTAAGCGGAGAGTTCACGGGATATGCGTGACGAGAGGATTCGGGGAGACAGAGAAAGTGGCGTATTAATGTGTGGCGATGTGATGTTTTTTTTTCTTCTGGTTGTTTCAGAATTATTAAATAAATTATGTGACTAAGAGGACAGTGGAGGAAAAATAAGTAAATAAAAATGAGAAAAATAAGAGAGACATAAAAGATTGAGGACAGAGAGCAGGAGGAAGATTAAAGTGTGGGACGATTGATAATTGGGGAGAGAACAAAAACAATACAGAGAAGGAACGCTAATGCGTACCTTTACCGCGTGCACCACCGCGCCCACCACTGTAGCCACCATCGTAACTACCACCGCCATAGCCGTAGCCGTCTGCGTATCATGGAACACACGGTACAAGAAGTCAATAGCATCAGTATCGACGTACTCTAGATCGTCGTGTTATTTTAAAGCTGTACTTTTTTTATTTTGTTTTTATTTATTTTTTTCGATCTAATTATTTGCTCCAAATGAGCAGACTTAAAAATGACGAACGAGTGAAATTCGCCGCCAAACGACGAGGCGAGACTCAACTGCGGGCGCGCGTTCCGTTTTAGTTTTACCTCTATGTGAGTTTTACTTCTATGTGATGAAACAAAAAAAATTATTGATATATCTTGAACGCCGAGACGAGTTTCGCACGGACTCTCAGTCGATTATAATTGGCTAAAGAGCGAGCAAAGTGCAGCAGCGTGTGACAAATACGCAAGATAAACGGCTCACTTTCCATCGCTATCGGTGGAGCCGGCGATACGCCCCAATTTTGATTTGATCGTCGTTTCGAAGAAACAATGATAACTTTTTTGTTTTAAAATTACGCGCGCTTGGCAAATTCGAGCGGATTCTTTTTTGTTTCTTTATTTTTATCGAGACTTTTTATTGATGCTTCGAATACGAGAAGTTGAGTCGTTTAGCTTAAATGCGTTGTCTGGTACTCGAACAAAAGTAATTAAGCTTCGTTCGGTCGATAATCTATCGACGGCGTCTGACAATAAACAATAATCTTGCCAACTTCGATCGAAAAAAAAAAGGAAACCTACAACTCGATTGCAAATGACACAATTGCACACTAAAATGCATGCACACGTGTTTCCATGGAACATCAAAATAAAGTGTAAAAAAAAGAAAAGAAAAAACTGAACCGGACCATTCAATTGAAGTACGAGGCTTTTCGGTCGTAATTGTTCCGGGGTTTGAGGAAGGAGTTCCAGGATAACGGCCAAATTTTGTTTGCCAGAGGTACGAGCAAAGATTTTTACGCGAGATGATTCCGGAGCTATGCAGAACGGTTAATTTTCAAAGAGAAGTAAAAAAGCCCAAAATACCGTGACCAGAAAATTTGCGAACAACTTGTGTTCGCATCCAAAAACATGCTCGACGTCTGCGAGTCGAAATTAAATTTTTCCAAAATTAAAAATAATAATGACAACAATCGATGCGGTAGATGTAACGAATAAACGAAAGAAATCAACTGTTCCGCCAGAGTGCTGAGCATGTTTTCAGTGTCCCGAAGCAGCGAATGAGAAAAAAAAAAAATTATATTCATCGACTCGCACGGCGCGAGACCGTCGAACAAATATTTTCGATAAATCCATGCATGAGAAGGAGCGTTATTATGACCTGGATTTGAAAGCAGGATAAGAGGGTACAATATACCATTTCATACGCCTCACATTGTGCTGTACACTTTTGCTTTAATTGTTCTCCACACATCTTTTTTTTCGATAGAATATATAATTATGTTACAGTGACTGCGTGTTGCTTTGAAGTCAGTAAGTCCGTAGAATTCGTAATTTAAGTCGACCATACCCAAACAAGACAAAAAAAAAGATGGAAAAAAAGGAGTCAAATTCCACCGATTCACTGACATCAATCAGTGAACGTATGAAATATAGATAGTTTTTTTTTCTTGAACGTTTGCTCCATGACGATACTCTTTCCGTGCAGTGAGACAAAAAAATTCGATACCGATCGAACTGGCGTCGAAAGATCTTTTACTTCGGTAGATTGAAAAGTTTGCACCAGAAACGCTTGCACGATCTCAATTGTCCGAGAAATCCGATCGGCAAAATGACGTTACTGAAACTTTTTCCCGACAATTATATATATATTGAAGTATTGAATAAATTGTGGGACTCGAATAGATTTTCTTTTTTTCACGTCTTATCTGCCTTCACACTTTCACTGTTACATATTATATGCTGCTCTCTTTTCTCTAGTATATACTCGTCATATACTCGATTACGTAGAGATACATATATATACATCATATATATATATATATATATATATATATATATGTATATGCGTGTGTGTGTATATATATATACTATAAGTTAGTTTAGATATTAAAACATCAAACAATGTAAATTAGTGAATCGATAAGTTAGGTCGTTTTAGTTGGTCACATCATGTTAAGAAAAAACAGCCTGAACCGTGGAAGATGGTCGAACGTTCGTCTCCGGATTATGTTCTTTGACGCGTATCGATAAAAACGATTTTTTATATTGTTTTCTCCATTCGTTTGACAACATTTGTGTTTGAAGTTTTTCATTCTAAGTCACAATCGTAACGAACATAATCCGCAAGAAAGGTTCTGGAATTTGTTCAAGTCGCTCGTTTACAAATTACGACTTTTTTTTCGGTTTCGGAGTCCTCGCGGTGGATCCACGAAAAACCGATCGCATTCATGATAGTAAAAAATATAATAAAAAAAAAATAAAAATAAAAAAAACCGACAATTTAGATTCGCGCCTATATGTGTGAGACGAAAGTTAACGGGGAGGACAAGTCATGCGTACAACTGAGTACGGAAACTCGGCGCTGATCCGCCTGCAAACCAGCGCTAGCGCCGCGTCATTTAAGATACGATTAATATCACACACTTCGTTCGGAAGCCGTTTCGAACGGTACGTACAATCAGGGTCTCTCCGTTTTTTATCTTTAATTTTTTTTTTCTATATTCCATTAAATATTAGCCACTTTCCGCACTACGAGGTAGCATCGTACACGAAGACGTAGACGACCCAAGTCGTATGAACGCGGCATAGCGTCGTCTAATTAGTGTTTTTTAAAATATTTTTCCTCCCGATCGCGATAACACATTACAGGTTGGCAAAATAATAATAATAATAATAATGAAATTACACAGTGACTCGCGATCAATCAGTGTACGATTTACATTCCGTCATTTGTAATTCACAAAAAGCTCAAAAACGACGATTCGAAATTTGCTATAATGTTTTACAGACTTTTGGTGAAACAGTCGTGAAGAGAGCGCACCGTCAGGACGGTTGTCGCAGGTTAGAGTCAAGAACGGCGAATTCAACCCGGATACAGTGAAAAAATGTGTATAATCAAAAGAAGGAAAGAAAAGAAAAAAATAGCCCGAGTCCGAATCATCCGCCAATCGATTTTGGCGACTGCGGGACGCGCGTTCCCATTTTATACGTCGATCGTTAAGTAATCAAAATACATTTAAAAAATAAATAAATTTAAAAAAAGTCTTTTAAAAACGGAATGACGATAGAGACAAGGACAGTCGACGGATTTCGGAGATTTGACCGATGTCTACGAGCGACCTAATAATATTCAATAAAATTACCGTATCCGGTGTAGTCGCCGTAGCCACCATAGCCGCCGTACCCACCGCCATAGTAATCGTATCCGCCTCCGTAGCCGCCGCCGCCGTATCCGTCATAGCCGCCGCCGTAGCCACCCTGGCCGTAGCCGCCTCCGTATCCACCCTGGCCCCAGCCTCCCTGACCGCCGAAGCCTCGTCCGCGACCCCCTCGGCCTCCGCGTCCTCCGCGTCCACCGGCAGCGCCTCGCATACCTCCCATGCTGTCAGGCTTCGGCGTTGCTTTCTTTACGTCGACCTATTTAACGAAAAAAAATAACAATAAAATAAACAATTATTCCAGAAGATCATAGAATTACGAATGCCAAAGTGGTTTTTTAATCAAATTTTACTCTGAGAAAATGTTGCAATCTCTCGATCGTAATTTCGATGACAAGGAATTTATAAATAAGATCTGTAAAATATGCAATGTGATAGACTTGCGCGAAATTCAATACCCAGCATTCGAGCATTGAATTTTAGATAAATAGCTCAATTATCTTGTCGGCTTGTAGAAGTTAGATAAAAGTGACGAAACGATCGAATTTTTCGAGTTAAATAAGTAAAATTTTTTAAATAAATTAATAAAAGTAAGCTCAGATAATTCAAAAGAGTTCGTCTCATGCAGCAGTGCCATTCTGCTGTCCGAAGGTGTCCTAAGATTATATTCATCATTGGCTTACACTCGTTATTAATTTATATTTCGTTGCTAGAGTTCGTTCTATTCCAAAATTTTCTCGATGAAAAAATGTATAGAGATTAAAATATGGCTTATGCGAACACTCGCCTCTTTTCCATTGATGGTCTGTTTCGGAGTCTTAAGAAGTTCGTTTACCACTTGCTCGGACTCGAAGGTGATAAAGCAGAAACCTTTTCTCTGGTTTTTTGTCTTGTCAAACGGCATTTCCATCTCGACGATCTGCAAACGAAGATGTTGCAAGGGTTATATTGAAACACTCGCACTTTCCACCTTTATCTTTTTCGTCCCGTAGTATGAAATTTCGAACTTACGGTGCCGAATTGGGAGAAGAAACTCTTGATGTCGTCATCGGAAAGTTCTGTCGAAAGTCCACCGACAAAGATCTTGCCGTGGCGCGCCTTCGCTTTCTTCGGGTCAACCTTTTTGTTGTTGATTGTGTGTTCGGGTGCGGCCATAATCTGAAAAAATACAACAATTTTTCCATCGTGAAAAGTATGTTCCAGATTTACAATATTCTTTAATAGTTATTTTTTTAAAAGCTTCAGGTGTCAAGGTTGTCGTCACTTCTCATTCCGTAGCAGAACTGACTATGGATAATCATCATAAGAAATAATGTATAAAAAAAAGATATAAAAACTATGCAGTTTCAAAAATTACCTTGTCTAACGACTCTGATTTGGCGAAGACAATGAAGGCGAAACCCCTCGATCGTCCTGTGTTTGGGTCTGTCTTGACATTGATGCTCTCGATATCGCCATAGGTGCCGAAGTGATCCCTCAGTTCCTCTGGAAGAATAAGGTGACGAAAACAAATTGATTAGTCAGTTGCCCATTTTTCGTAAAGTGCGATTTTTATTATTATTTGAATTTTTTTTTTTTTTTTTTAAAGCTCAGATAATTCATAAGAGTTCGTCTCATGCAACAGTGCCATTCTGCTGTCCGAAGGTGTCCTAAGATATTGTTCATCATTGGCTTGACATAATTTTTTTTTGTTTTTGTAAGATAAATACTTTAGAGAGGAAGAATTTGATAGAAATATCGTGAGTACTTACTGTCTGTGGTTTCCCAGCTGAGACCGCCAACAAACAATTTCCTGCAATTGACAGAAACAGAAACGATGAATTAATAAAAATCAATGTATCAGGGACATGGATAAACTTAACGCGTCTCTAGTATTGTTATATATATGTATACACATACATATATATCGAAGGAATCGAATTTTCGTTTAAACAGTTAGACAACAAACAATCGGGAGACAATGGTTGACGAATAAATTTTTGGCATGGCACGGGGAGGATGTCGGCAAATTTTCAAATCTCAGCAACTGTGCAATTGAATGATCTGCAATAAAAACGATGAAAAAAAAAAGAAATTTGCGTGGCATAGGAAATCAATAAATATTATTTTTAACAAGAGAAAAACATCTCTTTTTTTTTGTCTTTTCCACGTTGTGACCGTTTTTTAGCTGGCTACCATCCGGATATTGTAACTTATGCCAGAGACTCTCGTTGGACCAATCTGTGCCGTTTTCTCGGTTACTAAAAAAAAACAAGGATTTTTTGTTTTCCGATTCTTCCTATTTTACTTCGTCGTCGAAGTTTGACGAGATTTTTCTTTTTTTTTTTTTGTTCGTTCCGTTTCCGTGTTTCGTTCGGGGGTCAACGTGAAAGAAAGAAAAGTAATAAAAATATTGGAATGTACCTATCGTTCAGAGACTCCTGGTTAGCCCCGGCCGACCTGCAAAGCAATCGAACGGTTTTATTTTACCAGATGAATTTTGTGCAATTTCGTCATGAATTATTTAATAACTAAAAAAAAATGGACGCTGCCAAAAAAGTTTGAAAACTCTTGAGATATATATATATGTATATATCTATATCATTGAACAATTGTATCCATTTCTCTGTTTGTAAAAGAGACTACGACTTGAACCCCTGGAAAAAATCTAGAATTGCTGTTAAAAATGTAACAAAAATTATTTAAAAAAAA
This sequence comes from Amblyjoppa proteus, assembly GCA_963922035.1. Lineage (NCBI taxonomy): Eukaryota > Metazoa > Arthropoda > Insecta > Hymenoptera > Ichneumonidae > Amblyjoppa > Amblyjoppa proteus. The sequence continues at coordinate 9,361,253 of OY998230.1, forward strand.
AAGGTCAAAAGTTTTTTCAACACCGATGTAATACACAAATTTCGTAAAGGTATAACAAGATAGATAGAGAGTACCTTCAGGCAGGTAGAGAGGGGCATTTGGACGGAATATTATTATTTGTTTTTCATTTTCTTCGATGACACGATATATTCGATACATTAATTGTAAAGGATTGTTCGTTCTCTTAAGCAGCTATTTTACATAATTAAACTTTATTAGAGGCTTCATTAAGTATAAATAAATGAATATATATAGATATAGATATTATTATTTATGTAGGGTATATTTATTCATCATCGAATTTTGAAGAATTGATAAATAGTAATAGTAAAGTAGTAGTAGTAGTAATCATACCGTTCCTAGAACAAGCAGATGATCTTCCTGGCAAAGATATAAGATTTTTTTTTTTTTTTTTTTATATGAAAAGAAAAATTTTACAAACGCATCTCGAGGTTGAAAAAAGACCAAAGAGAGGGGAGCCACAGCCAAATCACGGTTGTGCGCTGCATATTCGACGCGTTACACTCAAAAATAAAATAAAATATTTCACTCGCTAATCCAATCGAATGAAAAAAATAATATAAACAAACGTGTAATTAAAAAAACATTACAGTGCAATGAAAACTAACAGGAAAGAAAAAAAAGTAAAAAAAAAAAATATAAGTAACTTTCACAACGTGCGAACCCGAGCAATAGTTACAACTCCAGTTGACACACAGCTGCGCCTAAGGAAAACAAGATTTAACTATGTTCCAAGCTGAACACTTCTGACTGCTGATTGGCCCAAAGAATTGACAATAGGAAGATCTCGACTGCAACTCTATTGAAATGCTAGATTAAGAAATCGGTTTGTACATAACAATTTCAAGTTGAGGTACGGTGACGTGTGAATTTATCACGCTATTTATCAATCATTATCCGCATATAGTTGTTATATTACATAGATATATATATTTCTCTCTCTCTTTCAGTATTTAGTCATCGACAATTGATCTTTATCGTTTTTTTTTATTTGAGTTTGTCTCGAGTCGTGAAGTACTCTGTTTTTTATATCCTTTGCTTTCCGTACTCGAATAGCGAGGCTGCGTTGCAGATTTTCTCATTTTTTTTTTTTGGTTTGATTTTGCGCTTTTTTGGTATTTTTTATATCGTTTTGTCAGTGTGGTAGTTGTTATCTTTATCGAGATATATTCGGTCTTTTTTTTTTTTTTTGCTTTTTTCATATATCGTCTAGGGCTGGTGATAAATACCGTGGGCACCAGTCACTCGCCGGTACTCAGTTGTTGGTCGGGTCACGGTTAGCCGGTTGCGAGCCGCCCGCCATAATCGCACTGGGTCGTTTGCCACCTGCAGACCAAGCCACATAAACTGGGTTAATGGCGTTCCGACCTGTCGGAGGAGTTCACATTGTCCCTAGTGACTCTGTGCTCTGGTCACGCCCAAACTTGCATCGACATCGGATCAGAATTTGACTCTACTGCGTGACCCAGCAGGCAAGTGTGTGTCTGTGCGAGACTCTGATTGATCTGACGCAATTTGACTCGATATATCCAGTGCTTGTGTCGTGACGATAACAGAGATTGACGGACTTGAACTTGGATGCTGACTTCTCTCGCTAAATGAAAAGGAAATTTTTCTTTTTTTTTTTTTGCATGAATTTGCAAGGCCTTCAGTTTTCACAGATCCCCCAGGGTATATTTGTCACGTCAATCGTCAACAAACAATCGTGACACCAACAGACAAGAGACCCCCGTCCGAGACAGGGGGCGCGCGCGTAACAAGCGCAAACAGGAAGGAAGAATCTCGGCTGGCCAATAATGCTTGTATCGTGAAACTTTTTCTCAACGCTCTATAAAACACATTACAATTATTATTTGAATTATATTTTTTTTTAAATAATAATAATAAATATATATTATGTATTATATGTATAATATATAAACGATTAATCATTAAAAATCTTCGAACGACATGGCATTAAATTACAATTCTTTGTTTTTCTGTATTCTCTTCTCTAAACAATACAACAATTTTTCAAATGTACAGTTCGATAATTAACGGTAGGAAATGGAAAGAAAAACAGGAATTTACACACTTACAAAGTTTCTTTTATCTTACGCTATCTCTGTCGTTTTTCACTTTTTCTCTCTTTCTCTTTGCTGAACATTACGAAGGACGCATATATAAACTCCCAGGGCAAACGATAAACGAAAAATGTAAACATGGCACACAATATTCAAATTTAAAAAAAAATATTTTTTATCGCTAAACAAGTTATCCTCTATCAGTCGTTGTTATTTACGTACGGCAGATACGACTTATCATTTAAAAAATCTTTGAATTAATTAGAAGCATGCAGCGTCGACGTAAGCTATATGATTTTCTCACGCAAGATCTATCGTACCGAACAGTGGAGCTCGCCGACCGTTGGCCTCGTGAAGCGGCCTTTACACAATACGCTCCGATACAAAATCCAGATCGGGGAACCTCTCTCTCGCTCTCTCTTCGTTACAATGATTTGAAGATTCACGTCCGCTATCTCCGGCGAGGCGCTTGTTCGTTAACTCCATTTTATTATCAATAAAATTCTAAAGAAAAAAAAATATATAAAAAAATAATAAATGCTTACCTATATCGCGCTAAAAAAAAAAAATAAAAAAAAAATAAAAAAAAAATCGGTAGCAACAAACGCGTTCGTCACAAATCCAAAGAGGGAAAAAAAATCTTTTAAATAACGAAGAGGCGAATAAAAGAGAATAGAAAAAAAACAAAAAGTAAATATACGTATATGTATACGAGGAGAAATAAGCGACGAGAGGTGAAAGGATATTTACAGCAAAAAAAAAAAAAAAATAAAGTTCAACGTCCCTCGTCCACTTATGGACATCGCCTATTAAATCGGCCCCAAAATTCGTCCTGCTACGGATTCCTTGTTAACGCTGAAAAGGTGGAGGGGATTTCTTATGTATTTTTTACCATAAAAAGAGAAGAGAACGTTGATGCGCCACGAGCGAGCGACAATTCACTTACGTGCTACAAAAAGAATTACGAGAACAAGTTTGATATGAGTTATTCGTGAAAAAAAAAAAAACATCGTTACCGCATTGGCATCGTTCAAAAGACTTAATCACGCATTAAAATTAGTTTGGTTTTTTCCTCAAATATTTTCTTTTTTTTTCTGTGAAAGAAAATAACTGTATATTCTGGTATTTCGTGCAAAAAAAAATACGAGGGACGCGCTTGGGCGAAAGAAATGTAAAAAAAAAAAAAAAAAAACGAGAAGGGAAAAAAAGTTATTTCACGTCGAAGAGAATCTCGACATTTTAATACATCGTGTCTTTCCCCTTTGCGTTTCTCACCGACGATGCATGGGCGCGTCTGCCCCGGGCGCAGCGGCCGGCGTCTCCACTTGTTATTTCGTTCTCTCTATCATAAAAATATCGAGTCTAATACTGGATGTACGAAAAAAATGTGCATTGCCGGAGAAACGTGGAATAATTCTTAATCGAGAACACTCGTTCGATAACGCATGCGTCAAATTTCGCGTCCGATGCGAATGGATGAAAGGGGAAACCTTTTTTTCGCCCGCTGCGGCATTAACGGCACGCGAGTGTAGCCGCGGTGGCGTCTGCCATTTTGTTCGCGCTCGCGGCGGTTCGACCGTCCGCGTACCCGACGCACGCGAGTCATACGAATTGCGTCGGAAAATAACGGTAGCCCGGACATGAAATTGGACACGCATACGATATCGAATGTTTGTTATGGGAAAAAAAAAGTTGGTAAAAAAAAACGCAGAGGCACGCGGCCCCACGTGATAATCATCGATTTCCAACGTAGATTTTAATTTCATGTGAAATTTTTTTTACCTGTCCTCCTGCGACTCCTGGCCATTCTCCGTGGCGTCACCGCCGCCGTTTTCAGCCTCGCCGTTTTGCTCGAAGTTCTGGTCGGCGACATCCTCGCTGAAGTCCTTGTTCTCCTGATCGGTCATGGTCTTTGTCGGTTTTGTTTTTCGTTAAGTTTCTTTTCAAATATACTTTACTTCTAAATTAATTATCGAACACGCTGCACAAGCAGTCTTCTCACGACTGAACCGCTTCGGTATTCTATATATGTATATATATATATCGGAACACTTTGTGACGAGCCAACGAATAATTACACGTCCGTACCGTACGGCTGCCGAAAGGAGAAGGGAGAGCGGACTCACCGAGTCGTTTCGTTTCACGAGCCTGCGCCCGATGCATCATGGGACATCCTCTACCTCCCCCACTAAGCCTCCATCGACCAATGACGGCTCGCCGGAACAGGGACGTACCGTTTCGACTGCTGAACCCTCCGCCGTCACCTAAAAATTATTCAACGTACAAAATTTCAGCCGGTGTACCTAAATATATCTCGTCAAAAATGTTAACACCTACATCCTCGAAATGCGTTTCCGGTTGTTAAAATCCGGTGAGGATTATAAGAATATCTCGAATAACTCTCCCAACAACTCGCCGACCGTACTCGAGGCGCTCGAGGCTTTCGGCATTTTGACACCTGCCTGTCCCATGGAAATTTCCATCGACAATGTCACGAATAGATGAGAATTTTAACTCTGCAGGTACATGAGAAGATTCGTTCGAGTCATCTTTTTGGGCGTTGTGAACGAACATTGAGTTTTTCAATGCCTCGACTTCACGTATTAGATATAATTTTTTTTTCCCTTTAGCTGTAAAGCGCCCCGGATAGATTTAACTTTTGTCGTACGCTACTGAGTCTGGAATCAATGCTCGAGGGTCGAAGAGGGGCGCGGTGGGGAAAACGGGCGAGAGCCGGCGAAGCGTACGACGCTTGATGCCCGGGCCAATGAGACCGGCGTCGTTCGCTCGGCTAAAGGCGACTCGACCAATAGCCACGGAGAATCGTGGCCCGCTTTATTCGACGGCGTCACTTCCCCCACGTTTTGCCCGCGCGTCTCTCTCGGCGCGTCAGCGGCCAGGAAATCAATAAAGCGTGGGATCATCTCCCGCGCATTTCGGCAACGCATCGTAAACCCCCCAGCTTCCAATGCGTACGCACAGCTACGAATTATTCCGGAACGAATATTGATTCGACGCTCGATATTATTAATCTGCAATTCGAGCGGATGTAGTTTGTTTAACGAATTAACGGGGAAGATTGCGCCGTTTTTCTCGCAGACGCCCGCGCGCATGCGCGCGGTCAGAGGCGCTCGGCTTCCGCTTCCGGCGACGTCGCGTCGATCCGGGAACGTCGCGTCAGTGAAACAGACTTTGCTCTCTCTTCGTCGGATGCTCTAAAAATAATTCACGAACATCTTTATTTTCGGATCGACTTTGGAGATACATTTTTAGACGAGGAGTCTGTTGGGCAAAATTGCTCGCCGAATTTTCAGATACAGTGCATGTATGTTCGAGCACGTGTCTGGCGCGCATATGTCTCTCGGGAACCGGTGATACTTTCTTTTTTTTTTCGTCTTGAGGATAGTTCTCGTATCTCGCTCCCCCCATGTAAACGCCAAGCCGCGGCAGCTGCGTCTGGCCTTGGTTCCACCCGCTCGACTTTCTGTGTAACGGGTGTTCGATTATTAAGGAGAGGTCTCGAGCCGTCGGCTCGAATCGAAAGCTTACTACGCCGGAAAAATTTTCACGCGGAAAATATATTCGCACGGTTAATAAAACCTGAAGTTTGGACACGACGAAAACATTCTCTCCTCAGTTTTTGATCGTACTATTGATATAAAACAATTTCTATAGAAAATAAACCTGAATAATTTTTTTTTTTTATTATTGTCCAATTTTATGATATCGATGGGAAAATATCTGACGGTGAAGTTTCACGATAGTGTTGCATTTTTTGTGCGTGTAGGAGCTCTTCTAGGGATTTGCATGTCCGATAGCAGATTACTAAAATTTGTCCCTTTCGCTTCGAAAACTTTTATATTTTTCAACGCTACGTGCTCGAGCTATCTCGAAGGGCCCAGTTTAGACACGGAAAACATTAGCCTCTTAGCTTTGATCATACGATTAATATAAAACAATTCTACATCAAATAAACTTAGATAAATTTTTTAAAAATGTATTGTCAAACTTTTGTGATATCGAAGGGAGAACACCGGACGGTGAAGTTTCACGACAGTGGGTACATTTTTGATGAGTATTGGAGCTACTCTAGGGGTTCGCATGTCCCATAGCAGATAGGTAAAAATTTCTCTCTCTAGCTTCGAAAACTTTTATTTATTTTTTTCGACGCTACGTGCTCGAGCAACCTCAAAGGGTCAACCTAGGAATGGTCGTCGTGGGACGCGCAAATTGAATTCGAAATAATTCACGGGCGGAGAGTTGGGGAACACAGAATCGTGTGCCCGAGGCCGTCGTTCAACGCATGTGCATGCGTATACGTCTACAGTGTGTGCAGCTGATCGCCGAAATAAAAGAACGCCTCCTCTCGCTCTTCTGTCTTGACTATATTCTCGCGGCTATATCGTGGCAACGCGCGTCACCGGGACGCATGAAATTTCGCGAATAAATTGTCAAACAGATAACCAATTTTTTTTTTTTTGCGTATAGAAATTTTGATTTTTTTTTTTTTTGGGTCGACAAAAAGTTCGAAAATGCCGGCTGGTACGAAGGTACAGTCCGTTGTCATAATTTTCTAATTCCTTACAGAGTGGATGAAAAAAATAATAGTAAATTTATTTATTTATTTTTTTTTTCTTCTTCACTTACAATACTTTACAATGGAGGACTTGAAGCTTCGGGACGTCTGGCGTACCTGCAATAAAATTCGCGCTGCGATTTTTCGGGTCGGCCTAAACTTATGGGACTATTACAAGCCCCTCGATCCCAACGGCGAGAACCTTATCTCAGGTATATACAGTTTGAGACATACCGTTACCTACAGAGGCCCGTTCAGAATCTTACTTGGGATAACATAGAACGAGAGAGAGAGAGAGAGTGCTGCGTGGGTGCTAATGTCAGAGAGAAAAGCTAGTTACCCGGGTATGATTTCCGAACGCGTCCCAGTGGTAGGTATAACGTTTGAAGGGGCAGAGTGGGGCGAAATGGACACTTGGGGCAAAACGGACTATATTCACATTTTTTTTTTTTTTTTCGTTCGTACCTAAAATAAACGTCTCGTGTCGAGTGGACGATCCGGCGTTCGTTTTGCCCCGTTTTTCCTTACAATTTTCCACAATACGAAAAGATCGTTGGATCTACGGGACGTTTGGCATACCTGCAACAAAATTCGCACTGCGATTTTTTGGATCGGCCTAAGCTATTGAACTGTTATGAGACCCGCGAGCCCAACGCCGAGAATCTTATAGTGGGTATATTAGGTGCGTTAGCCATAGAGGTTGGTATACCGTTTACAGGGGCAGGACGGGGCGAAATGGACACCTGGGGCAAAATGGACTATTTTCACAATTTTTATTTTCGCGCGTACCTAAAATAAACGTCTCGTGTCGAGTGGAAGATCCGGCGTCCGTTTTGCCCCGTTTTTCCGTAAAATTATCCACGATACTAAAAGATCGTTGCATCTACGGGACATTTGGCATACCTGCAACGAAATTCCCACTGCGATTTTTCGGGTCGGTCTAAAACTATTGAACTGTCACGAGCCCGTCGAACCCAACGGCGTGAATGTTACTTCAGGTAGATACAGTTTGATGCGTACCATTAGCTACAGAGGCAGGTATGCTGTTCGGCGGGGCAGAGCGAGGCGAAACGGGAGACCTGGGGCAAAATGGACAATTTTAACAATTGACAATTTTTTTTTTTTTTTTCATTCTGTAAAATAAACGCCTCATGTCGAATGGTTTTGCCTCGTCTTTCCCTTCGATTTGCCACAATACGAAAGGATCGGCCGTCGATACTACGAACGAGTCTTCTGGTCTAATTGAGAGTTTTTTAGTCTTAAAAAAAAAAAATCATAGTTACTATGAAATAATAACTATTTAAGCATCGGTCTTTTCGTCGGAAAGTAAACAGAACAGTGTAAATGATTTTTTTCCGCGCTATTTCAGAAACGAAATTCGTCTCTGTTCTGACCGGGCCGCTGAGAGGAGCGATTGGATTGTCGGACGCTGAAATCGGCGATCTTGCCGAATACTTTCGTGTACAGGATGGGCGGATCTTGTACTCGCAGATGTGCGAAGTCATTCACGACAGCGGTATACGACAATGAGTTTGTTGCTAACGTGATCGTATCGTAGCATAGACGAAAGATTATCCTCCCAACACTGGACAGTGCAATAAGAACAATGATACGATAAGCCATAAACCTGAGGCCCGACACTTTTTTTTTTTCCGACGCAGAAATTAGCGAGTCAGTTCGTAAGTGAGGGACTTCAATGTTTTTTCTTTTCTTCCAAAGTTCGAAGTCCCTTGAGACAGGAATTTCTATTTCGGAAGATATCGAAGAAGCGAGCTCTACATTTACGAAATATTGATTTATTTATTTAATTATTACGAATTTGTGTCCAATTTATTGTCCAACGAGACGATGGTCCCAAATCATCATTCAAACAGCGATAGAGAAATGTGAACTGGAAATATGGAAACGCGAAGTCTCGAGTACTTTTTTCTAACGTCAGTTTAGCAACAAGTTTTTCGTAGTCTCGATGCAGTTAAGAGGATAGTAGACACTTATGTTCTCCGTAGATATCGAGAAAAGTGCGATTTGACCATTTTTTCCTATCGAAATAGCGATTGAACGATCGACTATTGTTGTTTTCTATAACAAAAATTTGTAAATTTTTCAGTGCCCGAATTTGGCAATTCGAGGCCTCTCGTCACGGGCCTTGAGTGGGAGGATCCTCTTCACGTTAATCGTATAAGCATCACCGAGCACAGAAGGCTCAATTTAATTATCACCAAGATCGCTGTTCTCTTGAACAAGAGAAACATGATATTACGTCCATACTTTCAAGATTACGAATTGGTGAAGTCTTTCAAAGAGTAAAAACAATTTTTAAAAAACGACATATCGTCGTTTGAATAAAAATCGAATTATCCGCAGATAGCGAAGAACGCTGGAACCGTGACATTCGCTCATTTCGGCAGAATCCTCAAGTTTCTAGGAATCGTCATGGCCTCCGACGAATTTAATTTGCTCGTCAAGAGATTCGCCAAGGACAATTACACGGTCAATTACATAGCCTTTCTGAAAGCCATCGACGAGGCCCAGAATTATATGGATCAGCACGGAATGTTGGATCTGGCTGGTGTATGAGAAAAAAAAAAACCCTTAAAAATTGTTCTAAGAAATTGTAAAGTGCTAGTGCTAGCAAAGAATGATTTGTCATATGCAAACTTGTCCTCCTGTTTGTCGTGGCAATAACATTTGAAAAGTTATAAATCAACGACAAAAATGATCGAAATTTGCGGACAAACAAAAAATGGCCTCGTGTGCACAATTTTAGTTTTTTTTTTTTTTTTTTGAGTACGCGTATCTATCGAACGGTTCACTGGTGCGAAAAAATTATTCTTCTCTCGACGACGCGCAGGATATCCTGGATCAATTTCCCGGACGTATAATCACCGCGGAGCTACCGAAGTTGCCGAGACCGGAAGTAGGAAGAATAACGCCGTCTAAAGTGTTTGGCAAACAAACGACGTTTCATTCGTCGATGAAAGAGCCAAGAGGTGCAATGCCCCTTCGCGAAGTGATACAGAGAGTGCAGAGGCACGTCTTCGAGCGGCGCATACGAATTCACGAATTCTTTAAGGTCATCGATCCTAATCCTTGAATTCTGATTTCGTCGGATTTATCGGTATATCGAAATCGTTATAATGCAATAAGTTAATGACTTTTTTTTTTTTTGGGTACGTCAATGATCCAGGACTTTGATGAATTGAACGCGGGCAGAGTGACGATATCGCAGTTCAAACGGGGCTTGGACGCTCTTCAAGTTTCCTCCCTCGGTAATCTTTATCTCGCGGAAGTGGAAATCGATGCCCTCACAGCCCTCTACAAAGATCCGAACGATCCGGATCGCGTGTGCTGGAGAACATTCGAAGATGACGTCGATCATGGTAAAGATTATCTCTGTTGTTCACGTTTCTTAGCCTGTAAAAATCTGATAATCGCATTTTTAATTTCAAAGTCAAGAATGATTTTTCGTTTCAGTATATATATATTTTTTTTTTTTGAAATATCTGCGAATGATCTAGTATTTATCATAAAGTATTCAAGCTCAATTGCACCAAGATATTATGAAATATAACGATGTTGGAGTTAAAAAAAAAAGCTTTTGCCAAGTTGTCGAATACCCGAGCAACATTCCATCGATAATCTGACGATAGCGATATCCAGAATGTCTCGTGTAATTCGAGCTTGAATACCGAGAGACCTTTCCTGTGTACTTTTGAAGCGTTCCGCAAGGCCTTTATTATCTTTCGTCAAAGTGTTCACGGTAAAGGAACTCGAGAAGCTGCCGATGCTGAGGATCGAGCAGCAGCCACCCCGTGACATCGCCGAGCTGTCGCGAAATGGCCAGATCAATTGGCAGAGCGAGGACGGGGGTGTTCGTCAACTATGCGAGGAAAGTATGGCGAAAATTCGTCACCGTGTCGAGGAGCGAAGAATTTCGCTGAAGCAGTTTTTCAAGGACTACGACAGGTATTATGCACATAGTTGAAGATAAAACGGCGAACGGGCAAACCTCTCCGTACCTCGATAACAACACTTTAACTTTGATTGTTTGAGCACAGAGTTATCGACAATCTAGATAAATCAGTTAAGAGAATAAATATTTAAATGTAAGACGAAACTACGTATGTGTGTTCAAATCATCCTCGGAGATAAAAACGGCGAACGGGCAAACCTCTCCATACGCTGTTAAGAATATTTTGACATTGATTGTTGCGTAATTAATTTGTGACAGAGCGGGGCAATATTGAAACCTGCTTCATTCAAGATGAGACTTATTTTTTTGACGTTTCACGAAAAGTTTCTAAGTATAGTCCGTTTTGTTCCGCTCTTTAAGTATTGAACATTTTGAAAAATCGATCCAAGATGTTTAATACAATGGACATTTTGAACCTGGAGTTATCGAAAATATCGACAAATTTTATAAGAGAATATATGCTTAAATATAAAATGAAACTATTCATGTGTGTTTAAGTGATCCTCGTCTTTGCGCAGAACGAATCACGGCCACGTTACGCGCAATCAGATGCGTCAGGTATTAACGACCGCGATGATACTTCTGTCGTCCGAGGAAACGTTCGCTCTCGAGCGAAGATACAACGACGATTTGGGATTCAATTATTTCTGGTTTCTGGAAGAGCTGGAATCTCGACCGATCGAACGACCGCTCTATCGGGACATGCTCGAAGAGAAGAGAAGGATCAATGCACCGAGAATGGAGGCCAAACCCTCGGAAAACGAAACAAACATCGTCGTTGTTCTTGCGAAGATCAAAGCTAAAGTTGTTCGCGAAGGGATCAATGTAATTTTATTTTTTTTTTCCAACAACGATTATCGGTTCATGAAATTGCAAATAAGTCGACAGTTCATTTTCGGAACTGATTTTCTTGTGCAGGTAACCGAATTCATGAAGCAGTACGACGTGCGCAACGAACAAGTTATCTCGAGAGAAGATTTTGTCAGAAGCCTCGATCAACTTCGTTGCAATCTGAGCTGCGCCGAGGTTGCTACGATAATGGAAGTCTTCAAGGCTCCTATGAGGTTTCATTATCAATTTACGTTTATTTTATATTTGGATGGAAATTGGGCAGCTTGGGTTAATTATGTAGCGACTATAAGTAGGCTGCAATGGGCTCATTTAATGAAGAAAAAAATTGCACATATAAAAGAAGAATTGAAGATCAGTCAGTTGACTATGCAAGAAATGAAGTTAAATAAAAATAAGATACAATTTTTTTTTTTTCAATTCTGTAAGGCATCAATTTATCGAGTACATGAGATTCGCCGTGGCTGTCGAGGAAGCGGTGGGAACAGGCTCTCTGGAAAAAGCACCTCTTCTCGTACCCGTTCAACACGTGCCATCAGAATCTTGTGGAAGAAACTTTTTGAATTTCGAGGAAAGACGAATTTTGGCTCAAGCTATGGACAAGCTCGTCACCGTCAAGCATCCGAATCTCGAAGAGATATTCACTGTAAGTCTTCCCATTGAGTTACTCGAGTTTTTACTTGTGTTTTATCGTATACAGGCACCCCGACCTCCATTTAAATAAATTTCGGGGAATAAAGGTTATTTTTTAACGTTTATATGTTGGTACGCAAAAACTCAGAAAATTACACATTTTCACATCGATTCTCGTAAATTCCATCTATTTAAAACAAAAATTCATTAAAACATCCTCGATGAGAAAGATAATGCAAATCCCAATTTTTGGGATTCAGAGTGTCTGTATCGTGAACATACGTCACTACAAATGTTTATTTTCCTGACGTAACCTGAACGCCGAACGATGATTCCCGTGCGTGTTTTTGTATGTTAGGATTACGACAAGGAAAATATCGGAACGGTGACGAAGAACAGGCTGACCAAGGCTCTCTCGGTTAGAAACATGTTGTCGCTGATCAGCGTGAATGAACTCGACGTTGTGTACAAATGTTTCTCGATCGAGCGCGGCGGACATCCGGAGCTGGACTATCGTGCCTTCCTGCGTGCTCTCTATCTTTTGGCTGAGAACAAGAAGACTTTGCCATTTTAGACGAACACGTGATTCGATGAAAATATAGAAACGTTTTACCTCGTCTATTTGCTTTGTTTTGTGTTTTTTTTTTTTCTTCGTTTCGCCGATTCCGTGGATGATGAACTCACTGTTGTTCTGGCCTTCGATGTGCGCACTCATTGGATTTCGAAAAATTTCAATACCTGCCAAACCACCTCTGTCGTCACAGTTGAGTTTTTTAAAAAATAATTCTATTTTTTTTTTTTTCTTCAAGGTAATCAATCAGATGTAACGGTACTTCCTGAATAGATAAAATCGTCAATCTTTTATATGATGCATTTAAAAAAAAATAATCTTCACTTTATGCTTGCCAAATCTCAGGGGCGATTTAAGAGATTAAATTTGATATTCGTCCCTGCAGCTTCAAGTCGATGATTTACACAATCAGTGATAAGATTAAGGCGATTTTCAAAAATACCATTCGTTCGTTAGGTTCAATGGATAAAAAAAAAAACGTTGGTTTACCGAAGAACATTCTGCACATCCCATGCGTCTCACTCCTGCTGGTGTTTAACCGATACCGCACGTCGCTGCCAGTCGAGCAACAACTCGCCCATCCCCTCCGTGACCAAAGTCATCGACTGCCTTATTAGCATAACGATTTACTGTATAAAAAGAGCTGCATAAAGTTCGGTATCGTCATCACCAGAAAATCGTCGACGGACAAGAGTCGAAACAGCTTTATATCAACGTCGCTCGAAATAGCGTAAGTATGCTTGTGTCACCTTTATTCTATGTAAAATCTGAGAGGTATGTTTCCGTGCAAACGCGAAACTATGCAAGATGCATCACAAAAAAAAATCATCAGGAAACAATTGGAACATCATTTTTCAGAATAAACTCTGCAAAATATTAACAAACAATCGACCATAGACAATGCTTATGTTTTAACAGACAGAATTTATTAGCAGCTCAAGGAATTGTTTATGTCAATAAACAATTGAGCTGCAAAGAAATTCAAAGTTAAAAAAGATCTGTCATAATGACTACCAATCCATGTATATTCTCACTACAATTATTTATTTGACGGGTATGCCGCAAATAAATATCACTTTGAATTAAATGAATATTTATTTTTATTGAATCAACATTTATTTGGGGAGCGCCGAACAAATAAATAATTTTTTGGGATGACAGCGGAGGTCGCTCCTAAATCGCTCCTAAAAAGTCTCAAAAAAAAGCCTTTGAACGATCCGAGTCTTGCAGAAGTCATAAATTGGAGACGTGGGACTTATTCAAGACGCCATTAGGATGATTGTGAAATTTAATACTGTGTGGGACGTTTTTTTCCATTTTCAATGAGTTCAAAAGTTTCTTCTAGCTACGCGGGCAAGTCTCTTTACCCCGAGGCACTCGGCGCTTCCTATCATACACTAGTGGCATCAGTCGGTAGTCGAGCACACTATAGTACATACCAACGACACATTCATTGTACAACGAAGTTTCATTCATAGCTTCAGAGAGTGCGCCAGCGTGTAAACTGGTACGATAGACTTAGATTGACTTGGTAACTCAACGGATAACACTAGTAGCGTTGCAACGATGTAAGCCTTGTTCGGACTGTTTTTCACTTCAAAGTGCAATCATTGATAACATGAAGATCAAAATTTGTAAATTGTCTGCCGAACTGCCAATTGTCAATTGGTAGTTTGCGAAATTATTGTAGAGTAAACCAGCTGATAAATTAGGGCAAGCTAAAATAGGACCTATTTTTGAAAGGTTTCAATAATATTTTTTTGGTCTATTGAAAATATTTTATCAATATTCAACAATAATTGTGAAATGTTTTTCCAAATATTTCAGCGAAATTTCAAAGATTGTGCATCGTCGATCTATGTTGCGTTAATATACACATCCGCATAAATACGGAACATTCGTAGAGATATTTCGGTGAAACAAGAAATCAAAAATATTTCAAAATATTTGATCGCTATGTTTCAGAACTATCTCGGATGCGTTTAAAAAAATTTTCTGAAATGTCCAAGAAACGTTTCGTTGAAATATTTTGATGGAAGGTTTCAAAATATTATTTTCATGTATTTTAGAAATATTTCATAAGACTTGAAAGATTGAGAATATTTTTTAAATTTCACAATATTTTGTGCTATATGGGGGTTATTTATTTGCTGATAAATGAACGCTGTTATATTTTCGTCTCGAAATAAAATCGTTGCTCAGTAGACGTTGAATGAAAATTTTTCCGGGGCTAGTTGTTTGTGCCGATAGGCGGCTTTGGCGCTTTCAGCTTACTTGGATCTTTTATCGTTTACGCATAACAGGAAACAGAGCTTGCACCGAATTAAGGTGGGTGATTGACTGATAAATGAAAATAATGCACTTTTTGGGAGACAAACGGTAAACACGTAGCACAGGATATTTTGTTTGTCGAAGATAACACTTTGAAGTTAATTTCGAGAAAAACTTGGGAATCCTAATTATGTGTACGAACCCATGAATGAACGACGGTCATTTTATTGCAACGTCTTTTTAAGGCGATGCAAAGCAAACTCGGTCGGTACCGGAACGTTCCGATCCTTTTTTTTTTGGTCAGGAGTCATCGACACTCTAAACCAAACGCAATGCAACCATTGTTACTAGTTAGAAAATTTGACTAAATTATTTGAAAGAACTGAAATACGCAAGATTAATTGGCTGGTGATAAAATAATTACGATACAAATACGTCGTCTCCAATCGTACATTCATCGGTCGATTAATCCTATTACCGATTCATCGAACGAAACTAAAATGTGGGAATGATGAGTGAAGAAAAAGTTTGAACAATTTTTAAAACATTCACACATCAGAGCTACGAATGGCACTTCAGACTTGATATATCTCAAATGGTTTAATCCCCGTTTGTAAATGAGATTAATTTTTTATCTTTCAGATTAAACAGATGTCTCATTTAAAAATGGAAAGATGTTCGTTTTTATCACAACTTGTTCCGCGTATGTATTTTCCGTTTGAGAAATTAGCGTTCATATAAAAAAAATGATAATCTCTGCAACGTTTGAAAATTAAATCGCCATACATGTGCTTTGAACGGATCTACGGAAAATTATGATTATAGAGTCTGATACTGTGTAGTATATTCACTTACTAATAATCGGGTTATATGCCTTTCTCACCGCAGTCCCTTGTGCAATCCATTCAATTAAATCGAATAAGATAATAATTCGAGCTTGAATCCGAATAAACGCGGCATTACGAAAGACGATCCATCGTCGACATAATCACAAGGCTGTGTCCGTGTCTGCATCGAGCCAACGAGTAGAACCCAAGAAACCGCGCTGTTATAATAATTATCTTAACACGACGCCGATGCGCGCTCGACGATGACGATTATGACGACTACAGACTACGTGCAGTACACGTACACGTATGTTCTCGGGCTGTCTCGGCTGGTAGCACAATCGCCGTTATGAGATATTCTATTATATACATATATATATGCCACACACATACGTTTCTTGCTACAACTGTGCTATAATCGGTCCACTTGTGTGTACACGTTAAATCAATTATACACGTACGAAACTCACCTACGTGGAAAATTTTAATTTTAGAATTATATTTTTAATTTAAAGATTAATTAATTTTGCAAATTATATAAATTGAAGAAATTTCTAAATATTGTAAATTTTATTACTAAATTATGAAATATTGCATGTCAGCTCTGGGACACATTTTGAATAGGGTATGTTCGTCAGTTACAAATTTCTTGTGAGATTGATCGATATTTTTAATTTTGAGTTTTTTTTGCGAAACGGCGAAGAAATGTCAATTCACTCGAGCCTCTTGTCGTCGCGAGCTCCTTCCTTTTTTTACGTGGGATAATGGGAAAAATTAAAAATTTCGTTACGGGTGTGCGGTCACGCTCAGCTGAAAAGTAATTACAGGCGGGGTAGGAACAGGGCGAGGGTAACCTCCAGAGGTTTCCTTCCCTCTGGCAGAGGTGAAGCCAACTCGACGGGGATGACGAGAGGGTTTCGACGGAGGTCGTGCCTCCTGACCCAGTTCGCTCATCGAGAACCACTTATATCCTAAAGAGTCCTCCTACACGCTCCCGCGAGTGGAACGTGTCACTCGGTAGCTAAAATCATATTTTTTTTTTAAATACATATGCACATGCGATATTATGACACGTGAACAAGTATCGCGATTCAATTTTATTGTATGTTGCATGATACATATGTGCAACACATATGTACGGTTGCACGTTTTGCACCCGCCATTCTCGATGCCCCCCGGGGTAAATCATTTTCCAATTTAATCCGGCACTATTTAAGGCCGAATTGAAGCTAAATATCGAACGACACCTACTCCGAAATTTTCAGATCTCAAGTAGATAATTGGCGGAGAAAAATTTATTCTAAGATACCACAGTGATATTTTATATTTCATACTTACCTTTGAAAGCACAGAAGCAAGATACACGAACATTCTAAGTGTTCCGATACACTTTTATTTTATTGGTTGTAGCCATCACAGTTTTTTATTTTTTTTATTTTCCGTTGAAAGTTTATTTGTTTTGCATTTTAGGCCTTTCGGGCTATTATGAATCCTAGCAGTTCACTGAAGTACTGTGTTTCAAAGAAATCTTAATGAAATAATAATAATCGCCCGATGATCGATTAGATCAATAATCGATCGATGAGCAAGCTCGCAATATTTTTTTACTCGACAAAAACTAATCATCTATTATCCCAGAAAAGTTACACGGACGTCGAAAAGATGAAAGAAAAAACATATAGTTTGCAAAGTCGATACGATGATTTATAGATAGATAAAAAGAAGATAGCTTCTTTCACGAATCGATCACTGCGCATCGAGCGATAAGCGCGTATCGAGGCTTAATGAAGTAACAAACGTGGTTAATTCTTCGTGGATTTAAGGAATGACAAGTGATTTTTTTTAAGAAAAAGATAATCGTCTGTACACAGTGACGATGTGTCTATCACTGTATTGCACTATTTATAAGAGACTACTCATGTAGTGCGATAATGTCCAGTGGGTGGTCTTCTTCGGACGTGAAACGATCGAGGAGTTTCTTCGAGCCGTAAATAAAACTCGCTTTAAGATAAATATTAAAAAATTAATATTTCAACAATCCATACCTCGCCTCCTGTTCACTAGTGGGACATGAAGTTTAATATTAAAATTAACGATAGGCTTTGTTATTTAAAAAAATGATAAATATAAAAGGTTGCCCCCATACGTAATAAAACGTCTCGTATCTTCCTTCCAGCGGAATAATGAAGTTCGCACTTGCTCTCGCATGCTTGATGACGCTGGTGTTGGTTCATGGTGCTCCCCAAGCTGGACCACCGCCAATTTCGGAAGACGACGTAGCTCCGTGGTGCAAAACTCCGCCGTGCCCTGTCTATCTGAATGTCAATCTTCCATACCGGTTGGACTGTTTGCAATACGTCGCGTGTACCAAGGGAGTTTCGGTGATCAAAGCGTGCTCCGATGGTCAGCAATTCAACGAGGCAAGTGTTCTATCAGTTCTGACGAATTCGTAAAAATTATAATAAACAAAAAAAATTGACACTTCACAACCATTTTCTACACGATTCCAATGCTTTTCTGCATAATATATTGGAAAATTGGAATTTTTACAAAAAAAAAAAAATCGTTTGAAGAAGTAATTACTGTGTACTTGAAATCGAGCTGGGGAAATATTTCGGGTGCTTTAATTACATATTCGAATACTCGAGTATTTGCAGTCCGTATTCAAATACTCGAGTACTTGCGCTCCGTATTGCAATGCTGAAGTACGTCGCGTAGGTTTTGAAGTACTGAAGTAGTGGTGCAGTGGGGCAAAATGGAGCATTGGTCAAAATTGTCTAATAACACAATTTTATAATAATTTTCGAATCGCCCGTTTTGTCCATTCACTGTCCCATCTAAAAATTACTGGAAAATGCGTTTTCCCCCTGTGATCCGTTTTGCCCCACTGTGCCATTTTGTCCCGCTCTTCCCTATTTAAAGAACGTATTGAAATACTCAACACTTCTTGAGGTACATAAGTACCCAATATAAAATACTTAAGTACTTAAATGCTACCGAGTACCCAACAATTCGGTATTCAAGTATTTTCTAGTGCTCAAGTACCTGTCGCTCAGTTTTCAAGACTCAGGTACATCAAGTGCCTCGCACCGCATTAAGTACTTCAAATTCTTAAGGCATGTGCTCGGCGCCGATTTAGAACTCGACGTTTTTTATCGCTTCAATTTTCTTTAGATATAAAATATTTGAACTCTGTTGACGTATTATTGGTAAAATGTTTGTTTATGAATAATCATTCAAGTCCTTAAAAATTATTGAGAACTTTTAACTGCAAAGATATTCCGAATACTCAACTTACGTAAGTGTAAGACTTGCGTGCATTTCCACCACGGATCCCGTTACGCGATAATAAAACGAGGTATACGCACGTGACCCATTGTGCGATGATGCTTCACCTGGCACGTGGCGATTTTCAATCGACCGACTCCCCCGACGAGTACACGCATGTGTATATATATATACAATATATATACCGAAGCTATTCTTACGTATCTCTCGCACGAGAGTCCTGCTTGACTTCTTGACACGGGTTCGCGCGCGAGCTTACGTCCGGTTCGTTGCCTTCGTTGCGGTTGGATTAATCCACGCACCTCGACCATCGTCGTGCCGTGTAATCGGATCGAATCGTACAAAGCTTCCGACACCATTGTGCAGTACAATTCTACCGACGTTATCAATTAAATTAATTCCTCGTGATCCCGTCAATCACTTATGTCGCGCATTCCAGTGGATCGACGAGAGACACGAATTTTGACGCAGAACGATGCCGCAGCATCGCGTTCGTCAATTATATCCAATTATATCCAATTACCAAAGTTCTCGACTCTACTCGCTGCTAGCTCGAAGGTCGAAGGGCCAACGTCGTTCTTTATTAAAACGAGATTGATGTACATTAGATTTAACATTGAATTTAACATTTTATTCTAGCTGCGTTCAAACACTTGTTCCCATTGAATTTCAACTTTTTTTTTTTTTTTTGTTGCAGGCCGAAGGAAAGTGTACCGACCCCAAAACAGCCAACTGTGTACCTTGCTGGCAGAAGGCGATACCTTAATTAACAAAAAAAACCATAAGAATCAACATCTAGAAGTGTGACTTAATATTAGTTCCTTATTTTTTGAATTACACAATGCTAATAAATATATTTGATATGTGAAGAATTTTCTATATCGTTGCTACTCATTTTTCAATCCTTCACTGTCTTCGATCTACTTCTTTTACGATAGTGCAATCTTCAACGCCATCAGTTGGTCACTTCGAAGATGGCAGTCTCAAGTGTCTCCGAAGAATCCTTCAACTTCAAACGAAGAACGGCGGAGATTGACAAGGAAGAAGGGCGCAAGCATTGAAAAGCAAAAGGCCGAGTGAAAAGGTTTTTTGGGTGACACGGTCGATAAATGTCATTGAATGAGTCGAGATACATCGATCGCGTGGAAACACTCTCGATGTATAAGTGGATGTAACATGGATAGGCTGACCACACTTTGCACAGAGTCAAATAATGATCGGATAAATTTCGGCAGGAAGTGACGTCATTTAGGAAAAACGTCACTTGTGGCTTGAAAATCTCGATTTTTTATTTGACAGCAATGAATTCCGGCTGCAATGAGTTAGCCGTAAATGATACTGTGAGCTAAGCGCGCGTTCTCGTAGCAAGCCGTGTGACGTGACGGCGTTGTTGTTAGTGAATGAAAACTATACGAAAGCTTCGCGGAGGCGACCGCGCCGTTTGTGCACGAGTCCGACTGATGCATAATTGTTGGTTTTTTAACTTTTTAAATTCTTTCCCGATTCGTGTTACGTTCGTAGATGAGAATGATCTATTGATGAACTCGGTATTCCATGATCAGTGTACGATTTAATGTTACATGGTCATAGAATTCTTACCGAAGGTCAGGAGAGACACTCATCGAGATTGTACGATCGACCAACATTGGCCTTTGTATCTTTTACTTTGGCCTAACCGGTCGATGAGTGAGCAATGACGGTAACACACGTTCTCCAATTTGATCGCGGTATATGTAATGGGAAATTGATAAGACTCTCACGCTCAGCGTTTCTTTGGCTTCTCCCGAAATCGCGAAAAGCAATCCAGTCGAGATAGGCTCACGGATTCTCCAGGGAATCTTATCTCATCCGCATTCTACACGGACCGTGTAATTTATGCACCAATAAATTTAAAAAAAAAAATGTCTCCTCCCTCGAATTTTTCAAATTCTAGACGTCGTGGCTACTAATGACGATATATTTCGCGTATCCAGGGGTATATCGGGCCGAAAGAGACTATCTTCATCAATTTTTCAGGGCTCCATTTCAAATGGAGAACACGGTTCGGCTTTGCGCCGCTTCTCTCCATCTCCTTGTGGATTATCGTTAGATATTGTTCGTATTCAAGCTAAAAGAATGGTACATTTCTTTCACAACTCTTCAACAAGTCCACTGGAAGGCTATAGCATGAGTTACAGCAAAGGTTAAAGAGTTATTCATTTAGCCTCGTATCTTCGACAGGTCATCTTCAACCCTCGATATTTCAAGAAACCTAAAATTAGAAAAAAATAAATAAAAAAGAAAAAATATGTCTGTCATCGGGACGAGAATCGGACGCAAGTAGAATTGACTCTTCAGTCAGGAGAATACCAATGAAGAAATCTCTCGTCGATAAAACGCGCGAAGACTCAGAAACAGGAAAATAATGGATAGAGAAGATATATTTCGACTACATTGTATATCGAGCCAAAACCGACTACCTTCATAAATTTTTCCGCGGTTTCATCTCAAATGGAGACCACGATTCTGCTTCGCCCCGCTCCTCCCCATCTCCCTGTGGATTACCGTTAAATCTCGTTAGCATTTCAGTAAAAAGAATAGTGCACCTCTTCCACAAGTCAGCTGGAAGACTATAGACTGAAAAAAATATATCAACGACTCAAGTAAAATTCGCTGCAGGCTGCTAAGGAAAAAAAAACAAATTTATTTCGATTTTATTTTCTATTTTTACAATCCCATGCGGGATTGAAACGATAAGATCCAAGCTTGACAGTCTGTCCGTCCGTTGTTTCAATATCGTACAGAATTATAAGAATTGAAAGTAGAATTGAAATATCTAAAACAAAAACTCTTTGGCAGCCCGCAAGCGATTTATTTTCCAGTGTAGCATTTTTCAGTCGGGTTACACCAAAGGTCAGAGAGCCATTAATTTTACCTCGTATCTTCGAACCCGTCACCTTTCACCCTCACAATTTCTTAAGGAACTTAAAAACAAAAAAAAAGTAAAAAAGTAAAAATACATCTGCCATTCGGACGAGAATCGAACGTAAGCAGAGTTGACTCTTCAGTCCGGAGGACGCCAATGAAGAAATCTCTCATCAATAAAACGCGAGAGGACTCACAGACAGGTAAAGGACGGATGGAGATAAAGGGGTCGCCATTTTTTTTTTTTTTTTTATTAAAACGAAATACTGTGGAAATTAGAGAGTCTGACGAGGCCGCAGAAGAATAGCAACGGCGTCGTGGGGGGGGGGGGGGGGGGAAGAGGGGGAGAGGATGAGAGGCTCACGACGAAAAGGTGAGAGCGTTGTACCCAGGGTTAGGTCTTATCAGTCTGGGCGAGTCCCGGGGTGCGGAGCTCGCCGAAGGGGTTTAAGGGGGAGGTTTTGCCATTCTCCTCGCGAGCCTCCCCCTCGCTTGTTTTTCGGAGCGCAGAATCGGCGACTCGCTCTCCGGAGTCCACGCCTCCCTCGCGCCTCCGCAATAAGGTGCGAGCGAGACGGTGGCACGCCGGATGATGCGCGCGGCAAAGACGAAACGCGAGAGGGTGGCGCGCACCCCCGTTCCTCGTGACGTCACGTCGGGACACGAGGGGCGCGCGCGAATCAATATCAAAACGTCCCGTGCCTCGCCGCCGCCGAGTTATCCGAAGTGCCTTCAGTGCGGGGAGGTCGCCGCGACGCTTGGGACGTCGAAACCACGTCGCTCCGACGACCGGCGGCGTCCACGGCTGCTCTGTGTTACCGAATCAATTAACTAAGAAAAAAAAAAAAAAAAATACATACACACACACTCACCACATTCGTACAAAAAAAACACAGATAAATAAATATTAAAAATAATTGGTACCGAGAAAAATGATGTAATAAATCGGTGAAACAAAAATTGACATGCGAAATTTAGACGATAATACAAGAGATTAAGAAAAAAAAAAAAAAAATCGGTTCAATTCAATTTCGAATTAAAATCGGGGGGATCCGACTTTGAGTAAAAAAAAAAAAACAAGGGTCGTGCATGTGAGAGAGATCGAGTAGCCGGAAGTACTCGAGCGATTTCGTAATCGCTGGTGGTGCACTGGACCCGTTTCGAGTTCCGGTTGCGTGCGAGCGAGAATTGTGCAACCCTACGTGCCGCCCACGGTGCATCCCAAGGTCGTTCGTGGCTGCAGCGGGCACCTGAGGATTTCAAGGGAGCGCAAGACGATCTATCGATCGGTGAGTCGTCAAGAGATTTTTTTTTTATTACTGTCTCTTCCGTCCATGTTTTTCTTTTTCTTTACATCTCCATCGCTCGAGTGACTCTCGGTGTCTATAAGGGTCTCCGGAGCTCGTCCGGGAGACGTTGTTATAATTTATTTACGATCTAAATCTCGGAGTGCATATCGCGACGGGTTTACAACGCGGTATCTATAGTCGAGGGTCGCGAGTTACCGAGTCCACCGCGGGGTCGATAGTGCCGCGGCTCGTCTATTTTTAAGCTCTGATCGATTTTCATGTTCCTAAAATATTGACACAGCCGGGGTGTGGTTAACGATGACGACGCTCGTGTAATTTGCTTATCATTAAATAGCGATGCAATGAAAAAAAACAAAA
Source organism: Amblyjoppa proteus (assembly GCA_963922035.1). NCBI lineage: Eukaryota > Metazoa > Arthropoda > Insecta > Hymenoptera > Ichneumonidae > Amblyjoppa > Amblyjoppa proteus. Next base: position 9,384,896 of record OY998230.1, read on the forward strand.
AAAAAAATCATAATTCGGCACCGAATTAATGAGATAGTCGCGACGATTTTTCGTTGTTCTTTCATTTCCTTAGTCGTGTCTTTCGAACGTCTCTGTGCGGCGCCGATCGGCCTTTGATCTGAAAATTTGAAAAGCGGAAGCGCTCTTCGCCCGGTCGCTCCTAGTCGGGAATTAAACGGGAACACTGACACCAGGTGATCCCGGGTTGCGATCGAAGGAAGAACCGGAGGAGCGTTGGGTGGCAAACGGTCGAAGAGCGGAAGCCGAAGCTGTAGCAGCGCCAGCACCAGGACCAGCAGGGCCGCCAGTGAGTTGGGTGGAAATCGATGGCCATCAGCGCCCATGGGCGGCCTCGCGTTTAGGACAAGGAATAGCCCCTCCCAGAAGACCTCGCTACGGTGGGGTGACTGCTGCCCGCCGAACATCGAGTACCTCAGCCCACCGGCGTCGTCGGCCGTCCTGAAGGACCGTCACCAGGACATGCCGCCGGTGCCCGTGTGAGGCTGTCCCCCGCTGTTGCGTGACTGTACCCCACGGGGTCTTCAGAGGTACATCTTTCTAACACACACACACACACACACACACAAAAAAAACTTTTCTTCTTTAATCAGAAAACTAAACGAACGAGATCAATTTCAGATCTCCGGTCCTTAGAAAAATCATTTATTCAACGAGAGCCCCGCAGATAAATATTTATTTATTGAAAATAATCATTTATTTCTCTGAAATATTTACTTATTTCATTAAAATAAATGTTTTTCTGGGTGGTTATCGAGATGTTGAGATAGATCGTCATTCGATCCGGCATTGATCTCGCGAATAATTTATTTATTTATTTGTTATGATTTAGTTACTGCCATTGCGAGTTTTCTTGACTCTATCTACAGGATTAAGCATAGAGTCATTGAAATTGAATGTATTTAGCTAGCCCTTAAAATTGATCGGGCAAAGTGTGGGGCAAAAAGCCAACTGTCTCTCTGTCCGTGTGCATATTGACAATGCAAGACGCACGCTCGTCTCTCCGTCTCTCCGTTCAGGTATCCAAACGTTCCCAAATCAGATCGTATCCCGAACCTCTCGGATCTACGTCTCCGTCAACTCGAGCTAACGCCGGTCGATCTATCGTCACCGAAGATGATCAACGTAGCGGGATGCGTGTCTATACTGCTGTTCTACATCTTGATCCTCGGGGTCGGAATATGGGCGGCGAGGAAGAAGGAAGCGGGCAACGATTCCGAGGAGGAGGTCATGCTGGCCGGTCGTTCGATCGGCCTCTTCGTCGGCATCTTCACGATGACGGCGACGTGGGTCGGCGGGGGTTACATTAACGGAACTGCCGAGGTTGTTTTCACCAGGGGCGTCGTCTGGTGCCAAGCACCCTTCGGTTATGCCCTCAGCCTCGTTTTCGGTAATTTCTTCGACGAAGAGACTCAAACTCTCGCGAGGAAAGGATAAGCATGAAAAAATAATTAATCAAAAATCCTATAGTCTGTGAGATGAATGCCAGACGACTCAAACCATAAACCCAAAATTAAACGGCATTGATCTGCTTGCAATGATTCTTTTCCTCGCGTTCGATCTTTCCGGTAAAATTAAGAGGGCTCGACGATTCCGGATTTAAAGAGATTAATTTTTTTATCAGTAAGAAAAATCTTACCACACAAGTCATGCACCTGATTGTTCGTAACGTTGTTCTGATCATGTGAAAAAATCCGCAGATTCGTATATCACGAATTGTGTAGATCACTTTTTTTTTAAATATTATTTTCTTATATTGTCGGGTTTTCACACATGGAATTCTGGCAGTTTTTTTTATATTTGGAATTTGGGATTTTTTAAAATGATCATCGTTAGCGAACAATCAATGGCGTGGGATTTTTCGTACGATTTTTGAGTACCGTAAAAATAAATAAAACTTAAAAAAAAAATCGTTGAATGTCCTCGTCTCCCTTGATGAAATTTTGAACACACCGATGGTACGATAAACGATTGTGCCTCGTCAGGTGGTATATTTTTCGCCAACAAGATGCGACAGCAGGGGTACATTACGATGTTGGATCCGCTCCAGGACGCTTTTGGGGAACGCATGGGCGGACTACTGTTTTTACCAGCCCTATGCGGCGAGGTCTTCTGGGCAGCCGGTATCCTCGCAGCTCTGGGTGCTACGATCGCGGTAATAATCGACATGGAACAGAGTACATCGGTAATACTGAGTGCCTGCATCGCCGTATTTTACACCCTGTTCGGCGGTCTCTACTCGGTCGCCTATACGGACGTAATTCAGCTCTTCTGCATCTTCATCGGACTGGTGAGTCGACAAAAAAAAAATTCCTATCCAAATTTTGTCGTCGTCGATAAAAACTTGTCGGTGAGGGTAGGACAGTTTTCTTTCCCCGACTTCGCTAAAAATAACCACCTTCCTTGCGCGCAATACGAGTGAAAAATCACCTATTATTGACCAATGTTCATTATTGCGCGCAAGCGCAGTACTTTTTCATTACTCCCTAGGGAGTAATAGCGTTCATTACTCCCTCCGGACGCCCCAGACTGTAAAAATAAATTGTAAATTTAATGTACGAGAACTTGAAATGTGCTTGCGTCACTTAAATTAAATTAACATTAATGTACTTTTTCGTAAAATTGAAATACCAGATATTAAAATTACAAATCTTTTGACTGAAAATTTAAATTTAATTGTAAAACTGCAACGGATACCTGTTTGAAATTTCGGAAACAGTGTATGTAAAAAAAGTTTCCAATTCATTTACAAACAAAATTCTTTTACAATCAGAAAATAAGTATTGTGTGCTAGACGCGATGATCAGCTCATGTGATGATCAGCTCATGTGATTTCTGCCCGAACGAGGCGATAACGAAGCAAACTTCACACACGGCCAAATCGTGCACTTCCCTCCCTTGTAGTATAATATACTATTTGTTCGGCTAATTAAACTTAAATCGCATCCACGACAAGAAGAGAGAATCCGTCCAAGGGTCTGAAAGGTGGGGTACAGTCAAGATTTCGCCCGAATTCTAATCCAATGATCCGTGAAAGTCGCGTCGGAGCTTTTTATGTAGCGGAAGTCCTTCGATAACCCCACCGGTGACGAAAAGAAGGAAACCTTTGAAGGTATTCTCTCATTCGATATAGCTCGGGCGCCCTTCCGCTCGGAGGTGCCTGCTTCTGTTGAATGCGGTTCATCGAATATGGTTTCCGCCCGGTTCATGACGGAGGTACGCTTCGGGGTTCGCATACTTTGCTGTATTGAATTGCGATTTAACTGCCGTGCACAAACTGCGATGCACGAACGACATTGCGCATGCAACGAGCATTTCTTATCCGCAAAGGACCACCATTTTTTTTCTCCTTAATTTCACAACTTTTTTTAATCAACGAATAGTAAACTGAACGGAAAACAAAAATCTCATTGAATGAGGACAAAAATTGCAATATTGATGAGAAACAAAACAAATTTCAAATGAACATGAAAAAATCGCAAAAGCGACAAGAAAATGTGGAAGAATAGTGGATGTACATGGATGAAACTTTGGAATCTTGAAGAAGTTGTATTGATAGTTAACCCTTTATAAACAACACCTCTGTCTCCATTTCTCCACTCCGCGTCGGTTAGTTCTGTTTCGATACGGTTTCGGGCGGTTTGACTTACAAAGGGTTAAAAAAAAAAATTGAAATTCGGCATTTGGTAAAGATACGCTCTTTGACGCTTGGGATTTCAGTGGATGTGCATTCCGTTCGCGTGGATGAATCCGAAGGTTGAGTCGCTAAGTTCGTTGGACGTCGACTGGATCGGCGAGATAAGTCCAATAGAGTACTGGTCCTACGTGGATTACGGTCTGTTGCTGATATTCGGTGGCATACCGTGGCAAGTATACTTCCAAAGGGTTCTGTCGTCGAAAACAGCGGGAAGAGCTCAGCTGTTAAGCTACGTCGCTGCCTTCGGTTGTCTCCTCATGGCTATACCGCCGGTGCTCATCGGAGCTATCGCCAAAGCAACACGTGAGTACACTTGACACGGATGTTACCTTTGACAGAAAAAAAAAAAAAAAATTATAATAATATTTCATATCATTCCACTGCTATTTCTTTGACTCCCTACTCATCCAGCATCCCGTTCGTCGCATCGGTCCTTCGAACTTCAATCCCACTTGACACGGGCGAAATCATCTGCAAGCTCGTCCTTTGAAATTTTAATCCTCCCCATGAATAATTCCTCTCAATCCTCGGTCTCTTCTCTCTTCCGCATCGTATCGTTATTGAATTTTTAACGTAATCCCAAGTTTTTATTGTACTCTTCGTCGTTGCGAATTCGATAGTGAAAATTGCGGAGGGAATTAAGGGTACGGGCTCGGGCCGGGCTACTTGACATTTGTCAGGGGGTCCCTTCGCCCGGTGGTATTTATAACGCACGACGGGGTGCCGCTTTTCGTCCGGGGTTCGCGGGGCTTGCGACCGAGTCTTTGCGAGGGGTTCGATACCCGCCAGCAACCGCGAACATAATACCGTGAGATCTCGGCATATGGGTTCCATGGGGAGGGGTTACGTCCAAGCGCGAATGCCCCAGCCGGCGATGGCATTGGATCGATCACTGCATCGATATTTCGTCGACGGTTACACCCAGAAAAATAATTTATTGAACGGGCCTCCCGCAAATAAATATTTATTTGATTTAAATAAATATTTATTTTACTCAATAAAAATATTTATTTGCGGGTGCTCGTTAATTAAATAATTTTTCTGGGTGCGAAGCCGCGTGATCGGCACGAATTCGAGTTCGGTGCGATATAGTTCGTTTTTCTCTGTTCTTGGTTTTGCAGCTTGGAACGAGACCGATTACAAGGGTCCCTGGCCACTGACGGAAGCCGAGAACACCATGATTCTGCCGATGGTGCTTCAGTACCTAACACCCTCGTTCGTGTCGTTCTTCGGCCTAGGTGCTGTTTCCGCCGCGGTGATGTCCTCGGCGGACAGCAGCATTCTATCCGCGAGTTCAATGTTTGCGAGAAACGTCTACAAGCTCATCTTTCGTCAGAGGGTAAGTGAAATTGTCAATGATGATCGTGAAAGTAGAGACGAATTTCTAGCCTCGGATGTCTTCTGGGCTGTTTCACGTCCGACAGGTGTTTTTTTTTTTTTTTTTTTTTTTTTCAATCTTATCGAGAAGCATCCCTAGAACTTGCGACGTGTAAGCGATTGTTAAACGATTCAGTAGCTTTTGTAAACTCGGGCCAAAAATCTGAAAATCAATGAAACCCACACGAAACCCTCCAGCGTCTCTTTTTAGGGTCAAATCGTTGTTTCCATCATCCCCACTAAGTCTACCGCTGCATTAGAATGCATTATTTCCGAATTGCAAATAAACGTCGTGTATATATTTAAAAAATAAAAAATCGGTTCATGATGCGTTTGGTAAAAATCCGTCCCAACATCCAGGCCTCCGAGATGGAGATAATCTGGGTGATGCGAGTTGGAATCGGCGTCGTCGGTGTGCTGTCGACGGTGATGGCTCTAACGATACCGTCGATCTACGGTCTCTGGTCGATGTGCTCCGATCTCGTCTACGTGATATTGTTTCCCCAACTGCTGATGGTCGTCCACTTCAAGGACTACTGCAACACTTACGGGAGCCTCTCGGCGTACATAATAGCGTTTCTCGTGAGGATAACGGGCGGCGAGCCGATAATGGGTTTACCCGCCTTGATTCACTATCCGGGCTACGACGAGACGAACAAGATTCAGATGTTTCCCTTTCGAACGATGGCGATGCTGATATCGCTGATAACGCTCATCGGGGTCTCGTACGGTACGCAAGTGGCGTTCCTCACGGGAAGACTGGCGCCCGGTTACGACGTATTCCGTTGCGTCGTCAACATTCCCGAGGACGTCGAGAGGGTTGGGCCGGACCCCGCGGAGGGCGAACAAATGGCAGTTCTTGCTGCCGGCGCCGGAAGGCTCTACGGCAGCAAGGACGAGGCGAACGGACGAGTGAACGAAGCACTCGAGCCGGACTATGACATGGAGCCGGGATGCGTCGACGTTGGTCGTGGCGACAGCGTTATCGGCGGTGGTGGAGGCGGCGTCGGATATCCGGGACCTCACGGCCCGAACGTTGCACGACAGCCCCAATCCAGCACCGCTTTCTAATACCCGGTTCCGTGATCACAAGCTGTGACCAACAATAAGTGCGGCGACGCGGTCGCTACTCCTTCTCCCCTAGTCGTCTTCATTTCGTTTTCTTTTTTCATGAATTTTTCATTTCTGAAAATAATGGAGACCTCCTATGGTCCTTTAGTCTTGCTCGTTTTTTCTGAGGTCGTACGACAGTGCGATGAATTTCGATCCTGTCGGGCGTAAGCTCTCGAGGCCAGGTGAGCCGACTTTTTGGGCCGACGATCGAAGGCAAATAACAGTTGTGTCGATCGAATAGCTCATTGAAGTTTTATTACAATTTTTAGAAAAGTCACTTGACGTAGGAAGAGTCCGTCGTCGCTGAAAAGTTCGTTCACCGTAGCGCCTTTTTCGCGAAGCTTTCGAATGAACTTTCGGCTGTTGGACTCTGAGATGGACTCGCGTAACGGAACACCGACGATTCGGATGTTCGACGGTGCACACCTCAGAGTCGAGGGTCGAAGAGAATAACGGGAAAAGCTTCGGGAAATTAACAAAAATCATTTGATTCCCTTTTTCACATTAAAGCCTCTCTTTCCCGTGTCCCGAACTTGCGCCGCGTCGCCAAGTTAGGCCTAGTGATTTCCTTGTTTTGTTTTTTGAGATATATATACAAACATAAAATGTATATATTTAGAGTCTATCAGCCGCTTGAGAGGAATATTACAATGGTAACAAAAAGTGGCGTGGCGTCGAGGCCGATCCGTCCAGATTTAAACCCTAAGAGAATTTATTTATCGATCATCGAACTTCATCCACGTGTTCGACGTGTGTGTGTGTGTGTGTGTGTGTATGTTTGTGTGTGTTTGGGTATTTCCCACACAACCGCGGAGATGTCCGCATAGAGTTCAGCAAGGGACGCGTAAAAATATTGGGCCTCGCCGAGCGAGAAACGCTAATTAGGGTTAACGGTTAATTACCAACGAAAAGGCTCCGGCGAAAGTTCGCTCGTCGAGGGGGAAACCTTTATGGATTCATCTCTTCTCGGCGAGAGTTTGTCGAGATAATAATCTCACTCGAGGCACGTCCGCTGGATTTTTTTTTTTTTTTTTTTATTGAAAAGAAACGAAAAAGAGCACGCACGACAAACACGTGGACTCCATTACTCATGTACCGATGAAATATACCCTCACTGTATAGCTAGAACTATGTTACAGGAAAAAAAAAAAAGAAGCTTTTGTACTTGTAATCGATCGTTCTTCCCTGTTACCCGCGTTCGCGTCGCCTTTTTTCCCCCAACCGCGACGCATCACGCACGATGTACCTCAACGATAACGGTGAGACGGTGTAATAAGCGAAACAAATGAGATTATTAATCAGGGCAAATTTCAAACCCGGAGGATATTATGAAAGAAATTATTATGCCCGAAGGATCCGTCGATCGTTCGCGGCAATATTCGAGAGTAAACTAGGCGACGATGAACACGACGACGCCGACGAGCAGGTGAAATTGACAAATGTTGGTGCTAGACGCTCGGTTTAATCAATAAATGGGCACGAGTGTGTTGTTTTATCAAAGTGGTTCCTCTATATTATTAATTGAAGAAAAAGAAAATGGAATGTGTATCGACGTGTGCGGATGCGATATCGTCGAGGCACACATATGTAATTATCATAGATGAAACGAAAAAAATAAAATAAAGAAAGTAAGAGAAATAATAAGTAAAACGGACGGATCGACCCACGCTCAATGATCAGTTGTGTTTATCATATAGTATATTATATATAAATTATAAATAAATAGAGAAAACCGTGAGTATATATTATGTATAAGTAAGTCGATAGGAGGTAAATAATAAAAATAAATAAAAATGAATGAGACGAAAAAAAAAAAAATTGGCCGAGCGACTTTAGTAGTTAACTGACCGGCATCAGTTACACAGGGTAAAAGTGATGAGTATGGCCCACCCCGATTAGCACCTAAATCAATGATATATGGGAAGGACCGTGTTCAACACTTTTACCGTACACGAATATATTATATTTATGCAAAACCAACCGTAACATATCTACGAGAAAGACTATATATATATATACGTGGTAAAATCGCGGAGACAGGCAGGCTAGTGTCTGTAGAGTGTATTTATTGATATGAATCATCGTTGTTAACGTCATCCTTGTTGTTACTTTCAGTTTCTACCATTATTATACATATATATATCCACCCAACGATTGCGGTAATCGCGAATTATACATACACGTATGCATATATATATTTATCATAAATACGTACTATACGAGTAGCAAGGATAATGAACGTGTAGTCATTATCGCTGTTGATCGTCGGGGCTCTATATGCACAATTATAGTGTGTAATATGTAATAAAAGAAAAAAGAAAGAACAAAAAAAGAAATATCGCGCGTCGGCAGTGTGCACTCGGACGGCTCTCGGGACTCCTCTCGTTGCATGTGCGTAAACGATAGATATGGTCTGTGAATAGAATAAAAAATAAAAATAATAAAAAAAAAATGATATCAACATTTTTTCAATTGCAAAGAAATTGGGGAAAGAAAAGGTAGGATTTATTTTTGATCATCGATCGATATGTTCGAGTCACAACTCAAATAGTGGAAAATTTTTAATGAAAACATATTTTTTTAATTAAACATTTTTCGAAAGTTACAATTCACGACCGTAATTGCGTTGCACAATGGTTTGCGCCGCGAGCCGCGAATACCCGGGGACTCTCGCGAACAAGTGGGAGTATGGTTAATTTTGTGCAGAGCGGGTTTTCAGTATTGACCAGCGTTGTTTTTTTTTTTTTTTTTCGGAGGAGGGAGCAAAGAGACGCGGGAAAGCATGAAATTGGTCGGTGAAACGGAAGTCGAAAAGGAAGTATTATTACGTGGATAGATACTGTAGCCGAGGCTCGTTATATTGCGGAGAGGAGTCCCGATGCGCCGAGGACAACGAAGAGAAACCTTCGCGGGGCTCCAGCAGCCGTAGCTGTATACTACTACGAAAGAATGATAATTTAGGTGATAACTACCTATAGAATATAAGACAAATTATCGTTTCTACGTGTACGAAAGTTCGAAGAAACTGGCAGCGGCTGAGGAGAGAAAATAATAATTACACGAATGTAGGAAGGAGCCAGACAACTCTTCCGTTAATGTTACACTCGCGGACACGATTTAATCATCCATTATCTCGAGTACTTTCACTCGCATATAAAGAATGAACACTAAAGCCGTTTTAAAATTTGACAAGTTACTTTTACATTTTACAGCAACGAGTTTTATACCCGCTCGCTCCTACGTTCTTTAAGTTTAACCACATTGTTACAGGACAAATGCGCTTATAGTCTCTTTCGAATGCGAGTGTTTCTCAAGATTTGGACAGATGTACATGTATGTATTTAAATAGCGGTTAATGATTTTTTTAAAATTAATTTCACACTGAAAAAAATTACTATTCTATGATTCATTGAGAATTGCGAAATAATCGTTGATTAAATTATTTTTTTAAATAATTGGGTGCTTCGCGACACCAAGATCACCTACATATCAATTAACAAATACATTTTAATCGCGACATGACGAGAAAAATGGAAAAAAAAAATACAAATTAAAGGCAACCAATACATATCACGAAGTGTGCCCTATCGTTATTAGTTTAAGAGGAATGAGAATGAAAGTACTCTTCGCATTAATGCGAAAACATGGGAGAACATATCTTCGGAGGAATCTTTCGGTTTTCCCGTAAGTGTAAAATATAACTGTAAAAAAACATTATTAAACGAAACCCAAATTTGAATAGGCAACGAAATATAGAATTGCCAAAAAGTGAGATGATTTTTCGAGGCACGTAAAAATTGGCCGCTCGATCGAAACCGTGCTTTCGAAAAAAAAAAAAAAAATGAAAGAATAAACCAACCAGTTGCGACAGCAATGTCCTTAGGATATACTTAGGCCAAAACCGAGACGCAAGAGTATTAAATTATTTAATGAATAAATCGTGTAAAGCCAAGATAGAGGGCAAAAAACTATATCCGAACGAAAAAACTGAAAAAAAAAAACCAAAAAAATAACAAGCGTTGTACTCAAGCTGTATCATAATAGATTACAACTTACAGGAATTCATCACGGACAGACAAACACACATACACACATACACAAAAAGACACATATATGTATTAATACGTGTATAATTGCGAGCGAGTGGCCGGAAGATACGTTGATTGTAAATGTTAAAAAATAAACGGTGTATAAAAAAAGGTATTCACTTGTTTCTTATTCGGCATGAAGCTTGAATATAAAAAAATTATAAGTTGTTATACGAGTTAAAATTTATTTCGACCAATTTTCTTCTTTTTCCTTTTTTTTTGCCGTTATGTCTTATCATTATTTCAGACTAAATATTGCGGCTCGAAGAAAAGAAGAAACCGATCTCCAGAGTGGCATTGTGCGTAAGAAAAGTACCGATGATAAGACTGCCTTTATCAATCGGAATATAGAAATATACTATAGATGCTTTTAGCCGTGTCGCAGCGGGAATAGAAAATACCTCTCAGTTATTCATGCGTCCCCGGTATCCAAGCTAGGGGAATCGATAAATCGACCTACAGTTCCGGCGCGCGCTTGACGGCCAGGTAACCTCATATGGCGTGGAGCTTCTTCTGCCGTTCTTCACCATTGTAAAGCGAGGAGATGTTACTGTAATCTGTCTAGAAATAATTTTCCTTGACTCTATTTCCATAAATTGCAGGAAAACTTTTTATTATTATTTCGTTTCCTCATAGAGACCTTTTTTGTTAATGAAAAAAATCGAGATTTTAATAAAAACGTTCAGAATGTTCCAAAACATCGGAAAATCATATTTTTAAAAAAAATTTGGGTGTGTGTGTATCTGAGACCTGACAAATTGAAACTTATAACTTGAGAACGGCTCGAGTTATCTAGTTGAAATTTGTAGGGTAGGTAGAGGAATTGATCTCCAATATTTGGTTAAATTTTTCGTCAAATGTTTTCAATCATAAAAATTTCACACGCTTTTGAAATTTCATTTAAAAAAGTCTGTACGCACGCTAGCTCTTACAAATTTTGATCTATCGTGCTAAAAAGTTGTACACAACGGGACTGTGGACCGATTAACCCTCTTCAATTTGGCAAGTAGTGATCGAAGGGTTTAAATTTTATGAGATTTTGACATTTTTAAAATTATACGAAAAATGTGTATCTTCTTTTCTGTCGTGAGTTTTCGTATTGAATATTGAGTTGAATATTTATGTGCACCCGAAACGACGAATATCTACAATTTTTGTAGGAATCTTTGTGGTGAATATTGCAAAAATTAGTGATTTTTTGTATTTTTCAATCGCTATTATTATCGTTTACCGACAAAGCTTCCTCTATAAGGAAGCCAAATAATTTTTTTTAACGACCCGTCTAATATTCTTTGGGAAAAATTGCAGTAATAAGGTAACTGACGTAAAATTGAACCGCGAGCAGTGCGTCGGTGGTAAGCATTCGTTTCCAGGAAACGCTTCCTTTCATGTCATGTTGTCCGCTGCACCCCAGGTCACTTCGATTTTAGACACAAGCTTGATTAACCGTTCAAATCAGAAGCCTTTTTGCGGCTGAACAATTTTCTTTTCTCAACCGCTCGACTGCCTCTTTAGAATGCATTGCTATTCATAAAATTATCCTACAATTTGAAATTTTTTTAATTAAAAATTGAAAAAGATGGGTGCAATTTTTATACATGTAAATTAACAATGACAAAGCAGTTTTTTCAGCGTAGCGGCTTTATTAGTACAAAAAGCGTGTCTTTACAAAATAAATAAACATTATACAGGCGCTGTGGGCGATGAACGGACAAATGAATCCAATTCGATTCGTTTACAACCCGTTTGCCTTCGAGTTTCATTTTTCGTCACTTTTTTTATTCTTCCTCTTCCTCGAGAGCACGATCTTCCGTTCGTCTTGCGTTGTTCTCGTTGCATGCCAATTCCCGTAGCTCTCACGAGTCGTCGACACGATTTCGCGCTACAGCATTGATCGTAGCAAAAAACCGTATCTAAAATTTTCTCGCGTAATTAATGGCTAAAAGTAAGGAAATAAAAAAAATAATAAAAAAATAGTATCTGTGAGTATCTTCGTTCGGGCAATTCGTTCACGAATTCTACTGATATTTATAGTATAGACATGAATTTAGGGTCGTTTTTTTTTTTTGTATCGTTTCTAAACCCCGACCACGATTTCCTTACTTCGACGTTTCTCTTCGAGAACGTTTTATGTTCTTCCTCCCGTTTTTCGTCTCGCAATTCTTCCAGAACGAATGTGAGATTGAGTCTCCGTTGGTTGAAGAATCTTCTTTTATTAAGTCTGCGATTTTGGATTTTGACCATAAAGACGATGTTCGATGCGGCAATTGAACGCGATTTTCGGTATTCCTTTAATACTGGTAGCCACCGTTGCTGGCGTAGCCCTGTCCACCGCCTCCGCTGGAACCACCGCCGCCCGAGTAGCCTCCACCTCCGCCTCCGCCGCCGGAGTAACCACCGCCGCCGCCGCCGCCGCCTGAGTAACCGCCGCCGCCGCCGCCGCCGGAGTAGCCTCCTCCGCCGCCTCCGCCGCCCGAGTAGCCACCGCCGTTGCCGCCGCCGCCCGAGTAGCCTCCGCCGCCGCTGCTTCCGCCCGAGTAGCCACCGGAACCACCGCCCGAGCTGGGAGCGCCGTAGCTTGACGAAGGACGGCTGGAACCACCGCCGGAATATCCACCACCGGAACTGTGACGATAAACAAAAAAAGGACACGAAAAACGCGTTAAGGCAATGCTAATTATCCGCGAACTAACTTCGGAAAAAATCCATTGCAAAATTTGATTCTTTTTTTAAAAGTACTTTAAACTCTCCGGTTTGCTGCTAATAATCGCTCTGTGTTCCGAAGTAAAGCGGAGGCCTGCTCTGTCGTTAACAAAAACTGCGATATGACATCAAATTTCATCTTTGGTAAGTCATTGCACTGATTTAGGAAGAAAAAGAATTGTTCGCTCGTAGAATTTTATTCTCTAAAGTGAACTTCGCGTAGCGAAGTTTGTGCAATTCAAAACACAGCAGTTATAGCTTGATGAAGTCTCATGTAGATATCTTCAGGGTGTTATATTGGTTTGAGCTGAGACGAGATCGATGCTGCGAGCGTATATAAAATCAATTACGCCGACTCGGTCGGATCATTGATTCACGGTCACGTCGGATTCGCGTTGAGTGAAAAGATTGGTAATGGGGGAAAAAAATAGTGACGGGTGACATTCTTACAGCCCTCGTTGGTGAGCGACTGTGGAGTCTCGATTATCGACTCAGTGTGACATTAAGCATGTTATGGAGGTCAACTATACTTGTCTCATGCGGAGCAATAAAAAAAAACACTGTATAGCATAATAATGATCTGACCATGGAACACAAAGCGTTCGAGAGCACAAACTTTGTTCTTATTTATATGATAACATAACTGAGACATATTTGTGGGGGAAGGGGAAGGGGAATCGACGCGGTCGTCGGTCGACAGTTCTATAGCGTCGTCGATTGCATTCAAACGACCATCAACATTTGCGTGCACGAATATCCCGTGGCTGTGCAGGATGATGCCCGAAGATGATGGACTCTTAGCGGAACATTTACCGCGGAGGGCAGTTTGTGATTGGACTGGCCGGCATAACGCGGTCGTCGGTAGACAATTCTCTAGTGACACTGATTGCACTCAAAAGACCCCCAACAATATTCTACCCAAAAATCATGTGTGATCCGTGACGTCAAATCAACGTTACGAAATTTAATGAAATGAATTTTTTGGGTTACCATAAAGCGTCCATAATCTTGGTGTGCGAAAAATTCTGAAGCTATCTATCATCGTGTTACATATGATTAATAAAAATGAAATTGATGTCCCGTGTCTGGACTTGTAGACTGTCAAGATGGACAACATTTTTGGGACACATCTTCCTCGATATAAAAATTGACTTCGACGATTTTTCAATTTCAAACGTTTGCGTGCGTTTTTTCGATTGTTCATAGTATTATTTAAACAATGTTTGGAGAATGAAATTGTCTTTGGCCTTTCACGAGTCCCAATGATGCATAAAAACACCTGTTAATAACGATTTCTACCATTTCTTCACAAAACCGATAACAGTATTATACAGCACTGATAATCGTGCAGCCTTAATATGCCAATAAAGTTTATTGCTTACCTTCCGCCGAAGCTACCACCGCCAAAGCTTCCGCCTCCGCTGCTCGGTGCACCGTAGCTAGAAGAAGGACGTCCGCCGCCGCCTCCGGATGAGGGGGCTCCGTAGCTCGAGGAGGGTGCGCCACCGCCGAAGGAGCCACCGCCGAAGCTACCGCCGCCGCCGGAAGAAGGTGCACCATAGCTCGAAGAGGGTCGTCCGCCACCGCCTCTCGATGAGGGAGCGCCGTAACTCGACGAAGGCGCACCACCGCCGAAGGAGCCACCGCCGAAGGAACCGCCGCCCGAAGGTGCTCCGTAGCTAGAAGATGGTCGTCCACCACCGGAGGAAGGTGCTCCGTAGCTCGAGGAAGGCGCACCGCCACCGAAGGAGCCACCGCCGCCGAATGAGCCACCGCCCCCGAAGGAGCCACCGCCGCCGGAAGAAGGTGCACCGTAGCTCGAGGAGGGACGTCCGCCGCCTCCCGAAGATGGTGCTCCGTAGCTCGAGGATGGTGCACCGCCGCCGAAGGAGCCACCGCCGCCGAATGAGCCACCGCCGCCGAAGGAGCCACCGCCGCCGGAAGATGGTGCACCATAGCTCGAAGAGGGACGTCCGCCGCCTCCGGATGAGGGAGCTCCGTAACTAGAGGAGGGCGCACCACCGCCGAAGGAGCCACCGCCGAAAGAGCCACCGCCCGACGAAGGCGCTCCGTAACTCGACGAAGGTCGTCCACCGCCTTTGAATTTTTTATGTTCATTAAATATATCATTCTGCATAATGATAATCGTTGCTGGTAGCGCATAGAACAAAGGCTTGATTGCCGTAGTCATTTTTTTCGTCAGAGAAGAATCTAGTCAGGCAAACCATTTCATTTCTCAGTCCAACCAGTTGATTGGTTCGCAAGAAATGTAATGATCCAACCGATAAGTTTGTTGGTATAATCAGTTTATCGTCTGTTTGCAGCCACAGTAAGAGGTTGGGACCATAAATCCTTTTTTGCCGCGGTGATTTACTGCAATTTACAGGAGAATATTGCAAAAGCCCGTAATTTTCTTTTCTTTCTTAAAAAAAAAAAGAAAAAATTCTCTGAAAGCAAACCTTCCGGAATTACGAGACCTCTTCTGGACCTTTGACCACGCGGGTCTTCGCTCCCGCGACTGAAAACTTTCGAGAATAAAATTGTGGCTCTCGATTGTGAACTAACCGCCTTGTATCAATTATAGCTCCGCAGCTCTCAGCAACGCAATTATGGATTTCCATTTTTTTTGTTGTTCCTTCGTTCACTCGCCGATGTTTAACGACTCGCGGATATTAACGATCGAAAGTGGGTCATCGATTGCGCCGCTGCGGCTGTCGGTGTGCAACGCAAAACCGTATTTGACGCGAGGGTAGAATCTATGTTGACGGTCTATGTTTGTTATTCGTTATCGTCCGTCTGTTTGGCTCGTCATCGGTTCCCGGATTCGGTCTTTCCGTCGGTCTCTTTAAGGCTTACCTCCGAAGCTTCCACCACCGGAGCTTGGGGCACCGTATGTAGACGATGGTCCGCCGCCGCCGCCGCCTCCGCCTCCGCCTCCGCAGCCGCCGCCGCCGCCGCCACCACAACCTCCGCCTCCGAGATTCGGCGTACCGTAGCTCGTCGACGGGGGAAGGTAGTTTGAGGGTGCTGAAAAAATACACGTTTAATTAGTCCCGACGATTAATTGAGCGAACTAATGATACTCTTTTTGTTGCTCTTGCACTTCTTCCGTCGCTCTTTACGTGCATACATGGCTCAGCCAAGTCTAGACGAAGAAGGACTTTCTCTCGGAGCCTGAAGATCGTGTCTGGATGGTAGGTACTTATACATATGCAACGAGGGGATCTACCGAGAAGGCGATGTAAATAAATGTCACGATGCGTAAGCGATATAGAAGCTATTCATTAGCGCAACACCTTCGGGCCTTTTTTTTTTAAATAAAAACCGGTTAAATCGCGTCCTCGACATTGCGAGAAGGTCCGACTCGAGAGGTTAATGATACTACGGAAATGGCGTTGGTTCAAGCAATGCTTCAAAATCAGAGTTATTTGAAGAAATGCTTCACAATCAGAGTTCCTCGGCATTCTCCAAAGTCTTTCATTTTTTGATAGTCTAACATTTTTTCGAAAAATCATGACAGACGAATATTTTTGGTTACTAGCTTTAAGCTAATGATTAAACATTAATTGACCAAATGTGGCTTGTGACTAAGGACGTCAACAGGAGGTCAACGATACTATGGAAATTGCGCTGGTTCAAGTAATTCTTCAAAATCAGAGTAGTTTTTTTTCTTCGACTTTCTGCAATGTTCTTAATTTGTAGATTATCAAAAATGTTTTCAAAAAATCATGAGGCACACAAATTTTTGATTACCAGCTTTAAACCAATGATAAACATTAATTGACCAAATTTGGGTATAACTAACGCAATTGATTTTAAATAAATATAAAAAACTATATAGATCCCGAAAATTTGAGTCTGCATAAAATGTCTTTATCTGCCGGAACAGTGGTATAAATAACATTGTACACCGAAGGTGCCTATGTATCGATGAGTACAGACAACCGCAGCACTTAAACGGTAATAACAAAGTAGCAGTCTCTAAACGGATATTATATCGCGATATAGTCACGAATAAGAAATCGGTCGTCGCGATCGTAGGTCGCCGTCGCCGTGAATAGCAAAATTATAGACCGATCTCTCGAATCGGGTCGTTTCTTGACTCTTTCTCTTTCTCCTCGCGAGACTGCGAGCCGCGAAGTGGGCTCCCGCGTCGCGCTTTATTTTTCTCCGCGAAGCGAACTGGGTGAAAGTGTGGGAGTCTCGCGGCATGATGTGCGTCTCGAAGGCGCGATTCTCTCTATGCCTCGACACGATTAAGACCATCGTGCGAACGTGCACTTGCACAACGACCTTAGACCAGCAAGATCGCTCAGTTTTCTCGGTCTCATTTCTCGGGTTCGTGAACTACATCGAGACTCGTCGGGCGATGATCTTCACCGTTGCAATTTATTATCATTTTCTTTTTGTTTAAAGCCACGATTATTGTCGATATATTTTTTTTACAGCCCATGATAGAAACGAGGATCGGCACGACGAAGTGTCGAAGTGTGTTTACCATTTATAAATATTTTTGTTATATATTTTTGTTATAGCGTGTAATAAGTCACGATTATCGTCAATATTTTTTTTTCATGGACCGCGTATGAGCGAAAGGAGGATCGCCATGATGAAGGGTCGGATAATTCACTTCGTGACCATCGCTCAGGTCTCTTGACAGACACCGTCCTTGTGCGAACTTGAGGTTCGAGCATTTTCTACGACGGAATATCTCACCGCGGAACGTCGAACATGTACACCGAGATACGTGACGGAGACGCGTCACGTCACGGATTCATCAATTTTTTTTATTTACTTCTTGACGAGAGATGAGAGAACTTTCAATCTGTACGTTGTAGATGGTACGTCAAATTTGCTTCATGTTTATGAATTTATTTATTTATTGTTGTCATATGAAATGCTCGTGGGGTATTGAATAGCGTCAAGGAGTTTGAGAACCAAAGGCCGATAGCCATCCTCTTGTGAGTCATTGCGTCTACAGTTAATTGACAACGGATAAACGGACATTCTTCCTTGACACCTCAAGCGGTGTTTTTTTTTTTTTTTTTTTTTTTTTTTTTTTTTTTTTTTTTTTTTTAAATAACGAGATAATAACGATACGATACGATATACGATTGCTACTTTAACAATCTTCCTGATGGTTCCGGTAAATTATACCGTTCTTATGTGGTCTAGATTTGTCTGATATCGCTACCAGAGCACATCGAAGTGAAGGTGCACATTATTGAAATAGTCGGAATATACTTTCATTCAAAACTGTATGTAAAGTACATTCAAATTTGCGAGAGTTTAAATGGTATACAGAAAACGGATCGGTAAGGAATTGACCTGTTAAAGCTATTTCACTTCTCGTAATTATCAAGTGAACGCAGGCAAAAAATTAGTTTGTTGATACAGATAGGATTTTAAAACAGAACTTGATGCAAACTAAAAATAAATTAAGATTGACAATTAATTGAAAAATGCATCTCATTAAATGGTTAAATAGGAGGTGAGTATAAACCTTTCTTTTCTACGAACGTCTACAATTTTTCTTTTTTTGTGTTACAATTTTTTAAATTACAATACGCTCTGTTGACAAGATAAATTGTAAAATTGTCAAGAAAAAATAAATAATTGGGGACATTTGTCGACGAGAAATGTTTGATAGATGCACGAACGTTTTTATTGTGTAACTATTCTCGTTTTGCCGAGGAGCGTTTTACTCGGTCACTGCCGGTTGAAAGCAGCGACCGTGAAAACGACTTTCTTGAGTTAATCATAAAGCCGAGCGAGAGACGATGCAGCGAATCAACGCGGGTTGGTACGTGTATATCTCGAGAGAAGCTTCGTACAAGAGAGCGTCGGCAATTTATTTCACCTTCACGATCTCCGAGCGTGAAGTGCTCGAGCACGTGGCGATTATTTCACAAATTTAATTTGGCTATTCGCTTCGTGTGGAATTTAAGTTATTCGATTTATCGACAGGATCGAAAATCCGACAATCGAATCCAAGAGCAAAAGTCATTTTTTGAAATTATGTGCACAACCAAAAAATAATCACAAAAATTTTCTTACACTGAAAAAAATATCAATGACTCAAGTAAACTTCGCTTGCGGGGTGCTAACAAAAAAAATTGTTATTTCAATTCAACTTTCAATTCTTACAATTTATACCGGATCGAAACGATAACATGTCATATTGACAGTCTTGCCGCCGTTCTTTCAATAGCATATGATATTGTAAGAATTGAAAGTAGAGTTGGAGTAAAAAATATTTTTTTGGCAGTTCGCAAGCGATTTTTTTTTCAGTGTATTTCCAGCAGGTACTTCAAATTTTCCCATTCTTTTACTTGTTTTATTTTTTTTTATCTCGCATTTCATAAATGTATGGCTCAAATCATACTCAGCGTCGGACACGTTGACGTTTTTACTAATTTTTTAACGAAAAAAATACGTTGCAAACAAAAAAAAATGAAGAAAAAAAAAACAGTGTTCTTACGTTCAGCGATGCAGGCGGGCACGAGAAGTGTCGCCGCGACGAGGCTTATGGCCAAATGGGCCCATTTTCCAGCGGGTCTCATGACGATGATCCCCGAACTCCGACGGTTTGCGCGTGCAAGTTGTCTAATGCCGTAGGATCGTTGTCACTCCGAAACCGTGTAACACCGTGCGAACCGCGTCTCGACACGCGGATGAAAAATAACGAAGTTTAATGCCAGAGCAGCGCGGTTTGTTACTCCCCGTTGTTATTTAACGAAACTAACAAAAAAAAAAATCAAAAAAATTTTAAAAAATAAATAAGCAATTCTCGAACTCGATGTTTAAGGTTCGTGAGGACGAATTGCTCTAACGTACTGCAAACATTGTGGATCTAGCTTATATAGTTCTCGGCTCTTTCGGAGAAAGTCTTCGTTCGGTGCAGGAGAGGATGCCACCGCGGGTACGAGCACAGAAGAAGAGACGTCCCGCGGGCGTGGGGGGGAAGCCACCTCAATGTGGTGGGAGAGAAAGATCCGGGGGTTGTATTACACTGTACCTGTTTTATTCGTTGTAAATAGGTACTCTCTTCGATGCACCGTCTAGCAGCGTGGGTCTCGTGCGGAGAGGGGATTTCCCGGAGAGGATCGCAGCATCGCTGAAGGAAGATGCAATCGTGTGGTTGACCCTGGCCGCGGTTCCTTTTTTTATTTTTTTTTTTTTATTAAATCTCTACTCACTTTATTCGGAACATACGTTCAACTCGAGCTCGAGATTTTCAATCTCGTTTTTCTTGTTCTTTTTTTTTTCTTTGCTCGACGTTGCATCTCCTCGAAGGATTGGGTTAAATCGCTTCAGTTATTGCACATGAAGCTCGCATTGCATTGAATTTACAAAGCGAAATCGCGGTGGAGTTTGTATTTCATTGGGTCTGAGTTTTAAAAGCAACATTGAGGTTATCGGCAACAGCTTGGGCAACAATGTGTAATAGGCTGTGTTTTACTCCTGAAAATTGCGCGTCTCGTTGTCATCATCGCCATCTGCTGTTCCCATTATAACGCTGGAACTTATAATTTACGTCGTTGGAATATTAGGACGGTTCAATTCGTCGAGCGATCACGTCGGTAAAACTTCACGACCGAGGCGCCTTTCCGCTCGGACAAAAATAATTTTTCGCAAGTGCTCGACACTTTTAGGAATCACGATGTTTGGTAATTCATCATTGGGCGTTTTTTTTAATCGCCCACGTCCAAAAAAATTTTAATTTTCACGCTTAAATCAAAATAAACACGAAAACTTGGACCTAAAAGGGATAACATTTTCTAAGACAATTATATAATTGTCATAATTATCAAGATCAAACTAGAGTCGCTCTTAGGCTGTAAAATTTTCATAAAATTGGATCAAATTCATATCCTCGATATAGCTTGCTCGAGATGCTCGAGCATAAGATTAAAGTCAAAACTTTGCATCAGGATCGATAGGTCAAGAAAATGAAAAATAGTTCGAGGTTGCTTAAAAAAATGAAGCTCGCTTAAGCGTCTTTACTTTGATACGTGTTCCGTAACATTATGCGTGGCACAAGGGAAGAGCAGATATATTCGCTTTGTAAGCCAAGGACGTGGCATTTCATGTTTTTTTGCACCTTTTTCGTTTCTGTTCCTTTCGAAGATCCTCGCGCAGGTGTGCACATGTGGGTGTAACATCGCTTCGTCGAGCTTACAAACGATTGTACGATTTTTAAAAATTGAGATATCTCGTGGAAACTCGAAAGAAATTCGAATGTTCGAATAATAATAATGGTCGCCTTACGTATTTAGCGGGTCTCGATATTGTCATCGAAATTTCGATCACATCTGCCAAGTGCTCTAAATCATAAAAAAAAAAATGATTCTGCAGGACATGCCATACATACAATGACATGCACAGCTACGAGCGGCATCGAATAATTTTCGTACCTCATTCGGAAAGTGAGAAATCTTAATAACCCCTTCTCAACGACAATTAGATGGTCAAACAGTCCGAAACAGAGAAACCTCGTTGGGCAAAATTTGTTGGGAAAAAAAGAAAAAGGTGGTAATAAGATCGGACGTTAGGCTGCTACCGTTTGATGGGCGGTAGCAGTTTAATAATAGCTCGGTCAGCCCTCTAATCGGAACTATACAGCGTCCAGGAAATGCAAATTTCCGGCTGACTCGCGCTTGGCAAAACTCGCTTTCCGTACGCCTCGCGGGAGACGCTACCGCCATTCTCGGGGGCTCTCCTATTAGCCTGAATTTCCTATTTTCGGAGAATGAGCGAAGCGTATGCGCGAAGCTCATACTTAACATAGTGCACATAGACGCGGTCACTCTCGACGCTCTAGCGCACGGGGTATATGGAAAAAGCGAAAGTCTGCTCGACGTTCGCAACCGCGACGATCGACAAACTCCGTCTCTACTTCTGACGAGCGCTGCGATATAGGAGCCGCAGCGGCTCTCGGACCGCGAGCAGTGAGCGCATTGTGAGCGCATCTCTGCCCCAGATAATTAATATCCGTAGGTAGATACGGTTCGCGTGACTCTGTAACCACTGCCGCGAGCAACGGAGCTATCAGACATGTTTTTTTTTATTCTATTTTTTATATTCTATTTTTTTTTAATTTTTATTTCTTCGCTGGAGTTGCACGTCGTGAGAGCTCTCGATTGCCCAATTGCCGTTGCGCGCGCGCCCCCCGATGCCGAGAGCTAATTGATTTAAAGGGATTGTTCTGTCGGCCGAGGCGGCTATTCGTGATCTATATACGCTGATCTCGACGTTCCTTCTCGCCGCTGTTAAGAAACAACGAGTATGATATATATGTGTTCTTTTTTCATTGAAATGTATAACAGTACTTTGAAGGATTTTAACGATGCTTTCAGCTCGAACGCGTAGGAGTCGCTGGAGGATTATTATACATATATGCGGGCTTTCGCAATGTCTGGACTCATCACGCGCGCAACCTCCGACGCGCAGAGAGAACAGTGACCAGAGTATGCGATGGGATAGATGGGCAAACGATCGGTCGAACAAAACGAGAACCTCCCGAGTTATATGCGTTACAGACGAGCGTGAGGCTCGAGGTGAGAAACTAGACAATGGAGCAAAAAATTTAATGATTCTGCGTAAATGCGAGACGGACACTTGGCTTCTTTATTTCGAAAGGACATTGGCACATTTTATTGTTCCTGCGTGCGCGATTTCGCAAGTTCCATCTATTGTGGAATTTTCCTTTCGTATCTACTGTCAAGTTGTTCTGATCTCGATGACCATGTGTATGGAGGCCAGCAACCTTCACCTTCGTACATGGAATTATTTATTTAAACAAAATTTAATTGGTTTTTGTTTACTTTGAGAAAGAAACTTCCTAATAGCGCATTGGGCACTCATGACTTCCATCGATCCATCCATCCATCGATCCACCCATCGATCCATCCATCGATCCATCCATCGATCCATCCATCGATCCATCCATCGATCCATCCATCGATCCATCCATCGATCCATCCATCGATCCATCCATCGATCCATCCATCGATCCATCCATCGATCCATCCATCGATCCATCCATCGATCCATCCATCGATCCATCCATCGATACATCCATCGATCCATCCATCGATCCATCCATCGATCCATCCATCGATCCATCCATCGATCCATCCATCGATCCATCCATCGATCCATCCATCGATCCATCCATCGATCCATCCATCGATCCATCCATCGAGGGTAGGGTATCATTTATGCAGAACTCATCGCCGCCAAAGAGTAATTAAGCTGCAGAAACTCCATGTATATCAATCTCATATACTATAGATAGCGCTCCAAAGCTGACATTTTCATAGGCATGTATGAACATGTGTGTATGAGAACATGAGAATATATACTTTTGAATACATACTACGCGTCGAGGTAGTCGAAACTGCTATTCGACCAAGAATATTAAGAAATCGACCAATAATTTGGTTATCGAGATATTTTTCGGGGACGCGTAAAAATGCAAGATTCTCGTGTTCGATCGACGAATTATGTAGAAAGTTTTGTACTGAAATATTATGCACACGCGAGGACTTCCAAAATGAGAAAATAAAACGAAAATCAACGTCCAGGGTTCACAACCTCGACGAACCGACGAGCATTTATACCATATAATTTCTACCGTACGTGGAACACACGACGATATTCGTGTGTGCAGTCTCTGTCTCGTTCATCGATTGCACTGTCCCGGTCGCGCTCGTAACTCGCACCCCCTCTTCGGTATTCACGTAAATATCGAAATCTTCTCATATTTACGTAATATACAGTTCGCGTATTTAGGTGAACGATATGTATATACAGTTTATTATTGCTACTATACAGCTGGCTGCTCAGCGCGTTAGTCCATGCCGCTGCTACTGCGATTAGCCTGATCTATTACCCTGAACGTACTTATTGCCGCGCTGCTGCAGCTATGATTCCGATGTTGCGTTTCTTCGGTACGCAACTCTCGTCGGTACTTTGGTGCACTATCGTCGATTCGATAATAAATAAATAGCAAATATTTAAAAATAAAAAAAAAATTTAAGAAATTCTGACCAGTCTTCCGTAACGAACGATGCGATGGAATCCATAATTATCGATCCGTGAAATCTTCTTGCGCGGCAAAGAAACTTTGTACATTTAAGAAAGTATTTTCTTGCCTGCAAAGGTCAATATCTTTTTTAGCCGTTTGTGGGCAAAAAATGCCTGTAAAAGTACGAACCTTTTTTATCGTATACATTTTCTTGCTTTTTTTCCCTCTTAACAACAAAGTTAAGCTTTGATATTGGCGAGCGTGGAATATTATGACGATTGATGCGATGAACGAGGGTGTTGCCAATGATTAATAGATTCCTCGATGTCTTTTCGCCTCGCGGCTCGAGAGCAAGAAAAAAAAAATTCTGTAGAAGGCTAGTATGCATATTAATTCATATATCAAGTCTCGTGACAGATAGTATTCATTGTTGTTTAAGTCCGTAGTTACATCCCTCGGGCGCCGTATATATCAATTATAGTCATGGCATTCGTTCATTCAATCTCACCATTTACCATCGGATTGGTTCCGTTGTCGTACTTTGCAGCGAACACGATTGTACCTATATTTCATGGCGATGATCAAAGACGAGACCGGTATGACCATTTCTTTCTTGAGGGCAATCCGAGGATTGCGAATAGACGGTGATTCGTCGGACTCGGTGGCTGCGATGAGCGACTCTATTACTAAGACTAATACACTGGTGCAGCAAAACAATCCGCGAAGAGAAATAAATCTTCTCTAGCGTTGTTGCGATTCATTAGAAAATATTTACCTCCCAAGGAGATCGCTTCTCCACTGCGGAGACGCGCGATACACTGAGACTCAGTGTCGAAACGAGAATCGCTTCTCTGCTGCGCTAAGGCGACGATTACGCAATATCCAGAGCACTGAGGTGTTTTTTTTCGGGCCCACGAATTGAAAAGAGTGTCGACAATTCTCTGTCTATTTTTCACGTACTCGTGGAAAGTTTTTAAATTAAACAAAAACTTGAAGTTTACGGCTGCAAAAAAATTGGGCGGTAGTCGAATAAAGAGTTAAAAAAAAAAAGAAGAATCAACAATTTTCGTAGCAACGCGGTAAAAATTGTTTGTACAAGAAACAAACTTGTCAAGAACATTCAAAATCTTTTTACAGTTAATTTAACAATTAAAAAAAATAGAAATTCGGTTTGTTAGCTAAAAACATTGTGGACATTCGTGGATAATATTCGTTAAATCTACAAAATTCCACGCAAAGATTACGACTGAAATCGAGACGAAGCGATGGGTCTCGAGACGAAAATGATAAAAAAAAAGGAAAAAGTGAAACTAGTTCATCGCGGTACTCGAGTGTCTCGTCTCAACCCCGAGTTTGAACGTAAAAGTTAATTAACGTGTTTCTCAGACCGAAAGCGAAGTGGTCCGGGACTCCGAGTGGATGGCACTCGTAAAGAAGATATAAAAAAAAGAAAGGACCGAATGAAACGAAGGTCGTTATCTGAAATGAATAATAGAAATATGAAAGATAAAAAAAGATTAAAAAAAAGCGCACAAAAAAATGGAGGTTCGAAGCGGAGGATCAACGGAGACGAAGATCCGGAAGAATAGTCCTTGGAGCATCTCACGTAATTCTGCGAATTATCTTTTTGTTCGTTAGCTGAGGTACGCGAAGTAAATGCAAGAGACCCGACGCTCTCGTTGCGAAGTCGCGATCGTTGTCTCATTCATCGTGGACGTTTATTATCGCCAGATATAACAGCAGTAATCTCAGTCGTTGTTCAACTCGAGCAAGGCGAACTTGTCTCGAGGGATTCACGAGCATTAATCTCATAGATTTAATAGCGCGAATACAACAAGCAAAATCAATAACGATATAAATAACCGAGATAACTGCGCAGACCAGGCTGACAAACACTCGTCAAGCTGGAACGATATGCAAACGAAACGCTAGAATCGAGCGTGATCAATATATATACAGATAAAACTGAATATAATAACGCAAGAGGGAAATAGATATGTAAAAAAAAGAAATAACCTACTGGAAAAGGTCGTTACCCGTGGGCCGACAGCAACAGCGCTGAATTTCTATGCAGTATTCGACAACGAAATGACGCAACGAGGACGTGAACGAAAATTTTATTCGAATAACCGAATTTCACTTCTGTCAAATTTTTTATAACTCTTCAATAGCAAATCGAAATTCTTTCGCCTTAAAAAACCTGATTTTTTTTTTGCAACAGCTCGACACTTTTTTCGTATCGAAACGTGTGGAAAAATATCGCTTTTGAAAAATGTAATTTCTGAATTTTTACAGGCAATAAAAAAATTATGATTACTTTTTTTTTTCGAAAAAACGCACATACATCCGTGAACAAAAACCATTTCGTTTTACTTTCTCCCAAAAAAAGCTTATTTTTCATGAAATATTCGTATCTTTTCTCGAGCTTTGCATGTTATGTTCCAAAACGTCTAAAAAAATTATAATTATAAGAAATATCCTGATGTTTCGACTAAGTTCAACGGTTGTTTATACGAAGTTTGAACATTCTATGGAGTGCAGAGCTATACACAGAGCTGGCGACCCTCGTGTCCACGGCTCGATTTATCGCCTCGTCGCCTCCTGCCGTACGATCTCCTGCCAAGTAGATACGGTAGTCGGACCGTTGTTACGTCAGACCGCGCCCGCGAGTGCCC
This sequence comes from Amblyjoppa proteus, assembly GCA_963922035.1. Taxonomy (NCBI): domain Eukaryota; kingdom Metazoa; phylum Arthropoda; class Insecta; order Hymenoptera; family Ichneumonidae; genus Amblyjoppa; species Amblyjoppa proteus. Next base: position 9,411,599 of record OY998230.1, read on the forward strand.
AGCGGGTGGGCCCCTGTTACCAGTCACCGTGGCTCGCCGGGCGATGTCATCGGCAGAAGTTCTCGTAATTATGTGTCACCTGGAGTGCGATTATCGATCGTTCGTACTTGTATATTCCGATGGGGTCGAGTGGAGGGCAGGCGGGGGTTGAAGGGGCAAGTGCGTGCCGTGAGTGCAGTAGAATCGGCAGTGGTCCGCTGCCTCGCGCACGTGCTGAGTCACACAAAGCTGTTCGCGGCTTGTCGAGCATGGCACGTGCTTTACGGGTCCGCTGCAGTTCACTCCGAATGGGTCGTCTCCGTTACAGTTACCGGCGTTGCGAGGCAGCGAGTCCGGCCAGTATCTCGTGTTTTCTACATCCAAGGAAATTCCCTTGCTGGCTCCGTTGCGCTCGACGGTCACACGTGTCGAAAAAAATTCACGGAAAAATATTGCTCAAGCTCAATTAGCTCGAGTAATATTTTCATAACTGACCGACATAAGTGAATGCGGTCGGACGCTGCAATGTTGCAGTAGAGAAAACACAGCTTGGCGTTAAAAAATAATAGGGGAGAGCGGGGCAAGATGGGATTGTGGGGCAAAAAGGGACATTCAAAAATGATTGGAGAATTCTGTTTTGCCCCGCTCTTCCCTATTCCTTTTTGACAAAAATCGAGCGGCAGTTCGGATATCCATTCGAGGATCCGACTGATGTCCTGTGGAAATCTTCGTGCTGCTCCCCTATACACGTCGCCGTTTCAAAATTAATTGGTAGACTTTCTACGTTACGTATACGATAGGTGAGACTTGTTAATGCGGTCGAATGAAGAATAGCAAATTGTATACTGCTCTCGTGACCAATGACAATTATGATTATCGCGGCGTTCGGATACATGTTTCTCAACGAATGAAAGCCAAGCCGATCGGGGCGTCGCACGTGTTTCGAACGATCGTAAAAATTAATCGCTCGATCGCTCGCTAATCCGTCACGACGAGATCACATGTGTGCAGGCATTCGCGATCGCGATGAAGAAATTAATTGTCCACGTGAAATAATAAGAGAGCGATACTTACGTCGTAGGTTCAATTATTGATAATTTAAGAAGAAGAGGCTATCATTTCCCGCAATTTTCTTTTTCATCGCAAGTATGCATGATTAACTTTTTTAAACGCTTCATACGCGCAGTTGGAAGACAATTTTGTTTATTCTTTATTATTACCGAAATATATATTTTTTTATAGTCCAATAAGGAAGCATAAGTCGAATATCGACGAGATGGGCACCGGTTTGAGGCTACGTAATTATATCCTCTCGATTAACGATCATTTATTTCCAAATTAATGTACCTGGTTTCTCTCGTGAAAACCTTCAAGAAGGGTATCGAGAGATCTCGGGGTCTATGTCGTAGATCGGTGTGTGCAAGCCTCGCCTCAGGGCATGTTGTCTAACGTTCTCGCGATGATGATCCAAGAGTGGCAACGAAGCATCATCTGAGATCGTGAGAACAGTGGGAGATATACAGAAACGATCGGCGAAACATTGAGATACGCCTCTGCTGTCCGGGATGCCATAAATGTTAGCATACCGCAGGCTCAATGTGCTGACGGTGTATAACAGGTACTTTCTCCTTCGCAGCGAGAGAGACTGGCACGCGCGTGTCGACGCCGAGACGATTGTCAGAGATCAATCAGTGAAAGCCTATGATGAATGCACACTCATCGGGGCGTCTCGTGAACTTCTATCGATCCTTGAACCACTCTATTTCTTATTTGTTTATCTTTTTTTTTTCGAGGCCTCAACAATTTTTTAAATATCTCACACGGAATCTGCGTGATTAAAATATGTAATTAATAATAATATTTTTAATGTAAACTTAACGATAGACTTTGCTTGCACCAATTTTTTTCACGCCGGAATAAATCGGGAGATTTGGAAAAAAAAGTAACTTGTAGGTGAAACGTGGTCGAGAAGTCGGGGTTGCGAGGTCGGCGTATATAACCTTGCGAATAAGTCTCTCGGGAAAAAGTGTCTTATCGCATCCACGAGAGTAGAGAAAACGGAATCAGAGAGATGAGGACGAAGAGCCGAGAACAATCTCTCTGGACGTACCTGTGCCATGTTAAATTGCATTTTAAAAAGAGCATTCAAGGGTCGCAGTAAAAAAAAAAACCTAGGAGGGTAGGAGGATTTTCGTAAACTCGTCAGAATTCTTTTTCATCCAGAGCGAGATGCGCTTACAAGCCGTCTCGAGGACTCTCAAACTTTTCCACTTTATGCAAATACAACGATGGCGACACATGTGCTATATTTATGTTTCCCAACATTCGGCAAATTTTTTGCGCGAAAGATTCGCCGATTTTTCTCAAGTGGAAGGATTTTCGCGAGGCTAACCCGGGGATAACCCGGTCGTAAATACTGAAATTTTCATTCTCCTTTGACAAATTTCTCTGTCTCCTCGGGGTTTCACATTTTTCATCATCGAAATTCCCTTCGTTCGAACGACTTTTCACAGAAAATCGGAAAACTCTACTATAAATCGCGGTGTCCCTCGCTGGAGATAAGATAAACAGCTATCTGGTATAAGTAGGAAGCGTTGTGCATCCTTTTCACCACAACTCCCTTGAAAATCCCGCGCTTTTCCCGAACGGAAAAAATGTACATTCATCAAGCATTTATTTTCCACAAACGTTCATAATTTTTTCTTTCCAATTTTATATATATATATTTCTTTTTCCAGCACGAACCGTGTCTTCGACGAAAAAAAAATGGTTAAATTAAGAAAGTTGTAAAATTGACAAGAAAAAAAAGAAATGGTAAGATAAAAAGTATTGTAAAATTAAAAAGAAAAAGATTCGTAAAAATTAAGTGGAAAAAAAAGGTAAACGTTCGTGGAGAGGAAATGTTTGCTAAGCGTACAGACCTTTTTTGCCGTGCAGCGTCTGCATGCGCATCCGGATGCTAGGTACACATAGAAGTGACTTTCTGCAAAGTGGTCTCATCGCTCGCCGTTACCGGGGAAAGTGTAAAGGACGATCGCGTCCCGTTCGGTAGTTCGGTCACGCTTCGACGTACGTATTTTACAGTACGTACCTCTCACATCGGAAACTAGACTCTCGATCGCAGACGTCAGTCGTCTACAAATTGACGTGGGCAAGGTAAAAAAAAAAAAAAAAAGATCGTGAACGAAGGGTAAAAAAAGCACTCGGAAGGAAAGAGAACGCAGAGCGGAACGAGACGAGAGTGAATGAAAAGACGAGAGTAAGAGGAAGTGCGAAGGGGGTTGCGCATCCCTCCCACGCCGTTTTTGGCGCGTACTACAAGCATCCCCGAAGGTTGATGCTCGTGAGATAGGCGTGTCCACGCGGGGGTGAAAGGCGTGGCCTCGACAGATCAATATATTCCACCACCGTGGCCCGAGCTTCGGGGGGCGAGGACGAGCTGAGAGGGTCGCGACGCGGAGGACGAGGAGAGGCTTTTGAACCACGCAAAAAAAAAATAAAAAATTTGCTCGCAGGTTTCTCGGTAGCTCGAACGCGGTGCATGGCCTCTGCCGAACCACATCGATCCTGCACGGCAACTCAACCCTTCCGCTTCTCTTTCGCGCACCCCCCCCCCCCCGTACTTCGAGCAACGAACGATTACGCGGGGATTCTCAACCCCCCCCCCCCCCCCCGCGGAAATGAAAAATATGGACAAAAAATTAGCCTCAAGGCGCCAGACGTCGATACACCTAAATATAAAATTTTTACGGCGAAATTATATTTCATACATCACAGTTATGATTTTTCGATATATTTCGCGTATACTTTATTTCCAAATAAAATCCAGTTGACGCAAGAGAATCCTTTTTCTTCAAATAGATTTTATTAATTGGATGCGTATTTTTTGTGCATTTTAATAGTCTTTATCTGTAGGGTAAAAGTGAGGAATATGGGCCGGTCCATATTTAATTGATTTACGTGTTAATCGGGTTGGTCCATATTCACCACGTTTACCCTTGATGTACTAGAATACAAAAAATTAAATAAACGGTGAGTAGAAGTCCCTGTCTGATGAGCACGGCTTAACCTTCTGTTTAGTTTTGAACGGCTAGCTAGCAGCCCCGGATTCGTCATCGACGGTTTTGTGTTCAGTAACGAAAGTAATGAGGTGTGTTACAGGAATATAGAGGGAAAAACCTGACTTTAGCAATTTAGTGGGGACGCAATCCTATACGACATTGACAACTACCACCAATTCGAGAGTGCGTTCGATATTTCAAAAATTATTTTAAAAATAATTATTCATTTAGCTAAATGCCTGTGAGGCTGTCAAATAAAAAAGCTTAATTGTCTGTGAATTAGGTCGATATATCGGTCATAGGTTGGTAACCGATCTGCGATACGTGCATTACAAATTATCGACGAAATAATCCTGCAGAATAAATTAATGCTGCGAAATGAAAAAAAAAAAGAACAGAGCGAAGCTGTTTAAGCAAAAGTCAAGCAATCGCTATGCGACTTTTGGATAAATGAGGTCGACCCACATTACCCGCTGTCTTGTATTACGCTATCGCGTTTTCGTGCTCCTCGTCGTTCCACGGCCGAGGCGGTTTGCCACGTTCGTGGAGACTTCATTCCGTACGCAGGGTACGCAGTCACGCGAACACTCGGCTGAACTCTATTTTAGGCTTTCTACGGAGAGTCGGTCAGCGAAAAATGTTGGTATTACATATATATGTATATATATATATATTTTTTTTTTATTTATTCAATACTACGCATCACTTTTAGAGACGTCGGACGTATATTCGATGAATTGCAGTGTGCCTTAGTAATTTTCGTCGCCGTTTGATATTTCGCCTCGGGATCGTATAATATATCGAACATCGAATAAATCACACGTGTGAACGAAGACATTTGGCACTTCGAGAACGAGTGTGGGACGAAGGTTACAAATACAGGACCTTTTAAGATACGATAACTTTATCTCTAAACGTACGAGATGAGCAATTTATCATTAGTTTCTTGTAACATCCGGGACCGGGCGAAGGGATTGATTTCTCGTGGATATATACGGATGACCCGGGACTTTCTTATTTCATACTCCTCGGTTGGATTTAATATTGCAACTCGCTGAGTTCACCCGTTCCCGGGCGGTTCAGGTTTCATCGAGCGAATTGAACGCGGTTTAATATAGAAAAAGAAAAAAAAGAAAGCTCACTGAGTTTTATATTTTTTTCGACGACTACTGGCCAAGAAAGCCAAGTAGTCTTATCGATTCGACGACTCTCCGAGGAGTGGGCGAGAGGTGCAGAGGATATATATATATATATATATATATATATATATATATATATATATATATATATATATATATATATACATACATACACGTGCGTGTGTGTGTGTGTGTGTGTGTGTGTGTGTGTGTGTGTGTGTGTGTGTGTGTGTGTGTGTGCTTGGCTAAAAGGTATAGCATTGATATATACGTGGATAAAGGGTATATGCATACGTACACACACTGTTGGTGACCGTGGCCTACGTTGAATCGATTCCACGACGAACGCCCTTCGACCTTAACTAACGCGTCTCTTTTTCTACCTCCTCTCTCGGCTATAACGGAACGTACACGAGCCTAAACTACGGCGACCTGACCTCTCTCGCTACAAAGGTTGAAGTAAACAAAACTTGCGACAGTAAATTTTGCAGCAAATATCATCAATATACTTTGAGCACGTTGCAACTGGGCGAAGGCCAACCGCCTAAGTGTCGTAATATCTCAGCTGTAAAGTGAGGTTTCGATAAGCGATCCCGGATAGATACGAACTTTGGGATGTTAACTATCAAATACTCGTGATATAGACGCCATAAAATTATTGGGAACTAACTATTATTAACCGTTCAAAAAAAGTAGATCGGAGCGATATTACCCATTGCTCTCGGGTAATACCGGACACCTATTTTTTATTGTTTCTAAAAAAAAGAATAAATCATCGACCGGACGAGAGCGCCGAGTTAATCTGAAGTTGACTCTAGATAACGCTATAACGGACCGTACACGAGCCTAAACTACGGCCACCTGACTTCTCTTGCTGCAAAGGTTGAAGTAAACAAAACTTGCGACAGTACATTTTACAGCAAACATCACTAATATACTTTGTACCCGTTGCAATGTAGAGGCAAGTGGGCGAAGGCCGACCATGTAAGGGTCTCAACATCTCGGCTGTAAAGTGAGGTTTCGATGAATGTTTGAATGAAACTTTGGAATGTTAACTATCAAACACTGGCGTTTTATGACATACAATTATTGGGAACTAACTATTATTAACGATTGAAAAAAAGTAGATTAGGCCGGTATTACCCAAAGCACGAGGATAATAGCGGACATCCATTTTTTAATCTTGTATCTGAAAAAAAAAAAATATTATCCTCCGAACGAATGCAACGAATTAATTTAAAATTGACTCTAGAAATGAACAATTCATTGAAGACAACCCAGGAATTTTTTTTTTTTTATAATACACGTTGATAAAAAAAAGTCAGCTCATGGATCTCATTTGATTTACTCCGTTTTGACATTATTGCTGAATTAATAAAAATCCACCTGGTCAATATTCGCCCCCTCTCCTCTATATATACGTACATATTAATTGAGCACCGGGTAGTTACCATAGTTACGAAAATCGTACTTCGCCTCGAACAGAATGCCATCGTAAATGCACGATACATGCAGACATAAGCCGATAAATCATTATTCTGCTCATCGATTAATTAAAAATAACTATTGTTTTCCGCTATCGAATTATCCACTTATTTTTTCTTCCATCGGACTATCGACGGTGTCGCAGTCTAGAAAGTAGCTCGACGAGAGATGTCTCCGATACATCGAAAGATAGCGTTATGTCGACTAATCGCCTCTAAATGTACCTTAATTTGTAGGCACAAAAATAAGACCTTGAAGTAGTAAGATAATTCGTTAAAATTCCGTCGTCGTATTGAGAAATCGTATACATTTTTGGATGTTGTTTACACTTTCAAATTTGGAGAAAGGTTTCGTACGATGGTGTGAATAGAAGGGACAGCTAAAAAAAGTTTTAAAAAAATGAAAAAAAAAAAGAAAGGCACCATGCCGCATGTCCATGGGGGATTGACCGGAGAGAGTGACCGGATGATACGAGAAACTTTATGCCTATCGAAGCATTCGGGTGACGTGTGTAACGCAATACCGGAGCTACCGATGTCGTGGTTACGCGTTACACGTACTTCGCGTATAAATGCGCTTAGATATATCCACGGAGGTGTTTGCACGTCTGGAGTCGCAGCGAATGTGTGAGTGTACTATCTAGCACAGGACTGGCATATGTAACGAGTTACAGTGGCCCGGGAGGTTCTCGGGCTCGTCTGCGAGCAATTGATTTTCCAGTCGTGCATACCTCGTTCGGATCGGTCTAGGGCTGTCTCGTTCGGATCTAACCGTTCCCCGTCACGCGCTCAATTCGGAACCAGCCACTTCTCGCTTTGCGGGTCGCGAACGTACGATTGGCGTGCAGGATCTAAATTTTCTCCATTGTCCCACTGTCGGCGAGAAGCCGAAAAAATACTGAACAGTAAGATTCGTCAAGTAGAGCATGATTTAAATTTCAGCTTTTATGCAACTCTAGAAGTGAATTGAGAGAAAAAAAGCGCCTTGCAAGATCGGCAAAGCGGATGCAGCTTCGTCGATTCCACATCGTCGATGTTCGACTTCGGCTGTCGTAATGTGAGCGATAGAAACGATAAGTGCAGTGGCCGAGTAGGCTAAAGCTTGTTGCACGAGCCTGTAGACGCGGAGAATGGGAATGGAAATGAAACGTTTAGAAAGGGAAAGAGCAGAGAAAAAAAATTAAGATCCGCCGACGGGGTTTCTGTGAATGAAGGAATAATAAATATATCGCGTACCTACGTAAGAAGCATTTTCCTTGCTTTTTAATGTTCATCAAAGTTTTCCAAAAGGGAAAAAAAATACTGTTTACCGTGGAGACGTAACGAAAATCGCGGAGGAAACAGCACAACGCCGACTCTATTCGGAAGTAAAAAAACTTCGCAAAGTTTTTAATTCAATCGTGAGTCTGGCATGTTCCTTATACCTTTTAACAGAGTCGAGAAGATCGGATTTTCACGCTGGAGACGGTTCTGTACGGTTTTAACTCTAAATTCCTATGACGATGTTTCGCGTCCAAAGAAATTTCACTCTCCGGAATTTGGTTCGCTAATTCATGGTATCGATAGTAAATTCGATCAATCGACAGTCGGCATCGCCGGTGATCGGTGGTGTGTCGATGCTAGATTATCGTCGCGGATAATATAATGTACGTGCATTGCGCAGTCCAGGAGAATCTGATTCTCTGTGATTGTACGGCAGCGGATCATCGACAAAGTAAATTGCAGCGGAAATAGGCATGTGTGTAAATGTAAATCTGTAAAACACCCAGAACGAAATACGCAATTTTTAAGGCGGACGATTATTTAATGCATCATTTTTATTCAACAAATTTTTGCCGCGTGGGAGTTTTGTTTTTGATCTTCGGGTTTTTAAATTACTTTTGTAAAAAGTAAATGTTAAGTAATTAAAATAATAATATTACATTTTGTATCCAAAAAATATATATTTATACTCGGTAGGAGTTTTCACCGATGGAATAAAAAAAAAAATTGTATGCATTTAAGATGATACGCAATTATATGACTTGGTGCACTTCTGTTGCCGGAACTTTACTACCGCCACGTACGGTTGTTCGCCCGTCTTGCGACCGCCCCATGGAAGTTAACGATTGTCGTCGCTGGCTTTGCCGACGCGACGAAGACACAGAGAAGTTTCAGTGCGAAAGCAAAATAACTTATTATTCGTAGCAGTAGCTGGGGCTGTTGTTTTTTTTTTTGCTTGTGTAACAGGTTAGTATTGAGTAATTAAAATGATATTAGATTTTTTCATAACAAGCAAATATATTTATAGTCCGCAGAAGTTTCTTCCTATGAAATTTAAATTTTGTTACATTAAAAAAATGGTATGCATTTAATATGTTATGGAATTGTTTGACTTGATGACGCTTCTGTCGTCGGAACTCTAGTGCGACCGTGTACGGTTGTTCGCCCGTCTTATGCCTAAGGAAGTTAACGATTGTCGTCGTTGGCATTGGCGACACGACATCGACACAGCCTAGCTTCAGTGTGAAAGCAAATTAACTTATTATTCATAGTAGTAGCTGTAGCTGGATTTTTATCTTTTGTAAAAAGTAAATATCAAGTAATAAAAATAATATTACATTTATTATTTTAAAAAATATATTTAAACTCTGAAGGAGTTTTCTTCGATGGAATAAATTTTTTTTTGTTTAATTGTATGTATTTAATATATTTAGGAATTGTTTGACTTGGTGACAGTTCTGTTGCCGGAACTCTATTGCGGCCGCTTACGGTTGTTCGCCCGTCTTGTGACCGCTCCAAAGAAGCCAACGATTGTCGTCGCTGGCGTCGCCGACACGACGAGGACACAGAGTAGTGTCAGTGTGAAAGCAAAATAACTTATTATTCGCAGTAGTAGCTGGTGCAGGCATGGTCTGACAAGCCCGAGGGAAACTCCGTGCTGGAAGACGGAGGGGTGAAGGACGTCGACGTCGTGTCTCCACGGTCGGCGTTTCGCCCTCGACGTGAACGACTCGTCTCGCAGCCTATACAACCCACCGGCGAGCACCAACCCCCTACGGCCTCTTGCATCCACAACGGCGTACCTAATATAATATTCCAGGCAATTACAGTGTTTGCGGATCAAACAGAGGGACCGGTCGCTCGTTTCATCCACCCTCCCGTGTTTCGTCTCGCGCCCCACGCACTCCCCTCACTTTTTATTTTTTATTTTTTTCCCCTTCTTTCTCTGTCTTACTGTCTTATTCTCTTTGCGTGCGATAGAACTCTGACCACCCGTTGAGAGTTATTCCGGAACGGGGGTGAAGAGCGGCGAACGATGACGGTGACGGAACAATTTATTTTGCAGTTTTTTTTCCGTTGCTACTCCACGGGGCGTATTTTTATTATTTTTATTTTTTTTTTTTTGTGAAAAGTAGGGCAAAGCTTTCCGATCGTTGAGTGCACACTAATAGTTTATACGTATCTGCGTTAACTCCCTCTAGATTGAAAGCCCAGTTCCAATTGGACTCCGGTCTGCGTAGCGGAAAAAAGTTCATTACAAATGTTTATTTTTATTTTTTGTTCCCGTCATTGGTGTAGGAATAGTTGTTTACAGCATTTCTGCACCTTTCCTTCAGTAATTATTTAGTAATTTTTGTGTCCGTCTTCAGATAGCCCAGATGCACAATTACTTGCTTTGCATTTCTTAGCTGTGCGGAAAGAGCCGTTTGTACATTTAATTCTTGTTCTTAATTCTCTTCTTTCCACACTTTTATTCTGGTTAATTTTGGGCTTTTTCCCCTCGACGAGTCTGCTTTCGACTGAAAAATTGTAAAATCAACGAGACAAAAATTGTGGGGGTTTGCGGACGAGAAATAACAGCAGCGAAAAAACGATAATTACTAGGATCCTTCAAAACAACTTTCGATGAAATAAATAAATAAGTCTTTTCATCGACACGCATTCGATAGCTTCGTGAAGAAAAAAAAATGTCATGTTTGTACGATTTTGTCTCTCTCCGCAGATACCGAAAAAAATAAGTGCATCGGCAGAAGGAAACTGGCACGGAGTCGAATATTGAACAAGTGCATATGTATGAAGTGTTAAGAAAATGAGGCAGCTATTGCGGGTGCGCACACGGTCGGTTCCGTGGCTCACAATTCGTCTTACGAAACATCCTTGTGGTCGCTGCTTCTCACGCCTGCAATATCGCGATAGTTGTTTTTTTGTTCTTATACATATTTCTCTCCCTGTCCGTGTTTCATCCTCGGCTCTTTATTCCACACACGTACGTTGGTTATATTTTTTTCACCCTTTTTGTGAAAGTCCGTACGGAAAGGAACCACGCGAGTCCGTCCGTTTCGTATACGTCTAGTCCGGGTGCGCACGTTCCAGTTTTTAATTACGTTCCGAGGAAATCCCTGTAGTCGTACCAGCTATCGTGATGCACGTGTAAAAAGACGGCTAAAAATCAGAAGGACGCAATTCCCGTGGTAAATTATATGAGTTACGTCCGTTTGATTCTCAGTCGACGAAACATGCGCGTTGCACACAGATAAATTTATGTTATATGTGTGAAAACAGGGTAACGGCGAGGGTTCGCGGTCGACTCGCACGTGCTATTGCACTGAAACCTATATTCTTGTACCGCGAGAAGCGGGACTCGCCTCGTATTCGTCTCGTACCTCCTTCTCTTATTCGTCTCAACTATGTATGCGACGACTTTCTTTCGCTCTCGAACTCGGATGAGCCTCTCGCGAGAGTGAGGGACTCTTGCGCGAGCGAGTTACTCAATCGCGAACGATTCTCACCGGATTCGTATTATTTCTACACACCTTTTTGTACTACACGCAGGTATGGAAATATACACGAGGACATATGTAACTCGCATACCTGTATTTCCGATTGTCCCATTATTCCGAGGCATTTGAAAGAAACGATTGAAACCAATTGGTAACGGTTGATTTGTCGATACGAGATTTTTAGTTGACAATAAATGGAGATACTATTTTCGACGAGAAAAACAAAAAACGAAAAGTAATTAATGGAAAATCGATTGGTCGGCGCAAAAAGCGTTTATCTCTGGATCGATGAGCCCGACATTTTTTTACCGCACCGAAAAGTCTGTGCGGCATAAAAAAATAAACGTGAAAAAAAAATTGAAAAAATTCTCGAACCAAAGTATCGAGTCCCACGGCTTGTCATAAAAACTGGCTGATGCTTCGTCCATAGGTTTAATGGGTACAGCGCTCTAACTAGGAAGCGATGATATATATATATATATATATTTTTTTTTTATCGTGGCTTTTGTATTTTGTTAAATTGTTTTTTAAATTTTGTTTAAATTGTATTTTTCAGTAGCGAGTGCGAACCAAATATCGAGTCTACGGATCGTCACTAAGGAGGCTTAGAAATCCTTATTTATTTATTAAGGTAGCTACTGCACGGAACACTAGTCAAACTAGTGCTAAATTTTCACAATTTTAATGTAACGTGGCTCATTTTGTTCCTTAAACTTTTAGATTATTTTTATAATTTTGCTTGTTTATAAATGACAGTAGTTTGTTTATGGGGGAAAAAAATCATCGGTTGAAAAATGGGCCGTGTTTGTTAAACGCTCAAACCTACAAAAAATCTATTTGATGAATTCCCAGAGCAAAGTTTAAGAAACAAAATGAGCCGTGGAACAATCAAAATCGATTAAAAAATGAGGATTTCACTTTGAAAAAAAAACTCAACAGAAACGTACTTTCATGGAAATTTGTATTGATCAGTTGTTAATCTTACAGGACCATCGTTATTAATATTTCTCTTCCTTGAGGACACATGCAAATAATACAAATAAACCTCCTTTATTTTCAATGAATGCATACCATTTTGGATAAAAAATTGTACAAATTTTGCACTCATTTGACTAGTATGCCGTACAGTAGCTACCTTAAGCTTGCTCCTGAATTTCGTCGCATATCGCGATTACGTCTTACATACGTTTAAAAAAAAGTGCACGTTTGGCTCGTGCGCCTCGTTTGATTATCCAGCGAGATATATCTCGGTATACAAAGCACACCTTCCTTCGTTCGAAGGAGCTAATCTGGTATCTTTTGTTGCGGTTTGCGCGATCTCGCGCGCGTGTTACGTCCCGTGGGTAAATATTTGTGAGACACGTAACACTCGTCTATCTTGTGTCATCGCGGGTTTACAAAGGCTGACCTTCCCTTCTGCGAGCTTCTGACGACAGCGCCGAGATTCGTATAAAGTTCGCGCTAGAGAGATGAATGCGTCGACATGATGTTTTGGGACTCTGTAGGTCAGAGACGCCTGACAGAATTCGAAGCCGGTAGACATCGAGGCAATGATAATGCACAAATAAATAAATAAATGAATTTACTAGAAATAAATTAATTCAATCGTACGATTAGATCTGTTGAACTATCCCAACATCATTAAAATTCGAAAAGAAAACAGTTCTTTTTGTTTGTTAATCTGTGCGCTTTATGTTTCATGGTCTAAATTCTTGGCAATGAAAGGTAGTTTACCTTCCACAGAATTGATTCACAATTGAAACCTTGTAATTTACATATTTCGGTTTTAAATTCTACACTCGCGCCTGAAAAAAAAAAAAAATTACGTAACTTTGGCTCGATGCACCGCACTGTGACGGTGAGTCATTGATATAAATGAAAGGCAACTTATAACAAAATATAGTTCACGATTTTTTAATATATATATTTTTAATTGTTATTGTCATTGTTTACTATTTTAGCAAATTTTTTTGTCGCCCTCCGTCCATAACACTGACGAGATTTCGCAAGAGATTTAACGTTCCTAACGCACGAATCGATGCAAATACGGAGGGAGGTAGCTCGATCGGATGGAACCGAATTACGTGTAGCTTCCTCACTCGTTTGGTATTCAACCAGCTCGCTTTTCTTCGAGTCTCCTCGCTGCCACGGGACTTTCCCGACCTCAGACACGATTCATCTAAGCGGAAATTCTTTTTATTTCGTCGTCTTTTTTTCTCTCTTTATATAAATGACTGATCCCGAGAGCTTTGCTCTGTAATAAACCGAATCTCTGTAGTGGAGAACGGGTTAAAACGGACCGGTGATCTCTATTCGAGATAAAACCTTGTTCCGCGAATAATTTATAAAAATAATCCGCTTTACCTCGGGCTTCCTTTTTGCCCCCCCCCCCCCCCCCAGTAATTATTAAGATGTGTTTAACGCACGTATCAGATATTGGAGGGCTCTTAACTCTTTGGATCTCATACCTGACTTGTTAACAGAAATCATAGCATGTTATAATTAAAAGAAACTTGACGAACCGATTTCTCATCCAAGATAGAAATCTGGCACACGTCGAAAAAAACGTATATACACATAGTAGATATATAAGAAACGTAAAAAAATATGACGAAATATCGAGTAATGCATCAGCTTCACGTATGGAATTATTACAGTGTGAGAAATAAAATGTTCTAGAGAAAATAAATAATTTGTGTGGGTACGGATCAGTGCTCTCTATTCGAGATAAGACTTCATTTTCCGCGAAAAATTGATAAAAATAGTCAGCTTTTCCCCGGTCTCCCCCCCCCGCGCCTGCCCGCTATTATTAAGATCCGTTTAACGCATGAGTCGGATAGCATTTTCGGATAAAATGTTTTCGGGCTCTTACCTCTTACTTCATTGGATCTCATACCTGACTTGCTAACAGAAAATAGAGCGTGTTATTATTAAAAGAAACTTGACGAACCGATTGCTCATCCAAGATAAAAATACAGGTCGAAAAAGTATGTATATATGGTTATATAAGAAATATTAAAGATATGATGAAATATGGAGTGGCGTATCAGTTTGACGTATGAGATTATTCCAGTGTGAGAAATAAAATGTTCTCTAAGAAAAAATGATTATTTTGTGAGTGTATGTATGTGAATTATCTGTTGGAAGGTGGTTCTACGCTCAGCGCTCGTTCCCGCATAATTCAAGAGACTCGACTTCCAGAGCAGAGCATAAGATATATAAAGAAGTAGAGAAAAATACAACAAAGTTCCTTCTACAAGCGAGATCGTTAGAGTTCACGTTTCATCTGTCATCCTCCTTGCCTGTTTCGCTCTTCGGTTCTCTCGACAACTAAATTTTTCCGTTCTCGTTATAACGAGACAGCCGGGATGTGCCCACTTTTAGTTTTGCCTCGAGAGACAGTCGAGAGATCCATTTGCATAGAAAACTGTGTGTAACGATCAGTGCATAGTAGTGCGTCCTTTCGAACGATTGATTTTACTTATTGTGTCTGAGCTAGAGCGCTCGCGTTCGATTCTCTCGAGCAGAACCGCCATGTGCCAAGTGTAAATCGAAATAAACAATCAGAGATCGTGCTGCGTCTAGACGTAACAGACAACGAGGCGACTTCCATGAAAATAAAATATACCCAAAAATATATGCTCGAAATATATTAAATTCGCTGGTTTTATAATTAATGATATATTAAAAATATAAATTGCTACGTTTGTTGGAAGAAAAGTCCAAAATATATCCCGAATACAAGATTCTTTGGCGAAAATCTATTTTGTATATCACACATATGTTTCCGTACATGCCACATCTCCTTTTTTCCGTGTGAAAAAACTGAACCGTTGAGCAATAAAAACTGTTCGGACGAGGCCGAGACTGTCACTTGAATGTTTACAAAAATATCATTAAATTAGTAACATTAATTCTTCAAGCATCCAATAAAAATTGGTTTTCTTGGGCAAAAATGGGATAGCAATCAATCTCACTGTCATAAAAAAAACTTTGTTAACACGGGTCGATCTAGGAATGCCCATTTTACCCCATTATCTCCGAGTGTTCCGATTGATTTTACTGAATTTTCTGCGGTCCTCCATTCTTCCTCTTCTACCCCGAGGATTCATCGCCGATCGTCACGAATGGCACAATATTCGTTGAAAAATGCAGTCAAGATAAACCGCTACCACTAGAGTTCCGATCGGACAGATCGGGTGCGCCGAAGAGCTTCGGTACATTGGCGCGTGCGCAAACGCCACGGCTCGTGTTCGCCGGCGTTACGGGTAATGAGAAAGTTAAACGGATTCGGTGGATCGCGTGAAACTTCTTCGATTTATCGAGAAAATGCGGGACACGTCTCGTTGCATCGTTGGAACGCGATACGCTCGGGTATAAAGCAAACGTAGCGTAGTACCGGCTGTGTGCTGTACGAAACACCGTAGGAACGATGTAAAGCGAAAGAAGGCAGCGTTGCATAAACAGCGAAGCGAGCAAATCTCAAAGCGCGGTCGCTATAAAAAATGTTACCTCGCACGAGAGAATAAAATAAATTCAACTGTCGCACCGTTTCGTCATCGTGTATTTCGGGGCTCCGTAATTCTCGAGTGAATTTCGACGAACATTTCGAGAATTCCGGGAGCGACCGGAGAGCTCTAAAATGCGATACCGGGAATCCTGTAAATACGGATGGCTGCTTACGTAATAGCGAATAACTATCTCGGCTACATGAATCGCCGCTGAGGGTCACGGTTAATCTGTGGAGGATCTCATACATCTGCTAGAAACGAGATCAGTCAGCTTCTTTCAGCTTATGGTTGTCGATTAAAGGACTCTATCGAGATGGGGACTCTGGAAAGAGCAATAAACAATTTAGTTCCTGCCTCTCGGGACTTCATTGAAAGAGATTTTCACCGACCGGGAACGGCAGAATTTATTTTTTTTTTTTGCTGTATATTACATTGAATTTCGATGGTTTCGATCTTACAATTTTTCTCGGGCCATAAAAAGAAGTTTCATCTTCAACGCACTTACGAAAATGATTCATTTGACGGGTGCCCCGTAACAAATATATAAATTCGCGGGGCACCCGTCAGATAATAAGAAAAAAATGCTGAGTATGGAGGACACGGTGATACGTTTTGCCTCAGAATTCTGTTTTACCCCACTCTATCCTACAAAAATTCCGATGGTATGGCGGGCAGATTTTTAATCAATGTGCATTTAAAAAATCAATAATTTAGCTAGTAATTCATTTCAGCAAAAAATCAATAATTCGGTTGGTAATCCCCGAAAAGAGCCCTCTGAGCACAGAGATAATTCTGATGTCTTTATTGAAGTCACTCGTATGTATGTGCGTGTGTGTGTGTGTCGGTGTGCAAAGATCGCGGCTTTATCGTAAATTCAATTGCTAAACGTTTCAGTATCTCCGGTAGCACCCGGGTTTTTCCTCAGACGGTCGAGTTTCTGTGCCGTGGTGAACATTTTAGAGCGTTAAATCAGCAGAGCCTAATTTCTCGCTCCACAAATTTCTATCAGGGTAACGCTTCAGTCAATTGTACGGAGAACGAAACTTCGGTCTTCCCGGTTTACGAACCTTTCCGAGATTATATTTGGACCTTTTGTCCACGAGCAACGACGTCGCGAAAGAGACATAACATAAATGTCGCTTTCACGGTTATTAACGATTAAAGAGCTTTTCATTGTCGTCGCTGAAATTTAAGTTTACGTAACAGAACACTCCGGGCGGATTGGAAGGGTCTGAAAGGGAGAAAGGGGGTTTGTTATACCACTCCCGTTTTTTCCATTGCTTCGTGATTGACGCAGGACAAATGACATATTTTCGGCTCCATAGGCGTATCAACGTCAACCTCGACGTACGTCAGAAACAGGTACCCAGCATGTATCCTTGTGCTTCGTCACTCTCGATTTCCCATTTCGAGAACAATTGGAAACGAATAAACTCTCACCCATAAAAGCCTTTCCAGACACTATTCACGACCTATGAAACTTCCCTCCATTATTAGCTTTGGTTTTCCCCCGGCTTGAATCTTGACAAGTCACAATGCCCGAAAATGCGCCGAAACAGGGGGAAATGGGTATGCAGTCGAGGCGACATTTTGCTATGTACGTTGCTGTGACCTACAAGTGGGAATAATACTGCGGCTTCATAATAATAAAAGGATTTAAAAAAAGCAATCAACCCTTTTTGGTTATTCTTTAATGACCATGAGGCTGTTAAAATTGTGTTTTAATAAAAACAACTGTATACCGATTTTCGTAATGAGTTTTGTTTCTGTACAGTGCAGTGACACTTTAACGCTTCGGCTGCGTACTTATTTAGTACAGCATGTCACTAAGTTGGCGAGATAGTTTTTTTTTTTAATATCTTTTAAACATTTTATCGTAAAATTTTGAACGAATTTGTCAAATAATGATGAATCCTGAAACGAAGTATTTCGATATATTTATACAAAAATGTCACATTTACTGTGTTATCTTGTTATAAATATTAAAAGACGGTAAAAAGACTGGACTGTTAAAGTATTAAGGTCGATATATGAATCGCTCGTTCGATAGCTTCGTTAATCGTTGCTATCGAATCATTTATCGTCGGGCATTATTGTTTTCATTTTTATTTTGCTCTCCGGCATATTACTAGATAACATTTTTTTCGATAATTCACAACGTTCGGTCATTGTCGTTGACTGATCAGGGATTGGTACCGTATTGCGAAATCGTAATGAAAAATCGATGTTGGTATCTCCGGAGGGGGCTGAAAATAATTTAGTGGTAACTTCTGTACCAGACGGACAATATCGGCTGTCTGGAGTCGGAGATGCTCTGGCTTCGGCACCGTTCGCAACCCTGAATGACGTATTTTCCCCGTGAGAATAACGTGAAATCACCTCCCAGCCTTGCGACCATCAGTGCTGGTTGTTCCTCGCATCGACGTTACGCCCGTTCCGAGGCTGAAATATCCCGATTCTCGACAGCCCCGCTCTTTCTCTCTCTGCGTTACGAGCGCACACACACCCCGAACCGCGAACTGCTAGGTACCCGTCGGAAAGTTCAACGATCGCCCACGGCGAGGTCGGCTCACTGCCGCTCGCGACCCGAGACCCCTGGAAACTTCAACGATCGGTCTTGGCCAAAGCTTCATTCTCTGTTTCCAGAAAGTACTATATAGCATATTATCCCATTACGCAGAGAATGGACGAAGAGGCAGAAGAATAAGAATGAGAATTAAGAGGAGGCGGGCGAGGTTCGACTGAAAAAGCTGCCACAACTTGCCGAAGAAACTAACTACCAGCGAGAAGTCCTCGCCTCGTTCGTTCCGCACAATAAAGCATTTTTATCCACGCGACTTCTTGCTTTTCCAACTCTTCGGAATTAGGAAGCCTTAAGTCATCGTAACTCTGTGCAACTTTGTCACGCACAGTGAGAGAAATATACACGGAGAGACGGCACATCTTTTTTCCTGAGCCAGTTCAAAAATTTGCTGTGGCGGACATTTTTTTTTGGTGATTCTTAAAATTTGTTTGGGCATTGAATCGTTGGAAATTTTAAGTTGTTCGGGCAGCTCAATTTCATATTTTTTTCAGTGTAAGTTTCCTTAAAAAAAAGTAATTAAATAAAAATAAAATTATGTGCGAGCGACGGGATTCAGAGCTGCCTCTCGGGAAGCTTTTACATAGAAGTGAGAAATAACGAGTTCACGAAGATCCTGCGCTATGGTCGGATTAAAAGATACGTCTAGGTAAACTCCCACGCCTGAAGAATATCTCATGAAAATTAAAAGGACAAAAAATTGACAAAGCTTCGTCGGCGAGAGAAACTAACCATGACTATGAACTGTTGAAAAACGTTAGAAATATTAATGTAAAAAATGTATTATACGAAGTCGGGATCAAATTTAATACGGTTGTTGTAAGATTAGTGAAAAATCGTTCGAATATTTCACACTAATCAGCTCGAACGACCATTCAGTCTGAAATATCTCGTGAGATTGAAACTCGCTTGCCCCGAATGAAGCCAGTCGAACACCGGAGAACTCGGTTCACCCGAACAAATTACCATAAAGCTCCTATCTTCGTGACGGTGCCTTAACCGTACGAGCTCTATGTTTGGACCACTAATGTGTCTCGAAATTGATAGTCCAGTCGAAATTTAATTAATCCATCAACCAACTGCCGTACTACTTTGCTATCTACGCCAACGAGAACGCGAGGTGCGTCCCAAAGGAAATGGCCAATGATGGTTTGACAAATAAAATTGCTACGAAAAAGAAAATAAAATAAAAATCCCTCAACTCTACAGATGCAAAAAAAATGTTTTTTCGCGTCGATTTTACAATTGTTTTGAAATCTGAGCCCAAAATAAATATTTTTTAAAGCTTCTTCTCAGTGAAATTGATGCAACGGAATGTTAACAACACGTTCGACTTTTCATGGCTGATGCAGCTAATAGTTCAACGATTAACAGGCAACGGACCCGTGTGTACAGTAAAAAAAGGTTTGCACATCTGACAACCTTTTTTTTGTTCATAAACATCCACAATTCTTTTGTTCATAATTTAATATCCAAATATTTGTTGATTCCGACATTTCTGTAAAATGGACGAAATCTTTGTGTAAAATCAACAAGAAAATAATTGTGGACGGTTGCGGACAAGGAGCGCTGTGAGCTATTTTACTGCGTGTCGATATCGAGGCTCAATTTTCTCACACGAATTTTTCCGAAACATTTCTGCATAACGTTGTTGAGGATCTCCGAAATGTGTTGAAACTCATGGGATTGAGGGTAAACGTAGGATGATGCTGTCGTAGAATCCGCAGGTTGAAGGACACTGAATCAACCCCCTGTTCGCTGGGGTTGGACGCGGCAGCAGAGCCAAGCTGCATCTCATCCCCTCGCTCGCTCAAGCCCGGTGTGTTACAGGTGAGCTATCGACCTGCTGCCGGGGGGCCAGAAATACCGGGCAGCATCGACCGCATTCAACGTTTATACCTGCCCGGCGATCTCACCCTCTCGTCCTCTCGTGCCAATCGCGCCTTCTCCCTCTGCCACGTCGGAGTGCCGCGCGCATATATATATACGAGTATATATATACATACGTGTATCTATATATATAGAATCCGGTTGATGGAAACGCGCCGTCGCGTCGGCGGAGTTCCGGTTGCCTCGGGAGGGCCCCGCGAGGGGGAGGACAAAACCCGACGAGGGGATATGCACGATAGAGGGTGAACTAGGAGGAGGGTTGCTCTCTCGACGATGGGTTGGTGTGGGAGCTGACGCACGCTGCCACGACCGCCAATAGGAGAGAGGTTTGATACGCGTCTGCGCGATCGGTCGACCTCGGTCGACGTTGCTGCATAGCGACGTCGAGGGTGGCTGCTGAGGGGATGGCGGACGTGGACGGTGGCGGGGAGGTCTCCGCGGGCAGACGTTTCAAAGCTACCCCGACGGAGAGACACGCCGAGACGCCCCTGCCATCGGGAGCCCCATCGGTCTGCGTAAGTATTTTACCTCGAACAAAACCGATCGACCCCACTTTATCCGTCGCAATTTTGCGATTTTTTCGTGAATATTTAAATTTCTTTTTTTTTTCTCAATAATCGAAGGATTCCTCGATCTTTCGTAAGACCTTTTTTTCTCGAGGTTGTGACATTTTTTCGTGCTTCCGTGTGTTGAGAGGAGGAGCAAAGGTAATCGAAGAATTTGACAATTCTCGTTTGTCCGGTTTATCAAGTTTTTTTTTTCGGACGTGAGGTCTTTGCCTTTAATTTGGAGGTTTATCGATCGGAGTGATTGCGGACAAGTTTCGCGATGGTGCGGACAGGAGGAAGCGCGATGGGTGCAGCGAGCTTCCGGCGCATGAAAATAAAATTAGAGACGGACAGAGACGGCGACGTGTCGGCGGGCATACATAGGAAAAAAAAAAATGTACGACCTTGGGAATACGAGCACATGACGGTCGTGTATACTCCGGCAGCGAAGCGAGTTATCGACAATTTTTTACATCCCTCTATCTTCGGAGGGAAAAAAAAGTTGGTACTGTTGAAGGTAGAAGTGGTACGTGCGCGCATCGTAACAAAGTGTACACGCCGAGGGTGGTTTACGTTGGTGATGCCGTTTGTTTTTCCAAGTCCGCCGGTGTCGTGATGAAAGGGTTGGATAAAGACTTCATCGCGGTCGTCTCGTACCTCTTTACAGTGAAATTTCGATCGGGGGTTAAAATCGCGAATTACAATTTCAATCTCAACCATGAGAATTTCATGTTGCAAAAACATTATCCAATAATACAACAACGATTAAAAACCAATTTTCAGCCCAAAAAAAAAAACAATTTTCTCAGATATTCTTTCTTTTTAGTATATTTTTTAAACAATTTTTTTTTTGTTATTTAAAAATAACTTATTAATGCGTTTATGAAATGTGTGTTGATACAGGCTCGGTAGAGGACTCGGCTGAAAAGGTGGAGGGCCCGGGGACAAGAGGAGGCAAGGAGTCGTCGAACGACTCGAAGGTCGAAGACGTCACGGACGTCACATCGACGCTGAGTTCCTTGCTTGCCGGACTTCCGGCATTAGCGGGGCCCCAGCGTCTCGCCAATTCCCTCAGGCAAAAGTTCTCCAGCAACTCCGGTGAGTCAATAATAAATCTCGTCGTCTCGGAGTCAATCATCGATATTTTAATCTCTCCACTATTTCCTTGAAGCCCGCCGCTCCTCCCCTCAACTTTCTCAATCCCTCGTGTTTGCCTTCGCGGCGCACCCCTGGCAAAAACCATCCCTCGTCAAAGTACCGGCACCGACGGACCGCGACTTAATTAATTAACGAGGGCTCTAAACGCCCGCCAGCCGCATGAACCGACACTGCACTTGCCCGCGAGACGCATACAGTGCCTGTATATATGTATATATATATATATATCACAGTGTATATATACATAGACTCTCTTTATTACTGGGGAATTTTTCATTTATTTAACGACGAAAGATGGGAAAGAACGAGACACGAGCAAATAGTACGTGTCTCGTCGGGTGGAATTTTATCTTAATTAACGCTTTTTGTGGCAAGTGCAGATGCGTACAGTTATGAATTTTTTTCTTTCTTTCAATCACTTGGAGCAAATAACCTTTTCAATGTTTCTATGGGGTCGTTACAAAATTTTATGTCCGAACGACACAATAAAATTTTTATTGCGGATAATTTTATTTTCTTTGAAAAGTTCATTCCACCGTTCAACGCATTTAAGTCACAAATTGGGGGTAGGACGTGGAAAAAAGAAATTGCCAGAGAAAGGGTGAAGAAAATAATTCTCGACGAGTGAGTTGGTATTATAATATTCGTTCACGCGCACTGAACGAGGGGAGCCTTCATCCGAACCTTTTTCTTTTTTTTTCTTTTTTGTATCTATCAATAATTATCCGCATCTCGTTATGTGAAGTGAGAAAAAAAACGACCAGTCACGTTCAGTAATTACTGATAAATAAAAACCTGGGCAGCCGATTTTGGTGGCCCATTGATCGATTCCGCGAGATTTACCCGAACAGGGGGGTCTTGGATCGAGCGCCCCCGGAAGTTAGCGGGGTTATCTCGCGTTCCACTCAGGTCGGGTACCGGGGTTGTGCGTTTTGCGCTGCGCGCGCCATACCAGGCCGGGTCAGGGCTCCCTTTCATTAGTTGCATTAGAGAAACAAAAAATATGAAGAAACAAAAAAGAAGAAAAATCGATTATGTAAAGACAGCGTCGTTGGCCCAGGTCGCGGAAAGTTATGATAACACTATTGTTGAGAGCGTCACGTAAAAAAAAAATTGTGTCGCAAACGCCGAACGTATACTCGTATGATTTGTCATTCGTTAATACCGATTTGAATTAAAACGCGAAGATAAATAAAACTCACGTGAGGCTATATATAAATATATATATAAATATATATATACCCTCCGTAGCTAACCGGCTGTACGGTTATTTGTTGTAGGTTACCCCCGGCCCGGCCTGATGCGCGCCGCTTCAATCACGAGCGCTTCGCCACCGCCCCCAAGGTCGCCCCAGGTCCCGGACTTGATCGAGATTAGCGTGTACTGAACAATTCGGTGATATACGAAAAGAGAAAAGAAAAACGAGAGCACACACGACACACTCACGCGCGCAAAGAAATATTCGCAAGTCTCAGCAATGCGAGATACATAGGATAAAGGAAGGAAAAGAAAACAACCTAGGACATCACGATAAGAAAAAAAAGTACGAATTTGTAGTTCATCATCGTTACCAGAGATTCATCGACGACTGAGTAATCATGGACACCAAGATACCGATACTGAACATGGAGATCGGGGAGGCCAAGGAGATCGTCTGGGCGAAGCTTCAGGAGCCAAAGTCCCAGAGACGCTTGGTCCTCGTCATCGTCTCCGTGGCTCTTCTTCTCGACAACATGCTCTACATGGTTATAGTACCGATAATACCGGATTATCTTAAATTCATCGGAGCGTTCGACGACGACGACAACACCAACGTAAGCTCGACGGCACCGCGGCATCACCATGGTCAAGATTCGGCAACTGGAGTGTTGTTCGCCTCCAAAGCCATAGTACAACTGATGATAAATCCATTCTCCGGTGCGCTGATCGACAAAATCGGCTACGACATACCGATGATGATAGGACTGTGCATATTGTTTCTATCGACGACCGTGTTCGCGTTCGGTCGGAGTTACGGTGTACTGTTTTTCGCTAGGAGTCTTCAGGGTGTCGGTTCAGCGTTCGCGGACACGTCAGGCCTGGCTATGATCGCCGACCGCTATACCGAAGAGAACGAGCGATCGCAAGCTCTCGGCATAGCGCTGGCTTTCATTAGTTTCGGTTGTTTGGTCGCGCCACCCTTCGGCGGTGCGCTCTATCAGTTCGCCGGCAAGCCGATGCCCTTTCTGATTCTCGCATTCGTCAGTCTCGGCGATCTCTTCATGCTCTTCATCGTCATGAAACCGCTGAAGGAACAGCTCAAGGAGAACAGCCAGAGAGAACAACGTCCGACGATACCAATTTGGCGATTGTTCATCGATCCTTACATAGCCGTCTGCGCCGGTGCTCTGATGATGTCGAACGTTGCCCTGGCTTTCCTCGAGCCGACGATCGCACTCTGGATGGAGGAGAACATAACGACGGAGAATTGGAAAATGGGAATGGTATGGCTGCCCGCGTTCATACCGCACGTTTTCGGTGTCGTCATAACGGTCAAGATGGCGAAGAAGTATCCTCAGCATCAATGGCTGATGGCGGCGATCGGTCTCGCCCTCGAGGGTGTCTGCTGTTTCATCATACCGTTCTCGAAATCCTACACCTTTCTCATGATACCGATTTGCGGTATTTGCTTCGGTATAGCGCTGATCGACACGGCGCTTCTGCCGACGCTCGGCTATCTCGTCGACGTCAGATACGTTTCCGTCTACGGGAGTATCTACGCCATTGCCGACATATCTTACAGTGTAGCTTACGCGGTTGGTCCGATAATAGCCGGTGGTGTCGTCGACGCCATTGGTTTCACAGCACTGAACATCGGTATAGCATTCTCGAATCTGATGTACGCACCGGTGCTGTACTATCTGCGCCACATATACGACTTCAAGCCCTTCCAGGACGAGGCCAACGTGCTCATGCAGGATCCACCGGACAAGGAATATCAGACTTACGTGCTCCAGGAACAGAGGCCCATAAGTGGCGATGTTGGCAATCATTTGACGCAAGGAGCGCGAATGGAAACCGACATTGATCAGGAGCCGAGCTACCAGCAGGGCTACGATCAGAACGTCGGTTACAACAGCAACAGCACTACGTCGGGATGGGGGGATGAGACGGCAACGGGGTACGAGCAACAAAGTAACTATGAACAGCAAGGTGGCTACGGACAACAGCAGCAGGGTGGTGGATACGCACAGCAACAGCCACCGGCGTACGGCGGTCAAGCCGGAGGCTATGGACAACAGAGGAACTTCGGACAGGAGCCGCGGGAGCCAAGAGTCGTCGGTGTGAGTCCTAGTCAACAACAGGCGGATGCAAATCCGTTCAGGAGACCACCGCCGCCGGATATCGAGCAGAGACCATCCGGGGACAGCAATCCCTTCAGACAAGGGATGTACTAAGTGCATCCGTTCGAGATATCGAGAGTGCTTTTACGCGGTAAACGAAGCTGACGGACGCCTGGTAGCGAGGGTCTCAGCTTCGAGATAAAAGTCTTCATGTGGCCCAGGCTTCCATATATAGATAACGTACACACGCACGTACACACCGATCTCGTGTTTCTCCTGCTGCTTCTTATCGATGGAACCGACGAATCTTTCATGGGATGTCTACGGTTAATCGGCGACAAGGGTGACGGATCATCTTGTGCGCGGATCTGGTGTTACAGATTTTGTGTATTCTGTTTTGTGATTCGAGCCCCTGTAATGAAATGGTATCTTCGGTTTTAATGATGATGATGATGATGAAGAAATTGAGAAAGTTTGTGATTATGTGGTGGTTACGTAATGGGGCTCTGCTCGAAGATGTCGAAGAGTGTAATCAAGATACCGGTGTGGAAGTGACGTCAAGATGGAATGGCGTTGTTGCAGGGCTACGAAAAGAGAAGGCTGCGATATTACGAACGGTATGTCGTCCAAATTAAACGAAGGCGAAAAGAGCTTCGAATTATCGATGACGTGTATTAGGTAATATAAATAATAGTATATTAAAGAAAAAGAGAAAAATATCGTATTCGTGTAATCGCGACGATGACGAATCGAAATGGGGAGGCCGATCGGTTGAACGAAACTCCGGGAGCGGGAAGTCCAGTCAGCAATATGGAACCTCTCGACTTCCGGTATCGCGATATAAGAGAAGCGATTATTTCAGTTTGTTAAAGAAAAAAACTATCTTAAGTTCGAAAAAAAGTAATTCGTTGCTGAACCAAGATAACATATCAGGGCTTCGAGTCTTTCGGACGATTCTCAAATTATCGGAGATCGCAACGTAGATAAACGAAGCCCAAAAAAGTTAGCGTATAAGTCGTTAAGTTTAGAGAATTAGGAGATAATTGAGCGTGGGTGGATCGTATTCGCGTCACGAATTATCCGAGTACATACCATTATAACATATACGATATATATGTGTAGATACAGATATATACATATATATATCGAGGACGATAGATAGCGTGATACGCAGAGCAAGACGATAAGAGAAAGAGACGAAGGGACCGAATAAGGATCGTTAACAATACTAACCCACCAACTTCGGTACTTCGTGATCGCGAATTATTAATAATAACTAAATCATCCTGAGGCCGATTCGACCGAAGATATGATACATATCCGTATTTTTATGAGAATCCTTTTCTAATTAGTCGATATTTGATTTTATCGCAGTTCAAATAAGCTGCTCCAAGTTAACATTGGGAGTAATCGTTAAAAGTTTCTTTTTTGATTTTCATTTTTAGAAAAAAAATATACTTAATCTGTCGGTTTTAATTTATTATTGTGAGGCATGCGGGCGTCGGTCAAGTGTGTCAATTTATGTTCCCGTCATCATTAGATCAATAGAGTTCGAAAACTTTAAAAATGATATCCAAAATAAGTAATTTTTTTTAAACCCAATAATTAACTAGTAGAATTGAAAGATTAAATGCGACCGTGCCGACGCTGTACGGGTCTTACCTACTCGTCAATACTCATTAGTCGGTGCAAAGTTATCAGAAGCGAAATATAAAAGAAAATCGGGCTATCGGATATATGTCGGAGTTCTCCCCATCGGCGTGATTGTTTTCAGTTTGCAGTGCCTGAAGAAAAATGTTTAAAAACGACTTTTTTCAAATACATTAATTCGCCTGTAAAATCGATGTGACGACACCTTCTTAGGCCGATTTAACCATACCGTGTAAGCATCAGTTCTCCCGATCTAAAGTCTCTCGTCTATGTATAATAAAAGAAAAATACGTAAAAATACAGAAAATATCGAAAATACACACATACACACACATTCACACCGCAACGCAAGGAAAAAAATGTGCTAGCTAGCGCGTAGTACACACATAACGATATAGT
The DNA here is from genome assembly GCA_963922035.1 of Amblyjoppa proteus. Taxonomy (NCBI): domain Eukaryota; kingdom Metazoa; phylum Arthropoda; class Insecta; order Hymenoptera; family Ichneumonidae; genus Amblyjoppa; species Amblyjoppa proteus. Next base: position 9,439,085 of record OY998230.1, read on the forward strand.
GATCTTTGATAGGTTTGTAGTAGTTCGAGGAATTAAGCGATTATTATTGATTTTAAACTTAGGAAAGTACGAAAAGATTTGTTGAGAGTGAAAATAAAAAACTCAAAATCATCCATCGTTTCAATGAAATCGAGCGAATCACGAGACGACGAGTTATACTTTTTGTCTTTTTGTATTTCTTTGAGCTGGCCTCACCGAACGCAAACTCCCTCAGCTTTAGCAATTCACGAATAATTATTTTCAATTGCTATGATATCGATGTACCTAAGCGTAGGCAACATATATAGATGAATATAGATAGTGATAAAGAGAGTAATCGATTGGGGGGGGGGAAAAATATATATCGGTGAAAAGGAAAACAAAAAAAAAAAAAAACAAAAAAAATTAACAAAGGGCCATTCGATTCGCGAAAGAAGCGGACTCTCGCTAACAATATACAGAAAACAGATATAAATATATATATATATAACATATATTGCATATATGATTATATTTAGGTTGTACTCGTAGCTTCTTTCGAAACAAAAAATTACATATATTCTCTTGTAAATAATGTGAAAGCCTATCACACTCCTATCATCCTTGTTCCTCCCCCAAGTCCTATACCTGAGGGCATTAGATTTTCCGCCTACTGTATCATATCGCGTTACATACTTGATACACACCTATAGCTAGTACGTTTACTATTATTATTATTAATATTATTGTAACTAATTAAGTTATCGCGTTACTTGGCGACATACAGCGAGTTGCCGAATTATCATTTTTTAATAGAATATATATACATATATATATATATTCGTAAGAGGAGCTAAGATATTGTAAGACGAGCTCCTGTATATGTTTCATTTGCCCGCCTCGGCTTTAAAAAAAAAGAGAGAAGAAAAACAGCGTTTTTATCATATTTTATCATGAAAGTATAAATCGATGAAAGTAACGAGCGAGCGAAAGTAAGAAAGAATGTGAGAAGATAAACAGAAAAATTGAAGAAAAAAAAAACAAAAAACATATCGTGCGATCCCGTGCAGAATAGACGCATCGGCCATATCTATCGTACATGGTAGTGATACGCAATAAGTTAAAATTAATAAAGTGTCTCGAATCGTGAGGAGTTTTCCGTACAAGTATAGTTATCGCATACGTGCACTTGCCTGTGCATATACACAGAGTGAAATGATACACGCAACAACAAAAAATAATAATAAAAAGAAAGAAAATTAACATTTACGTTAACGTAAAAAATACATTATACACGGACATAGAAAAAAAAAAGAGGCATACAAGAGGCTATGAACAGAATAAAAGTTGCATAACACACTCGCAAGGGCATCTATACACATGTATGTATGTATATTTAATGGAGACAAAAAATAATACGAAGTATCGAATTGCGTATGTAATTGAAACAAAACAAAACAAACCTATGAACACTGTAATGTCGTTGAACTGGTTATTAAAGATGTCATTGTTACCGAAGAATAATTGGTGATATTTATTTCCTCGTTGCCTATTCTCATTTTTTTAAATGTAAGGTCATTTCAGGGTGATATGGCAACGAACGGAAAACGGGAGATACAGCTTCGAAGAAAATTAATCAAATTGACTGTAAATTGATAGTATGCAAGTCTATAAACATTAATGTTGAGTACTTCGTGCAAAAGATTCAACAAATTTGACTCATGAATTGTGGTGGCGATATTTTAAAAAATTGTCGATTGGCCATATCACCCGACTTCGTCCATCAACACCTCAGGAATCATTTTAAAAAAAGATCAAATACTTTCATAAGGCTACTCTGAGAGAAGAAGAATCTGATAGAAGTGACCATAAATCTGGTAAAAAGTGACAGAACTTTCAGGTATATCGAAACTACGGTGAAAAACAGAATGATAGCTACATCATTCGGCACGCTATTTAGTCGCGACTTTCGAACTGCTTATATATTTGTACAAAAAAAAGGAAAATCCAAACGGTTTCAAAACGATCGCTCTCCGCTCGTTTCATCCCGATTTATCGCAAGTGAGTTCAGCATTTGCATAAGAGAGTAGAGTGGGTTGTTGCGGGGTGCGAGAGAACAAATCCTGTCAGGCATAATCGAGCGTGAGACGCGTAGAAGTACGGTGCGGTGTCGTACGCCGATTAATCCGTAACCCGATAGCCTTCTCTCGCGTGTTTACTTTACTCGTGTGGCTCCGATCGCGCGTTCACTTGCAGTGAAAACTTTGCTAAGAGGCTTAGAGGCGGCTCTTCCACTCGGCATCGACACACCGCCGGTGGCGTCCAATCCCCATGAATATTCGATTGCTCGGACGCAAATCGATTCACCGCGCAAATCGATATCCGAGCTACGAAGACATGCTCAATAGCTTCTCCGATCGGCAAGACGCGTCCCTCTTTCACGGAAAATTGCACCAAACAAGAATTCTTCACACGTACCGAAGGGCCTTTATATTCTACTTTATAGGGGGTTTAAGTGGCAAATGTGGCGGCCGATTTAACACGGAAACGCGGCCATGGAGAAACGGTGGTCCATATTCGCCGTTTTAACCATCTAACCCTACTGCAGCGCAAATTTAGCATCCCGAAGAATTTTTCATGAGTCCACGACCTATCCTTGTTGAATAAAACACTCGAGCAAAAATAACGCCCTAGCCTATGTAGAGACTCCGACGACGATAACTTGTCCGAGCCCACGCTTAGTCGACCACCTTCGTTATCCGTCGCGTGACACGTTACATATATAAAACGCCGCGAAAATCATGTCACATAGCGTATGGAAAATTCAATGAGTCGTTTAAAAATTGATGACAGAATCACCCTCGGACGCCCTGCCGGTCAGGCAACCCTATATCGCCCTATCGCATATCAAATACGAACGAAACAAAAAAAGGTCAGGGCCGTTGCCTGCCGATGACAATTATTATACAGACCGGGTACGTCGAGTGCTCACCGGCAAAGCACCGACGAAACCCACTGCTTTGTCGAAGTTCAAGCACCTCATAGCCGGGTTCATAATTCTCGAAGGGGTCGGTCCACTCGAAGATACGCCATTCGGTCGATGGTATAATGTATGAATATATCCAAGGGTACCGACATAAGTCCCCCGATGTACGGACAACGATATACCGGCAAGTATCTGAAACGGAACTCGCCAGACCAGAGTACAATATTTCGTGCTGCTGAAAGGGGTGCAAGTGTCACTTAACCGTCAGGTATACATCGTCGTTTCGCAAGAGACACGTGTCGGTCGAAGAATTTTGCGTGTAATGAAAGAAAAAAAAATTTACCGGAGAGGCTTATCGGACGAAAGATTGGAGATACCTTCGGCGGGGGTTGAAAGTTGCGAACCAAGAGAGAAGCGGTCGCACTATGAGGAGTAAAACGGAGAGAGATATGACCGAGGGGGAGGGGGTTGGAAGGGGGAAGGAGGAAGTACTAGAATTTCTGTGGGTCCCAGTGTCAACGTAACCCCATCAAAGTGTAATAATATTTATATTAGGGCGCGGTTCGCGACGAGGGTGGATAGGCAAGCACGGGGGGTTGATTCTGGTAACCGTCGAAGCGGTGCGAGAGAGTCGAATATTTCGAGGGGGGTGAGCTCTTATGCTGCTGTCACGGACATCGTGCCGTATATACATATATATATGTATATGTATATATAGTATACGGTATGGTATGTACGATGTTCCCTGTACAACGTAGTAGGATCGTATACCGGGTGTCCTGGTAACACCCTAACGACCGTCACGAATGTGCCAAAACGATCGTACGCCGTTGAGGATGGGGTACGGCAACCAGTGGGGCCTTCGACTAGCGGGAACAGTTAACAGGGCAGAGCGAAGATCGAGATCTCGATTGTTCACGGCTAGGCATAAATCTTTGTTGGATCGAGATATTCGAAGCTTGTGGTTGGATTACCACGTCTGGTGCGATGATCGCGGGGTTATTACAGGCACTTATATTATCTCGGCACACAGACACTAAGTATCTCAGCGTCCGATATTAGCTCCCGGACTCTTGCATAATATACAACTGGGGGGAGCAAATGACAATGTACAGCTGTCGGTGCAACGACGGTCTCAAGGTTAGACACAAATGGGACGCGCTTCAGATTGTCGAAAACACGAAAATTAAGGAGGTTGGAGCGCTTTATCCTAGTCAAATGAGGTCTACAATTTTAATGTCGTTTATACAAACTTTCACGCATCTATTGATTATAGTGGTTGGTTGTTTGCATTAGAGCAGGGGTCCTTAATTTAGAAAAACATTCATTGCAAGGGATTTTCAAAAATATCAATTGTTTTGTGCTAATTTTCGAAAAGGTACAAATTCGTTAAATTTTTTCAGGATGCTCTGCAAACTTACCGTCTAGATATTCGATAGTACTTGCCTCTATGAACTCCATAATAAAAAAGCACAACCTTTTTTTGTCTCGCTAGTAATAGCAGTATTTTCCATGCAATAGTCGGACGGAATGCCTCCAACTTTTGTCAAAATTATTACTAAAATGTTGTACAATCATATTTGTTCGATTAAACGATTTTCTATCTCGTTTAAAAAATATTTTAAATTTCCTTCAGGCCATTGCCATCGGCCAATTTTTTCTTCTTCTTAACTTCCAAGGTCTTGTGATCGTGAGCCCAAGGCTACGGGAATGCGTGGCAAGTTTTCAATATCGTACCGTACTACCGTGCCGAGCTCGATAGCGTACGTAAATTTCATTAACGAGTTCTTTGCGTGTTTCTAAAAATAGTAAACATATGTTATTACGGGTGTGCATTGAGGATCGAGTAGGCTAATCGCGTTAATGAATCCTGAAATCGATGACGACGTGAGATAGTCATTGGGCTTGGTGTTGGGCTCGGTGGGCCGCCGACAAGAGAACCCTGGTAATCTCTAAATCCGATTATTCGCCTCATCGGTCCTCGACAACACAACGTCCGCTGCCACCCCTCCCCCAATCACTCAATCAATGTTTTCTTTTTATCCCACGCTTCTTTCACTTTTTCTTCTACCTTCTCGTCCACCGTCTTTTTTTATTCCTTTTATACGCTCTCGTGCCGAACCTCACTCTTACGATGTGCTTTTACCGTCCGTTTCGCTGTACGGCCTTCTCCCTTTTCGCGCAAGGCAACAGTCTATTCGGCAAACTTGGGATCTTGGATGCTTCTCGCCGGGCGCAGGAACTTTTCTTTCTCCAAAAAAACATAGATACGACGACGAGAATCGCCTAACTATGATCGAATACCTGCAAGAATTAGCTCGGCAAGGAGTTTGAATTTGACGATATCGAATCAGCTCGATGGATCTCGGAGCCTTTCGCAATCCCCCGAGACACGACGTTTGCCGACACCCTCGAGGAATCCGAGTAAGCTGTCGGTTCGAATCTCGTCGGACGAGCCGAAAGTCCCGAAGTCGTCCGTGCTACCGTCAATTAATCGCGCCTGGCCAATCTCGAAGGGTCCGGACGAGCCGGGGGAATCGGAGAAGAAGAGAATGAAGAAGAAGGAGCAGAAGAAGAGGAAGAAAAAGAAGATAAATAGATGGAGAGGAAAGGGACACGTTGTACCAGTGAAGCTCACATCCGGGCCGATGAAGAGAGGCCGAGGAAGCTAATCTCGTTCACCCTGTTACTACACTGGACTAAACTCCCCCCGCGCCTTTCCTCTTCAGCACCACTCGTTAGATTTACGGAATTCCAGCATAGCAGCTTTTGCTTCGCAACGAGCAGAGCGTCGATTCGATTTGTCGGACAGTTTGCTTCGCATCCGGCAGTCTTCGTACTTCGGATCTTTCGGATATGAGGAACTTCTACTATCCTACAAACGTGTTACCTCTGCACTCCTCGGCTTTCTGGCAACACCCGTACCAAACTAGCGACTTTATCGGAAAGTTCTTTCGAACTCTGATGGTGAACAAAATTGGCGAGCTCGGGTAGAGAGCAGTTTTACTGTTACCGATTTTTCATAAAATGTCAGTTTTCGATAAATTGTTTGTAAACGTTTATGTGAGTGTTCATGTGAGGAGGCGAAAACAGGGCGAACGGACAAACAATAATCGAAGACATTGATTTATGTGTATAGAGATGTGTTCGATCTCGCAATGTATTCGATTGACTTATTCCTTAGACGGCAGTAACATGTTTTTTTGTATCTAAACACTGTCGACACGACGACGTGACGCAGAAAGGAATTTGAAGGATTGTCCGATTCGTTATTCCACAGCGTTTCAATCAATTATTGTTTGTCGTTTAATATTTCCGGTCGGACGAGATACGGCGTAGCATCGTGACGATGGAGGAGGAGGTGTACTAGTACTAGTGGTCGGGCGAATTCGATAATTACAAAGGGCAACACGTCTCTCGGTGCACGAGGGTGATTTCCGGAGGTTGGGGTGTCCGGGAACCGAAGGCAAAAGGGAATGAAGGAGAGAGAGAGAATGGGAGACAAGCTCAGAGGGAGTTTGATCCAAGGCCAGAGGCGAATCGCGTGAATAAATAACTATTTTGGGGTGCGTAGCCATGGAGACAGGAAAGCTGGCTCTCACTCCGAACCATCCGACCACTGCAACCTCACCGACTCTGACTGACTGACAATGTCGCGATTGCAAAGCTCCCTCCCCCCCCCCGAAGCAACGCGTTCATTTGCAGAGTGTCCTACCTATGATGTTCTCCTATGTCACACCGTTGATCTTATGGAGGTTGGAGCGCTTCACACTAATCAAATGAGTGCAACATTTTTTACGTCGTATATACAAACAGATTTAGAAAAATATTAACTGGCTTGTGCTTATTTTCGATAAGGTACAGTCCAGTTTTTTAAAAGAATAATTCGCTCGGGTTTGATGTATTGTGGCTCATTGGTTTCATTTATTATTATAGTAATCAGTTTTATTGAACGGTCAACAAATTAATTATCACCGTCTTTATCTGACAGTAGAACAGGCGCAAATAATTTGGTTTTCCTCAAAAGACTTGACAAAAAAAAAAAATGGATTAATTTTCGTTACCGACTGAATGGCCTTAAGATGCATCAGCACAACGTCCGCGGAAATCGTTCGCACGGTTTGCGGATATCGGTCTTGATGATACGTAATCGATACCAATGCCCGCAACGTTAAGCCTGGCGTAAAAAGACCGGAAGTACTCGTTAGGTCGAGCGAGCAAAGTGGATTCAGAGGAGGGAAGGATGATATCGAGATATATACGAGACGGGTTGGCGACGTTGTCCTACGTGGGGATGCTGTGCGCGTTCACCGATAATGTTCCGCGTCTATCGCATGATTTATCAAACGCGTAGCCGCCATGGGGGTGACCGGCTGGAGAAGGGCTACGTGTAAGATCTCGGAGGCGGTGACAAATTGTCGACGGGGCATTGCATAGAGAAAGAAAGCGTCGAGGCAAAAAGAGGCGATACACGAAGCCCCGCCGTACCAGATTGTCATCGTCACACCCAACACGTTGCAGTTTCTGTCACTGATACGCTCGATACGCTCGTGTAAGCTATAACTCGTGTTTTCATCGCGATTTCAAGTTGCCGGACCGTACGAGCGGGAAAGAAGAGTCCGCTGTATCGACGCGGGTTTCTCACTTGGGGTGCATCTCTACTCTCGTTCGCTCCACCGCCATCCCCACACGAAGATATATCGCCCAGCCGAATTGCTCGGCGGTTACATGACGGCGATATAACTCACAAGGACGCGAAGCACCCGATGAGTTCTCACATTACTCTTGGTCTAGCGAATATATATACTCTATATATACACGAAGAAATAAATAATTCATTGTGACGGGGCAGTCTCGTCAACTCGGGGAAACAAACAATAGAACGGAAATGGTACAAGGCACCTGCGACATGTACCGCGAGCAACATCAATCATCGTCTCTAGTTCGTCCCACGACAAGTTTGTCGATCGAAGAAGAAAAAACAAGAAACAAAAAACAAAAGAAAAAAAAACAGGAACATGGGAAGAAAATTTCTAGACACGAACGATAACATTCGTGACTTCTGCGTGTAAAAAAAAAGCGAAGAGCAATCAGAAGAATTCTTAATTATTGGGTCATGATGTCGATTGTTTTTTTTTTTCTTATTTTTCTATTGGACGTCCAATAAACGACGAGTGGAAAACGTCGCGTGTCTCCCCGCCAAGCTATAGGATAGGATCGATATTGAATAAACTAACGAAACTACCGAGTTCATTGAACTTGAATGTCCCTTTTTGTTGTTATTATTATTTCTTTTTTTTGCGCCAGTCTGGTTGATGGTATGAAAAAGTTGCGGGTATGGTACGAAGGTGAGTGGGAGCGAAAGAGAACCACGAAGCCTAAAGACAGGATCCACTTAAAAGCTGCCGTCGAGCACGTGGCTGTGCTCACCCCTCGACCACGACAATTCGCGTGCCCTATCTTGGCCTGGTAGCCCCGAGGCTGGCCGCACCCCTCTCAACGACGAAGACGATGAAGAGACCAGGATAACCGCGCTCCTACGAGGACGTCGGTGCGGTGAGGATGTGGGGACGCGCAACAAACGCGAATCGTGTAAGGGGTCGACGAGGAAAAGATAAAATGAGATCGTGTCTCGTTGCCCTGGGGCGGTAAGACGAAGGAGAAAAGAAATTGGTACATCGTGCGGGAACAATGCGAGGACTATAGGACGACGATGCCGCTGCTGATTCCACTGGCGATCGTGCCGAGTCGCCCTTCCGGGAGTACTTACGTTGCGGAAAAAAGCGGCTCTCTACTCACGCAGTCGATTGACCATCGGCCCTGATGCTTCGGTCTTGTCGATACCTTTTACGACTATTTATAATTTTTTTTTTATTTGCAAGTGTTTTCATCGCTGAATCTCTCCAGAATACTTTGCAAGAATATTTGTTTTGTTTGTGTTGGCGTGAATATTTTTTGAATAAAATATTGAGGTACTCGAATCGCACGCAAATGAATGCCGGTCGAAAAAAGAACTGGCAAACCGATGAAAAATAATGTCTAAAATGTGGATCTCGTTCGACCAAGTAAAATGTCGGCTGTGTTGAGAGTGTCGAAAAAAATTAGGGACATTGTTCGAGGCACGTAAAGCTGCGCGTTCGCGGAAGAACAAAAACCCCGTGTCTGATGTTTGCTTCCGCTGATTCCACCGGCGAAGAGTTTCCGGCGAGTCTCTACATACACCGGAGATCGTACGTGACGGTGAAAAAGTTACTGCGGGGGTGGCCTTGGCAGCTACACTTTGACGCACCACCGCCGAAAGTACGCTATCACACTTTTTGTGATAACATATATCTGGCGTGTGTGTGTGTACTCGTCGCCTGGAATAGAAGAAAAAAGCAGGAAGGGATGCACCGAGACTGCAAGGACACGTCGACGAGAGGGATGAGAATTTCATGCAGAGGTGGGAGAGGAAAGAACGAGAAAAGGGTGGAATTGGGGCCGAGAAGCGAAGAAACGCGGAGGAGAGGAAGGAACACGAACTCAAGTTTTTCCAGACAAAGGCCTCGCTGGGAGGAGGCTCTCGAGTGGCCGTCGCTTGCGGCATTGTTGCCCTTTACCCTTCGTTCTCGTGGCTCCTCGTTGAGCGAGCGAGAGTAGGAGTCCGAAACACAGGGGTTGCTCGGAGATTTTCAAGCCACAAACTTAACGGTGAGCCTGCACACGGCTACGATGCTTCTGTCCCTGTAACAGCAGCATACTGCACGCGAGACCGGGAACCGAGAATAATAGAGAATGGCGGTAGGTTGCGCTCTCGGATAAAACACTCCGACCGGACGGAAACGGAAGTGCGGTCGTTTGACACTTTCCTGACAATCCCAGCACGCGCCTTGGCTACACGGTGCGCGTTCACCCCTTGGTAATCTTCGTTGGTTGAGCTCTACTCTTCGCTGTTACTTCGGGCAGACCGAATCATGATTTTTTACACTCCGGTCCCGAATTTTTTTGGAAGCAAGGTCACTAGACCGACATTCTGTTTTGTGAATTATAAATATGCTCGCACTCTAATTTTGTCAGTCACATTTTGGCCTCTTTAAGGTTCCCAGCGTCAAATTTGACTTCGGCCATGAACAAACATGAAAAAAGGTTGCCTTAAATTCAACAAACATTTCTAGTCCGCGAAAGGCCGTGGATATTTTTCTCATCAATCTACAATACATTTTTTTATAAAGAAACCGTACTTTTGGCATTAAAAAAATCTTAAAAAATCAAGAAAAAAATAAAATAAAATTTATGGTTGTTTGGGAATTTTTTGAATTGCTTGTCAAATGTAAAAACCATTTTTTACTATGTACACAGTGAACAAATATAACGTCTGTAAGATAAGACAATCAAAATCGGTTTCACACCTGTACAATTCGTGCGAAGCTTCGGCGACTGACTCGAATATTGGGCGCATAGAGTCTTAGATAGCTGATAGTCGTGATCCTATGAATAAAGTAAGAAGTTACAAGTGTCGCCAAGATTTCCCCACAGTTCGCCTTCACATTCATGGCACGGTGCTGGGTGTACTCATATCCGAGTAGCCACCAGCAGCAAACTGCCACGAAATCCCAGAGCAATAAACCTTCCCGCCCCTCAGCCTGTCCCGAGTCTAGCTCCAGTGCTTAGACGTTATGATATCGCTTCCTCCAGGACAACGGCGCAGACGAGAAAGAGCGTTTCAGGCCCCATGTTGCTTAACGGGTATCCTCTTGGTCATAAAACGGCATTAGCACGTCCCCCATATGTTGCGAAAGAAGCGCAATTTATTTCTATGTCCCGAGGCACGGCAAACGCGCGATGTGCGGTGGACGGGACGTTTCGCCCAGAGACAACACCATCAACGTCGAAACTTCGAAGCTGCTCTGCTCTTCGCGCGTAGATTTTCCTAGAAAAAAAAATGACGCTCCTGCCGAATGGATCACCAGTGACTTCGACTTCACAGCTATAAATTTCGCCAGCTAAATCCTCGAATGGGAAGGTCGAATGGAGCGGCGATGATCGAGAGAACGATCTCGAGACTGGACGTCGTAAATCAACTACGGAATATCCGTCGGGGTGTGTTGTCTCCCATAGCTAAAGGACTCATGGCCCGGAGATGTCAGTCAAGGAAGTTCCGTCGATTTTATCGTTCTCGACCTCGACCAAAAAAGCCCTGGACGTTCCACGCGTGTGGACGTTCACACGGGACGCCTTAATAAAGTCATTTACGAGCTACGCACGGTGCTTCCATGTCGTTCATTTTCATCGACCCTTCTTATCCGCCCACTATGAAACACCACCATACGGGAACTTTTATACATTAATATGTTAGAAGCTATATCGTGGTTGCGATGAGAAAAAGTCATATTGGGTGACCATCTGTACTGTTGTATATTCTGTACGCTTGCATTTTTTTTTGCCTGTGCCCACGAAAAATATTTAAATATTTCTCTACTTTCTCTATTTTCTATATATTTTTTCTATTTTTTTGTTCATTTTTCTTTTGTTATTCTTGTCGCTACAGACTTTTGTTCCTCGTAATATTCTATGTTATTGGTTTTATTATCGTCACTAGTAACTACATTTTGTTGTTTCTATTTCTATTTTTATTTTATAACTTTTTAATAAGTGAATAGTCATGGGTAACCAACGCATTATTGTCATTGACGAGTTTGGTCGATATTTTTTTTATTGCTCCGTAAATCGGACCTTGCCCGTTAAAAGTTAAATCAATTAATGAATAATGAAATATTAATTTCAGTGCATCATAATAACTTTTATGATTACTTCAGCCTCCGTGAGCCGCTGTCCTCAAATATAAATTTCGCGGAACTGCATCCATTATGAACAGTGAGCTCTCTCTCTCTCTCTCTCTCTCTCTCACTCTCTCTTTCTCTCAAGATTCACATTGAAGTCGGCGGTGGCTGTAATAAGGGGTTGAAACTTTCTTTTATGGAGCGTATAAAAAAGCCACGGACGTGACGGGGCCGAAGCGAATAAAAGAGATTGCGAGCTCCGTGTGGAGACGCTGTACCCGGACGCGTTGCCTCAGCATCCCCGCATCGCTAAAAGCAGCGGCGGTGTTCTCTTTCTTATATTTTTTTTACACACTGTTCGATCGTAGCTCGAAGGAGCTCGGAGAGAGCAGAGTGTGAGACAGTCGTTCCTGCATGGCACCCTCGCAAACTCGTATGGGCAATCGCGCAGCCCCTGGGCCGCCAGGGTGGTCGCACAGTAACGACACGTCGTCAGTTAATCAAGCCATTTCGCTTCTACGGGATCGGAATGGGGATTTGGCTCTCCACTTCTTCCCCTCCTTTTTCTTCTTCACACTTTTGCTATAGCCATGGATTTTCTCACTTTGCGCCATTCAGTTTCATGCAATAAGCACAGTAGCGCTGCTCACGGCCAGTTTTGGCAAAACTGGTGCAACTGTTCTTCTCTCGACAGGAATTTTTTTTAACGCACCCTATAGTGAAGTTAGATTACACTGGTTCAAATATTTGTTTGATCCTAACAAGTTTACTTCAATGAAATAAATATATTTATCAAAGTTGCAAACAGTTTACGTTTCTTTTTTTTAAGGATGTACTTTAATGAGAGAAATATTTTTTTCGGCGTAGCAACGAGCTTACTTTTTTCTCCTTTTTTTTTTAAGGAACGTATTTTTATTTTTCACGCGCGTGTGTCTGGAAGTACCCTAAATTGCTCAGGTACTTCTCTCGTATTCATCTCACGCTCTTCGACTCGATATATTTATCCGCCTCATGTTTTTCTCGTCCATTTTCGGTTCCCCAAGCACTGTACACATATCCATCTTAATCTCATCGGGGTAGCATAGCCCGAAAGATTTAACGATTATGAAACGTTAGTATTCAAATCGCGGATTTCAAGGATTCCATAAAATAATAGTACTATACTGAAAGAGGGATCTCGAAAAAACTACCAAGTCATGCGATATGTGAATTTTTCACAGAGGCCGTTTCCCCAACCCATATGGTGATTTTTACTACAAGGCTGGTTGGCAAAATTTGGCGTATTCTCGCTAAAAATGTTGTGGATAAAACTAAGAATTTCGTGGATTAAAACTGAAAATTCCATGGATTAAAACTGAAAATTCCGTGGATTAAAACTGAGAATTTCGTCGATCAAATTTGTATGCATGTTTACATGAAACAAAAATTTGAACCCAATTTGAAACCCAAAATAAGGGGTTTGTGATTGCGAGACCATCAATTACTATATTTTTGGTAAGACCAACTTATATTGTAGACAAAATTAGGGGATATTCGGGTAATATCTGCAATAGTGAAAATGACCGTATTTTCTAGCAAAATGCGTTAAGTTTAATAGGAATGTGTGCCAGGATGTCGCTGTAGTTCCTATATACTTGAAAGTTCCGACGGTTTTTACCGTCATAGATAGATAGATTTATTGTCATTTCTTTCAGATTCTCCTTATCAGATTCTTAACGTCTTACTGATTGACCGTTCGCTTTCTCAGTCTTCGAACTAAACCCCCTTCTCTTTCTATTTTATCGACGATGCAAACTCTCGATAAATCTTTTCACGAAAAAGAAAAGAATTTAAAACACATCGTGTGCACGGGAGTTCGAAGGATCAGGTCGTTAACGGGACGGTCGAGCGTATGCCGGTGGGGCTTTGCGACAGCCATTCCAGGCCATCAACTCCATGGGGGAAGTTCGAAAGTCACTTCATTGAAAAGAAACAAAAAAAGGAACATCATGGAAGATAATCTCATTTCGCGAGGATCTCATGCGTCGAGGCGCACGCTATCTTTTCGAACTTGTATCCGCCGTGCCGAGGATTACGACCGGTTCTGCGTGGCTTTTCCTCTATTTAATAATCTTCGAAGCCTCATTAAATCGCACCGAATACGAACCATTAATAAATATCCATCGTCAGAGTCGCGACCATGAGCTTCGGTATCGTTTCCCGTTTATCGCCGCGGATCTCAGTTCATCGGACATTCGTTGCCGTTTCGAATTACGAAATTTATGCATCAAAGAAAGTTTCTTATTGTTAAATAATTCACGAGCGATGAGTCGCAAAAGTTCGAGTCTACGAAATAAAGAAGGCCATGCAGATGGAAGATTTCATCTGCGTCCCGCTCGCAAAAAAAATTTTACAACCCGGAAGCTGATCAAGACTAATCGACCAATACGACATGTCTCTTGACATACGATGTGTAGAAAGTAGTGATAAAGTAATAATTCTGTACGGGCATGTGTGATCCCCGGGTTAATTGCAGTCGGGTTTAGTCCACATTGGCAAACAACCGCCGATGCTGATCGTCTCGCAACGCTAATAAGAGTTCTTGTTCTCTTAATAGTTTTTTTTTCAAAGACATCTTCATTGAACTGGCATGATCGGAACGCTGACTGTGATCGCTGTGAGCGCGGCTTCGATCAAACACTCTGATTGCTCGTCAGGTGCGACATTGATCGCACAAACGCAATAAAAGCTTTACCTCACGGCTTCGAGAGAAGGTTCATTCTAGCAAGTTACTATAGTTAATTAACAAACTTGCCGTTTGTGCGTTTGACACCCTAACCGATCCCATAAAGCGCGCTCGGTACCGAAGCCACTGAGGCGAATTGTTAACGAACCAATCGCTTTGCTGTCGCTCAGCAGATTTTTTCAAGACTCTTTTACGCACAAAACATTCTCGGTAGAACTCCCATTTTCACACCTTGTGCAATAAAATGATGTACGATTCTCGTACGAAAACGTTTTCGTACGAAAATCGTTCTCATTTTGTTTCTCGTTTTCTTACCTCGTGTGATTGCAACAATCATCTTCGGCGCATGCTGCAAACTCACACTCGTCAGAAAAAGTTTTTCGCACTAGTATCGTAATGTACTGAAGAATTGCAACAACGCCCGTTACGTTTAAATAAGAACAGCGAACACAGAACAAGAAAAACGCGAGCTGAAGGACCTCGGTCGATGGCTCGTTGGCATTTTATTTTATGATTATCTACGCTATCCTTTAAATGACTCGCTCTGTACCGATATTCTATTCCTATTCTTTGTAACTTTATTTCAATAATCGCACTTACTGCTACTAAGACATTCTCCACTCATCACAGATTTTTTTTTCGGATTTAGCATAAGGCTGTTACAGCACAAATTGATACAGATTTTGAAGAGCTGGAACATAAAAAAAGATAAACGCCAAAAATACAATCCTGAACTATAACATTTTCATATTGTACGTGATCATTTATCCAAGGTAGAATTTTCGCTTAAAGTCTGAGAGACGATGAATGGAATGCTGTTTACACGCATCGGTCAATCCGAAAGCGACGAGACGTACATAGAGTGGCTATCGCTGTTCCGCGACTGCTTTCTCCAATGTGTCGCCTTCCTTGATTCGACCTGCTCGGGTCAATCGTTCCGGATCGTTTCAAACGTGGAACGGACAATGCTTTCCTCCCTCCTTTTGTCATTGAAATATCTCTCGTGCGAATCCCCGGGAAGGAAGGGACCTCTGCAATTTCCGGCAGGCTAGTTTAACGTCGAGGAACACGCCACTGGAGCGAACGGCACAACGCACCCGACGAAGGGACAAGCTCGCGACTATCATCCCAGCAGAGATGAAAGCGAGCGAGACCGATACATGTGAAAAGTGTAACGACGAAGAGAGCCGGGCGAGGAGAGGAGAGAAGATCCGCGGGACGGGGCGTTCGACGAAGCAGGTTTTCAACCTCCACCCCCGGTGAATGCCCGGCCACCCTCGTAATCCCCCGACTCTGAAAGCCTCGTTTAATATTTATGATTTATTTCGGTTTAATTCGACGTGCAAACGAGAGCGGGATTTGAATTCCCGAGCCTTTCGGGAGAATGAGAGAAACGGAGACTGCGTTGGGAGAAATGGCAAAACACCCTCGATGTTTGCGAATGAAATGAATTCTCCTGAAACTTTCTTTTTTCAACTATGGCCGACTATTTATTTGGCTCGAAGAACAATTAATTAAATATATACTTTTTCCAGCCGATGGTTGAATTTTTGTTATTTACTATGGTGGAATAAAAGGTAGTGTGAAAGGTCCCATCAACGGAGCGCAAATGCGTCAAAAGTTATTTAGTGATTTGTGATGATATATCACGTGACTGGAGAAAAGTTTTAAGTCCTCATAGAGGCAGTTTTGGTTTCCATGAATAGTTCTAGTATCCGATGGACAAGTATACTTCATCACGCAATGCTTCGTAATGAACCTTTAAAAACGAGGAGGCAATGTGCCAATCCATTTGCGATATTTTTCTTCCTTGTTCCATGATGAATAGGGGACGAATAGGGGAGCAATGTTGAAGCGATGAAGCGCTCAGACGGACAAAATTGCAACTAGCAATAGGCAACAGAAATGAGCTTTTCGTTACTGTATGATGCGCGCTTCCCTCGACTGGGCAGGGCACACGGCATTAAGAGCTTCGCCCGCAGACCGAAAATCCGCTGCAGATTCCATCTGTCAGTGTCCAAGGTTGTTCACGCCCTTGCAAGAAACTTCTAGCCGCGAAACGAGATACAGAGGCGTGTAAGACATCCAGAAAGGGAAACCGACCTGGGGTGAACTGAGTGCGAAACTACCCAACATAATTACGAAAAGTAGTTTTCCCCCAATGAAGCATTTCCATTACGCAGCTGACACTACACATAGTATATGAGAATAGCTCTGGATCAACATTCTCAGGAACTTTTCCCTTTTTCGTGACATTTCGATAAGCCTCCACATCCAAATGCAACTTAACTGCCATTCAACTCCCCGAGATAAAATTATCAATCTACAATCATTTTATGTCTCACATATTCCTAAAAAATTGTTCATAAAAGTTTTGGGAAATTATTTGTGATTTTGTTTTTCGTTTCGTAATATTGAGCCGTAGTACGTCATGACAAAAACAATGTGTTACTGTAGCAGGATAATTTTCCCCGTATCAATTAGGTAAACTCGTTACAATAACAAAACTCTTTCTGTCACATCAAATGTTTTCTCCGCCTTGAAGTCACTGGGTTCGGTTCGGACTCTTACTTTGGATAATATAGAACGAGAGAGAGTGTTGAGCTGGTGCGAATGTCACAGGGAGAAGCTAGTTACACGGGTATGATTTCTGAACGCGACACTGGAGAACAAGGTCAGGAACAGACGACAAGCGTTGTACCTCTTCGTTAATTAGAGAACCGTGGAGATTAGCTTTGTTCACTGTCTTGACGTTTACCTTCAAGAACCTTGGGTCCAAGGTAACCGTGAGAAATTTTTTATGGTGACTTTTAAGACGATCTTGCTCACGATAGTAGCTGCGATGATTTTCTTGAATCTCCTTCAGCTCGATGTACAGCCAGGTAGAGAGCGCATCATTAATATTAAAGACACGACAATGACGCTCTCCGTTTTGTTTCGGCACGCGAGAAACTCGTGAGGAATCATTCATTCTCGCTCACTCTCTCTCTCTCTCTTGTATTTTTTTACCTGTCTCGCACGGGAACCATAAATAGAATAGCGGGAACGTTACTAACCAGTTTACGTCACTAAATGCGTGTCCAATTATTATTCAAGAAATAATTAAATACAGTCGTTCGTTGATTTTTCAGAGTCATTAATCTTCTCTGGAAGAATCTCTCTCGTGCTTTTGTTTTCTTGTTTTTTGCACGTGATAATTTTTTTCACAAATAATTCCGAATTTACGAAACCAAACAATCATCAAGTATAGTTCAACGTTTTTTCTCCCCGATGTATGTATTTTTATTTTATTTTTTTGCGAAGACGAAGATTAAACTTAAGAATTGCTAGAACTTTTTTCACACGCGGAGTTTCTCCCTGTTTCAAGATGAAATATCATCGGTTTTAAGGGGGCAACTTTTGATTCAATGGAGCTACGGAGATTCCGGACAATTGTTCGTTGATTTTTCAGCATCATTAATCTTTTCGGAATGAATCTCTCTCGTCCTTTTATATTCTTGTTTTTTGTACGTAATAGTTTTTTTTTCTTCTTGTTTTCACAAATAATCCCGAATTTATGAAAGCAGCCAATCATCAAACATATTCCAACCTTTTTTCCCTCGATTTGATTTTCGTGCGAAAACGAAGTTTGAATTTAAGAATTGCTAGATCCTTTTTCAAGATGGAATATTTTGAGTTTTAAGGGAGGCACTTTTGATGCAAAGGAGCTACGGATATTCCGGACAATTGTTATGCTACAAGCTTAGCGAAAGCGTAACAACGATAGTTGGTGTGTGCTCGTGGATCCAGCAAGCGTCTCGTCATTGTTCGAACGACAATGCAGAACGTACACAGAGAGGGATAATAGAGGAAGAGCGTTCCCAACCCCGAAGTTCCTTCGTCACCCCTGCGAGACGCGACGTCGTTGGCGCGCGTCCGTTTCGCGAAGCGTGGCGTTCCCGGCGAATTACCCCTTGTATTAACTCGGATAATTGAGATTTATTAATACAGAGGCCGGTCGGTGGCCCACGCTCGTTTCCTCTTCCTATGGCCACTATAATAATACCGACCGCTACCAGTCTGCACCCCTGTCCAGTTCAGCCCCCGTTCTCCGCGCTCCTCCGTACGACCAGCAGCACTACGGGGGCGGATTTTCGCGTAATAATATTATTATATTACATCCCTGCATGCCTCGCTTGCCACCACCACTGGAATTCTTCTAAATGGCCTTACCACCGGCGTTACGGTGATAAATCTTAATACAACGGCGTTAATGCAACCGACGAAGAAGCGCACGAGGTTAATAAAGAGGGCGTGCCATTTTTCTTGATCCCATGACCATTATTCTTCTAACACCCTCGAGAACATTTTTTTTTTTAATACAAATATCATCAATTTTTTAGGAACTACAATATTGAAATTGATGACGTTGATAACCTGAGATTGAGGCTGCTTGACCTATTTTTTAAATTCGCATTACAATTTTTATTTCTATCGCAATATCGCTTTTGACATACAGAGAGAGATGGCATGTAACTGCCAATAAAAAAATGCCTACACCACTGGCCAATTCCATACGATAAGTCTGCAGCTTTTCGAGATCGTGTCAACCCGTCACGGGCTCTCCCATCAATGTTATCTACATCAAACTGCGCGGTATTTTTTTGTTCAAAAGAATGTTTTAAGTTTACCGTGACAAATACTTTGTGCAAGAGAATGTCGTGCTCGGGAGACACATATCAACGAAATATATGAAGGAATTTTGGATCAAGTTAACGAGGAAGCTTCGAGTGAATTTAGGGGATTGTGATTTCGCGGTGTTTCTGCGAAATCAGAGTCCGGGATCTTAAGTCCCGTTAGCGTTGGGCGGATCTGCACTGCGGGAAGAACATCATCCCCTCAAGGACGAAAACGTGCCCTCGTGCCGATCCGTCATCGGAACGTTTAATGAAAGTCGCGCCCGTTTCGTTGGGCCCTCTCGCTTTCTCGTAGATAGACCAGGATGGGCTTAAGACGCCATCAGGAGCAAAAGCGATATTAAACCCTCCTGTGGCTTACCCTGTCGCAACTTCGACTTCCTCTCTTACCCGCGTTATCCTATCGCTCCTCGCTAGAATCTCGTTATCCTGCGGTTCCAACATCGTACCGACATTGCCAGCCATCCACGGAGGAGAAATCGATTCTCAAGATCGAGGATTCAACGATTGACTTCCGGTGCGGATCTGAATCTGGCGTATGTCTTTGAAAGCGAACGACACCTAATTACGCGGATGGCAATTGTTCTGCGTGAAGAAAAAATATCTAAATCGTCCGTAATTTCATCCCTTTCGTTTGACGGCAACAACCTGATGCCGACAACTGATATGATATAAAATGGGCGAGTCGTGATTACGTTAGCAACTTTTGTCAGTGCGCATAATGCGAAACTCTACACTGAGAAAAGGATCTGAGAAAAACTACGAAATCATATGATAAATATCGACCAGGCAACATGATACAGCAGTGCCACGACTAGAGATATGTGAAATTTTCACAGGGGCTATATTAGTTTTTACTCAACTCATAATAAAACTGAGAATTTCGTCGACAAAATTTTTTTTATCTGCGTATACATTAAAAAAATTTGATTGTCATAATATGCCGGTATAATCTATAAACCTAAAATGCACGGTTCGCGATCGCGACGCCACCGATTACTATATTTTCTAGATAGCCAAAATTACCATATTTTGTAGCAGAATCTGCTAAGTTTAATACGAATGTCTGCCAGGACGTAGTTGTAGTTCCCATATACTTAAAAATTCTGGCGTTTTTTACCAGCTTTATGGCAATTTCTATCAGATCCTTCTCTCAGTGTCCCTAAGCGTGTGGATACAACGTTTTATCATGTTTCACTATACGAGAACGGAGCATAGGAATATGCGCCAATTAAACTAAAGGAAGTTCCCCTGACCTGTCTCTAAGATTGTCTTCGGTGGATCTCTCTACCTGGAATAAACGCGTATCTCTCGTAATCTCTACCTGGAATTTCTCGTTATTTCCTGCCACGAGGAAATGAACGGTGTCGCGACTCTTAGAATTCGGTCCTCTATCTCGCCGGGTATCGGTGATGGCTACGTGATTAGTCTCTGTAGGAAGCCCATCAGCCTAGGCAAACTGTCTCCGGAAACGGTGATGGTCGTATGGCCAAAATGCCGGCACATTTACATCTCTACCACTCACAGCTCTATCAGAAAGCATCTCTCCACAAACATCTCTACGAGAGAACAAGTCTACCGGATAATAACTACCAAAAAAGACAGCTCTAACAACTCTACCGGAATACAAGGCTATGGTCTAGCCTCGTATTTCGGTAGAGTTTTATTTCCAATCTGGTAGAATTCTAATACGGTAGAGATGTTTGGGGAGAGATGTTTTCTGGTAGAGTTGTGAGTGGCAGAGATGTAAATGTGCCAAAATGCTCTGCATAAATGTTCAGGACCAGAAAACAAGAAGGAAGCTAGAATGTTCTCCCGTCGGTTATAATTAATCGTACCATGAGTGAGGACAACAATCTTGGTAGCTCACCGTCATGTGAAATACCCCGGTCGGTAATAAAACCTGTAATACATTTTTCATGCTGACAATTTTCGTTCAAAAGCAAATTCTTTCGTGAACTCGCATCGATGTTTATTCATATTTGTCCATTTTATTTTTACAGAGGGATGGCGAGACTCTGTGCTGGGCGCCCCGCGCCGGTTGTTAGTGACCCTCGGCAGCTTCTCCAGGGACAGTTCACCGTGCCCCGTCTCAGTGAGTAATTACTCCATACTATAAATAATTATAATTAATAGCCGAACGTTTTAACGCTCGGCGGAGAACAAAATTGCTCGAAACGCGTTCTCGCCTTGAACCTACTCTATTTTTTTTTCTTCCCGTATCTTTTCTTTTTCTCTTTCGAATCGTTTTCCCGAAGCTCCGAGAGATAATTCAGGATTTTCTCCACGTCCACGCTCCATTCCCCGCCCACGCACACGTGCCTCGTATGCCTCGTGCTTCTTTTTTTTTCTAATACGAAAGTTTTATAGGATCGATCAGGATTTGCGATATACCTCACCGTCCTGCCGTCTCTCCATTTCCCCTGCCCGTCGATTCTCCACCAGGTCCCAAAAGAGCGAAACTCCCAACACGTTTCTGTATCCTCCGGGCACGAGAGCCCGTTGGCAACCCTCGTCGGTGAAATGTAAATCAAACTCGACGTTACCCGCACTCACCCTCCCCCTCCGCTCTCCTACCCTTGCGCATTCCGAATTGCCAGTCGCACGAGATCTCAACGCCTCAGGGTGAAATATGTAAATGACACGCAACGCGTCGGATACGATCTCGTTACTGCAAAAGATGCGCGACGCCAATATCGCCGAGGGTAACAACTTGCAAAAATTATAAGATAAAATAAAATGCATTTTATGAATAAATGGGCCGGAAATTTGGTAAAAAAAAGTGATACAACATTTTTTTCCTCTAATGATTTTTTTCTACGAAATACCATGTTTATCGAAAAAAGTCTATGCTAAGATTTGAACTGTCTAAGCACTGTTTCGTATTTATTTATATCACAGCATAGGTGTTGCGAATATAGTAGCACGTACCATGCTGGATTGGTCCCTGGTGCAAACGTAATAATTGTAACATAATAATTAGGGCAATTCCTGTACAAAAAGTTCAGACGTCATTTCGTCATATAAATTTTTTCTCAGTGTTCGTCGATAAATCGACATTTTTTACAAGTGAAAACAGCTCAAGCCCTATACAAGCATAAACGGGGAAAGACCATTCTATACATATGACACACGTACACAACGAACAGATAAAGAAGGCAAGTTGCGAGAGTGGGAACGGGGGTGAAGACAAGGCCGACCGAGAGAGTCAGGAAGGCGAAACTACCTGCGGGAAAACTTAAAGCTCCTCGCTCTGAGCTGTTGGCTTCCCGCATCTCCCGTTTCTTCCCATCGTTGAAGAACCGTAACTTTCGTTTTCTTTTTTTTTTTTTTTTTTTTCGCGCGGCTACGAAGGGAGGGAAGGATCGTCCGGGGCTTTTCGAGTCAAGTTTCCGCTATGGCTTTTCCCTCGCACTTCTTCGGAATAAAAGCGTTCGTTCTCGTAGGAACGCGACGCGCTAGAGGCTGAGCTTGTACACCATATCGTGGACACAATCTCCCGGCGGTCTAGAAGGAACACGACTCGAAGGCGGTGTGAAGAGGAAGAATACAAGAATAAAAAAACCTGCCCGAATATTCGCGAACTGCGTACTGTAAGGTAGTCCTTGCGAATAGTGTTCACTTCGCATAAGTTTCAGAGAAATGAGAGGGAATAGCAAACACTTCTGGATGGTGTAAATATCTGAAAAAAAATCGTGCATTTTCAAGGTGCTAAAAATATTGATTTTGCATAAAATTATTCTAAAATGTTATTAACAAATTTCCGGAAGCCTAACTTTTTGTATGAAAATGATTGGTTCACTTTTCTGAATATGTATGCATTTTTTCAGATATTTAAATTCACTTTGAATTTTTTTTTATATAAGAAAATATGTAGAAAGTCACAAATTCAAAGTGAATCCAAAAATCTGAAAAAATTCGTACGTATTCAGAAAAATGAAAGAATCATTTTCATTAAAAGAAAAAATTAGGTTTTCGGAAGATTTGTTGAACAATTTTATTTTTCATCAATTAGTTAATAACATTTTGGAATTATTATTATGCAAAATTAATATTTTCAGCACCTTTAATATGCTTGATTTTTGTCTGACTTTTATACCATCGAGAAGTGTTTGCAATTCCCTCTCATTTCTCTGGAACTTATGCGAAGTGAAACATTATTCGCAAGGACTACCTTAATCCAACGGTCGAACATGAGAGTCGCGGGGTGTCAGTCGTAAATCGCGAGTGCGCGACGGCAGAGGCGAGGAAGCTACGTCTCCCAGACAGCCATAAGAAAATTACTTTTCGATGGAGCAAAGGGTCTCTCTGGAAAAGGAAGTGAAAAAAAAAAAAATGTAGCGACGCCGCGAATCATCTCGCGGGAGTGGGAAGTCTACTTTATACCAGCGTGTTGTCACTTCAGTTATTGGTTTTATATTGGATTGCACGCGTGGGGTGTTGAGGCCACTCGAAGTCGACTCCAACGCCCAATGTCTAGGTCGCTTTAAAGCTCCGTATCCAAAACGATCTTCGGATAAAATGTACTCTACGTGTCAATCCGTCGTTTACCGTGTGCTCGACTGAAATCCGACAAGCTTCCAACGTCGATAACGCAATTTGAGTCCCGGTACCATTTACCATTTTTGGGCCGTTGTAGATAGAAGATAAAAAAACATGGGCTTTCCCGACTGTGATGTCGGCGTGTAGGGTTTCGGTTTTATCGATCAGACTCTGCCCAGGTGAACCACGCCCTGTCCTCTGTCAATTAATATCACGAAGTGCTTTTGAACTTCGAGTCTCTTTTTCTTCTTCAACATTTTTTTTGTACTGTTCGAACTGGATAAAAATCAGGAAACAATTTTCTTAGAACCGAACGAGTTGCGCGATAGACATCTGTTAAAATCCCGAATGAGAATTAATCTTGAATGGGTAAAGATTCGTACGCGATTCCTCATAGGCCGTAGCGTATACCCAGATTATAATGCACTTCCGCTCGGCACGGATTGTGTTGCCAACATTGATACAGTAGAACGGGCTGCAACGTCACGATGCTTTCATAAATTTCGCGTTATCTCGACATCGGGTAGCGGCTAATTTATTTATGAAGGTACGTTACGGTGCCGAGCCTCTCGCCCTCGCCGAGAGCCACCAGGAATGAAAAAAAAAAAATCGTTCTGGGGTCCCGGTCCGATGCAGGGTGGTTCGCCTGAATGAGTCACGTGCCATCTGCCCCCGAACCCTCCGACTCTATTATGACAGGCAACTATCTCGTTTTTTCTTCTTCCTTTCTATCCTCATTATCGTCATTGGTTATATCATCGCGGAAGAATTCACCGGTGGTCCGATGGTTTTCCAATTCGATAAGCGAATCCGACAGGCATCGAATTAATCGTCGCCTCCGGAGTACTTTTCTCTATAGAAAATCTGTCTATCACACACAAAATGTGACCGTCGAAGTGGCACGTTTGTTTACCCCCGTTTGTACGCGGAATATATATGTTTTTTTTGGTTAATAATATCAAAATATTAAAACTATTGATGGCCCTGAAGATATCTGCATGAAATAAAATTTCATCTTTGACAAGTCTTTGTCAATTCACTGCTTGAGGAAGAAAAAGAAATTACTCAATTGCAGAATTTTATTCTCCAAGCGAACTTCCCCGAACGAAGTTTGTGCGATGCAAAACACAGCCGTTATTAACGTGATGAAATGTAGTCTCATGTAGTCATATCTTCATAAATATTATCATATTTTTGTATCCAGAAGGCCGCCCTATAAATTATACGCTCGTGCGGATACTTTATCGGCCTTTTTATTACTAATGACATCGAGAATAAAAAGAAAACAAAGAAGACAACAAAAAAAACTGACGGAGATCTGACAGTACACATTAACATATAGACTACATGATTGTGTAGCGTTTATACGTAATAAAAAAATTATTATATGATTTTTTTTCTTTTTGCCTTTTTAATCCATACTCAAGTGGCTGACCTGAAAAGATGTTTTTCTGAGATCACACTTTTAAAATTATATGCTTAAGCAGATACCTCATTGACCTCTTTTATTGCCAATGATGTCGAGAATAAAAAGAAAAACCTGAAAGAGATTCTATGATACACATTGACAAATACACTAAATGAGTGTGAAGAGCTTATAGATAAAACAAAAAAAAAATTAGTAATACGCAACTTTTTTCTTATTACTTTCCAAATCCATACTTAAGTAACTGATCTAAAAGGATGTCTTACTAAGGTCAAAGTTAAAAATAAAAATTCCTATCCGTGGAAAAATGTTGTAACCGATTACGAGGAATCACAGGTGACGAGCTTCCATGTTAAATTCAGCGAACGAACGTACGAAAAATAAGTAAAGCTTATAGCGCGGCTTCGAGAGCCACTCGAAAAGGCAAAGGGCCTTCGTGTCTGGGATCGGTCTATCGCTCCTTAATGGACGCTGGTAGACGTAGCGTGATGTCGACGAGTCGAGCACGGATAAGGGGCTGTTGTTCTGCCGCGTAGTTTCTTTTTTTCGCTCTCGTGCGTTCAGGTTCGTTTTTTAACGAAGGCCCCGCATTTTTCGTCTCGCAGCAGAGCAAACTTGTGCAGTAGTTATAGGTACATCTCGTACGGACACACTCGAGGCTACGTACGCTCGCGTGGTCTGGCTCGTTCGTCGGATCTCGAGGGTGCGTTTTCACTGCGCGCCCGGCGGGTCAGACGAGAAGAAACGCACCGTTGGCCTCGCCGGTTTCTCACTCATGCAGACTCTCGTTGCTACCTCGCACGCGAAACGGCTATCGATTCTCCTCCGTGCCTTCTACGAACTTTTCTCGGTAAAAATTAGCGGTCTGCCTTTTTTTTGCTTCACCTCACTCGAGCTATAGAATCGAGTTGAAATTAACTCGAGAGTTGGTCAAGCTCTTCGACTCGCGGAATAAAGCAACGATTTTTCGAGAAAAATAATTCTTACGATAGCTCCGTTGTTTTTCGCGGACGAATTTTACGACATTTTTCTAAGTGCTACATCGAATACTGATAAAACCCTACAAGACCTTTTCGCGAGCTTATAAGCCCTTAATTTAATCACAAGAATAAAAAATTTCTTGTTGACAAGCGTCAAACATTTTTCCTCTTCAATTTTACGATTTTTTGCAGTCAAGAACATGGATTAACGGAAAAAAATGGTACAATTATAAAGAAAAGAAAAACCTCCTTGGACATGAAAGTTTTAGTACGATTCTTCCTATTCACCATCCAGGCAAATCCCAGCAGCAAAATTTAAAGAACTATGAAACAAACTAACGCTAGATGGTGTTGATGAAAATGCGTGTACACCACTGTAAATACAGAAAAAATATTAAACGTCATTTTTGTTCGTTGTTTTTTTTTTTTTTTTTTACGAAAAATGATAACGAGACGATAATTTGAGAGAATAATAAAAAGAAAGAGCCAAAATAACATGGGAATGCTCCGTTTATAGTTCAGCAAAGTCCACTTACGATAATAAGCATGATCAAGGGCTCAAGACTATGAGAGAAGGACGAAGACCACCCTCCCGATCAGTGGTGTCGTTGAACGGATAGCAGCAACGAGAGAAAAGCTCGTTCGACTTCAAAGCGCTCCGAGTGTCGCTAACTAAACTCCCGTGGCGCTCTTCTCTCTGACCGTCGAATGAACTATATATATGCGTTGTATACATCTCTGTCCGCAGCATATATAAATGCAGGGAGAAGTTTGCCTTTTCCGATCCGAGTCCATTTCGTGATTAAGTGTAAACTTGTGAAGTTGCCGTCGGGTAAATACCGAATGTCGGATGGAGTTGTATAGAGTCACTATATCGCTCACTCGCAAATAAACTCGGTGAGAGCTTTAGCACACCCTCTTCCCAGCATCCTGAACCGCATCGCGCAGCGCCAGAAGCAGCAACAGGCCTGTTTCCGATAATACTTGTACAACACACACATATATGTACCTATCGCGCGTATATAGGCGACTGCCCTGAGGCTCGGCGTATTTGCGAAACGCCGAGCATTGAACGCATTTTTCTGGCTCGCTTTGCCGGAGCGAGTCCTTTCATTAATTCGCCTTCTCCAACCTTCTGCGCCGCGTACACGCCGCTATCTCCTTTCTCGCGATGCCAGGACGCCTTCCGAATAGAATGAATGCGCAGCAACCAGCAGATATGGAAAACAGGAGACTCGCGAAATTCGTAATCATTTTTTCACTGGCGTGCTGAAAATTAATGCATACTTCTTTCCCGAAAAATTGAACATTAGAGTGCAAAGATAAAAAGTGAGACACATTTGTTTCTTCGTATTCAGGAAAATCTTGGAGTATATATCTCGTGAAATCTGATAAAAAAAGGAAGCAGGGGAGTAAAGCTCTAAAATTTTTACCATAAAGGGCAAACCTTAATATCATCGTTGAATAGTAAAGCACCGAAAAAAATAATTGCAATTAAATGAGAGGATATTTAGCATTAAACGATACATTAATCTCCTTACATACTTCGTATGCGATGAGAACGTAATAGCAAACTAGCTAACTCTGGTTGCCGAAGTCCGCAAAAGCAGACCTTAAATTTTCAATAGACGACTATCGAGGAGCAAAATTTTCTATCAACAAAGCCCTCGCAGTTTCACTGAGAAATGAACTATAGATCGAGGGGTTGAGCGCACTGGACCGACGTTCCTATGAAACCCGATAGAGATAAAGACCGAAACGACCTAAAGAAAAATAAAAGAAGAAGAAAGAACAAGCGAGGAGATGGTCGAGAACGAAGGAAGAGAAATTGTAGACTCCGGTGGTATCGAGTTGCTAATGGCGTAAGTCAAGCCCGTTGCCGAGAGTAAGCCACGCGGCAGCCGTAAAACCGTATGCCGAGGGTAATCGAAGGGAAGGAAAAGAGCTGAGGGTACCGCCGCATAAGTTCGAGAGAATGAACCCATAACCACCCCTACACTTTATAGTAGACGAAAGGTTCAGTGTAGAACGGTCGCTAGGTACACCCTCGCTTGTTTTCACCCTTAATTGCCCCGCCGAATTACTATCCCATTCCGAAACGCGGATAAAAACCCAAGAATATTTACGTCCGCGCTCGCGAACCCCTGTTAACCGGTGATTATAGTCTACGAAACTATCGAGCTCCAGGAAATAGACTAACGCTCGTGCAAGCGATACGCTTCGTTTATTGCGCGTATAAGCGAGTGCCGAGTATGGATTACATACATCTCGAGAATCGTGTTCTTTTCTCCATTAGCTTTATCGCTCTGGCACGATGGTTAACGAGTTCGCGCATTGCTAATGGGATACTCTCGAGCGAGAGATCGCCTCCAGTATTCACTGACGCTGAACGAATGCGCCCACGAGATCTCTCTGTCTCTCCGGCTGATTCCCAGGCAAAAGACACAAGAAGGCTAGCATGAAAAGCAAGCGAAACCGCACGCAATAAAAGAAACGTCCGGTGCAGCGATCTCGCCGCAGGGCAGAAAGGGCCTGCGTGTGGCGGTTCTCTTTTGTCGATGTACATCTTTCGGTTGCGTCATTGCGCTTCAAGGTCCCGCAGGGATCCGGAAACGTGCGTTACTGTATACCAAATTCAGAAGTTTCTGAGGTAATTAGACTAGAGCGGCTGACACCATCGCTACAACATTTTTTTAAACACTCATGCATGATAATGTAGTCAAAGAGCTGGAGTATGGCTATTGCGCGAGTAATGAATATTCACTCTTCCCCCTTTATCTACCCAATTACTAGGCAAAATGTTGCAAAGTGTATCTCTTGCGAAACACTTTTTTTTTTTCTTAAGTGTATCTATTATGAAGATAGTGAACATGGGAACAACACTGGCGGCGAGGCTAAGCGGACACGGAGGTTAAAAGTCTTATTTTTCTGGAAAACGACTTTTCGTAGTGCGCGGAAGTTCTTTGAAGAAAAGTAATCCGAAAAATCAGTCAACATGAAAAATAAAAATCTCTGTGGGCGTGATTATCGTATGAAATATTGATAGGGGAATAAAATAACCGGTAGATTCACGATCAGCAAGAAACATTGCATCGTATATGGAATTGAAACTACGAGTAAAATTGTTGTTTTTTTATGTCGATCATGTTGCGAAAAGTTGCAATTTTGGATATCATGGCAGGCAAGCACAGGTGGTCATTGTTTTTTACGGTAAAAAATATTTAAGATAGGATGTTTGTCATCGTGGAAGCTTGTTTTCTAGCTACTGATAGGTGAGATAAAATCAAACATTTTAAACAAAAGCATATTCACGTATTGTAAAATATTCTATGAGCTGAAATAGGTTGGCGAACGACAAATGTCACTCTTTCCGTCGATCTCCCTAATTACCGTGTGGACTCGTCGCTAAATGCATCTCTTGTGAAATGTGTCTTTAGGATCTTTAAAAAAAAATTGATAATGATGAATAATTGTACCAGCTATCTGGACTGTGGCGCAATACTTGAACGTCTTTGTTCGAGAGGAGCCGAGAGGATGCGATTCCCGACGCCTCCGCACCTTCGTTCCATTTATTATTATTCATATCGTAACGTGTGTCAGGTACACGTAAGAGCACAAAGAAATTATCGTATCGCGAACTCTCTTCTTTGTTCGATCCCGAGAAAGCCAACTCTTGAGTGCCGTGGCACATTTTTTTTTTTTACCGATCGGTGATTACGGTGATGGGTTAAAATTTTAACTACACAATAAAAACATTTACATGTGAACATTAAAAAACATTTTTTTGTGAACCTTTGT
Source organism: Amblyjoppa proteus (assembly GCA_963922035.1). Lineage (NCBI taxonomy): Eukaryota > Metazoa > Arthropoda > Insecta > Hymenoptera > Ichneumonidae > Amblyjoppa > Amblyjoppa proteus. The sequence continues at coordinate 9,468,935 of OY998230.1, forward strand.
GAACAAGAATGTTCGTTAAATGCAAAAACCTCTTTTGACCGTGTAAGATTGACGGAATTTATTACATTCTGTAAGGAATAAATTTCTTCGCGAGATTTACGCGCAACTTAAAGTAGCTACTGCGTGGTGCACTAGTTACTTTTTATACGTACACACTTATTTATAGTGTGTATTTTATATACATACACTAGAATTTTTACAAGTGGTTATTCAAAATTATATCCATTTATTGATAGTAAAAGATGTTGATTTGTTATTAGGGCATGTGTTCTCAACCAAGAGAAATATTGACCACGATGGTCTTGCAAGACCAACAACTGGTAAATACAAGTTTTCATAATAGTACTTTTTATTAGGTTTGTTTCAAAGTAAAATCCGTATTTCCCAACCAACTTTAACGTACCATGGCTGATTTTAAACCCTGCTCTATGAATTCACGAAGTCGATTGTTTATAAGTTTGACCGTTGACAAATGCGGCCCATTGTTTAACCGATATACTTTTCCCCCATAAACAAAACGCTGCCATTTTTAAACGGACAAAACTAAAAAAAAAATCCCTTGGTGAATTCATAGACCTACGTTTGAGAAACAAAATCAGTCGTGTTACATTAAAATTGGTTGAAAAATAAGGATTCTTATTTGAAAAGAATCAACGAAAATGTATCGTCATGGAAATTGGCATTTATCAGTTTACTTATTTGCAAAAACATCGTTGTCAATATTTTCCTTCATTGAAGACAATTGTAAAAATGTAGCACTCGTTTGAGTAGTTCCGTGCAATAGCTACTTTAAAATACTGCCAGCTCAATTTCCATTTGAGTTATTTTCACTACGCCCAGATTGCATAAGAACATAGGAGTTGCTTCTATTTCCCGTTCGACCAAACGATCGTCGCCGATCCATCAAAACCTCGGTCACAACGTGTGTCTATGAATACGTTGATAAACGTAATAGCCAAAGATATAGAAGTGTGCGAGAGGGTTTGCTAAGTGGGCGAGAGCCGAGAGTTAATTACAGACGAGGTGATGAGGAACAGCTCATCGCCAGCCGAAGTTTCCAATCTATCTCTCTATATCTGTGTACCCTCGTTCGCGAGTGGTTAAGGTCTCCGATACATATAGATATGCGTATTATCCGTGTCGCATTATCGTGAAGACGTTCAGACAATCACGCTGTACCAACAAATATCGACCATGTAATAAATGTTCAAGATTAATCTCGTGTGGCCGAAGCGAAATTCCGCGGTTGGTATCAAAAACTGCAATGAACTTTTTTCAATCATACCGACGACAGACCGCCAAAAGTTTATTCGCATAGGATGTAGAATTTTTATGGGAATTCTTTGCGAATTTGTTTTTGACCGGCTGCGGTCAGCAGCATTAAAAAAAGTTTATTACAATTTTTGGTACCGACTGAGCTCGGTGCATCGGAGAGAACGAAGTTTTTCTGTTCGACTCAATGATGAATATCACTTCAAACATTGATTCAACGTGTAGCCTACTTTTCAATTTCAATGTAGATATGTAATATGTGTTATCTAAAAAGTACCGTAAATGATCAAATTGTAAAAAATCTGTGAACTACTCACATGTTCCTCGAGACCGTTGATCCGCCAAACCTGCAACAGCGACCCAAAAAAAAAACGACATTATAATAATGAAAAAAAAAAAAACAAACAAAAACGTTCTGCAAGCGTTAACTACTTCCGAACATGCGGATAATAAAAATGGTCTAACTGGAAAACATTTCATTCTACATTCGGTCTCATTAAAACGTCAAACTCTGTACGTATCAGAGTCGACTATAGTTTTATAATAGGCAGCGCGCGCTTGATTTCATAATTTCGCTAATTTACATCAGCCCAGCGAGCGACGAGAGTCCCAGCGTGGATTTTAGTTACAGGAACACAATTTCTGATCCGCACTTGTGTTTTATCGAGGATATCCGAGATAGAGGGGGAGAGATTTTCGTACAAGAGGAGACAGTGAAAGAGTCGAGTATCTATCGGCACGCGGCGGGGTCAAGTTCTCGGTCGGTCTCATTAGAAACGCGAGGCGGAAATTCAGCGAACGGGAGAGTGTAGACGAAATGCATGCGAGGGGGGAATCCCCTGGTTTTCGAGCACGAAGCCGAGGAGAAAAGCCGGGAGGGCTCTCCAATTACTCGAGCGTGCGCGGGTGTGTACTCGCGCGCGATTCTCGCGTGCGATTATGCCTTGCGCGAGCGGACTGGGGTATTTTTTTTTCTTTTTTTTTTGCGCCCTTGTACGAAAGTCCTGTGTGACGACGAGCAGTGGTAGAATCCTTACCCTTCTCGGTGGAAACACCCTCAGCCTTCCGCGTACGCGTAGCCCAAGCTTCGCGCAGAACGGCAAAGAGTTCGCACGCGACCGAACACAGCCTCTACTACCCGAATGATAGGAGTTAACCCCTCCCCTACCCCTCGTACCTTACGCGAAAATCCACCCGCGTAATTGCTTCGCGTCAGTGAACATCGACGTCTGTGTTTACCAATTTGCCGGGCAGGCAGGCTTTTTCTTATTAACGGGTTGTTAGCTCCTCTCGAAACGTGCGCTATTGAATTAAATTGAATTTGTGTTTGATTTATGTTGAGAAAAAATGTCGAGGTAATGGAAAATGATAAAAAAAAAAAAGTACGTTTGATTGTTTACGATGTCTCGACTGTTTATCGAGGTTTCTTTACCAATTTTCAAACGTACTCGTAATTAAATATAGAAATTCGTTTTAGAGATGTGACACATTCGCGTCGATTTATCAACGATAATCTAGTGAAAAGATTTTTTTCTTTTCATTTAATTCTCATTTGCCGAGACTGTGTCGGTGGAACCTTTTAAAAGGACCCTCTCGCGCCTCCGCTTCTTTGTACCGCGTTTCACGAAAAGCCGAGAGAAAAGGAAACGTTTTTTTCTCCATCCCCCATAGCCCCACCGTGAAAACGGCATTCCAGAACGAAAAGGGACTCGCGATCTTACAGCGCGGAGAGAATCGAGGAGAGTGTACTCCCGTGGGAATACTTCTCCGCTATTACTGTAGAAGCGAGAGAGGCTCTCGTAGCGCTAAGCCGGTTATACGGAATGAAAAAGAAATCGAATCAAGCTTCGGCACAAACGATCCTGACGAGTCTACGCTTTTGGATGAATGAGAAAAAAAAATAACTACACTCGCAGCTTCGACGTAAGAATTTTTTTTACCGTAGACACTCCGTACGTTCGGTGAAATCAGCGAAAATCAGCTTAATTTCAGTTCACATCTCTAATTACGAATTAGCCTCGAAATTAAACTAGTCCAGCGAGGCTATGCAATGGTATCCGACGTTCTGGATAACATCAAAGCCACATCGTGGCAGTAAGAAGCCACATATTTTGTATGCAAACAACTGTACGTTGGGGAAAGTGGGAGGAATGTCAACTACCTAAGAGAAAACCTTAATATCATGGTTATAAAAAGGTTCAATTAAAAATAAAATTACTATAGATGAAAGCCTTATGCTACCGTGTAGCGGATTCCAGTTTTACGCCATACCGTCCAGAGATTATTTTTCCACAGTACTTTAGGTGACATTTTTATGTTGTTCTCTCCATGCAGCGTCGTTGATATTCGCGTGGTGGTAGTAATAAGTCATCTATTTTCTAAACAAACAACTGTACGTAGAAGAAAGTGGGAGGAATGTCAGCTGCCAAGGAGAAAACCTTATCATAGTTATAAAAAGAAGGTTCAATCAATAAAAAAAATTCAAGTGATGCAAGCTTTATGCTGCCGTTTGGCAAATTCCAGTCCATAACGTTTTACCCCGTACCGTCCGTAGATTTTTTCCCAGAGTATTGCAGGTGATATTTTTACGTTCTTTCTCTCCGTGCAGCGTGGCCGGTATTCGCCCACTGGTATTTGCTCACTCTAGCCTGCAGAGGTTCAAAAAAAAGTCGAATATTGAGATCTCGTTGCGGGTCTACGCACTGCGAGACAAAGGTTTTACGAGGGTGCGATGAGAGGTTGCGCGCACCACAGTGGAACGAAGAGAAGAGAAGAGACCGTGGCACTTCTTATCGATGCAAAACAGCTCGGAGGGTCGTAGCAATTAAGAGATAACAAGGTTTCCCCTCGGCACCCCTCCAATTAGTAACACCCTGACCCGCCCCTCTACGGGTCCCTGTGTACTCTGCGTTATACCTCTCTGTGCGTACTCCGCTGCAGGCTCGACTGGTCCCACTGCAAACGAGTGGAAACGAGACGGAATTATATACAAAGGATAAAAGTAGGAAAGTGTGACAGCGACGAATGGATATAGGTATAGAGGAACGGCCCCGCGTTTTCTGTCCAGTGTGTAACCACCGAACAAGCCGAACTACCCTCTCTTTGCTCAGCTCCCAACAGCGTTCCCCGGCTATGTCCTTCTCTGTCCCACCCTCTTCCTCTCGAGATATTTCATACGGATTTATCTGTACGATATATCCTCGAGGTTCACTGTTTGCACACCATCGCGCAGATCACCGCTGGGAATTATCGCGCATAAAATCGCTAGGTGACGGTGTTACGATGAAAAACGCCATATCGCATATTGACAAATATAACGCTTAAGTGCTTATTTTGTGAAGGGTTGGTGTTGTAAATTTTACATAAAAATGTGGAAAGTCCACGAGCCGATAGTGTTGGTGCATCACGCCTCAAGTTGCTCATGAAATATTTCATTGCACCGAAAGGTCTAAAAACAACAAATACAAGCTTTATTTTTTTACAAAATAAATCTGACTGGTTTAGTATCGGAGAGGGTTGAATATCGACTTTGACTACTATTCGTGATTCTCGTGTTTGTTAAATGTGAAACAAACAGGTGGGAGGCATGGAGTTCAACGAGGTCAGCGGGTCGAGAATGCCGCGACCGTTACTGAGAAACGTCCGAGAATTGGAGCCGGTGCCGTTAATGCTGCTACAATGTTTCTCATGTCGATCGAAGCAAAAATAATGGCGCAGCGACGGGAATAACAAATTATTCACGTGTTATGATATCCTCCGCTGTTATTCGGGCTTGATCGATAGAAAATATTTACAGAGTAATACGCGCTCGGCTCGGTGTGTGAAAACAACGAATGAAGATTTCGTGTCCAGCTGAACGCTGCACGGTGTGAGGGGCTTGTAAAACGAGACGATAGAAATTGCTGAGGGGGATTCGATGAAAGTAAAGTATATGTTTGTGAGATTCTCGCAGCTGCGTTGCTGAAACGAGCCGCGACCACCCTCCGTTCACCCTCGCGATAATGTATAGAGTGGAGGATAGTTTTTCATGTTTCATCATCGAGAGGCTTTTGACGCTGACCCAAAAGCTCGCGCGACAACCAAAAGTACGAAAATTTCACTACATATTAAAAGAATGTTGAACATAATAAATTTACATAATGCTTTTAGATCCTGCTGAAAGCATTATTTGCATTTTTCATTAGTATTATTATTATCGTTATCATTATTATGTTACTAACTCCCACTAGTAGTATAAGTGAGTCGCGGCGGTGGTCGGAGTGTGAGTAAGTCGAGCCACTCTGTTGTGGCTATTATTTCGAATTCAATAAATTCGAATGGGGCAAACGAGCTCACTCGGATCGTCACGCCGCACACTGTCCGATTGATTATCGCGCGAGAGGACGAGCCCTTTTGGTCCTGTGTACCGGTGGACAAACGAGGGTGTTTGATCGTAGCCACTGAAGCATCGCCGATACACGAGGGCTATACTTGCACACGAAAGGAAACACCGGCGATGGTTCGACTCTATCGGGATCGATAAAAAATTGAGTATTTCCAGTGTCTTTATTACCGTATGAATGGCAACCAACATATGCGTACCTAGACAAACCAGCAATCTTCGAACATCTCGAATAATGACATAGCGTGATAACGAAAATCTGAATGTTTCTTTTAGTTTCTTTCAGTAGAAAAAAAAAATCTATTACGGCATCAATATAGACGCTGTATCAAAACGAAATTCTTAAAATATCATTTTGCTTCCTCATAGAAGAAGTTTTTTTTTAAGCTCGCCGCTCTCGACACTTTGTTTTCAAAGGTATCTGAAAAAAAAAACATTTTAAATCGTTGCACAGCATCGGAATACGGTCGATCAGGATCGAGCGGAGGGACTCAAGATCCCTGGAAGCGGATAACCCAGGTTCGAGGGTAGCAAAGCCCCCTGGGCTCGAGCGTGCCAGGTCGTTAGTATCGAGCACGAGCGGTGCATATCAATGAGGTCTGTTTCGGCATGCCGCGGGCCCTTTTATGCGTCGATGGTGTACACGAGTATAGTTAAATTGCACCGGTGTGCGGGTGTATTTGTGTGGGAGAAAGACCCTGGTAAAATCTCCTGGGAATCCGGACACCCGCCACAGGCAAGACGGAACGGAATTGCGCTGGGCTGCTGCATGGGGTTGTTGTTGTTCTCTCGCTCGTTCGCTCGACTCTATTCGGGGATTGAACTGACTCATGGCGCCCAGGATAATCGAAATCGTTACCTCTCCCGCCTGCGAAGGATTCGCTTCGTGTCTGGAATCGTGATTGGCGACCTTCTCTATCTTTCTTCAACCATCTCACGCACGCAGTCTGATTCGAAAATCGTATGCCGAAAGATAAACTTGCAACATGTTTGCGTGTTTTTTTTTTTGCGCCGTTCTGCCGAAGTAGTTGAAACTGCCTCGCACCTCCGAAGAGTCATCGAATACCGGGCAGTTCGTTCAACAGAATAAACATTGATTTTCCATACAAGTTCTTCCAGTTAAGTTTTTCACTCGACAAAGTTAGCGGTTTTTTCTTTATTATCTCGATGCAGAAACGGACGGGCGAGTCCATAGAGACGAAAGTGTGCCAAGAATCTGTAGAGGAGGAATGACGGCTTGTGAGACTTTTTTTTCGCTCGAAGAGTCGTCAAAGAGCCTTTGAAGAAAATGTCGAAGTTCCACCGGTTCAATATTTCTAGGTAGGTTGATGAATAGAATCTGCGGAGGGAAAAGTGTGTTAGGAACTTGCCGAACGCATCTGCCGAAGAGAAAATTACGTCTTGTCAGACGAAAGATATTTCTGCTGAACTCATTCGCCACCAAAGTATCACTTTGGATTCGAAGCAAAGTTGGGTTCTCGATAGGTTTCGAACTAACGAGTTGCCCATGGAGTTAACGAATTTTCTAGTTTCACGATAGAAACTTTGTCGTTTCATACCTTTCTTAGATCGTCGTTGACAGTTTCCGGTATTGCCTTTCGGGGTGAGGGCAACGTGTGCGTAAAGGAGAGTATATTAGATAAACGATGGTTTTATAACCGGAAATACACGCTAACTCAGTGGGTCCGAGATGGCGAGTCGGGAGAACGCGACGAGGGTCAGAGAGGATAGCCCTGCATGCACGGGTCGCGGAGTTGATCTTGTTAAGGGTTCTGCGCTGCAAAAGGGGATTCTGATCAACGAACCGTGCACTGCCCGTCGGGCTGACGCACACGGGCCTGTCCTCGTGTACCTCCACCCACGACACGCTTCGTTTCTCGATTGATTATTTATTTTACGAGAATCGCAAGTCCCAACTCTATCATAACAAACTAAAGTCCGTTTCAACGAAAATGTAAAAAGTTTTTTTTATTTATGTAATGCGATTTTGAGTTTTTCGACACAAAACACTCGATTTTTGTTTCGTCATGAAAAAATCACTTCCTCCATGAGGGATTAAAAAATGTTTCTTTTTTTTACTCCAATGACATTATGTATTTTTTTGATCTACAGAAGGACGAGCCTCTACCGAGTCTCCCGGTACCGGACCTAGAGATAACGATGGAGAAGTACCTGGCCCAGGTCGAGGCGATAGCACCGAGGCACTTGGACAGATGTCGGAACCTCGTTAAGGCGTTTCTTTCGGGTCCGGGTCCGAAGCTTCAGCAACATCTCCTCGAGCGCAGGCAGAGGATGACCAATTGGGTAAGTCGACGACGCTACCCTGGACCAACTTTAAGAATATTTTCCAACTTTCTTTTCCACAACGACCCAAGAGTGTCGCGGTCATCCCCGAGGAATTCGACAAGTGAAACGAATGGACTCTCGACTCCTATGTAGAATCTCTGACTGTGTAGGGACATTAAATATTCAATGGTAGAAAACGTTGGGGGAGGTACATGTCCATATATATGTGTATATATATATATATATATATATATATATACATATATATGTATATGATGGAGTAAGAAACAAGAGTGCGGCTTGATGCTACTACGGGGATTGTCTCTTTTCGTCTAAGTGGCACAACACCATTTTCGTTTCAGCCCTCCTTCGATTCTTCCTCGCCTCCAGAGAATTTATACCCGTTGGCGTATAACGTTTTTGGCGGGCATAACACAAGTACCTCTAAACCTACCGATACAATGTTGATATTACTGTACGCACACATGTGTATCGACGGGTAAGAATCGACAGGGCGGAACTCCCGCTTCAAAAATGTATGGGTTCGGCCGTTTTGATTTTCAGCCATCGACGCACATACGCGCGACGAAAGTTATGTGTACCGTAAATGGGCTCTATAGAGGTTCGGCGTTCAACGTGACTTTTGCGATCTGGCACGGCCGGCGAACCCCCCTTAGTCCCTCGGGATCTGTCCTATGCGCCGGGCGTAGGTACTCGTACAGCGACCCTCCACACGTTGAGCCCATCCAAACCACCCACATGCGCCAGGCAGCTCATCCCCTCGTCCCTCTGTGCCACCTCGTCCCGAGCCTACCGCCCCCTCAGCGGCACATAAATAAATAAATAAATGGATTTACGGCGGGCCTGCTGCCGCACAAGACTCTCGTCGCTGCCCCCGATACTGCCTCCGACTGAGGAAAAGTGAGACAGCGATGTAGAACAAAAAAAATATATAAAAAAAGATGTATATCCAGGATGACTGAGCGACTCGGAGCTCTTATCGTCAAAAAAAGAAAGAAAAATTCACATGTTCTTTCCCTTCCCGACGCTTTTTAGCCTTCCATCCGCTCTGCTGTGACTGCGGCGTAAAACGGGAAATCGCGATGTTTGAGCCTCGTCAAATACAGATGAAAAACCTTGTCTAAACATTTAAATATGTTTGACGAGTTTTTCTTTTTATTTATTTTTTTCTTTCAGTCTTGTGTAACGGCCTTTGTCGATGGATATGTACGTACTGCAAGGTTGTTGCGCGAATTCATCAATCGACGTCTTCCTGCTGCCGAAATGTCAGACGATAGAGGCGAGAGGAAAAAGAAAAAGAATAAGTGGGGCGGGGAAAAGGAAGGTCGGGAGATCGAGGAGCTACGAGGGTTGGCGAAATTCGCGGGACTCTCGCCGGTCCCTCGGCATCGTTCCACGTGTAGCGAGGGAAAAATTGCTTCTCGGCCATCCCGCAATCGGGGATGAGGGAACTCGTTTCTTCGATGCTCGTGAAAACGACGGAATAACGATTACTCTGCGAAAATGTATTTTTCCGAATGTGTAACGGCAAATCGAAATCTCGGGTCGCGATCGTGACGCGTTTCGGGCGTGAGAATCCACTCGGACTGAATCGAACTTGTTGCGACGCCTCGGGATAGCAAGGGAACGATGAAGGTGTTAACGGGAAAGCCGAAAAAGCGAACTGGCATTCATTCGTATTTTTAGACTGAGAGAAGGATCTCGGAAAAACTACCAAGTCATATGGTGAATTTCAGGATGTCGCTGTAGTTCCTGTACACCTGAAATTTCGATCGTTTTTTACCAGATTTATAGTCGTTTCTAGAAGATCCTTCTCGCAGTGTATGAAAAGCAAATAATAGCGTCTGAACTTTTACAAGGGTGCGCTGTCCTCACCGACAAGGACTACTAGCAGTCCAGCAGTGACTACTGGAGATTGAGCAGTTACTACTGGCATTGCAGTAATTGCTACAGATGTACTTACTGCTTCTTATTAGTTACTTCTCAGTCAGTAGTCATTACTGATAACTTAATGGTTACTGCATCAGTAATTACTACTAATAAGTAAAACTACCGAAAACTACAAGCGATACTGACTAGTGAACTATTGCAAACTGCTGGAATTCCCAGTAGTTAAGTACTGGACACTCATAGTAGTTTCCCATAGGTAACTTCCGGATTTTCGTAGTAGTTTCGGATAGTTAACTACTTAAAATACCCAGTAATGCTCAGTATTATTTTTCCGTGCACAGATAGAGAAAGGATCAAAAGATCGAATTACGTATTTGTGGGGACGAAACTCCCCTAATCCGTTCCGAGCTCCGTCGGTAACAAAAAAACCCTAATCCATTTTTCCAAGGATGCTAAACTTTTCCACGAAAGACCACATTTTTAGACTATCCTCGCGTTTAGTCAAAAATGTTCAAAAAACATTGATTACCGTTTTTGTTAACAAACGAATCGTTTCGTATCTCCTTGAAATAAAGAAATACAGTTTTTTAGCAAATCTCTGTACGTGTATTTCTCTTCCGCAATTGCGTCTCGCTCATCGAGTGGGAAAATGCTTTTCAATGAGCGACTGGCCCCGCGCGCCGAAGCCACGGGCGTTAATTCGCTCGCTTGTCAATTCCAATTGGGTTTCGCGCTGGACAGATAGCGGACTCGACGATAGTGCGACGATATGGAAGTAAAGGAGAAACGATGGATGGAGAGGAAGGAGGAACGGCAAACCGGCGACGATGAATAATGGAAGTCTCAATGAAATTTTCCAGTTCGCCGCGGGGTACCGTAATATTAGCTTACCGCCACCCACAGTGCTGTAGCACAAAACCCACACCTTTCCATCTATCCCTTTACAGCATCGCGGGTGTTCACGTGAACCGAAAACTGCGAGCCAGAAGAAGTTCATTCGGCGGACCCTCCTGTGGCATGGCTCTTTTTATACGCAAAAGGGTGTTCGATTCGAGGCTGCCTGTGCGCGCGTCCGAAGCTCGCACATGCACGAGTGTTTTTGCTCACATACACACACACATACAGTTAAAAAGAGATTTGCACATTTTTCAAACGTTTCTTTTTCACAAACGTTGACAATATTCTTCCTGTTGATTTTATACTTATTTCGTATTGAATGTACGGTTCTTCAACTAAATTGTTAAAATGAAGATGAAAAAAGTTTGTTGTGGAAATTTGTGAATAAGAAACGTTTGTGAAATGTATAAACCTTCTTTCTGTGCGCCTCGGCAGAGGTGAGAAAGTCTTGTCGGCACGTAACCCTACAACGAAAAAAAAATGCCAAGGTACATTGAAAAAATAAAATTCACGTTCTTAAAAGAACCTTGTTTCCCGAGTTTATGATCCATGAGCTTACGTCTGACGGATAGTAAAAAAAAAATGATTGAAACCCAAAAAAAAAAGAAAACTTTCAAAAGTTATTATAAAGAGATTTTACGCGTAAATAAAAAACAGAGCAGCTAAAGTTCGTCGCGAAAGGCGGAATTCTGAGAGTCTTCCGGCGTATTTATTTTTATCGCTGTGGCTACGTAGTGCTATAAAGGTGACTTCGTCGGAATAGCGAGTCGAGCTACGCAGAGTTGAAAAATAATAATATCGGTATAAGAAATGAAAAAAAAAAATGCGTGTACGCATAGTCTACACGCTTTCAACAAGCCGGGCGTGCGTAGTTCCGATAGCTGTCTATATCCGTGTACCTCTCGGCTTTACGGGAATGACAAAAAAAAAAGAATAGAAAGCCGCGCAAAAAGAAACGAAGCGTGGAAAGAAGAACGGCCTAGAGCGTTCAATTTCGTCCCCGCAGGCAGCGCGCGCGCCCCTGCTGGAAAAATACGCGGCATGTACGGTACAGGGTGGTTAACGGGTGGCGAGATGAAAGGGGGCGGGTGCGTTTGCGAAGAGGACAGCGGGTATGTGCGGGTGGCACAGAACCGTGGCAATAAACCTTTATGGCCGCGAGAACGGGCTTCGCCACGGCTTACGTACACCTTGTCGCCTCTCTGTAAACGTTCGGGCTTACACCGACGCCTCTCAAGTTTTCCTCCTTTCTCCGCTCTCTCTCTCTTTCTCTTTCCTTTTTTTTTTTCTATATTTTTTTTCCCCACTTGGTAGTATACCGTTCGCGAGCGTTATAGGGCGCTCCAGGAATTCACCGTGTAAGCCGTTGTGTATCGCCGCTCGTCGAGCCCCGCGAATGCTCAACACGCACCCCGGAAACCTGAGCGAGTGGAAACGCACACCCTTTCAAAGACATACCATATCAACGAAGTCTCGTATTCTCGGAGATATGAACGCCTGTTTGTGTTTCCCGTTACGTGAAAAATTTCTTCGTTTGTTCATTAGTCTATCTTTCGGGCTTTGTTGGATTCTTCAGAAAATATTATGACATATTACTGCATGTTATTGCATGTTGTTGTTGTTGTTGTTGTTGTTGTTATTATTATTATTATTAATTAAGGTCATAAGGAAGTATGGACTGTATATGGGCAAACATGATACGATCTTTTAACACTAGAGCGACGATATGACAGCAGATCGAGAAAATGGCTTTGATATCTTTTATAGTAATTACGGTTAACCGCGACCCTCCGATTGCCAGACGACCGTTGCGCTGCTCAAGGTCGTAAAGATTTTTTTTTTTACTATCGCCACTCCAGAGTAATTAGAATTTTATTCGCGGTCGTTTAGTCCTCGGGTTTAATCCACTCTGGGCGCGTAAATTGACCAAAGTTTGCTCAAGCGTTTGGATTTTCGGTTAGGTCGATATCATATATCCTGAGACATGAAGCGAGACAAGTGACGAAATGAAATCGCATCTTACATAGTCGAATAAATGTGAGGGAAGAAAACACCGATGAAAATCAGGGCCTAATATGAGGTTCTGGATAGGCCTTGCTAGTGCTTCATCAGTGCTTTGGTGATGACGTATCTATACGATTAAAAAAAAAAAAAAAAATGTCCTCCAAGCACCTAAAATCTGGATATGATGATAAAATATCTTCGCATTGATCATTAAAGAGTAAACTACCGTCTTTGTCGATCGCACCAACGGCTTTGCTTTGCCTCAGTTTTTATCGGCTTGCGCGAAAGCTGCGAAGATTTTTTTCCCCCCGAAAGCCCGGCAAGATATCACCGGGCTTTCTTACCCGTTCATAAGATTGGGCAAATTGACTTCTTTCGCGTTGTCGAGGGAATCCCGTACGAGTTTCTTTCCTCCCTTGCCCGCCGAGCGCGAAGCTAGGTGCAAAACGACGAAGGGGCTGCTGGGAAACGGAAAATTGAGAGAGAGGAAAAGCGACGAGGACAGCGAGGCGAGAGTGCCTAATCCCATAACGAAAAGGAAAGCGCTTATGCGAAGCCAAGCAGGCCCGCGACCAAGCAGGCCCGCGAGAGAGAACAGAGTAAGCTCGAACTTCCGGAAACTCGACGAAGAAACGTGAGAGTAAAGAAGAAATGCCTAGCGAGGGCAGAGGGGACTACAGGCTCTACCGCGGAGAATGGAAACCGTCGTAACGGGTCCGTAACTCTTCCCTCTATTCCCTCGGGACCGCAAGAGGAAACGACGGGGAAGAACAGGATAGAGTGGCTGTTGCCGAGGGTTAGAACGTCATATACAACTCTGCCCTACGAAGAGGGTTTCTCGTATTTCCCGCTTGTATGTCGGCGTGAAACAAGAAAAATAAACCGGCCGTAGTTGTCCAGGCATGTGTCCGATATTCCACCTGTACGAAGCTATATAAATTGAGATAATAATAATAATATCAATAATAATAGTATTAATCTCTGATAGTAATAATAAACGCTACTCACTATTGTACATGCTTATGTAAACGGGCCTTGCTCGTCTACACAAATGAAGGAATAATAATTGCACGCCGTCAAAAATTGATTTCATTTTTATCGACACTCCGAAAACAATCACCTTCTAAATATTTTACTTCGCGTAAATGTTTCATCCTCGTCCCGAATTTCAACTTTTATTTTGGTAGTTGCAAGGAATAGGCAGGACGAAAGCTTTCGTGGAAAATCGATAGCCTTGCCGCGGGGACTTCGGCGTTCTTCTTCTTTTTTTTTTCTTATTTTATCCGTTTTTGCGGGTTCCTTTTTTTAACACGGGCAAGTAGGAAGCCCTTTGTCGAGGCTGTTCTCTTTAACGCCCCCCGACGCTTCGCTCCGGAGCCCCGTGCGGCTGGTTTAGGTTCCCTATCGCGTTAGATCTTTTCTTATTCGCCAAGTTTCGGCCGATAAAGGTCCTCGGCAATTTGCCGGCGAGTGAGAGGAGAAAAAGTTAAGGCGATGAAAGAAAAACATGTCGAGCGAACAATTAACGACACAGTTTATCGGCAGTTGAAAAAACGAAAATTACCCAACTATGTGCTATGTATTTTACCCAACTAACGTCCAATTTGCGAATTGGACATTATAGGGACGAGGAAGAGAAAAGAGAAGAAAAAGGAAAACAGAGGAGAAAAGCTGGAACGATTTCCAATTATTTTATAAAACGCGGGGCGAAAAGTTTGTTCACGAAGTTTAAGAAGATGAAAGTTCACGCAGACCGAGAGGGGGTAATTACCGCAGGGCGATTCCCAAGAGTTAAGAGTATTACCGGGAACGGAGCAGTTTCTGTACTTCGGCCTCGAGACTCGTTCTCATTTGCTGTTCGCGCATCAAACGAATCGTCGAAACGGAATTATTGCCACCGACTCCGCAGCCTCGGAGACGTAAGACGCCCGGGAGAAATCTTTGATGTCGAGGGAGTAATCGTATTCCTGCGACGAACTCGCACGGCGAAACACCGCAGAATCTTCTTGTATTACGTACAAAAAACGAATCCCAGCCACAAGCTGAGCTTGTTGATTACACGTTAAATTTGAAAAAAAAAAAAAAAAACCAATAGATTACATTTTAAAACAATAATACAATGTAAAAAATTTAGTTTGAGAATTAATGAACGGTACTCGAAGTTTTTTTTAGATAAACTGTTTCTGAAATATCAAACACATTTGCATATAATAATATTTTTGTTTTTTATGAACATTTTTGTAAATTTCAGGCAAAAGATTTGTAATTTTTATGTCCGCTATTTAAAATTTACGAAAAAGCACATGTTCAATTAATGCAAGTAATGTTAGCAAATATCAAGTACCCGTACATTAAATTTCAAATTTATTTTTACAGTTTACCTATAGTAAATATAAGCGAGAAAAAAATTGGCGAAATAATCAGACTTGTCTACGCCATTACAAAACAAAAATTTTAACTCGGTCACAATTAGCGTCATTCCAACTAGTGACTTTCTCACTAAATTTGTTTTGGCACAAAGTTGTCGTGCAAGTACTGAGGTAAAGTTATGAACGAAACAGACCGAAGTTCTTGAATCACGTATTCTATACCAAAACTACATTTTGTATGTAGCAAAATACACACAGCAAATTTCGCTGCAATCCAAAGTTTCGTCCAAAAATTATTGTTTGCAGACAGGACGGACGAACAGACATAAGTGAGAAAATACTGTTTTTCGTTCGAGTCCGTCTTTTCATTTCTTCTTCGTGTTTCTGCACGATGCACTACAGAATTTAAATATATCACAACAGGAAAAAATCCTTGAAACTCAAGCTTGTTCATGACCCATTAAATTTTTCAAATAAAATGTGACATAAAAAACATTACTAAAACATTGGTCACCTTATCTGCACTACTATAAAAAAACCTCGGCTTATCTGGATGTTTCCCTACGGGGGTTCGAGCTCCTTTTTTTCGTTCCATTTTTAGTCCCGTCACTCGGTTCGTGTGTCCTTCTAATCTCGGCAATTTAAATGTTTGTCCCTATCGAAGGGTGCACAGTGCCGTGAGTGGGAGCGAGAGGAGGAAGCGGGACGGAGGATCCGTTGCGTATCGGTCGCGGGTGCGTGTAGGGCCGCGGGTAATCCCTTGTTGAAACAGCGCTAAGCCCTTCGGATTGTCTGTGGTATTGCTCGCTGATACGACCGGGGATGAACGGAAGGGCTGCTGCCGTGACCCGAGCTCACCACTACCCTCGCCCTCTTTCGCTAGCGATGGTCTGCGGTACACCGTCGTAGCCCTGTACTTTATCACAGTTTTGTCTCGCTTCTACGGGCAAACTTCGTTTAGCTTTCCCTTCGCTCGGTGCTTGTCGTCCGTTTGTTCTGTACAGAGTCGACGCGCTCGACGCTACACGCAGTCGTCGCACCCTTCCCGGAAAGACGGAGCTTTTCGTTCTACGGCAACCGAACGAACGTGTACGAAAGGCCCTGCTTTGCGGAGAGAATGCTCCTTTCTCGCCGTTATCCCGTGAGGATAAAGGCGAGGCTCAAGCGAGAGCGCGGGCGCGGGCTAATACCACCGGCGATTCGAACGCCTCGCATGTTACAGGTCGTTTATACGAAATTGGCCAATACGGCGGAGAGATGCTCGTTCGCGGAAACTAGACCCCCGGGGAAGAACGGTGACCGGAGCCAATTTCACCCTGGGGATACTTCCGCGTATACGTACGAAATTGCACGCAGTATTTGATAGAGGAGAAGAAAAATCGCCGGTTTTCCCGAGCCCCCGAACGATAAACGATCGAAGCTATTTAGAAGAAAAAGATGGACCGCGTTCGGCGGATTGGGATTGTAAGTGGAAGTTGGAATATGACCGTACCCTGGTAGAAATCTTGTGAGGGCTTTATCAGACCCGAATGTATCACTATAAAATTTCTACTAGGGTAGTTTAAAGAATTACAAAAAAATTATTAGTTTATAGACGATAAAAATGACTAAATGCAGGAGTAAATTATTAACGACCAGTTTATGCAAGTTAATTATTCGATAGCTTACGCGAGATCAAAATTATAAACTAGATTTAATGCAGCCCATAAAACTTGCCCGTTTACCCACCAGCTTTTTCCAACGCTTTTCAAAAAAAAGAAAAAAATCAAGAAAAAAAAAATAGTATTCCTGAGCTGATAAAGAGGAAAAGCTGTGATAGGTCAGTGACGTCGACGCGAGGGAAGTCTCACTCTTTGATAAACCCCGCGCGTGTCTAGGGGATGCTCTTCTGATATTCCAGGGGGCACTTTAAAAGCCAAATATTTACGATGTCTTCGCCGAGTCGGGTGTACAGCGTCTAAAAAACAAAGTCTTCTCGACGTTGGCAACAAGAGAAGCTTCCACGAAAGCGGAGAGAGGACCAGAGAGGGAGTTTGAGCGAGAGGTGAAATGGATAGATGGAAGCTGAGAGGAGATGAGGATATCGCGACAGAGGGGTGAGTCGACGGTGCTCGTGGCTTCTCCGTCGCCTTGCCTCATCCCCTCTCCACCCCGTTGGATTAACCTTTAATTCTATCCACCCTTATACTCGACAACCCGAAGCCGGCCGCACGACACGTTCACGTCGTTGAAGCCTGCGAGAGACGAACACGAGACTCTCGTCCGCGTACAGGTTGTCTTCGTGTATAAATAAATGTATATATATATATATATATATATATATATATATATATACACATGGGAAAGTGTATTACCCGAAGCCGCACGAGAAAATTCGCTCGCTTCAAACTAGTCGTCGGTAGTCCGGTCTCGAGGATTATGAGGAAAATCAAATTTTATACACATAAGTCAATTAAAATAACGAGAGAAATTACGTCGACTGGCGCTCGAATTACTACGGAAATAATGTTTTTTCTTGTTTTTTTTTCCTCGAAGAAAAGAAAATTATTAGAAGTAATACGTTCTCGGATAAAAGAACTCTGCAGTAACGAATGAATCGTGGATTAATGAGGGAATAGGCAAATATGGTATTGGCTGATTTTAAAGAATCAAGGGGTGACTTTAGGATGTGTCTTAACTTATCTTGTCTCAAACGACGAAACAAGACTATTCGGATTCATTTTACCATTTCGGCAGGTGTAGAAAAGTTTATAGCGCGACTCATAGTTTTTTTTCCAAATTTTCTTCTTCCCTGACCAATTTTGAAATTTCCTTATTGCCGGACCGATTTTTTATTTCCTGACATTTCCTGGCTTCGTTTCATCGCGGCATGGGTTAATAATTAAGTCAATTAGTTCCCTCGTCAAAAAATAAACATACATAACGATGAATTATAATAATTCGCGCGAATTTTTTGAGCCTACAGTCGAATGCGTTATTATTCTCATTCCTATGTGGGGAAGACGAGTCGTCGAATTCGCAATTCTCGACATAATTTCGTTTCACAATCCGTTACGCGTCTTGTGCAAAAATCTTGCTGCTATAGAGCGTGCGTGTGTGTTGTTTCAAGAAACAGAGATACTCAGGTGCAGCCGCTGCAACGCGGGTTCTATTGCGAATGGATGAGCTCCGTATAGAGTTTAAAGATCGATCGTAATTACGAGACAGAAGAGCGTACGGCGAATCGTCGCTTTCGTCTCGTCCAAGGGGTACGCGCATGAAACGTGATCGGCACCGCGATCGAGCCGACGATTATGATAGTCCGATCGCGCAATCTGACTATAAACACGGCCAGCTCTCGTCGACTCTCTCATCTGCCAGCCGGAATTAATGTGCGCTCGATGCGCCTTGAAAACACATTATTCAGGGCATCTTAGTGCGAACGATGGAACCCATTAAACTAATCGACCAATATCAAACACGGAGAACAGTAAACCCTGTATTTCTTTTATCGTTATTATTTTGTTCGTTTTTGCATCGTTTGGTTTGTTCAAGTCCTCCATTTTCAGTTTGATTCGTAATCAATATTTTCTGTACCCCTAAACACTCACAGAGAAGAAAGCCATATTTCTGCCTTCATAATTCCCAAATTTTAAGAATAAAATTCTAATTAATAGATCCGTAGAATATCTCCGAACGTCCACGCAGACTAGATCCACATTCACAAAAGTTCATACTTTTAACTATAAATACATGAAAGTGATTATTCGCTCGAAACTTTCCCGGTGACCTTTATTATAACGATATTTTTTATTTTAACGATAGAAAAAAAAAATTGTACCGAGCGTGACGAAGGATCGTGCGATAAATTATTAAGCGGCAAAGTGAAGAAAATCGTGGAGACGATCCGAGAATAAATATTCGACTCTTGTAAGCTTTGGTGGAGCTTAAGATTAAAAAAAAATATATTAAAAATGAAGAAAAAAAAGGGCAGCGAAGGATTTTGACGAGAAGAGTTTCGGGGTTTTAGCTGAGGAAGCTGCTGGCACGGAATCGTCGCGGTCGTCGAGTCTCGTTTATATTTCTACACGGTTCACACAAACGTGGGATAGGTATGTACACCTCGGTGTGCAACTGCCGCGCGCGCCAGGTCAAGTGGATCGATGCTGCAGGTTTACTCTACCTACACCGGCGTTCTCGTTCGTGTACTCTTACGGTGTATATACATGATCAGCTCCTCTCTGTGAAACTCGCTAGACTCTCTTCTGAAACGACAGTGTACTCTATATAAACCCGAGTAAACTTTATTCCCGATCACTTCCACGTATATAATCTAAACTTGGCTGCGGTGGGTGCGGATTTAACTGTCGAAGCTGAATCGCCTCAGTCTGCCAGTGTTAGCCTATGTCTGCCGTTTACTGCCGCTCGAATTTCCGTGCACTCAATGGAGAAGAAACTCGGACGGAAAACCGACGAGTTTGTAACTATCGTTCAAATAAGGTCTATCACGCAAATGCGAAAGAAACCCACGACGATTTAGTTACAATTGCACTTGGATGTTTACCTCCGATTAGTCATGAAGCTAAGCGCGAATCGAACGAAAAGCGTCGAATCGAAAGTGCTCTTGATGACTGAGCGAAGAACGCCCGATCAACCTGAGTATCGATGTCTCCTTTATGAGGAAACAAATCGGCGCCTCTTACTGGAATTGTGAAATCAGAGGGCTAAACCCAGAAAAATCGAACAAATAAATATTTATTCAATTCAAATAGATATTTATTTCATTTAAACGACCATTCATTTACGGGCCCCCATCAAACAATTTTTTTCCTAGATGTGAAAAATGAAAAGTTCTTTGTCGCATACAAACTTGTCTTTTCAATGTGTGGCCTCGTTAAAAATTGTGGGCTTCTTTGGAGCAAGAATCGTCGCCGAATGCAAAAATATTCTTTTCCCCGTTTCTCTTCCGAATATTTTCAAACCCTAATAAAAAATGCCAAATATAAATTCAGGTAGGAAAAATGTTCCGCCAATGTCGAAAATTCGACGCCGGCGATTATGGCTAGCAAAATAGTGGCTTTGCAGAGAGCAGCCCGAGTCTCTAACCGTCGAAAGGTGCGAAGGTGTATCGGTAGGTGATGTCCTCGTGGAAGCCGAGGAGGGTTCAACGAGGTGCGCAGAATCCGGGGTAACGATTGCAGGAGCAGCTCTCTCGCGCCCACATACATACATAGGAGGTAGCAGAGGGCAGCAGCCCGCCGGTCGACGACGACGACGTCGACGACGTCGACGGGCACACAGGTGAGGCGGTATATGGAGCCGCTGCTTCTGCTTCTGCCGGTGCCTACCGTCGTCCAAGATCTGGGTCACCGAGCGAGACGACCTCGTCGTCGCACGAAGGCCGGACCTACGACGCTGAGGTTACGACCCACTTAAAGACAGAGTTCTCGCTTGTATGCTCGCTCGATTCCCCTTATCATTATCGATCCGTCCCGAATACGGAGAGGCCCTCTGTGGGCACCGGTGAAGTTACGGCAAAGATGTATTGAGGGAGAAAGATCGAGAGAGAAAAAAAGGACGATAGGACGCGTACGAATTTATTCGCGAATCCATTTAGCCGGCCAGCGGATGTTCCGCGGCTGAGAGTTGTCGGAGAGTGAGTCGGTTGAAGTGTAATCGAAATGCCGGAAACGCGCTCACCCGACGGCGCGAGCTGGCGGGTCGATCGACCGGAAAGACAACTTTAGCGAGATGCCATTGGAGAAAATTTAACGAAGAACAAAATTTATTGTACACAGTAAAAAAATATGTGTAGTATTTGGAGTAATTTAATGTCCACAAACGTCCACAATTTTTTGTTTTTTAATTTTCCGATCGCATCATCCGGTTCTAGTTTTACGAACAAAAGCCCAAACTAAAATTGTTAATGACACGGGAAATAAAAGGCCAGGTTCTCATATTCAAACGTGAAGAAACGAATTTGTCACGTATTTAATAAAATAAT
Source organism: Amblyjoppa proteus (assembly GCA_963922035.1). Lineage (NCBI taxonomy): Eukaryota > Metazoa > Arthropoda > Insecta > Hymenoptera > Ichneumonidae > Amblyjoppa > Amblyjoppa proteus. The sequence continues at coordinate 9,490,038 of OY998230.1, forward strand.
TTTTGCGAAAATTCGTATTAGGATTTTACGAAATTATTTTTCAATGTGTATGCTCGATGAATGGCATTGAAGTTTGGGGCGTTGCTTCGATAACATTAGTGGCAAATGTAATTGTTCGGAAACAGCTTTTCTAACGAGGCGCTGATAACATATCAGGATGTAAAATCATATAATGTTGCTGTAAAGTATCAAACATGTTTAAACGATGGTTGTTGATTAAAAACAAAAAAGAAATGAGTAAAAGAGCGTACGAGCCGAGTATGGCGACAGAGTACCTACTTAGCACTATGAAGCACGATGAATCACAGGTAAAACATCTCTTTGAATTAAAAAAAAATCCATTAATAACCAACCAATGGTTAATTTGGAAAGAGTAATACGAGCTAAAAATTGTGAAAACCTATCTACTTGATATGGAATATCGAAAGAGGGCAGATAAGAGATAAGACAATGATTGTGAAGTGGCAAGAATGGTAAATCGGATTATACGATACACGGACAGTACGATAACTCGGAGTCGGACTTGACCCATGACATCGACCGTGAGCTTAAATTGCCTATCGCGTGTTATCAAAGCACGTCAATGCGACGCCTTATTTTTTTATTTTTATTCTTTTACGATACTTTCGTTGCTCACTACAGCTGAAATATATTATAACATATAATGATGACCCTTTGCTACAATAGTCCGCCAAAGCGCACAAAGCTTACAGTGAGAGATCGTTCCAACCAACGGAAACGTTAGTTGGAACGATCTCTCACTCTCTGGCGCTGCGGATCGAACTCTCCGACTTTGCCGACTCAACGGCAGTCATCGAGGTTTCTGAGCTACGTAGCTGGACCCTTTAACTGTCATAGCATATTCAGCAGATTGGAAAAACTATGTTTATAAAGTATCTTGTTCAATTTCTGTAGAAAGATTCGTGAAAAATTTAAAGAATAGCATTCGGAAGAAAATTGTTCGACTAAAAGTACCATTTTTCACATATATTATCCAGTACAGAAAAATTGAGTTGAATCGATCGTTTGAGAAAAAATATTAATTTTTTTCGACGATAAAGAAGCTTGTAAATGAAAGGGTTGAAGTTTGCAAAGTGACGTTGCCAATCGGAAAAACGTTTTCGCGCAATCGACGGCGTAAAAATCTACCCCAGCCAGCTGCGAAACGACGTTCTCAGAAACTTGGAAATTGCTGATGGAGAACTTCTCGACCGAAGCGAAAGCGACTGTCGGGAGTAATGAATTTTTGTCGTCGCCCTTTCGAGAGTCCTATCGGTAACAGGAATACAATAAGCAATCCATTTTCCCGGTACGAGTGTCACGGGGCGGCCAGAGCCTGGCCGGAGTCTATACAGGACACACGAGCGCGCCCATGAGGTTTCGAGTTACCCCGGTAGTTCAACGCGATACTTCATTAGCCCCTGGAATCGAAGCGCCGGGTAGCTCGGAGGGTGCGGAGAACGTACAACCCGGGGTCAAGCCCGGTCTGTACTCGAGGTGAAATTACTGTCTGCCATGGTACGAGTATACAATTTAGTTTTCGCTATATCGTCCTCGAAAAAGTCACCGCACCGCGATGCGTTGATAGACCAGCCAGCTGGTCTGATGAGAGACAGCGAATTCATTTACAGAAAAAATGTTTTAAAAAACACTCGTAATATTAACTGCAAAAACATTCTCGTTTCGGTACAATTTTTTAATTTTTTACTGATGAAGGCTTAATTAATTAAGGCAGACTTTCGATGAGAAATAAACTGTAGGCGCATATTGCTTTGAAGCTTCTGTGTGGCGCTTGAGTAAACTGTTCAATAGGTATCAATCATGAAAGGTACTCAGTTACAGCACCCATGAAATTACGGTCTGGCGTCCTACGAGTATACAATTTGTCTTTCGCTATATAGTCCTCGAGAGATTCAGAGCATCGCTGCGCGTCTGATAGGACATAGCGCATTTTAATCTACAGAAAAAAATCTTAATATTAACACTCGATGAGTCGGGGAAAAACGCTCGTTTACGGTAAAAATTGTTAAGTTTTTACTGATAAAGGGTCAAACAATCAATTTTAAGAAAGGCTTTCGATGAGAATTAAACTGTACGCGCGTTTTGCATTGAACCTTCTCTGTGGAGTACGAGGAAACTGTTCAATAGGTATCATTCGCGAAAGCTACTTCCGTGCGCGTGTTATCGTACGCGTGTGAGAGCACGCACGCATCGGTAAATGCGAAAAGCAACCGGACGTTCCGACCAACCCCCCCCCCCCCCAGGAAGAAGCTCGCAGTCCCGTTCTGCCTCCTCCCACAACCCCGCCGGACGTGTATAGTGTATACACACAGGAGACCTCCGACGTGCTCTGCCGTGTTTGCGGGGGTCGATAAGGCCGAGTTTGCGCCGATGTATAGCGAGAAAGGTAGATAACGAGGGGCAAAAGGTGCGACGAGGAGACAAAACCCGGGATACCTGTACGTGTCGACTTTTTTTTATTAGAGAAAATTTTAAAAGCATCGAAAAGTACTCACGTTTAACGAATCAAACATGCCAAATTTTAAGCTGATGAAAGCTGATTGGTAGGATAGAAATAACTTCACGATAAATTTAAAAAATCAATATAATGAAAACAATCATTATAGGCGAAAATCAAGTAAGATTTTATATGTACGGAAAAAAGATGAGATATAGAATCATTTATAGATTCGTCGAACTTAAAAAAAAAGATTCGAAAGGAAGGCAAAGATAATCACAGACAAATTTATCCTCACGGGATAAAAAAAAGTGGTGTTAAATCGATAAATTGATAGTGAAATCAAGGAAAGAGGAACAAATTTAAGGTGTATAAAATTTAACGAGAACTAACAAGGGACAATCAATTTTTGTTATTTTCTTGTTTCTTTTTGAAAGCCAACAAAGTCTATTGTGGCAGAAGCGCGAAAGAATTTCCTGCAGAAACTTTCGAGCTACTCAAGCTGCGTCAAGAAAGCTTCATCGATTGACCAAGTAGCTTTGAAATGTACAGCGCAGAGAAATAATAATGAATCATCTGTTCGTGCCTAGATCGGCTTTCTGCATGAACGTACAAAGGTTTTTACCTTCAGACCTAAAAAAGAATCAAGGCACGCGTAGAGTGAGTTCGATGGAAATGCGAGTCATGTTCAGAAAACCGGAGAACTGTTGAAATCTCCGTAACCCGACACCGGGAGCGCGCGCGCGCGATAGACGCACGCGAGTTTGGCGAACGGGGTTGATATCTCCCGGATCGTGAGGGTGATGTTATACGTATCGGGGAACTTGCTCTCTGCCATCGGATCCGTTGTTTCGCTGTCTCGTCTATCTGTACATTATGAGCTTTGGCTTCGGATTCGGAGTCAGGAACACACACTGTAACGGAGGCATTCGGATGGAGGATAGGATGCGGTATAATAGTTTGCCGAGGAGCTTCCCACCAGGAAGTCTCTCGTCGGTTCGTGGAACGTTGTTACATTCGGAGGCTTCTGCGTGGACTACCTACTGGATGCCATACTGGTGCGCTTCTCCCGTAAACCCTGGATATCACGAACAAACGGAGGGGGGCCAAGGAGGCCCGGTAAAGCGACGAGGGTGTTTCTACTGTACAGTACAGACAGAGAGAGAACCGCAACAGCGATAAATTTCGAAGCGCTGGGAGAAACGCAGCTGCACCAGCCTCCGTTTCTATAGTCGCGAGGGCAACTAGGGCCATGCCTCTCGCATGACTCGTCACGATTCATAATCGTTTTTCGTCATGAATAAAATATAATTACCATACAATGCACATCTAATAGCTTCCGGTAAGGAGTTTGATGAAAGTAATTGTTTACCATGGAAGAAAATACATTTATATCGTTCATCGGAGGTCCAAAATGGAGATTTTGTTGCGTCGGCGACGAAGGTGTTTTTGAAAAATGTTTTCTCCGATGTTAATTCGAAAAATGTTGGAAACATTTGTCGAGCAGTAAAATGCATTGTTCCGCGTGACTCGTCACGATTCATAATCGTTTTCCGTCATGAATAAAATATAATTACCATACAATGCGCATCTAATAGCTTCCGATGAAAAGTTTGATGACAGTTATTGTTTTGCCACGGAAGAAAGTAAACTTTTCCCATTGATTCATGGTGGGGAAATAAAAATTTTGAAATTTAAGATTTAGCCGCGAGCGTGGCACATCTGCCGCGTTGGTGAAAGAGGTATTCTAGGAAAATATTTTCTCCGATGTTTCCGAACAGTAAAAATGCATTCCAAAGCAAGTTTTTCCATCAGAATTTTCTTAGTCAGGAGAAAAAATGTTTAAAACAGAATTTTGCAAAAGTGACGCTTTCAACGCATATCTCGATGTGACAAACTATCGAACAGTCGGAAAAATAATTATATTTTTTCCAGCAATTAAGAGTCCACTCTCTTAAAATTAAGTTGTCTACTCCGAGGAACTGAAAAAAAAATTAAATAAACTGATCGTAGTATTCTCGTAACTTCAATGAAAAAAAAATCTTTCTCACTCAAGATAATCGTTATAATTTTTTTCTTCAACTCCGACGTTTGTTCAATCTCCTCGTAATTGGATTTCTGTTACAGCCACACTCAACCCCGTCTCAAACTAATCCTGCGTTACAGTTCGTGTAGCTTCTTCGTTGTGGTATCATATCCGGCAGAGGATTCGTCTATGTACGTGCGTCTATGTCTATGATGCGTGCGTGTTAGCCGAATAATAGGGTCGAAAGTTCGCGGTTGAACGTAAGCCGCGTTGAAATTAGCCTCGTCACCGCCATCCGTCATGCGCCACGGGGAAAACGTATGCGTGTGTGTGTGCGCGCTCGCTCGAGGATACGAAACGACAACGAGACCGACGAAAAGAGGAGTCGACGAGCGAGAACGCACATACAGCGTGTATATCCCTAGCCTCGATGGATTCCCGACCAGACGAGCTAGCTGGTAACCGAATCCTCGTCAAATTATTCGATTATCTCGGGGGATGCGAACCGAGCGAATTCGTCCCACAACCACCCCTCCCCCCCTGCCCATCCCGCGATAATTAATAACATGGATACACACACCCACAGTGTGCCGCCCAAACATTACGTCAATTTCGAATAGACTGCCCGAGTGGCTCCCATCTCACATTTTCATCTCCGTATCTCCGGTTGCATTCCATATATTTGCATAAAACGATAAACTTTGTAATCGATAAATTATCATACGAAATTCGCTCGGATACTCGGCTCAGCGCAGATTACGAATAGCCGCGCTGACGAATAACGGAGCCGTCGACTATTTACAAATCTATCGCTATGAGATACAGCGAAAACGTAGGCACGAATGTGGTTTACGGTTAAACGGGAGATGGTAATTAATGCATGCATTAATTACACTCGACCGAGGCCTGCGCACGATAACCGATGTAGTCTCCATTACGATGCTCGATAGCCTATGGCGGTACGCGCGGCGTACAATTTATTATTATGTCCGACCGACCACGGACCAACGTTATGGATTTATGGAGAATGTTACGGTGGTTATGCATGTATACGTCATAATTAAAATGATTATGAGTTTTGCGTCGTTCGTGCATATTGGAAGTAGCCGTTGATTTCGCATGATGCATCTTCGTTCTTTTTCGTAGTTATAGCGAATGGTCTTGAGTAATGCTTTCGTGAATTCAGGGGCAATGCTTTCTCCACCCTGTTTCTCGATTAAACGTCCTCCAAATTGTGCGCTAATGTAATTGCTGCGTTTTCTATAGATATTGTACGGTAATTCGGAAATACCGACAAAGACCTATTTTTTCTAGCCCTTGTGCTCGTTCCCGCGTTCACAATTATCGGCGAATTGTAAGACGTCAGCTTGAACTAAAGATCGCTCTTGAGATCGAACTTAATTTCGTGTTTAAGTTTGATCTTAATTTGGAACTTAAGATCGAACTAGACCTTCAATATAATTTCAGTTCAGACTTAAGTTCGATCTGAAATTAAACCTAACTTTTTGAAATTCAACCCTCACAGCCACTCAGAGTGACTGTAATAAACTCCATTCCATGAACTAAAATTCAGCCATTAGAAAATTTAGCTCGTGCAATGGAAACTTGTCATAAACACCAACAGTAAGTGTTTGCGATTGTCTATGAGAGTGGCTAGTGACCTTGCACTGTATTATTGAGTAATATAAAATTATATTTTTATATATAATAATATAATAATATATTTACATATTTGTTATTATCACATTATATTGTAGATTCTCCGTCAAAGAGAATAGAAACTTGCTCCTCCTACAGAACTAAACTGAAATCATTTGCGCGTTGCCTTCTCGCTGATACCAAACCATATTGCGAATTTATAATGCCTCTAACGTGCAGAGAGCCTCCGAAGAGCTGCGGCACGATCGAACATGATTAATTTTACGTTAATCCTCCTCATCGTCGATCATAAACGGGCAATACCAATTACCGACGATTAGAACGACCCGTGTATCCAATCGGATTGCCACGACCGATTCATAAATAAATTATTACCGTGCGCGCGCTATAAGACGTCCGAAATGGCTGCAATTCGTTAAATCACCGTCTAAATTCATTGAGACGTTACATAATTCTTCAATCTCTTCACATGCATCGAATTCTAAGAAATATAAAGGCGTATCCCACATCGATTTACACCGCAAAATGGCCTCGGGTGCGCCCTTCTGTTTCTGAGCCGTGGATCTATATCTGAAGTACATCCGCTATCTCGAGCTCATACAAGTTGCTTGCATGTTTGAGAATGTCTAGGAGAAACTGGGGCAAAACGCAGATGCTAATAAAAAAAGGTCGTTTCCATGAGTCTGAAGTTATTCCGGAATTACTATTTTACCAATAACAAATAATCCCAAAAATACCTCACTTTACGGCTTTCCCGTAAATTAATATTAATTACAATTAAATAATGTTTCAATTCAATAATTGAGTTAAATAATTTACGTAATTTGAATTTATTTTCAGGGAACCTTCAAACACATCATTTTTCTGATTATGAATTATATCCACAGTCGTCATCTCACCCTCTTTAGTCCGCTCCGATGAATTTATTGAAAAAAAAAACGTTGCTAACCCATTTTGCCCCGTGTCTGCAGTTTGCACCGTCCCCATTTTCCCTCAACTCCACGCGAAACTTCGAATACGTTTGAGAGACGATAAAAGTATCGCATCCTTCGCCGGCGTAATGTATATCGCAAGTGTCTATCTTGTTTCGTACGCCTGACAGTTTACCTTGTGCCGCGCCGCGCGAGCGAAGTTATACGTCACGTTTTTAACTCACCCTCTCGCATCCGATCGTGTTATCGGAGGTACACGAAGGATCACGGCGTGCAACATAATTACGCCATTACCGGACCGATGCAGTGCATTAAGATATTGCGTCGTATCTCCCGACTCGGCGAAACCCGAGATATTTCCACACCGTAGTGTGGCAGCGGCTCGTCCATATTCACATCGAGGATCTTCGCGATTATTCGTCGAGCTCGTTAAATCGGGGTACTGTTCTCTTTCTGGGCTGAGTGGCGAACCATCGAAACTAAGCATAACCCAATGAAACTTCGACCGCGGAATTTTTGTTTTTTTGTTTTTTCAAGCGGTGTTTGACTTTGAGGGACAATGCGGATCCGACGTACGACGTTTGAAAATTTAATTAGTATACGCGCGGGATGAATAAAATTTTAATTAAGGCAACCTACATTTGATCCTGTTCATGAGATACGAGGAGCCGTCACTCGTCGGGTGAGCTCTTCGCTCCGATGTACTGCTCGCCGTACACTTACGCTCCGGCGCGGGCACTCGAGCGGTGACGAAACCCGAGAAGAGATGTAGAGAACCACCGACAGATAATGTGCGGGGAGCGAGATACAGCCGCTGTCTGGCCTACGTCGCTCGCAAACAACCGCTCATCCTCGCGGCTTATTTCTAAGGGTAATCCGCGTTACGTGAGACACCCTGATGTATCGTTCACGTGACACGAGAGAATCACTCGAGTTTACATATATCTATAGCCCGCGAGCTCGATACATGAAACGAGATTGCGAAATTGTATGGAAAAGATTCACTTTTGCAGAGAAATTTAAGTTCGGGTTATTCGGTGATAAATGAAAACCGCGGAATTTCGATGAGGGAAGTCTGGGGAGGAGGGGGTTACTTTCGCAAATTTGCATAATATAAAATTTCGCGGTCGCAGACGGAAGAGCCACTGAGCCACTTTAATCGGTAACCGGGACCGCCAATTTTCTCATTTATTCTACGATTTATTTTATTTTTTTGTAGAATAAATGTGTTTTTTATTTTATTTTACGAAAAGAGACTGTCAAAAATATTTGTTTAAATAAAAAATAAACGAATAAATAAGTAATTGCTGTTAAATGAAATTATTAGAAAAAAAAATCAGCCCGATTTACGTGCCGTGACGAAATATATATTGGCCAGTCAAAAACAACTATTGTAAAAATGTATTGTTTGTTAACTGATGACGCTGAAGATTTCATCAAATTATAACGGCTGTGTTTTGCATTGCACATACTTCACTCAGGAAAGTTCACTAAGAGAATTAAATTCTGCAAGTGAACAATTTCTTTTTTTATAAAGTCGCGCACTGATAAAGACTTGCTAAAGATACAATTAGATGTCATGCGAATATTTTCTGGGTCATGTTAATTGTCGATGCCGTTTACTTGTCCCGATATAAGTAGCCTGGCTTTGTGTCGGAGAAATTTTAGTACTTTTTTTTAATGAAAAATATGGAACTCTATAATATCGAAATTAATCGTCGATCCAAATTCAAAGGTGCTCGACTTCCGACATGTAATATAATCCCTTTATTCCACCGCCGATCTCCCGAGCCCATCATTCCTAGCAAAAGTTTCATTATCCGAGTGTCTTCCTAGTCAATTTAATTCATATTTATTTCGCTCTCACACGCAGAATTTTAATGCTCGCTCAGTACTTGAGTATCCGCGTGGGACTCTCTAATATACATATACCGAAGGAGGAACTTAAACTTTACGCAACGCATTTACATAAATATATAATTCGACACTACAGTCGACGAATTGTTTTCGTGTCTCACGCTTGAACTGCCTCTACCTAGTAGGTAACAAGCGCTAACGACCAGTTCGTTTATTTCACGTCCAAACCTTGTTTTTTGTTGAAAAAAAAAATACTCTACCGCGTGACACTTTTCACAATCAAAAAGTTTGACAAATGTTACTTCTTCAATTTTTATATCCGAACAAAAAAAAAAAACTTGTTATGTTAAAAAGACGAAAAGAAACTTTCTTCAGCATTGCATTACGATCCGTCCAATTTGTCTAAATTTCTTAGATCAGCATCGAAAAAAAAAATGTTAAACATGAGGTCCATTGTGCGTTGAACGGTTACGGTTTCGTCGAAAATTTACCCAGATAGTCGAAGACATATTCTCATCGATTTAAAACCTCCCACTGTCCAACGAAGTTTAATAGTTCTTTCGCTTTTTAACATTCAGCGAAGCTACGGACTGTCGAAGAATAATTGAAATTTTTCGTTTACTCGTCTTTGTTCAAGTAAAAAAATAAGAATAAAAAACAGATAGCGAACCATGAAATTTTGAACCGCTCTCTAGACTATTAGAGATGCGTATTGCGTTTCACGTCGGCGAAGAGTGCAAAGCATCGGCTTTGCCTTGCGCGTTTACGTAATTTACGCGCACGTAGCACAACTCTACGTAGGATTTAAACAATGTGCTCATCCAGGCTCGATTCTCGCCGGGCACGGCGATGAAAAGGCTTTACCGGTACACGTGCCCTGGTCTGTGTATTATCGATTCGCTCGACAATTCAAGAATAGCAAGTGGACCGCCAGCTGGAATCCTGTAATATCTTGCACTTATCCTCGATCGTTATTGTTCGATACGGTTCAGTTCCGAAACCCGATAAAGCTTTGTGTCGACGCGAGCGGATGTCAAAGGAACGATCAATTACCGATTCTATAGCGAAGAATGCCAACCAAGCGCGCATTAATCATCTCTGCAATTCCGTCGCTAATAACCATAACAGTTGATGCGACGTTCAAGAGAAATAATTTTTGACAATAAAATTCAAAAAACAACAAGTAACAAACAAGTTTTCTACTGTATGTTATTCATATTCAGATAGACGCGCAGCAAGAAAAAAAATTCATCGAATATTCACGAGTTTGTACCAGCTTTTTTTTCTTTTTTTTTCCAGCAAGCATAACTAACTCGACGCGTTTCTCTCATTAGATTATTACGAAATTGCTGTGGTATATGAATTAGTACTTCTCGGAAGTATAGTTAATGACTAAAGATCGTGCGAAAGAAAATGGCGTCAGACATTAGCTCGATTTCTCAACGATTGATGCGCCGATAAATATTCACTTCCGGTAATTAACCCTTCGACGTTCGGTTAAGTCGTTGCGTCGTTAAGGTCGACTCGTCAAAGAAATAAATATATATAAAAAACCCCAAAATCTATCGTCTACTTGGCCGCTTCTAACTGCAGTCGCACCTACTTTCCGCCGAACAAGTACCGAGTTTCCAACACGTTGAGCTTCAAGCATCTGATAAGGCAATTGGCAAATTTGGTCATTTTTTTTTATTTGATTTTTTTTTAAACACAGATAATCCAGATAATCCGGAACATTTTTAAAAATATAAATGAATCGATTATGTCTTCGACCCCGTTATAATTTCTCTCAGAGTTGAAAACGAGAGACGCGGTTAATGCACCGATATAGATGTGTAAAGCTCCTGAAACAACCGACAGCGACAGAAATGTAAAACTAAGCGTAACACGCGTGTGTATTTTTCTATAAATAGGTGCCTATATATAAATCGGCGGAGGTTTTTTATTCCTTTCCCGCTGGATGGAAAGCCTAATAAGTCACATCGAATGCGGACGTTCGGACGGTCGAGGAAAATTCTCGTGAAAGATTCACGAGACGGCGACGGCGACCAGTTCGTATCCGAGTCGAGTGACCCAGATCGATATAGTCTCGGTAAAAAGGAACGCGTACCACTTCCCCCGTAGCTCGGACTCGTCCAACGCGTATATATACTTTTTTTTAGCATAATCGGAGAGAGCTTCACTGTCGTTACACCTGTATTTTCACCATATCCGGAAGTGTATTTTCGTAACGTACCCGGAGCGATTCTATTTCCGAAACTAATGTTGAACAACGTGATAGAGGGAGATGGAGGAAACTCGTAGCGATGTAGCTACTGTATGTCCACACAATGGACACGGGTTGACACACCTTACAACTCTATTATCGTCCATGTCGACTCTCCGCTAAACTCTTTTTAACTGTCGCCCCCTTGTCTGGTTCTGGTGGGTTGTACTGCACGATCAATTTGGACGAGTTTCAACATTTGCTGAAAATAAACATTACCAACACCTCGAATTCGCGATTCGAAAATAAAAATATCCGGAATGTGATGAAATTTAAACAATTGGATAGATTCCAGCCAAATTAGGGATCATCGATCGATGATGGTTGCATTAACGACGTTATGGAGCGAGATGAAGGTAACTCGTCGCAATGTCGGTAATATAGATAGATAGATTTTTATTGAGTCTAGGGATAAATCCCCTGAGGACCATTGTCATGCAAGCAGGACAGAACTGGGTTAATACCAACAGAAATAGAAATAGGTAGCAAGGCAGGCGCAAAATAATAATACACAATGAACTCGTGCTGACATTACCTTGCCACTGTATTATCGTCCATGTCGACTCTTCACCAAACTCTGTAACTATTGTCCCGTTTTCTGATTCCTACTGCCGAACTCCACGATCAATTTGAATGACGTGTTTCAAAAACTGGTGAAAATAAAAACTGTAGCTTCCTCATTCAATTTACTATTATTTACAAAGTTCTACGAGAAATAATTTTCTCTAATTTTTTGGCTATCTCGTAGAAGCTTTTTTTATTCTTCTTCTACTGCTTCTTGGCTATTGCTCTGTAGTGACAAGCTGTATCGCGGAGGAAACTTTGTAAACAAAAGAATATAATGAGGAAGCGAATCATTGCCCTGCAACAAACCGATTTTTTTAATACTCCGTCATATTCCCAATATTGTCTACTTTCCCCGTAGAGTTATTCCGATGGGATATTTTTTTTTGGATAATGGTTCTTTCGTGTCCAATTTCTAGCCCAATATAACATAAATTAACATTTTCGAAAGCTAGAGCGCGAAAGTACTTTTGTCAAAAAATTCGGAGCATCATAACATCTAAACAAGTGTTTCAACTATTACGAAGAAAGTCGAGCCCTTTGTGCTGAGCACATTTTGTCACGTACTGCAGATCACGGTCTCGGAACTTCATTCTATGACGTGAGTTTAGATCCGGAGAGCTCCGTACCTCGGCAGGAACGTCGCCTGCTCGTTGTTCACTCGGCAACGAGCTTTGGCCTCTCCTAAATTGAACAAAAACGAAAAAAAAAATTCGTCGTGACTCCTCGCACGGCTCGCGCTGGTGAAAGCAATGCTTTGTGCGCGACCGTTCGCCCGTTGGGAAAAAATGCCTAGTGAAACTGGGACGACCGGGTACTCATGGAAAAATGAAAAATCGACAAATATATCCTGATGAGGAATTTCAATCCTTTTTCACTCTCGACGAAAACGATCCGCCGGGTCGTGAGAAATTTTCATCCAATTTCGGTCGTAAACGCGAAGCCATTGTCTGACAAATTAACTCTTTCGCGCTATCATCACGTTCACAAATGTGGGACCTTTCGAGACTTTAATTATCGCGCGTCCCGAATCTATTGTTGCACGAAGCAAATTGCTCTCCGACAAATTTGGAAGTTACGACGAATTTGTGCGTTTTTTTTTCTTTCTCACAATTTCGTGCTGCTTCTACCAAGTAAATTTTACGAAGTTACGCAACCGACGTACAAAACACTAATGAAGAAACATGTGAAGACAAGATTAAGAATAACAAAACTTTACCGTTTGGTTAAATTTGCGGCGTCAGCTCTTTTTTAAAAATAAATATCCGTGCATTCAACTTAAGAGCGAAAGCTCTTTACCGTTGAAACTTTAAACTCCGAAGCGCGACCGAAACTGCGCGGCTTACCCATCATTAAATAAGGATTAGGCCGCACAGCCGCGTCACTTTAATTTTCATTCGCGGGTCCGTCGCCGTTTGGCGTGAAATCAATATTCTAAAAGGGCTCGCGAGAAAATTTTACTAACGATGAAGTATTCGTGAAAATCAAATTTTGGAATATCCATGTGCATATATATATATATATGTACAGATGGGGACCGAAGTTAACGAGTTATTGAATATTGGCGAGTCCGTCGTTTGATTATTCGCCAACTGGATTCGTTTGCGAATAGATTCGAGAATTAATTGGAGCGGGATAATAATTAGCGCGTTTGTTCTTCATCGCCGCGAGGACCGATTGCTCAGCTGACCCTGCACAATCACAGAGAGGCACCAAGTGTATACTGTAATTTTACTGTAATACAAGTCGAATGTGTTATTTGCGAACTAACGAATCAATTTGTCATGTTTTGATCGACAGGCGACCGACTGGTGGCTACAAGACATGTACCTCGCGGTACCCCTCGCTCTTCCGATAAACAGCAATCCCGGACTCGCCACGAGACCAAAAAAATTCACGAGTCAACGGGACGCCGCCGTTTTTCTTGGACGATTTCTCACGGTGTTGCTCGATTATCAAGAAACTCTGGACAGGTGAGAACAATATAAATATCAACTACAATTATCATTTCTTTTTCAAATGTGAGAAACATATTTGGCACGACCAAATATATTATATATACATATATTTATGTATATATATATATATATATATATATATATATATATATATATATATATATATTAATATATATTTTAGCAAATTCGGCTAAAATTACAATATCTTTTTTAAATGTAAAAAACGTATGTGGCTCGACTTCCCTGACATTTCTTGACATAGTACTCTGTACCGAAAACTATTTTGCTTTTTTTCAAAAAGCTAATTGTGTCGCTGTACAGTTGAAAAAACTTGCTGTAAGAAATGTCGATCTCAAAATGAAATTCAAGACAGCAATTTTTCTTAAGAAATTAATATACAACTTCGCGAATATAACTATAACATCACAAATATAAATTGTATAGAAAAATTGTCGAATTGATCATTTAAAAAAAAAAAAACTTTACTCAATCAAACGTTCGAACTTTCCTGACCCGACTGTGCAAGACGTGAACGGTATGTTAACCGATGTTTCTCGGTAACTCCACTGATCAATCCACTTAGCGTACATAATAATCGTTTCTGTCCCGTGGTTCAGACAGCCACTCGTTCAATCATCGTCACACTTGACACCCGTTACTGCCTTCTCGTTAGGAACCGACATTTCTATCTCGTCTCGCAGCGCACTTATCTCCTTATTTTCCCGCACCACCTCGAACCATCCCGATTCTCGGCGAGTAACACTTGGCGAAAAGCTGTATTATCGGTCAAGTTCCAAACCACAAAAATCATATATCGTTCATAGTTTGTTTTTTTTTCGGACTATTTTTCGCGCCGGTAATGAGTTTCGATGCAAATATTTGTTGTCCGCAATGAATTGCAATTCCCCGAATGAAAGGTAACGAACCATGGGAATTCGTTCAGCTGTCGAGAGCGAATGAGAAGAAAGCCATTCTCGCGCGGTCCTTCACGCCGGTGGAACAAATTTTAACGAGTTACTTCCACTTTCCGTACCGGAAAGAAAACGCTTCGTGTTCTTTAAATATATTTTTTTCTCGACTGCTGGAGAAAATTGCATCAACGGAACGTCCGTTTTAAATCTACTTTAATTGAATTTTAAAAACCGTACAAAAAAGCAAAAAACAAAAAAACGCACCTGCAAGATTTTTTCGAGTCAGCATTCCCTTGGATTCCAATTATTCCGGTTGAACCCTCCAACGTACGTAAAAAAGACCTCGATTCGCAAAAAATAAAAAGATCGGATTTCCAACGTTATCTCGCGTTACTCTCATAATCTCATATTACCAGCATACACACGGCTGTATACAACTTCAATATCAATATTTTTGTATCTCGCTCGATGCTGCCCCTCGGGCATTCCGTGGATCCTTTGAAGGTGTAGGATAGTGGAGAAAATGGATTTTTCCCATTTCGAGATTCCTTTTCCATCCCATCACCAGACACACTTCACCCCTACAATTTCCCATGCAGCGCGCGTTTCTTTTCTGCACTCAGGAAAGAGCGATAAAAAATGAAACGAAAAGAACCGTAAGAGTTGCGAACGCACATACCGTCAGCAATTTAGAAAAGGGAGGACACCTCGCCCAAAGCTTCGCACTATTACCGATTCATTTATAAAAACGAGGTTACACCGCGACGCCTTCGGATCTGGCGAATCCCACTGCGGAGTCTTATCGCGCGGAGCTTTGCGGAACCTTTTCTTTTACTTCGAGGCTCCCGCTAGCTACTCCGGCTCTCGTCTTGCGCAAAAAAAAAGAATAAAGGAACGAGAAAGTAAAAACCTCGGTTGTCGAGAAGTAGGAAGAAGCCAAATCAATTTAGGGAGAGGGATGCTCGCAGTCTGCGAGGAAATCCGGGCTCGTAAGATCCATAGAAATCGAGAGGCATAAAGAGGCGCAGCGTACTCGCGAGTGAAGCTCAAAGCCTTAGCCTCGTCGGGTATCCGGTATCCGGTGCCGAAGATGAGGCTTCTGTGCTGCTGAACTCGTCTCGAGGCTCCTACCCTATAGAGCGCAGACTATCGTCTTTACTGAAGACGAGTTCTTTTTACTTTGGCGAGCGCGACGACAAGTCGAAATGAAGATTCGTCGCGGTTAATCGGGACATTCTCTACGACAGTACAGAAGAGAGTACGAATAATAATATCGGACGGGCGAGGGGATTGGATTTAAGGAAGAATCGATCGATCTATCCGTCTCGTTATTCTTGTTGCTGACGACGTCCTCGACGACTCGCCTACTCGGGTAAGGGTGCGAGCTTCGGGAACGAGGGATCCCCCCACGGGTTCATCCTCTTCTCGTTAGTGTTCACCCGGCAGAAACGAACGTTTATTTCATCGAACTCTCTATTAGAGGATTTCGTTATACGCTATAAATACATTTTGTACGTTTTCATTTTTCAGCATGTCGCTCATTTGTCTAAATTCCTATGTAAATTCATTGATCTAAATAGCGGTGATAAGCGGAGAGTAAAATCAGACGGATATGTTCTCTATAATGTATAAGTATATAAACTAGGCTTTTCTGATTTCGGTCTCGCGATATATCTGTAGGTATATGAATCTATAAATCTAGATCTATCTATCTATAGATCTGCAAATCGAGATCTATCCATCTATAGATCTATGGATCTATAGATCTATAGATTCACAGAGGTATCTAGGGTAAACGTGGTGAATATGGAGCAGCCCGATTAATACGTAAATCAATGAAATATGGACCGGTCCATATTCCCCACTTTTACCCTATCTATCATATCCATGGATCCCATGTAAATTCAAACTGTTCTGTAGGTGCGAATTGGAAGTGGACCGTGTAAAATCGGCGGATGGCAAGTCGTGGCAGCCGCTGTGTATGGCCCAGCACTACCAGATACTCAAGATGTATCGGAGACCAGGTGAAAGCGGGGACGAGCACATAATCATGGACAGAGCAACCTCCGGCGACCATATTATAGTAGCTCATCACAATCAGGTACTATGTATATCCTACCGGTATGTATCCTCCGTGATACATATGTGCGCGCCGTGTTAGTATAAAACATTGGTATTTCCGCGTCGGACACCGGTCATTAGACTTCTCCAATATCCATCTTCTACTTCACTATACGCAACACACACGTACCTTAACCATTAGCATTACTTATGGACACTGTCATTACATTACTAAACGCGTTTCCGAGCTATCGTGCACGCTTCGACTGCTACTTTTATGGTTAATATTACACACCATCGGCAAAACTATCTTTTGTGCAAACGTTTTTAGCGTTGCGTAACTGGCTACTGACACGCGGAGGATCCAATGCACACGACTCCGATATGTCTCTCGACTGCTCGGCGATCCTGTAATAACTATTTAGAAAAGAAACATTCGATAATCGCTCGTATCGACGTACCGGCTAATAGCGTGCACGAAGGATTGCACTCTTAAAGCCCAATATATGCAGATACTTTTTTTTTCTTACTTTTACAATGCCGTAACGTACATTATGGAATTGTTTGTCGATCTTAGTTCTACAGCGTGCCGGTGAGAGCGTCCGATAGAGGAAAAATCACCGAGAGCGAATTGATCCAACAGATTCTCAAGATAATGGAAATACCTGCCGATCCGAGAACACCGCCGGTTGGAATTCTTACGACCGCCAGGCGACCCGTCTGGGCAAGGGCGAGAACGGAATTACTCAAGAGTGAGTACTTTTTATTTAATTCAAGATTTTTATAGTCTCAAAAAAGGGTTATTTTATGTCGATGATTTTCGACGATATCTTTGCAATAGATTTTTTTTTTTTGTTCTTTTTCTTTATCATCAAGGAACGAAGGATCGACAAACCCCTTCGCAACACGTCTCTATCGCAACCCCTCGCTATAATTATCCGTTCGTTCCTCGTTGTACCAATATTCGCAATATTCCCCATTAGCCTCCCCACGACAGAAGAGGGCCCTGTGAAGCTGTAGGAAAATCGGTCCCCGAGACCTTACTCAACATCGAGCGCGTGCTGTGTGGCTCGAAGGCATCGCGCGACCCCGCGCGCTACTATATCTGCCCCGCTGTTAGCAAATCGAATGAGCTATGCGATAACGAGCTAACGACGAATCGCGGTCGCTTGTTCTCTCATTCACTCTGCACTTTGAAATTCCCCGGAGTCAAAGGACACTCGACTGAACTACTGTGCCAATCCTGACGTACAACTTTCGAGAACTTTCACCTCAGCTTACCCCCTTCCCCTCCCCCTCCCCCGACGTGACGATTGTTACAATTCTGTTGACGTAGTTGGATTATTATACGTGCCTCGGTGAACCTACGACAGACAAATCATCGCACCGTTGACTCAAATGTCTCCCGTTGTTGGTGTCAATTATTCATTTTCTTCATTCAGTTTCGTTACAGATATTTAAAATTGTTTAACAACAGATTTTTTTTACATTGAACAGTAACTCGCAATTAAAATTGAGAAATAGTCTTTTGCGACTTCCGCGAAGAGAGTCAATCGACGTCGCATAAAAATCTTGAAGTAGTGAAATAGTAAAATAGGAACATCAAAAAAACTGTAACATTTTATTACAAAGAAAAAACTATTTTTCTGCCAATATTAACGACTGCAATTTAACTATTTTGTTATTTAAAAATTATAATAATAGTGAAATGTCAAACTTTTTTTTCCCAACTTTAAAACATTTTTTAATAGAGTTTCTGGCATAAATCTTGCATAGTCGAGGAAAAAACAAATGGCCTCGGTTTTTCTTATTACATCGTTAACCCGTTACATTTTTTTTTTTTTTTTTTTTGCATATCCACCTGGTATCGTTAGACGAGCGCAATCGTCACAATCTCGAGCTCTTGGAGCGTTGTCTGTGCGTCGTGTGCATCGACGAGGACATTCTACCGTCGACGTTCAACGAGCCATTGAGAGCCGAGGATCGATGGATCAATGATCGAGACTACGCGAACGTGCTTCATCACGCTATACACGGTGGTGGCTCGAGACATCTCGGAGCGAATCGTTGGTTCGACAAGACCTTCCACGCGATACTCGGCAAAGTGAGTGCATACGAGACACACATGTATATAGTATGTAGGTACTTTGACCTCACGGGAATCACATTCTCGGGTGTACGATAAAAATTAGTTACCGAGAGAAAAAATAAAAATAACAAAAAAACGATTCCCTCGTCTGCGTCGCGAGCAGCTGAGCTATTAATGATATTCGCGACACGCTAAACTGCTCGACGACGAATATGCGCGTGACGAACATGCACACTGCTATTTCGCGCCTATTCGCAATTCTTTACTTTCTCCCGAGCACGCTTTGTCTCTGCGGAAGCGATCAAATCGCCAGAGGACAATACGCATACCTTCACTGACAACTTAACTGTGCACACAAATTTCTAAAACTCAGAGAATTTCAATATTTATCTTTAATATTTATCGATTGATTTTTTTAGAATTATTTCCTCCTCAAAAAAAGTGTTTGTCCTCATGAAAAAAAAATCGTTTTGATTGTTTTATGAAAACGTGTTCGAAATGTGCCATAACATCGGAAAATTATATTTAGAAAAAATGTCTGGATGTGTTTGTGTGTCCCAGGCCCGAAAAATTGAAACTGATAAAACTTGAGACCGGCTTGAGCAATCAAGCTGAATTTCTGAGATATGTAAAGGTGTCAATCCTTAAAGTTTGGTTAAATTTTTAGCAAAATGGTTTCAGTCATAAAATTTTTTTATTAACGACACAATTGTCTAAATCAGGACGGTATGTGGGGACTGACCTACGAGCATTCGGCTGGCGAGGCACCGGCGATGTTCAAGCCCTTCGAGGAATTAACCGAGAAGGTCGACGCTCTACCACCTCTAGAGGAAAATCTCGTCCCGTCGCATCTTCCGGCTCCCGAAAAGCTCGAATGGTTCCTCACCGAGAGAAGTCTCAACGATATCAGAGAGGCGATGACGGCGTTCGATGCGTCAGTATATTATACCTCGATCTCGAAAAGTCTAACTACCTCACATTGTGTTTTTTTTTTAACCTTTGATGAATCTTCAATACCGTAATTTTTGTTCTCTCTTGGTACCCAAAAGCCTGGTGGAAGAACTGGATCTGTGTATCCTGTGGTTCCAGGACTACACCAAAGAATTCATAAAGAGTTGCAGTATTAGTCCTGACGCTTACATACAACTCGCACTCCAATTAACATATTTCAGGTATGCGACATAACATTATTTTCTAAAATAAAACAAAGTTTCCTTTATGAGAAAGCAAACCTAAAAAAAAACCCTAAACATAGCAATGTTTGGCGGTTTTCATAAATACTTTTACGAACAAAAGGCTCGTTGCCCGTTCGACCCTTGAACGTTCGGAGGAAATAGAAACTTTACACGAAATTCTAATACATCCTCACTAATACAGAAAATGAGAGTGAAATTACTCAAAGGAGAAATATTTGCAAAAGAGGATGACGTTTTTTTCAAACCGGGTCCGAGTTCTCGTGGCCCGTTTGTCCGAAGGGGTGTAAGATCGATCCGTTATAGTATATCCGTAAATATCTTTCGCCGTACTAATACCGTGCATGACCGCTTCATTTATTCACGAACCGTCCCGACCGCGCATTATAGCCCCAGGCTAAGTCGGTACAGTTATTGAGAAGAACCATGTACAGTCATTGGCAGTGTTCATGCCCACGACGTTCCGCACCGGAAAGGAGCAGCCGAGTCTCTGCCAACGACTGAGTGTATAGTGGCCAATCACTATACGGATTCTGGCAAATAACTTCGGATTTGGTGTCCAATCACTGCACCATTAATTGGCTACTACGAAAGTCCACATTTCTCTGCTTATTCGGACCGAAGCATCGATATCCCTTCCGTTTTCAACAGATTACACGGCTGCCTTGTGGCGACATACGAGAGTGCCGGTATAAGGAGATTCGCACTTGGACGAGTCGATGTCATCAGAGCCGCGAGCCCCGAGACTCTCGCATGGGTGAAAGCGATGTGTCAGGGCGATCCGGAAATGCAGGGAACCAATCAGCCGAGTAACGATCCGCAAGAGGAAGGCACCAAAAGAGTTCAGTTCACCATTTACAGTGTAACTGAAAAATCCTTCGATTATCAATGTAGAAACTACGTCGAGATCGATGCTTCGTTTGCTATAACTGGCATAAAAACGCGAAAGATTTTTTATTTTTGTTTATATGTCAATTCAATTTACTTGCCGATTGACGTGACTGCAAAATGACAAATGAAATATAACGTCGCTGTGCCAGTAGTAATCTGACTTGCCGGATCAGACACTCTACATAAAGTCGTAGCAAATTCGTAGAGCATCTTTCAAGGAAGAAAATGGGTCGTAAATACATAAAAATCGAACAAAAATTATTCTTTTGAAAAAACTGAACGAATATGTACCTTTTCCAAAATTAGCATAAACCAGTTAATGTTTCTGCAAATCCATTGCATCTGCTGTCTGCATCACTATCATCAATAGATGCGTAAAAGTTTGTATAAACGACTCTAAAAACGTAGCACTCATGTGGATAGTGTGAAGCGCTCCAACCTCCTTAAGGGAAGGCAAAACACATACGGGCGTGAGAGAGACAGATTTACAATTTTGAATCCATTTTTCTCCAAAAGGATTCTATAAAATGAAAAACCGTTTCGGAGACAAATTAATTCAAAATATTTTAAAGTTGTCTTGATCTTTAGTCCCACCTTAAGCCCTGCTAAAAGTGGTTGAAGAGATCCGTTTCAGGGAACGAAAAAATGCTTTTGTAGGATACCGTCAATGTATCGACACTCGGACGAAATAACAATATGTAGTCCATTAGAAAGCCAGCGAGGATATGTGACCAGGGTGGAGGGAGAGCAGGGGTGAGTCTGAGCAGGAAAAAGCGTTCGCAGTCTTCAGAGACGGCAATCAATTAGAGAGCACAGTGGTATCCGGGTTTCCTCGAGTCGATCGAGTGTTTGCCAGCTCCTCGAAGGGATCTCTTCACTGTCGAGAGAACCGCGCAAAAGACAAGTTCTTTTATTGATGCTCGCAGTTGTTGATATACCTTCGGGACTGGGGCACAAGAAAAAAAAACGAAACGCCGGGTGGAGTATCTGCAACCCTTCGAAGTTGCCGCGATAACGCACCACGAGAATCTTCCATTTGTTTTTTCAACCCCCTTGCCGTCCCCGGTCCGACCTGTGACTGGAACGAGGGGGACAAGAGCCCTTCGCTGTTTTTCTCGATTACCACCTTGTTGTTTCAGCCGATCATTCGGGATACCCTGAAAATTCTCGGGCTCTTTCGATCTCCCGTTGTTCTTTGTCTTCGCTCTCTCGGCGAAATACAAACAACGCGAAACCCGATATCACTGCATTCGGCTCGTTTGTCGAGCCGCCAAATGAGATCATTTTGTACGAATTATTTTATCAGCTATGGTGGGGTTGATTTTTTTTTATTTTATTAATTTTTTTTTTTACGATTGTTAGGATTAAACTAAGAAAAGATTAGGACAGCCGATTACTACTGGCATCAGTTCGGGACCCCTTGCACCTGTATCGGGCAGATCACATGCACAAATTTTTAATTTTTAATTTTTTTTTTGTAAAAAAAAATTAAATTAAAAATCACCGAAATTTGATCAACGAACGTTTCGTTTAATTCGCCAATGACCTTGTTTCCGCAGGAGCAGAGAATCCGTGAACTCTTCGATCTCGCTGTACAGCGACAATCCAAAGAGATGTACGACAATATACACGGTCTCGGAATCGACAATCACCTGATGGGGCTGAGATACGCTGCGGAAGTGATCGGTGAACCGACGCCCGAGCTATTTCTCGACGAGACCTACAAGATCGTGAATCATTTCGCTCTTTCGACGTCGCAGGTCAGTTTGAGCAAAGGATATGTAAACGGCATACGCAGTAAAAAGACTTTGCGGGTTTAAAAAACATTTCTTGTCCACGAAGGTCCATTATCTTTTTTCTTGTAAAATTTACAATCTTTTTGCTTCTTCGTAGAGGAAGCTATTTACGTAAAAAAAAACCCACCGAAATTGTATCATTGAAAATGTGAAATTAGCAAAAAATAAGATTATGGACCTTTTCCGACAAGAACCCTTTGAAGCACGGTATATCACTCGTGATACACTTCCTTGAATTGCATTATTGCGAAAATTGCATTAATAATCAGCCGATGTATTTCAAACTTCATACGTGTAAAAAAAATTGATACATCGAAGGATTAAAAGTTGGTTGGAGCGAGGCAAAACGGTGCCCCGTTTAGATGAGACGTTTTCTATGTCCTAGAAAGAACTAGTAAAAAAAATAGTCAGTTTTATCGCATTTGCTCCGCGGTCCGCTGCAAATATTTTTCTTTTTTACCGTTTAGTTTCAATTAATTCGACCCCCTTGGTCAATCCGGTGGTAGCGCATACCGCGTATAGCAATATTTCTGCATACATCAAAGACCATCGGCGAATGAATAAAAAAAAGCCCGAGAGTCGGATTCCTTTTCCCCGAGCGTTTGGCAAAAGGGTAATTACGATAAAATTGAAAAAGGGGTGCGAAGAGCTGTGACGCCGTCTATGGCGAAACTCTTCACCGCCGACCCCCTCACTCCATCCCCACGGCGTGACTCAATTCAGACTCAATTTGGCAACAAAGAATGTTGCCCTTCCGGCGGCGTTTCACCACCGGATGCAATCCACGACTTGGGGCGGGGAACCGAGGGCGGAAGTCGTTCTTCGACCCTCGAAACAACCGGCGGACTCTGAGAGTTTGCGGCCCGAAAATGAAAATCATTTAATTTCTCCACTGCGATTGCTGCACTTGCGAAACACGGATTGGCACCATTCAATCTAATGTAATGCTATCTGAAATTGGAAAAAACTGCTTCGCAAAAAACTTCGATCGCGACGAAAGCAAAAGGATTTTTTTTTCACTAGTCAATGTACCGCTCGACTTTGTGCGAAATTCACTATCAGATTAGTGTTGACATTAGTTTACACTTAATCAGTAACCAAAAATCCATACCGGCAGCGAAAAATAAAAAAAAAAAACATCGTGACCATCTTTGGCAATAAAATGGAGAATTTTAGTCACGATACCTCGCCTAAAAGACATGACGCAAGGCTCGAGCAGCGTTCAAGCCTTTGACGGTTTTGTTTATTTTTCCTTCCAGATAACAACGAGAAACGACGCCATCGGCGGCTATGGCCCGGTAGTTCCAGACGGTTACGGATGTGCCTACAACGTGAGAAAGAATGGTTTTATATTTTCCGTCTCGGCTTTTCACAGCGACGGTAGAACGAGCGCGAGCCGTTTTGCGAAGGCACTAGAGCACAGTATGCGTGATATGGCTACAATGCTGAAAAACACGAAACAACGATAAATCCGTCATTTATTATTTCGACGACGACGAGCGGATATAACGAACGGAGCGAAAAATCGCCGGAGGTTTTTACTTCACCGAAGGATGAAACGGACGATGAGGAAAACCATAGCGAAGAAAAAAAAATCGCCGAAAGAGAAAGTTGGCGCTATGTTTATGCATGCGATTATTATATATATAGATAAATGGGATTACCCCCTGACCTGGAAATTCAGGGGGGAAAAGCTTGAGGTGCAGATATGACCTCCTCTAAACAGCGAAGAAGCAACTCGGCATAGGTCGAGAGAAATTAGAGTCTGCTTGGCGCTCTGTAATTGAGGGACATCGGTTTTAACCACGTGAGAATTGCGTGCAACGCAGTCATTTATCATAGATAATTAATTGATTAGACGACTATACACACATATATATATAGATATATATACACTCCAGTATATGAAAGTATCTTCATAGCATCGAGAGGCATAAACGCATCCTAGAGAAAAAAAAAAGTATAATTGTAAAACGTTGCACGAAACGAACTAGGTCGAAAGATCCGTTTATTCGATATCACACTTTGACGTACGTTCAACGAATATCGCGGTTTCGAATCGTATAGTGAGAAATTGAAAAACAAAGTAAACAAAAAAAATGAACGCCGCGTGTAGGCAACATAGTCAGTAAACGATCGTTTAGATTGATAATAAATACTCTCTAGTCTGTTTGTAAAATCTCTCGGATTTGTCGGGAGGCAATAAGCCGGATTGCCGTGGGATAGGAACGAGAAGGAGAATATCCATTAGATTGATCTACAGCGAACGATAAAGGAGTATCGGTAGGTGCCAAAGCGGCGAGAATCAAGGAAAAGATAGGATTAAAAAAAAGAGAAAAAAATTGAAGCAAGAAAAGAGAACGAACGAAATCTCACGGAGTCCCGCCGTGCCTCCGTACTCTGTCGCAACGGCATTCTGAATGTAGCCAATCTTCGGCATTGGCGCCCGCACAGTAAACTCTTGTCCAATTCTTAGATAGGTCGGTCTTCACCGCCACCCGCTGTCGCGGATGGCGAAAGTCGGCTTTAGTAGCTCAATCTGTCTATCGCTCTAATCTTTTTGCCATTATAGCCGTAGCGGCACCACACACGACAGCGCCCCATATAGCACGGAAATATTCTTGAAAGGCTACGAAAATATTTTTTTGAAATATTGAAAACATTTTATCAATACTAAAAAATATTTCTGAATTGTTTTAAACTCGTTGAGTTTTTTTTTTTTATATTTCAACGAAATGTGAGGCATGGCATCACCAATCTATATTGCATACACACACCCGCATAAACAGAGAAATTAAAAATATTTAAAACGTTTTTATGACTATGTTTCAGAAATCCTTCAGATGTGTTGAAAGATTAATTATGTTTACGAAATATTTACGAAACATTGCGTTGGAATATTTTGATAGAACATTTCAAAATATTATTTTAATATATCTTCGAAACATTTCGTAAGATTCGAAGGATTGAAAATGTTTCTAAAACGTTTTTAAAATATTTCGTGCTGTATGGGGCACATGTGACCGTGGCTTGTTTAGCGTATACCGAAACCGCTGTTGCAACTAGGGAATCTCATTTAAAAAACGTAAAAATTCCAACACGTTACTGAAAAACAAAAAGACAACAAAATTGAGAGCCTCGCTTGAAAATGTGGTGAAAAAAACGTTACCTCGGAGCCCACAGCCTTTCTCGAAGGTTCGCACTGTCGGAAAGAAAGCTCAACACCTCGAGATGCACTCGAGATAAATATAGATGCCTGCCAATTCCTTCTCGCTGCGGACAAAAATAATTTGTTCAACACCGCATTAAATTTTGACGAAGAACGTTTCTTCACGGAGAGACAACCTAGGCGCCCACAATTATTAGATTCGTTAAGTTTATTCGTCATGTGTGAGACGGTCTCGCGCGAAGATCGTCGACCCGACGTTGACGTCGGGACTAGGAATATTTTATGTGACATGTTAAAAGAGAGCTTCGTTATCCTTCATATAGATATATATATATATAATATATATTCACATTATATCGTGTAGTTATTGTTTCTTCTTGTTCCGTTTTTTTATTGTTTTTTACGTATTTAAAATTGTTTTAAGTTCTTGCAGTATTATCGGCTGTTCATTCTGTTAAACTGTTGAAGTCTATTTGAAAATATTCTATGTATATTTAACAATTAGCATTACGGCATATCGTATGTACAATATGTGTTCTACAGTATAGATATTTGGATTAAGACGAAGAGTAAACTATCGTAATGTTAAATAAGAGGTAGTCGAGAAATGCGCAGGAAGTCGAAGGCTTCCTGCAAACCCCTCATCGCTATTTAACATATCGCGAAGAACATTGTCGTCGCGCTTTTGCGACCAGGAATATCACACGCATATCAGGCTAACGCCTCAACGTAATGATTAATGATTCGTTCGCTATCTAAAAGTCGAATGTCGAAATTAATTTAAAAAAATATTTTACAACTCCTTCGCAGTCGTAAAATAAAAATAACAAATGTAATACTCAACCAAACCGTGTAAACTATATGCATGATTGAATAATCTTGAAAGAAACAAATAAAATTGCTGTGAAAATTTCACTGTTATTTGTTTATGCATTTTTTTTTGTCGCCATTTAAAAAATGTTCGGCGTCCGAATGTTGAGTAATTGCAGCCGAACGGGTTTGCCTCGTTTGTGTCGAATAAAGACAACATTCTTTTTTAAGTCTACTGGCTTGAATATCGCACAGATGTTAGGAGGTCGATGACATCGTCGGGACGATGCAACCACCACCAGAGTTTGTCGGCGTTAACGCAATAAGCAAACTCAAAAACTTTCTGTTTGTAGGGGAGAGTACGTGTATGCGCGAGGCGCGCTCCCACCTCGGTCGATGTACCTAAGCCCACTTAACGATAATAACCACGTGTGTACGCTTCTCTCTATGCAGAAAAGTAATAAAAAAAAGAAGAGATAAAAAAATAAATAAAATGTTTTAACGTTACGACATTACATGGGTGTCGTGAATTTTTATAATCAAATTTATTTGAAACGCGAGGCAGTTAAAGCAGAGCAGCTGGATGGAACGAACGCTCCTTATCCATCGTGCGAGACGATGGGAACTAGAAAGTAGCCGATCGTAAATTCTCTCGCGTGATCGGTAGGATCGGTGGTGCAACTCAACCCGAGAGAGGCGTGAAAACGATGAATTGGAATGCTTAAAAACCATAGACGACTGGTCTTCTAATTTTTTAAATCTATCTTATTCAATCCATCTTGCTGCTCTGAGAGCTGTCGTCGGAAAGCTGCCGTTTAGGTCCTTCATTTCCTTCTAGCAGTCCAAGAGTATAGTCTCTTTCGTCGACAGTCGAACACAATCTCAATTACTTTTAGGAAATTGCCATCGGAATTTCCATCGATTAAACAAAACGAAGAACATTTTTTGGCCTCTCAGAGCGGCGCGATCCGTCAAGACGATAAAAAAGGACCGAAGGTCGATGCTAGGCCTCATGTTAAAACTTGCCGAGAATATGGAATTTTGTTTCGTGTAAAATGCTCGTAAAGTTACCATCCATGCCGTGCAGAACGATCAATAAATATTTATAGTTTTTCAACAACGAAATCGCGAAAGATAGTAGAAGATTCATATATATGTACACAAAGTTTGACGAAGCTTGTATAACGATGGTGTAGCGCCAGAAAGGCATAATCGGTTATGCTTATGCACAACCTATATGGCCTTATGGCATTAAAGATGCATCACACATTCCCAGTCAAAAGTGAGATTCAATGACAATTTAAACACTCCCTAATGATATAAAAATCTCAAAAAATCAACTGTGTTAAAGGTGCCAAAAACATTAATTTTCCATAATAATAATGACAAACAGTTATCAACAGATTGCGGGAAAAAATATGATATATAAGAAAATTCTGAAAAAAACCATATGAATTCTGAAAAATCAATGAATCCATTTAAAATGAAAAAATAAAAGATTCTTTTGACTTCTTTTAAACAATTTATTTTTCAAATAATTTATAAATTACTTTTTGGCATTATTATTATTATGCAACATCAAAGGTGATGTTGCATAATACGGCTGATTTTTTGATACGGCATGATTAATACGGCTGATTTTTTTTCAGACTTTCGGCATATTCCAAAGTACTGAAATTTTGATCGAATTTAGCTTTTGTTGGGAATGCATGTGTGATGCATCCTTAAACCATCGATATATGAACTTCAAATACCGAGGTGGACAGTAACTTAACGAGAGACGGTCGCTCATCTTTTAATGCCCTAGAAATGTTTTTTTATTTTAATAATTACTATCTATATTGTCACTGATGCCAAAGACGTCAGGCGCTAAGATTCATGATTTTTTTTCTTTCTATCGTAAAGCCGAAAGGGTTTATAATCATTCGTCGGAGAATAAAAAAGGTCAGTAAAATTGTCCGTCGAGACGAATAATAGTGTAGAACCTAAATAAAATTAAACACATAATTAGGCACTCTTTGTGAAAAAAGGTGCCACATCAAACTACGGAAAAGGTCACATGTCAAAGGCCTCAGGCGCTAAGATTAATGACGTTCTTTTTTTCTATCTTAAAGCCGAAAGGGTTTACATCATTTATCGGAAAATAAAAAAGATCAGTAAAATTATTCGTCGGGACGAATATCAGTGTTACAGTCGAAATGAAATTAAACACCTAATTAGGCACTTTTTGTGGACAAAGGTGCCATATCAAACCACGGGAAAAACATTTGAGATTCGCTCAATGAAATCGAAAAAAGAAATATCGCGCATTCGATCGCGGCTCTACGGGTTCAAGATAATACGGAACATAAAAATAAAATAAATAAAAGAAAAACCATCGCCTCGTACCTTCGCGGATAAAAATTGGAGGATGAACGCTTTACGCGGTTATACCCCGTAGCAGATCCGAATTAACGTCTTCGTATGTTTGCGCGAAGGGATGCGATAATAGAAAATTCGCGGTCGGTCGCTTCTTTGGATCGTGCAGCAAACATTTGCTAGTAAAGTCAACGCCCTCCTGGGACAAGTGTTTCGGTGGGGCCGGACTCTCGCCCATTCCAACCTGAATGAGGTAAGAAAAAAAATACAATATTCGTTATCCTAATCGACGCTTCCATTTTTTTAGGTAGCACTCCCGAGCGGGGCAAGATACCAAAATATTCTCCAAGTACTAAATACTTCAATAAAAGTATCCGAAGTGTCAAGTACTTTTTGTACTAGAAGTATTTATCAAGTACTGTTTCCAAGTTTTCGCAGGTAGGTTCATAGCGTTAAGCCTTATCTAGACTTAGAAAAAATCTTATATTATACTTATTGAAAAGTTACGACAGGTGATCATATATTAATATAAACAAGATGTCATGTTACTCATCGAGAATCCGTAATGCGAGCGTATACTCAGAAAGTAATTGTACTTGGAACTTGAAGTACTAAAAAGTACTTGTGAACTTCAAGTACTGCCCAGCTCTGCAGTTTTCATATTAATACCGATAAATAGTAACCTTGAACATTATTTGGTAGTTTGAATCATATTCCGCCCACGGTCTTTTGCCGCTGGCCATCTCGATTACACAACATCCGACCGACCAGATATCCGCGGCTCGACCGTGACCACCGCTTTCAGTTTTCATAAATACCTCTGGAGCCATATACGCTGTAAAATGAAGAAAAAAGTCAATGAGAAGTATTCGCTAATATTGCCAATTGAAACAGAAAAAAAATGCTACGCATGTGACAAAATGCTATTTACCCTGTGTTCCAACGAAACCTTGCAATTCACCAGGCATCGTCGTGTGGGCTTTAATTTGCACGGCGGAGCCAAAATCACCGAGCTTGAGACAATTTCCCTGATCGGTTAGAAATATATTGGCAGCTGTCGGCGAAACAAGGACAATGAATACATGAGAATATTTGAAAAAATAAAACAGAGATACGACGACAGGTTTTGTTAACATACTTTTTATATCGCGATGAACGATTCCATGGGAATGCAGCACAGCGACAGCGGACAACAGCTGATTCGTGTACTTTCGAACCGACAATTCGGGAAGCCCGTTTCCGCTACCGGCTACCAGGCTCTCGAGAGTGCCCTCCGCACAAAATTCCATGAATATTAGCATTTCCTCCTGAGGAAACAAAATTAAATTATTTGTCGAATGGATAGATCTATGAATTAATTAACTCTCTATGGTGATTAGTGTGTCGTAGTAATGGTCAAGTTTTATTAACAGGAAAGAAGAAAAACAAAGAAAAATAAGAAATTTTGTAGAGTGTAAATTGATAACAGTTACACTTGTATGGAAAAGGTGTAGAAAGCGCACGCGGTGCGAAAAAATGCCTGTCTACGCTTACTTCACAGGAACGGAAAAGGGATTTTGCGTGCATGCGTTAGGAAAATAAAATTCTCTCCCCCACGCAGCGTCGACGAGAGTTAACAATCGCCAAATGACATATGCGAGAATTAATATCTTACCCGATGAATTTCCATTCCATAATATCGAACCAAATGTTGATCTTTGATGCCCTCGAAAATCTGCAATTCCTCGGCAACGCGTCTGATTGCCCGATGATCGCCAGGCTGCAGTTGAACTTCCTTCATTGCGAGAAGTTCTCCAGTTTGATTGTTAACGACAGTATAAACTTTGCCGAATCTGCCTTGACCAATTTTAATTCCACGCTGCCACGTGAAAGTCACCCTTCGGACCTTAATGCGAACGGTGTCCACAGCTCGTCTATCGGCTACCTGACCTATGAGCTCTCGACTTCTTCGTCTCTCGTCTACCTCCTCGTCCAACTTCTGCACCGCCAGTATGACCCGTTCGCGTTTTAGAACGTTTCGTTCGGGTACCAACAGAGTTACGTTTCCGTCGACTACGCTCGGCGAAGGACATTTTCTCTGATTGCTCGGCACTTCGTAAGACTTAAGACTGTCCCGAGGTTTTGGCGATACGCTAAAACTGGGCGTTCTGCTTCTTGCGTGAGCTGGCGAGGCAGCCCGCGACCTCGGCAATTTTTTGTGAGCTTCCTGATCGGAATTTGAGGCGGGTGTAGCGGCAGTTCCGACAACGTGCGAGATACAACGATCCATCGATGCCTTCAATTCCTCGAACTCTTGGTCGCTTAGGTGTTTCGTGTTCAGAGGCTCGCACACGATCATGAGATACTCGAGGCCGTGATTGGCCCATCTCGGTCTCAAACCTCGACCCCTCTCGCATCTTGTTCTCACAAATTCCATCCAGAGCATCGCGAAACTCACCAGTCCCTGAACCAACAGTCCTCGTTCCTCGGGTAAGAAAAATTTGCAAACTATTTTGTGATAATCAAAGCCCATTCTGTACGCCTGATGAAGAATCTCCCGGACTCGCGTCTTCAAAGCCGCCCGATCGTTCTCGCCCATCGGCTCCTCGGCTTGATCGACGTTCTCTTGAAATTTTTCTATCAAAACGCTTAAACGACGCCCGAGACTCAGCACTGACTCCTTCAGATCGTCGACAGCTTTGTCGAGCTCGTCATCCTCGAGCGGAAATTCTTCGATATCGCGACGAAGAGACTTTGCCAGACACACGCTCTTCACAACTTTTTCCCGAGCCTCGACGAACATCCCTTGCCACTCGCGACCCACGTACATCAGGTGAAATCTCGTCAGACCACCGGTCTCCTCTTTCACCTCAGTGCATTCTTTTATCTCCTGGGGACGCGTGAACAGATAATCCTTCACTTGCTCGATCATCGCACAAGCTATTTCACTGTAAAAAATAATGGCACACATTTGATTTTTTTCCCTTACAGGTCGTTCGATATGGGGACGGTTTTATTTTCTCCGAAATTGTGTTTTACACTATTCACAGATCGATAAATCAAAAAGACGTCCCTCCGATCTCTCCAATATTTTATGATAGTCAAGTTGCTTTATAAGCTTTTTTTTTTACTTACCAAAATTTTACGCCACCGATTCTGTATCCATCCGTAATATTGCCGGCTATAGATTTCACGAAGGTCCACTCGTCGTCGATCAAATTTTTATGGAAGCTATTGTACTGCACCATTTCGACCCACTGTCGCAAATAGTCGAGATAAACTTCACATACGGATTTTAGACTGTTATCGAATTCCTCGACATCTTCGAGCGACAGTGTAGTTTCTGTTATAGCGTCGCAAGCGATGGCAGTGCGGGAGTGAGCCTCGAATCTGTCACGATGAATGCAAGCTATCCGAAGGCCTTCCCGCATTTCTCGCATCAATTGACGCACCGACAATGGACCAGGTTGCTCGGGTTTTTGCTCGAGCCTCATTCGCAGAAATTCGTGCACCACCTCCAACGGAACTCGGGAGAGAAATACGAAGGCAGACCTGCAAATTATAAAAAATCAAAAAGAATATATTATTGATTATTGATTGAACGCTTGTAGAAATAATTTCGAGATGTTGAAATTCTGGATAATTTACCTATAAGATGGCAAATTCAGCGCTCTGGCCTCTGGACTCCAAGCTCCGTAACGTCTGAGCTCGCGATCGCCCTCGTACTCCTCGTTGGCCGAAACATCGCCGTCCGTTGTCTCGTGTTTCTCCAAAGCCAATCGTGCCTTTCTCAGCACCGAGGTGTGCAGTCTTTCAAGAAAATTCAAACTCTTGCTGAGTCCTCGAGTTTTCAGAACGTCCTCGATGTATTTTCTGCAATGTGTATAATTATTTTACTGCCCTGCGACCTGTCCGATTGTACTTGCGTCTGCTGCGGAACAATCTATGCATCGCTGATACAAAAATTCAGACAAACAATTTAGACAAATTTTATTTCTTACAACGCATGCATGATGAGTGCCACTTTGCGCGCCTGTAAGGCGGGACAAAAGTGGAGCTTTATAGCAAGGCGTACTATAATGGCGCTGCGTATGAGCACATCGATCCAATTTTACTTCTCGCACGTTAATATTACTTCTCGCACGCTAATTGTACAGGCACGAAAACTGGCACGTATCCTGCATTTGTTGCAAAAAATATTATTCGGCACTAGTGTGATATAGAATATTACACGAAGGCTGTAAAGTGAGTATAATGTTCGCTTTACCGCACTTGTATCGCAAACTAGTATTATTGTATTTAGAATGTCATGGAAAAAAATGTTATATAAATTTCGTTAAATGTACCTGTAGGCCTGTCTATCGAATTCCATGAGATAAAAATCGAGTCTATCGTCCTCCGAATATGTGAAAGAAGACTCGGGGGTGGACGGAGCTGATTGGGTGTAAGACAATCCACCGACAGATGAGGTATTGCTGTTGTTGCTATCTGTAGGCGTCGTACTACTGTGTCCCTCGTCCATATTGGATAGTTGAAAACGCACCATGCACTGTCGGGTCTCATGATTTTCATTTGAATCGGATGCTCTCGAGCTGAAAATACATTAATCTATCTTTCGTCTCCAGCGTCGTTCGTGTAGGTTGTAGTCTATCGGTTGCAACCTAACCCTCACCTAACGCCTGAATCCGTGTGCTCGTAGTGACTTTTCGATGTGTCGAGCATCATCAACAGTTTTCCTAGTATCATGAGTTTTAATCTGTGATGTTTCGTCATGTTGTACCACAGACACATGGCTTTGACTCTGTCAGTAAATTCGGCACTCTTGTACATGGGATAGTGAGCAGCGAAGGCTTGCGACGAGGGATACAACGCCTCGGCGGATTCAAGACGGGCCAGTAGATTTTCAACCTGCTTCAAGGCGCACAACTGCGAACGAGCGCAGGGTCTGCAGTACATCGACAGACACCCCGAGCAAACGACATCTGTGGCAGGACTCAATCCGGTGGACGTTGTACCGTCGAAACCGCTGTCGTTCGATATCGATGATGACGAACTTCGCTCAACGAGACTCGTCATTGGGTCGTATCTAAACAGAGAATTATTATTTTTTAAAATATATGTATGGGGCAATCCTACGATTTCGCCCTGGGTCGCCCTTCACACCTTTGATTGGGCACGCGATATTTTATATGACTGAACTAGCTCTCAAAAGGTCTCGGATTTTATTAAATTAAAAAAAATTGGTTATAATTATTCATGTTAAAAAAATGAACTCATTGATCGCCAGAATTAAAAAATCTAAAAAATCTTGCATCCTATATACAAAAATTTAAGATTTCAGATGAAGTAGTTCGTCGTTACCTTCTATTTTCTTTCTAATTCTTTTCGAAAAAATAGTGAAAAACATTAAAAGCAAAAAATCGGTCGATTATGGGTTATCGCTTGACTATTTTTATATGCAAACTGCATTTTCGGGTATGTTTCAGATTTTTCCAAACTTTTTTTTACTTAAAGAAAATCAAACTTTGCCCCATGTACATGTTTTTATACTATGGTACAGTAGTTATAAATTGGTCTCGGTCAAACAATGTATATTATTGGAAGCAGCCGATATTAAAAAGTCAACTTTTATAGAGCAAAATATAAAATATTATGAAACTCGTAATCTATTTTACAGATAAGCACACAAGCTCGGGTTTGTAAGCGTGGGATTCGTCTCACCTGTACTCGATAATTTCGGTGAGCAATGAACCGACGGCTTCGCGCTGCTTGCACAGATACTCGTCCTGCGCCACTGGACTCCGATCGGCATGATAAGCCTGAAGCTCGAGCCATATCAGATCCTTCAACTCATTCTGCCATCTGGTTTCCTCGCTGCTCATTTGACGACGGCAATTTCGATCTTTGTCTGTGCTGCCCTGAAACGTCGAACGCAGTAACGATTATATTAATTTGCATCGACAACACCCTAGTCAAACAGCTTATGAATGGTATGTAAATGTTTAATTAACGCGAGCATTTCGTACTCGTGCCAGAGGCTTCGATATTCGATATATTCTCCGTCGGCAGATAAAAAAAGGTAACGTGCAGTAGTTTTAAACAAAGCTGAATCAGTCAAAAGGACTCATCAAATTGTTTACTTATTTTAGAATTGGAGTGGTCAATTAGTACACTTAGGGGTGGCTGTAATTTTTGTTTGTAAAGTGATGGTCTTTAAATGTGACGAATTAAGCACCAAAGAATGACCAGAGAATGCCGCTAAATGTTTGGTATTTCCAACATGTTAAATATTGCACAGAATAAGAGAAAAAAGGTCCCAAAAACTGAGATAATATTTTTCACGTATCAATTAAAAAATTGACCAGCTCGTGTCCGAAATGGGAAAACAAGGTATTTTCCATAAGAGAATCTGCAGTATTACTTTAAAATTATTCCTAGTATCGTTCGATGCCGTTTTCGATACTATAATTAATTGCACGCTACGACGACAGCTTACCAATCGTATGAGGAATGAAAACGTGTCGTGAAATATTTCTCTCTCTTTGAAGTTCAGAGATTTCGGCGATTCTGCGGGCGTGCCTACTTGGCTCGGTAGGATAATTGTCTCGATCTCCGATGGCTCGCGTGTTCTATCCTCGACGTCGACCGGTTTCGAGCGTAGACATTTGAATCTATTCCTGGTCTCGATCTGAAAAGAATTCCGAAACGAGAACGTCGTTGAACGTAAGCCAAGATTGTTTGATTTTTCAACTGTCTAAATAAAGTAGAACGGTTCACGGAACTCCAACGGAGGGTAGATTAGTCTATCGAACCTTCATGTTATTAGGCGTCGAAGGTGGCCGACGCTCGGATTGTCTTTCTGCGTAGTGAGAAGCCGCCTCCACGTCCAGCTTCAAATCTCTCTCGCTTCCTCGCATCAGCTTCATTATTCTCTTACACTTACGGCTACCCTCTTTAGCCGCTTCCTCCCGAGTCTCGTTGTCGCGGTCCATGTCAGCTTTATCGCACATCTTGTTGAATATTATTGTGTCCAGTGTATTGCGCCTGCATATCGTTATCTTCGGACGCGCTTCCTTCAACGATGTGGATTTCCCCTCGCTGTAAAGTAGAAAGAAAAAAAAACCAATTTATTCGCTCATAGTTTCCTCGTTGACGAAGCTTCGTGAATTTTTTATTGTACTTTTAAAAGTGATTCAAGCTCATATTGCAAAACAATAGAGGCGATGAATCCAATCCCAACAACCTTGTTGTTATCTAGTGTAGCTAAAAGCAGAGTTTTGAAGAAAAAATAATTCATAAAAATGACGTTGCACTTTTTGCTCAAAAAATAAAAAATAAATGTTCGTGACTCACTAGTTGCGAAGAAAGCCTGAAGGGCGTATTAAGTTCATCTTAAGGACAACGGGTTAAAAAAATGCGCTTAATTTTGTTTTCTTTCCTGTTACTTTAATGAACACTTTTAACGGGATTTAGGAAGGTTTGTGCGACTATAGTTTGTGTTACTGGATGAAATTTCTCGCTAAGTTGTTGCCAATCGTTGCTAAACTCACCCCGAAGATGTTCTTTGCTTTCTCTCCCGCTGCCGTCGAATGTACCGGGTTCTGGGCGGCGTCTGGCCATAAATATCGCTCATTTCGTGAAGCGATTCTTCGAATTCGGTCCGGGGACTGAAGCAGCCCCTTCTACTGCGGCAGAAAAACATTTTTCCCGATAGTTTCAAAAACTTTTTTTTTCGATAATACAACACACTGTGTCTAATCTCGGAAACTTTGATTATTTTTTTTCTTCGCAAAACTCGATCCAAGTGGCGCGTGTGGTTTTCTGTTTGATTAAAGTTCGAATGGCAAGCGGATATCCGGTCGATTTATATTTTGCAATATTATTGACGACACGCGCGGTGCACGAGTGACTCGGCTATTCTCTCCAAGGAATCCGCGGCGACCAAAGAATTTTATACGTCGCAAAGAATTTAAAAAAGTAAATAAACAAAAACCGCTAACAGTTCCTGACGATTTCGCGTACGATCTAAAATAACAAAGAAAACGGTCTAGCAAGAACATTTGAAACGGCTGATGAAACTAGATTATTTTCCGGTGCTAAAAGAGGCACTCGCACGCGGAGCGATTCCGACAATAAAAACTCGATCCTTTCGGTCGCTACTTTCGAAAATCACTGACGCCTCTCTTATCATCGAATGACAAGAATGCTCGTTTGATAACGTCGACTCCCACCAATGACGAACAAAGTACAGGCTCCAGGTGTAATATGTAGCGGGAGTTTCGGCGCGGCGTGGCAGTTCCAGCCGATCTGTTCGATCGAGCGCTTCCGATGCTAATCGAGCATCGGTTTTAATACCGTTGAATTTATACATTCAGCGACGAACGGTGAACGAATAAGAACGTAAGTTAAACGTGAAAAGTTGAACGTGAAATTAAAGCCCCATTTTATCAATCGCACGTTCTTTCATAGTGGTTTAACGGAGTGGCAGCTTTGCTCCGAAAAAAAAAAATCATTGATTTCTCCCGAATATTTAATCAATTTTCCCTGACGAAAGTTTCTACTGTTAGCTGGCACTAAAAACTGTTCTATTAGCGTTCCTACTGTAGTCGA
The DNA here is from genome assembly GCA_963922035.1 of Amblyjoppa proteus. Taxonomy (NCBI): domain Eukaryota; kingdom Metazoa; phylum Arthropoda; class Insecta; order Hymenoptera; family Ichneumonidae; genus Amblyjoppa; species Amblyjoppa proteus. Next base: position 9,527,622 of record OY998230.1, read on the forward strand.
TGCACACGAAACATTGAACCATTTTCGAGCCACATTAGTTAAACAACTTGTTAAGTTCATTTGGATTTTGATTATTTTTCAAAAAAATTTTACCATGTAACAGTTTTGATATTTTTCAATAAAAGAAATGTTTTTCTAAATAACATTTTTTAAATTTCTTCCTGATTCCCTCACCAATTTCTTTTTCCCTTGACATTTCCAGTTTTTCCTGATCACAGTTATTATATTTGAGCGAGTCCCAAAAATTAATGAGTAGGAAAATTTCCAATCACCAAATTGAATACATTAATAACAATCAAGTTTAGTGAATGCAATCTGTAAAATTGATTATATTGCGATGAATGAAAACTGATTTTATTGCTGGTACATAGCCTTCTCCGCCACTGACCCACACATTATCTTCAATTCTTCAATCGGTGAAGAATTTCAGTTTGCTTTTACATAAAATACAAATTAGTATTATTAAAAAGTACAGCAAAAGAATGTTTGCAGTTAATACCTTTTGCCATATTTTGTATCATTATTGAATTATTTTTTTTACTACGAATCCTAAAGAATTGACTCAAAGCCCATCGCCCTGGGCTTCTCCGAAACAGACTAACGTTTTGATATTACTTAAAAAAAAACTACCCGACGAAAAATCTCAATAAAGTAATCCAACACCAGCAGTTAAAAAAAAACAAAACTCAATTTTTATAACGGGTCTTGATTTATCGATTTTAGCGTTAATTCGATCGAAATTTCGTACCGAAAAAATAGAAAATATTTCCGAGTACCAAATAAAATTCTTCTCTTCTCGTCAAACTCGATGTAAAAAAAACTCGACATTTAAAAAAATTTGTCTAAATTTGACTGTTTGAATTCGGTAAGATCATTGCGTCAACGTCACACGAGGTTAGGTCGAACGGGTCGAACCTACGCCGCGAAGCGAGCTATGTAAACAGAGCGGCTGTTTTATTGTGCTGTCAAACTTTGCGCTGCACAACCCACGCAACCGGTGTACGTTATCGCGGATATTATATTGTATACTCTCGTCGTCAGTATTGTCACGCTCGACCCACCTGTCAGTGTGCTCCTCATCGTCATGGCAATTATCTGCAACGGAATTCTCGTCTGTCTCGGCGTCCCAACTGTCCCCGAGGAGCATCGTCGAACGGTCAAGGTCGGTAGCGTGTCGACCACTACTTCCCACTCTCCTACGCCGACACGATATAAAGAGTCAATTTTGCTAATAGGTGCTCTCTGGAGAGTTCACGGCGAAAGGGCAATGCGCATGCGCCAGCTGAAAGAGGACACGCGCGCGCTAGAACGCTCGGTATTGTATATTTTCTCCCATTCAATCTAACACATCGTTGATATTCTTTTTTATCTTCTCACGGTAAAGGCCTACCAACTGGGAAACTGCATTCTTCATCTACAACTTTGTTAGATTTTTTAATCTTCATACTAGCGCGATTTTTGAAACGTTGAGACACACTTCTATTAATTCAGCACGATATAAAGCGTTAATTTTGGTAATAGATATGCTCTAGACAGTTCACGGCGAAAGGGCAATGCGTTTGCGTTCGCTGCAACACGGACACGCGCGCGCACGGAAACTCAGTATTGTATTATTTCTAAAACATCGTTGATATTCTTTTTTATCTTCTCACGGTAAACGCCTACCAGCCGGAACATTCTTTATCTCCTACAGTCAAACTTCGTTGTTTTTTTTTTGCTTCCTCATAGAGGAAGTTTTGTTTATCGTCGTACTGGCGCAATTTTCGAAACGTTGAGGCACACTACTTTGGGCTTGTATTTTTCTTTTATCCTGATCCTGATTAATTTATTATTATTATCGTAACTGACGATCGGTTTATCTGTATAGTTTATCGCTGAAGCAAACGCTGCACTGTGCGATATGTTTCAAACCACCACAGCAAATACCCACAGGAGAATAACTTATCTACGAGTACCCGGTTATGTTTACCGATTGATTTGATAAGAGTTGCGGAAAGCCAGAGATAAAATCGGACTGGTTGTCGATACGCTTCCGAATGGAAGTACACTTCGCCTGAGCGTGAATTTTAACCCTTACGTGCAGTTCGTTCGCCGGTTATTTCACGATAGTAATAGTTTTGTATATCATTGTCATGCCAAAGATAAACGATGATATTTCGATCTTCTCAATCATTTCACCGTCTACATCCTATATTATATTTGTACATAAAAATTAACCAGTTAAGGAAATTTACCTTTTAGAATTGTCCTCTCGATCCTTGTTCGGCTTGCAATCAATCGGTGTTTCATTATTTTCGTATTTTCTCTCCATTACTTTTGTATTCCACAGGTTTCGTACTTTCCGTTCTACTCGGGGTTCCTTTGATCGCAACGCATTCGTCATTCGATTCAAACACTACGCTGCAAGAATTGTATTATAGCACGATCGACTAAACGATATAGTTGATCTATTTTGTAGCAAATTTTTAGTCAAGACCAGTTCAAATTTTAGTCAAAAAATTGAAATTATGCATTCGCAAGGATTGTGAAATGAATAAACAATTCGCCGGGAAATCATTAAAGAATAATAAGTTTATGAAAAAAGCAAAAAATAAGTTTATAAATTAATTGCAATTTATGCAATATATCGATTCCGAAATAAGCTACAGAATAGATCCGAATAATAAAACAATTGAGCATAGTGACGCATGAAAATCAAAAATAAAAATAAAGATGATGGTCCATTTTTTTAAAAATGGAGTGCCATTGATACTTGCCCTCTTGAGCTCCGGCATGCTAAGCCGGAGAGGCTTCTTCAGCCCATGGCCTCTTCTGTATGTCTTCGGGGATGTAGAAAGCCCCGATGCACTTGTGCACAATAATCGGAGATTGCCAATAAAAAAAACAAAAATTACGTCACACCGAAGCGATTCATTCGTCCAAGCGATGGCCAGCGATAAAAATGCAATCGCTATCCATACGCATGTACATTTTAATACATTGGTAATCTCCGAGCCGTACGACACTCTGAGTCATCCGTAGTACCACTTATCTACACTGTAAAATAAATTCGTATGAAATTTAATGTACTGGTACTGAAAGTTTTTATGCGTCAGCTGGTAGGATATTAAATTCCATGTACAGTATTGATGAAAAATTAACGTACAGTATGTTAAAACCTGTAAAAATACTTTACTTTTAATATTTTAATTTGATAGTACTATAAAAGTACTTTAATTTCAATCATTTACTTTCATTTTAGTCTAAAAATCCATTAATTTTTCATGACGATTGTACATAAAATTGAATGCACCAGTTTTTGCATAAAAACTACCAATTCGGTACATTAAAATTACAATTTTTTCAATAGTGTATCTCTTATACACAATTTGTTTTTCTCTCACATCTACCTGCTTATAATTAACCACATCACACGAGAACTCTACGTTACTTAAAAAGTACGCGACCTGCCTGAATTTCGTATAAAGCCTGAAAAACGGAATTTTTTATATATAGCAGATCCACCTTCACATACACTCCACGATTCTCATTCACACGACCCGGGTGCAAAAACCTACACTAGAGGCAACGTCCCGGGACGTGCCCGACACCCGAGTTCGGTATATCAATCTCCTCGTCCCACGGAGGAGATATGCCCATTCGTACAACTTATAGACACGGTCGAAACGTCAGCAAACGTGTAACTGACTTTTCGAACGTACCAGTATTATAATTTCACTTACCGTCGCGTCTCCTATAAACGAAAAAAATGCTCGCGCGATTACCACGCGCGCGTTTGTCAACATCTTTCGGTTAACACGTTACATACAACCGATGTTTTCCATAAAATCTGAAAAATCCTATAAATCTAAGCATCATTTAGAATTGCGATGACAGAAAAAAAAAACTTGTATGAAACTTAACGTACTGGTACCGGAAGTTTTTATGCAGAAAGTGATATTTAACTTTCACGTATAATTATGATTAACGTGATGTGATGAAATATGATGAAAAATAATGTACAGAATATTAAAAACTTTATATTTAATCATTTATTTTTAATTGTACTATAAATTTACTTTAACTCGAATAATTGTACATTAATATTGCACAATTGTACATTAAATTTGTAGCAGTTGTTGCATAAAAACGTCCAGTCCGGTACATTAAAGTTACCATTTTTTAAATACTGATATTCACATCGAACGGGCTAATGACTCGAATTATCTGCTAGCAGCAAACTTATAAACAAATGCGTTCCGATAAGGATACAACACTATTGCACACTCGACCTCATCAGTTCCTGAAATAGATGGACAGAGTAGATAACGCAAAAAAGGGAATTAAATAAGCGCGACCGCGATTGATATTGTGCTTTGATTGGCTTCGATATTTAGTTCAATCCCAACTCTACGAGCAAGTTTAAAAAAAAGGGCATGCTCTGCTGTAAATAAAATGCGTCAGAAGATAGCCCGAGTGGAAAGGAAAAATGATCATTAAATATTCGAGCCAAGAGCTTAGAGTCCCAGAGTAAATCGGGCAGTATCGTTGCTCGTGCCTCGCAGAAGATTGGTAACTCATAATATTAATGATTTCTATTTTTTTACAGAAATGTATTCAAGAGCGTATGTGGAAGAGGGTTGGAACTGCTTGGATGTGGATTGGCGAGTGTGCATAGTCTGATTTTTATCGTTGACTCGGGCAATTTACAAAAACTAAAATTTTAGTGCAAATCAAATAATCAAAGTGTTTACTCCACATCGGAGTCACGTGCTCAAAGAGCTGAAAATCCTCGATCTCGGACCACATCGAAGCGGTTTTATTGAAAGATCGATTAAAATTAATTCTACCATAGTACTGAGCAAGTATCCACTTCGATATAGCGCCGAGTAACGTCCCGAATTTTCTTCTTGCCCGTACATTTACAATACTCTTTTGGAGAAATTTACTATTACTCGAGAGTAAATGTGATCGAATGCGATAAAAAAAAAAAAAATTCTCGACGAAATCGGAGGGTCATCCGACTTCAAATTACATATAATGTTCAAACTGTATCAAGATGCAAGATGCGAAATCGGAGGGTCATCCGACTTCACGTCTAATATAATGTTCAAGCTGTATCAAGATGTAAACAAACGGGCAAGAAGAACCCGAACCTGATCTAATATGCGTGTCAGAAAAATAAATGATACATCAACCACGCGTAAGTCGACGAGAAATAAATTCTCATCGACTTACGGTCAGTATGCAATTTTTGTGGCGATGTATAATTTTAATTACAACCAACTTCCCGTGCCGCTTCGGAACTTTAATCCTACGGCATGATTGGGAAGTCGGAGGAATTCAAAGACCTTCTCACCCCAATTTCATTCCTTTTTCGTTTCTTCTTGCCGGCCCCAGAGATCCCTCCCCGAAGGGAGACCGAGGACTTAAGGCGATGGTTGATTGATGATTTTATTCGAAGTTCATTTGCAGCATGTTTCGATGCATTTCATCCACCGTCTTCCTGGCGAATCATATGTCGTTACAGAATTGCGATCTGAAAAGAAACAAATAAAAATGAATGTAAAGTAAAGCAATGACTATAATCAACCCTATTAAATTTTACTCTTTCTTAGTTTATGACCATGAAGATATCTACATGACATAAAAACTCATCTTTGGTAAGTCTCTGTCAATGCACTGCTTTCGGAAGAAAAGAATTTGTTCATTTGTAGAATTTTATTCTCACGAGCCAAGTTTTTTAAATTTTTATTTAGTCTCATGGACATATCTTCAAGTATCTTCAACAGTTTTACTATTTTCACGTTCATCTTAGTTTCATACCTTGAAAACTTAATGCACCATTGGCAAGATATATTCTATCAACCAACAGTTAATTAGTGCATCTCGACAATCCCGCGCCGTCTCGTAGAAGATCTGGTTTCCAAGAATCCAATCAAAATCTGCAAACAAAAAAACGTATTATTTTGTTGTTTCATTTTTAGTTTGTATATATATGTTACAATTCCCTAGTAAATATATCGAGGTGCTCTTCTTTGGATCGGATAAACACACAGAGATGCCGCGAATGAAATAAAAGGAAATGTCGAAAATATCAATAATGTCGATCGATCAACAACCGCGCGCCGTTCATGATAGCCCCAGTAGTTTTAAACATTTCCCGCCACGATCGAAGCGATAATATATTAACCGGCGCGCATGTATTCCAAGTATCTTCGAAAATTGCGGGAAAGCTTAAAACAAATGGCTATGCGCAGAAGATTACCGCGCAGCCCCTCGCCAATCGCTTTGTCAATGTTCAACGCTTTTTCGATTATTCGAACGAAAAATTTAGAATTTTGATAAAGAAATACAAATACGAATATTCAATAGATAACAGAACGCTGGAAATCGATGCTTATCGTCATGTATCATCGATGTATTTAGTGAAAAATTGGATGGGAATATATTTGCGGCTCGACAACACGGCAGTGCAGCGTGCGTCGTCGGAGTCTCTTTGTCATAAAGGAATTTGCATATAAATACCTAAGGACGGACTTGGATTTTACTCCTACCGGGTTCTGGAGTCTTTGGAAACGCGTGGAAATACTTTTTTCGCGTGGTAACGGTTTTTGTTAGAAATCACAAGATAAAATATGCGGACCTGCAAATTTGCTGTGTGCGTCGCGTACATTATGGCGGAGTAATGACGAGGTGACGATCAACGGCGATATGCGCGGCGATATGCGCACCGATATGCGCAGCGATATGCGCACCGATATGCGCAGCGATATGCGCAGCGCATCGCTACTCCGTGCATCCCATTGGCTCAATCTTTTTTTTTTACATCTCACCAAACTTTCGTAATTTACTCTGCACAGTAAAAAAAAACATAACAATGACAAAAAGCCCGGGTTTGATGTATCGCCAGAGATTCCTTTGATAAGGCGAAAATTTTGTATAAACAGAATACAGATTAGCCCGTCGTCTACTACATGATCTGTTTACTCGACGCCACACGCCGTCTCACTGCGTGCGTCGCCAGCGCATTTTTGTCGAAAAAGAATTTGGGATGTATTAGCTTAGGGTGAACCGGGACAACGCTGTTAGCGGTTCCGTGACGCTTCGAAAACATGTGGAAAGAATTATTTCGCGTGGGAAAGGTCTTCGTTGAAAATTATTAAAAGAAATATGCGGAAGCTCGAGGCTGCCGCGCGCCTTCGTCCAACTTGGCGATGCAGTAGCGAAAACGAGCCGCCCCAACCTCAACTCCTGTCCGTTTTACAATGGGCAGTTCTTTTGATAATTTTATTATGGAAACTTAAAAATTCGTTGTAGTTTGTTCATAAAAATCATTGAACATAATAACAAAATGTCGCGTAGCGATGAAATTCGTTGAATACTTCGACAAACAGGTTTAAAATACGATTAGAAAAGAATGGATTCAGGAGCGACAACGCCGGCACGCGCCTGTCGGCATAATTTTTCGATTGGGGAACATGGAATTAGTTACCTCGAGACAAAGCTCATTGTGTCTTCCACACGTTCTGGGAGCCTTGAAGAGTAAGTGGGAATACAATTTTTGCCTGAAAATGATTTTCACCGAGAGTCGGGGGTAAAAATGTACGCGAGTTCGGAGAGAGCTCCTGCCGCAGGGATTCCAAGATGGCGAGTGAGTGACGAGCAGCAACGCGAACGGACCTGCCATCGTCCAACTTGGCGATACAATGACTAACACGAATCCCGCCAACCTCTACTTTTGCCTATTTACAACCGGCAACGCTTTTCGTAATTTTGTTATCAAAACTTCAAAGTTTGATTTAATTTGTTAAAAAAATGATCTAACACAATAATAGAATGGCTTGTAGCGATGAAATTCATCGAATAAGTCGACACATAGTTTCAAAATACGATACGACAATAATGGATTTCAGGATCGACACACCGGCTCGCGCGGGTGTCGGCATACTTTTTCGTTCGAGGAATATGGGATTAGTTACCTCGAGACAAAGCTCGTTTTTGCTTCCACGCGTTCGGATGGTCTTGAAGAACAAGTAGGAATACAATTTTCCCCTGGAAATTATTTTCAGCAGGAGGCGCGAGTAAAAATGTACGGGAGTTCGGGGAGAGCTCCAGCCGGCCGGCGTCCAAGATGACGAATGCGTCATGAGCAGCAACGGACACACGCTCTGCGCAGAAGAGCTCTGCGCATCCCCACTGCGACTCCTTAGATTCACTCCTTAGAACATGATTATGGAAATCAATGAAATCGATTTGCATTCTGTAAATCGTAGCATCTTACAATGGTATATCATATTAATTATATGAGAATATGATTAAAACTGTAGATACGTTTTTCGTGCAAAACAAATTAACTAAGGTCGCATTAACATAATACGTTTATGCGTTGATATGATTTTTATTTAAACAATCTCTAGTTTTTTCCTCAGCAAAGTACAAGTATTTTTTAGTTTTCATACGTCCTCGCACCAACAAATCTTTTTTTATTATATTTTTTTTCATTTTAATATACAATACCTAGGTGTCTTTCCGTATATTCGTATCGCCTGTTTATGAGTGTGTGTGTATAATTTAAAAAAATCATTTTTATTAATTTTGATCGTGAATGGTCGTTTTCAATCAATCCGTTGTGTAATACTGGTACGGATAATCGAAAAGTATATTAAAAAAAAATATAATAAAGATGAAGTTTCATTCATGCAGAATTATTTTAGCCGACCCCTCGTCGTGCGAATAGCGTCGCGTTTGAACTTCCGCCTTCGTGTTCAATATTGTAATATTAGAAGAATCGAAAAGGTTCCTGTACCGCCTCACACGCGCTTCTCTACCTGTACGTGTATTTAACGCAAGTTTTCTTCTTTTTTCTTTCACTGCGAAAAGATACCTTTTTGATTTGCAGCCTGACCGTGCAGTCACTTAAAAGAGTCCCCTCCAACATTCCCTGTCCCATTTTAGTCGACCAAAAACGTCGCTATTGATACTCGTGCTCGAAGAAATTAGCAATTTCAATTTACATATTTACAACATCAACAAAAAAGCGTGCTGAAGTTTAGGCATTTCGGATACTTCGATGTGTTCTGGTACAAGTGGCTTTTTCTTCTCGGTATCTCATCACATACGAAGTGTATAAGCAGATAAACTATCGTTTCATACTGTTTTTGTTCGGACGGGTCATACGTAGCAGAGACATAATCACCATCTCTCCATCTCACCGTCCATCGAAAGAATCGTATTTCTCCCATTTACGGATACAGAGGAAACACTCGCACGTTCAAGAAAAATTAAAGAAACAAAAAATGATAATCGTTAAGTACCCTTGAATAGCAAATGCACGATATCCGATCGTTCAGTCGCTCATCAGATTATTGCAACGTCGATTTCCACTAAGGCTCGTCGTCCAATTATTGTATTGTATTGATTTTAAAAAATATTTCGACCGCCAGTCAAATGGAATTGCAACTTGTAGTTATAGCGGCGAGGCAATTGAACGATTGGATTATTGGTCCATCTGTGGCTCGAATATTGTTTCCACATGAAAATTAATGTATCCTACACATCGTATTAGCTCTGGAATGTCTCAACCATAAGCTTGCAGCAATGCGGATGTAAGAAGCGCTGTTCTCGTATTCACGCGTTTTTTTAGTACAGTTTTGACAAATTACAAAAGTTAGACGCAATTGTTTCTTTCGTGTTACTTGATCGATAATTTGTTTAAAAAAAAATAGTTTTTTGCACGTATCATCGTTACCCTACGGATAGAAATGGACGACTACAAAAATGCTTTGCTTTTACTTCACGTTTAATATTATCTGGATAATAATAATAATAATAACGCTACTAAACTGTAAATATTAATATTAATATAATAACGCTACTAATCTGTAAATATTAATATTAAATATAATCAAAAAATATCTATCGTTATCCCTTCTGTAGGTGGTGCTTATTTTTTTTCCATTTCTTTTATTAACCTGAATATAGTTTTTCGATTTGCCATTTGTGGTGTTTCGTGATAAACCGGCAGGAAATTGGCTTTAAGAAATGTCATGACTTTCTTTTCGGGTTGTATATATATCCAAATTCGATTGAAACCGGATCCAGCGCCGTGTTTATCACTCGTTCAACTTCAGGTCGAGATATTGGCAGCATCAAGTTTTTTTTTTTTTATCTTGTGTTTCTTTAGTTCGTTTTCGTTTACAGTATCTTTCTTTGATAATTAATATATGTAATAATAATAATTAAAAAAAGAACTGGTTTTGAAAAAAAAAATTACACGGCGTACCAGACCACCAAGATTATAACCGATTTTCTCCCTCATTCGCATACATTCTCATGCACGTTTGTTCAACTCTCACTCTCTATCTCTCACTCATTCTCACGTTTTTCTTTTTCCCCCCCTTATATCCATAAGCTTCGCCGATACATTCGACGATAGATCGACGAATCACGTCGAAGCGCACGAGCGGCCACCACCTTACGGAATATAGCCCAATACGCTCAACATCGCATCATTATATCTACTACAAAGGCCACGAGTGTGTTTTTTTTTTTCAATATAAAATCACTAATTAGCAATTGCGATCCGACGGTATCAAAGTATAATATATATATTATATATATTCAATGTAGGCCGCAGTTCGGCAGTTCAATTAAAATTTCATCCATTCTCGATATGCAGTGTCGCTTGCCATTCATTTTTTTTTTAATTTTTTTATTCCATTCGAGTATGTTTCTTTCTTGTTTTGTCTTCGACTACTTCGCCACGATAACGAGAACTCGAAACGATAGGATTACGCATAAGACGAAAAAAATCCAACATGATAAAAAACGAGGGACAAAGTTTATGCAACGTGTAGAAAAAAAAACCACACGATAAATGGTATATGGTGACCAAGGTCATAGTCGCTCTCGTCAACAGGCTGGAAAAAGTTTCTAAACGTGGATCGTTAAAAAAAAAAGAAGAAAAACCGAAAAGTATATCGTAAGTTCCTGGGCCACGAGTGGGTTGATAGGGGGGGGGGGGGGGGGGGGGGGGGGGGGGGGGGGAGTTTCGAGGACGTATATGGGACGTAGAGTGCGGATGCTTCATTGATTAAAAAAAGAGAAGAATTACAGGGGGGAACAAATTTGATGGAAGACGATGCGCGCGAAACGGATGTACTCGGAACAGGAAAGATAAATGGACGAACGCGTATTGGTGAGGATGCGCGAGACGCCGTTCGTCGGAAGTATACGAGGTGCTTGCTTTTTTTTCTTCTTTTCGATTGCCTTGAGAAATGCATGTCTCGTATCGAATCGACGATTCACGACAGACGAGAGCTTGAAAACAGGATGAAGATAAGGCGCCTCTTTAAACGATCGATGTTGTTCTTTTTTCTTTCTTTCTCTCTTTCGAGGGAGGATGTGCTGGATCGTATAATTTACATGTTCTCGAACTGATCGACCCGACGCTTGGTGTTGCCCTTGCGAATCTCGCGAAGGGTCTTGTACTTGTCGCGGCCCTGACGTACGTTTTCCCTGTGGATCTTGTCCATCGGCGTTTCCTTCGTCTCGTCCCGCGATTGTGCGAGATCTTGCTTCAGAGCCTGTTACAAAAAAAATGTATCAGTAAAATGCATTGCAACATAGAAAACCATTTTGAATAAAAAATGAATATAAGCCTCTTTGGAATTTCTAATATATAAAAAAAATAACTCAACGCCTATGCGATCAACCGTAAGATGAAAAAGAATAGATTTTTTAGTATTAATCTATAATCACGATAGAATATGTGATTCAAATTATTAATCGTCGCTTTAATAAATATGATTTTACAATTATTTTATGCTAAAAAAGATTAATTGTGAAATGATTGAAAACGATTATCCGACAAAATTGATTGTCCGAGGTTGCGCCATTTGAGTATCTTTCACCTTTAGCTGATCGTGAAGACGCTCGTTCCGTTCGGCGAGTGTACGTCGTTCCTCGACAGGATCGATGATCGATTCGTCGGTAGCTAGATCCTTGGTGACATCGCTGTGGGGTGCCTCGTCCTCACCCTCCTCCTCGCCCTCCTCCTCGTTCTCCTCTACGTGATGATGCCGCGGAGTCGTGCTTGCCTGGAATTCCCTGTCCGCCTCCTCTTGGCGCAGTCTGTAAATCCGTTACGAAGCCGTTAGCACATTCCAGAATGGCAATACACTGTCTACACAAAAGAACGCAAAAAGAATCGACGAAAGTAACGGACGGATCGATGAACGAACAAATACCTGGCGGCTTCGACCTCTTCTTGCAACCGTCTAGCTTCGGCGTCCTTCACCTCAACCTCCGACTGAATGCGCATCACTTCCTCCTGCTTGGCTCGGATTTCTTGCTCCAATTTGGCACGCTCGGCAGCCTCCATCTCATGCGAACGTTCCAATTTTTCCATCATAGCGGTCAATTCCTGAAAACAATTTACCGTGCAATGTTAAACACTGTTTCAAATTTGTATTAAAAAAACATCTGTAATTCTCTATGATAAATGCTTGTAAACAGACTAAATAAAAAAGAAAATTGAGCCTCACTTTCTGGCGTCCCTCCAATTCCTCCTTTGCGGCCTGCAACTGTCTGAGTTGTTCCTCGAGACGCCTAATCATTTCTTGGGCCTCGTTTAGCTCAGCCTGCCGCCTGTCCATCTCCTCCGCCATGGTCCTCAGCCTCTCCTCGTACTCCTGATGTTTCTTCTCGGCACGCTCACGAGCTGCAATCTCTAGTTGCAGCTTTTCACGCTGCTGTTGCTTGGCGAGCTTCTCGTCGCGAGCTTGAGCCTTGCGAAAAGTAATTTTTTCTCTCATTACATTGATTGATCTGACTCGAAAAGATCTTGTAGTAGTTACAAAATTGTTAATTAGCAATCAATAAAAGGTGTTTTTCTATCACGGCAGTCATAGTGGCAAATAAATATAATCTTCATCAGGCAAAATTAAAACCAGTGGGGGGGAAATTTATTTTCGTTTTTTTTCTTCAAATTCGTACCTTCATCCGCTGTACGTCGATGGTACAATTTTATGGTAGTTATAAAAATGTTAATCAGTCCTCGATAAAAGGTGTTTTCCAATCACTGAATTCATAGTAGCAAATAAATATAATCAACAGGCTAAATTAGAACCAGGGGGAGAGAAAAAATATTTAAAAATAAAAAAATTTCTTCAAATTCGTACCTTCATTTGCTGTACGTCGATGGTATCGGGCTTGCGTCTACGCATATAGAGCTCGTGATTGCCCATGCAAAGAGCCAAGATCCTCTTGTTGGTCTTGACGCGCGGTGCGAAGAATACAAAGTCCGGTGCCTTCTTGTCGATCGGTTTGATAATGAATTTTCTGTCGTTGAAAGAGATATTTCTTATCTCGGACCAGGGAAAGCCGATTTTCGGCGTGAGCTTGTCGTCCTTCTCGTAAATATTAAGACCCAGGGCGTCGACGCCGAGCCACAATTCGGTTCCCTTCTTGTTACGAATCTCGAAGTAATTTACACCGTACATCTCCAAGTCCTGGGCGATCTTCAAGTATTCCATCATCGCGTCCTCACGCAACATTCCACGATGCTCCAGCCACCACGTCGTGATTGCAGTTTCCCATTCCTCTTTGTTTATCTTGTGCTGATCCATTACACGCTGAGGTAACAAACGATCGTTAGCGAGGAAACCGGCGGTGTGGAGAGACTTCTGGAAGTCACCGTGTCGCGCTTGGACCGCGTACGAAGCCAAGAGTACGGTGGTCTCCGGTGGACAGTATGTCTCATCGGTCAGAATGGCATTTTTCACCTAAAAATAAAATAAAATCGTTGCACGTTAGTCAAGCCGAAAAAATCCGCTATTTCAATTTTTATTTAAAAAATAACGTTATGAATGTTTACAATAAATGTTGTGTCGTGACATCGGGGAAAGAACACTGCACTATATGTCTATGTATTTTTTCAGTATTTGTTTTTCGGTACATTTTGTTATTATTCGAACGTTTAGGAGATCGCGGACTGGTGAACATTTCAGAGCAATGTTTTTTTATATTCGGTAGGTCACGATTCGGAAGTTTCCGATTAAATATTCATTACAATTTCAAATCTTTCCAGTGAATCCCATAATGGTTATGTCGTCAATCGCGTCGCATTCTGCAGGCAACTTTGTCCATGAATTTTTCTCGCGTCTATGAATTTTTCTAATGTCTATGAATATTTCTCATGTCTATGCATTTTTCTCATACGCCTATGAATTTTTCTCACACGCCTATGAATTTTTCTCAATGTCTGTACATTTTCCTCATATGTTTATGAATTTTTCTCATACGTCTATTAATTTTTCTCAGGTTTCGTCTTTCGCCACTTTTTGTTATTACTTTTCGAGGATTGCGAACCGGCGAACATCTGGGCCCTCTTGAACAGTCAATATCTGAGGTACATTTTTTCCTAATATATAACTCACAATACGGAAGGCTCCAATAAAATATTCGATACAATATTCAAATCTTTCCATCGAATCCCATAATGGTAATGCCGTCAATCACGTCGCATTCTGCAGACAACTTTTTGCGTATTGCGACATAGTACGACTAGTACGTCTCGAGTGCAAATATTGAAAGGATCGGCGCCGGTGATGTTGACGAAAATTATAGCTTCGAAGGATCGTTTTAGTTCGAGCAAAACGTTAAAGTCTTATCAAGTCAAGGACGCCGTAATTTCTGTTCGCAGACTTGGAAATCTCGTCGTCTCGTGCGGAGAGCGTCTCAACATTTAATATGCACGAGGAAGTATAATGCACATTTTCCGCTCACGCCTCGATAGCGGCTTCCCATACTTGTTAAAGGAACGTGTGAGAGAGCACCGCGGAGGTTCTCAATTGTCGCGGGACAATCGAGATCGAGGCAGCGATCTCATGCAGCCCGTAACAATCGCATCACGGAATCGTTTTTCAAGTTACGAGAACAATATCCGGTCCAACAATCGCACGAGCCACCTAACAGATATACCCAATGAACACCCGATGAATATGAAATATGGTTTATTTTCTATATTTTTTTTTTATTGTTATCTTTTCGAATAATTTCTCGTACATAGGGCACGTTACTATACTTGAAACAGAAACGATAGACTCCAAACTGCATTGCAATAGTTTGCGTACAGAATTAAAATGAATTTCGATCTCACCTGGAGGTAGAAGAGACGGAGAGTTATCTCCTGAATGAGTTCCTCAGCCACGTCCTCGGGATAGAACTTTGCTCGAAACTTGAATTGAAGAGGATTCTCCTTCCTGACCTCCTGGTTCATCACCTGTGAACACGAAATAAATCAAATTTAACGGTGTATCCCAGCGGGTTTTTCGTTCTTTCAACGCAACTTATTTAAAATTTATATAAAATTTAAAAAAGTGCCAAACACTTTGGTGCTTATTCACAATTGTGATAACAGCGAAATTAACATTATTAAAAAAAAAAATTCATCGACAATCACGATGTTTCAGAACAACTGAACTTTGAAGAAAAAGTCTGCGTTCCCGTTGTATGTAATTGAAAAAATCGCTATGGTACATTATTGATAAATAAATACGCATATAACATTTTCCGCCGGCGAAAAAAAAACCGTGAAGTAGATTCTACAATGTTTTCTTTTCTTTTCCGTGCAAACAAAAAACTGGAAATGAGAACGCAAACACACATGCACACGCACGTGCGTAGTTGAGACAATTATTGGACACGGTAAAAGATCATTCTATGGTACGAAACTCGAATTATCTTGTCGGAAGAATTCTCTTTTGAGGCGGAAGCTCATCGGCGACACCGACAGGGTGACTCTTCGATATTGCTATTATAATATCCGCAACAGTTCGGCCTTGACCATTGACGGTGCCGGGGCATGATTCAGGGCCGCGGTACCGCTGGCAGAAGTGCCATTGCAATTTTTCATGATAATCATCATCGATAGCCACTTTGAATTGCGCAACAGTTCGCCACCGGACAATGAGTGTCTCAGTGTTAATTACCGGTAATACGTGCACAGAGGTGCGAATGAAAAGCGTGCTCCTCTCGGCCGTGCCTATTTTTACACGTCGAGAATTCGCTGTGCGGTCTCTTGTGATTTAAGAAACGATTTATAGAAATTCAATTTTTTATTTTTATTTTTTTTTGTAACTTTATCAGCATGATTTTTGTATTGTTAGTTTGTGTCGATCGAATATGTAAATTCAGCGACAACTAAAAAAAAAAAATTGAACCACTCGTGCCACTAATGCTGTGGTGAATTTAGCAAAGCAATAAAAAAAATATCTTTATTACCCGCAATGAGAGTGAGTGCAAAATTTTGTGATAAATTAACGATAAAGCTTACCGATATTCGCATATGGAATACTCATTGATGATCTATTTTTTATAGAATTTATTTTTGTTTTTCTGTAACTTGATCACCATAATTTTGTGTGTTTGTTTGTATCCTTCGAAACATGTCAATTGTGTGGAAAATAAAAAATAAAAAATTAATCCACTCGTGCTACTGATGCTGCGGTGAATATGACAATGCATTTCTTTTTTATATATTTTTATTTTTCGGAATGAGAGTGAGTGCAAAATTTTGTGGTTAATTGACGATCAAGCCTATCGATATTCGCATATGGAATATTTGTCGATGATTGTTTTGTTTATTTTTTGTACATTTCTTTCTAGTCTAATAAAACATCACACGTAAATCGCTTGAAAATCCGAAATAGGAGCCTTACGTGCCAGATCGTTCGCCGCCCGCACGGTACCACCTGCAATAATTTGCGATACACATTTCAGAAGAGCTCGAACCTTCCGTCGGGAATTTGATGATCGCGTGACACGGGCAATAATTCGCCGGCGGGCTCGGATGGATGGCTCGACGAATTATTATGCTATAAATTAAATGCACTGCCACGAATAAAATTTCCGGGTCATCAACGGAAGTACGATATAGAACAAGAACGGAAATCTCTTCTCGCGTGTTTCAGAGAATCCAAGAAGTTCGTGTCGGAAATCAGAGTTAAAAAAATGCAATGTTACTCAAAAGGAAAAAAAAGCTTCCTCTATGAAGAAGCAAAACAACGTTAATGGTTTTACGGAACCTTAATGAATGACGAAAAAAAAGTGTTTTTTTTACGTGCTGCGGTAAAGTGATTACTGTTATCGAGTGCGTTGCAATTAGCAGCCTGGTCGTACAGCGCCAGACGCAGAAACCGCGATCGTAAACTCTAATCTAAATATGTGTCTCCCTTGAGGCTGACGCAAATTTTCAAGACCACATAACACGTAACAGTTGTACACGCACGATTTGGTATTCACGGACGTGTATTATCGCTCGAGTAAAATATCTTTCGACAGGATTTAAAAAACATCATTTTCGAAAAGTAAGATAGTAAAAAAATATTTAAAAAAGTTATACATATATGTTACATATTTTACAAAACACAATTTTTATCGTTTCGTCAAAAGGTCGAATGAATCCAGTTCAAACCAATTTTATGCTTTTTTTTATTCAACCTACCACGATGTAATTGAAAATACCTTTGTCCTGGTAAATTTTCGATCAACATCAATTAAATTTCATTTTCAATTAATTTTAATTTTCTCATATTGAGTATGTTTCTCGTGAGTGCATTGTAAACGCGAACCCACTTGGACTCGCTTGAGGGTCTCAAAGTCAAGACTCTCTTGTGGCTCTTTGCGCAACCACTCCAAGGCATATATATATAATATATGCTACGATCGATATCGATGATGATGCGATACAGTTACACATAATAAAAAGATTTATTAGTGACATAATAGCTTACCCTAGACAACAACGAAAGTCCACTCTTCCAGTTGTTAGTATATCGGTCGGCATGCGTTAAAACAATAGAAAAAGATTCGGTAATGTTAAAGTACGACTAAACAGGCGTTACTTTATCCGTATAGAGCGTGAGGAAAAAGAAAGAAAAAAAAATGAATTGCATAAACAACACAAGTTATTGGCAACCTTGTGTTATTAAAACGTGTCCTCTTTGCGTACACGAATGACTCTCAGGATTTTTCTATACCTCATACTCGTGACGAATGATCGACGCAACGATAATAAAGTTTCGTTCGAAAAACTGAACGGTCACGATAATATATCAAGGAGAACGAGAGTCAACCACGTGGAAGACACCTTACCACGCGGAGCATATAATTATAGCGGCGAGAGCAGCTTGAACGCCCATACCGGACATTCCTTCATGTACGCTCTCAAAGACCGTACGAACTTAAATTGAGACGATGAAATTTCAACTTTTTCGCAAAAACTATTTTTTTTTTCGTCAGCCGGTAGATTGCGGCATTGAAAAAGCCTAGAGTTAAAGTTTGAACGATACAATTTCAAACTTCACCGCAACTTAGCATTATTTTTTTGAAATTAACCACCAGGTCGCTGTATAAAAAATGAATTACAATTTATCAGTGAAAGTAATTTTTTTGGGGGATGATATGGGGTAATAAATAACTCAGCTTCGATTGTCGACGGAGTCGTGCGGACTTAGCGACCGATTGACTGCGGACCACCTCCGTGGGATTCCATGAACAACGGATCGGTTTCGTAACTTTAGCGTAATTTTGTGGTATCGAGTAACGGGCTCGAGGTCGCTGAAGTCGCCGCGACTCGGTAAAATTGTCGCCGACCAAGCGCGCGCGTATCTTCCATAATGCGTGCGTTACCAACTGTGATTCGAGAAACACGACAAATTACACGTCTCTCGTGAAATCGTTTGAACAATTTTTTCGAGCCGGACGTTAAGGGCACCGTTGCGGAGAGAGCAGCGGGTTCACCTGCGGTTTTTCCCTATGGAAATCCAAGGACAGCCGCCAAGGAGGATCTCCCTATACCATTCAGGCAGGCCGAGCAGCCCAACAGTTAGAATGTAAAAAGCATCTGAAATTGGGTCGAAGAGCCGAAATTTTATTTTTTATCTGATCTCGTGTACTTGCACTGATTCCAAGATTAACTTAAGTGAGCGACTTTCTTTTTTAGGCGATGGATAGTTTTACGAGTACGCTTGGCCCGGTCAGTATTAAAAACCGGCAATTAATTTTTGTGGAAGATTGCCAATAATTTCCGGTTAAAATCAAAGCGAATACCAATTTTGCTTTATATAAGAATTTTAGTGTATATTTTATATATGTAAGTACACTTTCGATTCCATGTTTGAAATCAAACGAGCTATGAAATCAAGTATCGTAATCATTCACATGGTTGATGAGATTTAGAATCGAGTCAGGATGCGTGAAGCGTGAAGACTGCACGAGCTAATTTATTATGTTCGACGATTATACGGGGACTTCAGAGAGATCATTGGCCTGGAAAAGCGTCATCGAACACTTCTTGCTTTCTGCTCTACTATGGTATATAGTATAGTATATAGTATAGTATAGTATTCTTCTTTTCATATATATTTTGGAAAATATATATGAATTTGTGGATTTGTTTGTTTGTTGATTAAGATGTTTGTCCCAATCCCAAACCCCACCCCTTTGGTAAAGCTGACGTCCTTTCGGTAAAACTGACATCCTCGAAAATTCAGTTTTTAGCACATCGATGTATTTCAGAAATCCGAATTCCGTTCCATATGTTATATTTTCGAAAATTCCGTTTTCATAGCATGTAGAATGGAATACGGAAATCCGAAATTCCATTTCATATGAAATGGACTTTGAAATTCGAAAATTCCGAATGACGGTTTTCATAATATATATGAAATGACGGTTTTCACAGTGTATGGAATGAATTTGCATATGCTACGAAACATGCGATCCATGCGAGCGCCCGAGCCAATATAACCGCTAGTACTATACAGTATAGTATACACCAGAGTATTCGGGCATGCCTGCACGTCGTTAAAGAGTGGCGAACCGGTGAATCAGTGAGCCATCGGGGACGTTCTAAGGAAACGGCGTTTCGACTTGCACGATTACTTTTATCTCCGGAATGCGAATCATCCGTCTTTGACGATCACGATCGAACGTATAGTTACCGGGGTTTTCGAAACGACGTCGATTGTCTGACATTATTGTTCCTGTTATTATAGTCCACCGTATGGTGTAACTTGAGTGAAGCATGGAAAGAGACGAAGATCGACATGAAATACGATGACAAAAAAGGGCGGAAGAGGGGGGGGGGGAGAGAGAGGGGGATTTTATACTGGAGATATAATGTCGAAAAAAGAAAAAGCTTTCGAGGAAGTCAATTGGAAAGGAGCGTACCAAGAAGACCATAATAACTGTCGTGACGCTGACCGAGGCGATGACGCAATCGAGTGTATGTTTCGTGATAGCTGGCTCGATGCTACACGCGAATGCCCACAGATGAACGTCATTGGAAGAAAGAGGAGTCCAGTCTATCTCACACGAAATGGTAATCGTACTCTGAGCAGTATGCCACGAGGAGCCCTCGACGACGGCAACGTTCCCCCCCTCACTTTTTTCGCTATACGGTTCGGCTCTTCATCGCGGGCTCGTTGCGCAATGGTCCGGAGTCCGCGGCTGCGGAACACGCACCTGTTGGCCTCTCCTCACTTCTGCACTAAGCGCCGATCTGTAACTCGCTCTGGAGGACGTTCGCGAATACGAGTCCTACATTATTGATATTCTTATCGGGGCTACGGGGTTACGGGCTCGTCTTCTGAAACCTCGTCGCGACCTCAGGACCCCGAGATCGTTCAGGGGCAATGCGAAATTACGAGGTCGATAATACACTGAGAAAAAAAAAAATCGATTCACTCAACAAAATGAGCGCTTACGGGTGGTGAAACAAATTTTTTTGTTGGTCGAACGAGGTAATTGTCGTAGCAAGTAAAGAAACACTCGATTGGACGGCGTGTTAGTTTGATCAACGGGGTATTCATTTCGATCAACCGAGCATTTGTTTCGCCATCCGTAAGCGCGCATTTTTGTTGACTCAATTAATTATTTTTCTCTGTGTGAAAACGTAACGTAATGCTATTTTTTTTTTATTTTTATTCTTTCAACGGTGCTGAAACGACGATCGGATGCTGATCGATAGACACACAGTGCTGTTCTATTTTCGTTAGAAAATCAAGTTTCGGCACCCTGGAAAAAATAGCATCAGAGTTTTTATTATCGATCGCCGTCGGATGGACGGGAAGAGGGTTGTTTCGCATCACCCTGAGCGTCACTTTTACCCTTGAAATATCTATCTGCAAATAAAAAAAAAATACACGAGATAGGATACTCGGTTGAGTTACAAAATCATCAGATCATTAGTGCCTCGATTGTTCTGCATCGAGCGATAAGATCGTGAATCAAAAAAAATATAGTCACTGTTACGATACAGTACAGTATCGTAGGAGCGTTGCGAATGTTTTGTTTTATTTGATTTTCTTTTCATCTTCCGTGTACCATAGTAAATGCAAGAGGTCACGCAGTTTTAATTGAGCTGAATAAGCGCAACGACTTTTTCGAATTAAAATTTTCCGTCGCGCACCGCGTCTATTCAACCTGGCTGATAAGGGCTATCGTAGATCCGCTACGAATAAATAGCGTGTTATATTGACCGAGCTGCACGCCGACTCACCGAGAAAAGCTTCCAGCCCGATAAAATACATGGCGCCGGGTTTACGACCGACTCGACGTTCGATACACAGTAAAAAAAAGATTTGTACATTTTACAAACGTTTTTTGCCCACAAAGAATATTCATTTTAATGTTAAAACATAGAAAAATTAAAATATTTCTTTTATATAAAAACACAAACAAATGAAAACATTTTTAAATATTAAAACATAAAGAATATTAATTTTGTAAAAAAATATGCGTAAATCTAATACATTTTTGTAACGTTGACGAATTTTTTTTTTTTTTTTGTAAAATTTGCACGAAAAGAATTGTGAACGTTTGTAGACAATAAACGTTGATACATATTTTACTGTGTATATAGTTCGCGGTACAGCATAATCGGGAATGACTGATCGATCGGATAGATGCAAAGGGGGGAAGTGCAAGTCGTGCGAGTAACTGCGGTAACGTTAACTTGGCTGTAAAACGACTGCTGGCAATTATCTCTTGAGGAAAATAATCGGGTAGATAAAAATAGCACGGAAGCGAGCGTGTGTGGGCAGCGTACCGTCCAGCATCCGCCGCAGACTATCGGCAACGTGACTCACGAGCGCAAAAGCGACATTTCAATTCCGCGGTTTCCCTCCGGCCGGCTCTTTTGTACGAGCGGTGCGGATGCTGTATGTGTGCGAATGCGCGCGAGTGACATAATCCCAAAGGGGATCCCAAAGGCCCGAGAACGTGCTGAATTAACATGCGGACCTGGAACTCCGCGGTACGTTGATCTATCAATTATTTCTTCGAGTCAACTGACGCGATAGTTTCGAGGAAAAAACGGAAATTGTATAGTTTTCACATTCAAGGTTGTACGCGAACTTTGCCGACTACTGGAAAAGCTAATATTTCTGGGCTTACCGAGCAATTTTTTAAAATAATAAGGACTGGAAATACATTTTTTTAATTATAATTTTTGTATTAATTAATTTATCGTTATTATTATTTTCGACACCGTCATAGTTTAAAAAAAACTTTTCATTTTCCAAACACTGGAAAAGATTAATATTTTTTTACTGCCAATTATCGAGCTTTTATCAGATAAAAAAGAATTTGATTTTAAAAAAATTATGAATTTCGTAGCGAACGTACCGCAGTGGGTCACTCGAACAACCGGAATCGATGGTTCAGTTCGGGATTGTACGTCGTGACAAATATAACTATATATGACTGTAGTGCCCCACTATATAGTGTACAAAAAGCCCAAGGAGCGACGTGATTATTTGCACGCGTCGAACGGGTCTCCGGGTGTAATACATAACCGGTAACTGCAATACACGTCGGGAATTTGCATAACAGACGCGAGCGGTCTACGGTCTCCGCGTGAAGTCCTCACTGGCAAGTAACTATATTAAATACTACGCTATCGGTAGTATTGAAGAGCGTGCCGCCCGAACGTATCATCATATCACGAAACCGACAATTAAAACTATGCAAAGTGATAGTAATCGCGATGTCCCAATGTTTTTGTCCCAATGCATCGGATATTGTATACAGATGAGAACGGAGTAAAACGGATAATGTGCAAAACGTTATGAAAAAAAATCTCATCTTCTGGATGAGTACACGGGTCCGTTTTGCTCTATACTCTCCCCTACGTAAATATATGAACGATAAAAACCCGGAAAACCATAAAACTATGGTAACCCTTTAACGTCCGGTGAGACATTAATTCAACGAAATTGCGAGTTTTCAGTAATCAATTTTTTTAATTGAACATTTTTATAATATCGATGGAAAAAAAATATGTTTTGTTAGATTTTAGTTACAATGAGAAAGTACATATGACTATATCTCGCTTGAGAGACATTGCCATAGCACATAATAGTAGAGAACTAGGGCGGTACCTATGACGCTAAATATCAGTTTTATAAGAATTTTTCGTAGATATTATGGTAAAAAAATTCTTGGAAAATCTGGGACTTTCTGCCATAAGCAATTTGTCTTAGACGATCGTTAGTTTTTATTATATCATTCTCTCAGTGTATTTGATTAAATTTTGTAAAAATTCGCAGATTTCCGATAAAAATACTTAAAAATAGAAACGTACATGACAACGATCTTAGAGTTAAGGGACACGCGATGAAAATTGAAAATCACATGTACGATGCTGGACGCGGAATGAGACGAGGGCACGAATCGGTCGAAACGCATAAAGGCTCCCCCGATAGTGTATAATTTAAATAGGAAGAACGGTTTCGATTTGATTTCGCTGCTTACCAGGTCGTCGTCGTACTCGTCGTCGTCGTCGTCCGAGTCCGAGCAACCTCTCAGCTTTCGTACTTTCTTTTTTACCTCCTTCTTCACCACTCGAGTTATCAAGCTCTCCGGCTGCGTGCAATATATCATTTTTTTTTTGTTGCTCCTTCAACTTAAGAAAAAATATTCTATTTAATATCTACCATGTATGATTCTAAGCGCATAGAAACTGTACTGCTTTAGATTGGTGACTGATCATTGCGAGCGCGGTTCAAAGCTCGCTACGAGCCCTAATATCAATATCTATCTATAATGCAGTGTAAATCAAATGTAAAAAAAAAAAATTGCTCTACTCTTACTGTACCGTGCGTACTCGTTGCTAGCTCTTTACGATCGCCTTTGCAATAATCAACCTCGTGAGAAGAGTCTAAGGCTACCGGTAGACGAGCCTATACAATGCGGGCTAAAAAATAATAAATAAATAAAAAAATCGAAGAAAGCATTTTTTTTTTTTTTTTTTTTTATGAAATCATCGAGTCTCGCAGAAGTAATCAAATCGGGAGGTTCGTCGTACGTTCGATCGAGCGGAAGATATCATCGTTCTCGCAAAATGAACGGGCTCGACAGTTGGATCGCGCCACAAGTTGTTTTCTTTTTCCTCGCCTCACGGAGAGTCTCGTCGCAGTCTTGCATTTTGTATCGACGCGGCGAAGCTTTTATTGAGCGCAGGGAGACGCAAATTGTTCTGTACCGACCTGCCGCCGTTACCGCTGTGGTGCTTCGGCGATCTCCGCACGCTGCGTACAGGCGGCATTGTATCATCGTTGTGTAATTACGGACATCGATGCGGTTTTTATCGGTCGAAGGCCTTGCGCTAGAAACTTTTTTTTTTTTTATTGCCGCACGTCCCATGTCTGTCTCGACCGGGAGACCTCGAGAGCCTTCTTCGGCACATTTTATGCTCCCGCATGTACTCATACGTTCGAGGCGTTTGTTAACCATCCCCGATGGAGATCAATGCTAACGAGCTTGTTTGCAGATAAACGGAAGGCAACAGACGTGTTATGCACTTCGCGCCGCATCCTCGAGGTAAATATGCGCTCAAAATTATAGAGTGCGAGCGTTAAAATAGACTCTTCAAATCATGAGAAATTATAATTTTTTTGAATACTTTTTTTTTAATTATTTTTTTCTTGTTTGTTTTCATAACATTTCGTATGAGAAATAATCGGCGTCTTCCGGCGCGCAAATTCAGGCCGGAAAATATGAAAAATTAGCCTGATCTTTTTTATTCCAGGAGCAATTTTTTATGGAAAATACTGTCCGATACGATCCGACGCATAAGGAGCTTAGGAAATCGCTTGAGTAACGCGGAAATCGAGGTAAATTAAGCTATCGACGAACTAGACGGAAGTCTGCAACCGGCACCCGACGGTTTATCCCTGTTCGAGGCAGAACTACGCAAGTGCATAAAAATTTCCAATACGTCAACGCTCGATGTATTTCGCGCCGCATCCTCGACATAACTATGCGTTCGCAATTGTAGAGTGCGAGCAGAAACAGAAACTTTTTAAATCATGAAATGTTTTCAATCATTCATGTTTTTTTTTTTTCGTTCTCACGATAATTTGTACGAGAAATTTTCGACCTTGTCCTACGCGACATCCGGTCGAAAAAATTTGAGAAATTGCCCCGATTCTTTACGCCAGGATAAATTTACATTGAAAATAAAGTTTGATATATCTGTAACGTTCCGACGCATAAGGAACTTAAAAAAATCGCTTGAGTAACGCGAAAATCGAGGTGAATTAAGCTATCCGCAAACTGAACGGAAGTCTGTAATCGGGACCGACGATTTATCCCTGTTCGAGGCAGAACAACGCAAGCCCATAATGAAAGTACATAATAATTTCCAATACGTCGACGCTCGTACGCTCATTACCCAGTCACACATACGAGTAACAAACTGCGGATGTGTTACGTTTACATAAACTCCCCGAGTAAAATCTTCGTCGACGTCTCGTCTCATCGCTGGCCGCGTCGACACCGGTGATTGACGAACAAGCCCGCTTCTTGTTTTTCTTTCTCTTCCACCCACCACTTTGTCTTTATTCTGCTCTCGAAAAAACCGGCCATATATCGGGCAAAATTTTTGTCACAAATAATTCGAAAAAAACTAACATCTAAATTGAAATAAAAGAAGCGTTATATCGCGTTAAAATTGTACGCATTCAATAAACCGCGCAGGAACGAGCCACTTCCGGTGCCCACTTTCGTCAGCTCGTCCGCTTCGTTAAAATTTCAAAAAATCCGCCCACCTGCCGTCCACCTGTTCCTTTTTTCCCCCCTTAAAACTTGACGGGTTTTCCTTCTGGAGTGGTTTTTTTCCTCCGTCATTATCCAAACCGTTTCCTCGTGCGCGTTCGTGACCGCGAGCGAAGTTTCCAGTTATGAAAGCAATCATTTTGCTTCTGTGCACGGCGGCAACGATGCGCCTAGCGAGAGCATTGGAAATCGTTGGTCCTGAAACTTACGTAGCTCCGGGAAACGAACTGGGGAAAACCCGTGGATACTTGCACACACGCATCTTTATATATATATATATATATATATATATATATATATATATATATATATATATATATATATATCGATTATAAAAAAATATATTAGAAAGAGCCGGGCAAAATGGGACAGTTGGGTGAATCGCCATTTTCCAGTCATTTTTGGACGGGACAGTGGGGCAAAATGGAGGATCCAAAATTATTGGAAGATTGCGTTTTGCCCCCATGTCCCATTCCCCATTTTGCCCCGCTCGACTATATATATATACACACACACAAAATATATATATATTTATGTCTGTATACATGTATGTATGTGACGATGAAACAGGCACGCGACTGTGTCAAGGTGAGGAAGGCGCGACTCAATTCCTACGACGAGTCGTCGGTGAAAGCCACAACCGATGGAATTATACACCTACGAGTATAACTGTACATCGACTCACTATGTAGCTGCATTTTAAACGGCTGTTCGGCCGAATAACTCGACGAGGATCCGAGAGAACGATAGACACCGTCCTACCCGGTGTCACTCTCCGCACATCCTTCACGATCGTCATCGCTCTATACGTGCATCGATATATTTGGAGATTGACAACGCCAGGATTGAGGAAAGGAAAATAAAACAACGAGGCCACGTCGCCGCGGCTATATTTAAATCGAAAAACGGTGATGCTATGAATAACAATTTCTTCTTCGGTATATATCGAGAATTCGAATTGGAAAAGACATGTTCTCTGAAGGTACGGAAACCTTTTTTCATCGAGCTTTTACAATTATTTTTTCCTCCCATGGACGCTGATATGTTACTGTTACTTACGTTGAGTGGAAGATCGATTTTTTTTTTATGAACAAGTTTATCGGTAAAAAAAAACAGCGATCGGGAGATTTTTCTTTCTAGATCGTTTCATATTATTTTAAATGTTAATCATTTGCATCGAGCAAAACGAGAACGGGCAAAAAATAATAACTTTTAATCGAAGATCCAAAATGAATCGTGTTATACATAGGCAGAAAATAAAAATGTCAATGATCTCCAAAGTAATTCAAGGACATTTCCTCCACTCTTCAAGAACGAGAAAAATTGAAAAACTTTTAATCGACTTCAAGAATTTCAAGGACTGCCAGACCATCTCATATGCGTAATCGTTATTAATAAGTGACTTCGTAGGATCGGAAATGGATTCGTGTCGTCCATAGAAAGAAAATAAAAATTTCGAGGATCTTCAAAGTAATTCAAAAAGATTTCGATGACTCTTCAAGAACAAGCAAAATTTAAGAAATTTTAATCGACTTCAAGGATTTCAATGGCCGCCAAACCACATCAGATGCGGAATAGTTATTAATAAGTGAGTTCATAGGATCGGAAATGGTTTCCTTTCGTCCATAGAAGCAAAATAAAAATTTCAAGGATCTACAAAATAATTCAAGGACATTTCCATCACTCTTAAAGAACGAACAAAATTGAACTTTTCTTCGACTTCAAGGATTTCAAGGACCGCCAGACCACGTCAGATGCGGAATAGTTATTAATAGACGACTTCATAGGATCGGAAATGGATTCGTGTCGTCCATAGGCGTTAGCTCGAGTCCCGACCCGAGCGACCCGTGAGACGCGTCTCGCCGACGTTCAAACTAGGCGGTGTGAAAAACACGAAGAGATGTCTCACGAGAGTGCCCGCCCGAGCAAACCGAGAGAATCGCGACGATGACATCACTATTTGTCATCCGCAAGAGAGCGAGCGAGCGAGCAAGCGAGGGCGCGCGCGCGCGCGCGCGCTCGTTTCGTGTTCTTTCTCTTAATCGCCGTGACACAAGTGGCCCGAGTGTATGGTAAGGAGCGTCGTTGCTCCGTAGGCGGCCCAGCCGGTGCAAGTTCGCTATACTCGTAATGTTGCAAATCTTTTCCAAACGAGCGTCCATGACGCACGCCGTGTCTAACGCGTGGACAGAAACTCGTGACCGTGCGATACAGTGCCGGGCTTGATAGTTAATACTTTATAGCTAAGCTGGCGAACGGCAGCCCGTGGCGGTTAGCCGCAAGCGAACTGCGACTATCCGGCTACATTGCTCGGATGACTGTGAACGGCGATGTGTATAATAGGGTCAAGTCGCTATCTCGTCGTCTTGAACAAAAGGCCTTTCTCACAGTTCAGGGATTTCGAGTGTGTCATTCGGACAATGGCTACTCAATCACGTCCTCACGCCAACAGTCAAGATTCTGAAATTTTCGACGAATTATTATCGTCAAGGCAATGTCAAGAGACTCGTTTCGCGGCCAGTAGAGGGAACGGCAAAACAGACATTTATACCCGGTGACGAAATTGGTACAAAAAATAAAATAAAAAAATAGTCCGTTTTGCCCCGCTCTCCCCTAGCTCGCAAATATCATATTTTCGTATTGTCTTGTTCGAAACAAATTTCGTCTATTGCACGTGGATTATAAATATTCAGTGATCAACGAGCTAAAGATAAACGATCCGTCGTTTTTATTCCTCATTTATTCTTGCAGTTGCAGAAACGAAACGCGGCCATTAACGAATCGGATTTGGATCTTCGGGGCGCCGAGTACAGAAGAATACAGGGCAAAACAGGCATTTATAACGGGTGAAAAACATTGGTAAGACACAAAAAGTCCGTTTTGCCCCGCTCTCCGCTAGTTCGCGAATCGCTTATTTTCGAATTATCGTGTTCGAAAGAAATTTCATCGTTTGCACATGGATTATAATTATCCAGCGATCAACGAGCAAAATATAAACGATCTGTCATGTTCTCCCTTGTTTATTGTTGCATTTGCACAAAAGAAACGCGGCCATTATCGAATCGGGCTCAGATCTTCGGGGGCGCGGAACGTGGCGGCTATTGTCCTATAGCGAAGTAATCGGAGACTCTCTCGAGACGTTATAGTGAGCGGTACTGTATTTCACTAGGGGAGCTTTCTAGGGCTTTACGAGGGTTCGCGAGGATTAATTTTATGGAGACCACCTAGCGGGGGCAAGAAAAAGCTTTTTACATTCCAATACTTCGATGGAATAATAATTATATCTTAGAATAATATATTACCATGGAGTAAACATAAATCTCATAGGAATATCGTTCGAAACAGCTTCGGTTTACTTTTACGATACTGGAGCATTTTTTAGTTAAGCCCGGTAAAGATCCTCCCAGCTACTATGTGGACTCTACCAATGTCATTATGTATGTGTATATTTACTTTTTTTTTTTACAGCTGTACGTACAGCTTCAGCGTACGCTCAACGGCACATGGCGAATCGGTGGAGCGAGAGACGCGTCGATCGTTTTTATTGAAATAATATCGCGTGACTAAAGCCGGAGTCAAATTTGTCTGAGCTCAAACACAGTAGAAAAAGAATACGTTCGATTTTCTTCACGCGATACGCGGACAAATTATTATTATTATTATTTTCATAACTCTGATACAAACTTAGTCACGCAGATTTTTTTGTTTTTATACACATGTTTTTTTAACCCTACGGCTCATGTATAATTGTTTTCTACCTTCCGACTCACGACTGGGGTCGATATCCACCCCACGAATTTCTTCGTGACCCTAAAAGTATCTGCATTACATAAAATTTCATTTTCGGCAAGCCTTTGTCAACGCTTTGGGAAGAAAAAAAATTGTTCACTTGTAGAATTTTATTCTCTAAGTGAACTACCCCGAACGAAGGTTGCGTGATGCAAAACGCAGCCGTTATAACTCGATGAAATTTCGTCTCGTGCAGATATCTTCAGACTCATGTTTCTTTTACGTAGAAGGTTTCTACGAGTAGTAGATGAGGTTTTCCGCGCATGAATCTCTTTGTTTTTTTTTTTAATAAGGAAGCGAATGGCATACGGAAAATTTTATTTTATTAAAGTTTAGGCGGTGAAAATCTCACCTAAAGCCAAAAACATAAGACATTTTTTTTTTTTTTTTTAAATATCGTCTGAGGCGCTTTTCCACCCATACGTGAGTTCCAGGGTTAGTGTAAAAGTACGTAAGACGATTGTCGTCGTGTCTCTCGATCGGTTGTTAATGCGATGATATCCGTTAAGAATATGATGGTAAAAAATAAATAAAAAAAACTCAAAGGCGACCTACCTTCTTGTAGAGCTTGATCCACGTGAGATCGCCCTTCAGATCCGTGTACTGAAGCCCGAAGAACCAGACTTCCCTCAGACCTATGGTCTTCACAACCTGATCGAAGAGCTGCTTGCCGGTTGTCGCGTGCTGGATAGCGAACTCCAGCTCCGCGTCCATCGTCGTCACCCTCACGTTCATCTTTTTTTTTGTAATAACCATTCCATGGTGGAGAGAAGCGTGAAAAGAAAAAAAAATACAAACACGTTAATCGAGGAATTAATTTAAAAAACAGACAGTTTTCGTCGATAAATTTTCCGAGACGCGATCATTTTCTCAGTCGAATACGAACACCGGGTATGTCAAGAAGCAGTCTCGGCTTCGCCCATCTGTAGCAAAGAACGCGTCATATTTCATGCGCGTGACCGTTAAAAAAAAAGTTAATAGTCTACGAATTTTTTTTTCTCTCTCGTTCGATCGAAATTCGAACAATATTGTAAATTCGAAACTGTAAATTTTCATATTTTTCGTCAATTCGAACACGACGAGCCGTTAATTCGAGAACCTTCGATCGGCCGGACAGATCGTCGGCGTCCACGGCGAAAGTGTTCCAACGATTGTTCAAATAAAAAGCGAGCACACAATTTAAATAAACAACTGTGAGATTATCGCCGACGATTCGAACACACTTTCTAAGCTTC
The DNA here is from genome assembly GCA_963922035.1 of Amblyjoppa proteus. Taxonomy (NCBI): domain Eukaryota; kingdom Metazoa; phylum Arthropoda; class Insecta; order Hymenoptera; family Ichneumonidae; genus Amblyjoppa; species Amblyjoppa proteus. The sequence goes on from OY998230.1 coordinate 9,558,752, forward strand.
GTTCGTGCGAATAATCATCGTGAATATATAAAACTCGACACCCCGTATATAGCGTGCGAATCTGGTCGAGAGACCCCGATGAGGAGAGCCCGTACAAGCGAGAAGAGCGAAGGGAAGGACGAAGGCCTCGTGGAGCGTTCCCATAGCAGGTAAAGAGCAGGTAAGAATGGCCCGGGCTCTCGTTACAAAAATTCGACCGAGCATCTTTTCCATAAAAAAAAAAAATCACACTTTCCAAATAAAATCGATCCGTTACGTCAAATAAAATAAGCGATTCATATCTTTATCAATACGAAAGAATACAAGTGTTACGAGCGAAGACGAAGAAAAAGCAGTTTGCATATATCGAGCGCGAACTGATTGCAGTGCCACTCCTTACCATCTTCGTGCCGGCGACCATGGCTCCTTCACGTATGAATTCACGGATCTGTTTTTTTACAATTTCTTTTCTGACCGCCAAACAATCGAACACAACGAAAAATATTTCACTGAATATCACAGTAACCAAGGGATCGAATCGTAATCGCAACTTGGGACACGGCGCACCGTCCTCGTTTCGTAGCTGCGAGTTAATAAAAAAAAACCGCCGCACCGCGTCTCTCGGCTGTGCGTCCGTCCTCGAGATCCTTCACTGCTGTACTCCCGTGGCTCGTGCCTCGATGCTCGAGAATTCCGTTTTTCGTTTGCGGAGGGTGAGAGGGGGCGAAGGATCGCTCGGCCGCGTGTACGCGAGTTTCCGACACGCGTAACGAAAATTTTCCGATGTACAGGTATTGTGTAGTACCGCGACGGAGAGCGGCAGAGGAATAAGATCGGGGTTCGCCGGTCGAACGCAGGTCGAACAATGGGCCAAGGGGCAAGTGCAACCGGCGTCTCCTCGGAGCGGAGAGCGCCCCTTCCGTTGGCCCCCGGAACCCCCCTTGTTTCGTACGTACGCGAACCGAGGCACAGCCGGGCGATGTATACCGGCCACGACCAAAGACAACCGACCAAGCCGAACTCTCCGAACGCGGGACGAAGAACGAGAAAGACGCGGAGGCAGCCGTCTCGCTTATACTTCGCGTATTACATTATTATATATCCTTGGTGCGAGAGGAAGCGCGAGGCGATAGCTAGACGGAGAGGAGACGCGATCACGTGAGCAAGCCGGTCCGCGACGCTGCAGCCAATCCCGACCAACCGGCCGCAGATACCGGGTGTACGGAAGGAAACGGCCAAACCAACTTCCTCTGTAACATTTTTCGCTAGTCCCGACCGATTAACGTTATGATGCCTCGAAAATACTCGCAAAGGCCCGATCCTTTATTACATTTTTTTTTTCCGAACGTTAATAAGAAACTTGCGCACGGTAAAAAAAAAAATTAGATTCATGAAATGTTGATTGTTCACGAACGTTCACAATTATTTTTCTCGTTAATTTTTGCAGTTTTTTTTTTTTTTACTTTTTGGAACTTTCGACTTGACAGATTGAGCAACAGAGAACTATATATATATATTTTGTTATCTACTTTAAACGCAGATGTTTTGTCAGATTTTTACATTTGAAATTTTCCATCACATAGAATGCACTCTGAGTCAATTCGTTTTTTTTTTTTTTCTAAACAAAATCAAACAAACAAATTTTCTGTGGTGGCGAGCTCGTAGCGGCGACACGAAACATCTTGAAATCATCCTATATTATCGTTACAAAATAATAACTGAGAAATAATACAAAGATCCGTGTATGGTGCAGTCCGCGCGAGAGATGAGAGGGAAAAGAATGACATCATCGCCGGGATCATATCGTTGCGAAACGTATGAGCGGAAGGCGGTTTTATATAGTATACGTACGTTTTATCTCGCCGAAGCAGGTGTTAGATTCTCCGGGGAGAAAGTATGAGGTGAAAATGACATTTCGTTTTAAATCTCGGTCTGGACCAGATGATCGAGCAAAAAAATTTGCTTGATCGGCGGATTGGAAAAAGCAGGAAGTCTGAAGCAGATTCGACGGCGTGGGCCGCGTTCGCGCTACCGGGTGGGGGGACTTTCGAGCTCGTAGCGACAAACGTTCGGAGCATGTGCAATACTTCGGTCGGTAATAAAAACTGTAACCAACTTTTCTCACGGATTCTGGCATGTACAGTCAAAACAAAACTCTCATCGAATGCCGACGTCATATCCGCCTTCGATCAAGCTTTAACCGTACATGCGAGAACCCGTGAGTAAAGTTGATTACAGTTTTTGATACCGACTGAGCGCCTGATGGACGCGGAAGGAGATGTTTCATATGGTCTTAAGGATAATTGAGCTAAAAGGCGTTTTTGTTCGATCGCTATAAAACTTTTCTACTTTGCAGGCAATGACACATTAAATATGTACATAAGGTACCGTGTAAACGTTTCGGAAACCGGTCGGTAACGATAGAACGTAGCAATTTTCTCAGCCGATTTCTGTTAGATTCGAATAAAAAATCTACCACAAGAAAGAGCATATTATCAAACAGATTGTGTTCAAATTTCAAGAAAATCCGAGATTTTATTTCCGAGATAAATTCAATAAACGAAAGACTCTATCTCCGCTAGCGACTTGCTTCGCCTGCGTTTCTCATTCGCACACTGACTAACCCGGTCAGCGAAGTCCATCTTCCGTTACCCTCCCGCGATTTCGATCCAACATCTTTAAGGGAAATACATCACACGACTTTACTACTTTTAGAACTAAAAATCACAAGTGTTATAAAGCAATGAATAAGGCGTCGAATAAGCGAGGCAATGAATAAGGGAATTGTCTTTCCCTGGAAAATCGGCAGATGCAGGGAAAGACAATTTTCTTTTTTCGCGGCGATCTGCGGTCGAAAAACGGCATTCAGTGTAGTTTTTAAAAATTAAAAATCTCCGATTCTCGAAATTGTAATTTCTCACTGGCGCAAATGAGAATTTTCGTTTTTTTATTTTTCGTCTCACTTCTGCGTTCAAACAACTTACCGACTTCGGCATCTTGGCGGCTGCGTCTGTTCCTTGTATGCAGTGAAACTGACGGCCTGTAACAGATCGAAAGGACGCTTTTAGATAGTTGATTCTCGTCGCTCTATTAGTCGAGTTTGAACCCGACTCGAGCATAAACACTTTAGTCGGTAAAATATTCTGCCTCAATCGACGATCAGTAAAACATGGTATGAAGGAACTCTGGAGCTATCTGCACACAACTCACATTCCAATCCAAACGTACTTTTTTGTGTGCTACACTCAGTGCAACGCTAAAAAAGGTTTTTTTTAAGGATTAAAAAGTAAAAAAATATCAATTTATACAAATCATTAATTATTGATTGTTTCTAGTTAATTAGTTACTTATGATTATTACATTATCATTTAGTACCGATAGTTCCTCAGTCAATTATTTATCAAACGTATTTTAATAAAAAAATAAATAAAAAATGTATTTTTAAATATTTTTGTTTACTTCCCTATGTCGCAATTTCGAAAACGACCGTGAATGAGCCTGCGCGCTAACATATAAAATTAGTCTTCCCCCATCCTCTAGCCTTTCAAATTTCTTTCCCTCGTTACGTGCGTCACAGTGCTGTCCGTGCAAAGGGTCATTGAAAAAAAAGTCGATGAAAACAGTTGTAGCTATAGCGCTGCTGTTTTTTTTTTTTTTTTTTTCTAGCGAACGAATAATCTTGTAACGCGACCAGTCAAAGTCTCAACGCTGGACGCGATGACGACGGCACGATCCTCGTGCACCGTAACTCCCGTGATTTATTCCATTACCAGTCTACGATTTACTCGATATATATATATATTTTTTTTTTTTTCTCGCCGGTTATTCGCTTATGAAAAGGTTGGACATGTGCGTCTCGTTAAACGTATAGCGTATACAGGGAGAGAAAGGATTGTCGGTTGGGTGTTTCATCAATGGAAATCCTACGCGCAGTAGCCAGCCGTTTCTCTGTCCGTGGTTCACGCGGTGCAACATCGGCAACAGCAGCAGCGAACAGAGGACAGGTTAAAATGCAAATCCGCGTGACCGACATCCGTTGGCACTCAGAGGAGTGCCCCGACGCTGTACTGTACTGTCGTCTAGCATTATCTGGAATCACTCGAGCCCGCCCGTTCGTTGAACCTCCCCGTGTCCCGGTATTTATCGTCAGCGCACGTGCGCGCAGGAAAAAAAAGGGACGAAGGGTTGGAGACACACGCTATTTAGGTGTTATTGGTTCTTTATTTTTCTTTTTGTATTTTAGGATTACTTAATATAGTATTTTGTATTTTAGTTTCTTAGTATTTTTTTTAGAACTAATAATATTCCCATTAAAAAAATATATTTTCTTCAATTTCTAGCAGAAAATTCTTTAACAATTTGACAAAAGGGAATGCATTCTAAACAAAGATTTCCCACGGGAATGCCACCGGAATTTCGCCCAAAAAAGATGTTCATTCTGGTATAACAATTTCTTAACGGGATTTTTCAAAAGTGATTTTTTCTTTTCAAATAATTTTTGACACGGAAGATCGTCGAGCGGTTGATATAAATCATTTTTTCCAAAAGGCTTATAATTTAAATGGTCAATCGATGAGCAATATTTCATGAAAATTGACTCAGGCTGTGCCCCGTTAAAACATGATATTTTGATACAAATTGCAGGCTTACAATGACAAGTGAAATGGGTCGCAAATAGTTTTGCCTCGTTCCACAAGTTTCGAACGATTTGTCGGCGCGGTGCCAAAAAGTTACGCCGATAGATATTTATTTTTCTTTACGTAACAAAAAAAAGCTTTTCGGATGACGTGGATTTTTTTTATTTCTTCAGATATCTCACCCGTTCGATCGAGGGTTAATGAACGAAAGAGTAATCGCATTGGTGTCCCGGATAAAATAACACTCGGAACTCCCCCGACGACTGTATAATACAGCTCGGGCTCCCTTTCAAGGTCACACCCGAGACTGCTAGAGTATATTACTATAATGCGCTCGCGAGCTCACGACCGGCAAATTCTTCCGGTTATGCGAGAGTTGTGTGTTACTGTGTACGATATATAACCCGGGTCGTCGAGCGGTGCATATTATAAAGCGATGTTTGCCATTGAAACACAACGTACGTACAGTCGAACGGTGACCCACATGAGATGAATGCGTTAATGGAACAATTTTAACGAGACAAATAACGCCGATTACCGAGACTTCCAGTCGTATTGTAATAACAACGAATTTACACGGCTTTTGAACCTACTAAATGAAAATATAGGTGTCAATTTTTCTCGACGTTATAACAAAAATGTTAAAAAAAAAACCGTAACAAAAAAATTACATGTTCGATATTTTTCTGAAAATCTGCAACCGAGACTTTCACTCGTATTGCCATAACAACGAATTTACGCGGCCTTCGAACCTACGAAATGAAAATATAAGTAACAATTTTCCTCGACGTTCTAATAAAGTACAAGAAAAAATGACACCAGAATTACGGGTTCGGTATTTTTCTTAGTCTGAAAATTTGTGTAGATCCAAAAGCTACGAAGCGCGAATAAAAGTTTTGAACTTTACGAGTGGTAAATCAATAATCATCCGCGGTCACCGAGCTGCCCAGACATTCCTGTATCACCTTTATCGAAGCTCCAATTACGATACGATAGATCGCACGAATTTTTTGTTGAAACCCTACATACTTGGCCCGCCGCGGTGCGTCGACGATGCGAAACTTAATTTTTCGTTGAGCCACCCGGCGCCGCATCGCAGCGTGTAACAATTTCGCAACAGGCTGTTTCATTGCCCTCGAGTTTCCTTCGAATCGTAAGCACGTTGCCAGTCCACGACAGCGCGCCGTACAATGGACGCTTAGTCAGCTGGAAAACGACTCTCGGCGACATCGAGAGACGATTCGTTCCTTCGAATTTACCGTCTTCGCAACGTGGTCGCAGCGACGGAGTTTCATCAAGAAATATTTTCATCGATGACTCGGAAAAAGTATGTGTCTCGTGTTACATAACTTTGTTTTTTTTTTTTTTAATCCGCTTTGATAACTCGAACGAAATTTTTGGTCTTTGGCCGAGACGACAACTCTCTCTAAAAAATTCGTCAAAATTTGCGGACGTTTTCTTTGTTTTCAAGACATCAAGATATTTCAAGATATTTCAAATCTGGAAATATTTTTGTACAAATGAAAAAATGTATATATTTGTCTACATTAATGAAAAGCGAAGTCAAGTGTGCAAGCGGTGGGATTTTCGAGTCAGCGATTTCCCAGTTCTCGATGGAATCGAGTCTCGATCAGAGAAATCGCGAGAGTTCCAACCGTTCGAAATAGGTTATAGTTTCCTGTGCGGCACGCATTTTGTATCGCGTTGTCCGTGCACCGGTGCCGACTACAGTATGTCCCACTAATATACGGTGTACGTGTATATATATACATATATATATGTATGCCCCGTGTGTAAACTCGAAGAAGCGAATGATAGCTAATACCTGCGGCATTGGCGTGCCAGCAAGCACTAATTTATGCCTACTACAGAGTAAATGTTTCAAGGTAGTCTCTTTCTCTTTCTCTCTCGCCATCGGTCCCTCGTTGTCTCACGCGGTCGCCGCTTCATAACCGATAAAACCCACGGGAATTCATTATCGAATTCTGGTTCCCCTGTCGATTTACCTAACGGTTAAATCCGCTAGTCGTAGCGAAAAGTCCCGGCGAGAGAGCGGGAGAGAGAGAGAGGCATCGTCGATGTGGATGTTGAAAATTGCCCCGAGGGGCATCGTACGATCGAGCAACGAAGCGCGCGCGGTAAGGTGTGTACGAGAACCTCGTACCTTATAAGGGAGGCACCGTAACCTATATCGCAATTATTTATTTCCAACGAGATCGCAATTTATCGAGAAGATTCGAGCTTGAGAATCGGGCTCGTCGCGATTGATCGGCGAAATAATTTGTTTCGTAGGCTATTCGAGAAAGCCTTTTTGCACGAATCGAGTCTTCGGGCTCGTATAAGAACAGTATTGTATATCTCATGTTAGAAACTCCGCCGCGACCTCACGAGTGACAATCTCTCGCACTCGGCGTTTCAGACGTAGTTTGAAAGTTCGTTCGATTTTTTTTTTTTAATTCCTCATAAGAATAATTAAAAGAAAGAAATAAAAGGAAGCTCACCCTCTTTCTAACGTTAATGTAACGACGTTCCTCCGGCACGTGTGCGACACATTCACAGTTGACCGGCTGGCACTTGCACTACGCGTAAGCCGCGACGACGACGACGACAGGAAACCGTGCAATCCACACCCAAAAATCCCGTCGCGTTGAGCAAATACTGACACCTCACTGATAATATGGCCGCCGCCCGCCCTACTCGCTTCTCACGAGTGAAATACACCCGGGGTGGGGCTTTGTCGCTGGTCGTGCGTGCTTTACGCACACGGGAAACTCGACGCTCGCGACACACTGGAGTCTCTTCCGTACCGTTCGTTTGTCATTTCCGGTTTTAAAAATAATTTGGTTCGCGAGTCTCGCGACAGATGGCGCGCTCACGACGCTCGACGTGACCGACGAACGGTGCGCGCGTGCGCAAATGCAGTTTGAATTCGGAAACGGTTACGAAGGGGCAGTCGAAACAATGGCGTTGTTTGGACAGGTCGCGTCTCTCACCTTTATCCGATTAATATTAAGTTTTTGCATGCGGGTAACTTTCGCCGTTGGCTTTTTTTTTTATATAACGCTTTTCTTCATCCTTTTCCGCGCGAAATCGTCATTTGTGTATGCAGCAACCTTTAAATTGGGTAACTATCGAAACATTTACAACGAGGTGCCCGCCGACGATCGTTCTTTGTCGATGCACTACGGCATTGTCCACGGGACGCGATCCCGCAGTTGGACGCAAATTAGATTCGGACGATTATCTCGACTAATAATTTATTTTCCGTAATGAAACGAAAAGACGAGCCAAGCCGTGCTCGCAGAGCATCGAATATAGCTAAAAAAGTAAACATGAAGCGAGAAAAAAAAATAGGGCAAAATTCGAGGATACAAGGACGGTTGAAATTACGATGACAAAATGGCGGCAATGATACGATCCAACGGCCGAAATTCCTCTCGCGAATCATCGAAAACTTCTTGTACGAAGAAAGACTCTTACGATTCCGTTCTTTGTTATTCGACCGCTGATCCGTCCTTGACCTTTGCGCTGTAGCAACGTGCGGCGAGTTGGGTTTGTCTGGACTTCCGAGAATCTTCACCCGGGTTGTCGTTAGGCGAGCAAGCCTTTGAGCTCGAAACTTCGCGAAATTTTTTTTCAATCGGGATACGTCCGCCTTGCACACGAGCAATACACGGTGATCCATTTATTTATCCGGAAGCCGCGTAAACGATTAGATATAATAAAATTGAACAAATAAATATATTAAAAAAGTGTCGTTAATAACAAGTGAATGTGACAATTTTTTGTCCGTGCCTGTTATTCCGAGAATCTTCGCTATCGTTGAGCGATCAAGCTTTCGGGCTCGAAACTTCGCGAAGTTTTTTTGTTGTCAATTCGGATACATCCGTGGTGCATTGAGCAATACACAGTGATCTATTAATTATTGCGGAAGCCGCGGAAATGATAAAATCGTAAAAAAAAACAAAGATTAATGACAGTAAAAAGAAAAAACCGCTGTTAAAAATAAGCAAATATAGAATTTTTGTTGTTGTCTGTAAACAATTTAAAATTAATTTGGTTCGCAAGTCTTGCGACAGATGGCGCGCCGGGGAGGCTCTATGTGACCGACGAACGGTGCGCGTGTTGCGCGAGAGCCGTTTGAATTCGGAAACGGTTACGAAGGGGCAGTTGAAACAATGGCGTTGTTTGGACAGGTCGCGTCTCTCACCTTTATCCGATTAATATTAAGTTTTTGCATGCGGGGAACTTTCGCTGTTGACTTTTTGTTTTATATAACGCTTTTCTTTATCCTTCTTCGCGAGAAATCGTCATTTATATACGCAGCAACCTTCAAATTGGGTAACTATCGAAACATTTAGAACGAGATGCTCGGCGACGATCGTTCTTTGTCGATGCAGTACGGCATTGTCCACGGGACGCGATCTCGAAGTGGGACGCAAATTAGATTCCGACGATTATCTCGACTAGTAATTTATTTTCCGTGATGAAACGAAAAGACGAGCCAAGCCGTGCTCGCAGAGCATCGAATGTAGGTAAAAAAGTAAACATGAAGCGAGAAAAAAAAATAGGGCAAAATTCGAGGATACAAGGACAGTTGAAATTACGATGACAAAATGGCGGCAATGATACGATCCAACAGCCGAAATTCCTCTCGCGAATCATCGAAAACTTCTTGTACGAAGAAAGACTCTTACGATTCCGTTCTTTGTTATTCGACCGCTGATCCGTCCTTGACCTTTGCGCTGTAGCAACGTGCGGCGAGTTGGGTTTGTCTGTACTTCCGAGAATCTTCGCTCGGGTTGTCGTTAGGCGACCAAGCTTTTGGGCTCGAAACTTCGCGATATTTTTTTTCGTTCGGGATCATCCGCGTTGCACGCGAGCAATACACGGTAGTCTATTTATTTTTACGAAAGCCGCGTAAACGATTAAATATATTAAAAAAAAAATTAAACAAATAAAAATATTTACAAACTGCCGTTAATAACAAGTGAATGTAACAAATTTTTTTTGTCCGTGTTTGTACTTCCGATAATGTTCGCTTCCGTCGGCGTTAGGCGATCAAGCTTTGGGCTCGAAACTTCATAACATTTTTTTTGGTAAATTCGGCTACATCCTTGGTGCACTCGAGCAATCGACACAGCAATCTATTAATTATTGCAGAAGCCACGGAAATGATAAAATCGTAAAAAAAAAAAGATTAATGAAAGTAAAAAAGAAAAAAAATTGCTGTTAAAAACAAGTAAATGTATCATTATTTTTTTGTTCTTGTCTCTGCTTCCAAGAATTTGCGCCGCCAAAACAGCGTACAGGCGCGAGGTGATCGATAAAACTTCTGCACTCGAAACTGCGAGATTTTCTCTCACGCCGATTCATTCGCGTTGCACTTATAATCAATTTATTACTTGCAAAAATATGTAAATGGCAGTTTAAAAAAATGTTACATAATAAATTTGTGATAGTGTCTGTGTGTGTGTGTGTGTTTATGGTGTTCCCATGGATCAACCCTCGGGCTTCGGACGTTCAGCGGAAATGGTAAACACGCTACAGTAAAAACGTACTTTGTGCATGCTGGAAAACAAACTTTCTATATGTGAATTTTTTTCCAACTTATTTCAGGACAGGAGATGAACACGACAACGGATCTGCAATAAATAAGTTTTTATTCTTCGGCAAGGTAAGAATACATTATTTCGAGGACATGGAGTCTTATATTTATCTATAACTAACCGGAGCAAAGTTACGGGCAAGTTGACAAGTCTCTCAACAGCAGGTCGCTGAGAGAATAACTTTAAAAAAAACCAACTTCCAAATCGCCCGATTGGATATGCAGCTTTGTAACTTGACGAATTTTTACTCGAAACCGCAATCGGTCAGTGAGTTTCGCAGTAACCGACCTTACCTCATTCACGCGAAATTTATCTCGACGATGTTGCACGTACTGCTTCCCTTTATCCTCCTCACCGTTATGAAATAACATCTCGAGATATTTAAAAAAAAAAAAAAAAGAAAAAATTAAGAATTCCCGAGAAATATCGAAACGTGTCTTCTGCCTCGTACGATCTCGGGATCTCGAGCGAAATTCTCGGTATCGCGTTATTGAAACACTCCCGGATATGAGATTATCGTTTCTGTGTTGTAACCGGCGACGAGAGAGCTGTTATGCATTAACGCGATAGAATGAACCAAAAAAAGCCTTGTTCGGAATTGCTAAATAAGAAGCCCCGGACTAAAATTATTATCATTATCATTATTATTATTATTATTGCTATTATAATTATTATAATGATAACTATTATTATTATTGTTATTTACACACTATGTGGAAGATTTTTTATGAGTGACGTGCGTCGTCGCAATCGCAATACCGGATGTTGAAATGAATGATTTGATGGATTTTTCTTAAATGATTAAAGAGTTTCGTCGATTGCGACCGCTCGCGGGTCATACGCATTGGCCGAATCGTATTGAACGCCTGTCTCTTTTTCCTTTGGCATCTCTCACCCTCGATGCCGGTCTCTCGCACAAGCATAACAAGATAACGGGCCGAGAAACTTGTCCGATCCTCTCGATGCGACTACTGTGTGTACTATACATATATATGTAACCGTAATCGCGTCGTTGTACTCTCCTTGACCGCCGAATTGAACGAATTCTCGACTAGCGTTGCTCGACGATGCGCGTAATTATCCTAACGGTGAATTCATTCGTTTCTTTAGGGAAAACAAAAAAAAAACTCACCGAGTGAGGAGTATAAGAGTTCGACGTACTCTAAATGTAAGAGCCGTGAAAGAACTCTTTTAGTGCGTGGGCTTGTGACGCACTCGCAAAATCTTCCGGTACCGTTTTCTGTACGTGAGATATTTTTGTTTCGCTCAATTTTTCAAGCTACATGCATTTACATTTTTCGTGCTGAAAAATTTTATGAGAAATTACTACGGTTGGCCGCAACGAAATTATGTAACTTTTAGCGATTTTTCTTTTTTTCAATATCTTTTTTTTTTTTTTTGTCAATTGAATGAGCTTGCTCGAGTTTAGCACTGAACGATTTACCTTTTAAACTGGACACCGTGTTCTCTGGGAACTTAGAGAAAATAAACGAGATTCGCGTTAACTAACCAAGTGGAATCGACAAGCTCAAACACAATTTTTTTTTTAATGTATCGAGAGAATTATTTACAGATACTTTACGTCAGCGAAACGACGATATATGTTTTCACATCGCTACATCGTGTCTCTTGCCGATTGATGCGATCTTTTATTACGGATATCTAAACAACAATATCGAAGACGCCGCACTGTTGATCGATATCATTATTTTTTTTTTTTTCGTTCGCTGACTTTAAATCGAACGACAATTTTTAAAAATTCTCATACGGCTCCGCGTTTCAAAATTTTCTTTCTTTTCAGAGATATAGAAATGCAGAAATATAGAAAAATTACTACGTTTGGTCACAACGATATAATACAATTTTTTGCGAGAACTTTCTTTTGGCTATTTCAATCGATTGAGCGAGAGTTTAAAACTGAACGATTCAACTTTTAAAGTAGACACTGTCTTCTTCAGGACGTTTGAGAAATTTAATGAAATCAGTCGAGTTTCTGTAGCGAGATTCGGGTTAGTTAACCGAGTAGAATCGACGAGCTCGTGCGAATGAAATTTTAACATTACATGTTACATTTTTAGTGCAGAGAAGCGTTTTTCGGATCATTATCGAAGAGCGGTAATAGAGAGATTTTTCGATACCTTACGTCAGTGAAACGACGATAATAGTACGAAACTAAGAGATATCCGCCAATAAATTATTTCCATAACGCTATATCGTCTCCCTTGTCGATCGATGCGATTATTTTCGATATAACAATATCGAAGACGACGCGCTGTTGATCGATAACGTTATTTTCCTTTTCTTTCGCTGATTCTAAATCAAACGGCGATTTTTTAAAATAATTATACAGCTCGGTGTTTTAGCATTTTCTTTCATAAAAATCTAGTCGTCCTGCGTGCTCGCGTCGCCCAGCAAATGATTGAAGCCGCGCTTTTGACTCGAGTCACGACACACTCCCTCCTCGTGGTCGCAACTCAGACCGTAAATGCACGGACAGAAGATGAAATGTACGTCGGTCAGCTGGACCTGACTTCCGTCCGGATAAAAGAGGGTCGTGTTTAGAGTCGCGTGACCGCTCGGCCTGCACACTTCACCCTCTTCTTGCATTGGCTGGCAACGCGGGAGGCTGAATTTATACGGACCTGAAAAAATATTCGTTAGATCGTTGCATTAAGGCGATTCGATACCTAACTCCCACCCGCGCTCGGTCGGTAACGAAAACTGTAAAATTTTTGGTATATTAAATTTCGTGTGCAATTGTGATGAAAAATTTACATAGAGTATATTAGAATCTCTAGAGATACTTTAATTTCACTCCAAAAGTCCATTAATTTTTCATGATAATTGTACAGTAAATTTAATGTACCAATTTTTGCATAAAAACTTCAAATGTTGTACATTAAATTGGCAATATTTTTTAACGGTGTTTGTCACTCACTTCGGTAGATCGATGGAATTTAAAATAAAATTGTTTCCAACTATTTGAATGTTGGAAATTATTTATTTTCTTCGCCATTCAAGAAAATGGCACTTCAGAGCTGCGGCTAGTTTCAGCAAAAGTTAATTAGTCGAGAAAATAGTGAGACTGTTGAGTTCGAAAGATTGCAAATCAGCAACACCGCAGCCCTGACTTCGCGGATGAATAGTTTGAGTATCTTCAAAAATTCGAGTCTCACCTATGGTACAACAGTTTCCTGGCATGCACTCCAGGTTGCTCTGGCACTCCACGTAAGACGGCCTGCCGGTCGTCGTTCGTCCGCTAATCTCGCCGACTATTGCCCCGTACACCGCGATGATCATCACGATAGATTTCAACATCTTCGCTGATTTTTTTTTTTTTTTTTTCTAAAAAGAAAAATGTTAATTAAAAAAAGGATAACTTTAATCTCAAATGAAAAAGATAGATTTCAACATGTTCGCTTATTTTTTTAGTTGTGGTTTTGTTTAAAAAACAAAAATGGTGATCTTAAATGAAAAAGAAAAATGACAAAATTGTATTGTTATTTCTCGTTTCGATCGCGAGACCGCGCGGAACACGTCAGCGTTATTGTTACACTCTAACGCAGGAAGCTGTGAAACCTTTTAAGGGTAAACCGTGCGCCGCGACATCGACCCGCTTCCGTGAATTCCGCGCGGTTTTCTTTATTTCTCATTCTCGACGATTATTCGTCATCGATCAAGTTTTCTCCCCACCATTTTATTCCTCGAATTCTCAAGATCAACATAAAATAATAAAAGGCAACGTAAACTATCGCGCGAAAACGATTTCTTTTTATTTTCAATCGTCACTATAATCCGGAAGTGTTTGCATCTCCGGCGACCTTCACCTTGCCACACAAACGCCTATGTTAATTACGATGACGGAGTCCCGGCGATCGTAGCGTCAAGTGAGATAATAACACAACTAGCTTGCTTGTCGAATTACGCATCTAAGATCTACTCGAGACCGCGACCAAGCAAACATTTTTCAACGCGCCCGTTTCACCGCGAAAATTAATTATTCACGTCGCCCGATATTCTTACCTGATTCAGAACAAAAATTGACTCCTTTCGCACTCCGCGACACGATTTTTGTTTCTATTTGTTTTCTTTTGTTATGTTCGACGCACTTGAATTTTCTCACTCGTCTGTCTCAGTTCGATTATCTCGCCAGATTTTTTTTTCTTCTACTTTTAATTTATCTTTTTTTAAACTTTGAATATTAAAGAATTACGAATTTCGACGCAGGAACGAGAGCTCGAATTGCGAGACGCGCACCGGGTAAACGCTCGGTAGGATGTGATTACGCGAACCGATGGGCTTCTTGTTTTATAGCGGTTCCCGCTGTATTCTGACGAACGCCTCGCTCGTGTATGCCGCGCTCGGCCACACCGATTTCTCACACACGCGCGTCTGACTTTGAATCTCTACTGCGCGCGTCTCACTTCCAACGCTTGTACACACCCGTACGATTATCTTTCGATTCGTTGCTCGGCTCTTGCCTCGCCGATACAACTTCGGAATATATAATTCATTTAATTTCTCTGATGCGCGACAACTAAAATTTATCTGCCCGCGATAGCTTTTTCAACGCTGTTACGTACGCGAAGTTTCGCCAATTCCCGGAAATGCCGGAGTGAAGAAAATTACACATATAAATATATCTCATATATATATATATATATATATATATACATATATATGCAATATACACATAAAATCCTTTTTTTTAATAAAATAAACAAATGATAAGAAGATAATTTTCGCACGCATCAATTGCGCAAGACGACTTTGGTACGATTTATCGTTCGCTTACTCTTAAATTATCTCATGCGTCATTACATTATTTATGGATTATTTCTGGAGAATAAAAAAAATATGTTGACGATACAGATAGATTGTGTGTGATAAGATCTTCAGATTGATTGCACGTGTCGGGAGTCATCGTGACGCAAGAGGCGGCAAAGCCAAAAATTGTTCCAAATGAGATCTAATTGGGTACTACATTATTCGAATCAATAAGAGTATTTTTCCGTTGACGCTCGTTGGAGCGATGGGCGCACGAGGCATCGCTCTGGTCCACAAACGTACTTACGCATGCCTACAGCGCGCCGTTGCTGCTGTTTAGGCCCGAGGACATGTTTATACTCGGATTCCAATCGATCGATCGTCCGATGATATATATATTTTTATTTATTTTTTTCTCTTCGAAGAACGCAGTTTGATTGAAATTCAAATACGGTGTATTCGGCATTTCTCGGTATTTGGCTCTAAAGGGGAATTCATTTTTTTCAATCTGAAAAGTTGACAAGACTTTGAGATCCTCTCTTAAATTTACTACCAGCAAACTAAAATCGTTGAAAATAATATATTTTTTTTCGATTCTGATTTGGTTTTTTTTTTTTAATTTTAAGTAGTAAAAGTTGGGCGTAAAAAGAATGGCAGCCAAAAACAATGTTTTTTTTTTTTTTTTACCGATCTGGCTAAAGCTTCTCGTGAACAACTTCCTGCTTCAGCCTCGCACGAGCCTCAATCAATAGATCAAATAAATCGACAACGATATTTTCGATTATTTTGTTAGGTTTCGGGTCATGAATTTGTTTTATTTTTTTTTGTTTTTTATTTGAACAGGAAATAAAATAAACGATATATTTACTCCTGTGGGAATATCGATGACGGAACGAACGCAAGACATTCTTTGATCATCATTGTCGATAAAACTCGACTGCGACGGCTAGATGCTGCGCGCGTAGGTCGCGGGGTTTTCCAACCGTTTAACATACACCAATGGATTTTGTTTTTTCTTTTTCATTGTTTTCGCAGTCAGCAGCTAAAATAAGATTTCCGCGCACAATTCATCTCCCGATATAAATCTCATCCTCTATCAGTGTGCAAATTGCTTGCACTTTTGACCCCTCGCTTGCGCAGGAGACGGTCAAGTGCTTTTTTTTTTTCTTAAATTCATTTTCGCGACTATTCTTAGACAACGAATATCGTTTGAAAATTATTTATTTCCCATTTCATTGCATTCATACGAGTTCTTTTTTCGTTAAAAAATGCATTTGTAATTTAATTATTTATTTGTAATTTAAAGAAGTTTCTCTAGTTTTTAATCGAATGATGTGTGTAAGGAAAAGACTGTGACGTCCGGGTTATTCACACGTCCAACTTTGGTCCATGCCGCTCCGTTACCGTTTTCGTGAGTTCGAAACAAAGTCGGGTTCGTCACGCTTCGGCGTGCCCGAAGAGCCTCCGCGCCGGGTCGCTCGATGACGCGATCGCGAGCTGTAACACACCAGACAGAGACTTAATTTGGGCGATCCGGAAATCATTCGAGTTACATCTCGTGGATTACAGCGGGTCACGACAATGATAATAATCGGAGACCTTCCTGTATCTATATCTGAGAGCGGGTTGCATGCGCACGTGTGTGCGTTAACCAAACGGACGAAGTCTCGCTAATAATACCTTGATAGGATAGTCGAACGGTAGGTAGGGAATACGAGAGTTGGCTGGGGCGAAGCCCCTCAAGAGACAAAATCAATCCGATGAAATTTTGCGTCAAATTTTTTTTTTTTTTTTTTTTTATATATACTTTTATCACTTATGATAATCTCGGAATTCTCACATTTTTATTAGCGTCGATGAAACGTTAACCTTTTTCTCGAATATAATTTTTCTTTGATTTATCTGACCGTGATATAACCTGCATCGTTACAGCGTACTGTTAATTATCGGCCGAGGCTGAGGCTCGCAATTATACGGATGTTAATGGAACGTAATCGTACGCTTGAACAATAGCGATTTTCTATAATCAGGGAATCATTTTTATGCAGTATCGATTACGTGGAATTTTCTAAGATTTTTTTTTTTTGTAAACCGAGCTGAAGCTGAAAGGCATCTTGATAGCGTTAATAAGTTGCGGAAATTATTAAATACGTATTTATCGGATTCGAGAAGTGTAAATAGATGCATCGACTCGAACACTTTTTTTTTTTATTTGTTTTAAAGATTGTGTTAGGAATATGAAAAATCGATTGGAAAAACAAAGCAGCCTCCTGCACGATTAATGGCTTTACCCCGAGCAACATGCACGACAGCAGTTGCTTCACACGGATACATGTGAGATTCGGCAGAGTAGCCTTGTGGGAGGCTCGTGACCTCTAGGATCGTCAAGATTCTCGTGTGGCATTTCGCGTTCATTCCCAAGCCGCACACGCCTCTCGGGACAAACGGGCGAAAGGTCTCGGGTGTCCCGGTTGGAAATTTAATCGTAACAAAGGGCAGAACCTGTGGCTACCTCAGGAGTTCAATCCAACGATCGTTTTGCGGCCCCGAAATAACTGAAATCTTGCTCAATCTCACAAGAGCATGTGAAATATCTCGGTCGATAATGAAAACTGTAATTAATCAAATATCGTCAGGATGCCCATTTATTGTTAAAAGGAGTTTCTTATATGGAACTGAATTAATATCCGCTTGATTTAAGAATTTGCGTGTAACCGGTAATTGTTAATAACCGAAAAAAAATTCAATTCCAGTTTTCGTTACCGACCGAGTCCGTTTCGAATCGCTTTGATGGGTCCAATACATGGGAATGCAATGATTTGCCTTTAAATTTGCGTCCGGACTCACGCAGAATCCCTTGAGTTATCTTGAAACGGTCTTCTGATTAAAGCGCAAAGAAAGTGCGTATTATTTCGCGAAGTGTTATCGTCAATATGCTCGATCGTGCAGAAAGTTGTGACGAACTCTCGATTCACCTCGCGCCAATTAAAAAATTATGTCAGATATTTTTTGTCTGCAATGAAATTCGGTACTATTGCGCAATGCTGGGGATATGATAAGAATTAAAAAAAAAGAAAAAAAGCAACTGCGATTCAACCTCGCTAATTGGGCAAAAAAAAATTCAAGGATTTAATGTTTCTTATTTCGCGTACCGTCGTTGGACCGCCCAACGCGATCGAGCGAACTACGTCTATTGTGTCTATGGTCCCGTGTAGGTCGGTACAGCGGTTGCCTGCTGCGAAGGTATTATCGACCCATTTTTGGGGCTCGGAAAGTGACGAAATCGCGTCGAGTCGACGATCTTCGTCGAGCGAATAGTCGGCGACCGTGTGCAGTGTTGTGTTCCGTTCAGCTGACCGAGTCGACGTTTTCGACGATAAACAACGAAATATCAGCGATGCCGAACAAATTATTCAACAACATGAACAGAGTGTCGCGGTTGTTTCAACCGATAACTCATATACCCAAGGATGCAACGCCGAAAGCTGACAACACCTCGAAGAGTTACAGAGTATGTTTCGCAAACTAATATTCGTGCGTAATCACCTTGTCGCAAAATTTCCCTGACGCCGACAATAATTTTTTTCTATCTCCGTTAGCTGATGCTCCACATGGGAATAATAAGACAAGCTAACACAGGAATGTACACGCTCATGCCACTGGGCCTGCGAGTACTTCAGAAACTCATAGGGATCGTGGACAACGAGATGAGCAAGATCGGCGCACAGAAGCTTCTTCTGCCAAACCTGACGAGCGCGTCTCTGTGGAAAAAGACAAACAGACTTCAGGATATACAGACCGAAATGTTCTCTGTTCAGGATAGGCATCAAAATATGTTCATCCTCAGTCCTGTAGGCAGTGGTTCGATTATCACAAAACACTTTCGTACGGCAGTTCAGTAACATATATTGGTGCACTAGCCACAATTGAAATGATTTTTGTTATTTTTCAAAACTTTCTCAAATTCAAGTTAAGATTTATTTCACCTTTAAATTATAAAAATCAGTAACATCTTGTTTGAACCTCTAGCCCAATCATAGAAATGGCAAAATTAAAAAATTTTAAATAAAAGAATTAAGAAAACAATTTTTACGAAATGCATGGAAAGAAATTTTTGGCACAGCGTGGAAGCTCAAACCGGTATAACAAGCATTTTATGCATAGTAATTTTACTTTCTGTCTGAACTACCGCACAGAGCACTGAAACGACTGAGGCTTGACTTTTGATGATAAAATTGGGCTTGTTTTTAGACATACGAAGAAGCTATAACTGATTTAGTAGCCAGTCTGGGAACAGTGCAGATGAAAAAATTGCCCCTGTTGCTCTACCAAATATCCAGCAAATGGCGAGACGAGATGAAGCCGAGATTGGGACTATTGAGAGGCAGAGAATTCATAATGAAAGATTTGTACTCGTTCGACTCAAGTTTGGATAACTCACAGAGGACTTACGAAGCAGTTCGGGAAGCCTACGAGAATATTTTTAGGCATATAGGTATCGAATACAAGATAGGTATGTCCTTTCATTCCTAAAAAAAATAAAAATTAAAACGTAAAAAAATGTGACAGAAAGTGTGACGAAGTTGCGGAATATTTTCAGCCGTCGGCGACACCGGGATGATGGGAGGATCGTTGTCGCACGAGTATCATTACTTATCGGACATTGGTGAGGACACGGTATTGTCCTGCCGTTCATGCGGATTTCACATAAACTCGACAATGTACGAGGCGAACGTTTGCGCCACGTGTCAGGGCGCAATGTTGCAGCACAAGGCTGTAGAGGTGAATTTACGAATGACTAAAGACAAACTAAACGAAAGCGAAACCGAAAGAAGATAGACAATCATCGAACTTCCATTGAAACTTTAGGTCGGTCACACTTTTCTTCTGGGCACAAGATATTCCGAGCCTCTCAACGCGACATTTTCCGATCGGGGTGTTACCAAGCCGTTGATGATGGGTTGTTTTGGTCTCGGACTGACGAGGCTCATAGCGACCACGGTCGAGAACCTCTCGAAGGACCATGAGCTCAGATGGCCGAAGCATATCGCCCCTTACACCGTTTGCATCATACCGCCGAAGGTAAAAAAAAAAACTGTGCGAGCTTCGAGCTTCGAATTTTTCGAGAACTTTGTGACGAAAAGAATAGCAAGACGAAGGATGCGTCGATTTTTTTTTTTAGGAAAAAAGCAAATCGGCTGGAGCGACGCATTACGCGGAAAAGATATATGAAGTTTTGGACAGAGCCAACATAGATACGATTATCGACGACAGAGTCGATATAACGATCGGTAGACGATTCATAGACGCGCGACAGACCGGATATCCGTACGTTGTGGTGATCGGCAAAAGCGCCATCGAATCTACTCCGCTCTTCGAGATTCACGATCAGAACAATGAGACACAGATCGATCTGAGCATTGAGCAATTGAAAGATTTCTTTGAAAATAACGATTGCCCGAAAGAAATGAAATGTGAGGCGATTGCGGTATAAAAAATGCGGTTTTGCATCATTCATTAAATTTTTACAACGTAATTATGTATAAATTGATGAATAGAAAATATTGTAAATAGTTTATTGATTTGAGCGTTTTTTTGCGGCCTATACGAAAATTCCTTCATTCGGCCAGCCTGACTCTGACCCTGTGATAAGCGTTGCACAGGAGTCCCCTCAAGTTCCAAATGTTCTTGAAACTCTCGGGCTGCACGTTGTACGAGGCGTCCACGGCTTTCGCCCACAATTCGACTTCTTCCCGTTTAGAGTCGACGGGAATTTCCGCGCTCCATATCGTCCACCCCCAGTACCGACCCTCCCTGGCCGTTAAATCCTCCGATACCAGATCAGCGACGTGCCAAGTTTCACCACCGTCGGCTGTAAGGTCGACTCTTATTACTCTCTTACCGCCGCCCGACCACGCGTATCCTAAAACACAATTTTTAACATATTACAGTATTATAATCTCCAATTAAATAATCTAATTGTAACACATTGGATGAAAGTCGTATTTACCTTTAACTGGAATTTTGCCATTCTTCAGTTTAACTTTTTCTCCACATTCCGGTGTGCATATCGCCGAGATAACCGGCATGTCTTGTATGGACGGTGATTTTGAGAAATCGACGTTCTCCCAGTCGGTGCACGGAGCGAATCCCTTGTAGTCGCCGCGTTGGAATTGCGAGGGGCTTTCTTCTTTGGAGATAACAATTTTTGCGAGCCACTTTACGTTTCTCGCGCCGACAACCCCGGGCACGATTGCTCGAACGGGATAGCCGTGATCTCTTGAGATTGGCTGACCGTTCATTTCGTACGCCAGAATCACGTCGGATCTCGGGTCCAGGGCTCTGCTTATCGGTATGCTCGCACCGTAGGGCACTCCGGACGGATCGAGATCCAAACCTTCGAACTGATAAAGACTCTCCGTCAGACACGATTGTTTTAGTTACCGATTAGATGTTTCACGACTAGACACAAACCTGCACGTGATCCCAATCGTCCTCGTTTATATTCAAATCACTGAGAACATCGCAGAGTCGAGCTCCGGACCATGTGGCGTTTCCCACAGCTCCGACACCCCAGCTGAGACCTCTCAATGGCTTTGCCTCTGCCATTTCCGATCGCCGATTTCCTCCGCACATTATCGCACTCGTTATCGTGTACTTCGGATACTTCGTTATCGCTTCGAAATCTAACGTCATTTTAGTGTCCTCCTCGATGGCTACCTCCAGCTCGTAATCATTGATATCTACTTTCGGTACCGGTAGATGATTTCTCACGTAAAACAGATCGCTGGAAAAGTTTTTAAAAAATATCATTATTGATTCATTGATTAATTTTTTACGGATTTCTCCCTTTACGCATAAAGAAAATAGTACATTTCCGAATTTGTGTAACTTGCTATACATTTTTATATGTTGTTATAAATTTATATTGCATACCTAGAATAACAGTGTAACAATTTGTATGGTAATCCCATAAGAGAAGTTACACTGTTGTTGTAGGAGTGCAACATAATTGCTCATAAATTTATATAGGTTGTTATAAACTTGTAACGATCAAGTGGTCTTGTTTACATAACATTTCTCTCATGAAATTGTTACAATTTTTTTTATTAGTGGTTGTTTTTGGTGCGTGTAGACCAGTGCAGATTTTTACATAGTTACTCCCTCTACGCGATTATTTTACCATAAAATTGTGTACTCACATTGGCGTGAGGTAAGTCTCGACTAGCATGGAAGATGGTGGTTCGGCACAGAAGGGTTTTGGTCCATTAATTTTTAGGGCTTTGTGCCTCTTTGGTTCGTGCTGATATGGGTCATTTAGATCTGCAGCACGAACCTCGTTGTTACCGTTCTCTTCGATATTGCCGATTCTCATGGATTCTAGCAGAGAATATACTTCGTCCGAGTTGTGATTGGCATATATTTGCCAGAATGGTTCGATTGAGCTCCCTGCAGCCATCATGATCTTGCTCGGACCGCCCGGATGTTTGCCAACAAAATTTGTTATGTCGTAAACTCCACGCTTGTAAATTACCCAAATTCCAGTCTTATCGTTGTCATGCTTTCCCACCTCCTCCTCCGTGTAAGTTGTCAAATTCTCTTTGTACTGACCAGGCACCAGTTTTGTGCTTTCAAGTGCGTATACTTTTCTGGTTTCCAAATTACATAAGTAGTAACAATATACCCCGAGCGAAGACAGCGCAAGGCTTGCACCCATAGCGTAGGAACTCCACCATTTCTTTTCATAGCTGCCATCCTCGCCTGAAGAGTAATGTCTGCTCGGCTTTGACAAATCATTAACAATGATTCTGGACAATAGACTTTGACTCCTGTTAACACAAACAGATATATATTTTAATTTCATTGCATTACGTTAGCGATTCTAATTAAAGAGAAATATTATTTCTTATCATAATCAAAGTCTTTCGTCACTGTATTTATTGTAATATGTAAAAAGATACACGATTTTCATGTCTACTAGCAACTGGAAAATATTTTTACTATCATTACTATTAATTTTTCTACTATTTTGGCGCTATTTATTTATAACATAATTTTATGCAATTTTTCACATGAATATTGCATTCATTTTTATCGCAAGTTAAAATACTTAAACTTTTGTGATTTCGATTCGTTTTTCATACACCGGCAATTAGTTGTTGAATAATCACTGAGCCACTGTTTACACACGACATATCGGTGCACGCATACCTCTGCTCACGTGGAGCACCAGTCACGAAATATCGTATCTTCGATCTCCACGACATGTTTTCGCGATTGCGATTGTTGACGAAATGATTTATAATACGACGGACCAATAAGCGCGTGTATTGTACACGTCAGTTCGACGACAGGTTATTGCAACAAGCAGTTGCCAAATTTGCGTGTACCCTACTCTTCCGTTAGATAATAAGCTGCACGCAGTAACGGCGAACAATCATTGTAAACATCCGGATTTTTATTGAAATTATCGTAACCGTTATTTTCCTCACCGTATTGCAACATTTTTTTTTTTTCTTTCCGTGCAACACTTTATCGCAACCGCGATGCTATATTTGTTATTTTCGTTGTGAATTTTAATGACATTCCGCGGAATAAATCGTATCTTCGTGGAGGAGTTATATCCCTCTGCTGCTCGCGAGAAAACAACGCACTTTTCGTGCGCATTTTCAATGGCGCCCTGTCATTCGTCTTCGAGTTAATTGTTGGGACAACAAAAAGAGAAAAAAATTTGCTCGGACCTTTCGTGATTCTGACGCGTTTAACAGCTGTTAAGTGATAATAAACGAGCTGTCCTTTCAACGGAACTTGAGACTCTTGTAAATTCTTCGTCGCAAGGTAAGTACAACGCGCATGATTATTTCGATATTTTCAATGAACCCTAACCTAACCTCCAAACGGCGATGACGCTTGATACATTGCCCTTTTGTGTACATTCGGTGCAATGTCGCTGATTAACGATATTGTTGTTCGATTGATTCACAAACTCAAGATTTAATTTTTCGATTATTATTAATATAAGTGTATTATTAGACTCGGCGATAGTCGAAGTAATTCGCAGGTGATCTCATCGACCTATAGTAATAACAGGTGGACTTTGGATGAGTAACCAAGCCCTTTTTTAAATCAAAATTTTTCTTCTAGATTCGAGAAATGAGGGAAATTGTATAGAACATTGTCAAAAGAATGGCGATGCGAAAGAGGAGTGGCTCCGGTTCAAAGCGCCAGCAGAAAAGCAAGCTGGTGCCCATATATGAGAGCTTCTTCAGAGGAGAAGACCTCACTCTGGCGCATCCAAATTTCTGGAATGAATTATTCCTCATTAAGCCTATGGTGAGTTGAGACTACAGGGTAAAAAATAATTTTGCTAAATCAGAATACAAAATTTCATAAAAATAATTTTGTTAAATAAGTGACAAACTAGTTTGCTCAGGTCTGAATATACAAACCTGTCCTTTTATTTTGCATGTCATTAACAATTTTAGTTTCTACTTTTGTTTGTAAAACCGGAGCCGGATTGCGCCATCAAAAAATTAAGAAGTACAAAATAGTGAATGTTTGTGGACAATAAGTTCTTGTAAAAAGTACAAATCTTTTTTACTATGTACAAATCACTTTAATTAGGGTCCTACAAAACTGTAGTTCATTCCTTTATTCTCACAGACTTTTTTATACTACATTTCTCACGTTTATTCTCCAATCTTGGATATCGTTTGGAGAATTCTTATATTTTATTCCTTTATTCCATAATGGACATATTTCTAGTCTTCTTTCCTTGAAGAATCTCCCTCCTTTGCCTTCTTCTTGGTTTTCTGCAATTTGTTAATTTTGTGCTTGATCGCAGTGCCTTTGGAAATCAAAGCTGCAGCCCCTTTGCTTCCTCCTTTTTTCTCGCTGTGCTCGTCTTCGTGTTCAGCCTCGTTTCTCAATCTATCAGGCATGAACTTACTTCGGAAATTGAACCATGTTTCACTCGTTTGTATTCGATACTTCAAGCATTGCAATTGAAACCAGCAGACACGACCGTAATATTTTGTTACTTCCCACGAAGGTAGTGCCTGAAAAACATGCATAAAACATTAAAGTATTTGAACCAAAGTAAATGAATAAATAGAATTTGGAAGCAAGCAATGATCTAGCTAGTCCTTTTTGCACGACATCTCAAGCAGGAAAATAGCACAGTGAGTGACCCAAAAATGATTTCAATGTAACATGTAATGGTATATTTTTGGTATTATAGCAGCTATAGTCTTTTTTTTTCTTCATTTTGATTTTGATTGAAAGCTTTACTATTTTACTTGAGATATATTTATATACATCTTTTTATATTTTTTTGCTCTATTACCATTAGTTGGGTCTGGAGCTCAAATGAAAATAATGTAACACAGTGTTCTATGATTTTTATAATTTATAAAAATTCGGAACCGAATTACAATGCAGGCTTGGACAGTTATCAATCCAATATCCCTTATGAATTAATGAGGAATTAACCTGGACAATTTTCGAAACGAATTTCCCGACCACCATCGTGTGGATTAGTCACACACGTTATCATACCCGCATGTTATTTCGTTAATTCGGGCTTCAGCTCGTAACAGTCGCGAGCCTTCACGGCCGCGAACAAAAACTAAGCTTCACTTTAGATTTCTCTGGCAATCCGATTCATAATTCTCCAAACAGACATGTGTCAAAACATTGTGTAATAAAAAAAAAAACAGTCGACTAATGTCTAATTTATTCATATCGCAGGTGCCGCACATAGAGAGCGAAATATTGCGCATGAACACCGAGCAACTGAACGCTAGTAGAGACAATTTAAATTCTCTGGTATGCCACTGCGTGGATACTCTGGTCAACGAGCATCCGTTTCGCGTTGTCTACGCTCTTCAGACGTTAGCCGCGGTCATTCAGTCCATGTACAAAAAAGCTAGTCAAGGCGACTGCGGCTTCAATTTGATCGATATTCTTGTCGGTTTGAATTCGGCAGAGCAGCGGATGACCACTTTGATGCAACATTGCAATAATTTCTTAACAGGTATAATTATAGTTATTTACGATATCAGTGCGAAAAACTTTTTCTAACGCGTCTGAGTTTGCAGCACGAGCCGATGGCGAGTGTTGCCAAGACACGAGTTAAGAACAAGTTTTTCGCACGAGTATCGTACCAACTTTTACTTCACTAGGAGCAAAGTAAAATAGCTTCTGTCAGAAAGAACCCGTTCCGCTAGGATAGGATTGATAATCCCCCCATAATTTCAGGCGAATATCCCGACAGTCTCAAAGCCCTGTGTCTGAAGCTTCTCTTAATAATCGTAACGGGTATGGATAACGTCAGTCAGAACACGTTACTGGAATACGTTATGATCAACGGCGTATTCGAATCTCTGGTTCAAGTTAGTACCTTCACAAATGTTCACACCTCCGACGCGTCGTAATTTATATAGGCTATCGACCAGAGCTGGTCAAATACGCTGAGTACGTAAGGTACTTATTGAAGTACCAAGTACTTGAAGTACCGAACAGTGCATAGTATTTCAGTACTGACGTATTGCATACTCGCAGATCTTAAATGCTAAAGGTTCAAGTGCTGGATAGTGACTCAGTACTTGATACTTCAATAAGTACTTCAAGTATTTAATGTATTTGGCCAGCTCTGCTATCGACTACTCGAATCATTGTGTTCTCATTTAATTTTTCTCACTCTAAAGTTACTGAGAGACACCGCAGCGCGCAATCGTCACGGACACGATGCCGTCTTGCTCCTAACGCTTCTAGTCAATTATCGAAAGCACGAGAGCGCAAATCCTTATATCGTTAAATTATCGATATTGGACGACGAGCTTGCACTCAACGGATACGGCCAAGTAATATCGAGCTCGTTGACCGAGTTCTGTAGGGTATTCGTTCAACAGAAAGCAGGTATCCGAACGGAAAAAAACAAAAAGAATATTTATATCGAATTGAAGAAAACTGCACCGATCTGAATTGGTTGACTCGGTTCTCAGAGGTACAAGCTTCTTGGTTGTCCTCGCTGACGAGTATCGTGGGTATGTTCGTCGGTGAGGAAGAGGCCAACACTCAACAGATACGTGCCAATAACGCATTGCTCCTCGCCCTCTACGAAGCTACGCATCTCAATAGAAATTTCGTAACGACACTGGCATACACTCAGAGCGATACGAGTGCACCGCCGTCGCCGAACAACACGCTAGGTCCAAACGCTGTGGCACCCGGCTCTCAGCCACCCGACGTCATGGCTCAACCATTCAATCTTCTCGCAACATTTTTGCAATACTGGTGAGATTTTCTCGTTATCGATTCTTTTTTTTTTATTCTATTTTTGGATTCCTAAACCAGTCGCATTGCTTCGTTGCAGTTCCATAGTTATGCAAGTGATCAGAACTGAAGCGATACTGAACAATGTCAAGCTGTGCTTCCTCATACTGAGCTGCATCGCCGAGGATCAGTATGCGAATAGTCTGATGCACGACGCTAATCTCGCGTTCAGAGTTCAATTGCACCGTGTACCAATGCATCATAGAAAGTTGCAGGACAAAGTAGCGCCGACTCAACCGCTCGCAGCTACGTTGCTCGGTAAGATAGATCAGAATCGCGCAGTTATATTCAAACTAAATTGAGATTGATTGCGATTGTCGAATCTTCGGTGGGATGGAGAGGAATTATGAGAATTATGATGAATTACTATTTTTTTTATTACTCTTCCAGATCTTCTCGTAGAGTTTATGACCTCGCACATGATGAAGAAATTTCCGCTCGAACTTTATCACCAATGCGTCGGCGTCCTTCAGAGATTGCTGTGCTATCAGAAGCGATGCCGCGTCAGGCTGGCGTACCAGTGGAAGGATCTCTGGACCGCTCTTATTAATCTGCTCAAGTTCCTCACCACTCACGAGAGTCATCTCGTTAAGAAAATGAATATATTTCCACTAGCTATACAGGTAGTAAACATACTGAACTTGTTCATCACCTACGGCGACACGTTCCTCTCCGCGCCGAGCAGTTACGACGAGCTCTTCTACGAGATCATTAGGATGCGACTGATATTCACTAATTTGAATGCCATGGGTGAGCGAGTATCGAAACCTTCGCAAAATTTGCGAACTCTTCGAGGACTCTTCTGTAAAATTGAAGTGAGCTGAATTTTCGTTTTCCTCTTCCCTCACAGCTCTCAGGTATTCGACGAACGAGTCTTACGAGTACAAGGAACACGCCCTTAAATTAACGAATTGTCTCGTCAACATGCGAGATATCGTCAATCACTTTCCACCAAAGATCGCCGCCTGGCTCGCCAGCGAGAGCCTGTCGACGCCGACTGAGCAACAAATACTGGCCGTTATTATACAAAACTACGACACTCTTACGCTGAAACTGCAGGACAATTTGGATCAGTACGAGAGATATTCGGAAAAGCCAAATCACACGGCTTTCTTCGAAGAAATGGTAAGATTTCCGAGGATCGATTGTGAAATCGCAATTGTCTTGAGAAAGTCTTGGGAAAGAGACGTTGGGGTAGTTATTTATCAACGATATTTTTATCATCCTTTCGAAATACTGCCGCGTCAGCGAATCACAGCTTGGGACGAATAATTGACCCATTGTTTTCAGGTGACCGGCGTGGTGATCGACACACGCGCATCCATCGATCTCAACGCGCTCGACACCCAAGCCATTCTCCAAGAATTGTCCAATATCTCGTAACCCATCCGACGTTCGTCTCCATTGCACGCGCTTACTTTACGTTTTCGTACAATCATCGTCGCATATACTCGGCTATACAAAAAAATCTGAAACTTCGAACAAAGAGGCATTACAGGAAGTTGGAACCTTGGCGAACTTGAGAGGGATGGCTACGGTAGGGAATAAGGGCCTAAGCTTTAAAAAAAAAATAACAAGACAAAAAAGAAGAATGAAGACGAAAAGAAAAATATTGTCTCGAGTATCGCTGAAGCGAAGATAGCAATAATTTTTTTCGAAAGACGGAGCCAAGGCAAGTACGGATATCCGAGTGTAAAAAAAATACGCATATTTATATGTAGCGTGTAATTATTCGTTAGCCAGCGTATTTGATTGGGAAGAGGAAAAAGAAAAAGAGAAGAAGAAGTAATCATGTACTAATCATTGCAGGTTTATCTGCGAATATAATTTTTTATCGAATACGTGTGAATGCTTGTCGTAACAAAAAAAAAAAAATGGCAGATAAAGAGATCTACAAAAATAAGTGTATCATTCGTTTGATATATCGTAAGGTCGAACATTTGTACTCTCCTGAAAAATGCATAGTTTCGTGCTTCGCCCGATCCCGACCGAAGGACTAATTCAGTTGGAATTAGTCGGAATGTTTGTTCGCTTTCCGTCGACTCGTTGTAGCAACGCCGACTTTTGATTGATTCTCCCTCCCGAGTTCTCCGCTGATCCAGTTGCCTATGGCGACGATTTCGTTCAAATCGATACCGCTCTCCAATCCCTGTCCCTGCAATAGGTAAAGCAGATCCTCCGTGGCGACGTTGCCGGAAGCCCCGGCCGCATAAGGACAACCGCCGAGTCCCGCGACCGAAGAGTCGAAAACTCGCACGTCGTTTTCCAAGCTGGCGTAAACGTTCGCCAGAGCTTGTCCGTATGTATTGTGACAGTGGAGGGCGAACTCGCTCATGTCACCTGTGGAGGAAATACTTTTTAGTTCTCTCAGCACACGAGCTATTTTCTTCGGTGTACCGACGCCCACCGTGTCACCGAGAGAAATCTCGTAGCAACCGAGTTCCAACATGGCTGCGCTCAATTTTGCGACGACGAGCGGCTGAACGTTTCCCTCGTACGGGCAGCCGGCTATGCACGACACGTAACCTCGAACTTTCTGGCCGTTTTCCTTCGCTAGTTTTACAATGCTTTTACATCTCTCGACGGCCTCGGCGATCGAGCAATTTGTGTTTTTTTGGCAAAAAGTTTCGGACGCCGCACTAAAGATGGCTACCTCCTTCGCTCCGGCTTTCAGAGCGGCTTCCATTCCCTTTGCGTTCGGCACGAGAACCGGATAATCGACGCCGGGCTCTTTGTCGATTCCGCAGAATACCTCTGTGTTGTCTCGCATCTGGGGTATCCACTTGGGCGAAACGAAACTCGTCACCTCGATCGTTCGCAGTCCAGTCTTTGATAGTCTGTTTATAAGGTCTATCTTTGCGGAACTCGGGAGGATTTTCTTCTCATTCTGTAAACCATCGCGCGCACCGACTTCCACGACCTTTACGAAGTCGCTCACGCATCTCGAATTCCTGGTATTAACGGTCATCATTCGCCTGGCCGATAACATTCTCGTGCAGAACATTTTTAACTGCCGTCTGGAAATATAAAGGAATAATTAGAACCGATCGTGATTCGACGATATTTGATTTACTTATACTATCTTATATATTATATTGTATACTTATAATATATACGCGCACGTATGGCCGAACCTTAATGGGCGGAATTATAAAATGAACCTTAGTAGAAAGTATTTTAAAGTTATTCTTTGCGATAGACCAATTGTCGATATCGAGTCTTTGGAAACAAAAACCTCACAGCGTTCGACCAATTGTTAGGATTAAAAAATGAATTGACTCCCTTTCGCAATGATACACATTAATGACCAAGTTATCAATTTATGTTCGTGGCGGATTACGATCCGCTTGTATACGAAATGATCAGCTTGTATATGACAAGCTGATAATTTCTATGAATTACACATTTCCCAATGCAGTACTGCATTTTCTGTTGCTTGTGAAATACTCAACAAGAGTTCAAGGATCTTATTTTTCGATAAGTCTGAACATCGATTTTGATAACCAGCATAATTTTTTTGGCGAGTGAAGAAGCGCAATTTGTTAAACACAACTGCGCGGTTTCCCAATGATCGTTACACTGTACGAGTTTTAAGCTCCCGAACGATCGCGAGTTTCCATGAAGCGACATAACAGTGGCGTAGAAAATATAAATTTATTGTTTCTTTCATTGCAAACGAGGCGCAAGGCCCGCACGGAAAACAGAGCGCGTGTCTTTAGCGAAGTTGTATAATATATATAAATTTTTTTTTCATCTTCGCAATGCAAACGCACAATTATCACTCACCGCGTGTTAGAGATCGTTAAATCATCGATATGTTTCCGGCATACGCGTATTTGTCGGCGTACGACAGGCACAAGAAGCTGATAAACGATTATTTCGAGCTCAGAGGAGGTTCGGCGCTGTCCCTGCAGCGAGACACGTATGTCAACACGTAGTTCTACGTCATCATTAATATATCTGAGAATAATTATAATTGTGGTAGTATATCCGATGCTTTTTTCGTCGATTGCTACATGCACACGATAAATATAGAGCTATGTCGTCCGATAAGGATAGCGTGTTTTCGTACGAATGATTAATGTTAAAATTCAACGAACCTCGTGACAAGCAGCTCTTCATGTTTCGAGGTCTCGGGACAAGACAGACTACGACGTCATCAGAGAAAATCACAAATTTCTCTGGGACGATGAGAACGACTCGACCGATACGTGGGAAACGCGTCTGGCAAAAAAATACTATGATAAATTGTTCAAGGAGTATTGCATATGCGACTTGACTTACTACAAGCACAACAAGGTTCGTTAAATAGGCACGAAGCCGAACCTTTGTCCATAGCTCCACAGATGTTAATAATAACATTTTTATCGCAGGTCGCACTTAGATGGAGAACGGAGAAGGAAGTTGTGGTAGGCAAAGGTCAGTTCCTATGCGGCAGTAAAAAATGCCAGATCAAAGAAGGCCTCAGATCGTGGGAAGTTAATTTTGGGTACGAGGAACAGGGAGAGAAAAAGAATGCGCTTGTAAAGCTAAGTAAGTTATCGGCAACAAGTAATAACGTTTTTTATACCTGCATCGAAAACTTTCAAGAATTTCACTATATAAATAGCTATTTATTTTTTAATTGAATTATTTATTTATTTATTTGCTTACTCATTTACTTATTTATTTTTATTTGGATGAGGTATTTGGGATATGAAAGCCAGCCAAATTTAATGTAAAGTAAATTTCTATGTGTCAAAGCATACTATTTTTTTTCCCACCTTTGATGAATGCCCTCGTTTTTTTTTCTATTTTTTTATTAAGTTATAGTCAATGACAATGTACGAAGCAGAGTTGGAAGCATCAAACTCTCACACACTTGTCTATCTGTTTAGGGCTTTGTCCGGAGTGTTCCATAAAGTTGAACTACAAATCGCAAAAACGTGAGATCAAACGGAAAAAAGAGCTGAAACGTTTGGGAAAATCGACCGTTATCGATGCAGACAAACCATCGAATTCCGCAGCGAGCCTAAACGCGGAAATAAAGATTGAACCCGAGAGTGATGTAGAAACAGCCGAGCGGCTTGCAAAGGCAAAGATCGACGAAGCCGAATTGTGGAAAGGCAAGCCCGCGGAAGGCCTGGAGAAGTCGAGGGAGGAAGAATTCGAAGATTATCTTGCAGATTTATTTCTGTAAAATAAATTTCGGCGATAATAAAACTACTGATACATTACAATATATTAATTTATTGAAAATAAAACCAATTTCTATACAGTGTATACCGCGGGATGTCACAACAGTTATCAATACGAGATGCACTTAATTTCTCCATCCAACATCGACAACGACTTGGATCGACTACAGGGTTGAACGATATTAATTATTTTTTTCTTTAAAATTCGTCGATATTCAGAATTGCGCGAAGCATGAGCAACGCTGATTCCCTTGGAAAACGGCGTGAGACGATTTTTTTAATCATCGCTGAGGAATTGAATCAATATATATGTGTATCAGAAGCAACGAGTTATCGTTGATCGAAAGATTCGTCGGAACATGATTAGTTTTTTATTTATTTTTTTCATTTCGTGGTTAAAATGCTCGTCAACTGTTAGTATACGTAAATTCTGTTGCTACGGAAATTTCATTGTAAAAAGACTAGCCTACCATGCAAAATTTTAAACTCGAAATGCTCACTTTTATGTTTATAATATATATAGATATAGATATATTTATTATCCTAAGCTTATTCACGATATTTTTTTTTTCTTTTCAACTTTGTAAGAAACAATTTCTAATTGTATATGTTTTACAATTCCTATCTAAGACCGAATACAAAACAGTATGTTACATGAGCTTTGAATCTATCACGTACGGAGTATTGTTCGGTAGTGAAATCGTCTTTATGCATAGCAACGCGTCGATTCACTTGTGCGACGGTAAAGAGTTGCCGACTCTAAGTAATAATAATCATTTTTCTTTATTCGGTGTATTCTTTAACGGGTATTTTAATCGTGGAATCCTTATGCAAAATTTAATCTACATTTTTGCTGCTCATTTATGTTATATATGTACACAACGCGTGCCTCTATCCAGGCGTATATACATAAAGACTGACCTATGGGGAAGATTTTCTTTTTTTTAGTACCGTTCACTTGAGCAGCTTGCCGGCAAGATCGATTGGATCTTCGTCTAGAAAGCTAAGGTCAATGGAAACTTTATATCGATTAAGACTCCGGTATTCGTTGTACTTTTCCAGCAAATTCGACCTTACGATTTTCAATAAGACACTATTAGTCCCATAATTTAATTAAATTTTTGAAAAACGAAAATTAAATTTTCGAAAACTTTAACGTCCCAGTGCTGTCGGATGCTTAGCTTTATCAATTTTTATTTTTAAATCGATGCCTCGTACTGATCTGGATTCGGAGAAGACAATGGCGATCTGAGACAAGAATGAGACAAATATATCAACATTAGCAATTTTTTTTTCGTTGCCCGAGAAAAAATATTTATATATAATATATATATAGTAGTTTGAATAAACGAACTTTGAAGTTGGGAATCTCAACAGTTTAGTTGTATAATATGAAAGCAATTGAAAGACTGATCAAGCAGGCTGAATAATTTTTGTTTTTTTTTTATTGATAAAAAAAAAAAACAAAAAAATAGCAATATTGCCTCAGAGACGTTGGAAAAATGGGGAACAACAATGGATGGTCGGCTCTTCGAGCTTTATCGTCAGACATGTGAATAATGTATGTATCGTATCCGGGCTTCCGTTTATCTTGACCACGTTTTGTGCCTTCGCGATACGGTCAAACAGTTATCGCCTTCCTTCTTTTTTTTCTTTTTAAACGGGAACATAATCGTCGAATTGCGGAGTCGCGAGACTCCTGGATCATTTGCTTGGACAGTTTCTCGAGCAAGCTCTAAGCTGATTAGCTTGCTTTTGAGAATCGCTGTCCTCGTCACTGCAATCCTCGTCGTGGGTGTGGGTGACGTTCCGCGGGGTTTCCGGTCTGGCGTGGGGAATCTGATTGTTCGTGTTGATCGTCTCGACCTCTAGTGTTCTCTGCTGAAACAAAATTCGCGAGACGAACGATAAATCTTCGATCGGCAACTGGTCGTACGTGAGAGCGTGTAAACACTTACGGCGATAAGGCGATTTTGTTCCTCCTCCTCGTCCATGAGCTTGAATGGGCGCGTTCTGCTGATCATTGGAGTTTCCATTACGAACCTCTGCTCGTGAGCTACCGTACTCTCGTGCGGCATCTGAGAATCAAAATTAATTTTTAAAAATCATCGAAACGGCTTTTTTGATCGGAGCTCGGAAAGAACCGGAGTTAAATTCATCGAATTTATCATTTTCACCACAAACCATCTTATTCCTTCAACCGATAAATGATGAATCTACTTTGAATGTTATAATTTAATCATTTAATCATTTAATCATTTGATAATTTCATAGTTTTATGGTTTTATAATTTCAAACTCATTTTGAATCTCTTCCTCTTGTAATGAAATTGAATTAATATAAATAATTTGTTAATCCGTAAAGTCGATTATCGGCCGACATAGATTTAGTTCTGCGTCGCTAAGTTTGGTAATATAAAACTTACCAGCATCGCGGGTGCTCGGAACATGTACGAGAACGGATAGTAGATGAGATTGAGGAAAGTCGCCGCGTAAAGATCGGCGTACCTCACGACTTGGCTACTGAAGAAAGTTTGCCGGCTTCCGCTTCGGAAGAGCGAGCCCATCATGCCGTACGCCAAATCCATTTTGTGAGTAACGTCCCTTATGGACGCTCTCAATTTGGATATATCGGGTTTCTCCTTTGTGCTGCTGTCTAGATTTCTGGCAAACATCGCAAATTGGAATTATTTTCTCGATATTCTATCCAACAGCAGATTGTTTTAAAGTTTAACAAAAAAAGAAACAAATGGTCAGCAACGATTTACATACTTGTACATTTCGCCGAGCATAACATCGAGACTTTGAAGTTCGGCGAAGAGTTGACACTTGTCCGTCCATACGTGAAGTTCTTGAACCAATTCGGGGACTATCAAGAACGTTCTCCATCCGCGGATCTTCTTGCTTTTTAGTATATCACCGAAAATGTGATCTCCTATGTAAAGAACGTCTTTGCCCTTTGCGCCTATCATCTCGGTAAAAACGTCGCAGGATCCTCCCGAATATACTTCGCCTGGTGCACAAATTTGAAAAATGAGATTAATCGTTCGTTCATGCTGGCCTGTGTCGCGACTGAAATTAGTAACTCCATTGGGTTCATCAAATTAAATAATTAAAATAAATAATAGTTGAACATCACGATAAATGATACTTTACCTGTGTGCAGAGGTCCCTTGTGAGTTCCCAGTTTCAATGCCCCAGTTTTCGTATTGACCTGTCTCAGGATCGTGCCTTCACCGAAAAACAGCGGTTTCGTCGCGTCAACGACGATTACGTCGAAGTATGTTTTCCAGTTTCTGTGGGGTTCGCCCGGCTGAAATGAATTTTTTATTTTTTAGAAATAAATCGGGCGGATTTATTTCTAAAGGAGGAAAAAAGTGCCTCTCTGCACTCATTTCACAGGAACGGAAAGCGGGATTTTACATGAATGCGTTAGGAAATAGTGCATTACGATACTAGTGCAATAACATTTTTTTTTATGGCTGTTGCAATCACGCGAATTAAAAAATGTTTTTCGCACTATTATCCAAAATTGTATTTCACAAGGTGTGTATAAATTGCTATTTTCGCGCCGAGTGAAATAAAAATATTTATGAAACTAATGAAGTCTTCCTGAAAACTCACCCTCGCACCGTGAGGAAAATCGAAGAGATAAGTCATGATCTTGTCCGTGAAAACGTAATCGCTGTTCGTCAGTAAAAACACTTTTGCGCCACTCTCGCGTATCCTCTCGAGGAACATCGGTAGCCTGTCGTCCTTCTTTACATACTCGTCAATTTTCTCAACGGTCTTGCTCTTCAAGTCGCCCTGTATATGTATCCAGTCGACGGCGTTTCTCACGTCTTGGAATATACTCTTGAAGCTCATCGTCAGTTCGCCCTCCTTGACCCCGGTCTTCTCCCGCGTGTACTGCGGCGAATTCGTGAAAAAGTCGATGAGACAAGCCAACAGATAAGTCTCAGGCAAATTGAACAGTGTATTGAGCACGTAAACCCGAGACTCGTCCAGTTGAAGAAATTTGTTTGGATACAGCTCGTAAACTTGCGAACTGTAATGTTAAAGTTGAAGAAAAAAATAAATGGTTACATTTTTACACGGTAAAAAAAAAAACTATACCGACTGAGCGTTTATAGTGAAAAAAAATTAGTTAAATTTTAACATACACTAAAAAAAAAGATCAATGACTCAAGTCAAATTAGCTTGGGGGCTGCCAAAGAAAAAAATTTGTTATTTCAATTCTACTTTCGCTTCTTAGAATTCTTAGAATTCCATACGTGATTGAAACGATAACATTTAACCTTGACAGTCTTTTTTCATCGTCGCCGCAGTACGAGCATCGTTGTTTCAATATCATATGGAATTGTAAGAATTGAAAGTAGCATTGGAATTAAAAATTTTTTTTTTGCAGCTCGCACGCAATTTTTCTACAGTGTAAAAAAAAAGACTACCGACTAAGGATTGGTAATGAGAAAAATAGGTTACATTTTTACAGAGTACAAAAAAAGTATATACCGACTGAAGATTTATAATGAAAAAAATGGTAACATTTTTACATAGTAAAAAGGAAAAACTGTATACCGACTGAGGGTTTATAATGTCTATACTCACTGCTTCAAGAACTCGAAACCGTGGACACAGACGAGAATGTTGCCGTACGCGTCGACTTTGAGAAGGTTTCCGTAAAGCGTGTCGAACCACAATCCTCTGACCGGAAAACTCGGGTCGTACTCGAAGGCCTGAATCTCACGAGGGTAGCCCAGGGAGACCAATCGATCTTTCAAGAGATTGAAGCCGAGCTGCTCGTACTGCGGCGACTTGTATTCTGAAATATTTTATTGGTAAACTTCACTCTTCTAAATATAAAACCCAATATATTATTTATTGTATTTTTTTTACACTCATCGTACCTGCCAGCGTGTAATCCATGTCGAATCCATAGAACTTGATGTTCTCCAAGTGGAGACTTCTGTTGACGAATATTCTGTAACAGACGAAGTAAAAAAAAATTCAGGCGTAAGAAAATAAAGTGTACAAGGTTGGAAAAAAAATGGTCGCCTTGTAAAAGTGCTGATGGACGAGCTTCTCGGAGTTAAATTTTCGGGAAACTGAACGGGGAAATAAAGTCGGGTAATTCTTTAATTGCTCAGGGAAAATGGGCGGCGATGCAGACAGAAAAAAATCAATAAAACTGCCTCCATGTAGGAGCAAAATGAAAAGAATAAATATTCTTTCTCACGCACTAAGAATTTGTATTCCAAGTTAAGTGTTGAAAATTAAATAACATTTGCATTGATTTTTTGTACCATTCACAAATGATGTGTAAATATAACTTTCCATCACTGTCGAATACATTCTGAACATATGTTTTTTATGGTGATTCGTTTGAAGCTTCGTAAATTAATTCTCCGTCTTGACACTATAGGTTTAAATTTTCATCAGGAAAAATTTATTATACGCCCAGGGAGGGTAATCAAAATAAGGGTAATTTTTTCAAATGTTTTTTTGCCGCCAGCGTCTATAAATGATAAACGATGAAAACTGATAAAAATCTTTCGCCGCATATTAATTTTCTTGAGCAATTCTTCGTGCAGTAGTGGAGACCGAATATATATATCATTAGTTAATTAGATCCATGACCCATGATCCGAGATCGATTATGTTTTTGCTTGTGCAATTACGTTCCATCTTTTAACCCTGAACGTTCGGGGAGCGATGTGTGTATATCGAGTCTCCCCAGTTTATCTGCGTGTGTAGATCGATCGTAACTCATAATGCGATTGGACTCGAAACCCAATAAAATAAACGACACGTCGACGGACTCGACGGATTGAACTTGCCCGTTAACTTCCCAAACTCGACATTCGGTTACGTACTTTTGAGCGTACGAAAATTAGGCCGCGACGACAGCCACGTGTCAACCGATTTCAACAAGAATTACGAAATTCTCTTAGCGGTGAAACGCTCGTGAAGCATTTGGATTTCGTAATTTAACCCTTAAAGGTCGGCGATAATGATTTTCGAAAAAAATAAAATAAAAAATGAAAAAATCTGCTTGGGGATTAAGAATGATTTGAAAAGAATTATTTTCTTGCTTATTTTGAGACCGATCGATATCGCGAATTGCGTGTTACTCGACCAGTACGGCGAGGTAGATTTCTCGTCCGATTAAATTAATCAATCTTCATACTTCAATTTTTATCATTGTAACAAATCAATTGCCGTCATTTGTTTTTAATCAATCCGACGAGACACTCGCCACGTGTTTAAATACATTTTTTGCGCATAAATTTTGCAGTGTTGCTTTTTATCGGGCAGCAACGGACAATTACAACACAAAGTATACAGGCAATTCGCGAAAATGAAAATACGCTTCGGACGATTTCGGTGCGGAAGCAAAAAAAAAAACATCGATTGTTCCGCAATTAAAAAATAAATAAATATTTCGTTTGCTTTTTACATTCCAATATTTTTGATACAATTACGACGCTGTTTTTTCTTCGGTGTATTTTGAACGATTGTGCAAATTGTATATCAATCTATCCTATAACGATTTATATAATATAATTGTACAATAATTTGTATAATATAATTTTACAACAATTTATATAATATAATTGTACAATAATTTGTATAATATAATTGTACAACAATTTATATAATATAATTGTACAATAATTTGTATAATATAATTGTACAACAATTTATATAATATAATTGTACAATAATTTATATTATATTATTGTACGACAATTTATATTATATTATTGTATAACGATTTATACAATACAGAGTATTCGCGAAAGTTCAATCGCACTTCGTACTATTTCGTTGTGCGAGCAAAAGAAACTCGATTGTTTTGCTACTTTTTTATTTTGTATTTGTGAGGACGATGGCTCTCGTTTGCTTTTTGCATTCCAATATTTCCTACACGATTACGACATGGGTTTATCTTCCTCGAGATATATCGATGTTTTTTTTCTTCGGTGTGTTTACCGAGCGAAGAACGAGTGTGCAAATTGTGTATCGATAAACTTACTCGTTCGGAGCGCAACGCTGATGATTAAGGGGGTTGACGAATTCGCCCGCGGACAAAGCGTCGTCGTTCTTGTCCTTAAGCCACATGGTTATTTATTCGTGTACGCGCGCACAAACTTTTCGACGAACAAAGGGCACCATACACGTCGCTCGTCTCGACGTCAACTGTTCTCTATACGTAAATGGATTTCGTTTCCGCAATGCAGTTCGAGCCCCGCGTTTAAACGGCACAATTCGCCTCGAAGCGAATCATACACTGGTTCACTGTACGGCGAACAGATAAATTTCGGAGATGACACTTACGTTCCACTGAACCGACAACCGTAACCTCTCGTTCTGTGTCGATTAAGGGCATTGAAAAATCGAAAAATAATATCACAGGATACTTCGTTAGGAGTTCATAAATTTTTCTCCAAAATTGATCATCGCATTTAAATCGCGTTAATCAATAGAATAAACACGGAGTTATAAATTTATAAATTACATTTTTATAAAATATAATCATGATTTTATAATTCTATAATTTATTAATTCGGAAAATACAATGCATTTTTAAAAAATTTCATAAAATATTTATAAATGTAACTAATGATTTTGCGTTTCATTTCGTTCTGTGTCGACGAACGGCATTGAAAAGTCGATAAATAATATCGCAGGATACTTTATTAGTAGGTTGTAAAGACAATAAGAAAATTGGTAGATGCATGAAAATTGCGTTAAACGTAATAAACACGGAGTTATAAATTCATAAATTATATATTTATAAAATATAACAGTAATCTTATAATTATATCATTTATTCATTTCGAAAATACAATTTTTTAAAATGTTGATAAAATATTTATAAATTTGTCTAATGATTTTTCAATCCCCTTGCAACTTGTCGAAGTCTCTCTCTCCGATGTCAACTATTTAGTCAGCTAATCCAACGATTAGTGAGCGTCCTCCACAGCGATGCGTCACCGAATGCATCGATTCGAGGAAAAGTTAATCAATCTCGAGCGACACGGATCGCTATCGCGATAACGAATTATGAACCGGTATAAACTATTTCCAGCTGTATTATCGCGCATTTAATTTTTATCACCAAGTTCAAGCCCTATGTATCATCGTTCGGTCGGTGTTTTCATTTTTTTAACATCGAAACCATGTACAACATTAATTTACAACTATTATCGTTTAATTTTTATCTTATTAATTTTTTTGTACTCGATTAACCGACAGACACAATTTTTTATTTTTTAAATCCAATCGTCCGTCGAGTGATAAGGGTAGAGACTTCCGCTGCAGAAATAACGTAGCCGGGGGATACAAAAAAAAAAAAAAAAAAGATTAAAGGGGAGCAGCAACCTGCTTCTCTAAAGGTCGGGTTTTAATTTTTTTTAAGTTTTTTTTATCATCGAACCATGTACGAGATAAATTTTCAACTTTTATCATTTAATCTTTATTGAAGTTATCTTTTTTATTGTACTCGCTTAACCGACAGACCATTATTATTTTTTTTTTTTTAAATCTTTCATCGAGTGATAAGGGCAGAGCCTTCCGCCGCGAGAAATAACATAACCGCGGGACATAAGAAAAGATTAAAGGGGAACCTCAACGTGCTTCGATAAAGGTCGGTTTTTCAATTTCATTGTTTTTTTTTATCATCGAATCCACGTACGAGATAAATTTTCAACTTTTATCATTGAATTTTTATGTTTATTTTTTATCGTACTCGATTAACCGCCAAATGAATTTTTAATCGAATTGTCCGTAGACTGATAAGGGCTCTTCCCTTCTCACCGACGAATCACGCAGCCGGACGATGTAAGAAAAGATTAAAGGGGAGCAGCAGCGCGCTTCGATAAAAGGGTCGTGACGCACGTGTTTCCACGGAAGGTAAAGACAGGCCCGTCGGCTCGGACGTGTGCGTCTCACTGATCAGCTGTGCGGCGTGTCGCCGTTTCGCGGTAATCCATCTGGCGCGCGCCGCGTGACGCACGAGCCGC
Source organism: Amblyjoppa proteus (assembly GCA_963922035.1). Classification (NCBI taxonomy): domain Eukaryota; kingdom Metazoa; phylum Arthropoda; class Insecta; order Hymenoptera; family Ichneumonidae; genus Amblyjoppa; species Amblyjoppa proteus. The sequence continues at coordinate 9,600,282 of OY998230.1, forward strand.
ACGAGAGACCGAACAAAAATTTTCGGCTCGATAGAGAGGAAAAGGGAGAAAAAAATGTTACGCGCAAAAAAAAAAAAAAAAAAATTCAACGCGTACCCAACTGCTCGGTCAACCGCGTTACCGGATCGCTTCGCTGTGTGCAGGAGATTAACTACCGGCGTTGTCACGTAGTGCGGTAGTTGGGGAACGGCGCTATAGCTGTGTGGGTTAGCACGAGAGGCGAGCGCGCGTTATCGGGTCGATGGGTCGTGACACGGAAGCGGCACGCAATTCTCCGTAACTGAATGAAACCCGGCTCAGACTCGGTGCATCCGATGACTAGGGGGTATTATTTTTCCAATTAACCGAACGACCGACGCGTTCGCATTTTACTTTTTTTTTCGGCACGACACAATCGATTATTATCAATTTTTTTTTTTTTAATTATTAACGTTCGTTTTTTTAAACTAAATAACAACGATGTATTATTTATCAAACGGTATTTTATTCACGATAAAATTTTAGTGCGATTTTTTTTCGGTTATCAATTTTTTAAATTTATTACACAATTAGCTTTTTTCGGCACGACACATTCGATTATCTTCGCAAAACTGTTTTCTTCTAAATTACTTAAAAGTGAAAAAAAACATTCTTTTTTTTAAGTATAGTAACAGGAAATTGTTTATCGAACAGTCTTTTATTCGAGATAATATTTTCGTGCTATTCCTTATTCTATTTTGTTATTTATATAAATATATATGTATACATTTAAGTGTGTACATATATATATATATAGATATATATTTTTTTTACGTTTAGCGATATTTTTATTGTTGAGGAGAGAGACTTTCGCACTGTGTGTCAATGTCACGAGGTCGATCGTGCGTTGTGCTGTAGCGAGAAAAACGTTAACTCCGGAGCGGCGCGCGTTCTCTTGTATGTGTTCACCGTTCGATGGCCGAACGCCTACTGGTCCTCTCCGCGCCGGGTACGACGCTAATGAGCACGTACTGAAACGCTAAATTCGTGGTATCCCAGACCTTCCGCACTAGGCGGATGGGCGGATGGTACGCGCCTCGTACATCAACATTCTTGACATTTTCGCATACACCTCGCTCACACATATGTGTATGCGATTGTGTACACGAAATTGCTGATCGTGTAGGCAGAGACCCTTGCAGGGAGTTTCTCAATTCTTCTTCCTTTGCCCTACACAAATTTCATCAAATTGAACTTCTTACGCAATGCGGTATCTTAGAGTATATAGTATGGTAAAAAAAAATAACAGAGATCCTAGTCTTTTCTATGCATAAAAATTCATTGAAACAGTTTTTTTTTTTTTTTTTTATGAAAAAAAATATGGTGCAAAAATATTGCTGAAAAAATTTATATCGTTTGATAGATTTACAGAAAAAAAGATTTTAACCCGATTAACTCGACATCGGGCAGAGGTTTAAAAATATTGAAAGGGACAATTTTTTTAAGGATGTCAGCGTATTGAGTGATTAGATCGGTTGTAATTTCTTTTTTTTCGAGAGGAGTTTCAAACTTTGTTTCCTGATTCGAGGATTTTTATTTCAACGAGTTGGACGGATTAATAGATTGATTTTTAAGCAATCTACAATAACGGACAATTATTATCCCAATATATAACTCAATTGTGAAATTAAGTTGGAACTTTACTTTCCGGGCTAAATATCTTTAAGTTCGAATTTGAACTAAAAAACGAATGACGTTACAACTTAAGTGGAAACTTTTGACTAACATTGCGCCGACTCCAAACGAATAATCGAGAAGAGTCAAACTCAGTACCAACGTATACACGCGACTCATAGCCCGAGTGAAAGTATTCATTTTCACGATCCTCCAGAAGCATTCTTCCTGATGTATCCAATGACATTTAAAAAAAAAAATTGTACGCAACGCAGTAGCGAGAAAAGTCGCCCGCACTTTACGCCAAAGGCCGAGACGTAGCGTGCGCAAATGAGCAAACGAGACACGCGATTCTCCGCGTCGCGTTCTTCCATGATTCTTATCTCGGTCACGAAACGCGAATATAACTCCGAACGAGTGAACTTTATTAAAACGCATTATATCGCGTCTATTCTGGAATACGAAGGTGAAGATATTTTGGTAAATCGGCGTTAACATGAGTTTCGGGCATAGCCGCACGCGGACTTCCGCGTGAGGTCGAAAACTAGCGACAATTTTCTTCATCAATTAGCGAGCAAACGTGACAAGCTCGGCTTGAAGAGTTTCCGTGTATATACATATGTGTATATATATATATAAACATATGTACATATATATAATCGAGATTTTAAAGATAATTGATCGTTGCACATTCGTCGGGTGTAACGCGAGCGGTTCTCGTGTAATTACTTCGATTTCATTTACTCGGAAATTCCTCCTCGTTCTTAATTGAGATATTTTATTTATAGTCATCTCGTCGACTCGGCACGTCGAGGAAGAGCGATCGCGCGCTTGCACCGACAATATAGGATATCGATTGATAAACACCAGTCTCCGAGGCTCGCTCGATCTCACAATCGGTGTGAATGAAAAGCCACTACAGACCCGCTCACGCTGTCAACCATCCGTTGCGCACACACGACATCACCTAATTAATTCGTCCCGCTGCCAGGATTTCCTGCCAATTTCTGGCCAACTCTATAAATAAAATCACTCGACGCTCGTTGCGCAACTTTGTAGACATATTCACTTTTTTTTTTAGATTTTTTTTTATCTCGTTCGCGGAAGTTGAGTGCTGCGATGGCGTTTTTAAATTTATTGATTAGCGAAAAAGGCTTTTAGCGAGCGTCGCGATTATGACGGTATGGAAGCGTATCTTGAGTTGCGTATACGTTTGAAAAACGGATATTCACATTTTTTCCATTAACCCTTTGTATCGGGAGATGTGGACGGGCTGACCGCTAATGGGTTAAATGAAGTTTGGGTTAGACAGTAAAAAAAAGTTAGCACTTTTTAAAACAACTTGTCCACAAACTTCCACAATTTTTCGTGTGTTGATTTTACGATTCCGATGGTATTCGCGCCATCAGACTCTAGTTTTATGAACTAAAGTACACAGTCAAATTTATTAATGACACGAAAAATGGAAGGACAGCTTTGTATATTCAAACATGAACATGAAAGTTTGTCATTTATTTAACAAAGATTATTTTTATGAAACTTCGTATTGCAATTTGGGAAATTAGTTTTTACTGTGCACGTTGAACTCGGTACATTGGGCTATCGTATTATTAATGACGGCTCCCCATTAGGATATTCAATAATCGACTGGAAAAAATTTTCTGCCCAAGAAAAATAAAAAAAATGTAAGTAAATCAATTTTTTAAGGATCGAAGATTCCGTGCAATATTTGGGTGTTCCTTTACTCGTAGGCGTGCGGTAAATCTCGATTTAACATACGTCTAACATAAGTACAGGAATCTTTTGTCACGCATCCGGACGAACACACCGACGAAGGGTTAAATCGAGTTTGGTTAAATTAACTCGGTGCCTTGAGTTATCCAATTATTATCCCTTCAAGTACGGAGGACTTTTCGCCGAGAGTAAACGATGCCTTCTTCTAAGCACAAAAACGATACGGATCTTCGTTACCAAAAAAAAAAAAAATTAACACTTCAAGAAACGTCTGTGAATTTTTAGAGCTTTGTTTTAGCATATCAACTTGTTATTCGAATCGTTCGAAGGTTGCATCTTGTCGAATTCTAGGTCCTCTTTAAACAAAGATCTCGCACCTGAAGGGTTAACAACAGCTCCCGACTACGATATTCAATAATCGATAGGAAGAAAATTTCCCACTTGAAAAATAATAATAACAAAAAAAACTAAAGAATGAAATCTTCTGTCCAATATTTGTGTGTTCCGAAATCTCTTTTGTCGCTTTTCCCGCGCTCGATTAAAACCACAAGGGCGTATCTCTTGCGCTCATCCACAGTAAAATGCGTAACAACGTTTCTTGTCTACAAACGTCCACAATTCTTTTCTCGATAATTTTACGAAAAAAAACCTTGTCCATTATACAAAAATGTCTGTCAATTTTAAGAACACTTTTTTTTTTTTTTTAATTAACGAAATGATTGCGGATGTTTGTGGACAAAGAAGGTTTGTTTAATGCACAAATCTTTTTCTAGTGTGCATGCAGGGAAGTTTGCTCTTCCGATAATAGCCGGGCGATATTATTTCTCTGATTCTCCCTGATCGGGAAGGAGGGAGTGATCGAGTCGGAGGCGCAATGAAAGGAATCTAAAAATAAATGGAAGGCCGAGAGATCAGTGATATTCCAGAAGTAGTTCGCGGCCTGCGGTCCCGTACGAGACGGGCGACTTCTCGCTCGTATATCGAGTTTAGCGGAATACGTTTTTTACTCCGAACTCTCCCACTTCACGGCGGGCGATCAAAAAAAAGTTTGCTCCGGCAAACATTTTTTTGTTCCGACGTAAAAGAGTCGAATAAAAAGAAAATTCCGTTCGTTCGTCGAGGCTCGGATAGGAAATGAAATTAATTGATTTCGTGGGAAACAACAGAGTGACGAACAAATCGGAGTGGTCGAACAATTGCTGTGTCGATTCCCTCCGCAGCCGCTGCCCGCATAAACTTTATCATTGAAAAACGCCCTCAGCACTTTTCCACGCAGTCTTTCATTCCGTACGTTCGCTCGACGACTGAACCAATCGCCCACGCTCGATGCGGCGCGTATTCTAGCGATTCTTCCGTTACGAGGAAAAATCTCACGAGCCGGTCGACCTTCGTACCGGCACGTAAATAAAATACCAATTCCAGATCTATCAATATCGTTATCATAATAATATTAATAATATTGGCCTATGATCAGTAAGCGCAAGATTCAATAATGGCTCAGCTACGTCAAAAAGGCGATTGTAGCACAGTCATAATATTTTAGTCATTGTCTTTTAGTTGTCTTTTAAATTTAAATGGAAATATTAATGTAATTATGAGACACATTTATACATTTACACATTTATATTTTGGTCATTGGTTAAGGAAGAATCCGTCAATGAATAAACAAATAATCAAATACTATTGATAATAACAATATTAATATTAATAATAAAAATGATTTTTTTTTTTTTTTTTTTTACATTAGTGGTGAAACTTTATACTGTTCGTTCGCTGATAGTGTTTTTTTTTCGCGCCCGAGTCTACCGAAAACTACAATCTCATTAGCTCGTCAATTTTGATTAGGCGTCGGAGGAGGTAGATCGGTATCGTTTGTAATCTGGCCGGCGAGCAGAGAGTTACATTATATATACAGAATGTTTGTACCGCCGCTCGTAATCACTCTCAATTGAATGATGATGGTAGACGGAAGTTGAAAATTTATCCTTCCGAGAATACAGGAGCATATCTGTATAACGTATATACCGTTCGAGTGTAGGAGGAATCGTCTCGTGTTTCCGTTCTCACTCAATTCAACGATTCGCCGCGATCTGCGGTGGGACACGAAGGCAGAAGTTGATAGTTTGATTATTAGCAATTTTATGACGGGCTTCGATCGACTAAAATATTCGTGTATATATTGACGGGTTGGTCGTGTAAATCGTTTTATCGCACCCACGAGCGTATCGGGTTCCGAATAATGAAACGTTAGATGTACAGTCTAGCAAACGTCCTTCCATCGTTCGAACCGCAGTAACATGTAAAATAATAGGTCGACAAGAGATTTACATTTTTTTTTTTTTTTTTTTTTGTTACCGCGATTATTGTCGGAAGAAATTTTCGTTTTGTCGTATCGAATGGAAAATTATGCAATCTTCGCGAATTCGAATACGAAGACAATTCGTGATTTTTTTTGTTCATGGTAAGAACACGTTAGGATAAAAACAAAAGCGAAATCAATTAACAATCGAGCAATAATTATTATTACTGAAATAATAGTCATTGTTACTGTTAATAGCAATAATCATTGCTATTAAACTGTTAACAATTGTCAATTTAATATTCTTACGAATTACACGATTTACAATACGAGTACGCTAATTTGTGATTTTTCATGGTAAAAAAAAAACGTTAGGGGTAAAAACAGAGGCAAAATCAATGAACAATCGAGCAATAATTGGTATTATTGCAATAATAATGATTATCAGAATATTCGCACCAATTATTGTTGCACAAAAAATTATTATTACTGTTCGTAACAATAATTATTTATGACAATTTTCAATTCGATACATTTTTTTTTTGTTGGTGAGTAAAGTAGTTGGCTGAAGTTCAATAATAATTCACGCTCTCTCTCTCTCTCTCTCTCTCTCTCTCGAGACTCATTCGGAGCAGCCGACTTACTGGAAAACGCCGGGCGTGCGCTTGTGAAATATTTAGGTGCACCGAAACGCCTACGATCTTCGTGGAACCAAAAAAAAACTTTCCATCGGGCCGTGTCGCAGCGTGTCCGTTCGCGCGATCCCAATCTATCGAGAGTTTGAAAGCGGATTGACAAATTCAGTGAAAAGACGGACTTCGCCTTCGGGCAGGCCGAACAAGTTTGATTAAATCGAAAAACCACAAATGCGCTTAATGACAAAAAAATTTACGCAACTTCGGTGCTTTGGTTGATTGGACGAGGCCGAAAACAAAATTCCCAATTAGGAAATTCTCGATTTTCAGCGTTGGCGATTAGCCAGATAGAATGGGCATTCTCGCGACTGACGTAAGTGGCGATGATTTTGCACAAGCCAAAAAGTAGAAAATCGTTACGGTATTGCGCAAAGCTCGATCATCGCGGCAGCGGACTCAAAGACGCCGACAGGTTCGCAACCGTGACCGTGGACAACGTGTACGCAGGCTTGCGAATTCATGAATTTTCTGGTAACGCGCCAAGACATAGGAGGATACAACGAGACTTTCCCTGTATCGTTATAGATTTGAATAGAAGAAGAAAAAAAAATGCCTTAGATGCGACCCGTCATAAAACAAGCGCAAGCCACACGTGCGAGCTCTCTGTGTGCTCAGCTTTCACGACCGTGACCCAATTTCGTTCTAGCTCTTTTTGCCGAACCCTTCCGACTGCGTGCCAGCGTCTGGATGCGTATTTGGACAACTCTACCGCATGCGTCGAGTCGCGAGAGAGAAGATTGGGACATTTTTTTTCTTTTTGACGATGACGAATCTGTGCCGCGCCTAGAGGCGTATCGGTTTTGACTACGATTCGGTTAGTCAACGTAATGACGCTAAACAATGGGAAGAAAAGAATATATTGTAACGACTGTGGGAATGAATAACTCGCGTATTAGGTTGTTGGGCGGATATTATTGGTATAATTAGCGCTATGTATCTCGAGTATCAAGTGTCGAACGTCTCTCGTCTCTGAAAGTCTGATCCAGACTGTTTATATGACGATCGATCTTGCATCGATCGTCCATTCGTTTGTCTATTGTCAAACCTAAATAATATCCTGTGTTCTAACGAATAGTCAGCTACATATTCGTTACAATATATTAATTAAGGGAACCAGGGAAGTTTGCCCGAGCGAAAGTAAAGTCAGTACGGATTGTTTATAATTATAACAACATGAAAATAGTTGACCGTGCGAGTACGATTTGGGTTGGCAAACGTAAAGGCACTATATAATTAAAAGAAAACAAAAATATATCGATTAAGAGAACCGGGGAAGTTTGCCGGAGCATCAATAAAGTCACTTTGGATTATTTATAATCAAAGACTGTAACAAAATTAAAACTTCCATCACTTTAGATTGATTATAATTGAAACTGTATAATAATGGAGAGAAAAAAATATACATTGATTGAGGGAACGAGGGAAGGTTTGCCCGAGCGAAAATACAATTACTTCGGATTGTTTATAATCAAAGGTTGTAACAACATAAAAATTGTTGAGCCTATGACTACGATGTGGCTTAGTGAACGGTGAGACGCAAAATAGTAGAATGAAAAAATGTATTATCTCCCGGCACGTTCTGCAAACTCATGGAAAAAACTTTTTTAATTTCGCACTAGTATCCTAATATATTATTTACTTGTCGCAACGATTCCAAGAGAACGACCGACCGATTTTTCGATATTGCGGAGTATTCATTTCGTATCGTCAAACGCCAGAAACGATCACTTTTTGACTGGTAGATTTTTGTTGTTTTTTTATTTGATTTTTTTTTTTTCACCCGAGGTAAAAATAAGATAAAACGAGTAAAAAAATGTCGAGATATTTATGTACGCAACGTCAGGATATGTCGACTGCACGCGCGGAAAGATGACACATCTTTCGGAGGCGCCTCACGGATTTCTCGAGAGGCGTCGTCGCATTTCAACGTGAGATTTATTATCCGCATTGGATGATGAGAGTTTATGCGGGATGGAACATGCGGGACAGGAAAATTGGTGGATGCAACGGTGAGTTTATCGGACGATCGATAACTCGAGAATCTCGATTAAAGCTGTTCTTCCTTCGGTGCACTGGAGGGGGGGCAGATGGTGGTGAGCTCTTCGCCGGATATAATTGCTTTGCGGAAATTGAGAACGAAGCCGAATGATTACCAAGGCAGCGTACACGTACGTGCATCGTACAGAGCGATTCAAAATCAACCGAGATAAATCGTCCGACGAAATTCATTTTTTATGCCTCACGACCAAAATAGAAAATCGAATTGGGAGATTCTCTTTTTCATTTTTGTTTACTTCTTTTTTTAACTCCTCATATCATTAGTGACAACGAATTTCAATTTAATTTTCGGATTATACGTTTCAAGAAAACAAAAAAACAACAGGTTTGCAACTCGAGTTTCTGTAATTATGTATTTTTAATTTTATCAATTTTTTTGTTAACCCCATTTTATCGAATTGCCTCGATGAGAGTTAAAAGTGTCATCGACATGTTCTTCTTTTTTCTTTTAACCGAGCACGCCTTCGCATGAAGTTCCTGGTACTTGTAAGCTCAAGAGTCGATGGATGATATTATTATTTTTTTTTAAATTCTCTTCTTTAATCAATTTTATTGTTATTATACCTGTGGCCCAATTCTCGCTTGTCGGTGCGAAGGGCGTGCACGCCCTCATTGTAGCTGTCGAAGTCGTGCTCGCTTCGGTCGTTTCTCTTCAGACCTATACCGGCTGGTAATTGAAGCACTAAGCTCTCCATCGCCCTTTGGAGACTCCGCTCCGGATTGGTATCCTTTGGACATCGCGATCGAACTACTACACTCGTAAAAACAAAAAAAGAAGAAAAAAACCAAATTTACGATGCCCCTTCGTTCGGTAATTCCGATCGATTATATTATCCCCATAATATTAAAGCCCAATTTTTTGCACCGAGTGACAAGCCATTGCCAGAAATATCGATCGTGAAAATCACTTTTCCCGAATAGGAAAAAAAATCTCTAAATCCTAATATCGTCGAAGCGAAAAAAATGAACTTCGTTCCAGTTTCCCTTTTTTTTCGTGATTTTTAGCTTCAAACCATTCAAACAAAATATATAGATATAGATTTTTTTTAAATAATATTTGTGTACATTTATTTCTTGCAATTATTCAATCGGGAATTTCACAATGTTATTTTTGAAGGCTGAACGAGAAAAATATACGGAAAAAAAATGAACAATTGTTTCCACGGCCCTTGTCGTGGGCGCCATTCGATCGATCGATATTTCCGATAATGAATGTCCGCGAGTCCTCGTCATTGATTGTCTCCACTCCGTCCCGTGGTGCATAATATTACCGTTATTCGTGGGTGGAGTTATCGCGAGGTTGACGTTGCCTCGGCTCATCTTGCAAATTTAAATGAGAAATTTTCGCCTCCGTTCTACGACACTGAAGCGCACACACGCGGAAACAGGTGATTCTGACAATAAGTTGTGCGATATACTGTACAGCGTCACGAAAATTAAGTCGTGTGCCAGATATATAAAAAAAAAACAAAAAAATCCAAGCTGTTTCAATGATTCACTGTCCACGACCGAACAGCCCGAATGTAACTTCTCGAATGACGATAGTTTTAGCTCCGATTATATGGTAATCGTCTCATGACTTTGGCCACGCAAATACGAAAGCTAAATAATGACGTAAACATTCGTGCGATAAGGGGAGTCTGCAGATCTCGACAGAGGTCACAGTCTTCGACGATTAACGGCCTGAGTCCGAGGAATGCGCGATTAAATGTCCACGAACATGAGTAAACAACGAAATGAAGACAATCGGCGCTTTAATTCGTCAGCCAAGATTGTCCCGAAATCTTCTAGGCGCCCGGAAATATCAATAATAATAACAGTAACAATAAATAGAATACTCTAATTAAATGATACTGTAATGTATAAATTATACTCCACATATAAATTATGTAATAACCCACATGGCACGTAAATATTTTTGAAAGGTTTAAAAAAAAAACAAATTCCGCTCATAAATCTTACATTCAAACGTTTCCGAAATGTTTTTTTTTTATATTTCAGCGGATTGTCAATGATTGCATCATCAGTCGATTTGTAAATACACACCCACGTAAACACGAAAACTAAAATTTCGGCAAAACATGAAATACATAACATTTCAATATTTTGATCACTATGTTTCGGAAATATTTGAGAAGCACTTCATTGGATAATTTTGGTGATGCAGTGTGAACAACAGCCTATAGCAGCTAGAGTGGACTTGGCGGACTGGAAACAGAGGGGTGAAACTCACTGAGCGATTAAATTTCAACGGGGCATTTCGTTATTAATATTTATTCTGCCCAATGCGTATATTATCGTGGAGTAAAAATTTTTGTAACGAGACGTATTTTTGTTATTTTTGTTATATAGACATTTTATAAAACTTCTTTTATTGTTAATCTTTTCGCTTTGTGCAGCAAATATGTTTACTTATTTCTGTGATGTACTCTCTCAATCCGTCATTGTCCGTTTTTGGCCAATAGGTTTATGTATCACGCCTGTAATTGGTCCCAGCCCATGGTCATACCAATAAATAAATAAATAAATAATATATAAAATCTACTATAATATATAAATATAAGCCTGAAGGACTTCGGTCAATGGTCTATTGGTAAATGTCTTTTACTGCTACTACTATATAAATATAATATAAAAAATAAATATACCCTACAACATATTATAGGCTGCGGAAGTTCTTCAATTATGAATTTAATAATCATATTTCTCATTTATAAAAAATGGCTACTTTCAACTTTCACTAGTGGTTGGGCCAATCGCTTATGCGCTTATACAATGTAGTGCGTAAAATTATTGTCTTTTCGCGGTAATAAAATTCGACGTGTTCGATGAGTATGAGGATAAAAAATACAGGTCTCTCCTTGTGGTCGCGTGATTTACGAGCGGTGATCTTCAATCGTCTCGGCAGCTTTCGTTGAGACTTTAAGCTCGTTTGAAACATCGTGGGTGGCAAACTATGAATAATCAACTAGGTTGAAAATTCCGTGGAGCTTCTCGAATATTCCGACAGCCGTGACTCACACATTGGCGCACGCTTGTTTTCGTCTTTCGCAGCGACCTGCGCCGATACTACACAGCTCGCAAACCCCCCGCATCGCCCTCAACGATAACTCAATCTTACTGGAAGCTGCTGCGGTTGTTTTTGTTTTCAACTGAGCCCAATCAAATTTTTACAATTGATGGAACATTTTTTTTTAATGGCGTTGTTTTTATTAGCTCTAATGTAAATATGTTTTTTAGCAAAAAAAAAATGATAAAAACAGGCCGAAAACTGTATGATTCGTTGTGAACGTTAACGCAATTCAGCCATTCTTCATCCACGACGAACCCAGCCGTGATCGGTAACGAATATTGGAAGTAATTTTTTTCTAAAAAGAAAAGGTTCTAAAAAAATTTGCTGTTCAGCGTAAACGGCTGGCATGGTGAAAAAAAAGAATTTCAGTTTTTATTACGCACCGCGATACTTCGCATGTCCTTTAAGGGCACCAAGTTGCAAAACCATGAATTTAAGAGTCGGAAAAAATTAACAACGTTCCGCAGCAGTTTATATCGCGTCTGTATTTATTGCCAACTCGTGGGGGTCCATGTTATCTCAACGACCCCGAGATATCGACCGGAGTTCTATCAGTGGCGTGACAAACGAGACGAGCCTCAATAAACTCAATCGTAAATATGAGGAAGCAAAAATCGATATACCCCGCAAAGATTTAGACTATGGTGCGTAAATTAAAAAAGAAATAACAAAAAAAAATTATCCAAATAAAATAATAAAAATGAAATAATAATAAAAAAAATATTAAATCAAATCCTCGGGTCGTATATCGAAGCGCCTCCTTTGTTTGTTATCTTACGCTGGGTCGAGAACCTCCTACGCTTTATTTTCGTCACGGAGCCGCGTACTCGTGCGCGTCGGTCGTGTGTCGCAATTATCGTAAGAGTTCGTTCCGTTGGGAGACACGCGCGAGCCGGCTTGCACTTTACGTTAATACGTGTATACATTCGCGCTTGTTTGAGCTTATATTTAGTGTGCCAGAGGTTTACTTTCGGGACGGGAGAACGAGAGAGGGAGAGAGAGAGAGAGATACGTTGTCCGAGAAATGGAGAGGTAAAATATCGTCGACAGAGAATGCGGAGGCGAGGAGTTGTTAGGGACTACGTGGAACCCGAACGCGCCGGGAGGCCTGCAGCCAGCATAGTTGCGGACAAGCGTTCCGTGTTAAAACCTCGCTCGCATTTTCATACGAACTGTCCAAACTACCGCGGGAAATTTCAAGTCTGCTCGATAGTTACGAATGTTTGGGACAACTTCAGAGAAACTAATTTATTTGTTTATTTATTTCCTATTGATTTCTTTGAATTTCAATTAAATTAATTAATCAGTTAAAGAGGTTGGAGCGTTTCACACTAGTCAAATGAGTGATACGTCTTTAAAGTCGTTTATACAAAATTTTACGCGTCTGTTGATTAGTCGATGATTATTTTGATTGCAGCAAATGTTCTCAACATAGGAAAACATTAGTTGCAATGGATTTGCAAAAATATTAATTGGTTTGTGCTAATCTTCAAAAAGGTACATATTCGGTCAGTTTTTTCAAAGGATAATCGGCAATTTTAGCTCGATTTTTATGTATTACGGCTCATTCTCTTTCTTGAAAGACGCTCTACAAATTTACCATCTAGATATTCGATAATATTTTCCGCTTAAAAATGACAGCTGTTTGTTTATGAAGAAATTTCGTTGATGGATAGACAAAAGATAGTCATTTTTAAACGGAAAATACGATCGAATATCTAGATGGTAAATTCGTAGAGCATCTTTCAAGGAAGAGAATGAGCCGTAGTACATCAAAATCGAGCAAAAATTGCCGATTATTCATTGAGAAAACTGAACGAATGTATACCTTTACGAAGATTAGCACAAACACAATTAATATATTTGCAAATCTATTGCAATTAATGTTTTTCTAGGTTAAGCACATCTGTTGTAATACAAATAATCATCCACTATAATTAAATAACTATAACTATAATCAATAGATGCGTAAAAGATTGCATAAACAATTTTAAAACCGTAACACTCATTTGACTAGTGTAGCCCTCTAGCCTCCTTAATTTCTTTAATCTATCAATTATCGGGTCAACTATCAATTATCGGATTATTGAGTATTATTCGATTATCGAAATTTGTTTTTCTTTTTTTCGAAAGCGCTATTGTGATTTCGCGACGAGATCAGATTATCGAAGGGAATATTTATCTTTGATGATCGTACCGTTGGTCTCTGAAGCTATCGATTTTTTTTGTCATCTTGCAGCGTTACACAATCGTCACGTACGTGGCTCGATTATTTTGTTACCAGGGATACACGTAGATTAATCAAAAGAACTAATTCGTGCGATTTGCAACAAACGTTGCAAATAGAGCTTTCTCACTGAAAAAATAATAATAATCTTTATAATTATGGACCATTTTTTTTATTTCAAGTGTTGATATAACTGTATTAAACTGTATTAAATCTGTTCCACTTGTACGGGGTCCTTCCCTTTTGACACCCCCCCCGCCGGATTATATCGTATATATAATTTTAGTATAATATGGCGTTACTAAGATCAGAAGGGCGTATCTCACGTCCTTATACATGGCAGATACGCCCTTCTGACTTTAATCACGCCATGCATACATTTTCATATGTCATATGAAAGGACAAAAAGTTTTAATTTTTTTCGTGATGTAATCATAGTGTCCTTGGCTCGGACAAATAATGTGCTAATTTCCATGCGTTGATATTTTTGCGACACGTGGCTCCCAGTAGGTCGCAGATGCTTTGCGACTCGAGCTGTAACGGAATATGCTGATGTTAAGAAAACAAAGCATTCAACCAACCTTTGGCTTGCCTGACGATACCACTTCTTATGCCCGCTCGGATCTTCGTGATGCGGCGACGATGCCGCCGAGCTCAGCTGCTCGGGATGGCAATTTTCCAGTTCCATGATCAGCTGTACCCGGTAGAAAAAACCACAAAAAAATCTTTACAATTGTACTTAAAAAAAGAAAACCACAAAAATATTCAACATTTCGAAAGTCAGTTCGCCGTTTATTGTCATCGAGAAACACTAACTTTTAAACAATTATTTATAACAGTCTAATAAGGAGACCATGCACTTTGCACTATATATGTGTATATATATATATATATTTAAAAAACCATAGTACTGACTTATAAGTGATGTCATTGACCAAGGATGACAATGAACCTAGCTACTTTCCGAAATAACCAAACTCGTCTTTACTCGATTGACTGCCTCGGTAACTAAAATATAGGTTGTAATTTTGTAGATATAAAAAAAACATTGTCAGTCGACATACCTATGAATATTATTAAATGCCAAACGTAAGCTGGAGCCACCGTGGGGTTGCAAACGTTGCGTTACCGCCGCAGTGAAATTTATATGTACTTCGGAAAAGCCGGTTCGATAACGTTCTCCAATCCGACTTTACTAAAGAAAAAAGAAAAATAAAATTGTTGAACGCTTTTTTTTATCGCGTATCCGCGCGATTCGGCTTTTCCAATAGATTTGTTTTTTTCGCGTATCGAACTTTCGGTCCGTCAAGTTCGGTAAGCGATTCACTTCTAATCGTCGACAGCCTGGTGTCATCGACGGTGAGAGAGAGCGGAGTGCGTTCGATGAGATTTGCCCGAGAGTCGCGGAGTGTCGCGCAAAAAGTGAACGGGCAGCGCTAACTGAGGTCGATTGGTCGAACTAGGCCGAGCTGCGCGCGCATCTCTCGCAATGGCCGAGGCGGGAAGTGCGTCCCGTTCGTTCGAAAGGTCCGATAGCTCGACGAATACAAAACATACATCTAAATACAACTCGATCGACAAATCACCTCCAGTGTCAAAGAAGACCGTCGATTAAATGTCGATGTACAATAAAACGTATAAAATAAAAAAAAAAATAACCGCTAAATTTCTCGAACGATCGGAACTACAAAGATAATAATTCGGATAGATCTTGGCTCGACAAAAGATTCTTCCGATCATTGGACGCAAAACGATTTCAATTTATATACTCTCGGGGAAGAGTTGATAAAAAAAGAGTTGTCGTTCATCACTCGCGGTTAAACGAGATGCGACGACGACGTAATTTACACACAAGTCCGAGCGAATTAATATATACACCGCGTTACATATATGGCATGTAGAAACATACATATATATATACGGATTTATGCATATAGTACTGTCGGCAACCTTCTACGTGTTATAAAGTTTCCTAGCGATATATTCCACGTCACAATGAGATAACGCAGTTTGTCTATATCCGCAAGGCACGTGGCATAGTCGAGAATTTTTTTTTGTCTTTCTATAGCAATCTCATACGACAGTCGCGAAGAGAACATAATAAAATAAAATTTTCGAAAAAAATAAATAAAAAAACAAGATTTTTAAATTCACAAACCGGAAGAAAAGTGAGACGAGTTATGTCGGACGAGTTTGTCGGAAAAAAAAATTTGGATAATACTTAAAACACAGTTTTCATGAGTAAAATTGCGGAAAAAAAAGGATATACCGAGGCGTGCAACAGCTCACGGGTGGGGGAAGGCTTGTGCATTTTAGATGTTTTATTTTGTTATTATTATTATTTTATTTTATCGTGATAAATGAAAGTGGGTAATGAAAAATAAAGAAGAATAATAATAATGTTGCACCTGTCGGATAGTAGAAGCGCGAATAACACGCGGAGCACACGTATCTGTGGATGCGTCGGACGTGTACGTTCGTAGCGCCGTAGGAAGTCCGTCCGTCCGTTGGGCTATCCGGTAAGCCGAAAATCTAGGTAAAAGTCTCAACTGCGCGATTCTCGCGAGCCTCCACGCGTACGCGACGTTCATAGCTCGAGGAGTTTTGTGTTGTCGGGTTACGCGAATTTCTCGTCGTTCACCCTCGTCGCTGGCCGCACCAATTATACCGAGTTCGTCCCCGTCCGTATTGCGTAAAATTAATCCGATTTAGGTGACCTCGAGGCATCGCATAACCTCCAAAAAATCTCGTCGATCAAACTCTGCGGGTCCTGTTAGCCTCTGGTTTCCCTTTCGATACACGTTTAACGATAAAAGAGAGATCTATAGAGAAAAGGAGAACAAAAAAAAAAGAACGCTCTCTGCGGCAACCATGGATTTACGCGTGATTTCGGGATACTCGTGTTGTCATACCCGTTATTCGACATCGTCGTACAATCAACGAGAGAAAGATCATTTACAAGCTCTGAACGTCGAATCAGCTGACTGAGAATCCAAACTCTCTGCGGCCCAACCCACTTTCGGCATCGCACAGTTTTTTTCGCCTTACGAACATTTATTTTTTTCTTCGCAGTTTAGGAAATCGCGACAGGTGAAATATTCCTCCACGAACCACCCTCCCCCCCCCCCCCCCCCCCTCTTGCCTGGTGATTCGAACCTCATGGCTGGTTTTAGCCTTCATACTCTATTATTTTTTCTTTTCGTTCCTATCTCGTCACGAGCGTTCGTCAATCGACGGTTGTTGACATACGACCGCCTCGTCGGTCGCTCGAGCTCTCCGTTCGTTTGCATTGAGAATTCGAAGGGTGACATAACCTCGAAATACGTTGCCAAGTGTTTTTTACAAAGCTTTCAATCGCTCGGCGGGACGGAAAGCTTCGTGCATCAATTCATTCGTTTTAGCACTTTAAAAAAATACTCCAGAAACTGCTGCTGTGACGAACAATCGTCACGATCTTTCGCACCGCTGTTGCATCCACGTTTTTATTATTATTATTATTATTATTATTATTATTCTTTTTTTTCTCCATCTTTTCGCGTAAGAGCGAGAGTGAGCGAGAGCGAGAGGCATGTGATTGATCGTTTTGTTTGTAGTCTCTCACCGTTACATCATGTATCAAATTTTGTGACAATTCTCATTCCATCATCGCAGATTCATTGATTCTGAGTGATTCTTCAAATTGCAAATTTACTCATTCTTCGACGTTGTGTTGTGTTATTTTTTTGTCATCGTTTTCAATAAAAAAATTATTATTTTTCACAGAAAGAGAAGTCGTTTTTATTTATTTTACCATTACACCACAAATTAACGTTCTATTGGGAATAAGATATTTTCCTGTACTAACAAACACCTCGAAACCTTCTTTCTTTTTTCGCTTGAAAAATATCTAGAATCTAGATGACAATGAACTCCTGGGGATTGCTGTGAATTATCGAGAAAACGGTCGGCAAAAAAATGGTGCATTGAGGCGCCGAGGAATCGCTATTTGTCGTTTTTTGGTCCAAGAGAGGTAGAGGGGAAAAAAATTGTGGCAAAATGAACAATCAGGCGTTCAGCTGGGCGGAGAGGCTGATACCGTCTACGTACGTGCAGCAAGGCTTGAACGCCAAGAAAACACGAGAGAACCTCATTCGACATTTTATCGAGCATGTAAGTTTAATCGGCAGTTAATGTTTTTTGCTAATTGACTATTTAACGATATTTAGCGGTATCCGATGTTTCGTACAAAATCTCGTGTGAAACTTGTTTGAATAGCGAAAATGGCCGGAGGAAGGCTGGGACGACCCGACGATCGAGGCGTTTCTCTCGGATCTATCGCAAATGGACAGCAACAATTTTCCCTCAAACTGCAGCGTCGGCGAGCGCGAGTCCCGCATTGTTTCCAACATCGTTGCGAGACGCCACTTCCGCATGGGTCACGGCATCGGCAGATCCGGCGATCTCGAGGAAGTTCAGCCCAAAGCCGCCGGCAGCAGTCTCATGTATAAACTCACCAATGCACTCGTACTCGAAGTAATACGGTACATGGGTAAGGAAATCTTTTGAATTTTCTTAAATCCATCCTCAAAAACATCTAAAATGCCCAAGCTTTCCTCCACCTATGACTTCAAAGCTGTTGCACACCTCATGTATAAACTTACCAATGCACTCGTATTCACAGTAATCCGGTACATGGACTAAGACATTTTTATTCATTTTTTAAATCCATCGTTAAAAAACATCTAAAATGCCCAAGCCTTCCGCCACCTCTGACTCCAGAGGTGTTGCACGTTTCATGTATACAATTTCATGTATACAAACAGTGCTCTCATACCCGAAGTAATACGGTGCAACAATAGGGACATTTTTATGTTTCTAAAATCCGTCCTTAAAAGTCATCTACAATACACAAGCCTTACTCCACCCACAACTCCAGAGCCGTTTGATGACTCCGTATGTCATTGGTTTTTTCAAATAAATTCTATTTCATTTTTTTTTTAATGATAAATTTTTATTTAAACAAAATCGTTTCTTCAAGCGTGATGTGAGACAAAATCCATGACTTTCCCAAACGCTTCTGCTCAATTGTTAGTATTTTGGAATATGACAATTCGATGGATTGAAGTGGGCAATTTAAAAAGAAGAAGGCTCGAATTTCGTACTTCCGCAATTGATATGCCCCTTAATTTTTATTTCAGGAGTAAAGAGTATAGCCGGATGTTTCTTGTCGCCGATGGCAACGGGAATGAGCCTGGTGCTCTGTATGTTGACCCTGAAGCAAGATCGGCCACGCGCAAAGTACGTGCTGTGGCCGAGGATCGATCAGAAATCCAGTTTCAAGTCTATAATAACCGCCGGCCTCGAGCCCGTTGTCATCGAGATGCAGATCGTCGGTGACGAATTGAAGACGGATATGCAGAGGTTGGAGTCTCAGATGGCCGCGCTCGGCGAGAGCGTCGCTTGCGTTCTCACGACGACGAGCTGCTTCGCTCCAAGAGCGTGCGATTCCGTAGACTCGATCGCTGCACTCTGTACACAATACAACATACCACATTTGGTCAACAATGCGTACGGGTGAGTCTTCAAGATTCCGCTCTGTGCAGCCCCGATCGAACCACTCTTTTTTCGTCTTCATCCGCACGGAAAAACAAAGAAATAATCCAGTGAACAAAAAAAAAGTGATAGTGGCATTATTATTATGCAAAATCAAACCTCTTGACATCATTAATACGGGAGATTTTTTTTCGGATTTTTGTACATATCACGAAATACCGAATTTTTATCGAATTAAACTTTCGGTTCAGAATGTATGTGCGATGCATCGTTAAACGAGACTCGGAATCAATTTTATCCAAACCATTTAAGAAACGAAAATGGTCCTCCAAGCTATTTCTTCTTTTTCGTTCCCTCCAATTTGACGAAAATAATGAATTCCAACCTTTCGCCTCTTTGTGCGATGCCAGCCTACAGAGCACCAGATGTATGCATTTGATCCAAGAGGCCTCCAGGAAAGGCCGCGTCGACGCGTTCGTTCAGAGTACCGACAAGAATTTCTTGGTGCCGGTCGGCGGTGCCGTTATCGGCTCGTTCGACAAGAATCTTCTGGAACGGATCTCGAAGATGTATCCGGGTCGAGCGAACGCGAGTTCGACGATGGACGTCATGATAACGTTGCTGAGCCTCGGTATGACCGGCTACAAGCAGCTGATAGCCCAGCGCAAAGAGATGTACGCTTATCTGAAGGAGGAACTGGGAAAATTGGCCGCTCGTCACGGCGAGAGGCTGCTCGACACAAAAGGCAATCCAATATCAATGGGCATGACCCTTCAGTGTCTGAGCCATCAGCATGATCACAAACAAGTTACGATGCTCGGATCTATGCTATTTCTTCGTAACGTCAGCGGCGCGAGAGTCATCACGACTACCGACGCCAAGCACATAGTTTCACACAAGTTCGAAGGTTCGAATGATATGTAGTTTAACGTCAAACTTTGTTGAGCCATTTTTTTATCTTTAAACCGTCTCATAACCATGTTAATTTTAACCCGATTTGTTAATTACATGGTTCCGTTGGTACTTACGTACGGAGAATTTTTCACCCACAATCAAAAGTATCGTCTTCTTTTATTTCGCGAATAAACTCTATTGGATCTTTACAATCAACTTTTTTTCTGCGCAATCAGAGAAAGTACTCTACTAGGTCTCTGTATGAATTTTGTTGGGCTTGTTTTTTTACGTTTTGTTGTTATTTGAGGCGATTGAAGATTGCCGAACGGCGAACTGTAGTCTCCGAACGTAACTGTTAATCTGCACGAGTCATACATTTTGTGTGAATCAGTTAAAAAATGGCTCAGGTTTGACAGGAACGGCATGATGAGTAAGATGTTTTTTTAAATTTAATTTATTTTTTATATAAGAAAATAACAATACTAGAGACTATAATGACGACTTTGCAGGCTGGGGTGCCCACAACAGCAATTATCCAATACCATATCTGACAGCCGCGGCGGCTCTCGGGATGAAGAGGCCGGACGTCGACGCGTTTATCCAAAGACTCGACAAAGCATTGACGAAAGTTCGACGACGCTCGGCACCGGTAACGCCGACTGCATCGTTGGCAGGCTCGAGCATCAACGGCGATGCAGGCGGTACCGGTGGACCAGGGGAGTCGAGCACAGCATCAACCAGCCGTGCTAGTAGCAAGGATAGTTTGAGAAAATGAACCGTAATCAACGCAACTGGTCAGTCAAATCAGCATATTAACATTAACTTGTAAGTGACTTTGGTCCCTTGCCGGTATATTGTCTTACGGTCTTTCGCATCTCCGATTCGTCCGTCACGTTTTTCGTGAAATTTATACATAAAAAAAAATCACGGAACAATTGTACCCGACAAAATGTTTCGTGATTTTTTATCTTTCAAGATCAACGCGGTCAAAACGTAACGGTTTGAATAACATTGCGGAGATGCGAGTTACCTAAATGTGCTGATTCGTCTGCTCAATTGCGTTGAGATATCGTCGATCTTCTTATGTAATTAAAGATATAAGGGGGAAATAATAATAATATCGGATTGAAGCGATAGTAGCCATCGAAACTGAATGCTCGGAGGTCCAATGACAGTACGGAGTGAATATTTTTGAAATATTGAAAGAAAAATAATGATCCCTCTTCCCGGTTTATTGCAACAAATATAAATCTAAGATGTGCACGATTTTGGTGCATGCTCATTTGGTTACTTATTTTTGGTGCAATTTACCCCACGAAGAGAGTTAAATATATACTTTGCTCAAAATTTCAAACTTCATTCGCCCCCCCCCCCCCCCCCCCCCTTGAGGGTCAATCGCTCGACACCGCTTCTCTCCGACTAGCGTTCAAATTTTTACGGCACGGACGCGATAGAGTTGATGGAAAATTCTTCGTTCGTTTCCAGATGGTTCTTTTTTTCATGCCTAAGGTCCGAACGATGAACCGCAGTTTGATTTTTATGATAGAAAACCGATTGACATTCTTGTTAAATCAATCTTCGATCGATCCTATTAACCATTTCGTAAAAAAATGATAACGTTCAATCGAAAGGAAGATTGGTGACAAAATTTTTCGATATTATTTCCTCAAAAGAGATTCGGTAAGGGGCTCGGTGGGCGCTGGTCGCTCTCGCACTGATCGCGGACACGCGAGTGTCTCGATTTCGTTGAAGCTACTTTAATTCTTCTTTTGACGATTACCATCGTTTTTTCTATCGAACGTGATGATCAATCGATTATCCGCCATTATCGTACAGCTAATAAACCATAAACAATTCGATAATCATTTACGCGCGAACAGTATAATAAGTAATATTACAAAACAAAACAAAAAATCTCATCCTAACACGAGATCGGCAGTTGAGTCGTACGCGAAAAATCACATAAGGTGACTCCGTTCACAACACAACTTCACTTCATAAAGTTGTTTCTTATTCTTCGAACGAGGCATCACGCCGGACGATACCAAACCAAAAAAAAAAACAGAAATAAGAAAAACATAATGAAAAAACAAAAAAAAATAAACAAAAATATAAATAAAATCACAGAGCACGAGAGATAATAGCGCTTTGTTAGTGAAGCATGATCAAGGCACACGGGTACTCGGATAAACTTGCTAACATCGATAATTTTATAAAGTAGATTGGATTGATCGCGCTTCGCGCATCGTTGACCGCTTCACGGTTCGAGTCGATAAAAAAAAGTCGTATACAGAATAATAATAAAAATAATAACACTCATAATAATAAAAATAATAATAATATTAATAATATTAATAATAATAATAATAATAATAAAGCAGAAGTAAAAAAGAAAATACTCAATCGATACACGATACGAATAGCTCAGATGATAAATAGGGGGCCGTAGTATGAATTTTAAGTAAAGAAACAATAACACTATCGTCTTTTCGATATCTATACACAAACACACAGACACACACACGCAGCCTATAAACTACATTTAGAAATAAAAATGGCTTACTCCCATATGATCACGGCGATAAAAAAATACAAAAAAAACTAGCTAGGCGCGATACCGGGCACGACGCTTAGTGCAAAAGTTTGAAATTTTAGTGAAATCTTCGAGCGTTTGGCGAAGCTTCTGAGAAAAATAATATAAAGATAGACTAGATTTTTTTTACTTTCACTTCACATTAATCAAATTCGAAATCGATGCGTCAATGAGATCGAAAAAGAAAAAAAAGGAGATACCGGCCGAATCGTCGCAATAAACGGTGTCGATTGTCTTGCATTAGCTTTTAGACGATAATCGTAACGATGCGATTTAGCGACGAGAAATGATGGACGTAGAGGGAGCGAGTATAGGCAATCGCATGACTTAGATATTTCGTGAATATCGAGAAGAAAAAAAATAAAGTGAAAGGGGATAAGGCCTGGAGCCTTGAAAAGACGAAGACTAGCGAAGCGACGGTTTAGTCTCTTAGAATGACTTATAGATAAATATATATAAATAGATATATAGAAACATGTTAGCTAGTGAATTTGTTATTAATTTGGAACAGATTATTATATAGCTTTACTCGTTGTTAGTTACCTGTGCTAATAATGTTTACAAATTTTAAATTCACAGCTAGCTCATCACTGGCTCCGAATTAAATTTATCGTATTCAACGACACGTCGTTTATATTTTATCGTTGCTTTCATTTTTTTATATTTTCGTTAAACGTTTGACTGTTTCCTTAGACCATTTATCTATATAGGTGGCTTGAAACTCAATACAGTAGACAAACGTACGGTTCTTGTAGTGGAATTGGTGTGGCTCAAGGGATAAAATAAACGTCGGAGAACACAATTATTGATGCTAAATTGCTCGAAATTAAACGATGATCGAATATATAAAAATGAAAAAAACAACGCGTGCATATATTTCTCTTTGAAGTCGTACCGCAAAGCTAAACATAGCTGCACACGAATCTCATAAAAGTAGTTGATAAGAATAAATGTATAAATCGTTACGATATTAATTATTTAACGGGGAGAAAGATTGAAATGCGGTAAGAAGCCTATTAAAGAAAAGAGAAAAACAAACAAATATGCTCTCAACTGAGTGTTAACGATCGGATCTGCGACATTCCTATGTAAATAATGTTCTTTTCGTTCTTCATGCATTTACCAAGAGTCTGCGATTGAATCGTTTGATATGTCAACGAATGCGAACCATTTAAATGCCGGATGGTGCTTTTGTCACACGTACAACGACTGGATGACCTAAGTTTCGATAATACTTGAGAAATAATAATTCTTTCGCACCGTTTTACTTTCAATCTCACGCACAGCTGACGCGGAAGTTGGGAATGGGTAAATTTTCTTCTCCCGGTGAAGTAAGGTGTTCTACATTTTATTTTTGAAGCTACGACAATGATTTTTGGCGATTGAATCGTACGAATATATTGTGTACATACGCATTACGAATATGGAAACAGAATGTGTGCAATCGTTTTGGAATGATGATAATTATTAATTCCACATGGACACGTCAAGTGGAACGAGAGGTTCAGCGTGAGGAGCTGTGAACTCGTGTTTAAGGCATTTAAATTATTATAAAAATAAATTGAAGAGAAACAACATAATAACGCAAACACACATTGACACGAGGCATGTAGGAAATTAATTCACACATCGACAATTTCGTCGTTACATCGGTATAAAATAAATAAACTACGTGTACGAATTCTATATGGTGATTCGCCGCATACCCAATATTGAATTAAATAACGAATTAGAAAACCGATACCTAAACAGTAGAGAAAAGAGAGGAAAAGAAAAATGTACGAGCTCTTCCCACCCCCAGTTGTGATTATATACGATGTAATGGTCGTTCGATGCTTTATTTCGGATCTGTGCGAATATACGTTTGGCGACAAAAAAGGAAAAAACAAACTAACGTTCCCATCGTGCGAGAAACGAGTGAACAATTTTGCACGACACTCAAAATTGTTATATAGTTGTAATACCATCCGATACTATACAATAGAAATATGTATTATTTGGCTGATATACGATATTCGCACATGGTCCTACCTTATTTGTGATATACGCACTATTGAATAAATAAATTTAAAAATGTTAAAAAGATTTTATTTTGGAAAAACCGGATGTTGACAATTCCTTCCACTTCCGTGATGGAAGTGGAAGAAATTGTCGAGAACGAAAATTGTCGGCAAGGTCGCTGGCGACCTTGCCATCGGAAAATTAACAACACTAGCGGATATCCTAACCCCGAAAATTAATAAACACCTGCTATCTCGCGATTCTTTTTTCTAATCAAACAATATCAACGAAACTCACACATTTTTCGCCGAACTGAAATAAAACATATCGCCGATGTCTCCGGCAATACCCGTGACTAAAAGTTGGAAGGAGCACAATCGTTTGCATAAGGAGAAGCGAAAGAAATGGCGCGAAGAGAGGTTAATAAAGAAAGTGAAGAAGGAAGAAACCGACAAATCCGTCGCCGAAGCTGTGAAAGAAACGGAGAAGCGTGAAGCTGGTAAACCTGTTGTCAGTACGATAAGTATTGCCGTGCCAGGATCGATTCTCGACAACGCACAATCGCAGGAATTGCGAACGTATGTCGCCGGTCAGATAGCACGTGCCGTCTGCGTCTACAAAGTCGACGAAGTGATCGTGTTCGACGACAGGGGCGACGTCACCGATGGGGAGAGAAAGAAATTGCGGAAGGACGAGGAATTGGGCGAGGGAAGAGTAGCTTGTCTTCAATTGGCGAGGATACTGCAGTATCTCGAGTGTCCGCAGTATCTCAGAAAGTATTTCTTCCCTATTCACAAAGATCTTCAGTACGCAGGCGTTTTGAATCCTCTCGATGCGCCGCATCATCTTCGTCAACAAGATGTTTCGCTCTTTCGTGAAGGTGCCATTACAAACAAACCCATTAAACCGGGAAAAGGTTCACAGGTTAACGTCGGTTTGCTGAACGACGTCCACGTAGACAAGGTTCTCACCGCTGGTCTGAGAGTCACAGTGAGAATACCTCTGGATCAAGAAAATAAAAAAAAATTGAAGGGTCAAGTAGTCTCTCCTCTCACGCCGAGGTCGGAGACTGGAATATACTGGGGATATTCGGTTCGCTTGGCAGCGAATCTCACAGAGATATTCTCCAAATGTCCCTATTCAAAGGGATACGACTTGACTATCGGAACTTCGGACAAGGGAGCGAGCATAGATGACGTTGAAGAGAAGAGTCTGAGCTACGGTCACGCGCTCATAGTCTTCGGCGGACTCGCCGGATTGGAAGCTGCGCTGGAGCTCGATCCACAATTGAGTGTCGACGATCCGTCTCTTCTGTTCCACAAGTACCTAAACACATGCCCGGAGCAAGGATCCAGAACTATCAGAACTGAAGAAGCTATACTGGTGACACTCTCGGAGCTGAGGACAAAGTTAGCGCCGATCAATCCTGCTCCACCTAATCCACAATTTGAATCTTCTAGCGAAGCGTTGAACCGTCAATCTACTATTAATCCTGAAGCAAAGAAGAGTAAAGATAATTTATCTATTTACAATTCTGATTCCAGCAGTTCGGAAGACTCTTGAACATAGCTCATTTTTAACACCAAAAAAGTACGACAATAATTGTGACAAGGTTCATTTAACTCGAAACTGTTGTATGTTTTGAGTAGAAAAATAAAATACAGTTCTCCAAGAGATGTATAAAGTAATCATTGGTACGAGGAAGAGCATAAATTTTGTTAAAACATTTTCAGTGGCTTAGAGAAATACAACTGTTAACTGTATCCCTCAAGTTCGAGATTACTTTCGCTGGCTCGTCAGAGCCTGTAACTGCCGTTCCCGATACGATCATGTTGGCCCCAGCCTGCAATTCAGTAAAAAAAATAAAAACTTTGTTCAATATTTTGTCACAATGTTTGTTCTTTGAAGAATTTTAATTTCTGAACATACCTCGGCACAAGCGTTTATCGTGCTCGGACCAACACCTCCATCCACTTCAATATCGAGTGTCGGATAATTCTTTCTCAACCATGCAACCTTATCCATCATTGATTGCATGAATTTTTGACCACCGAAACCTGGTTCCACAGTCATTACGAGAACCATATCAGCCATCTCTACATAGTCTACAACAACATCTACTGGTGTTCCGGGCTTCAGTGCAACTCCCACCTTATCACAGAAATTTAGTATCAGTGAAATTTGCTTTCCCAAAATGTCTTTTTATTTTGCCTGTTCATACTTAAATTACCTTCATTCCTGCTTCTCGGACTTTTCTGCACATTAGCGGCACATCCTTCACTGGCTCCACATGAAATGTATACTGATTTACACCAGCATCAGCCATTGGTTCTATCCACTAGTAGAAAATTATTTACATTAATAATTCTATACTAGAAAAGTGTAAATTGGAATGTATAGCTGCAATATTGTAACTTCAAAATTATAGCTACAAAATAATTAAGTTGCTTGGCAATAAGTACATCATTCCTAGTCCAAAATAGAAACCTTCAGATGTACAGATCTTGTGTTCTTTATAGATCTTTCAACATGTTTCAGGTAATTCTATATCGAACATTTTGACTGTGTCCAATGTTCTTTTTCGTGAATACCCAAAACTGAAGAGTCATATCTCACGTGGTAAATTTACCGAGATTTTTTTACCTCAACCAATTCTCGAGAATAGTAATTGCTCATGTTTTTGTGCGTTAATTTTCAAAAATTTACCTGATCCGGTTTCGAAACCATCATATGAGTCTCAAAGAACGCATTTTTTATTTTGTTTCTCAAACACTTTACTATAGGATGACCGAATGTAAGGTTAGGCACAAAGTGCCCGTCCATAACGTCGAGATGAAGGTAATCAGCACCATTGTCGACAAGTCGTTGCGATTCCTCGTAGAGCTGAGACAAATCGGCATTTAGTATAGAGGGCCCGATTTTAGCGGTCAATCTTTTAGCCATTTTCCTCAAAGCTTGTCTCAAACTTCGGTAAATCTACTTTAATCACTGGGTGTATACAGATGCAGATTTATGTACACGTAACACGTGGACAATACTTGTTTCTCACATTCGTCCGTCGCGACAGTCAAGACTATTTCGAAACACCCTGCGACTTAGCTGATATACATTTTTTGTTGCTTTCAACCAAGCATGCTATTGAATAGTTGATCGAACTTCGGCTTCGCTAAACGTTCATACACTTCAAGATTTTAACCACGTGGTGCTTACAGCACTTGTCACATTATGTAAACGAAGCAAGTCTCTTTTATGCACACGCATTTTTTACTTTGCTTTTTAACTCATTAGCGATTGTGTAACAGCTAAAATTATTGTGTGATACGAGGTGTACACGAGCGCTTGTGTACAAGCATCAGTGATCGATTATCCCGCAATTATTTTGGGCATTCGTGCAAAGCATTTTATTGTTCTATAGTTTCAAGGTTGTGAAGCGGTCGTGACGTCAGATTCGCTACGAGAGCTACCAGCCAATAATATTAGAGAACCAAGGGGGTTTTGTTCCCGGCACAGTGCTCTTTCGGTCCAGTCCGTCAAGCGTCTAGCACGCGCGAGCATCACCATTTTCCGATCCTCTCGTTACGAACAATTTGCGTTAGAAATAAATTTTTAAAGAAATCATGAAGTACATTTTAGTAACCGGAGGTGTTATTAGCGGTGTTGGCAAAGGCGTCATTGCCAGCTCGTTCGGTACAATATTAAAACACTGTGGAATTCATGTGACATCTATCAAGATCGATCCATACATTAACATAGACGCAGGCACTTTTTCGCCTTACGAACACGGTAAGATGAGACACACGTTTATCTCGAATGAAAAAAAATCTCGTCTATCGTCTCATCGATCAAACGAAAGACAGACAGTCAATTTTTTCACATGGAATATTAATTTTTACCTTCGTCAGACGACCATGTGGCGCACGTAGCCATTTTGTTAGACTCGCGCGCTGTTTCTGCACTTCTCTCCGTTTCCGTCACGTTATCAATTCGCATGTGGCGCGAAATTGGAAATTCACTTTTCAGGACGTAATAGATCTACGGATCAGCACTGAGATTTTACTCTTCCGTGATAACTTTTTTGTTACCTGCGTTGCATTTCCGGTTGAAACGAGGTACCGCTTATCTACTACAATTCTGCGAATTTAATTGTCAACCAATTTTTTATTGACATCGAACATAGGTGAAGTATACGTCCTCGATGACGGTGGTGAGGTTGATCTTGATCTGGGAAACTACGAACGCTTTCTCGATGTTACGCTTCACAGAGACAATAATATAACAACTGGAAAGATTTATCAGCATGTTATCACCAAGGAGAGACAGGGAGATTATTTGGGAAAGACGGTTCAAGGTAAATGAATTTTCTTATTGAGATTCTTTTTTGTTTACCTTTTTGGATTGAGTTAAGTTGCATATTGTTATTGTTTTAGTTGTACCACATATTACTGATGCTATTCAGGAATGGGTTGAGAGAGTTTCCACTCAACCTGTTACGGAAGACGGTGATAAGCCAGTGGTAATTTGATGTGATAGCAAAAACATACTGTACTATCTGATTTCATTTATTATTATCTACATAAAAAGAGACATTATTCAGGTGTGCATCATTGAACTTGGAGGCACTATCGGAGATATTGAAGGAATGCCATACGTCGAGGCTTTCAGACAATTCCAGTTTAGGGTGAAAAGGGAAAATTTTTGCTGCGCCCATGTCTCGCTCGTGCCACAGGTTTAAAAAAAAAATATCTATTGTTACAGTCTAGCATTCTCTGTAGAGTTAATTTTTTGAAGCAATCAAATATAAAATTTCAGCCTCGCTCAACTGGAGAGCCAAAAACTAAGCCGACCCAAGCTAGCGTCAGAGAATTGCGTGGTTTTGGTTTATCACCTGATCTCATAGTTTGCAGATCGGAACACCCGATTGGTGACACTGTTAAAGAAAAAATTTCCAACTTTTGCCACGTTGCACCTGAACAAGTAAGTGGAGATGCAAGAAATAAAAATCCATCATTTTTTTCATTTGGAGCGGTAAACACATTTTTTTTAGGTCCTGACTATTCACGATCTATCGTCTATTTACCGGGTACCCTTGCTGATGGAGCATCAGGGTATAATAGAATTTCTGAACGACAGACTGCAACTTAACATCACAATGCCAAGACCTCGCCACTTCATGAAAAAATGGCGCGATCTCGCTGAGCGTATCGATCATCTGAGAAAAGAAGTTAACATCGCTCTTGTAGGGAAATATACAAAACTTGAAGACGCATACGCTTCCGTCAGAAAAGCTCTTCAACACTCTGCTGTGCAAGTTGGTTTCACACTGAAACTTACGGTATGTTTAAATAACTTCTCATCATAGAAAAATGATGTTTTTTCATATTATAACGAATATCAAATTTTAGTATATCGAAGCTGCTAATCTTGAGGAAGCAACTAAACAAAACAACCCTGTCTTGTATCATGAGGCTTGGCAGCGACTCTGCAAAAGCGAGTAAGTTGAATTTGTCTTTATCTATGCTGCTGTTTTTTTTCTCACTTGCAATCAAAGAAATATGTGGTACTCGAAAATTCTTTAGAATTTCTTATTTGCATAGATAAAGCTTGCGCTAAATCGATATAAAACTGACCGTTCAATATTTACAGTGGTGTTATCGTACCTGGCGGTTTTGGTGCACGCGGAATCGAGGGAAAGATAGCGGCGTGCAAATGGTGTCGTGTAAACGAAAAACCCTTCCTCGGTATATGTCTTGGTCTTCAAGTGGCCGTTATCGAATTTGCTCGTAACGTATTGGGCCTCGAAACAGCAAACAGTACCGAGATCGATCCTGAATCGTCGGATCCCGTCGTTATCGATATGCCGGAGCACAATCAAGGTCAGATGGGCGGCACCATGAGACTCGGCAAGAGATACACGCGTTTCAGAAGTTCCGACTCGGTTCTCAGTAAGTTTACATTTGTCAGTGTAGAAAGAGTATTTCAATCGATATTCTAAGAAACACTTTAATTTACAACTATCTTAAATATTTTTACGTACGTAGAACAATTGTACGGGAACGTCGAGGGTATCGAGGAGAGACATCGTCACAGGTACGAAGTGAATCCTGAGTATGTTGTCAATTTGGAAGCAGCTGGACTCAAATTCGTCGGTCAGTATTTATTTATTTTTCGATTTTAACAAACATCCAAGAACAAAATTTAAATATATATAAGTATAAAAAAGTGATGAAAGCGCTGAAAGCGAATTAAAAAAAATTGAATATAGGTCACGACGATGACGGTCAGCGTATGGAGATTGTGGAGTTGGATGCTCACCCTTACTACGTCGCGACTCAGTATCACCCCGAGTATTTGTCCAGACCTTTGAAGCCTTCGCCTCCCTTCTTGGGTCTCATTTTGGCGAGTGTCGGAAAACTCAAATCTTACTTGGCCAGAGGCTGCAGGCTCTCTCCACGCCAGCTCAGCGACAACGATTCTGGTAAGAAATTGGCGGGTGACGTAGAAAAGATCTGAAACTTGTTTTGTTATTTAATAATTTTCAAAAATCGCATCGCGTTTTGTACTTTGCAGACGAAGAGTACGTCGACCTAACGGTCAAGACGAAGACAATGCTGAAGATAGCGAGTACGCCAAAATGAGTTGTGGCGAAGTCGCCGTGGTGGTGAGTTTGATGTCGAATAGTATAAAATTACAGTATAAATACGATTATGGACAGTATGAGCAGTGGAGTATGGAAATATTACGATGAGCAAGTAAGAGGGAGAGAGAAACCGACGCTCAGGATACTCAAAATAAGGCCATGACGGTGACGCGCTCGTCTTATCGAGTGGCAATCGATTTTTTTTATTTTTATTTTTTCTTTTTCTCCTTCTTATTCTTATGTAGGATAATTATTCATCGCAGTACGTACCGCACGAGAGAATCTGGGAAGTTTGGCTACGTTTGAATTTTTATACGTTTATGGAACTAAAATAACGTAACGAATCTCGAGCCACGAATGTGAGATGTATTAATTGCGGCTTGTCAATGTTTTGAAGAACGCTTTGGCGCTTGGCCGGAACTGAGCACAAAATCTGTGTATGACTAAGGTTCTTCCTTTTATGGGACGACTCTTAATCTACGCTAGGACGAAGAAAAAAAATAAAGAAGGTGATACTTTTACTAAGAGAAGATATTTTCTATATTTATACGTCAAGAATTGATCATTGAGATCTGACTGGAGAGTGGACGAGGAAACGTTTACTTTGCGTCGAGATAGTTGCCTTATCTTCGTAACAATAGCAATGTAGGTAAATATAACGAAAGAGTGCAAAAAAAAAGGCTGCTTAAATTACTGCTCGAATCGCCTCAAATCCATCATTCAGTTTCGTCTCCGTACAAATTCTCTTCATTTTTTCAGACAACTCATTTTTTTTTGTTTCACTACATTTTAATACAATATTTGAAGAGTTATAAAGGAGAATATAGTTGGATTACGTTGATAAATGCCTAGGACAATATTAAGGATGCAGAGTGACTCGCGGACAGTTCGAGGCCTCGAAAGAAATGATAATCAAGGCACATGTAGAAAGTCTTGTTTTTTTTTTATTCACTCACTTTCGCCTAGAAAACTTTTTTCATACTTTGATAGCCTAAGCGTATATTAAAATATATTCCACAATATATATTCTGAGAAATGGCTGGATAGGACCAACCAGTTAGTACTTAATGTTCCAGTTGTCGCTGGATGTTATTTATAATTCAGAGTGTGAATTAGGTAAATAAAAATGAAAACGTGTATGCAGTGTAAACAAAAATAAACTTCGGAGTCTGGAATGTATCAGAATTCTGTACATGTTTATTTGTTCAATGTTGATATTATTACCCATATTATTCGGGTCGAGGAGACATCGTCTCGGTACAAAATAATCATGTCCATTGTTTTTTTTTCTTCCATATATATAAAAGTGATGTATATACACAATCTCGGTTATAAACCCCTTTCCTTCCTTTTATCAGTAGTTTCCGGAACGAAGGGATTAAGTATGTTCGCAAAACTATTATTAGTTGTAGATTTTTCGTCTATTGTCCACGTTGTAGTTAACAGTTTGATGCTGTCGAGGAAAACAACTAGATACAAGCGGCAAATTAAAATTAAGTCATACAAAACAAAAAACTAAGATAGAACTAAACAAAAATGCAAAACGCAGTTTGGACGGTAAACGTTACAACTAATACTGTGTAAAGTCGTTGAAAAAAAACAAACAAAAAAATACAAATAAAAAGTAAAACAAAGTTAAACTTATGTATGTGCCAAGGGAGATTCTTTTGTACATGCATAGACACTCGTCAACCTTCGGTTGCCTATTTATTTTCTTTCTTTACCTAAGATTCTATTCACGAAATTTCACTATAGACGAAATCATAATTCCATCAATGAATACGAAATATGATATTACTAAAAATTTAATGATTATTTTCTTTTGTTCCCGAGTAACGTCCGTCGTTAGTTAAAATCGTTATTGGAACAATGCCAACTCGAGGCAAAAAAAATCGTACATACTAAATGACCTCTGTTAATTGGCACTACGACCTAATTTTGTTTTTTCACACATAAAAAATTGAACACAGGTCAAAGAAGCTGTGAACCTTCACGCCCGAATGATAAATTCTGTCTGAACGTACGAGATTCTTTTTTGTTTTCCTCGTTTCACGTCGAGACAACGTACGTTAAGCTCTGGCACGTCAATCGTGCGGTCTTTGTGACTTTGGTGAATAACGCTTCTAACCCACAGTATAAAAGATTTTAAAAAATCAAAGCGGAACGTTGCAATACTCTTCATCAGCGGACTCTGTAAATTGGCCGTTGGCTTCCAGGGCAGCGAGAAGAGTTACTTCTTGACTTAAATTTATTAAGATCTGTGATTTTTTTGTCGACGCGATGAGAAAAGCTCGATTCGAAACACATCGATTTCGATTAATCTTCTTTTTTTTGGTAATTAGATGAACCATTCTTTTCGCTTCCGAACTTGATGACCGGTGGTCGAATGAACGACTGCCGAATCGGGATCCAGAGCTACCTCAGCACCTTTGTCTTCCTGAGTCAAATATTCGCCCTTGTGCCTCGACATATATCTCGTTATCAGAACAATCATTATAATTAGAGCAATGAGAATGACGACGAGTACGCTTCCCAATATTGCCGGTTCGGTCTCGTTGTACGCCGATCTTAGCTTGTCCTCGTCGACTTGGGGCGGCGGCCGAGTCTCGACGATATTCGGGGGGTGAGTTATCGGTTCGACGCCGCAAAAGTCTTCCGATAGAGGAGTTCCCAGAGAGCGTATGTTGGCCGGTCCGTTCTCTTGGAATAGCAGCTTTAACGGATATATATCGTCGAATTCGACTCTCGATATGCAACCGATGAAACCCTCGACCTTCGTGTCGTTTTTTCCTATGTACATGTACTGAATATTGTTGAACTGAGCGTCGGCCGATTCTTTTATATTGAAATGAAACTCTTTGGGCTCGTAATTGTCGACCTGCATCACGAGTGTAGCACCGGAATTTTTTCTTCCAATATGGAGATCGTGATATTGACCCAGGCCAAAGTGCTTCGACGGGAATATTACCTCTTGTCTCTCAAAACCAAAATCGAATACGACACGCAAGTGACCGCTGTTCGATACCATTATCGTCATGTACTCCCCGGATATGTTCGAGAAGAGACCGAGCAGGAAACCGTGGGGATTCGTCGTCGTAAAACCGACTCTTATCTTTTCGGCTATCGTCGAACGCCAACTACCCATGAAGTCGTACTTTATCATCGAACTCGACTGCATGTTTACACCGATTTCTGTAACACAAAATTTTACATCATCATCAGAAAGATTTTTTTTATCCATAACATATTTCTAATGATAGTGACAAAAAAATGTATCTGGAGTGGGTTTTGGTATTTGATATTGTGCTTAGGGGTAATCAAAAAGTGGTTTAAATAATATTCCGGATCACCCATTTCCATGTATTTTTCGCGTTGAGTGCGTATCTGATAGCAACTGTGGCGTAAACTCAAGTGGGACAATACGAATTGCCAAAAACATTTTTTTATGATTTTTGGCTATTTTTGTTTTGGCTTCCTCTATGAGGAAACCAAAAATACAGGAAATGGTTTCTCATAGGGGAAGCTTTGCAAATAAAGAAACATTCTGAGAACGGAATATGAATATTTCAATTCTCAACCTTTATGAGGAAGCGATATGAAAAGTTCAATTTTTAACTTTCTTGACGAACAGCTAAAGCTTTACCCTTATGCAGACGTACTTTCATTGCTTGTCGTAAGACGATCGATAAAAAAATGGGCTTACCATCGGCGCATATGGGTCCCTTGAAAGCGGTCCAGCGGCAGTCGCAAGTGTATGAGTCGTATCTCTCGTGGCAAGTGCCGTTGTTCAAACAAGGGTTGCTCTCGCAGCGTCCGGTGCATCCCTCCGTTATGCCGTACATTCCTCGTCGCGCGTATCTTCTCAGATCTTGAAGCTGCCCGTTGAGCAACAATCCTCTGATGCACCCTACGAAACCGTCGCGATACTGCGTCGAACCACCGACTACGAAGTCCGATGTGAGATGAAGCGCTCGCACGGGACCGGGTGGTTCTCTTATTTCACTCTTCAGAGCTCCGTCTATGACGATTCTGGCTTCATGTCGATTCCTCTCGACGGACACGGTGTGCCAAGTGTTGTCCGCCAGATCGTATGATGTCTGGACACTCACGGTGTTCGAACCGTCGCCGGCTTGATACTTGAATTGCATCTTGTCCCCGGTAACTATGGCAACCTTGATCTCGTCCGTGGGTCCGGTGCTGTGAATAAGCGTCGCGTCTCGCAGAGTAGTTTTGAACTCGAAATATATATCTCCGCTATGGCCCATGTCGAACGTCGGTAAATTTATCGTCGCGTCGGCAATCCTGAATGTTACTTCGTTCTTGAACAGATCTGCAACATTGAAAAAAAAATTGTAGTAATCCTTCATTATCACGATGGGATTCAAGATGCTTCACGTATGCATTCGTAGCCAAAAGTTTGATTCAGTATGAATTGCATTATTTCCTGAAACGACGAAAGTCTTTAAAACAAACATACGATTATTCAGCTTATTGTTTCATTAGCAAAATAAATAAAAATCACCGAATCTCATTTTTTTTCCAGAAACGTATACGTGAACATCGCAGGGATGCTAAATCGGAATAATTGTTAGCGGCAACTCAACAACGGGACTACGCAATTTCGTCAACCAAAAAAACCTGGTAAGTTTATTATGATTGGTCGATATTTATTTTATTACTTATGAAAAGAATTTTTTTTTGCTAAGTTAGGTTCACCGAACTCCTGTTCGGATTTGTCGATAGGTAAGGGTTTAAGAGTCTACATTGAACTCGTCGAAGTTCCGTTTCTCTTACCTACGTTTACCCAAGGTAATTCGTGTCCTCGCAAAGAATATCAATTCGAATAAGTAAAGCTCGTAAGTCGATCGATCGATGGAAAATATTTCAAATACAAATCGTAGTTTTAATACATTAGGGGGAGAGTGGGGCAAAACGCAATTGTCCAATTTTGGATGCCCCATTTTGCGCAATCGCCAGATCTGGATTTTCTACCCGATTTTAACCCACTGGTCCATTTTGCCCCGCTCTTCCCTACACAAAATTGAATATTTACCATCGCCTTCGCAGATGAGCGGCCCGAGAGTGTAGCGTCCTTCTTTCTCGTCGAGGGGTGTACCGGTGTCACCGAAACGTACTTGCTTCACAGGCAAGTACTCCTTCTCGGTTATGTCGCCGCCATCCTCGAGCCATCCTTCCAAATCGGCGTCGCAATTACACCATTTCGTTGGATCGGCGCAATTGCCCAAAACGCCGCACTCGCATTTCCGAGATCCCGGCAACGCTCCGCCCCAGTAGTCCATCTTCTCGTTATTTCGGCTGACCCACCAAGAGTTCGGATTAAACAATTCACCCTGACGAACTGCGAAGATCATAAAATTCGTTTAAAAAAAAGTTCAATTTGATACTCTCCGATACACTTGAAACGGTACTGAAAAATTGTTATCAATCGGTATACTCACTAGGGGAATTGAAGAGCTTGGAGTGTTTGCATGCGTAATTGATTCTCTGCCGACAGTTGGTCGATCTATTGAGGAGAGCTTCGATTTGATCGAAGTCGGCGTCGTAATGAATTTCCTGAATAAATTTTCCCGGTTCGTCGAACCCGTCGACCGGCGTCGAAAGTTCGTTGCTGTGTCGAAGTACCGTCATCACCCGATTGTCCGAGTAAAATTCACAAGTAACGGGAAACGGCTCGAGCGGACCACTGCCGTCGACGTCGATCGTTACGTCGGCTCTCTGACTCACCGCATTCATGTTCTTGTAAGCCTCGCAGGACAGCGGATTCAACGCTGTGAAAGATATATATTATAAATAAATTGGCAACGAACAACGGATCAAGGATGGAAACGGATGGCGATACTCACACGTGTGACAAACAGCGCCGGAATATCCGGTACCGACGCAATCGCAGGAGAATTCGTCCGAATTTTGTCGACACACGCCCGAGTGCTTACAAGGATTTGGATTGCAGCGATCCAACATCTGACACGCGTCGAAGACTATCTCACCGTCGCAACAGTACTCGTCCTTTTTCCAATCGGTAGGAATCTTGTAATTACCGTCGACACTTATCATTCTCATGCAACCAACGAACCCACAATTCGTTTCCATGCCGGCTATTCCTCCCCCTATGAGATACACCGGTCCGGTCAGAATATCCAAAAGCCGCTTCGTCCTCATCGGCCGACCGTCGACGTTCAGGATCAAACTGTTTTTCGATATCGTCAGGACAACCTGATGCCACTTTCCGTCGTTGAAAGTTTCGTCGAAATTGTCCAAAATTGTTCTCGGATTTTCCTTTGTTTCGATCTCGACTTTGAGCTTGCCGTCCTTCAGGAAAAGCTGTAAAAATGTTTACAATATACAGAAAATCGTTAAACTTCGCCCGTCAATTTTGTTTTTTTTTTTTTTTCAAAAAATGTTGTAATTCTTTGTGTATCACTCAGTGGGAACATGGCGGTTTTCACACGTTGTGAAATAAAATTTTGTACGATGTTCATGCGAAAAACGTTTTCCTAACTCATGCGGTTGCGACTCTCGCTTTCGGCTCGTGCTGCAAACTCACACTCGTCAGAAAAAGTTTTTTCGCACTAGTATAGTAATGTCCCATTATTTCGCCAGGTGTGGAAATGAGGTTTTTACGCACGCGAAGTGTGCGCAAAAACGCCCTTTCCCACCAGGTGATATAAAGTACTATTTGAACTGTTTATACAAGCAATTATACGTTATTATTATTATTACCTTGACGTGACCGCGTGACTGGAATTCATGGAAAAGTATAAGTCCACACTTCTCGTAACTTCGGAAGGCCAGAGAAACGTTCATTGACGAAACTCCCTCGTATCCCTCGACGCGGGCGAATGTTTGGGGGGTCAAGAATGTAACTGGGATTATAGGAGGTTCGGGACAGCTTCTTCCCGTGTTAACCCGATCGTAGCGCAAATTTTCTCCGGTATACTCGGAATCGGTCAGATCGCGAATAACGCTCGTTTTGTTCAGATAAAAATTTTCTATGCATCCCGTGTAATTTTGATTGACGACAATGCCCTCTTGTTTGTTCGGCACTCCGCCAATGTACAGCTGAAATTAAATATAAGATTGAATTAATTTTTTCTTCTTTTTTGTTTTTAATAAAAATGCTGTTGCAAAGAAAATTAATCAGTTATTTATTTTATTTTTTTAAATGAGTAACTTACGGCTCTGTTCAAGTCGAGTCTGTGGAATTCGCCCTTTATACGGCCCTTCACCAAAACTCGGTCAACCGAGAAGGCGATGTCCTTACGATTTCTCGATATCAGAACGTCGTGCCACATATTGTCGTCCAATAGACTTCCGACCGAGAGACTCGTCGTTATTCCGGAACCGAGATCGATGTTTAACAGCATCCTGTTGTCTCGCAATTGTATTGCAATAAAATCTCCTTGGGTTCCTCGAGAATAGAGCAATATGCCATCAGCGTTATTGGTCTTGAATCGAAAACGCAGAGAGTGACGGTCCGTCTCTATCGGCTCTCTCAGCAGG
This sequence comes from Amblyjoppa proteus, assembly GCA_963922035.1. Lineage (NCBI taxonomy): Eukaryota > Metazoa > Arthropoda > Insecta > Hymenoptera > Ichneumonidae > Amblyjoppa > Amblyjoppa proteus. The sequence continues at coordinate 9,639,178 of OY998230.1, forward strand.
TCCATTCGGACTAGAGACGAGCCGTTGAACGACAGCACATCGGATACTGTAATTTAAATGGGTTCGATTAATTTCTCTTTATTTCTCTTTTAAATTTTTACAATATTATTTAATAATCAATCAATATTATTTATTTTTTACACAGTAAAAAATAATTAAGTAAAATAATTTTTGATAAGCGACAAACTCGTTTGTTTATGTTTTAATAGACAAATCTGTCCTTCTATTTACCGCGTCAATAACAAATTTTAATTTGTACTTTTGTTTGTAAAACTGGAACCGGTTGGTGCAAATACCATCGGAATCAGATAATTAACAACTAAAAAATTGTGGACAAATAAGTGGCTGTAAAAAGTATACACTTTTTTTACTGTTTGAGACACACCCAATATTTTTATGACAGAAATTTGATGAAATCTCGTGAATAACATTTTTTTAAATATTAAATGAATCGAGTATTACCGTAATCACATCCGTAAAGTTCAACCCTCAGGGATATCCTGTCTTGCCACCTTGTTGGATTTATCCTGATCCATTGGGCGATAATAGGCACTTCGAATTTGTTCAATTTTATCGATTCGGCGTTTTTGTTTCCCTTGAACATCTGTGAAGAAATAATTTTTTTTACCTCAGCGGAGAGACACAAGAGACTTGCCGGAATCATCATACTAGCTGAGAGCGTTATTATATTGAAATTGCACATGCATAATGATTTTTAGATTTTTTAATGTATGAGATAATTATTGTTTTTTAAATAAACATATCGATGTGATTTTAACGACACCGGTCTTGGACTTAGCCGGTCGAATTTATAAAAAATTCGAAATACCTCGTTATCCGATTAAAGAGAAATCTTATGAGATTGTTAAAATAGCAAGAATGTTAGTAGTAGATGCGTGTAAACGTAAATGAAAGACGTAGGATATACACACGGTATGGTGAGTAAGGTCAATTAAAAAAAAGTCCAAATTTTTATCTTTCATCACGTTGACTTCGCGCTATTAAAAAAAAAAAAAATAGATTTCAACTTCACAAAGAAAAAAAAGTCTACTAGTTTAATTGCATCGCCAACGGGTGCAATCTTTTTGTTCTTTTTTTGTTCTCGTTTAATACCTCTTCCACACCGTCCTGGCTCTCATAACTAGTCCATGCCTGACCGTCGTCCGAATATTGGACGATATATTCCGTCACGTATTCTTTAGTGTTCCGACGGCCGCGCGTTGCAATGCTGCGAATTTCACATCTGTTGCCCAAGTCCATAGTGAGTAGTTGATTGTAAGTGTTATCTCCGGGTGACCACGCACTATCCCCTGCAAAGCCCAGCCCCATATCCGTGTGTAAGAGATAGAGAAGAAAGTGAAAAGCCAAAGCAAACAAAGTGAGAACAAAAACTTTTGTTTTTAAACATGTTCATTTGTTGTTTGTCTGTTTTGTTATAAAACAAACTAAATTAATATAAAAAACAAATATCCTCGTTTCCATCCCTCTTCATTTGTGCGACCGTTTTTCGTTTTCGTCCAGTAAAAAAAAACATTCATTTTTAGCGCTATTGACTATGTTACAGTATCGCGGCTATCACGATTATTAATATATTTACATTATTAATAAATTCGCTGGTCCATGCATGTGTATAGCACACCTACCTGCAAATGTCTATAGTACAAAGTCCCAATTTATTTTTCTGCTGCACTAAAGTTTACGTGTTATTCATAGCGTTCTACGGTAAGGATGCGGAGAGAAAAATGCCACATGCGTTCCATATTAAACTAACGATAGATTTTTTTTTTAGGTGCACACTATTAATTCAGCTTTTCGGCCACTACGGCAATTCGCGATCAACTCTTTTTTAGACAATAAAATTGGCCGACGTGACAGTCGGCTTTTTTTATGGCAATGGTTTTTTTACCTTTATGTTGCCTCCGGGCTCCTTATAGTCCACATAGTCACGGTTATTGGTGCCATAGCTGATTGTATATTCCTTAACGAATTCGGCATAATTCGCGCGACCCTGGGTCTCAATGGAAGTGATGTTCTTAACTTGACCCAGGTCGATGATCAGGTACTGATTATTGTCTGAGCCGCCAGCAGTCCATGCCTTTTCGCCTATGCCACAACACAACACGTACTCATGCAAGCAACTCAAACTGAACTTTGGGTAGGCTTTTTAGTTTATTTTTTCTGTTCTTTAAATTTTCAAGGCACAAAGGGCATAACAGCTAAATTGTACAGTCTAATTATCTGCGATGTAGACGATTGTGGCTTCGCGATTATACTACGTAAAGATAATAGTTTCAAGTAATTTAAGGTCAATCGGAGAATTAATAAAATAAAATGAAAAATCGAGAAGGAAACCCATCGCCCCGTACGAATTCGTTCGTTACAAAAGCTACGAAAAAAATAACAGGAAGCAAGCGGGTATAGACAACATTACACAGAATAGTCGAACACATTCTTGTGAAGCTGATAGGATTTTTATTTTCTGACTTTTTTCCTTTTTTTTTTTGTGAAAAATACATTGAGGAACGTGACAAAGCGCAGTCTACGAAGAAACACCAATTCCGTATCGTCAGGAGCATTACAGAAGAGGCTTATTCCATTAAGAGATTATGTTCAGTAGGGTCTCCTAGCCAATCGATCTAGTTTAGATAATAGCGCTATATTTTTATCGTCGCAGCTTGCCGCGACGACGTTTGTGTCGCGAGTCTCAGAAAATTATTTGTTTAACGATTTTTCTTCTTTTTTTTATTTAAGTCACCCGACGACCATCGGTGGGCTTGCGCGCTAAGGGACTCGATGAACAATCAATGTAAAAAAGGCGTCGAGATTTTCGTTTTATTTCTTTTATTAGCACCCACTGACTATTTCACAAAGACGACTTAATAAAAGTGACAAAAATAGGATTTATAATAAAAAAAAAATCTACTTTTAATCCTAAAAACATAACTTAGTCTCGGCGTTTATGGCCTTTCCTCTTTGCCGAAGTAATTATCAGCGTATCGAACACCCTCCGCATGGAGAGGTGTGGCGTTCGCCATGAGATCGTTAAAATTGAGTCTGTCGAATTTGACCGGTGATTCGGCGTTCGTTGGATTTTTGTCGAGCGCCACGGCTACGCAGTGCTCATGATCTATCAGACTTTCTTCGAAGAGCCAATTTTGCTCCGCACCGTCGAAGCAAAGTTTCGTGTCCGTGACCGTTTCGTTAAGCGACAGTGGCGAGTTGGTACGGAAATCGAGTTTTCTCAGATCTACAACGATTCCTACACCGATAGCTTTCACGTAACTTTCCTTCAGAGCCCAGTGTCGGCAGAACATAGCGGTCTGCACGGATTCCGGCGTACCGGCGACACCCCTGATTTCCGACCACTCCGAAGTCGAAAAGTTACGATTCATAATTCGAAAGAATTCGCTCAAAACTTTGCCACCCGTGTACTCCATTTTCATAACGTCGATCCCCAAACTAACGTCCCGCAACTCGCCCGCCAGTACGGTAAAGTTACCCTGATGTGAGACATTGAAATTAACGATCCTCGATCCGCCCTCCAGAATGGGCTTGTTGTTCCCGTCCCGAGTAAACACTACCCTATCGTACGGTATGTCGCAATATTCGTTGACGAATTTTCTCATCATCAAACGTCCGACAAGCGACGCCCTCGCGTCTTTCCGATAAACGAATCTTCCTATCCTCTCCATCTCGTCCAATTGCACGCACGACACGGCGTGACGATAATCATTCTCCGTCGGACTCCATTCGGCCCAATTGAACGACCATCTCGCACTGCTTTTCGACATCTTTATCAATTTAACGCCAGCGTTTTTCATTCGATCAACGACAACGGCCTACTGCGTTTTTATATTTTATGGTCATTATGGGTTTCGCCTTTTTTTATTAGTATCCACCTGAAGAAAACAGAACGACTGTTTTACTTTCACGATTTTTTTTTTAGTTCTTCTTTCTATTTTTTTTTTGCGTTTTTGGCTGCTTCGCGTTATTCTTTTTCGCGGACTACTGTCTTATAAACTTCAAGGGTCAAAGAAACTATGGTACGATGAGTCAGTGGGTTACTGGCCAGACGCTTTAAATACATTTAATTGTACGTGGGTACGTGCCGCGATAGACCGAATAAATTCGTTTTAATGACTTTCATCCTTTGTACTATAAATTCGTTCGAACTGTTTGAACAAGATATCCCGCCACGTTTTTATTCTTAATTACCGGCAATTAAGATTCTGTGATTTCCTCATTGAGGTTGTTTTCAAGGTGCAAAAAAAGCTCTCACGAATTACGTTGTAATACCGGGAAACGAGAAACTACGAGGAAATTATCGTTGAGGAAGCTTCCCTGGTATCTCTGAAGTTTTTAATACCGGCATTAAATTTGTGAAAAAATTAATATTTATTCTTACTCAGCATGAGCCTGCGAAAAAAATGTCTCGTCGAGACGAGATACCAGAGAAATATCGTGAACGATGGTACAAAAACAATTCTAAACACAATGCAGCTCTTCAATTTCAGGAGAATCGGAATAAAAAAAGACAGATAAAATTGTCACAAATTGGAAGAAAATAATTTGAAGAACTTTACCATTCAGTCTGGCCTGATTGGGACCTCTGTCGGATGAAGATGAAGTGGCGGTCAGTGCAGCCTTGTACAGTAGTGGCAAATTGCATTCATAGTCATCTGTAAAACAATTGTTGGCAAATTGAAAACGTTAAAAATATTCAATGTCTCAGGCTGTTGCTAGAAGGGGTCATTAATGAGTCATCAACATAATCATCATAAATCATCTTCAACTAACAATCCGAAGAGTAAGCTACTTTCCTGGCCGAATTAAAAGTCTTATTTTTATTGATAAGCAATCAGTTTTTATTATGCTTATAAATAGAGTTGGAGGATAGAATAACAGGCATTGCCACAGGGGGAAACCATGGCAATAAACAGTGTGGGGCATAAAATAACACGCAGCTCGTATCCACGATAAATTTACCGGCTAACAAATAATTATTTTTCATATAACTAAAAGAATTCCTTCATGGTCTTCTAATATTAAAAATAAATAATGCAATTTGAATTCAAGCGTCGAATGAGCGTCTTTATCCACTTTTGTAATACCGTATTGCGCAATATGTGCAAAGAGCAGTGAAAAAAATAGGATTTTTAAATATTTACGTAGATTTATGACGGGTCTAGAAATTACGGCAAAAAATAATCGATAGCGAAGGACAATGAAACAAGAAAAAACAGAATTGATCAAACAGTGGCATGTCATTATAGGAGCCGCGCCATGTTGATGGAGAATGGGCTTGGTCGGGAAGAGTCACGCTTGAAATATGTCGTGCTTGTAAACGTTTAATGAATGTGATGAGTACGCTCTTCTTAATATACATTTTGTACTCACAAGCTCTGGTTAGCGGTACGGCCGCGGCCGTCAAAAGTATCAAAACACAATTGATAATCCTCATCGTGACATTTCCTTCGATATTATTGTATTTTAACCAAAGTAACACGCTTAATGCGGGCTTGCGAAGCGTTACTAGAATTCCACTCCGCTACAATATTACTACACGATAACGGACCGCAAAACCCAAGCCCCGACTGCTTGGTGAATGGGGAGACGCTGCGATTGTTCGCCATCATGTGGCCAATTGTCGAACGAGACTATTGCGGATGCATGCAACGCCATCCGACGTGAAAAATTGAAATTAAGTTTTTAGTTGGCTCATTTGGTTCAAAGATGACACTGGCAACTTTTACGAAAAAGCAAGTTGGTATCGTGTATCTTCGGTTGGTAAAGCGGTCGGCTGAATGGATTATGTTTCTCCGTATCTTTTATACGTTTTTAAAAATATACTTTGTAATTTCATCTTTTGAAACTTTTGTATACCTTCTTGAATAGAAAAAGTAAGTTGGTCGATAAGAAAGGAAGGTTTCGATATTCAATTTCTATTTAGGATAAGTAACGACCGCTGCCGATAGAGATTATCCTGAGTGATCGCTTACTGATAAGGCAGTATTCTGGCTTATTAATGATTTTACGCGGTTCAGTGATGTTTAGGGTGATGCTAAATACCGCCGACGGTAAAAATAACTGTACTGAATGCCGTTTTGAGACCACGGTTCGCCGAGGAAAAAGAAGATCGTCTTTTCCTGGGAAATCGGCAGACGCAGGGAAAGACATTTTACTTTTTCCTCGGCGGTCTGCGGTCTCAAAACGGCATGGAGTACAGTTTTTTTTACCCGGTGGTCATCGGTTGGGTGGGCGAGGGGTTATACCACATCACCTTAATAACAGAAACGCATGTCGGTCGGTAAGTTGAGTCTCTACATTTAAACGAGACGTTGTATTAAAAATATAAATAAAAAAACTAGATGCTTTCCTGCCATTTGACAATGAAAAGAAAAAACATGTGAATTAAAAAAGGTCATATGAAATGTTTCGCTTCTTCCTTTGATCGCAATTCTACGTTTTTTTTTATTGATTCGGTCACACACAATGCTATAAAAAAAAAAATATCGTCCCTCCTAATGGAATATAAAAAAATAAATAAAATACGTGGCAAAGTTACAGTTTCATATTTCGATAGACCATCAACCAGCACAAAACACATAAATTCGAGCAAGTTAAAAAAAACAAGGTACAAAATAGATTTATATCGTGGATGTATATTGGGAAAAAAAATTGTTGAATTCGCCAACGCTCCGTGACATGAGTTCAAAAATTTTATGTGGTTGGTAGAACGAAAATATTGGTTGTCTCAAACATATATTGAATCAACTGAAGCGACTAATCGTCGAACAAATTAATGCTTCGGTTGCACCAGTTGCCTAACGCCTTGACCATACATCCACCGCCTTCGGTTAATCCGACCATGTTTTTACAGTGCAGTTTGTTGCACGCACGAGTGCCTCATCGTTTCATAAATTAATCTCCGATTAATTTATGGAACGATGGAATGGAATTACCCTGCGGATTTGTATCGCGTGTAAGCTCGACCCACATAATAAAATGGCCCCTATGTTGACGCTGGATTAACGGTCAAATGAAGCTAGTGTTCAATAATAGATATGTATATGTCGTAGCAATTAATGAGATTGTAATACCTGTTATGAAATTACTTTCCCAATGTTATCGAGGCTCGGGTCCAAGATGTAAAATGCATCGTTGCCGATCCGTTTAGACGCCAGTAAATCGAGGCGTTACGCATGTTAAAGTTCTCACTTTGATAACATTGTCCAATACAAAGTTCCATTTTGCCCTGCTCTCCCCTGTATCATTCTGAAACTTAAAATCAACAACGTTATCGTTTCGCAGGATTTTTTGTACTATTGTTTCTTAAGTAAATTACTTTGCCCACTGTTGTTGTGCCTCGGGTCGAAGATGTAAAATGAGGCGTCCCCGATATGTTTAGACGCCAGACTAAAGCATACATTGAATCGAGGCGTTATCCGGGTCAAAGCTCACTGTGATACCATTGTCCAACACATAGTTCCATACTCCCCATACGTCCGCCTTCAATCTGTATGCTCGGCGTTTCGCGCCAATAGGAGAACTAGCTTCGAAGGCGTGGTGGCCGATTAATCATTTGTCCGGATCTCAACTTCGAAGCTAATATCGAGTGCGCACGTTGTACTGAGAGGGTGACAAAGGGTTCCTCATTGGCTTCAGCCAACAAAGCCGACTGTTTGTTTCTCAAGTCCGCCGCTATGCATCCGTTTGTATATGTAGCGTGTTTGGTCCGTTGTAGAAGGATGCTTTATCTGGCTGCCAAACTCCGCCGAAATTCGCCGGGTCGATCCTTCAGCCTGTTCCAGCTCGGAAGGCTTATATCGAGCTCCATATTTATAGTGGACCCTCACCAACAGTGGTAGGTGCACGATTGGCTCTATACTGTTCGGGGTTGTTACTTGAATGGGTGCTCGCTTAGACCCCACTTGCCCATCGAATCATTGAGTGGAGGTAATTTTTCGATCCTTCAGGCAGCTCGGATGGCTTACCGAGCTCCATATTTATAGACGACCCTTACCAACAGTGGTAGGTGCACGATTGGCTCTATAGTGTTCGAGATTATTACTTGGATGGGTGCTCGCTTAGACCCCATTTGCCCATCGAATCATTGAGTGGAGGTAATTGTTCCTAGGTTGGGGCTTCTCTAGTTTACTCATAATCTGATAATCGCTTCCCCTCCTCAGGTCTTAAATCTTCACAGTCCGAATAGAACTACAATGATTGTTGTGTACACTTTTGATTTTGCTTCCTCAAAGAGGAAGCTTTGTTTTCGTGAAAACAAAAAATTGAAATTTTCAACTTTTACTATTTACTCAACTTCCAGAAGGGTCGTAATCGTTTATGAGGACACCTTTGACGTTTTCCCGTTAATTTTACGAAGGGCCGTAACGCATTTGAGAACACTCTGGACTCAGCAGTCTCGCCATAGATGTTCCGACATATAAAAAAAAGTTATAGAGTGTACCGTTACATGTGGATACTTCGTCCACTAAATCACATACGATGAGAGTTACTTTTCCGAGTTTGTCCCGAGGCCACCATCAAGCGCGAACGAAAAGCCATAGAGGAAACAGTATTTTTCCTCTCTCGTTACTCGTTAAGACACATACAGCATACAGCAGTCGCGTACTCCCCACAGCAGCGTTTCCTCGCACACACGCGCTGCACTCTATCGCGTAGCGAATTAAAAAAAAACAAGCACGGTAATGGCAAGAGGTACAAGATTTTATATACGTGCGGCAGAAAATACGCTACGTCGGCGAACAGAGTGCAACGTCGTTGCACTTTCAACCGAAAGCTTGTTCGTCGTATCATAGCCACGGTGGTGCACTTTCGCGGTAGCACGCCCAAGCCACCTTCAACCACCCTCGTCTATCGACGGGCGAGCTACTGATTTTCGACGCCGTTTTCTTGCGAAACGAAAACAAAGAAGTAGACACCGACCACTCTATTTTATGGCAGTTGGAATTAACGCTGTGATTCTCGTACTCATTTGATTGGAATAGTTTTCGTTTTTTTTCACATTTAAAAAAAAAAAAAATTTTAAATTTGTAAATATTCACCATAATCGCAAATCTAAAAAGAGAAAACTCTAACCGTTAACGATTCATTGTTAATGCTAACTTTTAGAATGCTAATTTTTAGAAAAATAAAAAAGGACGTTTTTTCGAGCCTCTGGATGTAGTCCTTTAATAGATCTCAAAAATATTTGTTTTGAAGGAAATGATATTCAAACCGTTAACGATTCATTGTTATTACTACCTCAAATAATCCGTCTCATTTTTCGAAAAATGATTAAAAAATTGGACGTTTTTTTCGGCTCTCTGGATGTAGTCCCTTGACAGATTTTGAAATATTTCAAACACTCTTAGCAAGAAAGTACGTGCTCTTAACTGTAAACTGGTAGGGACCCTATAAGGGGAAGTCTGCGAAACGTTCGCGTATTGCAAGAGCTTGCGGTGTCTCGATATGGTACATGCTTTCGAACCCTCGGGCGTCCGCTGTGGCGTGCACTGTTTCTGGGTCGAGACTGGGAATACCCCCGCCGCCCCGCCGGAGTGATTTACAACTTCCAGAGTTGAAGATATTTCACATTCGAGAAATGACCCCGAAACCGGCGGGGCCGAACTATCGTTTGACCGTCTGGAAACGTAGCGATAGCGATTCTCCAGGTGGCGCCTGCAAAGTTTTCCCGAGAGCCTGCTGGGAGCTATATATGGAATCGTGAGGACGCGGTGAAAAAGTAGCAGTGACAGTACAGCCGGAGCGAGTGCCAGGGCATAGATCTTACGGTTGCATGAATCGAAGTTGCACCAGAACTTCAATGCAGCTACGAACTCGTAACGGAAACACCCAATGTCGCAGGAGCTTCGATAACAATTCTTTCTCATTCTTCTTCAAGGTACAACCCTCTCATCATTTTCGCGCGATTCTGGTACTTTAATGAACGACTTACACCTATAAAAAAGAAAATTCTCTTTTCGATATTCCTTGAAACAAAATAAGAATAAATTAAGGTTTTCATAGAAAGAAATACAAACGAGCCACTCGTGCATTGTTCGTTCGCTACAAACGCCGCAGGGCACTGTCGTTCGCTTTCGAGACAACCTGCCCTCTGAAACTAGTGAAGTCGGATTACGGTAAAACCGTTTAAAATATCGTCGCACCGTTTCGAATAGATTTTACTCATGGTTTACAACAAAGTCACTATCAGCCGGCATTGAACGAAACGGTAAAAATATGCGCTTCGGCGTATTTCCTCAGCGCACTGTCGAGAATATACGCCACCTCTCGGCACACCTAGGAGAGCCGCGTTCAATTGTTTCGCTCCGAGATTGTGAAACACGGGAAACAGTGGCTTAGCGAGAGCTTTGCGCCCGAAGGGGACAGGCTGTTCATGAACCAAAGGTATACAGGAAAACATTGGATAGCGTAGCTGCGCTCTATCCAGTCGCGATATAGAGCTTGGAAAAGGAGAACTGACGGCAGAGACAAAGGGAAGAGGTGATGGCGCTGCAGTACGTGTGTCTGCGCACGTGTATGTACTGTGTACGATACAGTGAATCCGCGTAGTATGGATCAGTAGTATATAGCCGGATATGGGATGGAAGCGCAGGAGAAAAGCCCCCTGATGGAGCTGGACTAAAATCCATTCGGTGCGAAAGGCTATTTGCCCCGGTCTGAGCGCGCTGAAAACGAGGAGGCTAGAAGGGCATCAAGCATGGGTTCCCCGCATCGCTATAGCGACGAGAGGCATCCAAGGAATAGCGAGGATGTTTGTGCTCCAATGGGAGCATCGGGAGTTGCGTATACCGCGGCTATAGTAAGACACACCAAGTGAGGAGAGTGTACAGTTTCCGTCCCTCTAACCAGAATCGATCCTCCGAGACGAGAGCGAAAGAGCTTCTTCCTTGCCGTTTGCACTGGAACGACAGGCAGAGAGAGGATATTGCCGGTTCTGGACATAGAGACGTTTTCGCTCCTTAATACGCTTCCGGAGCTGAACACTGAGCCAGGGTGGGGTCGGCCTCGGGATACTGAATGTTTCAAGAGGAACATGTGCGTTGCGCACTGGACCGAACTACTTGCTAAGGGATGATGACGCATCGAGAAGATCGAGAGTATCAAGCATGGCCGTGTAAAAATTCGCTGGACTTAAGATACTTGTATATTTTAGTGGGAAATTTCGTTCAATCGAATGACCGAATACGACCTGTGATTTGCGAGACTGCTAATCCATAAAAACGTTTATTAGTGGTCTAGAAATATTCAGGAATTTGTGTTGTGTGAAAGGATTGTAACGTCCTGAGTAAATGTAATAATTCCTAAGTCGGCCTTATGGATGTTGGGAATGGGGACATTTACCTTAGATCGTGATCGTATGATGCCACTTAGCCACGACTGTGGAAAGTACGAAATTATAGTTAAACATGGTAGTGTTCATTTTTCACGTGAGTTTCGGTAAGCTCGACTACTCCGCGCACTGCAATGAAAAACTGCCTGGCGGCACTTGTTGGTCCCTGTAATTACGTTTAATCGACCGACGTTCCCGACGAGATACGCTTAAGTAGGTAGCCGTAAAAGCTTTCCCCCGTTTCCACCACAGCGACGCTTTCCGTTCTACGTGAATGAGAAAATTATATCTCATCTCGCCGAAGAGAGATGCGGCCGGAGGAAGAACTAATTAAAAAGTCCCATTATCGCGATTACCGGTTCGATTCGTTGGCTACCCGATGGTTTTGTATCGACGGTACGATCGGAGTCCAATCTCCGCCTCTCTTCTCCATCGGCTGAATATTTATTCGGAAATTATAATCGCGTCACGAACGTTCTCACTTGGACCCTCTTTCGTACCTTTCTGCCTTCTCGCAAGATGGAACTTTTCATTTTCCTTCAATTATCCCGTTCTCCCCTAGCAACAAATCTCGGTTTAAACACGAAAAAAAGTATGGATAAACGAAACCAAATAGCTTTGCGATTGTTCGCCATGCTATAATCCATCTTACTCAAACGTAACGTGTTGGTCCAACAAGTTGTGTACATTTATCACCGCGAAACTCTGTCGATCCTATTAGATCCGTGGCTTGCATCCAGTTCGGTGATCTTCGTCCACTTCGAACACTTCCTTTCATACTTCAATGATCGTTGTATCTATGCACATCGTATTCATTCGCGTCTCGAACTTTGCTCTTCGATCTCCTCGTCCGATCTCGCTCCGGAGCTTCGAGGAACTTTAATACTTTGATCGGTGGGATTAGCAGAGCTTTCCTTACAGATTGGATGGGATGATACGAGGTTTTGTCATTTTTGTTCCTGTGAGAACGAAGACTTCAATATCCTGACCGGAAGTGACGTGCTTTCGGTACATCGTCACTTCCGGTCGAAGAATTTGATTTTCTCAAATTTGATAAATACCAATTTTCGGTTTCTGAATTCAATCAACAACCTGCTACTATTTAATATTTCTCTCGTAAAAATTAAATTCTGAAGAATCGACGATTTGTCCGTTCGGCAAAGTAGAAACATTTCTTCAATTGACGAGAAAGAATTGTGGACGTCTATGAAAAAGAAACGTTTATAAAGTGGACAAACCATTTTTTTACCGTGGGTCATGAAACTGATTCGATAGATCTTTCTTTTGTCGTTATTAACGAAACTTGAACCGTCATAAAAAAAGCGTCCATCGCGCCGAGAGTATGAAATTGAGTAACTTATTAAAACTCGAATTTCATATCGCGACGCTGTGGAGGTAAAAGGCTCGACGACTGTTCGAGAATTAATTCGTACGTTCCTCATACTCACGTCCATTCTCCGGTCCATCGGAAGCGAAGTGCGCATTCATGTGTGTAACGTAGAAATTCATGAGGTAATTGTCGGGTGGCTCTATATTCCTCGCGATGAGTCTGGCGAATACCAGAATAAAGGGATTCTGGGATACGTGTAGCGGTCCGGCAGTGGTGTAGGGTTTCGGAGATTCTGTATCTGGAATAGAATAAAGGTTTGCCTCGGAGCTCTCGAAGCCGACGTGCTAAATTGCAAGGCGAACATTCGCTTAACCACATTTGAGAAATTGGCTAGTCGCGTAAGCGCGAAACCGGAAGTGAGTGCGGTTTCGTGTTGAGAATTTCATTGTCCGGCATCTACGGAGCATCATTATTTCGACGGTATATTCAGCGAGGCAAAGGAACGAGCTTCCAAATTTATCCGACCCAAAATTGAGCACGTTAAGCAGAGTGAAAGGAACTTCTTGATAAAGCAATGAAAATATTTCCGGAACAAATTTAAGGATCGAAAAATTGAAAGGAGGGACTGAAACACTTGGGAAGAATGAAAATTGTTCGGCTTTAATTGATGATAACAAATTTAACTAAAAACTAGCAACATACCAACAAGAACACAATTCTACAAACGATGCATTCAATTAGCTGGCAAACATTCAACCGTTATGATTACGACCCGCACAAGACATTTTCCGTAGACACAAATTACATTAGATGAACACCTCAACTGAATGACGAACCAATAAGTTACATATCGTAAATACCATTGAATCCAAAAAATACAGTTTCATCCCAGAACAAATACAAGCAGGCAAATATATATATATAATATAACTGAATGTAAAAATAAAAATCCTTATTTATTTTTCTTCATGCTTCATCCAGTAAAGGAAACTTTGACTCCTCGTTCCATCCTTCTGTACAGTTTCGCACTTCGTTTCGCTCGGCGAAGCTTAATTGCGCATACATTAAGTAAATTCCATTGTGTTACGAGACACGCCGGGAGAGGCTGTCTTGGTTTTAATTTCTCTCATTCCTCTCGACGCATGAAATTGCATCTGTTCTCGCTCCGTGATACTCGAGGTATTAACGACGACGAGGGTTGCCTCAGATTTTTTTTTTTCTCATAAACGAGGCCTTTTATGTTTTCAAGAACTTCGCGTGTCTCATGGAAGAAAGCGGACGTCTGAAGCATAGCGAGTGGGACTAAAATGGGGATGGTTAGCTAAGCCAAGATTAGCCGTGACGTGCATCGCGGGATCATCCACCTGTACAGGCACTCTCGTGGTCTCGTCTCGTTGTATCGCCCGTTACGCTCCCCGCCGACGGGGAGGATTTATTTGTATCCCTCTTCGAGGCCCCGGGGGTTTTTGGAACGAGGAAGCACAAGCTCCCGAGCATTATACCCTTAGCCGTAACTTGGGAATATTCCTCCCCCGGTCGGGACCCTCCCTATCCATTTCTCTTTCGTTAACATCGGTATACCCCGCAGCGTGTTAAAGCTGTAGGAGGGTGCTTTCCGAGCGAAGGGTGTCTCTCGCAAGGACCAAAATAACATCACCCCACCAGCCAATCGTCCCCGCCACTCGAATTTCATCGACAAATTAATGAGGCGGCAGCCAATGCTCAACCTCCCTCATGAGCTTTCCGATGAAATTCTCGACGAAACTACGATTTTCCCCCCTCGAGGCGATAGACGAAAACACCCCTTCTGCTGAATGCCGGAGCACGGAGGGAACTTTGCTCTTCGGACACTCGTTCAGTGTGACGGATCGGGGATTTTCCTCAACAAAAGTGTTTGGTCACCGCAGCAGACGAGATGACGACTCACTGTAGAGCATCTTTTAGTAGCAGTGTAGTAATACGTGTATTTATTGACATTTAGTTATAAATATCGGCGATACATAACAGCTTTTATATACATTTTGTAGCTCATACAATGTAACAACATAACAAATATGCCAATGAGCCATCGACCGGAGTTCTTCAGCTTCGGTTTCTCTTTGACTTAGTATGAGATAGTTGAGTATGAGTTACATGGTAGTTGTGTGGAGAATTATACAGCGGGTTTACTGGATTGCGTATACGCGTGAGTCTTCGAAGTGCGCCAGTTTCTGGCGTTTGAGTTTTTTTTCAGCGTTGATTCTTTGCAGTTTATAACAAAAATTGGGTGCCCGCGTTCTGTTATTGGCCCACATCTACATTTGTAGATTTGTGCAACTTGTTGTAGTCGAAGACTTTAGTTTTTGTACGTGTAGTACGTATTGTAGTGTAGAGCATCTTTTATTCATTAATGAAATCAGAAATTGGTACTATGGAAATTCATAGAAACATCTTCATGTTTGCTACTAAAACAAGAAGTTAAATCGGCGTCGGAATGCCGGTTGGGACTTTTTTTTAATTCATTGTAAACTGTAACTTTGTGACGTTCCAGGACTTTTCTTTGGAAAGTTTGGATTCCGATTGGTATTCACGGGGAGATAGTAAGTCTTCGTTGCCCAATGTTCATATTACATCCGAACGGGTCGCGAATGGGTTAGCAGTTATAGGAAGAACGTGACGTAGTTTTCATCGCTGGGAGTTGAAGGAGGTGTTCCCGAGGGTTCGCCCGCTGTTACAGAAGTAGATACTGGAAATTTTGAAATTAACGCTCGAAGCGTTTGCTTCATCCTCGTTGTTCCCCCGTTCAGGATTTCCCTTCTGGCTCGGTTGCTCACATCAAATCCCAATAGGAAATTTCGCATCGAGTTTACTCGCAACTTCCATCGTTAAACAACCATTAAACGAGGACAGGTGGAAGCTTCCGGAAAGCTGCAGTGGGGAACCGAGCGAAGGCTCCGAGCTCGCTGGCTGACCCGGATTATTACAACGCAACCGAACAACTTTACCGGTCGCTCATTACATCTCTCTCGTTCTCCATCCTTGAACAACTCGGAAGTTGTTCTTCGCGTCCGAGCTAAATTCAACGACGACTGAAACAAATAACCCATATCCCTTTTGGGTTCGCTGCTCGCTACGGTTAAACGCGCGTCCGGCCGAATTGGATTATACAAACTCCACCGGTGCAGAGAAATCTACTTTGCTCCTTCGGTCGACGCAAACTCATATGTTGTTGGCGAATCAGTGAACCAATTAATCAAACTCCACATTCACCAGCAGCAATTATTAATTTCATTTTATTACATTTGATTTGAACGTATTGTCGCCTGTCCCAGCTGTCGTAATATACTCCCCCATTCGAGTAACAATTTCAATGAAAACTAAATGAACATTCATTTTCAATAGATTAAATAATGTCGTTAATAATAATCGAAATAATAATGTGATACTTTTTGCCGATTTTGTGCACCCTCGCGAATGGTCGTCCCATAATCATAATTAGAGGACAAAACTTCGAGCGCACGAAAGATATGGCGGTCGACGGAATAATTTACGCTCGGGAATTTCAGTTAATAAATTGGCTTAAGAATTTGTTATCATTTGAGTACCTCGACGAGAACAATCTTTCACAAAATTTACGCGTCGTTCTTTGGTACTTTTTGTTTTCTTGGTTTCGAATAGGGAGCGATAATTTATTTCCATAGAAGTCCCGGTGGACGTTTCGATCGAGACCGTATCCCTTCATCGTCGTAAAATTATTAGATCAATGGCTGTTGTTCTTGTTCATGCGTACGTCTGACATTTTCACAATTTATATCCAGCAATGTGCCGGGCTCGCGGGTCAAATCGATAGGGCGGCCGCTCGGTGTGATGCGGCTTGTTTGCCGTCGAGGAAAAATGTATATCCCTTCAACTTTTCATCTGGCTTTACTCCCGGTCATCGCTCTTCCACGTCCGGGACTTTTATTTATTTATTTTTCTCCCAAGTATATGCTGCGGCGCGATTGCGCCAGCTTGTAAAATTTCTGGGGCGCGAGAAATCCACCCTTATCCGATTTCCGCAGGGACGGAAGGATTATCTCGGGCGTGCGGTGCGGCAACGGTTACGAAGTCGGATGTCGTAAGGTTCACTCGAACAGACGTCTCGTGAAGCCCCTGAGCCGCTGTCGATTGTTCTCGCGCGATCGACCAAGGCTCGAAGCCCTCAAGGGCCGATTTCGTGGCTGGGCTACGTCGTCGCTCGTGGCGACACCCTTCGACCCATGGGACACGGACCGTCAGAGGGGAAGGGAATGGGAAGCTGTTTCGATGGGAAGACGTGACGCCTGGAACTATTCGACAATTTGATCCTCGCCATGGTCTGGCACTCCATCGATTCCCCCGGGTGAACCGCTCGCCGATTTCTTGACCGCTCGCTCCCAATAATGTCTCAAGACCGATAAACGGCGCAGGGGAAAAGTGGAGGAACTCGTGCGGCTCACGTGGGAAATACTTCGTATGTTTGTCTGAAGAACAAACTTCAATGACACAGGCGGTCAACCCGACGTCCTCTTCATTACGTTGTCTCGCCGGTAATAAATATTTTTTAGTTCAATTGTAGGTGAAATTGAACTGATGCAAGTAGCATGTCTGGTTATATGTCGTATCGATATTGTAAATATTGTAGAGTGGATGTGGTTCAGAAACCAATCTAAATCTACGGATCGTTAAAAAAGTAAGATTTTTGTAAATTGGGCCATGTGTTTCAGGGTTATAGTATTAATAAAATCAGCATGGTAACTCGATAGACAATTTACGTATATCCTGCAGTATTACTTTGACCACAAGAAGCCCTTCAAAAAATCGATTTAATGAAAAAGGATGTTTATTCGTACCGAATACAGCATTCTGTAAAGTGGTAAAATTTACCTTAGCAAAACATTGTTGCAAAACGAACGATAACTCGTCCATCTTACGACGGACAGCGCGATATATTGACCGAGTTTCCGAAAGAAACTCCTGTCGTCGCGTCAACTTTTTTCGTGTTGAATCAAAGACGAATCGATGGCAAAGGATTCCCCGGTGGATCCTTTCCGGCGCGGTCCAAGTTTTATCTGAAACTTCGGGTGCGGTTAATGCTCGGGCGTATGAGTTACGCCAATCGAGGGTCGGAAAGGCCGTGTCGGAGGGTAGAATGCCAAATGAGACGTATAATTCTTTCGAAATATTGAATCCCCTTCGTACAACTATCCAGAATTGTAGGCACATCATTTGGACGAATGAAATAAGGTTGTGAAGATATCCCTTTCCGGTAGGTCATCGATTCACACGGTGTCTCTTGGGATTACGATGCTGAAGCGATCTCTCGCAAGTCAGAGGGTATAAGCTCGTGGCCGTTACTGACATTTACGACAAACGAGAAACTTGGCCCGGCGATTTGTGCCATCATTCACCGGTCGCGGACGAATGCGGAGGGTTATCGAAAGAGTCATAACAGAGGATGCTGGGCTATCGACGAATAAAGGGAAGACGATCGTCAATCGTTTGGGCGTCGAATTTACGATGTGGCACAATATGCATTTTACGGGTACGCCTTCGTACCGAAGAGAAACGCAACTAAATCAGGATCAAAATGCGAATTCGGTAGAAGAAGATTTCCAAGGAGCGACTGTCGTTTGACCGGTCGGAACACTTGAACGATGGAAACGTGCGCGATCTCGTAGAATAGTTACATTATTACGTTTCGGCCACAGAGCGCTGGTCCACTTCAGAAAATGTCCTTATTTCACGTTTCTTTCCAAGATAGAGGGAACTTCGAATTATTATTCTGGGCTTTTAGGCAGACCAGATTTCATTTATAATTATTTTTTGGTGGTGTATTTTCGATGACGCTTTACGTGATCTTAGGTCGAGCCTGGGACATCATTTGTTGAGTCGAATAAACACTGATATGACAATTTAAGCAGATGTCTACAAAACGATCGGGATTAGACTACATTTCGTTCCACTTCTCAACGTACCGTATTTTTAACTAAAAAAATGTTTTGGACCTTTTTGGTGACAAGAAATATTTTTTAGTGATATAAGTTATTTGTTTAACAAATTTCATATTTGTTAAATTTGCCAAGCTTCTTTTTACGGTCTGCACGTGAACATGGGCCAAAAGAATATCCAACTGTTTTGCCGTTTGAAGCCACAGATGGGAACTACCGTGAATCATGGGTCTTCGAGTAAAACGTATTGAATAGAAAATGCATTAAAATCTCATTATAAATTGCTCTCACGTCAAACATATTACTCAGTTATATAAATTATTAGAATATTATTTCACTCGATGAAATCTTGTACCCCAAGTTCCTTCTCTCTTTCAACCGTTCCCGAGATCGAACTTTTGGCTTGGGTAAGCTAAAAGTTCCCAACCCGAATTGAACTATTGAACTTGCACAGTGAATCATAGACGGTGGACCAGCCCCGGAAGAAGTTACTGCAGAAAAGGAGAAATCGAAGGCTTCCCAGATAAGGATCGCCATCGCGAGAAGCGTAGCTGAGAGAATCGCGCGCGCGTTACGGGTTGAATTTTCAGAAGGGTCGGATCGGCACCCGGGACTCCCTTTGGAATCTGGATAACGTCAAAGGATCGTATTGAACTGAAGAGAATTTTTTTTTTTGTTTTTTGAAAAGAAAATAGGCGTCGAGGGACTTGCGGTCTCTCCACTGCTTTCCTATAGTTTCTTCGCGCTCATGGAAGAGAGAAAGAGGGAAGGTAAAGTGTACGCTTAACATCCGTGAAATATCGCTCGTGGCAGCCCGGCTCTCAACAACGAATATATCATTCGGAAATACTTACCGTTTCGACCAACGGCGTCGTCTCGGAGAAAGCCTGAAACCGCTCTCGCACACACCTCGTCTCGATCGTAATTCTTCGGACATTCTGTATACTGCGCATTATCCGAACAGCATACACGCGCACACATACAAACTCACATGCCATTGGAATTCGAGGGTGTGAAAGGGTCGTTCCGGAGGGTTACTCGGACGTGCGGACGAGGCATGCCTCTCCATAACCGCCTTTACTATTCTCGATGGTATGAACATCGTTCCATTGTTCCATCCATGCTTGACCGCACGAGATGCAAATAGTACTGAGCAAATCGGATATGCTTTGCGGTTCGAATGGGAATCCAATCATCTCTGTGAGAGGTTGAAAGGATGATCCTGTGGTTGGTCAAATCTTCGATGTTCGCGCGATGTTTACTGCGATATTAATTTCGGATGGTTTTATTGAAGACGATAGACTTTTCAATAGTTTTTTCATAATTCTATCAAGAAACAAATATGTCGTTCTTGAAATATACAAAAAAACGTCACTGTGTTTCCGCAAAATTGGTATAACCGAAAAAAAAAAAAATTTCCGTCCCAAGATCATATTCGCCGTATTTTCTCCCGCTGAACGTTCCACTTATTTTATATCAACTTCATATTCGATACGAAAATACGCTCTATCGCACCCGTTGGGTACCTCGGGTAATGCATAGATCGGTCGGATAATCGAGGTTCTACTGCAAACAAGTTCAGCGGATTATTTAGTGTATTGCAAACTATTTCTGTATTGTCGGAAAAGATCCTTATCACGGATAATATTGTAAACCTAGTAAACGGATGGGAGCTCATTCGCCTTAACAAACTTTAATTAACGCAACTGGATTTATATAAAGGTGAGGATTTTTCTCGCTTGTTAACTTACTATTTCACTGGTTCGGTTTTGGAATAGTTGAAACTTTTCGATGCAATATAAAAAAATATTATTTATTGATTGCACGCGTGTAACACGTTAATTTACGCTGTTCATTTACTGTATAAGTTAACCGTAACGTATTGCCGTGCGTGAAGTTCGTGAATCCGCGTCTTCAGACCGATCAGTGACAACCGCAACTTCGCGCCGATATGTTCTCCCATTTATCCAGTTTAACAGTGTTATCATCGACATAGTAGAGAATGTCTATAGTCGATAGTTTCGTCGGCACGCAACAGGGTCCTGGCATTTTCTCCGGATACAACAGATTCGTGATGGCCTGAACGACCGAGTGATTCGTCGCGTTCATGCGGCTATGCAGAAGAAAGTCACACCTGCCGCTGCAGTAGTTTATGTTGAATCCCTCGGGAGCAATGACCCAGTCCTCCCACAGAAGATCCTTGAAGCTGACGTAAAGATTTTTAATCTTGCACAACCTAAGGGACTTCTGATTGGATATGTGGCGTTTCTTGTTTCGTTTATTGTAGTTCTTGGAGCTCCGGTGCCTCGACTGAATGAATTCAACCTTGTCGGATTTGTTCAACCTGAAGAAACCGGCCACAAAGGGCTGACACTCGGCATCGCTATCGACCCCGGCGATGCCGATGTCTTCGGGTCTCATCTGGTCAGACGGACGATCGATAGAACGAACCGACAAATAGAGACCCTTGTTGTCATCAGAATGTTTCATCAAGTGGAGCAGTGATTCCGTTACATTAAGAGAAATCCATCCTTTGTGTCCGGCTGTCGTATTGGCAGAGGCGACAAATTGCATCTCTGTTTCACCATTTTTTGTGCGCACTTCTCGATGCGCCATGACGGTGAAGGCTTCGCGATTCTCTTGATTTGCCGCATTTGGATCCCTGTAGAGTCTCAGATCGGCCGAGATCATTTGATTCTCGGGCGGGACAGTGTCAAAGTTGAACCACATTCTGTCCGGCTTATCTCCCGCTACCTGACGACTCTGCTGAGCCGTAAACGTGACGATAACGTCGCTCTGGTCTATCATTATCAAGTCACTTTCGGTAAAGTTGAATTCCGAAGGTTCTACGCTTTCGTTCGGTTTCTTCTCGCTCTTCTTGTTCGCCTTGTTCTTATACACGGCGAGCAAGAACTTTGTTGCCGATCGTTTGATCAAAGCGGCTTTGTCTTTCGTGCTTTTAGACTTGTCCGGAAGTCCCAGAATTTTCAATAGCTCATTCTCCACCACGAGCTTTTCGTAAGTCGTTAATCTATCGATGGCCGTCCGATTGTCTCCGTTTTCCATGTAGACATCACTGTGGAGTTGGCTCGTGCTTTTGAGACTGAACGCATCTTTGACCGTCAATGATAGAAGTACCAAGCAAATTTTCACAATTATCCGCTGATATGACATGGTAACGCACTCGTGTGGACGATCATTCGGCATTTCTGAAACAGAAAGATCAAATGAAGTTACTCTTGAGGAATCGAGTCAACTGTATTTAAATGGAATGGCACAGTCTGAGTTTGGGTAGGAACCAAAGTAAATCGATTGGTTGTCGGATTACAGCGTAGCTATCGATGATTTGTTAGTGACACTGTGTAGTGATGTTCGCTGGTGCGTGGATCGTTCGCCACTAGCAGCTTTACGCAGTTACGAGTTGTCGTCTGCTCGGAGCTGGTCGACGGAAAACGCACAATGAAGTGGTAACTGCGCATTTTTTATCGACCAAAGAAGTTGGTTTCCATCTAATGAATTTCGCGGATACTACTCGGTTGCAAGGCGCGCGATCAGGGGGACTCACGTGACCAAAGCCTGACTTCTAGTTGGCTGAGGTATCCTTGGCTAGTTGTCTCTTCTACCTAGTTGTCTTACCGTTCTTTTTAAAGCATATGCACATGCTTCTTCTGGTACTTGGCACAGTTGCGTAAAGTAAGGTGTAAGAAAAATATATTTTTCTTTGTGCACACGATTCCGACCTGTAGGGGTCGACTTATTACATTTAAGTGGGTCGATTAAATTACCATTTTTGAGGTGCGTATTGCCAATACATTTGCATTGTTTTTCACGATGCTTTTTAAATAAGCAGAACAATGCCAAATTTCATCATCCATGAACTTTGTTTTGGAACTTAGTTGGAATTGATGGCAAAACTTAATTTACACTGAAAATTAAATTTTATAGCCATCATCGTTAAAACAAATTGTACTCACTTGGCTTCGGTGATCGGCACGAGACGGTCAAATTTTTTTTTTTGGTATTACGAAATTAATTTTCCTCTCACGCAAAAACCCTCCTATATATACAGAAACAGTTGTAGAGGCAGTTGTAGATACATATGTACGAGCAAATAATTTCATTGCCATTCGTGTTTGCGAGCGATAGCGTGATTTTATTTACATATCAGTATTAACCGCTGATACCAGAGACAGACCATACTTTTTTATTATACACGTGTCGACTGACACAATACATAGCGTTGTCACATAATATAACTTTCCATTAGTCATTAGCTAATGGCAGATGTTTCTACGTCTTTCGTGTTGAAATATATTAATTTTTAAGGTACGTGCTTGACATCAAACACCAAAATAGTTTTTGACTCTACAGTGCTTCTCTCGATCAAACAAGTCATCGAAATTTCAGACTTAAGTGCGCATTTCGGATCGAGCTAAAGATCGATGCTGGAATTCAACTAACGATTCGACCGAACATCAAACGAATTAAAAAATTAAATAACAAAATATAATAAAAATTAAATTTGTAAAATTTAATTTTAAAAAAGATCTAGCATGTGTTTCATATGTATAAGCAAATAGTTTTATTGACATTTTCTTTTGTGAGAGCTATTGTTATTTTAGTTACCAGTTTTAACCGCTGATACCTGAGGCAGCTCATACTTCGTATTGATACACGTGTCGATGTGTAAATATCACGTTTTCACATGATATTTATTTTCTTCAGTCGATATCTGCTGATTGTAGATCTACTTTCTATTAGTTTATATTTTTCATTACTACTGACTGGATGTACGTTAAGCTGGGAAGTCTTTCGTAATGCCAAATGCTTCTCGTGCGTCCATAAAATTTAACAATGCATCTGTGTCCATCGTTTGTTTCCTCGCAATCGCCTCTGCGGCATTGTACCTCGATCGAACGGGACTAGACAAACGAATAAAAATTGGAAGCGAAAGGGTTAAGTTAATATGTTAAGTCGCGACGCGAAACTAACTGTACTTCTTTTGTGGTGGCGGAAAGACTAGCCTTTGAGGGTAGCGCCAGCAAAGCTAGTCAAAGTCGCAATCGTGATGATGACAAATATAAAAAATGTCGACACGTTAAAATTCATTCAATACAAGTTCACAAGTTTCTAACGTTAGGAATGGAGTGTAGAAATTATTTTTGGGTCTTTAAAATAGCCTTCAATTATGCAATAGTTTTAATACAAACATTTCTATGTCATCATCCTAGGTTATTTGATATGCTTGCGGTGCTGGTTGTATAAAAAGTTATTGTACAAAAAACGTGGCTCAGTAACTTCAGGGCGGTACATAAATTTATTTATTATCTGTAATTTTCAGCAACCCGTTTTAAACACAATTTTGCGGAAGTCACGAATACTGAAACTCAAGTAAAAATTTCCTTACCATCATGTAACTCATGCTTTGACGAACAATTTTCGCCACTCTCAGGATCTGATGTATAATGTAAGAGATGCCAAATTGAACTTTGTTGCCGAGAAAATTTTTTCATGGATGCTCCTCCCCATCGTGTAATGTAAAGAAACGATTTTACGGTGCACTTGCTACCGGAAGGACGCCAATTCATTTTTCATCTCAGCCGCGTCCCGGGTCGCGAATCGTTTTCCGGGGAGACGCTGGCGTGCGGGCGGCACAGCGATGCGTATATATAGTAGATGGAGTTTGGTATCGCGGATAAGAGATGGAGAGACGCCAGAGGCATGAAGAAAATTCGGAGCTCACGTAATTGGCCTTAGTGCGAGAAACGGAGACGCCTCTGTTCTTCGGTGAGAATCAGACGGCTCCTTTCGATACTTTGACGCGTTTTTCTACGACCCTCTATTCTTGTTCATTTCTTATTTGATTCTCTATTTTTTTTTTCTTTACTCGTAATATCTTTGAGGCAAAACGCTTCCGTACTTCGATCTTTCCATTTATTTTTCTATTCGCAAACTATATATTATAAAAAATTCTTGTACCGTTAGAAGAAAAAAAAAATTATTTTTGGAAATGAGAAATCTATAAAAATATATAATTTTATGATACAGTGACTTCATCTAGGGAAACGTCACTTCCGGTTGAAAAGGAAAACTTTCAAACTGGCAGAGACGTTTCCCGTAAATGACGCCAGTTCCAGTTTGAAAATCTCATTTTTCGACCAGATACCATCTAGGGGAAAAGGTACTTTCGGTTAAAAATGAAATTCATCGATCGACAACTCATCCGATTTCTCATCTAAATTTCGTCCTTTTTTTTGTTTGTTCATCAAGAACCTTTTGTACACCGCTATATTATCTTCCAACCGCGACGTAATGTCTCAGCTCGCCGGAGATTTTCCTCGCGGCGTTAACGACGCTATTGTCACGCAGGAGCCGAAACACCGAAATCACTCTTAATCACCATCTTCGTATATATCTGTCTCCAAGCCCGCGGCTTTCGCAACTTTGCGTTGCACATCACCCTCTCTCGAGTAAATCACACGGATGCGACTTGACAGTTTCGAATCGCGTAAGAATATGTCAGATACGGCGAGCGACAGGGAAGAGGGACCTACCTGGGGTAAAGCTAAACGAATTGCGAGAGCTGACGAGCCGCGAAGCAGGTGAAACAATGGGAGACTTTAACAGGAACGGCAGGGGAAGCAAAGGAGATTCTATACTGTCGTGCAATATACCAGATACGGGACACCGTACCGTCGTGCTACATAGTACAAGCTACAAGAGGTATTCCGCCCTCGTCGAGATGATGAGAGGGTGCGTTGATGTGAGAACACTCCGCTTGCCTGTCATCCCTCGGGGCACTAATTCTATACATATCTACATACATATCTATATACATACATAACCCATCATTTCTCTTCGCAGCACCTAACAGCTTCCACCACCGTGAGGTACTCCTCTTTCACCCTTGTGAAACTCCCAACGTGCCCTTCTTCGTTGCGAACCTTCCCGTTCGCAAATTCGATAATAATTCGCTTTGAATACCGTTATTAAAATTAGCAGCCTCTTGTACCAACTTGCACACCGGCACAGAAACCTCACGCCCACGGGCGGCCCGTCTGTACCCCGTCGCGTGCAACCCTCGTTCGATGCTCAAGATCCTTCGGATTTAATTCTAATTATTCTGTATCGAATTCACCAGGAATGGCCGAGCATTGGACGAAAATTTTGCATGAAATTACTTTCGGCTTGAAACTTTATCGCGATTTATGTATATCGCTTTATTTATTTTTGTTATATTTTTTTGTATTGCATCTACGCTGTACGAAAAAAAAGAAAGTGCTGATGAAATTTAATGTACGCTACTGGAAGTTTTTATGCATAAACTGGTGTATTGAATTTCGTGCACAATTGTGATGAAAAATTAATTTAGAATATATTAAAAACTATAGCAATACTTTACTTTTAATAATTTACATTAATTTGACTATAAAAGAAATTTAGATTCAATAATTTAGTTTAATTTCATCGTAACAGTTCTTTCATTTTTCATCACAATTGTACGTTAAATTTAGTGTACCAGTTTTTACATAAAAACTTTCCGTCCGGTGCGTTAAATTTACAATTTTTTTTTGCAGCAGTGCAGTCAGTCAAAATTGGAGACAATGCGCGGAGTTGCATAACAAAAGTTTGTCCCGAAAGGCATCCGAACTTGCCCGACACCCAGTACATTGCTACAATCGTACTTTTGCATGAAGTTTCAACAAAAAATCTACATTTGTCTCGTTTTACGCAACCGTACGCCTCGTTAACATCGTACATTTAATCTTGAAAAAACAGAACACGCTAGGAACAACAAAAAGAGATAATAATTTACAGTACAACAGCGTGTACGCGTTAATCTGTATAACAGTAAAACGACGAACTGTGTACTCGTCCGGTATACCCAGGCCGGACGTGTGCGGGACTGCTATCGCGTTATCTCCATAACTTTCATCCCCGAATTACGGGAATGACGGAGCCGCGAATTCCTGGAACGTCATTGACGGTGGGAGATGAAAAAATATGTGGATGCGAGCGACTTGTATGCTCTGTAAAAATAAATTGCAAATTTAATGTACGGGAACCTGAAATCTGCTCACATTACTTATATGAATTGAAGATTAATGTACTTTTTTGCAAAATTAAAATCCTGGATATCAAAATTACAAATGTTGCCTGAAATTTGCAAAAATTTGCATTCAGAATACAAATTTTACTGTAAAATTGCAACGTACATGCGTTTGAAATTTCAGAAATAGTTTATGTAAATAAAGTTTGCAATACCGTTCGTTAGTTTTAAAACAAATTTTTTTTCACAGTTCACGGACGTACGGACTTTCAACGCCCAGTGTGCACAGTAATAATTTCGGGAAAATCGGAATACGAAGTTTCGTAAAAATGATTTTATTAAATGAGTGACAAACTCGTTTGTTCAGGTTTGAATATACAAATCTGTCCTTTTATTTTACGTGCCATTATCAAGTGTAGATTGCGATCGGGAAATTACCAAATAAAAAATCGTGGACGTATGTGGACAAAGTTGTAAAAAGTAAAAACTTTTTTTCCCTCTGTACACTGGAAATAGTACAGCAGTGTCGGAGTGCAATAACCCGATGGTCGAGCGATCCGCACAAATTTCATGTTAAAGTGCGTGTTTAATTCATTACTTGCGCTGCATACACATCTACATAGAAAATATATTTTCTGTATCGGTGTATCTGCAACTGCATTGTGCAATAGGAGAAACTATATGACGATGCAATAATACGGAGAGCAATTTACCGCAATGTTCGTCTCGGTATACAGTCTCTCCTTTCGCATTCGCACGCTATTCGGTTTGTTTTCACGATCTAGAATTTTCAGCAACGCTGGCACTTTTTCCGCCTCTCCCGAAAGCATGTTCACAGTGGAGGCCTTCGTAATCTGGTGTTTCCCCTCGTCCTCACGCCGTTCGAATTTATTCGCTGCCCCCACAGTTTTATTATTAATTTTGGTACCGAATCAAGCGAGGGTGACCGAGTGCCGGCCACCTAAACGAGAACCTTGATGTCTCACCTGTGAAGCGTTCAGATAAAAACGACCATGAATTCGTGCAATTTTTCAATTGTCTGCTGGAAAATGCTAGCGTTTTATTCGGTAAAATTATTGGCGATGAAGTATTGTTAACGATTGAAAATCAAATCCGATTATCCATCGCACTTTGATAATAGACACTCATTTTTTTTAACATTTAACGATAACAACATATCTACTACGTTTCAAATGTGACTAATTCAACCAAAGACTACTCCAGAAATCATCAATTAATTAGAAACATAGATGTTGAGCAAAATAGCCTGAATTTGTGCTATTTGATTTTTTATTTGCCCAGTGGTTATTCCTCAGCTGGGTATCGATTTCCAAGCGGTACCCATCAACAAATGTGACATTGTACGATAGGTCGCGCGAGTGTTCCAATAAGACGGCTTCGGTGGATGACATAGTACTCTTCGGAATTCCCGTTGTAAGGGTTTCGAACTAAAATTGATCGAAACAATGCATGGACCGAATAATCCGTGAAGATTCGGCGACGAGTCATTGACCGTAAAATTCCCTTTTTTCGCTATTGGTTGAAAATCCCCTTTGTCCTATTGCCACCGTAGATCGAAGGATTTGTCTTTCAGAGTGGGGCTTCACCTTTAAAGTCACCCTAGTCGGAATTCACAGGCCTCTCCACTAGATAATCGCAATTCAACCTGAAATTCGCATTCTAATGTCTTCCTCTGGACTTGGTCCTAAAAATTTATCTTTGAGTGTCCGTTCGATCGGGGCCCGAGCCCAAATCAACGTGAGGAAGACTTTACTGTACGCACGCAACCACCGAATAGTTCGTAGTCACGTAGGTAAGATATACGTGAGCCAGCTTGCACCCACCGTTTGCCTCGCAGTCTTTCGGATCGACTCTAACCCATCACCCTGCAACGCCCGTTCCGTACCTGCTACGAGCTTAAATCTCGAACGATATACCACTGTACCGCAAGTACCGGGGGGCTGTTAGTTATAGTATATGAATGCCTGTGCGAAGCTATTCGCCGGTCAGCATTAATGGAGCCTCCGCGGGAACGGGAGGAGGTAGCCAGAACTCGAGGGTCGTATACCCTCGTACAATAGAGAGATGCCTCGTGCACCACGCGATCCTCTCGTCGTGCTCAGCGAGATATATCGAATATATTTGACCCGCTGCTATCGACGCCTCATAACTGATCGGTCTCGGAGCTTTTTGGCAGTTGCTCCGGGTTTCCTGTTCGCGCCGAACGCCATCCCTAGCCCGCGCGCTTTTGTTCCCGGGCGCGAACCCGAATCGGGTGTCATTAAAATAATTGGCTGCACTCTATTTTACCCGGATACGCTTTTCGCGCGCTCTCGTCTATATATACTCCGATTTCGATCCGGCCTATTGCGACAATAGCGCGGGTAGCTCCCTCGCAATCGAGCATGCTGCTCCAGAACACGGTGTCGGAGTAGAATGAGGCGTAGATTTCCCATGGCGAAGTCGCAAGCTTCGATATTTTCTGTTTTTTTTTCATTCATTTTTTATTATTTTTTATCGCTGTATTCTGACGGACAACCTGGCGATTGCGTCGTTTAATCGACTAAGGGAAGGCAACTCGATGACGAATTACGATAGAGAAAAAGAACGCCTGAAACTCTGCAGATTGTAGATAATTTTTACACTTTCGCTTCCTCACGGAGGAAACTATTTTATTTTATTTATAATTTAAGCGTTTAAAAAATTGTACATTTTAAAAACCGATCGCTTTGCTACAAATACTTGTTACATGCAATTTTACGTCTATTACTTCGTACCGTATTGTGTCGTTGTATTGTACCTCATACACTTTAATGCCTTTCTCCAGTGTCGATCTTATCCACACTCGTCCCAATGCGCCCAGATGCTTCCTCATTTCTTCTTGAAACGAAAGGATCTCGTCGGGGCTGCCTTGAAAGGGGAAGAATTTCTTTCCATCTTTCTTGGTTTCTTTTTTCTTCATTCTTTCTTTCTTTGCTTTGCCGCATCGAAGGCTCGAAGGACGCCTGCTACCCAACGGCATCGCATAACGTATAGCGAAGACGTCGTTTAACACTCGCCTGGCAGATTACAACGCCTTGTCTACGAGAAAACGATGACAACGCTCAGTCGACTTCGGTTTCGTTTTTTTTCTTTTTTTTTTAACCGTAGAAGAACAATATGGAACTATAGAGGAACAATGACACGTATATACTCTCTGAGGTTCTCTGGAAATGCTCGATTGCTTCCGAACAAACACGAAACACTTCCAGTGATACGAGCAGCTCAGGTTCTTGTCGTGACATTTTTCCACCCAGCCAGTAAATGACGGATAATAGTTTTTGATTTTCGAAGATAAAGAAATGAAATGAAAGTTCGATGAATCGGCAGAAGAGATGAGAGTAGGACACTTTTTCCAGTGATGATAAAAAAACTGTTACTCAATTTTCATCCGCTGTAATAATCTTGCCGTTTGACTGCTGAATTCGTTGGACGATTTCATCCAGCGTAACGAATAAATACATCGCGTTTAAACATCGAATGGCTCGTGTCCTTGCTCCTGCAGTGGAGAAATACGACCTTTGTAGAAACGGAGCGGTGGAATGCCGAGGTGTGCTTTGCATCGTCGGAGATAGAAGGGTTGCATTGATGTTGGGTTTGCCAAGGTACATCTCCGGAAAGCGTGGATGCTGTTTGACTCTAAATGCTAATCCCTGTTACGGTCTGGCTTGTCGCGAGGAGAGAAACTGTACTCCGAGATTTGCAAACAACCCCTCGCTACGGCAAAGTCGACGACCGCCAGCGACAACGGGAGTTGCAAAGTTTCAACAGAGAAAGACGGCGAGAAACGGCATACTGCTGAAAAATTCAACGATTCAATCAGTGACAAGGAAAAGGAGAGTGCCATTTTTTTCGGGTCCACGTTGGCAATGAAGGTCAACCTTAATGGTTTCGTCAACTTTTATCTCTAACGCATTCAGGGGAACAGTTATCGGCTGATTTTGAAGAATTGGGCAGCGACTTTAAGTTGCGTATTGACACATCTTCTTACGAGCGTCATAAGAAATTGATAGAGTAGGATTTCATAGTTTTGGCTGATCCAGATATTTCGTCAGGACGATTTATAGATTCAGTCTGTTTCTCGTAATAAGAATTGTCACATTTTTATGACCCTGAAGATATCTGCATGAGACAAAATTTCATCAAAATATAACGGCAGTATTTTGCATCGCACAAACTTCGTTCAGGAAAGTTCACTTTGAGACTAAAATTCTACAAGGGAACATTTTGTTTTTCTTCCTAAAGCAGTGCACAAAGATGAAATTTGATGTCATGCAGGTCGTTCATTTTCAGAGGGGATTGTTTTTTTTGCAGGTAACGCATCTTAGAACATAAGTAATGTCTGCACCCATTTTTATCGCTCTTTTAACAGTAATTTGAACCCCGGCAGAATTAATGATGTTGGCAGGAATCATTTTTACGGAGAAAGGAAACTTGCAGCTGCTGACTAATAATGCCGTTCACTGGGCAAATCAAACTATTCTGAGTTCTATCTAAATAATTCATTATTTCCGGCATCATTTTTGGAAAAGCTCTTTGCATTTGTTGGATATATGTTTTTTTTTGTAATTGTTCAATATATAAAAAATAAAAACGGATGACTGGTACTTACTGGAGGCGCCCTGAATACTGGCCAAATAAACTTTTTTGTTCAATTCTTAATATTTATCGCAAATATCGGGTTAATATTTGCTACCTGACATTTCAAAGTTTGCACGAATTCAATGTTTTTCTTTATCGAAACTTAACATTGCAGCTGAAATATCAACGTTCTCCCTTAAGTGGCCTGCGTTCGCCAACTCTCCCCCATTGGCTACCTTCTAAGTCCACAGAGTTTCTGAATACTTCACAGAGAATTCGTTATACATATACTCTCGGTATATTAATATTAATTCAGTAGGTAAGTCGACGAGCTGAGAAAGTCTCGCCGACGAATATGTATATATTCGCGCTCTCTCGCAATTCTCGCGGCTGGGAACTTAACTCCTGACTGCAAACACACATGAAAGTCTATAAAATGGCACTGACGACGACTGCGAATACGAAGTAGAACTCCCGACGCGTCTGTATACACTCGTAACGTGTACACGCAGCATACAGACCTCACCCGCAACTCACTTACTGCAAAGTTATCACCCCCCCCCCCCTCAACTTATAATTACGTTTTACGAATAACGGCGAAAGCCAGAAGTGACAGCCGTGACAAAAACTATAGTGATATACAATTTCGCGCGTTGCATTTTCCATTCGGCAAAGTTGTGCAGCTTGCGGCAGCGTATGTCGTTTAAACAGCCTTTGCGTTCCTGTAGAATGTATGGGTGAACCAATATACAAAATACCTAGCAAGTTGTTGGAGTCGCTATGGACTATGGAATTTGCAAATTGGAAATTTAGGTTTCCGGAAATTTATCGGAAATACATCAGGTCCGGTTCGAAAATATCATTTTTCGACCGGAAATTCGTCACTTCCGGTTTGAAAAGTTCATTTTTTACCGGAAATGACGTCACACCGAAAATTCGTCGCTTCCCATTTGAAAGTCTTACTTTTCGATCTGAAGTGACGTCATATCGGCAATTCGTCACTTCCAGTTTCCAGAATTGGCGTATTTCCGGTATGAATTCACTTTCGGTCAAAAAATAAGATTTTCAAACCGGAAGTGGCGTATTTCCGATATGAAGTCACTTCCGGTTGAAAAATACGACTTCCGTATCGTGTCGAGCGCACAAAAGGGCTGTGTATTATCGGGGCGTGTGCACTGTTCTTCCTTTATTTGAGTCCGGCGGTTAAATATAGGAATCCCGTGTATACCCTCAACTATTACACTTTTCGCCCGTCTATCTCGCGTGGTTCCGTCGGCCTTGGCTCCTGGCAATCCTCGACCTTCCTCATCGTTTCATTCTCGAGCCTCCCCGATGTTCTGCTCCTCTTATCGTCGAGACTCGGCAATAGAGAACCCTGAAGAAGTTGGCGAACGTTGAGCCCCCGGCTGGCGGAACGACATAGCCCAATTAATCGAACTAGCCGGGAGGAAATCTCATAAGCGGACGGCACCGCCCCGGCTCTCGTCGACCGGAGGTCACGCCGTCGACTATTTTCGCTTTCTCTACGTCTCTTTCTCGCATCCCATTTGCCCGTTCTTCAGGCGAGGCGAACCAAGTGCTCTACCACCAATCTCTTGTCCCACGAATCGACGCAAAAAGCTAATACCCGGTTTGCGCGCTCCTTTTCTTTCCGTACTAAAACTTTTCGCACCCGTACCGTTGATCAAGTAAATAAATTAAAAAAAAAAATGAATGAGGCGCTATCCTATCATTCGGCTAATCCACAAATTTCATTAGTCGATGCAATTCGATGGCGTAATTTTTTTTCGTTCGTTCAATTTATGAGAAAAACCAAATTCAACGTTTTTTCCCTGAGTGAGTTTTTGGCACACCGGCAATCATTTTTTTTTTCATCATATTTGCAACATTTTATACGAAAAATTATATAAAAATTTCAGGGACTTGCAGAATTGCACAGCGTTAACCCGATCAAAAGAAGTCATTAAGCAGTTAATGAGAAATGGCTTTCGACTTTAAATACATTTTCATAGCGTGAAATATCAAGGAACTGTGCGAAAATCGACCAGAGCTTTTGCCGACGACAACACGAGAGGCCGTATATTCTGCAAGCTTTCGCAGCAGCTGCCATTAACTCAAGGGTTATCGCCACTTGCGGGTTGTCTCTTTGTACCGGCGTAATGCCTCTCGCAGGATGCTCCGAGATGGGTTTCGCAGTCGTTCCGCGTCTAATAATCCAAAGCTGGTTCAATGTACGCAAAACTCAATGGAAATGCCATCAAGCTTTTAATTGCACTCCGGGCGTACGGTGAGTTTTAATATCAACGCATGGTCAGGAATATATTCTATGCGATAACAAAACTACAACACGGTTCGCAAATAAAGACAAAGTCATAGAAAAATTTCATTGGTCGATCTAATTTCATGAAGCAATTTTTTTCCCACATTAATCGCGAGGTTAAAGTCTTACGCCAGAGTAAAATTTCGTTTTCTTTTTTTAATAGTTTTTATATAACTTATAGTGTCAAGAATATTCTCATAAATTTTTGGGTCGAAATTGTAGGAATTACGAAAGTTAGAGACCGTTATGTGGAAAGTGGCGGAGTGCTCGAGCAGCGGCGCGGCCGAACTTTGAACGCGTTTTTCTCAAAACGCGATTTTCAAGATCGGTGTTCCCGATATCTCAAAAATGTTTTGATGGATATCGGTACAACTTATGAAAATTTGTACCGATATAC
The DNA here is from genome assembly GCA_963922035.1 of Amblyjoppa proteus. Taxonomy (NCBI): domain Eukaryota; kingdom Metazoa; phylum Arthropoda; class Insecta; order Hymenoptera; family Ichneumonidae; genus Amblyjoppa; species Amblyjoppa proteus. The sequence continues at coordinate 9,673,202 of OY998230.1, forward strand.
TTCAACAGATTCTTTAGTCCTCGACAGTCTCATATTAAAAAAAAAAGAGTAAAAACTCATTGACAGTCTTGAAAAATGCGTAAAATGTACTTTTTTTTGAATGACCTCCATTTTACCAATATTTGTTCTCCTCGTCACGTTACATATCATTTATTAAGAATCAGTAAAAAATGTTTGTTTTTTATAAAATGACAAGTTGAAATCCGAAAAAAATCGTTTACGCCAATCCATAAAAAAAAAAAAAACGTAATAACAATAAAATTGAATGAAAAAATTCGCAAATGTTCTTTAGTATAACCTCTTTCCACCCTAAAAAAAATTCAATCGATAAAGCGTATATTTACCGAGAAAAAAAAATTGTTCGCTTGTAGAATTTTATTCTCCAAGTGAAATTCCCCGAGCGAAGTTTGTGCGATGCAAAACGCAACCGTTGTAACTTGTTGAAATTTGGTCTCATGAAGATATCTTCAGGGTCATTTGTATTTCACTGCAATTCACTACACCAAGTTAGGAAACATTGATTTTTGGCGAGGTATCTCACCCGGGGAGTTATTTTCGCGGTACTCGTTTGCACGTTTGGTATGAACATATAAATGAATACGGGGACCGAACGTACCGGCTTTCCAAACGAGTGACTCGGGAGTAAATCCCCACGGAGTGGCAAGTCGAACGCGCGTAAGAGACGATTCCGGTGGTGCCATCTCTGTCAAGGTTTTCTGACTCGCGACTCGCTAGCCCGTGGCTAGCGTAACTTTGCGAGGAAAACTGGCATCAATAGAGACACGAATGTGTTTTCCTAGCCAGATATTATCTAGTTCCAGTCCAGTTTCCCGATACCGAGCTACATACGCTAGATTCAAGCGAATCTTACCCTATCAGAAAAAAAAAACACGAGTAGTCTTCGCGATTTAACCGGCAAAGCCATTTCGTCAAGTATCTTCGGTTATCGAGTTGATATCGATGAAGTTATGAAATATTACCTCTGAAATGAGAAAAAAAGCCTGAAAGAGTATGAAACTTTTTTTTTCGCTGATATCAGTCTTGGAATCGAAAAGGCAAGCTCGGCTGATAGAATTGCCGGATGCCGTTGAAGCGGAATCACGTCATGTTTGCTTATCCGTCTCGAGCTATCTGCAGAGAGTAGACATCGCTGATTCGAATCCCATCCCTCGGTGAGGATGTGTGCACGTATACGTGGTAAAACGATCGAGACGTTTTCTCGTTTTCTCCGTACATCTTTCCTCGCGCTGTCAGAACCTCGTACCGGATTTCAGTGCGAATTCGCCAATCAATCCGAACGGCCTGCGCACCCGTCTCTTCTTACCCTCTACGTACCTCGAGAATCTTCAATCAAAATCTGGCCCGTATAGACAGTGGTATAAAAGTTACGCGTTCAATCTGATAGGTCAAAGTCTGGGAAAGTCTTGGGGTTAGTGCAATAAAAAAAAAAAAGAAGTGGAACTCGCAGGATTGAGAGTGGATATCGTTGTTTGTCATCAAATGTCTTACAGTATTAACAGAAAAAATGTAAGACTAATTGACTGAACAAAATTAAAATCTGCAAATTAGTCTCGCACATTGCTTCCTTACTTTAATCGTCGTGAAGGAAGTTGGCTTCAATAAAAAATTCCAAACATTCCATAAAAAATGCGGTAGCAGCGATGAAAATGTAGGTTGCTCATTTTTTTTATTGCATCCTTTTTTTGTAGAAGACGATCAATAATGAGGTGTAAATCACGCGTTTTTCGTGCTTTTTAACAATTTTCCTTGCTCTGGAACGAACCAAAAAAACACTTACGAAACGGTCTCAAAATACCTCGTGTACTTTTTAATTGTGGAACGAGAAAGCGGACATAAAAAAATGTCAGAATATTGATTCTATATACAGAACCCACATACGAGATCTCTCAATAGTGCTCAACTTAAAATCAATACATTTTTATTTCATCGCACATGAGACAAGTGGCTATAAATGAGAGTATAAGGAAGACTCGCGAAGATTATTTTGCCATAGCTTCTCGCTCAAAGCTGTAGCAGAAGCGTTAAATTTTATTGTCTGCTCGATAGCGAACAGTCTTATTTCTCTCGTAAATGATCGAAACCCTCATAGTTTTGGCTTCACAGAAGTTTCGCGCGAGTGTCTTCGAAACGATCGTATCGCGTCCGTCGCGAGGAAAGGCGTTATCTCTGATGTCCTATGTCTGACCAGATCAGACCTCACGTATTTACACACCTTTACAGACCATTGTGTTGCGTTACGTACAGATGGTGAAAAAAATTGACATATTTGTCACTACGTGAAACGACTCGCCTTTACGGTTGTGCCTCGTTGGGGATTTCCGAGGCTCATTAAACCTTCAGCTTTAGCGTTCGCACAGTTTCCGAGATATCGAAAATCACGGTCGAGCATTGTCTGCTCGCGATGTCTCTTCGGTATTTTAATGGCTAACGTCTATAGTTTGAGCGCTGCCGCGTGTTCCGCGATCATCCCTCGGGGCAAAGCATTCTCTCCCGGTCTATCCGGTCATGGAGCATCGAGCACGTACACTCTTCATGCATTTTTTTTTGTTCTCTTCTCAATATGCATTTCCCAAGAGCCGTCGGAAAATGTTATCGCGATTGGCGTGTTACCGGCGGGGGAAATTCGATCTATCGGAAAAGCACCGCTTTGTACTATCCGCCTCTTCGCCGATATGCAGACATACACTTCTTTAGTTTTTTTTTTTTATTTTTTCATTATCTCAATTTATTGTGTTCGAATATTAACAAGGATAAAAAAAAAATAACACGATATAGGATGAATGTGCGAGCGGGCTGCGCGAGAACGGGATGGAATGCAATTTTCATAGCAATTAACCGATGAAAATTTTCTTGCGGAGCGCAGAGCGAAGTGCTTTTTTTTATAGTCGCACACGGAGGCGCAAAAAAAATGCTGCGACGCGAAGCAACAAAACTCAATCGCTGTCGCGAACTCCTGTAGTGGGCTCTCGATGCCTCGGAATTCCGGGCACGGCTGGCGTTAATATCCTGTACAGCTCCGCTCGGATCATTAATAAAGGTTACACCGAGATACTTCGGAGGTTTTCTTTATTATCTCCCTGCATCGTTCTTCCGAAACCCGGTCACGACTTCTGCGGATTCAACTTTTTCTCTCTTCGAAGATTTTAATGCCAAATTTCTCGGGGGGCGATTGTAAAATCGATTATCGTTAATGCTGCAATCGGTAGACGAGGCAACTAACGGCTCGGCTTTGGTGCTTTTATTATTATTGCTTTTTTAACGAATTTTTTTTTCCCTAACTTTCGAAACTTTTAACAGTATCACGAGCAAGACCTGTCTACTGAAACTCAAACACAGAACATACTGAACATACCTGAAATTGCTAGGTATGTTCAAATATTAATTAAGGGCGTGCTGGACCCGTTTTTAACCCCTTACTTATCTTTTTACCAGCGGAACTCGGCAATTTCTTATTTTCAATTTAGAATTATTAATAAGTTACGCATATGCTTCAAATAATGTAGGATTAATATTGATATAAACGCTTCAGCGCGCAGTCGAATTTTCATTGACAAACGTGCAAGGAATTACGAAAATCGTGTAGGACAGCTTGGGAAAACCATTAACGTAGTTTACGATTGCCGCACCGGTGGCTCCACATCGTGCCCTACATTGTATTTATGATATCTTTTGTGTTATAAAGTTTGTGACGATTTTGAAGTATTCGGGGAATTTCAGAGAATCGGCGTGCACTCTCGTTTTACGTATATGAGTTTCAAAATATTTTATACCCTACAAAATAGATTCGCTTGAAATTTTAGGCGGCCACATTGGTTTTCGCAACAATCTGTAACATTCGATTTATTTCATTTCTTGGGCCTATTCAACCGAAATTCGAGTGCTCGCCGAAGCGCTTGCGACTTGTATTTCCATACTGTAAAAATTGCAGCGTATGCATAGCACATTTATTATTTAAATCGTCTCCTCCCGTCAGTAAAATCGAAACGTCCAGCAGCCCCTTAAGGTAATCTGCCCCACTTCTCAATCGTGGAGTGTTCATTGTCTCGAATGCCGGATGTTAATAACCGGATGAACAAAGCATAAACGAGAAGCTGCTGGAAAAGAGGATGAAGGAGAAAAGTCAGGTTTTTCAACGAAACCTCAATTAGCGTAAAATAATTCCGGAGAGAATTGCCAGAGTGAGATTTCTATTTAGCTCGGAACCAAAGTGCATAAATAGTCTTTTCATTGTTCATTGCAGAGGGAATCTCTCAAATTTACGTGAATAATTAGTTCGCCGAGTAAAGTGGGTAGTACGAAAGTTTCGGTGAACAAAAAAAAGAAGAAAAATATTCTTTTGTTCCGGAGTTTCTGACGTCGGCGTAATCTTGGGATAAAATTTTTAGAGGCAGTAAATAGCGTACGGGGCAAAGAGTCGCTCTCGCTGAGGAACTCGTTAGTGGCAGTGAATTCGGTCTGACTTTAGAGTACGAATTCGAAACAGGCGAGGTCTTAATTAGTCCCGCGTTCGGGCGTTGTGCGCGGATCTCTCGACGGTACGACGCTCGTGTCCCCGCTATATACATCCTGTTCTCGTCTCGCCGCCACCCGTCGGGCAACCTACTGCGTCGCGTTAAACTATCCGAGTCCCGTGAATTCAGACTCGCTCGCTCCGAGGCTGCGCGTGCCAAAGCAAAACTTTAGCCGCGGGAAAATACGCGGTTCTGGTGGCGGCTCTGCGGATTTGCGCCCGGCTGTACGGATGCGCGTCGATCTCGGGCTTCAACGTCTAGGGCACCTTGCTGGATTACTCATCGTCCTCCAGTTCAGCTGGATAACGTTTGCCGCGTAGATGTTTGTGACGTTCAGGCTGAAGTGTACTCTCGCGTCTCGATGCTTCTCTCCATTCCCAAATAGCGACTCGCCGTGTATGTCTCGTCTTGTAATTGACCGCACGGCTAATTGGTATCGGAATTTTTGGACATCCTGGAATCTCACGAGTAAGGTAAAAGTAGTGAATTGTCTCACAGTTGTTCGGCGTGATCGACGTCGCGGCTTGTCCTTTCGGAAGACTCTTGCTGTAGAATTGCGTTGATGGTCGTATTGTTCGGGTAGACTTTTGAAGAGTACGTCGATCTGTCCTCCCGAAATTGTTCCAAATGTCGAGTGATCTGAGAGCAACGAATAGATCGGCTCTGAGACCCTCGCTCGCTCGACTTCGCGAGGGATCTTGTCAGATCGTATGAGGCTCAACGTCGGAAGATCGAACGGTAATGAGGAAAGGGAATTTCGTGCAGGCACCGGAATTCGGGTAAATATCGTTTGGGAGTTACGTCGATGAGGGACCATCGAAACGTACACGTGACGCAGCAACTTTCGAGGCTCCTTTTTTTAAATCTTTTTCTTTGAAAGCTTTGCGTCCAGTAGCTCGAACTTATACTCTGTTCCTGCTCAGCGGAAAGCCAATTCGGCGCGTCCAGACGTTCGACTTTGCTTTCAAAAGTTGAAGAAAATTTCACTCAGACTTTTTTCTGTCATCGCTTCGCTTGACATATAAGCCATTTGTATAAACGACGAGGGAAAACTCGATCGTAAGTTGCAACCGTTACAACATGGAAGTCTCTCCGTAGAGCCCCGAGAGAGACTGAAGCGGTGTGTATGGAAGTAGCCAGATTTTGAGACATGTTACATGTTATCCTCATTATTGTTTTGGATATTCTTATGGCAATTTGATATTTTCACAAGCCATTTCGTAAGGCGTTTCGTGAGCGATTTTGTAAGGCTTGTTGATATTGGTATGGAATCTTCCTTTGGCGATATAAAGAATGAATATGAATGAGGAATGTAATTATAAATAAATCCCAATATGTCTGAAAGGTCGGAACGTAACAGTCAAATCACTCAGAATTATCCTACAACGTGTATCGTTACTTTCCTTGTATACACTGGAAAACAAAAGCGACTATGCGTCGTGAAAAGTAATAGTTAACTGGAAAACGGATTGTTAAACAAAATAAGAATTAGATCAACTGGACTACGAAGACTGGACCTTGGGGTAGTGAGTGGAGGTCGACAGGATGTACAACAACTAAATCTGGGACGTATGGATCTAGTACAGTGGCCGAAAGTGAAAAAGGTCTCGATTTTATGCACGAAAAATCGTATTTTTAGGATTAAAATGGAAAATATTGGGCTGGGAGTAAAATAATTTTATGAAACAGACATTTTTTTACGTTAGGAAAGAGGTGCAAAGTAATTTGCGCATGGTTTCCTCATTTATTACAATTTTGAGCATAGCTTCCTCAAAGAGGAAGCTATGCCAAATAAGTACTCATGTACTTTAAGTACTGCCCAACTCTGTTATCGACTGTGTACGGACTATATTACAACAGTCTTCGTCGGACTTTCCGAGAGAACCGACGTGTGACAGTTCCTGCTCGAGATATTTAGCTGTGATTGTACTAATAAGATCCGCCTCAAAATCAAATATACGCGTTATTTATTCAACGAGAACGTAACAGTATATTAAATTTTTGTCGGGAACAATGGTACGCAAAGTATAAAGCTTAGTTGCAGTTTCGAATCCCTCTATCTCCCCTTTGTACGAATTTCCAATTTCGCAGTTGAAACCGTAAAAATATATGAATGGCATATAAATGGCACGAACCGTTCGCATTAATTAATTTGCTAACGAACATTCGGTATTTGGAGATCTGCGGTGTTTACACCGTTCGGCATAAATAATTTAAACTCGTACGAGAGTTTCATATATCAGCATCGGTCGGACCGGGTATTTGAATGAATTAATTGTTCAGGGGTTATATTGGTGTTTGTGCGTGCTCATTGTCGACGATGGAAAATCCCACGAGTAAAACCATCACGACATGTCGCACCATTGAGCAATCAGGTATTTAGAACGTGAAATCCAACAGAGTGGTGTCACGCCGCGTATGTTTTAACAGGTGCGACAGTTGAATCGTCGATGATGGGTGAAAACTATGCCTTTCGGCGCTTGTTTAAACAATCGATGGAGTTTAGTACCATCCCACGTTGAATTACAGAATGAAATAAAAAGTGCTTTTATGACTTTTGACGCCATCTAATTAGATATGAATTTTCATTTGTATCTAAAAAAGGAAATAAAAAAGTTCATTCCTCAGATACATAGACTTAAAGGCGACGAGCAAGGAAATTAAACTTTGTGCCTCTGGATAGATGAAATTGTTACAATAGCAGAATCCGTGGATAACAAAAGCTTTTTCCATAGTCGCTCATTCGACCGAGGTACATCATTCAAATAAAAAGTACTATCGAAACCAGTAAGTTGAGAGCTTTCGGGGTTGGGTATGAATCTTCAGGAATTCACGGATAAAAGAATTCCAAGTTGAAATAATATTTCTATTTATTGATTTATCGAGAAAAGTATCACTTTCACATCGGCGTAATATATGAAATTGAGGCAGAGAAGCACCGAGCTCGGCGGATTTTCCACCCCGGCAAGTTCTTTAACAGCTTTACGGCTGTTCCACAGATTTACCAGTTCGCGAGCTGTTCACTCGCGGCTCGAGTGGAGGACGAGGGAAGGAAACCGTCTATTTAATTTATAATCCAACTGACAAGGCCCGGGAAGCGCGAACGCCCTACCAACCCCTCCACCAGCAGCCCTGGTCCTTCTCGTCCTCCCGTGCCATTGCCATTTCGTTTCTCGTTGTACGAACGGTAACGATTGCTACCCTATCTCCTTTAAGAAGAACATACTTCGGCAACGCTCCTGTACTATTGCTACTTCGCTATACTATTATAGCTATTGCTATCGCTTCGGCTACTGCCGAACGTGTTTCCTCGGGTGAATCGCGGCATGGACTCTGCACGCGCCCTTCGTCGTGAATTTATGTAATCTCATTCTCGGTTCACGTTCAGGCCCACTAGTTCCAGCCCAGTGGCCAGATAGCGAAATCGCAAATTACTCTAAAATAGCCCGATATCGTCAACAACACGAAGCGTCTAGAAAATTTTTAAAATATTCACGCAAACTTGGAACACCATGTAAGTATACGAAGTAATGAAAAAAATTATTAGCAGCAAGGTTTAAAAAAAAAAATACCAAAAAAAATGAGTGAACCAGAAAAAACTGAAACTAATCATCTTAATATTTAAACAGCTTCCTCAATGAGGAAGCTAAAATCGATCAACGAACTTTGTCACACGGAAAGCTATGCGCAGAATTGTAACAAATGATGATTCCATGCGCAAATCGTTTTGCATCTTTTTTTATCGCCGATAGATGCCGAGTTCGGTAGCAAAAAAAATACTTCTGTCTAACTTTGCATCAATTCTTTCCGCGGGAGCTGGGAAAATTAATTTCGTGGCTTGAAATTGATAAGGTTCGTCGTGCTGTGTTAGTAGCGGCGTCAATCGATCGCGCTGCAGTATTCGCGCTGGCACGACTATACTCACATGCTTGAAAACTCCGATGGCGAAATTTGAGGTTGTGTGAAACTATCAATGCGTTTATAACACGTTCGGAATTAACGAGACCGCGGCACGAAAACGCGGGGGTAACCGGACGTGAAGGGTCATTTGGGCGGGACCGAGTTGAAAATGAATTTGCACGGTCGTGCGAGAGGGTAGAGTCTGATGCTATCCAGCCGTTTTCCCTTTTCCCTCTTGCGTCCCTCTTTTTTTTTTTTGTTGCGTAAAGTACGTGAGTGGATAACCTTGTTAGAAAGGCTGCGTACGTGTACAATGGTAACGAACGTGCGGTGGCACGGTTAAATTCGTTCTGTTTCAATATCAGCTCCACTCGATCACCGAGAAATCGTATTTCCTTTCGATGCACTCGATCCATTGCCGAATTGACCACCGGCTGTTGATCGGTTAGGCACACAAAGTTGAAAACCACCGAGTACATCCCGCATGCCGAGCCTTTCCGCGTAATATCACGATGAATATACATTTACACTGATACACATAGATATATCGATATGGAAGCTCACTCGGCTATCGACCGCGAAGATATTGTATCTATTTGATATCCAATGTGTATTCGCCAAACAGGACCGAGTGGCTTCGGCAACTGTATTGTGTAAATTTACAGCGCACCACCAGTGAAATATCGCAGTCTTTCAATTAAAATTCATCGGTGCACGCTGAACAATGCGACGAATGAGACGAATTCTGTTGCCGAATCGGTATATTTCGAAAAAAACAAACATAAAAAATACTCGAAATACCAAATCAGTGTCAATCACTCGACAAAGTTGTATTTTTGGACGAAATTTTTTTGGTTTCACGTTCCTCCAAATCCCAACAATAAATTGTGCAAAAAAAGCGATATTTCGTCGACTAAAATCGAGAATTGCAAGTTCTGTTGCGAGTGGATAGGATCGTTACTTTAATTAACCCAGTTTCGATTTAAACGTGAAAGTATTGTAAAAGCCTTGTTCCGCTCCGACAGCCCTGGAGCAAAAGCTCCAGGGCTGTCTGACCGGAGCGAGCCGTCACCACTTGCATGGCGGGGGTATCGGTTCTTCATCGGTTTCCAGGCCCGATGCGGTTGGCATACAACAGCTATCCGTTATCACTGCCCAGCAGCGGTTTTCCACTCATCATTCCGTGCGATCTGTCCGATCCCCGCAGGGAGAGTTTCCCTCATTACAGAATCGTTGCACCAGCGGACCGCAGCCGCAGGTAATTCAATCTACACATGGCCCGGCCGCAGTCGTTGGCTTTACATTCGCGCACAGCGAAATATTTCTCATCTACGTATAACAGTATATTTTATTACACAAGCGAAAATAACGTGCGAATATAATGTCGCACGAACAATCGTCGCTAGATAAATAAATCCCTCGGTATGAGAGAAATTTCTCACTAGCATTATACAGGATTCTGCTCCCGTTTCAGACGTTTTCATTAATATATCGCACACGGGAAAACGTGCCCGAGCCCTCGGCGCTCGTATTTTACGGCGAAAACGTTGAATCCCGGTGAAACTCACCGGTGGATTTCGTGCCCGGGCCGCCGCATTAGTTCTGCTCGCGGACAATGAGTACGTAATCCGATTGAATTTCAGGGACGAACGGTTCGTGCGTCCGCCCTCACGAGCCTGGATGGGCGAAGGGTCATCCCGGCTCAGTGTACAACAATGTGTACAGAGAACAACAAGAGCCCCGCTGCGAGAGGGCGCACAATTCTCTACCGTAAAATTCGAAACAGATTACAGATGTTAGCTTAATTGTCAAAATACTCTTTGGCAGTCAGATACGCAGCAGTCGCAGTGGTAGTTTCCGGGAGGCTTCAACGTACAAACGCATCAACGTTAACACATGTTAATGAGTAGTCCGGACACGCGGGGCCATTTGTATTGTACACTAGTGGTAACTATTATTATGTCTATATGTGCGTTTTACGGTCACGGTGGCGCCGATAATGAGCGGGATGGCCCCCCGCTGCACCATCGTCATGCAAAATGCGAGTTTTCCCCCGCGTCGGGAGAGTAACGGGGAAAAAAGGCAATTTCAAACCGGGAACAAACTGCACTGTTGCCGGATAGCATATCCCTCCCAACTAGTTTACACCGACGATTTTGCAACCATCATCGTGCATATCTGTGGGATTAAATAGTAATTTGCGACACAAGTGCGGTAAAGCGAACTTTATACGCACGCTGTGGTACGAGATCGCCGAGTGCGACGCACTTCACCGTGTATGATGTTCGCTACACCGCACTAGTTTCGCATCATATTTTTTTGTAGCGAATGCTGGAGAAGTACTGCTCCGTGCCTGCTGATTATGGCGCTGTACAATCAGCGTGCGTAAAGTCCGAGAAACGTGCGTAAAGTACCGGAAGCGTACGCCGGGTATTTATACACTTGGTTGTTAAAGCGCCACTTAGGGCACTCTCGGCAACCACGAAAAGTAGCACTTTTCATGCATGAGTTACATGCATACTACTTTTGGCTGAAATCATGTCCGATTGATCATCGGCGGATTACCTTTCGGTTGAATGATGTCATTAGCAGCGTTTAACTTTAATGCGCATCACTGGCCATTCGAGAGATATCGGTCAATGTTATGTGAGTGGATGTGTATTTTTTTTTCTTCACGTTTCGATTTATCTGTATCGACAAATACCGCTTCTTGGTAACGTCACTTCCGGGAGAAAATTGAGATTTAATAACGGGTAGTCACGTTTTCCCCTATGCCGTCACTCCCGGTAAAATACTGAGGATTCGGTAATGTCGTAATCATCCGGGCGGAGCCCGCGGGCCATCTGAGGGTTTGAATTAATTTCGTACGAGCTTACGGTCCTGCAAAAGCTAAATTATCGTGTCATCTATAGTTCATAAGTTTCATATACATGGTTTTTCACCACCTAGTTACTTTTTGCTGGAAATGAGTCTTGTCCGAAATGAATTTGGCGCAAATGATTTTAATGTATCGAGGAATTTCTCCTTTTCCATAATAATAAACCAACATTAGAGACGACAATGGTGACTAAGAAAATGATCGTGGGTATATCACAAAAATTACAATAATCAAGAACAAGCGAAAGGCAGCCCAATATTAAAAAGGAAGGCCTAATATTATCAAAAACAAAAATAAAATTACCACATTATAAACAGCTATCAATTTAAATTCATATACATTAGCTCCGATTTCTCGCCGTATCGATGTGAACCTTCCATAAAATCGTCGCCAATTTCTATAGCATGAGCGACAACTTCTCAATGAAAAATTAAACGAGGCATGGTGTCCGAACAAAAAAAAAAAAAAACGAATGGATTTTCCAGTGTGCGCGGTCTGAATCCATCAGCCCGCGACGCTTCCGATGGTGAATGCTTTTAATTCGAGGGTACTCGACACGAGCGAGGAACAAAACTTCTGTCCAGAGCACATAGAAAATTGAACGGGGTAACCGATGATCGGATGCCAAGGGTCGGTACCCGTCGTACCTTCTGCGCCGGGTCTCATCCACCCCGTCGTCGGTCCGCCGAGTCGAGTCCGTCGATCGAAGATCGATGGTTCTTCTCTCCACGGGATGCTGCTGTCGGTCTGTCCGTGTGTGCGTGCTCGGACGACGATCCTATCGTGAGAGCACCTTCATGGCCCGGGCGTGATCTTAGGTGATGAAAACGAATGGACCGTGAGCGAAAGGACCGCGTCACCGCTCTTTCTTGTTTCCGATTTTTCTCATTATCCTCGCTACTCGCATTTTTGTTCTTTATGCATCACGAAAGCTCTTTAACGCCTCGAAAATTCATCTTCATACCTCTAATAATTTCCATCAGCGTCCAGAGCTAAGTGATAATGGTTGCTCGAATCAATCGATTCTCAATCGATAAGTCAACTTCGCGCCGAACCGTCGAAATAAAAGTTTGTCTTCGTCTTCAAAAAATTTCGCGAGTATAAATTGCGGAATGCAAGAGCGAGTCTGCTCGTCGAATAATCGAGAGAATTAATCGTCTAAATATATATTTGTTTAATCGTCTCGCATATTTGATGAACAACAAATGTCTACATCGTCGATTCGCAAGTAAACGTTTTTCTCATTATCCTCGCAACTCGCATTTTTTTTATGAATCACGAAAGTTCTTTAACGGCTCGAAAATTGATTTCCACACCCCTAATAATCTCCATCAACGACTAGAGCTAAATGTCAATGGTTGCTCGAATAAATCGATTCTCGACCAATAAGTCAACTGTATTTCGCAACAAATTGTCGTCAGAAAAGTTTGTCCTCCTCTTCGAAAAATGTCGTGAGTACAAATTGCGGCATGCAAGACCTAGACTCGTCGTCGAACAATCCGGAGAATCAGTAGTCAAAATATTTTTTTTTTAAATGTTCTCAAATGTTTGATGAAGAACTGTGAGTTTCGAAAAATGTTCACGACATCCCCGATTCGCACGGAAACGTGCCCAGTGTAACATCGCGCGTGATTTCGTGAGCATCAAAGATAAACTCCACCTTTATGGACATGTGCGATTCGTTCTCGGTATGCGCACTCCTCCGTTCAGCTCGTGCCTTACCTAGATATTGAAATTCCCAACTCACACATCACTCGGCTCTCGTGTTCTTTGGCCGGTCCCTCAAATTCCCCCAGCCCAGCCATCCGCCGTCGTCGGTTCCTCTCGAAGTTCACCGAATGCGCTCATCTATATTTTCCGTCGACCAAGTTACCCCGGGGCTTCGACATATTTCCATTCCTCCCGACGCCTCCTTCTCGCTTCCGTTCCCGCGCCCTAAACACACATCCTCGAGCTCTCACAAATGCATGCATGGGATATATAATGGAGAGGAAGAACCATAGTTTGACACGAGGAGAGCAATCGTAGTCGAAGCTCTCGGAGCGTTGAAAATATTTATTCCAAGAAAAATTTTCCGCGACTGTATAATCCGGCGGGGAGATTTCTCTCCCGTCGCTTCGCCGCGAATCTCGGGGCGGACTTGCCCGCTCGCTCGTATATACCGCCCGCGCTCTCTCGTATACCTTTCGTAAATTTCACACTTATGTATACTTTGTATAGGTACGGCAAGAACGTCGTGTCGGAGGTCCGCAGCCGCTGCTTCTGGCCCCGACGGATGACAAATGCAGAGGATAGCTGCAGGACAGTCGCGAGTAAAGCGCAGCTTCTCTCACTCTCGCTTCTTTGTACATACGAACGGTATATATGTATATACGAATATATATATATGTATGTATTACATGTGCGTGAGTATGTATACTCTTTATCGTTCGTTTCTTCTCGCTTCCACTTTGCGCCAGAAACTGAGACTCGAGCGACGTAAACTTTATGACAAGGGATTTTACGCGAATACCATGCCGGATACCGACCTATCCCCCTCGTCCTGGCGCTATAGGATAGCGGCTAAAGCGACGGTATAACTAGAGTGGAGTGAAAAGGGACACTTCCTCCCACCCCCGGTCTGCGATGGCTACTTCGCCTTCCCGCTGAAATACCGTTCACGATTTTCGTGCGGTATAAGGACAAGAGGCGAGTCGGAGAAGAAATAAATTTGTCCTGTAAGCCTCTCTTTATTTTTATTTTCATTTTTTTTTTCACGATTATTTTGAGTCTTTTGTACGGAATAACGTACACAACGTTCTCTCGGATAAGCCCGCTGTTACTCAGATTAATGGATTGTTTTATTATTTCATACATGCGCGTCGACCGCCACTTACATCACCCATAGCATAGCTGTTACCCACTGAGTTTGATAAACTTTTTGACGAAGTTTTTTATTCGTCTCGAAATTTAGGCGTTTTCTGCTCGTAACTATAAATTCGAATATTGCCCATATTTTTTTCTATCGTCAGTTCGGTGATGAAGGTATGAAGGATACTGTGGGATCTGCTTGAACTATAATAGGTGCAGAACACATCGGCCAATTTTTAGATAGCTTTAAGGCAGCTCGTGCGATTCGATTTAAGAGCTTGTGTCATAAGGCGGTCGGTAATAAAATCTGTAATCAACTTTTCTCATGGATTTTGGTACGTACGGCCAAAAGAAAAGTCTCAGCAAAAGCCAAGATCATATCTGCTTCCGATGAGACTTCTCTCTTCACCGCCCATGCGAAAACTCATCAGAAAAGTTGACTATAGTTTTTGATGCCGACAGAGCCGGAGACGGACGGGGAGTTTCATATGGTATTAAGGAGGATAAAAGTTCCGAATTATTTTTTAAAGTGTGGAGGCGATATGGATACCGTATTACGGAGAAAAGCAATTTGTCGCCTGTTTTCAAGGGAATTTATAAACGAGCCTTAGATAGATATTAACGGGCGTGTCGTTTCAAGGGGGAATTCCGATCACGATTTTCGTGCAGTAGTATAAGGACAAGAGGCGTTTCGGAGAAGAAGTAAATTTGTGCTATAAGCCTCCTTTTATTTTAATTTCCATTTTTATTTACGGTTATTTTGCGTTTTTTGTACGGAAAAACGTACAAAATGTCCTCTCGGATAAGCTCGCTGTTACTCGCTGAGTTTGGTAAGCTTTTTTATTGGTTTCAGAATTTAGGCATTTTTTTGCTCGCAACTATAAATTCGAATTTTACCCCCTTTCTTTTCTGTCGCTAGTTAAGTTACGACGACTTATTTAAAATATGGCATCTCCTTGAACTGTAATAGGTACAGAACCGATCGGCCAATTTTAAGATTGCGTTAAAGCAGCTCGTGCGATTCGGTTCGCAAGGAAGATAAAAGTTACGAATTCATTTTTAAAGTGGGGACGCAAGATGGATACCGTATTACGGAGAAAAGCAATTTGTCACCTGTTTTCAAGGAAATTTATTAACCCCCCTAAGATAAATATTAACGAGCGTGTCGTTTCAACCGGGAATCCCGTTGTCTCTTTTCGAGCGTCTTTTTCCAACGACATTATTCTCGTAGCTGTGATTTATCTGGTAATTAGGCAAGACTCCAGTCTCGTTTGTGCTTATCGTCTCCCCCTCGGTTTTATCCGTTTAAACGATGCTAGAATCGCGGGTTTACACTTTTCTATTTTGCTTTCTCATAGAGGAAACTATGCTTCGAGTAAAAAGTATATTTAATTCGAGATTTTACTGTCAGAATAGTTAAGATTGATAAGATAATCCACTGATGATAAGAGAATACACCGAGAATTTTTTTTTTTTTTATTTGGCGGCCGCCTCGCAATTTAATATTCATTTAATTCAAATAAACTTATTTAATTGAAACATTTATTTTTGGGGCCCGGCTGTAAATAATGTTTTTTCCTTGATGGATAGTCAAATGCGGTCGGATGTCGCAATCGTGAATCGTTCCAATTTAATCGGTGCAATGAAGGCTTATTAAAGATAATTATTGCGGTGCTTCGAGGGCATTATCGCAGCGCGAAGCTGCGAGCTGATATAAACTTGTAAACGTGACTGTTAACCGGAAAGCATGGCAAACTAATGTCGGAGAGTTTACGCTTTGATGGAAGCACAAACCGCATCTCCTCTATCTTGCGGAATGGGATTTAGTTGGTAACCCAGGCGCCGGCAACCGCTCAGACCAAGAGAGTTTGGGAGTCAGTCGAGGCATTTGGGACGCCGGAGTCTTGACGGTAGCAGTCATTACTTCCGTTCCACTGGGCAACCCGGTAACCGGCGGCTTCGAGACGAGCCACGTCTTGGTACATATTCAATTTGCATACTAGCTGTTGGTGCGCGCTACTGGCTCACTCCGTCTCAGAAGAGCCGGTGCTTATACGTTCATTCAACGCCACTGAGGCCACCAATTCCAATTCCATTCAAGCTAGGTGTCGAGGCTCTTTGAGAAATCGTAGCCGAGAAATCGCTCCGGAATCGCGGAATTGTTCAATCGGAAAACGTCACGTGCGTTGGGAAGCGGAATCACGAGTCGTGCGATTCATCTTCGCAGAAATTGTTTTAACTTGTTTTTAATCGAAAATATTTCATATTTTCTAAGACCTTTTGTTAAAAATTTATCGCCTCAAGTTCGCAAAGCGCCCGGCGTCGTACGCGTGCATGAAGATTAAAATGAAAAAAATGTATTCGCGGAAAACGTCATTATTCGAGGCGAGCTCGCTCCATTCGAGCAACAGCTGTTAGACAAACTTTTAGTTTGCTGACTCTGAGTGTAAAATAGGTAGGATGGAAATTGCATTAAATCGTACACCGAGCGCAGGTGGGCTTCGGGGTATCGCTCGCAAAAGCGTTGCTCGCATTATTTTCAAAGCTCCTGTGCATTAGTCGTCGCGCGTGTGTTGAGCATTAAATTTATTCGTTCACGCACGCGGAACACTTGTTTCTTTTTTTTTCTGTCGCTGCTTTACAGTTGTTCGCAAACGGGCTTTATAGAGCGAACACGGTTTGGTAAATATAGACAAGGATATAGGGTTACTGTAGAAAATTTCGTTAATTTTGCGCCGTATGGACGAGGGCTTTATTAACCTCTCCGAAAATCGTTAATTAACCAAATCTTTGTATGCCGTAGATCAAACAATGAACTGTTTTTTAACCAGAAGTGGGCACAAATAGTTTCGCCGAAACGAAATAAACAAAATTTCTAACGTCGAACTGTTTAAGTGCTACTTCAATTTATGCCAATATTTATCAATAATTTGTGTTAAATGTTTTGTACAAGGTAAAAGTAGTGATTATGGTCTGATCCAATTACCGGAACAATCAATCATATATGGACCGAACCGCAATCACCAATTTTACCTTAATTCGATTTCTACAAAATTACCCTTTGACCTCGATAAAGGGCTTTTCGTGAAGCTTTTCACCAGTTGTTTAATCACAAACAGATGAGTGAGGCCCAAAAGTGCAATAAATCGAATTTAAAATTCAGCGATGGCAACAAAACGAACGAAGGTTGCTTTTGATGGCTCCGAGTTACCCAATGAAAGTTTCAAATACCGTCTCGTGAACGGGTTTTAGATGATTGGAGTATGATTGGAGTATACATTGTTGTCAAATATACATGGGATTAAAGTGATCTGGAAAAATAAATCCGGAACGGGTTTATTGGTTGTGCATGCTTTTTCGATTTAAAAACCGCTTTCTGGTCCATCGGATCGATTCGGTCGAATTCTATCATTCAAAATTATATCTCGTCTCTCCGTCGTTTAGCTTCATTCGCCCTCTCTATCTATCTGCCCATCCGTCTGTCTCTTTTCCTCTGTCTCCCTCGTCATGCAATCGGGCGATTTCGATCCGAACGTTTCGTGAATGGTTTTTTTTTCCCTCGCGTACCAAATTTCCATCGCGGCTCCCCCGTCATCGTGTGGGAAGGTCCAAAACGAACAAGCTCGACCCGCGCCGCGATTTATCCTCTCGATAGTGGTACAACGTTCCCGCATATCGAGTTTACCAAACCCGAAATATTATACTGTATGAAAAGCTTGGACTCTCGTTTTTTTGTTTCTTTTTTTTCAGGAAACGATGCATAACCGATTACACTTCGCAAACCCCAGATTTGCGGTGTGTTTAAGCTTTGTTCCTATTGAGTTGTTTGAGCTATGGTCGATGTCGAAGAATTTGTAATCTGCACTGATCAAAAAATACGGTTGAATCAACCAAAGATTCGGACAGGGACGTTCAAATAAATATTTTGTTGGTTACAGCTAAAAGATTGGTTAGTTCAACAATTTTTTGTATGTTTCCACTAAAATATTTTTCAGGCATTATACTAAATTTACAGTTGGTTTTTTTTAATTGTTTACATTGCTCGACGAATGGACTTGAGTAAAGTGCTTTGTCCGTATTTATTTTCGTTATCCACCGAGACGCTCAAAGCTAATCGCGATGTCGGAGAAACTCGCAATTTCAAATTGAATTGATATTTCGACCGTTTATAATCGTTTTACACATATCTTTTCGAGGAAAATTCAATCGAAAATCGTTATAATCCCCAACGAGGCCTGTGCAGCTCGGTAAATCGATTAATTGAACAAACATTCCTCCTATCGCGATAATTATTTTACCTTGCATGTACCGGCGAGCATTTACCGGACTCATATTGAAATTCTAATTCGTTAATCTGCCCTCGAGATATTCCACCGAATTTACGTTTAACACGCTGCAACGCCCGTTCTCATTATCATCGTGGTCGATTGCGTAATTCATCATCCGTCATTTGCAACATCGATTTAAGCGTTTATTACCATCTGACGTAAAATTTTCCGACGGAACAATCGGGTATTGGTTTTACTAAGTAAAAGTGGTGCACGCGGCCCTATCCGGAAAAATGGACCAGTCCGTGTTGGAAAGATTAGGCCTTTCTTCCAAAATAATACCCAAATTATAAGTTGTCAATACGCAAAAAAAATTGTCCTTATTTTATTTAAAAAATAATTCCCTGTTCTTACTTTAAATATTTTGAAGTAAATATTTGTTTATTTTGTAATTTTATTTTTTAATTGTTCTAGAAATTATTCGGAAATTTCTTTTTCGGAATGTATAAAAGTTTATTCAATTGTAAAATCGCCCGTTTTACGTAATTCCATTGACTTTTGTAATGCTTCCGGCGAGCACGATTTTGATCACGAGCATGTACCCTCTCTCCGTGGTGGTTTTATCATTGTTCTGGCTCGTTCAATTTCTTGCTCGACCGAGCTCTTCCGGATTTTTTCCAATTCGGCCTCTCGTAACCATTGAGGATAATCGTTACGATCTCGTCGCGACGAGGCTTTGTCCAAGTACGTTGGAACGCGAAGCTCCACGGAAGCTAAACAAGAAAACGTGCTGTCGACGCGCGATTACCATCGAGAAATCTCGGAATAATTCAAATAAAATAAAACTATAATCTTATCGGTCTCAATTGAACAAAAATACATTCCAACCGATGAACCTACGTCTTTAAAACGTAGCCTCAATTTCCATCCAGCGCAGATGAAAATTTTCAATTCTGCATTTGACCGCAGCATTAATTTCACGCTATTAGCAACCGAATAGAATCTTTTTTTGCAATACGAAAAAATAAAATAAAAAATTATTCAAACTTTATGCTCGACCGAGCTAATTTACCTGATTTGCAATTCAAATTTTCCGATCTTCGCGGTCTTCGTTAATGAGAGGCGAATTTCCAATGATTATCGTTAAGCGATCGTGCAACCGCGACTTTCGAATCTTCATTGTGCGCGTGGCACTGGGAAGGTTGCCCTCGCTACTTCGATCTTCAGTTCGAACGTAGAACTTGGAACTTTCGCGCCCCACGAGTCGGTGATGGAATTGGATCTTTCAATCCTCTGGAGAATTTCTTGCATGAACTTAACTTGGAATCCTCGGTGATGCTGCTCGTTGAATCGAACGTTGAATCTCTTTCGATCTGCGAAGAGAAAAGGCCGGTGTCTGATAGAACGCCGTTTCTGATGCCTGATGCATTCAGACGATCCCGTTGCAAGATTATTCGTAATTGGGTCGGCAGTGAGTTACAGAAGCTTTGTGGCACACTCTATTACGAGATCGTAGACACGCCGCATTCACCGTCTGCCCAATTGCAGTTGAGTGACAAGTCTAGTCAAGGATGTCCTGAATCCTGTAACCTGAATGTCGAAGCATATTTTACCACCTCCTGGTTTCCTGCTCCTCAATGGGTCTTCGAATAAAACTTTCAGAGGTAAATTCTTATTTCGATGAATTATCGTTTCTTTTTTCTTTCATTTTTTTTTATTAACCGAAAGCCTAGACTGTAATATACAATGCTATGTTACTTTGACTAACTATATACAATAATAATAGTTTCCTCCATTCGTACGTATGTATGTCATATTTTGGCAAACATTTTTTTCTTTTTTTTTTACCACATGGAGGCAAATTCGGGAATTCGATTATTTTTTGGCAGGAATCAAAACATGGCTTCGATAGAGTGTCGATTCGTTTGTAGAATGGTGTACATTTTTTTTCCTCTCCTGAGTCGCTTCGATAAATTTTCAACGTAATCATTGTTTTCTTAATTGTAAACATGTGTGTATGTGTGTGTCTCGCTCTCTCTCCTCCGTGTGTGTATGTGTGTATCTGTGTGTGCTGACGATTAAACTATTTTATATGAGATAGATTTTTTTCTTTTTTAATATTGCTTAGCGGATCTATCGGGATGGGCAGGGATAGCGACGTTGGGACACGTTATAAAGAATTATTTCATTACGACTTTCCTCTGTTAATACACTTTTTACCACCCTCCTTCTCCACCGCCGAAACTCGTCGCAGTATTTACAAAACATTTTCTATGTCAGCGTTCTTGACGAGGCTCGACGACTAAAAAAAAAAAGTCTTCGGATCGATAAAAAAATCAGTCTTAACGCGGATCCACACGAGGATCTGCGAAGGTTGTTTCATCGTAGTCCGAGTGCTTTTACTCTTGTGCCTTCTCCTCATTTACCTCATAAATTATTACACGCGATTTTTTTACCTTTAAACATGGATTAACACAATTTCGTCCGACGGCTCTAAATATCCTCTAAAAGTTTTTTCGCCTCTTTTCCACTGTATCGCAGCTTCACTCTAAAACTGTGAGTCACTTTGACACTTTCACTCAGACATACGTTCGGTGAAAATTGTTTCGATAAAGTAAAATAAAAAATAATACGTTTAGCACCGTTAGGCCTTCCGTCGTTTGGCACTGCGTTACGTTCCCGACCAAACTCCCTCGGTTCGATGGAATCCCCCTTCGATTTCTTTTTTTTTATTACTTGCTCCATTGTCTAAGAGTCCATTGTTACTGTCCTAAGTTTGTCTTCCCCTCAAGGAGATCTTTCCCTCGCAGCGTCGTCAGCCGAACATACCGGTACAATTTGTGACGCTCTTCAGTTCTATGTCGTGCTCGATGGTGTTACATTTTCGAGCAACGTTCCCCTTATGCTACGAATTGAGGGTAGTTGTGCCGATGTTGCTGATGAAGCTCGGACAGGCGTTCTCGGCTCTGTCGCCGCTCTGAAGCGAGAAGTGTCTGTAGGACATGTACTCGGGTGGATTCTGCGGAAGCGGCTGTTCCCTCTTCATCGCGGCTCGCTGCTTTTTCATCTTCATGTAACCGAGTACCGAAACGAGCACGATGAAGACGACGAGACCCATGCAACTGCCGACGATAAGACCCAGCCTCCGCGTCAGGATACTCGCTAGCCCGCCCCGGTCCCCGACGGTTCCTTCGCCGATCACCGAGTCCGGCGCGTCCAGTGTTCTGACCTCGGTGCATCGGCTCATCGGCGAATTGATCATAACCGGTGGTACCGAACTTTCGATAACGTCGTCGTGGGAGCCGTTCAGCTGCCACGAATTCACGTCCTCCGGTATCGGTGTTCCCCAACTTCCGAGACCGAGGACGCATATCAGGTAACGGGTGTCGGATTCGAGCTTCGATAACTTCACCGAGCGTGCCTTCGGATCCAACAGCTTACCTCGCACCTGTGAGAAAACAAAAATAAAGGAGGGAAAACAATGTCCCGATATTAGCGAACGCGAGCACGGATTCGCGAGTGGAATGCAAGTGTGAAGAGCACATGGGAAGACGATAAGTCGTTCTTAAAAACAACCACCACAGTCGTCGATCTCGTGGCCTGGGATCACCTCGTAACTTCGGCATGCGTTCATATATGGCGAAGAGACGTACCATATTTTTTTTTTCTTCAGATTTTTTAACGGCCCTCGGCTATGGCGCACCGTCCGTCTTTGACACTTTTGTCAAAGTGACTTTACAAAAACAATTTTTTTTTCTTTAGGGTGTAACATCGATATAATAATAAAGTTTACGTCGATTGGACACTCAGACCGATACACATACTGATACTCGCACAGATACTCGCACAGATACTCGCACAGATACTCGCACAGACACTCGCACAGACACTCGCACAGACACTCGCACAGATACTCGCACAGATACTCGCACAGATACTCGCACAGATACTCGCACAGATACTCGCACAGATACTCGCACAGATACTCGCACAGATACTCGCACAGATACTCGCACAGATACTCGCACAGATACTCGCACAGATACTCGCACAGATACTCGCACAGATACTCGCACAGATACTCGCACAGATACTCGCACAGATACTCGCACAGATACTCGCATACACTCACACGGATAGTCACAGTGCTCACCAATACTCACAGATACTCACGAGCCAACATAATCGCTAGCCTTTTTATAAAATCCGGAAAAATACATTGTTACGTCCATATACCTATATGTGGGAGGTGGGAGCGAAATACTACGAGGCCCCCGGGCTAAGATGTAACGTAGGAATGAGACTTTACCCGTGGACTCACCTCGTCCACGTCGTCCAGGGCGTGATAGGCGACCTGGTAGCCGTGAAGTCCCGAATGGTTTCTGCTCTGCCACGATACCAGCACGGAGAAGGGTTGAATGTCCTGAATAGCTAGTTTCAGAACTAGCGGCGCCGAACAGAACGCGTGAGGGTCTAAATCGAGAAACACGAGTCCCCGAAGTTCCGGTGGTTGTTCGCACCTGAGCAGACCAGTCTCCACGTCGCCGACGCCGACCCCACCGCCGTTTCCACCTCCGCCCCGATCGCGTCCAACACCACCGACGAGCTTCTGATGATCGCGCAGCCATTCCCACAATTCCTGCGACTCGCAGCCACAGTGCAACGGATTCTCTGTAAACGAGTTTAAAGCGTGTCTCAGCGTCCGACGATCAAGATCTTAGGGCGGGACCATAGACTTTGCGCAGGCGAGATGGAACGGGATAGCACGCCGTGCACGGAGGAACCTAAAGGGGTAAGCAGAGAGATTTTCGCGTGGCTTATCGTAATGGAACACTCCAAGACCATTTCTCGTGGGAGATTAGAGCCGAAACGAGCTACGTCCCTCCGAACCACCCTGGCAGATATAACGGGAACGGCAGGAGACGCCTGGTAAGAGACCTTCGACCTTCGTCTGCCGGGCTCGAGTCGTTTCCATTGTCGTGAAACTCGATATTGATTCCGTCGAAACGACGAACAAGTCTGTGACTGGATACGGCGAAAACAGACCTTCCCGATTCGGCTGCGCGATTCAATTGTTAGAACGCGAGGGCATTTCACCCCTCGTATATTCGATAAGCTTTCATCGAGCATCGGTATACTTCGGCGTGGAACTCCTATCTGTATACATGTATATCGCTTTTACTCAATTTTCTTGGCGTACTCGACTGGAGGATGGGTTGAAGATATGCGGATTGATAGAAGCAAATCGGAAAAAAATAAAGTGGCCAACATCGGGTGAATCAGTGCCAAGAAAAATTGTTACCGCTGTAAAAAAAAAAAAATGGAATTGTGGTATTTCAGCACATTGATGGATCCTTGTTTGTTTTGGCGATAATTTAGCCTATTGTATGCAAAAACATGTACGGCAACAATTTTTTTTTCTTCTCAAGCGAAGCAGATTATAGTTGCACAACTAAAGGTGATCTTTAACCAAATAAAAATTGTAACCCGAAAAATATGCACCTTGGATGAAAGGGTCATAGAGCCTTTTTGGCAGGCCATCGATCATGTTGTGCAAAAAAAAAAATGCTACATACTCGAATTCTCAAAAAAGCGGTACCATTTTCCGATAAGCAATTTTCTTAACTGGTCGATTATGGACAAATAGAATTGTAAAACGAAACAAGTCTGATGAAAATTTACCTTCAGCGCGTAGACTCCGTATCTGAGTCTCCAATGGTCGAAAAGCGTTGAGCGGCAAATTTTCGAGATAATTTCTGCTCAGATCCAGCAGACGAAGCTTCTTGAGTGGTCTGAAGGCCTCGCTCGATATAGCGTTTATCCAGTTACCATATAGATGAAGTTCAACGAGACTGACAAGATTCTTGAAAGTCACTTTGCCGACAATGCCTATTTGATTGTAGGACAGATCGAGTATCTGAAGTGATTTCAGATCGGTGGGAAACTCCTCGAGTTCCTTGAGACGATTGTGCGTCAGATTTAGTATGCGCAGATGTTCCATTCCCTGAAGTCGTTCCTTCGGCAGAATCTCCAAGCTGTTCATGCCCAAATGAAGCGTCAATAGATTCGGTAAACTTCTGAATGCGCCCGGCGAGACTCTCAGTATGCCGTTTTGGCTGAGAAACAGATGTAGGAGAGCAGGAAATGCTTCGAAATCTTGGGAGGTAACGATGCTCAAGTTCGTACCGGATATGTGAATTTCTTGGAGTATCGGATAGACAGCTTCCGACGGAAGATCGTGAATGCGATTCAAGGGATTTCTCGTCAGATTGAGCCACGTGAGTCCCGGAAGATTCTGTCCGGAGAGCGCGATGGCCGGTATCTGACCGAATTTGTTCTCCGACAGATCGACCCTGCGCAACATCGTCGATCTTGTGAAAAAATTCACCGGCAGTGCCTTCAAATGATTGTGACTGAGATCAACGGACAGTAGGCGCGACATATTCGCCATCGCGAAACCCGACATAGTCTCGATCCGGTTGTGGCTCAGATCCAGCTCTCTGAGGTACTTTAGACTCGTGAGATTGGCAGCGTTAACGGCTGCGATCTTGTTGTACGACAGCGAGAGTATCTCGAGATTGTGAGCGAACGACAGCGCTCTGTAAGGAAATTCATTGAGCACATTTCTGTCAATACGTATTTCCCGCAAAGACTGCAGTCTGGAGAATACTCGTGGCGGCAACTCGCGCAAGTGATTGCGATTTAGATTTATACGGGCGATATTCGGATTAAGTGTGAATATCGTTTCGGGTATATCGACGATGTGGGAATTTTCTATGAACAATTCCTGAAGCGACGGCAAACCGTACAAGCTGTGCTCGGCGATGTCGCTGAAATTGTTTCCCGACGCGGTCAGCGTCCGAAGACTTATGAATCTCAACTTTCTCAATGCA
Organism: Amblyjoppa proteus; assembly: GCA_963922035.1. NCBI lineage: Eukaryota > Metazoa > Arthropoda > Insecta > Hymenoptera > Ichneumonidae > Amblyjoppa > Amblyjoppa proteus. Next base: position 9,698,523 of record OY998230.1, read on the forward strand.
CTTGCGTTCAGTCGATTGTCCTCGAGATTCAGATCCAAGAGGCTGTTCAGACCTCGAAACGCGTCTATCTCGATCTTGAAGATCGAGCAATTCTTCAGATTCAACGTCTTTATCGGCAAATTATCCTGAAACATCGCGTCCTCGAGTATCATGAGATTGTTGTTGGCCAGATCGAGTATTCGGAGTTTCTTCAGGGCTGTTAGGGCGTAAGGATCTAATCTTCGGAGACCATTGTCCTGTAGATAGAGCTCCTCGAGTTCGTGAAGTTCCGAGAATGTTTTGCTGGTCACGTGGCTGAGGCGATTCATGCTCAGCTCGAGAAACTTGAGTCCCTGCATCGGTTGAAACGCGGTGTCCTCGATTCTCGATATCGAATTGTTGGTGAGATAGAGACGTTCAACGAGGAGAAGATCGCGAAACAGGGGTGCTTGAAGTCGGGTGAGCTTATTGTGGCCCAGCCACATTATCCTGACCGAGGCTTGACCGCGCAGCGAATCGTTGTGCAATACCTCGAGACCGTTGCTGTCCAATTGTATGGAAACCAGGGAACTTCCGCCGTTAGTTGAATCCGATGAGGACAATTGAAACACGTCCCCCAAAGCCGACAACTGATTGCCCTGAAGGTTAACGTGCTGAAGAGCGTTCAGCGTTCTTAACGCACCGGTTTCTATATTGGTGATAGCGTTGTTTTGCAGATGAAGCTCCGCGAGCGACGGCAGCTGCGAGAAAACCCCTCTCTTAACTTCCGTTATCCTGTTATCCTGGAGTCTCAGTTCCCGGAGCTGATGAAGCTTCACGAACGTTCCGGCCTCGAGTTCCCGAATTTTATTACCGTCGAGCGACAGCGACGAGAGATTTTCGCAATTATCGAGGAACTCCATCGGCACCGTCTCGATATAATTGTTGCTCAGATGCAGCTGAGCCAGTTGCGTCAAGCTCGTCAATCCTCTGGCGTCTATCCGACGTATAGCGTTCTGCTGGAGATAGACGACAGCGAGGCTCAGACTACCGGCGAATGCTTCCGATGGAATTTCCAATATGTTATTCTCGGCTAGATAAAGCTCCCGCAATTCCGGCAATCTCGCGAATACACCGCCTATGTAGTGTATGTGATTGTGACTGAGTTCTATTGTCCTCAAGCGTTCGTTCGCCTTGAACGTTGCGACGTCGAGAAAGACAATTTTGTTGTGACTCAGATCTATGGATTCGAGATCCCTCAGAGAGACGAGGGCGTCCTTGTGCACGGTCTCGATTGAGTTGTAGTAAAGGGATAGCGTGTGAAGTATTGGACACGGCCTGAAGCAATCCTCGCCGAGTTTTTCGAAGTTGTTGCTGCTCAAGTCGAGAACTAGCAGCGAGCTCAGCTTCGAGTAACCGTCGTCGGGCACCTCGGATATTTCGTTCCAGGCGAGACGTAACGAGGCCAGACTGTCGAGTCTTCTCAGAGCCGTCATGGGAAATAGTTTGAGCTTGTTTTCGGCGAGATCCAAATCGCTGAGGTTGTCCTCGAGGCCGGCGAAGGTGTGCTCCGATATCCTCGATATCTGATTGCCCTTTAGACTCAGCTTTATGAGCTTCAAACCCCAGAAACAATAGGACGAAAGATCCTGTATGAGATTACCCTCGAGATCTAGGGCCGCTAATTTGTGAAGCTCCGCGAGGGACTTTTGGGGCACTTGGGGCAAACGACCGGACACCAGAGCCAATGACTCGAGTGTGTCTTTGAGATTAGCGAAAGCGTTCTCGCTTATCTCGCGCAACGACGAGTGCGATATCTGCAGATGCCTTATCTGCGATCCGACTGGAAACGAACCCTCCTTGAAGTCCTCTATACTCTTGTCCAGCTCGTAGACACTCAGCGATTGGACTATCGTCGTGGGTCCTGTTGAAAACAGACAAACCACGGTCGTCAGTAAATTTGCAACTATGCTCTTTTGCTTCTTTCTCCACGGAGCTATGGAATAGTATTTCGATTGTAAAAAAAAAAACTGTAGAAAGAAAAGTTCGTAACGGAATAGTTATTTTCCTAACACATGCACGTAAAATTCCGCTTTCCGTTCCTGTGAAGTGAGTATTGTAGGGGACTAATGTGTTGTTGTATTGCAAAGTGGAAGCAGAATTGGCTAGGACATTGACTGGTACAATTCACCAGCTCCATTTTCGTTCTGGATTTTGTTCCTATTTTTTATTGGAACACTTGCGTACTCACCTTCTTCCGTGAGAACTCCGAGCATCGTGTTTCTGAGTGTATCCTCGGTCGCGCCGGGGCATTCCAAGAACAGGCCATCCTCGAAATTGTAACACGGACAACCGGGAATAGCCTCGGTGGGTGGACATTCCGAGCCTTGTGCTCGAACTTTTGGTGCCGTACCGAGTCCCGGTATGAGAAAGCTCAGGAAGAAAATTCGCCTTGCGCACAAAAGGGGCGGGATGCAGGTTCTTCGTCGGTCCCGGCCTCGTTCCGAGTCTCTCGTCATCGTGACGTCACATCCGACAGACCAATTTCCGGAGTTCTATGGGACGATGGACCTCGTCTGGAAAGCGAACGAAAAACGGAAGTTTGAGAGAGGGAGACCGAGAGGCGAAAAATCAACGGTCGCCGACGACACCAGTCATGGTGGCGCGAACAAGAATGGCGTGAACAAGAAACGCAATGGCGTTACACTGTACAAATTTTGTATGCTTGCGTAAAAAAAGAAATTCAATTTGATCATCGCGGTGATTTAGTTAGCTTGAGCTGAAACACAATAAACTCTTTCAATACCCGAAATCAATTTTCTCGGACGGTGACAGTCGTCGCGAGAATATTGATTGCGAGGAACGTGGCGACCAAATTCCATTAGCAAAACTTCAGTAAAATATATTGGAAATTCAATCCATTGGAACTTGAAATTTGCTTACATTACTTACGTTAATCGAATATTAATATTAATACAATATAAATGGGCATCTTCAATCGGTAACGGCTGAAGAATCGTCCAAAACAAATCTATCAAGCTATCCTCAAGTCACTCTTACGACTTTTTAATCACCAACTATAATCAACTGTCCTCCCGATCTACGGGAGTTTATTCGAAGAGCTTTGAACAATTATCCGCAACGATAGGAACACTCAATCAACGAGCGCATTTGTGGAAGGGACATTTACGTTGTTACCGTAGAGGGATGTGCAACGAGCGAGGTACATCAGCCGAATAACCGCCCGCTGCGGTATTCATTGTGAATACGTTTTTTGTTAACATGTTCCGGTCTGTGAGGCAGGCAGCAAGTGGTCTCACGGCGGAAACGAGTCGCCGCTCGAACGACGAGTGGAGCAAGCAAATTTTTCGCAGTGACATTATTATTTTTTCCCTGTGCGACAATAACACATGTGTACGTATTCTGTTGCAACTTTTATCGCTGTGTTTTTATCTCGACTGTGAACAGTATACTTCCCTGTCATATTCCCAATATGCTCCAAAATTCGCCCGGCGGGGCCTACACGTTTATGTATCGATTTCCGCACGGCGCATCGTTCGGCTCGGTACTGGCGCGATAGGATTCAATTAAGTCGCGAGTGCTACCGGCAAACCGATAGCGCTCGAACAGCCCGTTTCATCTCCTCCTCGACAAATACGCGATTCGCGCGAATTAGTCGAGCACGGGCATGCACCCATACGCGTTCGCAATATCACCCGAAGCAGTGCACACGAAATATATCCGTTAAATGCACGGTGAAGTACTCGAGACCGCTTTTAATTATGGTATCAAATTATTACTTCACGCGGTTCTCGGAATTTCGAAGAAACATTAAGTTAGCGCCTTTAAAAATTCACTTACCAGAGATGTTATTTATATATTTAGTTTTTCGACATTACTGTATGCGTTACTTTTCGACGGGTCCGTGTTTACATGGGGTCTGATTGCTCGGTACGATAGACGAAGCGATCGGTTTTTTTTTTTTTCATCCGATTTCATTGTCTTAACAATTTCATAGCTCACTCTTTCACGAACGATATACGAAGACTGAGATCTGGAGTTTTTTTTCGATATTCCATCGGGAAGTACAGAGATCGCTGGTTTGAAAATACAAAAAATCACAAGTTTTCGCGATATCGACTAGCGTAAAGTTGGTGAAAATGGCCCACTCCGAATATCACCCCGAAAATGGCCCGTAAGTCACTGGTATATGAACCAGACCATAATCCGACCAATCTAATTCACTTGACGAACCAATTAATGGTAATGTAATTTGGAATGAAAGCTTGCATTTTTTCTGAATAATTACGTGCATTTATTTGTGAGAGATCGAACGCCCTTTGACCTAACCACTCTGTTTGGCAGCAGCAAATCGGGAAATTGTTCTTCCCGGTACGAGCGTGCATACCACGCGCCCTATTAAATTTAAATAAAAGAAGAGGAGAAAATATCGGCGTGTTAATATAGGAAATTTCCACCAAGAAATTTACGCTAAAAATATTGCCCTCTTTATTTTATTTTCCCTTTTACCTCCCAACAATTTCCTATAGAAAAAGGTTCTTCATTCGGCCTTTCGGAGCTATGTCTGAAGTGTTTAATTCCCGCCGATCACGAATTCGACACTTTCACTACTCTAGCTCAATATTTGACACGAACAATATCACGTCAACAAAGGCTACGTAGCAATTAAAATTAAAAAAAAAATTAAAAGGCTTACTCTGCTCTAGGAAGCAAAAATGTCTGCTAGGAAGCAAAAATGTGTGTTATTTGTCGACTATAGTACGAGTTAAGCTTTATCCCGACGAGCGGGGGATATGATTTCACCATTTGGAAAGACTCTAATCTCGTCGGCGGTGCGGGTTATCTCGAGACTTCGTAGTCGCGACTTCAGTCGGCTACAAAGGCATTCACCTTTGAGGGAAAGAATAAATCGCATTATACGCCGTTCCGTTGCTTTATTCCGTTCTTTTTCAATCTCGTTTCCTTTGCCGCAAACTATCGCGACGCTTCTAAACAGATCGTCTCTCGTCGAGTCCCCGATAAAAGAAAAAAAAAAAAAAAAAAAAAATTCACGAGTTTCACGCGATGCAGAGCCAAACAAAAGCCGTTGATAGAGTTACGGAATTGACATTCCTCTTTGTGATAAAAAAAAGCGTTTGTCGGTTTCCGTCGGCTAACAGAACGGGAGAGGAGAAAATCCGAGGGAAATAACGGAACAAACGAGAAACGGAGGTTACGCACAGACCGCAAAAAGCAAACACAGCGATGGATCGGGCGAAGCTTGAGGAATAAATATCCCGGGTTTTTGTTTTCTGCATGTTCTTGCCAAAACAAAATAGAAAAGATAAGGTAAATGTCCCCATTCCCAACGCTTATAAGGCCGACCAGGCAAAATAATGGCGTTGTCAAACGTGACAAAAGTAAATTCGAGAACGATTTTCACACCGACCGATAGCTTTAACCATACACTTTCCAAAAATCGTAGACTTAATCCATTCCGTGAAGTATTTTCCCACATAAAGATTGGACCAGCTGTGTCCAATGCCCACCGGGCATGCCCTAATTACCGACCACCTTTTTTCACAACATGAATGACAGAGGTTGCAAAGGAGAAATAAACATAAATCCAGACTTTGAACTTGAAATCTACAACATTATGTACGTACTCAGCCTAAACGTCTTAGCAGAAGAAAATGTATTACGTTTTTATTGGGTTTTTAAAACTATGTGACAATAAACTGACGTTTACATGTACGGTAATGGGGATAGGCAAGAGTTTTGCTGTGCCCAACCTCGAGCAGTGAATTAAAAGAAAAGGTTATCCGACTGTTCTTTTATGGAATATGTAAACCGAACTGCAACGAACGATTTAACGCTCGAACTATTAGTTCAAAACGGATTTTTACCGAAATATTTATTATTTACGCTATCGACAATCCTTGAGCAGACTTCTAAGAAACCGCTCCGGTGGTGACGTGCGGTAAGAAAAGCGATAATATTATGTACTAATTATTACACTTACTTTGCGCGTTACAATTCTTTCACACTACACAAATTCTTGAATATTTCTAGACCGCTAATAAACGCTTTTATGGGTTAGCAGCCTTAGTAAATGACGTTCTACGTCGAAATGGTCGGTAGAGGGAGCATGTTTGGGAATACGAACATTTACCTTACATTAAGGAAGAATAAAAATAAGAAAAAGATAGGTGATACCATCAAGCCTTCATGAAAATCTCATTAGCGTCGTGTCGGTTCGGGGCGACGAAACGTTCGGGAAGTGTCTTCCGCTTATACGTTTCTGGAGAATGAACGACGAAGCGGGAGACGGAGGAAAATACAAGAAACTGTGAGAAAGAGTACGCTGAGGGAGAGACAGTGATGAAGGGGCAGCAAAGAAAAGAATTGCTAGATGGAAGGGGCGTGCACGTAGCTTGACGCAAACGAGAGAGGTTGAAGCTTTGGACATCCCGGTGAGAAATAAGTATCCGTAGGTTGCCCGTAAAGCCGGGGCTTTGTTGTCTCGTTGTAATAGGAAAACACGAGCTTGCGACGGACAATCGCCCCACCGGTTAATCGGTCATGGCGCTGACCGACGTAAACCAACATCAAGCTTCAACATTACACACTACGGTACACACGTACCTGTGTGTGTGTGTTCGGGCAGGTGTTACGACGCTGGAAGAATGGGTCGGATAAGTTTGCGCTGACAGCGCTGGATTATTAGGGGCGAAAGAACTAATGGCGAACACCTTTATTGTAAACGATCCGGTGGGCATGTCGCTGAAAAGGATGTTTTTACTTATACCGAAGTGAACCACGTAAGCGTCATTCGATGATCGTACTTACTGTGGAAACATATTTGAAAGGCAATACAAATTTCGACCATTTAATAAATAGAAAAAAATAATTTGTGGTCAAATCGAAATGCGAAGTCTCGTAAAAATAATTTTGTTAAACAAGTGACAAACTCGATTGTTTAATTTTTAATCCACAAAGCTGCCCTTCTAGTTCCCGTCTCATAAATAATTTTAGTTTGTACTTTTGTTTGTAATAATGTAGCCGGGTAGTGCGATCGAAAAATTAACAAATGAAAAAATTGTGGACGTTTGTGGACAATGAGTTGTAAAAGTACAAAGTTTTTTTTACGATGTAACCGTAGTAGTAAGTAGGAAATGCGCTTTATTAGCCTCAGTAATGTAAGGTTCGGTGGTATTGCTTGTATACATACGAGATGTTTTCTTCTCGTGTTAATGGACCATTGACCGAAGTCCTTCCACCCATTTAATAACAATAAAGTTTAATAAAGTTGATAAATTTGATTATTTTCCGTTATTCAAGATGCAAGAATGATTCTAATTAACGTTTTTTTCCTTTGAGTAATTACAAACTCTTGTAATGAAAGTTTCTCAAGTAACTCACAATTGAGTCCGTATCATTCGTGATTGAAAAAGTAGGTAAACAATTTCCGTTTTTTTTCTATAAATTTAAGTCTTAAATGCGGAAGAATCGCTAGGCTGAACTCCCGTAAACTTTGCTGACGAAAAGCATGAAAAAAACATTGGAACGAAAATAGAATGAGAAATCCGAAGGGGATCGTCATCTGTTTTTTTGGACAATTATACAAAGCAAATGCGGGCAGAAGGATGAAGCTGCGGTGAATCTGGGTTGTCTTTGAAAGAAAAATCGAGATCTTCGGATGGACGTAGCTGCGCGTATATAGATACGAGGGGCTGACGGAAATAGAGGCTCGCAGTGACGAAGGGAGAACACCATTGCGTGCATGACGCGAGAGCCAGATCCGGTTATGTAAACTTGGAATGTTCCGCAAGGCTCCTATCCTACTAGGTTCCTCTCTGGAAATGCCATTAGGGTGGAGTGGCTCGAAGGCGGTCGCCATATGCGAACAACGTTTTTATCAGCTGTCGTTTTCGTGACCCAGTTGTCGTAACTGATATTAAATATCGTAGTCGACTGCGCTATGAATTCGCTTCAAATTTTGACTGTAAAATTGATGAAATGCATTTTTCCAGCACCAATATCACTCCGTAAATCGAGTCAACGCGAAGGCGCCGTCTTGGGTTCATTCTTTCGTCTCCTCGTAGCTTGCCATTGTAATCTCGAACCTTACTACTTTATTCGTTCCTGCAAATCTTCTGTCCTCCTGCAACTGGTGGTTCTCGAGTTAGCTACCGCTCCTTTTTAATAAACTTCGCCGACATTTTTTCTTATGATGTGGAATTTTCAGAGACTTCATATTTTCATATTTGCATTTGTGTTGGCACAATTTTTCTTTCATATTTTTATCCAATCACTTTTTCATATTTGTAGCTTACTTTCCATGTCGAAAATGTTATTTATGATATATCATATGTGAAATGTTTGAATATAGTCAACAGGACCTTTCTTCATTTGTTAATCCAATCTTTGCGGGATTGTTTGGATGGATGTAGTAGGTATATCGAAAAAAATATATATCGCCGGCTGCCAGATTTTTTGCTTAATTTCCTATTCTACTTTCAATTCTTACAATTCCATATGCCATCGAAACAACGACGGCAAAACTCTAATCAAATTTTCAATATCTCACGGGCATTCGAATAAATAAATGAAATTGGAATAAAAAAATTTATATTAATAATAATCCCAATAACACCAATAATAATTGTTATTGTTATTATTATTGGTAATCATAGTATGGCCAATCTAAAAAATATACCGATAAAATATTTAAAACGTTTAGTCTTTAAACGTAAATGTTTGTAAAACATAAAAACTTGTGCGGTGTGAATAAACGAGGGGTCGAAACGAAACGGCGAAGCAGCCGTAGCGGCGGGAAGCTCTCTAATATACGCTATCGGGCAGCAGAGGTTGACCCGATGTCGCTGCCTCCGGGCTCTCCTGACGTTTAAGTATTCAGCAAGCGTTTTCAATTTGTACATTAATCTCCGATCGACGGAGAGGTGACGAACCGCCCACTCGGTATGTGCCCCGTTGAACCTCGAATCTATCTGGGTGAACCCACCCTTTCCGAACGCTTCGAACGGTTACCATTCGATTCTTTTACACGACCAGGCCTGGGACGGGCAAAAGCCTTTCGCGATTATTTTTATTTTTTTATTTTTATTTATTTTTCTACTATCCTGGCAGGAACATCGGCAGCCATCGGGTGTTCGCCTTTCACACCCTTTCACCCCCCCTCCCCCCTTCGTGGGAAGCACCCGAGCAGCGCACAGTTCTTTGCACTATATCGCATCGGGACAAGGGCCACCGCCAGATCCGAGCGGATGCCTCGAGGCCAATCTCGCCGCATTCTCGGCACGATCGCTATAAACGCGTTACGTTCACCGGGAAAAGCCCTTCGAATCTCCCCGTATATACGTTCGACCGTCCCGCATGTTGTCTCGCTTTTATTTTTTCTGTTTCGTTCACCTTTCCCTCTTTCCCTTCGTCCTTTTTCTATGCCCGCCATTAATAACACTTCCTTCTCTAGTCTCTACTATCTCCACCTTCCCCGTATCTCTCTATCCATCCTCGCGCTTATTTTTCCTTTTATTTTTCCAACTTTTCTTCGTACGATGCAGTTCCTTGCTGCCACCGCACGGTTCACGCGTTCCCGCCCCTCGTCCTCGGTAGATTCTCGAGAGCATCTACCCTTTTTATTATTTTTCCAATCCCACATCACTGGCGGCTGTTTAGTTCTTTTCCAATTTTTTAAATTTATTTTGTTTCCTTTTTTTTATTATTTATTATCACGTACCTCGTGTTTCGAGTCGGCACGTATCCGGCAACACAGATGCAGCGTTATGAACTGTAAACTACGTATATGAGATCTCGGTGAGAGAACGGTACGATATTCTGTGATGGAAAAATCTGAAAATACGGGCGAGATGGAAACGAAATCTGCGACAACAATAGCTTCCGGTATAGTAATAGATCAATTTTGTTTTCTATAGGAGTGAAAATAAAAATCGGCACGCTAGTATATCTGCGGCCAATATTTTCTTATTTTTATCTTACGAAACGAACCACCGAGAAATCGTGTCTCGGATGAAGAAATGAAAAAAAAAAAAAAAAAACAGAAATTTCGACGCCATTCAACGCTTGTCTTTTACTACATACGATCCCTCGGCTGCGCTTTTCCGCGAACCCGAGCTATCTCACATTCGTCATGGCGCAGGCAAAATGGAAGCTCGTTCTACCGGCACGACGTGGCTCGATCTTAAAGGGGTGAGAAACGTCTGAAGCTATATAGCTTCAGACTGTAACAACAGGAGCTTATACACTGCAAACGGTAGACTACGTCTCCTTGCGAACAGAAACGGATGAGCCCCGGGAGTGTGCATCCGTCTTGTCGAGTCTGAGGCTTGAAGTTTCGTTATCCCGGTTCAAGCCACCCAAGGGGCTCGCACTGCACTACCCCATAGTTTCAGGGCTCCGCATAGTGTCTATTTGAATCGATTATTCGTTTTACTATTTCCGTATTTCACGTTCTTTCATTTATTCACGTCGCGAAGGACACGAGGTCTTTTATCCCTCGGAATGGAGACATAAAAACAATTTGGTTTTGAACCCGCTTAATCATCATTTTTCCATTTATTCTTCTCTATTGTCATCGATTTTATTTCTTTCTTTTCGACAAATGTGCAATGGTGTTTCGGAGAGAAATATGTTTCTCAGTATTCAACCAAATGTGACGTGTAAAGGAAACCGTCACTTCCGGTTTAGAGGTTTCATATTTTAACCAGAAGTGGCGTTATGCTCGAAATACGTCACTTCTGGTTTGAAAATCTTCTTGTTGCAACCTGAAGTGACGTTATACCGGAAATACATCATTTCCGGTCGAGAAATGAGATTCTCAAACTTATAGGTTTGAAATATCGAGCCTCTTCGGGGGAAGCACAGCGATTGGAATATTTTTAGTCAAAAGTAATTGAATCTTATGAATTTAACCTGCGTGATCCGCCACTTTACCGATAGATATCTAGATTGCGCTTTGCCGATCGATCTTCTGGTTCCGCTCAGCGTGTTCTTCGACCCATTGTCGAGATCAAGTCTTGGTCAGACGAAATGGTTGCATTCTCCCTACGCCAAAGTAGGCGGGACGAGCAAACGATAAACCACACCTCCGACGTTCATGTAGCTTTCGCTGATAGTTTTTTTTTCGCCCAACTATACTTCGCTTACGCGATATTGCTTTTTTCGCTCCCACTCTTTGTCTCTGCAAGAAGCGTCGCGTCTTTCTCGCCTAGTTTTAGCTCGTCCAATTCGTGAGCTTATATGTGTATTCTCAATGTAACGGGATCTTTCATCATACGAGCCAAGTTTCGCTAAAAGCATGAGATAAATTGGAAGTAGGAGATAGAATTGGAATCGTTTCACTGCTTCGTCTTTCAAACGTCTCTTATGTCTTTCTTCATACTCCTTTCGTCGTCAAGTTCCGAACAATACTCGAGGATCGGGTCGAAGGAACTTCTTTCGTTGGAGAAAATACTCGATTTTGAGTTGGGATAAAATAACAAAAAAACATCTTGGAAACGAAGACCCGGTTCGTGGATGAAGAAGAGCAGTCAATCGTCTTTTTCTTTGACCCCAATAAAAAGTAATGCCATTGTTTAAGATATATCTATGCGGGAGGTATTTGATTCATCGACGATTCTATTTTTAGCGAAGGCAATTAGCGTTACAAAAGCTTGGATCGACTCAAAATGACGTTTCGAAATGTCTGAGAGTGAAGATAAGAAAGTCTGGGACGGGACGCGGACGGAAACTTTCGCCGGGACTTTTGTCCGACGGAATCCAAGACTCTCGAGTCAGCGTATTTCTAGCTTTCGTTCGATCGTTTTTCCTCCGACTGGCGTCCTCGCTGATTCTATACATACCAAGCGGTTAACAGAGATGGCGAGTGCGAGACGTTTCGCGCGGCTGCAAAGACTTTCACAGGCGAATGCAAGCGATAAATCGAAGCTGGACGTAGAATTTTTCCATTCCTCGAATGGTCCGTGCGACGGCACGGTGTACCGGGAGAGAGTGCGAGCCTGAAGGTGGTGCTTGCCGGGCCTCTTCAAGAATCGCTGGCCGGTCTACCTTTCACCGCGATATCGTGTAAGACCGTCCTCCAGAGAGAGACCGATGGAGCGAGAGTGAGAGAGAGAGAGAAACAGGGAAGAAAAACTCTTGAGGGTTGCAAGAGCCAATTCCGTTCTTCCACGGCTCTCTCGCTCTCGGCTTCACTTGCTTTCCCATCTTTATACCGGGAGTCGTCCGACGTTGGTAGATATATAGTTCCGAATCCATTAAAGGCGTCCTTTAAACTTCTTCAAGAATTTATCGAGGCCCGATGGTCGCTGGACCTGGTTCAGCCAGTCCGACCGTTCAAAGAAATACCGGTGAGAGCGCAAGAAAGAGGGGTGACCTTTCACCCAACCCCCTTATCGCTCTTTGGATCCTCACCGGTCGGGCTCCCCGCGAACGATCGTGCCAAGCTTTGGTAGCCTCTTTCTCTTCGCCAGAAAAAAAAACCGCGCGTTTCTTATCGTTCATCGTCGAAAATCGATTGCCAAGAGTACAACGAACCTTCCGACTTGTCTTTTTTCACCATTCGTAGCCCTTTAATGTGTTTCCGTGTTATCAACGTGCTGGATATACCTTATTGCCGACATCAGCGATAAGCCGCAACGGGCATTTTTTTTTTAAGACGTCCGGTATCCGGAAGTGTACAGAATTGTAAACGAGCAAGAAGGAATTTGCAAAGAAATACTGCAGAGGAGAGAGAGGTAGTTTGTTGGAAAGGAGGTCGGCTCCGAAGGCCTCCTCGCCGAGTTTTCATCCGACTTTATACATATGTGCCGATACCGGGTGGAATCGGGTGAGCCCGTTTTCTGGCAAGAGGTTGCCAGACGATAGTGTAGCACTTCCGGTGATTGAACGTCCCCGCTATTCCCTGATGCGCCACATTTGTTTTCCGTCGGACGATTGGCTCCTTCCAACTCCACCCATAGCTTCCATGACCTCGTGAGCGGGGTAGGAGGGCCCGACCGTCAGCTTTCGCAGCAACTTTTCTCTACCCGACGCTGTGACGAACGGATCGTTGAGTCTGATCGGGCCGCTCGATCCTCACCGTTAATTCCACTCTTGACGTCGAAATACCTAAAGCCTCTCCGATACCATCTATCCGTTCGACAATTGATTTAAACGAGATCGCCGGAGCTTTCGTTCGGCCTTTCCGTGTTCGGTGGCCGGTCGGTCCATTGTCCCTCGATGGCAGAAGAGCCCTTCCCCGCTCTTACACAATTGTCCTATTCACTCGCCGCTTTCGAATGTGCCCTGAGTACAACATTGAAACTTTAACGAGGTGTCATCCAGGAGGTCGAAAGAGTTTTCAGAATCGACAGACGCCCCTCGTTACCGATGCTCTAGGTTTTTTGTCTTCTTTTCCTCGGGTCTTCTTCCAGGCCACCTTGCTCCAGCTCTCCGATATGTGGAGGATCAGGGTAGAAACCGCTGTCATGATCTAGAACTCTACATAGCTGATATCTATCTGTCAGAACACGCTGAACCATCCTATCCCTTTCTCTCGATGTCCGCAGTGACCAATGAGTTTACCGACAGTATCACGGCACGAAGATCGCAAGAACGTACTTTCCGTGCATAAAGGATAAGAGATACGTCCTTCTGATTTTAGTCGGGGGACATGTGTACCCCCTTCTTCTCTCCATCACTGGTAATGTGGTCGACTGATCCCAACACTGAGACTGGCCACGACCGAACCCTCGAGCCATCTCCAACGACTGAGACCTCGGAGTTTGAAGTTTCTCCCTCGCACACTAAAGTGTTCCTAATTCGATAAATCGCTTCGCTTACTCCGTCCCGTTGATTCTCAACTGTTAGTGAAGGGACGAGCAAAGAGGTCAACCGATATTACTAAACTTTCGGTCGAGCGAACGTTTCGTACCGGTGACGCCCCGAACTTCTAACGAAAACGCCAGTTTCATTCGGAAATTAGGTTTAACATTGGACGGAAATCTAGTGGTTTAACTACACAATTCGAGTTTCCGGATGTCGCCGACACGCAACGACGGACTCTTTGCGACGAATGCTGGCGACAAAGAAGCATTTAGAGTTTAAAGTATTGGAATTCATCCGACAATGGATCGCACGCTGCGGTTGAATGTTCCTGACACAGGGGAAAAGCGGAGAATGTGACCCATTCCGCAACCAGAAACATGATTTATTAAAATCAACAATATTTCGATCTTCAAATGTGGTTTGTTAGTAAGATAAAATAATGTTTACTTGCCTTGACAAAATCCTTGTTAGATTCAAATAACGGCTATTCTTTACCGTCAGTAAGAACATTTATTCAAAGTGACTATTTATTGATTTATACTTTAAAATAAACATTTATTCGATATAAAGAAATCAAATTTATGAAAATATGATTTTTAATAGATATTTAATCGCGCCAAAGAAGTCATATATGTGACGTCAAAACAACGATTATTATCGGCGGTTATTATCTGATAGCGCGCACTGCAGAGTTGTCAACGCCTCAGTCGTCTCGACACATCACTCGTTGATGGTACAGAACTGTATTTATTCCCTATGGGAACCACTGCATTGTAAGAGAGAGGCAATTTATCGGATTGATTTATTAAATTTTCTTTACTTCACGCTGCGAAATGAGTGCTGGAAAGAAGTAACTTGTTGATGCTTCCTTGATAATAAAAATTACTTGTTCAAGAAAAATATTATTTGACACAAATATCTGTTTCTTAGATCCAAATAAATATTATTAAATAATAAAAAAGATATTATCAAACAAATAAATATATTAGAAATTAATAAACGCTCTATTAGGTTATGAAACAAATAAAACATTTTCTTCGTCCTTGATAAATTTTCATTGATTGGGATAAACTTTTTTCTGAGCGCGATTAGCACGAACATCAATGTTATATGAACCGGGCCAAATTCACCGCTTCGACTCTAAATACATGGAACCGAATGAACGAACATCTTCTTTTAATGTTCCTATAGTGCAAGCGGTTCTATAATAATGCCAATGAGGGATAGAGAGACTAGAATTGTCAATCAGCAAATGGGTCCAAAGTGAGATTGCTAATGGAAATACAGTAAAAGCGAAATACATCGAGCGCAAGCTCTCCGACGGTTGAATATCTGAAAGCTCCCTCGCATTTCAATGAGCGCTGATCTTTTTGGCATTCATAAAAGTTTGCACTACCCGAGCTACTTCAATCTTGCGGAATCATTGATAGACGGAGTTTTGTTCACTCGATATGAAATTTATTCTCAATGACGAACGCTCGCCGATTGTCACTCAGCGAAATTAGCCGGTAGCTTTGAGGCTCGTCAAAGAAGAAATTCATTACGAAATTCCTTTTTTTTTCTCACGATGTCACGAATAACCTGAGAGAGAATAAAAAAAAAATGCGCCGTGCGATCGGATGGGTTTTAAAGTACGAGACAAAGAGGTTTCAAGGTTCGGACAGGGTGGGCTCAGCACTTTCAAAGAAATAACGTTAACCATGGGCGGCGAGGACGCGGAGGGGGGGGGGGGGGAGGAGGGGGTAGCCGATGGTTTCGCAGACCATGAGCTAGGAGGTGGTTGTCGCGCTGCCGTTTTCGGGCTCTCGTTCATTGACCGTGGAACGAGGATACAGAGGCTTCCGGCGAGTTTCGTGAGGCTGAGTCGATGTAGCGATCCGGCAGTGGCAGGAGGAGCCGAATAAAAGGACAGCTGCTGGTCGACTGGTGGATATCGATTTCGGTACAGCGAGAGCTTAAGCTTCGCCCGTTTCCCCGAAAAGCTTTCATACTCCCCTGTATACGGGCGTCCTCGTCACCCTATTCCGATGGACGCGCGGCTGTATCGCGCTCGCTCCGCTCGCTCATCGGCCTCGTGCAAGCTCCGACCTCCCAAATGCACCACCCATCGTGTGCAGCACGCTCGACCAACCAGCAGCAGCGGCAGCTTCGTCCAAGTGTCGCTCGTATATAACTCCCGCATAATTTTGCCATGACAAATTTAATGCTCGTTCATCTTTCCCGGCCAATTTACCGCTGCCGAGCCGCCTACGGTTTTTTTCCCCGACCGGTAGTACGTCACGCGAAATATTTTTACGATCCGAAGTTCGGAGAGGCCTTGCAACGGTGCGCGGACGCGGAAGGGCATCCAATGATGTTTACTGAATGTGCAACGACCCTCGGACTCTCGCATATCGCATTCATGTTTTTTTGCTTTTTTTTTCTTCTTTTCATTGTCAGAAGCTTTTTGCAGACTCCTTTGGAAATGTTGTCTACATTCCTGTCTTGCTGCCTGTCGTGGAGTAGCCTCGTATACGCCGACAGCTTGGCAGATCTCTTACTCAGCACTCCGGAAATTTGACTTTCTTTTTGTAAAAAAAATAATCCGTATTATGTACAACATTCTAAAAACAAATTTCTTTATCAGAGCTCTGAGATCGAACCGGTAGAATCTTTCGTCATGTTAGACCACATTCTATCAGATATTTCATAGAAAAAAAACTATGATATTTTAACACTTGGTGAATGACAATGCATCGGGATGCGTCATCCTATTGTTTATCCTAGAGGGAAAAGTCGCCTGTGATGGACGGAGCGATGTTTCAACGACAAAGTTTGAAGGAATAGCGATCGTTTTTTTTACTCGGCAGAGCGAGGCTCGATGTAGAGTTGAGTGGCAAAAAGCGAGTAGCCGTTCAATTTTTCATCGTCGAAACATTGCTCCGTTCCAACTTAGGCGCTGGTCCAGCATCGGCGCCTCACCTTCACTTGCTCATTCCCGCCGGCCGACTCTCATACCTTATTATTATGTTTTGCACCTTTGTACTTTACAGTCTTTTCCATTTCCCACTCGGTCACTCTTGATATTCACTTTTATTTCGCTTTTTTATTACTTCATCGCTGTATCCTTCCCCACGGGAGTGCAGTATGCGCAGTACGGCGGTACCGGGGCTCGCGGGAAATGGAAAATAATATCGCGAAAGAGGTCGTGCTATCGTCGAGCGAGTAGTTTATTGTGCTGCATACCATTTCTTCTATCCGAGCACGACTCTCTCCTCTTTCTCTGTTACTCTGGCATTCGGCAAAAGAAGCAAAACATAAAAATAGAAAATTAAAAAAGGAACGCGACATTGTACATATAATTAAATATATATATAGCCGTTCCGAGAATTTTATTGTTACCACTGTTAACATTATGAATGCGAAAAATAAATAATTATGAGTCTCCGAATTACTTTTGAAGTGAAATTTCTTCGGGAACGTTTTGCGTTTTTCAGGGTGGAGTAAGTAGTAACGCGTTACGCCTTACGAACTACCCATGATTATGGTTGGAGCTTATAATTTACATTTTGCCGCTGCCAATTTTCAGCCACTGATTGAATTTTTAAGCGAATAATTCAATTTAAAAATAAAGCTCGTATAGAATCAACTACGAGGCACGTCTCGATAATTTATGCAATTTCTTCACAATATTTGGACCAAAATCAAAGTAAAATGCATGTGGCATATTTCTGCCATCACAACTTTATGGGAGCATTTATTTATTTCGCATAAAAAAAAAACGGACGAGGTAGACGTATTGGCTAAAAAAATAAACATCATCGTCGAAGAAAAAGAACGTAACGTAGATAGTAAAGAAGTTTCACTTCGATCGCACGTAAAAGTTACACGCACATTTTTTTATCATCTATCATTTATGCTTTCTGTGTTATTCGCTGATTATTATATATGTACCTTTTTATTATCGCCCTGCATCATCTTCGGGCTTCTGGTCATTCTAACTTCAAGTCGCTCGATGGTGTTTTCCATCAACTTGTAGTTGGCCTCCGCCCATTTTTATTTAATTTAAATAAATGAATAAGTAAGTAATTGTCGATCGATCATTACTTTGGTACCGAGAGGGAACGATCCGAGCCTCGAGCTGTTTGAGTTGCACGCGCCGCAGGGGTGTTGTTACGTATACATTAGTCGTTGCAGTTTATGTGTATGTTGCACTATGCTGGTCGCCCCAAGAGTGTCAGGGTGGAACGTTAATTAATTTCGCCCGACGGGTAACTGCTGTACCAGCACGTCTAATTACGATCGATAAACAAAGTTGCCCGGGTTCACTCGATGAGGGTAAGTCATCGTTGCTATCGGGAGTGTCACCGGTGGAAACGGCACCGCGCGACGACACTCAACGTCGACTCGCCGTCTAGTTTCCTCTTGCAAACTATACTCGACTGAATGATTACAAGCTGCGAGGGAGCCGGCGGGGATTGGAGCGAAAGGGCGTGCGATAGAAATATTGTATTAATTAACACCGTCTCGATTGCGCAATGGTACTCGCAACCTGCCACTCACTTCGTTTGATATTGCAGTCTGTTCCGGTCATACATGTGTTTGTAGTTGCATATGGAAGGGCAGATTTCGTAATTTCACTTTAAAGTTGAAAATAATTCGGTGGGACATTTTTTCAAGGTATTTATCCGAAGTATTTATTCTCTGTTTCAGCCCCCAACAAATTTCCGAAGGTAGCTGTTCGAAGGTAAGCACTTAAAATTTCGGAAACTGAATGGATTATTTAAAATAATTTTTATTTCCCTTTTATTTTCGTTAATTGCTTCATTCGATTCTGGCCACGAACTCCCCGTTTTTTGTATCGACCCCAACGAAGCGGATCCCAAACTCTGCCAGCGTTTTATAATCTAATAAAACCGCCAGCGTTTTATAATACTATTATCGGTGCATTCGGGATTAAAAGCCGAAGTAATTACTCGCTAAAGAGAACCGAGTTCCACCCTCATTTCTATCGTTGTCGCAGGTCCACTATTTCCGTTTCTCTCTGCGGTTTATGTCGTCCGTTCCGCGAGGTAGGATACAGTTATATACTGCATATTTCACATGGGACCATGTAACCTGGCCCTCGTCATCTCTTCGTGAGTTTCATTTTTCACAGGCAAACCCTCGAGTCTCCCTCGGACCACGGCGAAAGTCCCGAAGAGTGCAACAAACTCTCCTGGACTCGACTCTCTCACGGTTCTCGTATAATTTATGCCTCACAGTTTCGCTTCGTGGGGGTGGCACGCCCGAGAAACGCGGAGAGAGCCACTGGCCACTGCGTTTATTTTCCTATGACTATCGCAGCTTATACGGAAAAGGAAAACTTTTTTCCGTATAGTTTATTTTCTTGCTCGACGTGCATGCGCGCCATGTGTTCACTTTGCTACCACCGAAAAAAAAAAAAACTTAGTAGTTGCGATAACCGTTTCCAGTGTACGCCGCGCGGCGAAGTAGTTACTGATACGCGAATCAGAAATGAATTCATCGCCGATTTTGGTAGAATTCTAATCCGGTGTTCTTGTAACACGACACAGTTATAAAATGATAAAATAGAGATGTTCTCGGAAATATTCTGGTTGAGTTGCAAGTTGCTATACCAACTTGCGCAGTTTTTGCCGGTCATTGAATCTGGGAGAGTCAACTCTATCAGACTTAAAAAGGGCGAATTGAAGTTAACCGCAATCATTATAATTAATTCTTTTTATCGGGTATCTTCCCGAGAAACTTTTGCGAGCTTTTTCTTTGTTTGCATGTGGCAGAGACAATAAAAATGATTGAAACGAGATAATCTTAGGGGGATGAAAATAAGAGCTCATAATCTTCTCTCGGGTCTCTCGCAGACTTGATGGCCGCAGTGCGGCGCGCGCGGTTCCATTAAATCTGTTCTGCTGGAGCACCAGCCCCCCTAAAGACATCTCCAACTAACGTATGAATATTTCCCTATAGGCAGAAACGGCTATTAGCATTTACATTCATACCGGCGCACGTGCACCGAGGTAAGATATTAAACCTTGTAGCCGGCATATAGAATCACAATGAACGCTATCTCGTTATATCTTCATCGTTATTATCGTGGGGCGAATAAAATTACATAGTCGTGCGCGAAGTGAAGGAAATATAACGTCCCCTATTTAAGACTATCCGGCAGGTTCCTACCCACTCGACTCGCTCGGTAATAAAAACAGTAATTAATTTCTTCAATCGTGCAGACAGCCTATGATTAAAAGCAAAATCTTACTGAAGGATATCAATTCAGATTCATATAAGAATTTGCTTTCGGCCGTACATGTTCGGCGCCATAAAGAACCAAAAAATTCATTTAAAGTTTTAAACATTCTTTTTATTTAACGTCACATCCTACGGTTATTAGCAACTGAGCCTACTATTTTTCCTGTAGTGGAAACGTTCTTCGTCGCTCTTTCTCGGTCCACCGTAAGACCAATGCCGCTATCTTTCTCACACTCCTGGCTCCGTTACGTGACTTACTCCACCTTAATTGCAGGTCTATTCACATGTGCCGTGACGGTCATTTTTTATACGCGTCAATTGACTAAAAAATGGCCGTCTTTTTTGGTTTCAGAAAATGTTTGTTGTGCCATGACCGTAATTTATTTTTGCTCACCAATTCGGTCATCTTTTAACACTCTAGGTTGGTTTCAAAAGGATTTGTATGCCTCCTTGACATTGTAATCATCCGTATTTGTATTTTTTTATCAATGAATTCATGACTGAAACAATGTTATAAAATGAATGCAGAATTATTTCTTTTCTCTTTAACGAGATTGGTACTTTCTTAATTTTTAAGTTAGAACCGTGAAGGTTTTTAGAATGAATGTCCCTGTTGTCGCAGTGCGGTAATTTCCGGACTCGTCAATTGACGGTTACGTGGCAGTCGATTGACAAAAAAAAAAATGACCGCTCGCAAAGTCGGCGCCTGTCTCTGTAGGTCTACTAGAAGCCTACGTTGACGTAGGTCTTCTAGGTTCGTTCCATGGCGCCGGATACTAGCGACATGTATCGAATATCGTACAATAGAGATCAGGTGACACGTCGCGTCACAATATTTTTCCGCCAGCAAGACTCCGGAATTCGAACGCAAGTTCCAAGTTCGAACCCAAATTACTTTGTTTTCGACGTTAGTGCTCTAGTCACGAGACCGAAGTCATCGGTTAATTCAATTACAGTTTTTACTACCGGCCGTGGTACTTTACACGCCCTTTTAGGCATTTCCTGGAAAAATTATTTACAATTATTAAAATCAATGGAATGTGCTTCAAACGGCGGGAGCGGTTGGTGTATTTTGGCACTCTACGTGACCGGCGTCGAGGCGAATATTCCGGTCGGCTCTTTAAATTATCCTTGATATTTTTCGAGCGAGAAGCATTAATAATGTGCAAGTACGGGTGTGAATTTTTTGCACCCCGAAGGGGAGCCTGGAACCCGTCCAGCTTTTCGATTCGCGAAGGGGTTGAAGTGAGCGCGCACTATCCTTGAGAGTGGTATAGTACCTACCTATTCGCGTCGTGTACGTCATGTACCTACCGAGAGAGGGACGTAGAGAG
The DNA here is from genome assembly GCA_963922035.1 of Amblyjoppa proteus. Lineage (NCBI taxonomy): Eukaryota > Metazoa > Arthropoda > Insecta > Hymenoptera > Ichneumonidae > Amblyjoppa > Amblyjoppa proteus. Next base: position 9,719,912 of record OY998230.1, read on the forward strand.
AGCGGGGAGGAGAGGATAATATCACGAATTTCGCAGTTAAGGGTCTACAGTTTACGAGGTCAGCGGTGCCTTGCGCTCCAGAGAATCCCCTGGATTCTTGCCAGTAATATTAGCGGGCTTCCATAATGAGAAAAATAAAAAGAATGGAAAAAAAACAAACAAAAGAAACAAATGAACAGGGTTGCCGCTTCATGCTCTCGGGACCGCGAACAATTAACAAGTGATGCAGAGAGTTGAAAAATTGAAACGGAAAGAAAATAAAGGAAAAAAAAAACGAACCGTAACGCAAAAATATATTTAACGAGGTATCCTCTTATTTTTAATCCTCGTTTCTTTTTCTTCTTCATTTTCTCATTGAAGCTAATGGCAGAATAACCATTGACCACGGAACACGCCGAGCCTTTTTCGATTCTTAAATTCGCGTTGCGAGTCTCCGTCGTTCCCTCATAATTTCTCAATTTTACGCAGTTCTCATCGGATAAAAGAAAACGATAAGGGAGTTTCCGGGGTGTATGAGAAACTGGAGGGTCCTCTCAGGTTTGAAGGGGGCCATTACTTCTGTCGTGTGACCGCTATAGGGGCCAGAAGAAGTGGAGACCCAATGCCGGAGGTCAGGAAGAGATACTGCATATGAGTCCGTGAATATTTTAAGTGCAGCGGTATCGTGTACACCGCCCGGGTCCTCCTTACGGAGTGAAATATCACCGAAGCAGGAACACACACGCGCACCGAGAGACTAAACTCTCGGGTTGGATGTGTAATATACATGTACGGTACGAAATCGTGCGTCTCTGCAGTGCCGGTCCGGAAGCGATGGAGTATTCACGGATACCGCAGTACCCGATGGGAAAACCCGTCCTCTCCAAACCCCCTATTGTCCTAACTCATCGTGGTTTACATATGATGGAAAAAGCGACAGGCTCTTGAATGAAATTAGAGTTCAAGTGTAAGGGTGAAATCGGTTCCTCGTGCGCGACTAAATCGGTCGTACCGAAACGTGTGGTAGGTAAGAACGCTACCGAGAATGAAAAATGCAACACCCGCGCAGCCGCATTATACGTATGGGTCAGGAAGAGATGGAGTAATTGCATCTACTCTGAGGGTCCAATTTTAAAACGTTAGTTATAACTTAAGAACACTTTTGAGATAGGACTTAAGGTCGCTTTTTAAACCGAACTTACGATCGCTTTTGAGATCGAACTTCATTGCGTGCTTAAGATCTATCTTAAGTTCGAACTTAAGTCTGAACTTAAATTCGATCCAACTTTAAAGTTTTGTCGGCTTAGAATCTATATCTGGATCCCAAATGAGGTGTTTCGATGGCATTATACTGTCATGAATCGGTGATCTGGAAAACTAATTTTCTAAAATCGATTTTAAATTCGAACTTACGATCGAAATTGTGTTCAGGCTTTCGTTCGATCTTAAGATCAAACTGAAGCATGAATCAAGTTTTTATTTTTTCTGATTATCATGAACCATATATGTGTTCTATTTTGGTTTATCGGAGTGTCTGGAATGAAAGTGGAAACCAAAGAATTATATGTATTTGTAAGGAGATGTGAGAAGCAGATTGAAGCATTCCATACGATGAAAATAAGCTTTTACTATTATTACTATACATCTCCAATAATGACGAATAAATATCCCTGTATCAGAAATGATCCTCAACGATCCTTTATCAAGAATGAATATTCGTGATACAGGAAAAATCATACCTCTCTCCAGGATATTATATTCGTTCCAAACAGTCTCTTCTTCAGATGTGCAAAGCTTGAACTGGAAAAATTGGTAGTGTCGTCTGAAAGAGGAGAAAAATAATACATATAAGTATATGAGATATCTCGTAAACAGATTGAAGAAAATAAAAATATGGAGCATGTACTTCGAAGCGACGTGGGAGAAGCTGTAAAAACGTATGGTACAAAGTTTTATCCCCTTACGTTTCCGTGAGGGCTCTTTTGATATTTCACCTCGGGAGAGTACAAGGTAAAAAGAAGAAACTTGAAAAGACACGTCTGCATCTCGCAGTAAAAAGCGGCGAATGTCTTTTCATCACGTCGTCTTTTATATGGGTTTTTTCAGAGTAGCGCAATATTTCATATCACTTAATTTAATAGACGCGGTTTTTTTTTTTTTTTTTTATAGAGAGAATGTCATAAAATGTGTTGCAATGCAATGTTTTTCTTCATTAATTCCTTCAACTAATTTTATTCCTTCACGATCGATATGTTTGAGAATCTATTATTTTATCTTTAAATATAAGAGGGATCGAATTTTATTGAAGCGACAATTTTATTGCTGAGTCAAATTTGAGGATTTCGTGCAAATCTACGCGGGAACGCAGCAAAATTGCACACGAGGGAACGTGACAAAATTCCCACCTTGCCTCAAGATGATAAGTCGGGAATTGGGTGTAACTCGCATGCAACTAATTCCTCGAAGTTATTATTAAGCGTGTAAGGCGAGAGTGAGTAAGCATCGTGTATGGTATTAGTACGACGAAGCCTTGAAAGGACGAGCGCTGGAGAGCGAGGCGTGTTCCGTTGTTGCGCCCCGAAAGCGGCGTAACTAAACGCAGCAAGTAATGTTTGTCAGGATGGGGTGTCGCGCCTGCGGTTTATGAAAATCACCGTCTCTGCATCGTCTTCACCGCGCATCGTTACGCTATCTTGCGCATAGCGTTGGATAAATTATACTCCCGAGTACCGACCGAAAGTAGAGTCTGCCGGGATAATTCTCGAATTACTTAATTCTCATCGCTATTATAACAAGAATACAGATGCAATTCCGCGCAGTTTCATTCGGTTGCGAAATTGTATTCTACGTCGAGGCTTTTCAGAATGAGGATCGCTCGATAAAACCTAATCATAACGAATCCTTGTTACTCATTCCTTTTACACTCTATGATAAAATCTGATGTTATTTGAGTAAAAGGGATGAATATAGGTCGACGTTATAAGATGGATCATTACCTACTTTTACCCAAACTTTTACCAGTGCGTGTTGGCACAAATGCGGACTTAAAACAAATCTATGACAAAATCTATGATGAAATCTGATATCGCTAGGGTAAAAGCGTAAGATGGATCAATGCGTGTTGGCACAAATGCGCATTTAAAAAAAATCTAAAACTTTGCCTGCCCACTTGTATCGACAACGGCGAGGTGTACCAAGCGTTAAACCCTTGCTCTTGATGAAATACAAAAATATCACACGAATATCCTTGATTTCCATGGATCACCCGTAGTTCGGGACTTATAGCCTACTTTTACCCAAACTTTTACCCCAAGTATTGTTCCGATTTACCCCAGATCTGGTATCGATCCCGTTTATACGAAAACATTTTTATTGAATGCTTGCATGTCGTATGCAATTTGGAGCAAAGTTTCATTCGGTTTCAAAGTTATATTCTACATCGAGGCTCTGCACAATGAGGATCGCTCGATAAAACCTATTCGTACTCATCCCTTTTACGGTCCATGATAAAATCTGATACAATTAAGGTAAAAGTGATGAATATGGGCCGACGCATTAAGATGGATCAGTGCTTGTTGGCACAAATGTGGATTAAAGAAGAATCTGTGATTAGGATAAAAGTGGTGAATATGGCCGACCTACTAAGATGGATCAGTGCGCGTTGACATAGATGCGGATTTCAAATAATCTAAAACTTCGTCCGCGTATTTGTATTGATAAGAGTGAGGTCTTCCAGCCGTTAAGCCCTTGCTGCTGATGAGATTTAAAAATATCACACCAGCTTCCTTGATTTTCATAGACCACTCGTAGCTCGGTTGATCGAAGACGAATGATCCATGACTTTTAACCTCCTTTTACCCAAACTTTTTTCCCAAGTACTGTTTCGATTTACCCCAGATCTGGCACAGATCGCGTTCATACGAAAACATTGTTATTCAGTCCTTGCATGCGATATCCAATGCAATTTGCACCATCGAAAATCCGAACCCAGTTGCGTACACGGCTGCGCACAAAGTGTAAAAAAGGCGACGGTCACCAAAAGCAGGGGTAGATCCTTTGTGAATTTCCTAACGAAAGGCAAAGTGGCAGTTTGCATTTTGTCTGCAAAGCACTCCCATCGCGGCCCTGCTTTTATTCTACCCTCCGTACGAAAAAAGCTGTTTCGCTAAAAACATAATCCAATCCGTGTTCGCGTAGCGATGGAGTCACGGTCCCGTTACCCGGTTCAAAGAGCTTTAGCCAGAGATAAAAAGAATGTCAGAAGGTCGTTGATGCTTAAAAGTCGAAATGTATGTAGTTCGCTTTTCGCAGACTCTCAAAACCGAGGGAATACGGATAATACACTCGGGGCCTTGTTTCGTCAAGAGTCTCGTCACGGAGTACCGCACAGAGTCCACGGTCCATTGATCCGTAGCTTCGACTCTTTAAGTGAATTACATACTGAGAGAGGCGAAGACTTCCGTGAAAATCGAGGAGAAAGTACACACGTAGGTACGAGCTGCTCTCGCTTTTCCGAATATTTTTTTGTCGGGTGACTGACGCTGAAGTTGTACAAGACCCTTACGCAATATGGGGATAGCATGCATGCCAATGGTACGGAAGATATATGTGAGGCAGAAACGGGGAAAGTTTCCGATCCCTATTCGGGGGAGAAACGAGACGTGTCAGCAACCCTCCCGGAGGTGTGAGTGGTTTTTTTTCGAGTTTTCTTCGGTATTCTTCCTTGAACACCACACCCGTCGCGGGCTACGTGTCTCACACGTCAAATGAGACACGCCGGACGATTTTCAATCATGCCGGAGCGGTGTTGGTGGTGGTGATGTGGAACACTCCTGTCTCGTAACATCTAGCACAGACGCTACTGCCGCTACTACAGTTCCCTTCACTCTATACCCTTACTAACGTCCCGATCGGTTTGCAATTCTCACTACGCCAATAATAAAACCAAACAGTCGAAGCCAAAGAATTCGTGGATAACGTACTCGATTCAATTCTGTTCTTTGGACACTGCTTGAACTCACGATAATCATCCGCTAGATCGAAAGCCATCAACACCAGGTTGGCACACATTTCCTCGTGGCGTATGTTTCCAAAATCGAAAACTTCAGGCTACAAGGGCTTAATGGGTCGTTTAAAAAGTTAGTTCACTACGAAATGGTTATTTCAACCCCGGACTAAGTTTCATAACATCTCTGATCGTACGGCATACCCTCACGTTTTTATGAACCTGAAACCATCCTGAAAACCAGCTGGACGATTGGTGCACCAAACGAGCTCTGACCTCTGATTCCACCCTTCGCGAGGTTGATTTTTCGGCGATACTAAAAAATCCAACCGTTATTTGTGTCGCATAGGCGGTTGGTTTACGGTTGGATTTTCCTAAAACAACCCGATTTCCAACCCTGAGCTAAAACTATCGTGCTCACGATATGGAGTCAGAAATTGAGTGGTTTTGAGTCCAACTGTAAACCAACTTTCTATCCGACCCATATAACAAAGTATAGAGGGACGTACGATTATTCAGTTACTTTTATTTTTGATGTGTCAGCAAGACGACTCTCGGGTCAGGTTTCTATTAGATCGATAGAGTTACGTAACCGAGCTTCGCTCTTTCTTTCGTTCTTGTCAACCGAATGATACATCGCGCGGTTTCGCTTACACAACCGTGCGCCACATAAATTGCGTATATATAAACGTATAACGTATGTATAGCGTAGAACAATATTTTTACGACTTCCCGGAGGCGTTCGCCGAATTATACCGCCGCGTCATGAAAAAACACGATCGTCGTTGTACCGTCTTCCTACGTTCGATACCTACATGTGCGCGTGTCTATTTGGAGCTTTTTTTTCTTCACAGGGGAATGAGGTTGCGCGGAATGTCCCGAGGGTCGAGAGACACTGAGTCGGGTTTGACACGGATGCGGCAAACTCGCGGTGGCAAACTCAGGCCCTGCCGCAGGGAGCAGTAACGGAGAAAGAGTCTAATCGAAAATCTAATACGATGGTAATCAGACCTAGGGGTTTCACTCGACTCTCATCCTCTCCGCCATCCCATCTCGTTCCCTTTGCCTCTCAGGTTTTCCTCCTGAGTTCTCGCTCTCCCTGCCTCTCCCCCAACCCCTACGCTTTCCCGGCTGGGAGCAATCGGCATTGAAAATTTATCGAACTCATCCGGGGATCCCCCGGTCGACCCTCGAACCGCGCAGGTCTCCCCGTCTCGGTTCTCATTCTGCGATCCGCAGAAAGCAGACCTTTTTTTATTTCATTCCTTTCTTTTTTTCTTTTTGCATCTTCATCCTCTTCTTTTCTCGATGTCTTAATAATCCACGAGGGTTTATACGGAGACCCCGTGGTTATATCCGTCTCTCAAGCTCTCCACTTCGGAGGACCTTTTTTTTATTCCTCTGTATCATCGTTCTTCAGGATCCCGCTGGCCTATCAAGCCCGGACCCAATGCTGCCACCGCCACCTCGATTATTCTTCGGGATGTCTGGGCACTCTCGGTTCACGATGTAACTCATGAAATATTATGTCCTTACGATCTTGTTCCATGTGCGCGGAATCTACGGGTATTTCTTGAAATTCGAAACCTCAGCCTCGACCCGCTCCGCATAACGTATATAAATTCGAGAGCCGAGAGACGGCTATCCCATTTCCACTGCGATTCGAAATTTATTCGTTGACTCAAGTAACGCATAAGAGCAGCGACGTTGAATCGCTCGCTCGCCGGTACAACGTTCAATAATCTCGGAAGTGCAGTGATTTTGAGAGACCACGAGAGGGAGATTCCCGAGGGCTCGTACGCCGAACGATCCTCGGATATACGAAACCATCTCCCACGAGCGTCATTCTCCGTCCACCGGCGTTTTTATTGGAATTTTCTTTTTTCTCTTCCGCTCAAACTCACCGGTCGACCGTGAACTATCGACGAATCGGTTAAAAGGTTTTCTCGGAAAAGCTTCCAGGGCAATCGCCGTATCTGGCGATAGCGAACATTTAAAGTGCGTCCTTTGCAACGTCCGCGATCAACCCCAAGCGGTGCTTGATATCTCGAAGTTCGTCGGATGGAAAGTTTGGCGATTCGGTGAAGTACGCGAGTAAAAAAGAAAAGGAAAACGATCAACTATGGCAAACGGTGAATAGAGGATTTTTCGCGAAAATCATCTATGGAAAGCGCTGCACGATCGGAAGATCATTCCAATCGCAACGCTCGTAGAGTTTCACACAATTTTGTACGTGAGTCTTCTTTTATTTTTAATAATAAAGAAAATCGCTCCCGACTCGGCCCTGTTCGAAAAACTTTTCTACGCTCTTCCGCCGATGTTGCGCCTACTTCAGCCTGCCGGGGAGTTCGCCGAAGTTACCAAATGCGAAGGGAGGCGCCGAAAGATTGTGCGAGACCGCTTGAGCGTCGTCGTCAAAATGTCTTTTTCTCCAATGTGGAATTGACTGGATTTTGCATTGATTTTATGTTTGTAACAGTACTTTATGGAAATCAGCGCGACAGATTTCGAGGCGTTGGAGCACAATACACAATAACCCGCTCAGCCTTCGACACAAATAATTCAATTTTTTTGCAATTTTTCTCGTTTTACCACGGGAATGGAAAAAAGCCAACATCGCGCGCATTTTTTTTTGTTTATTTTCTTTGTATACGCATAGGAGTTATCGGGTAACACCCGCTGGCTACGGAAACTACTGGCTCGCTGTGGCAGGCTCACGCACATGCATAATGGCAAATGTCGTACTCTCGGTTCTGCATAGCCTGGGCAAGTAGGCAGGTAGTGCATGCTGCATATTCGAATTTGAGTAATGGAGCACAGGACACAGAGACGGTGGTGGTAATGAAATTGTGCATCCCACCGTTACGACCAGCGATAATGACGTCCCGAGGCATTGCGAAGACTCACGGGATTGTATTCCCGAGGTCCCGCAAGGTTGCACACCAGACTTTTTTCCCCCGTATATTTACATCACCCCTTTTACGTTTGTACTCGTTTTTCTTTCGTTCTCCCTCTCCCGTGTCTCCGTTTTCTGTATCTCGTTCATTAGAAGAACGAACGAAAAAAAAAGAGGAAACAAACAAGTGTCGTGCGCCTTTCGAAAGTACCGACGAACTTTATTATGTGTGCGGGCTTTTTCCTAGCGAGCCCGATGTTGTTTTTAGCTTTGAAGTTCAAGCACTTATTCGAGTACTTTATCACCGACCTAGGACAGGATTTTACAATGCGGGCCGCGTTAACGGTCGAACTTTCACGCGGATACAGACAGTCCGAATAAGAGGGAAGCTGCGGGATCGTAACAAGCGGTGACGACCAACTTTTCCAAACTATCTACCCCGACTCGACTCAAACCTGCTTTCTGTTTGTAGATTTCGCTCTATCTTCTCACACCGCCCTTCTTTATTTTTTGTATAGTTTTTTTTTTTTTTTTTTTTTCTATCGTCCTCGCGCTGCTCTCGACTTCACTTATTTTCGGACGAACGGTTCGTTCTTTGTTCACTCGCTCTGGAACGAGTATATCCTCCGAGTTATACGGTAGTCCTGGGAAAACGCGGGAGCTCGTTAATGTTGTTGCTTTTATTTATTTATTTTTTTTTTGTTTCCTTGTATCCGCCGCGCTATCGCATGGTACGGAGTACATTTCCAGAGTTCATTCGTCGCTCGGTATTGCGCTGTACTCGACTTTACGGTGTGTGTATTGCAGGGTCGAAAAACATCGGTAATTCATGATTCCGTGAGTGAACTCCGGGAGAATAGGAATGCGAGGGAAACGAGGGAGAAAAAGCTCCGGAAATTTGGGTTGGAGTTAATATCATTTGCCGAGCTTATACGACTGGTAGAGAGTTTTATCGTTGCGCGCGTGGAGTCTCGATGGTTTTTTTTTTTTCATAGCGCCTTGACTGAGTCATCTCATGGTAGAAATGGCACTCCTGGTAGAAATTTTAGAGCGCATTTTAGAGAGCATTATTGGGGCCTGTCAAGGCCCCGATAATGCGTTTTCAGGGCCTTATCTGCGATAACGCTTTTAGGACCTTATCACGATATAAGGATCGGAACGTTCTGGGAGGGATGACGAAGAATTAAAGTCGATGATTTCTCCAAGGGAAATCGGGTATCGTTAACGAGATATATGAATTATTTTTTCTAAACGCGAATTTTACGAATTTTACATTACATTATTGTTTAATGTATTTATATTGCATTACATGTTTTATGAAGAAAAACAAATGGTTAGCTTAAAAAAAGTCGCGGTGAAAAAACAAAGCTGTTGTTTGGTTCGTACAACTGAAGCTTCGTTTTATCAAACGATTATTCATTTCAGTAGATTCGAAATATGTTAATTCAACCAAACATTTTTGTGGTACCAAGGAAATAACGACTTTGAACTTATGTCACCGCACCTTGGTTAGTCCAACAACTCATTTTTCTCAGTGTAGGGTACGTTATCCTCGAAATTCCGAGAGATGTAAAAAACCATGGTCTCGATAGGATCGCAGATTTCGCGACACACTATTGTTGGAACTTTTCAGCAGTCGTATGCCGTTAATTATGGCCTTGGGGCTTCAGCGGGAGAACATATTGTTCTAATAAAGAGAGTTGAAAAACATCAATTCCATGAATTTCCGATTTTCCGTTTCTCCCAGCGTCCTTACGGTATAATTGTGTTTTCCCCTAATAGCACTGGACGGGTGAGGAAGAGAAAACGGGCGAATGTGCAAACGAGCTTGTTGTTCTTCCAGGAACAGTCAACCTCGATTTTTTTTTCCCGACCTTTCTTACACACTGAGAAAAGCTGCGATTTGTAATTTTACACCTTAACGAGGCGAGAAATGGCACGAAAAACAAATTCCACCGCGACTAGCGTGGAAAGAGAGAAACGAGATCGGAGCTCTCGAGGGCGTTAACGAAATCTTCGAGGGGGCTCGGTAGGATGCTCGGATGAAGAATTTCTCAGACGAAAGACGAGGGCTCCCATGACAGAGATTCCTCTCCCATGCCGCACCTACCGCATGATGTACAACAGCCGTGCTACTTAGCCGAGCAAACAAGCGCGTTGATGCGACGGATAACGAATCGTTTTCGAGTGGGCGATTCGTTCTCGTTGATTGGATAAAGTCCGTAGGGCTCGAGTGGGGCTCGGCCACTTCTTGTTCCTCGGCCCGTTGAAATTGATGCCAAGGTCAATTTCAACGCGGACCGGTCGCGGTACGCGAACCCAACGATCATACCACAAATGATACACCCGTTGAATTGACGAAATACGGCTCATTAGCGTTTCGTGAATGACACTATTTCCGGTCGGTATGAACGAACAACGGGCGGGTACACGTCATCCGAAATGCAATACAAACGGAAACATCGGCATCGGTTATTGCTGACAGATTATTGGCAAACTTGCTGCGGGCTCCGATTGTCACCGGTCCAGATTACTAATCATCCTTGTTGGTAATAGCTAATTGATTTGGGTGATGTTTGTTCGTGGATTATATGTACTTGGCCACTCGGATCAATAACCAGAGCAATGAGTAACAATTTCGCATGCCACTTGCACAAGTGTTTCATCTCGATGCTCGTTGACGCAATTATCTGATCATTAAGAAATTCTACATCAACGTCGACTCGTGTACGTCCATAATCGACAATTTCTCGCACGATGAAATTTTTGTGGTGGTTTTTATATTATCATAATTGATCCGCAGTCTATATCGTCGGCAACGAAGATCGCGAGGTTTGGTGGCTTTCTTTTGTGCATCAGACGGCAACGGGAATTCGGTAAAGTTGTTGACAGTCAGTCGGAGAAGGTGGAAAAATTGTGAGTGCGAAGACGGGTGAATGCTCGGGTGCGAGGAAAGTTACTCGGTAGGTAAAGCTTTCGCTGTGTAGGCGGAGGGGCGCAACCCTTTGAGAGTCGCGACTACTTTCGCGGTTGGTTGGTCCTGAATCCGAGTCCGCTCGTCGTCCTCGTCTTCCTTTAGCGCCTCAAGTGCTCGGACGGCTCCGCCGGAGACACCCTCCGGCAAAGCTCCCAGCAACGGACGGCTGCGGCCGACGGCCTTATTCGTCGCAACTTTTTCCATCCACCTGGAAGCCTCCATCGCGGTCCCTTTCCTCTCGAGAGGTATTCCGCCGCTGCGCTCGAAGCGCTCGTTTGAATCGCGAAAAATCTCTCGTCGGTGGAAAAAGAAATTTTCCAACCAAGATGAGTAGCCTCCGCGAAGCCCCTCACACCATTAGCAAAGACTTTTACCTCGGTGATTTTGTACTCTTTGACTGGAATGTTCTGTACGAAAGTTTGCTTGGCTCGCTCGCTTGGCCTCCCCTTACCGCTGAGCCATGTTAGGCTCGATGCACCGAAAGTTAAAGAGATTTTCTAAGTTTGCAACAAAGTACCGAAGTCCTTGTAGAAGTTTCAGAGATTTACCCGAACATCAGTCAACGCCTGACGAGGCCCTAACTAGGGCTCATCAGGGCCTGATGGAGAGTTCTAAACTACGTTCTTAATTTTCTATCCCTGGCTATGTTTTGCCAGTAAGTTTGCAAATTATGGAAGTTCGAATTTCGAATGCACGTGATAGGATAACAGGAGCAGGGGGTCTGAAGTCGGCAAACGGGAGGTTCGTGCGGAATATGCGGAGGGCGTTTTACGCGCGAGCGCCTTTTTTGCGAAGTCAGCTCGTCCAAGTGGAAAAATCCGGTATAGTCAGACGCGTACATAAACTCTGCATACCGCATTGTACAGTTCTCTTAGAATCAGATGCACACTGCTTTGGGAATGAGTGAAAATGGCATGCATACGATAAAGGCACGCTATCCCTTTGAGTCCTTAAGAAACTCGTTTAAACTCTGATCCACACGTGGTCCTCAGTGCTCTCGTATTGCGGAGGTACGGCGGCAAATGGGAATTTACGAAAGGAACATTTCGCTTTTGTACGAGATCAAAAGTTTGTTTGTCGGAAGAAAATACCTTGGCCCTTTATGTCTCTTAGCCTCACTTTTAGACCCTACTATACCGACACGGTGGATCGACTTTGTGTTCATTAGCGCTTAGTGCCAACGAACGTTTTTCCATATGACGTCATTTCCGGCTTAAAAGTGGGATTTTCAAACCGGAAGCGACGTCAGAGAATTTTAAAAAATTTTGAAAAAAATGTTTTCGGGTTTTTATGAAATTGTTTTCAGAATGTTCCAAACCATTAAAAATCACATTTAGAAATGTCCGAATGCACGTATGTATGTGTACGTATGTATCAGACGCGAAAAATGCAAACCGCTATAACTCGAGAATGCCTCGATCGATCAAATTGAAATTTCTCACATGATGTGTGTAGTTAATAATAGTCAATGTTTCTTCAAAGTTGCATTACAAAATTTGCAGTTGTTTTTTTTTGTACGCGGTTTTGAATTTCTTTAAAAATATCCATCTGCAAACAGACATTGCACTCGGGCTCCTACCATTGTTTAGCTTTCTGGACAAAAACTTGTATATCGATGGAATATAATTGACCAACGATCCTTGTGAAATGTGGAGAGTATCTATAAAACCATTTAAATTTTATGTCATTTAGTATTTTTTGAATTACATGAAAAAATCAAACTTCACATTCGACGTAAGTTTTGCTATTAAATATTCATCTATAAATAAAGTAAGTGTAATCGTAATCAGCGTGAAAAATATGTGTAGCGGAAATTTTTATAGCCAATATTGCAAAAATGCCTGATTTTGGGTATTTTCAAACAGCGATATCTTCGTTTCCCGATGGCATCGCGGAAAAATTCAGTTACCTATCATGCCTTACGGCACGAATTATGGAAGATTATGGATGTGACGAAGTTGAAAAAGTTTCTTGACTAAAAAAATCGAATGTTAAAAAAAATATATATATCCGGGGCGCGCGATTCCATGTATTTTTTCGCGCCGAGCACCGATCCGACATCAGTTTTAACCAAAAGTCAGGCGCGACGTTGGTATATTTTTTTCATGTATTTTTTCGCGCTGAACCTGAAGCGGACAGTTATTCTGCATCGCGTCAAGCACGGTGTTGACGTCGAAAAAAATGGAAAATAGATATTTCTCTTGCCCGTAATATCCTTTTATTCGCAAAGCTTCCTTCCTGAGGATGCTAAAAATACAGAAACTACTTTCTGATAGAACAAGCTTTGCAATTAAAGGGATATTATGAGAAAGCAATATGAAAATTCCAATGTTCAACTTTCTTCTTCTTTTACCAAACAGTGGCGTAGTAGCATTACTCAGTGTTTATTAGCGATCCGAAGACCGTAGACTTCGTTCCCGCTATCTACGCCAGCAGGAGAAGGATTGATATGGTGTTTTGGCCAACGGCAGCCAGTGTGGAGCCAGTGTCGAGCCAGCGTTGTGCCGTTCTTCCAGTTACGGCAGAATCCCACCTGGGTGGTTTCGCCGAATGTTCATTTTGCTTCCTCACACAGGACGCTTTTTTATCATTCTTTTTTCTACATACTGGACACGTAGATTTTCCGAATGTGACACTCTGACGTGAATTTTTTTCCTGTGAAAACTTTTAACACATTTCATACGTACGGTAAAAATAAAAATATGAAAGTAAAAAGCATCCGGACGATGTGCACGCTTTGCCATCTGCGCGGAACATTGTCACAGGTTACATTTTCACAAGATAATGCTAGATGTAAACTTTGCGTTTCTTGGGTGAAATTCTGCGTCTCTGTAATAAGTACGGTTGGCTTCGCCCCTGTCCACTAAGCCACTCTTATCTCGTCAAGCCTGGATTACCTTGGTTCTGTAATTCCTAATAAGCCAAGATTATTTTAATTAATTTACCCGGTTCACCGGTCGGCGAGCCTCGGTATCGCTAATTCGCCTTGTGTTCCATCGTCCGCGAGCCGGAGCAAAATATCTTTACGCCAATTAGCCTCCGATGCTGCTGCAACATTACTTCCCTGATTATCTCACCGGTCGAACAAGATTTTACAGACGATACCTTTTACAAAAAATTTCCGTTGGTTTTCCTTTTATTTTTTACTCTCGCAACGAGCACCATTCTCCCTGGAGTGCACTAGCCTTCAATTACGTCGGCAAAGTGAAGTACCCAGGAGCAAGATAAAAGGTAGAAACGAATGTAAAAAAAAAAAAGTGAATCCGAGAGGAGTGGCTGGTCGATCTCTCGTTATTCAAATAAACGCAAAGTGTCACTCGAGCCCTTTTAGCCTCACAGCCGGAGAGGAGCTGCGCAGCCTCGACAGCCGCTTTACGAGACCCTTTCACCCCATTCACCAGTCTTTTTTTCCCCATCTCATCTCACGTCCCCCTTACATCCGGAAATGAACAGTAGTCGAGTACTCTCGCTTCCTACTGCGAGGCATGATTTAATTGTTAACGAGTATAAGACGCAGCAAGCGAAGACTCGGAAACCTCTGCCCGATTGGTAGTCCGTTCGCGAACATGGTTTCCTCGCCCTTTACCGTCGAACCGATACCGAACTCTTCTAAAACTTGTTCCTTTAGTTCCGTGATTTGTTTTTTACTCCAATTTACTTCCTCTATCCTCGGAATGAGCGACTTCCCCGAGGATCTTCCGAGGGCAAAACCGAAACGAGTTTTAAACCAGAAAATATATTCTTCGTTTCTTCGCGGAATAACGTACCAGGAAAGTTGGCCGTATTTCGGCACAGCTGGTCTTCCGTTCGCGAATTTCGCGAATCTCCTCGACGCGGCCCTTTCGGCATCCGCGTATACAAATAGATTTGTACGGGAAAGTACAAAGAACAGGTGGAAAGAAAATTCTGTCCGTTTCTTTTGCTATCTTTCTGTCTTGCCGCCGCGATTCATTTATCTTCTACTTTACATCGCTGCACGCGTTGCGATGCGAAGATGCGACGTACGTGTTAATGCCGCGCGCACGGACGATCGCTCCGTTACCACTGCTGGAGATTCGGAGTGGAGGACGCGAACTGCAAAGTCGAATTATCGTGACGGTAGTTGAGCCTGACTTATCGATATCGCGGCTTGCCCTCACGGGCACATCCCTCTGGAAGTTGAAAGTTTGACCGAGCGTGACCGAAAGTTTGGCGGCGGCTACCGGGTGCGGTATTAGCCCGGAGCCGGAAGAGGTGGGGTGAAGGTAACGTGGAAGGTAAGCAAGGGGGGAGCGATGAGGTCCATTTTGCAAGGACTACTACAGCGGCAACTATGAACAGGGGTTGCTTGTGCGGCTACACGAAAGGAAAGGACCGGACTCGCCGTGCAATGTGGCCTCGAGCCGTGCTCTCTCTCTCTACCTCGTGTTTGTTCGAGCTTCGCGAGAGTTTCCTCAAAGTTTCGCAAAGAATACCGATAGCCGCGACAAGGCTGTGCTGCGCGCGTTGGGTCCATTCACGAGAAGAAAAATCACTGTCTTCGTTCCCAGGACAAGCTATCGTCGGCCACGAGGAGACCAAACCCCGCGTGTCGTTCACGGATAACGCGCGAAATACACCTTTTTTCAGTTCATATTTCAAACGTTTTGTTTGGAGAAGTTAATTCAAGAACTTGGTAGCAAAGACGGCATCGATCGACGATTTCAGCTTTTCTTTCTTATGACTTTATACCGTTTCATTTAAAGTTTTTTTTCCAAAAATAAAATGGCAAAACGGGACCTGCCAGTATTTATTGAGAAGAGGCATGTGTGTGTAGACTTTGAAAAAGTGTCGTTTCAATTGTTACTTCTGTTTTCATTGTGTTCTCTCTGTGGAGCGCAATAGGATTTGGCCAGGCGAATCATCGAAGGAAAGAAAAATAGGTTCGAATGACACTTTTTGTTATTCTTTTTTAGATTTTTGCCGATGCACCGGCCCATCAGTACTTCCAATTCCATCCGTATTATTTCTGCCCGGTGCACCGGCTGACGGAACATTTTTTTTTTTTTTTTTTTTTTTTTTCGAGCGCTCACTGCTCCTCTATCCGGAACGCGTACCTTCCGCTCGCGTAAATCGCTATTCGGTATATATACGAGGGATAGAAGGATTCATTCGATTGCCGGGTCGGGTATGACGGATTCGTCACGTTATTCGCATTTTGGCTCTCGGCACTGGGTAAATACCTGTGACACCCTATATCCGGTTCGGGTCGAATGCTCTTTTATTTTTTCCACCGGAGGCAGAATTAGCGAGAACCTCGATATGTGTCTACATAACTGACGCTACATGACTGTATTTTGCCGATACAATATTACGCGGTAGGGTTCATTTTTTATTGAAGTCAATTGAATTTTTAAATAAAGTTTAAAAATTAATTTCATGCATTATTTAACGCCACTGCGTCGAATATTTCACGCAAGCTCGTTCATTCAGTTATCGAGTAATCGATAATTTTACTAGTAACGAAGGGAATTAATCCCAATAGATTTTAAAGTGGTGCAATAAACCGCGTTCAAAAAATCCTCGCGTTTGTGGGGCTTTTCCGAATTTCATAAAACATCATACACACATTCGCGAAGCGATACAAAACGGAACGAGAAAATGCTTTCGACGGTTTCGGCGAGTGTACAGCTCGGTATAACGTCGAAGGGAATCGAATCGTCGACTGTGACGGTCGGACTGATGTGGGCAAAAAGTTTGCACGGTTTTTTTTTTATTTTTCCCCTGCTCGCCGCGCGCTGTGGATCGCGAATTAACGAAGCGTGCATTTCACCGAGTTTGCAAAAGGCACATCTGTGTCGCACACACACACCCAGGCGCATGTAGTTTCAGTTTTCAAAGGCTAAAAATGACAGTTGTGCTGATACAACGACAGATTAAATTTTCGGATAAACTCTTTCTCTTTTAATGTCGCTACAATTTCATTGAAAAATGCATTCACAATATTGCAGACAAATTCGTGAAAAGTACTAGCGAAATTTCGTGTAGACGAAATAAATACACATTAATCCATTTCGCTATTCTTAGTGTCGAATAAACGTAATTAAACCCTACACCTCATGTTTCATTTTTTTCTACTCTCTAACTCATACCTGGGGTAGATATTCACCCCACATCTACGTTCAATAGTCATATGAGCAGTAAATGGGTGTTCGAGCTCATGAATCTCTTCGTGCCTTAATAATAGAATGCTCATTAAAAAATAATTTTGTAAAATCGGAGTACGAAGTTGCGTAAAAATATTTTTGTTAATTAAGTGCCAAACTCGTTTGTTCGCGTTTGCATATACAAACGTCTCCTTTTATTTTCCGTGTCATTAACAATTTTAGTTTGCACTTTTGTTTGTGAAACTAGAGCCGAATGGTGCGAGCGGAAAATTAACAAACACTACATTGTGGACGTGATGTGGACAATGAGTTATTGTAAACATTACAAACTTTTTTTACTGTGAAGGATGGGGCAAATTTGATTTTACTAAAGTTCGTGAGTGAAAATCACATTTAAAGCCCAAAATGTAATAAAAATTGGCAAAAATCGCATTTTTTTAATACCATCTGGGATGGTTTCCGACCCCATACATGAGTTCTAGGGTTAATTGTATCACTATAGCTTTAGCGAAAAACGATATGTACATTATTATGTAGAAGATTCAATTTGTATGTATGCGCATGATCAAAATATTTGCTCGAGCGCGATGCAAACGTGAGAGATTTTTTTTTTTTTTCATGTGTCAACAACGACAAATCGAATTCGTAAAAATCGTTCTGTTTGTTGTCGATTTTTTTTGCCATATCCTAGGGTGCTGCGTTGAACCGTGTGCCTAATATATTATCGGAGTGAAATAACTCCTCGTGAGTTTGCCTATTTATATGCTCGGGTGAACTCTCGATCTCCCACGGCATCCCCGTAGCCGATAAAATCGAGTGTGGCATTTGATCGTTGCACGCGCCGGGAGAAACGGCACAGCATCGGCCCCGTACACAATTTATAACGCGAACGCTGTGCCCCGCTGCATGGCGTGATCCTCGCGCTTGCCGCTGGTGGCCATCCGTGGACGCCTGGGAATATCGAACCGCGCCGCCCAACTCGAATTCACATACGTCTCCGATACTATTTTTTTTTTTTTTGTTCGCTCCGTCGATCGACGCGATAAATCTATATGGTAAAAGTTTTTTACATGATTTTCCAAGAAAAAGGAAAAAAAATAGAAATAAATTGATTACCAGTGAGAATTTTTTTGGCAAAATAATAAATTTCGGATGTCCATCGGTTTATAGGGTTATCGGATTGAATGGTAGATTTTTATCAAGCTCAGCAGCAAATCATAGCCGCGACGCCGCGCACGGTCCTCTGCGGATCGTGCCCGGAGGGTGGCTTTCGCTCTCTCCCTGGCTATTCTCATAGAAATTCAATTTTGTCCTCGCTCCGGCGCGGAGCGAGGAGAGCAAAGCCTCTTTTACGAGCGGTCTGTTCCTCAGAAATCCTAATAGCAAGCCAAAATCGCTTTAGTTCAGGCCATAGCCAAGCTTCACCGGTAGCTCCTCAGGGGATTTTCGTATACCGCGGCAGGGAGGGGGATATCATCGGCCATCGACATCCTCGTCGTTGCACTCAATGTTGAAACGTGCAGAAGTGCCCTCAGCTAGCACGTATCTAAAACTTCGTCGAAGTTTTTTAATCCAGACCTTTCAGACTGGGGAAGCGAGAGGGAGTGAGCGCAGAGTCAAGGTACTTATGAGGTCTCGGGCTCGAGGTAAAGCTCAGCAACTCGCGTACCGTTGGATATCACTTTTTCCAAGATAGCAGACTTTTCTTTTTATCTTCCAGACTTATCGAAAGTTATGTGGCTGCCTTCGCCAGAGTTTCCTCGCATGGAGAGCTACGGTTATTTAATGTTTGGTTGAAGTGTTGAAGGGACGGAAACTGCGAACTTTTAGATTTATAGTTGCCTTCCGGAAGTTAAAAAAAAAAAAAGTACACTTCTCCACAAAACGTCTTCATTTTTGTACCTTCGAGTCGAACGAAACTCCGATGCCGATGATACATATTTTCAGTAAATACCATCGAGTTATAAGTTTTTCTAAAAAAGAAAAAGAAACAAATTCAGGTCGTACAAAAGACGCACCGGTTATTTAAAGTTTGGTTGAAGCGTTGAAGAGACGAAAACTGAGAACTTTAGATTTAGACTTGCTTTCCAGAAATGAAAACAAAAGTACACACATTTCCACAAATATTCTTGATTTTTTTTTACCGTCAAGTCGGACTGTCGGTTCGGAGTTTCATTAACGACAACGAAATTCCGATTTTCAGTAAAAATACCATGGAGTTAAAATTTGTTATGAAAAATAAAAAAAATACAGGTCGTACAGAAAACGGGCCGGACGGCCGTATCGTTCCGAAGCCCGGTCAGTGCCACCGTCGATTGTCGACCGGAGAAACGGAAACGCTTGCCGAACGGACAAATTTCCTCCCGCATATAAGATTCACCGATTATTCGGAAACAATTATCCCAACTGATGTTGTTTCCGATTAATCGGAACGGTGTTTCGTGCAGGAGATGCGAATTGCTGATAACACCGGTATTCTCCGGTTCGTGCATTACCCCGATAGTTTTCCGGTCGAAAGCTGCTGCGGAGTCCAAACGAGCTCGGATAAATTGACAAATGAAATGTGTTATGCAGAAACATCCGTGTCTGCACGTACGCGGACCCTCATTGCAGGAAACTCGAACTAGAACATTAACGTTTTTGCTGTGACTCGGTCGAACTGTTATTGCGGTGTTATTACGTGATGCTCGACTCTTTTTTACCTCCCCCCCCCCTGCGCTCTGCTGGTCCCCCTTTGCAACGAAAGAACTTAATCGCCTTCATATCTCACTCTCGTCAATGAAAGCTTGTGTGGGCGGCGGTTATAGCGATAATCTTAGTATAACAGAGTACGTATCAGTAGCTGGTCGAGCAAAGCCTCGCGTGCTGGTCGGTAGGCGATACGCCGTTAATGGAAGGCGCGATATCTGATGAAGACCCTTTCGTCATATTTCTCTCTTTCCCTCTTTACTCCCATTTATCTCCTTCCCTCTCGTTAACTTCTCTTGTGGTATTGGTCGTTGCGCCGCCGCTCGATCTCCCTGAGAAATGCGCTTTTCGTCCCGACGTTGCAAAGCCCCCCCCTCTCTTTTCCAACACGAGAGATAAATAATTGGCCCCTTGAAAAATATCGTTCGGAAGTTCCGACGCGTTCCATCTAACTTTCAGCATTGCAAACTCGATGTCTACATGCTAGTTCTGTCATCTGTGAGTTCTCTCGAAAATCTTGTTAGAACCTCCGACTGCATTATCACGCTCCCTTGACGAAGATCTCGACTTCGCGAAGTTGGGACTCTGCGTATGCTTCAGTCGAAGCGGGGACTCGGAGATGTGGCACGAATATGCCCTTAACAAACTCAGTTGCATTCCGAGTTTGCGTCTCTCGATGAAGATTTTATCCTTATTTGTGGACAATCAATTATAATAAAACAAAGTGTTAGTAGCGCGAGTGCAATATTTTTTTTAAATTTCGTCGCCGAAGACGAAGACCGCTGATCAGAATCACGTTAGGGTCACGTCGGTCTGAATTTGGATTGGATCCCGATATTGGACAACTCGCGGAAGCGCGTGAGCGGTATATTTGACCTATATATATTTATAGGTCACATAATAAATACATAAATAAATAAATATTCGATATATTTGGCCCTGATTCGTATCATTATCGATGCGCCACATCGATACTTCTAGACGAATCTGTTATAGCCTGATAGAAACATCTGCGCTGCCAGATACACGCTGATCATCGAAACCCAGAAGTGGTTGAATTCCGAGATAGAGACTAAGTAAACAACCGAATTACCTAGTGAGACAAGAACAACTGCATAAACTAACTCGAAGGAGAACAGCGAGGATGACGGCTAAGCGTTGTGTGGTCTCGGATGCATCCACACCGATGCACCGACTAATTCCGCGCTTTGCGGTTGCAATTCCGGAGACAAATTGGAGGTGGTGAAGTTGTCGCTGTGATAACCAGTAGCCTCAGGTACAAGATGAGGAAACGCGAGGTTGTTGCCACGGCGTGCCATATCGATACTTTTCGATCAACGTATGGCCTGAGTTCAAGCCCGATGAAAATATCTGCACGGCCAGTTGCACGCTGAACTTTGAAACAGTGAAGTGGATGAATTCCGAGATAGAGACTAAGTAAACAACAGAATTACCGAGTGAGACAATAACAAGTGCACAAACCAACTCGAAGGGGAATGACGGCGAAGCGTTGTGTGGTCTCGGATGCATCCACACAGATGCACCAACCAATCCCGCGCTTTGCGGTTGCAATTCTGGAGGTAAATTGGAGGTGATGAAGCTATCGCCGTCATAACCAGCAGCGGCAGGTACCAGATGAGGGAACTAGAGGGATTGGGTCGTTTGCAGGAGGTGCAAAACAGACAACCGCGGTAACTACGCGACGGTCTCGCTCTACTGCTTTGTGTTTCTCGTTCTCGTCGTTCGTATGTTTCATTGCTGTTTCTGTTGTCATCGGTGAAGGCTTTCGGAGCCTCGTCCGTTGTCTCTCGGTTGAACCGGTGCTCATCGAGCTGCCGGAAGGGGAGAAGCCGGCCGTTGACGCTGTCTCTCACGGTCGCACGATCTTGGTACGTTTTAGTTATCCGACTCACACCGACGAGAGGGTTGTGTGGAATATGAACGGTGAAGCGGAGACAGGCAATGTGGCGTCCTAACGCAGGGAGGAGACACGAAATGTCAAGGGGAGAACTCCTGCCATGTTATAATGCGAGTGGTAACGGCCTGTAATGGGTTCGCCGGGAACGTTTATGAAACAAAGTGGACACGCATCAAGTCCCTCCTGTGCCGATCCTCCGTGTGGTGCCTCTGCTCTGCTTGGACACCGCCAAGTCATCTCTCGTGTCGCCATTTCACCCACGGTCAGAGCTCACTCGGCCACACACCCAGCACCAAATACAAATATATTGCGGTCTTGCTGACCGGATTAACTACATTTTCTGCCACTTCCTGGATAAACATTGTTTAAGCCGATTAGAGATTTTTATATGAAATTTTCATAATTATTTACATTTATTATTTGCTATTTATTGAGCTCGAAATAAACTGCGAGATAATATTTATTATTCGTTAAGCCGGAAGCGAAATACGAAATAATATTTATTATTTATTAAGCTCGAAATTAAATACGTGGCAGATACGTGATCAGGGGAAAAAATAATTGAATATAGCCGTGAAACAAGTAGCCACAGTATTTTCATTGGCGGATTTATTTGAGAAAAGTTGCGATTTTCCATACCTTCAAAACAACGATAATCCTACATTCGTTTTGACACAAAGTCGAGCGGGACATTCCAAACAGCGAATTTTATTATCGTTTCTGAAGCGACCGAAATTTCTCCATAGGCATGCGAATGAAGCGGCAAAAATAACGTCCGATACTTAGAGATATTTTTTTATTTGGGAAATCACTCGAAACGAAAGGATTCATGAAGATTGTGAGTCTTAACGACCCGGATGACTGAAGCGCATCGGAATATGTAGTTCGGAATCGAGTTCCCGCTCTACATTTGCCTGTTCTACACAGAACGGATGGAGAGCCACTTTGATGTCGTAGAAACTCGTTAAGGCGGGTAATTAAGTGCAATAAAAATGACGTAATCGTCGTGTCGGAATGTACGAGCGAGGCGTCTGGGCCGAAGATTCCGGATCGGTACGATTAAATTTATTAGGAATGCTAGATACGGACGAGATCAAGGAACGGATGGAGGCAATGGAAAGTGAGAGTCTGCGGAAACGTGTCGTTAACGATGAAAGAATTTTTCCAAGGAATTCCCTTACTTTGATATTACTTTGATTAAGAAAAAGCCATGGAACGCTTGGAGATCGTAATTTACTTCAGCAGAAGTACAACGGTTCGTCTGGTCGTTTCGGTCCGCGAGCTAACGAAAGGGGAAGGGGGGCGAATGATGAAAACGCCGCAATATCTTCCGCTCCGCAACCGCTTTAAACCGAGGAAGATAGAGAATTGAATACATTTTTAAATTATTTCGCTCCCGGGCATTTGGTAAATTGCGTGGGCGTTGGGCAATACCGTGCTGGAAGATAGTTGCGCGAAAGTAAACGCGCAGAACAAATATGTATTCTTTGGTTGCTGTACACTTGGACACGTCGAGCTTTATGTCTCTTTAACGGCGTCCTTTCTCCACAGGGAATTATTAAATATATATCGCAGATATTTTTTATTACTATTTGTAGTTAAAAAAAAAAATGTTTTCATTTCTTCTTTTAAAGAACGAGCCTCTCTGCGAGCCCAGCGAAGGTTCACTAAGCCGGAAATCTGAAAGATCTTTAATTTACAAAGGGTCGACGGGGAGAGAAAAGCATCAAAGAACAAATGAATCCGAGCAGCAACGAGAATAAGGGTCGAGTCCGGACCCCTGCGATAGCGACTCTCACATAGTTGTTCTCTTCTTTTCCGCAAAGCTCTTTTTTTCGACTTTTTCATCTTCCGGACTCTCGTACCTTCTCGTTGAGTATTCCGACCGCAGAAGTACCACGCTATTCAACCGTTCTGGCACACTCGCCGGAGGATTTACTCCGCAAGGATTCACCCGAGTACACTCGCTTCCACTTCATCCTCAGAGACGTCGAGACAATTGTTCGGGATTTTTATGTATTTTCTTTTTTTATATAATAAAAGGAGGATAAATGACGTTATATCGTAAACGCTCGAGCCTTTACAATGAAACCTTAATGACGTCTTCGTAGAGCTTGATAAACATATATTCGTCGAAGGGCAGGGTAATAAAGGCGTGGTATCGTGGGGGAAAAAAGACATTCGATCCCATTGAAGGCGAATCAAATATAAGGAGGGTATCACGAAAAAATAAAGGCGCAAGGCTACGGCAACGTTCTCGTACTATTCAACCATTCTGGCACACTCGCCGGAGGATTTACTCCGCAAGGATTCACCCGGGTTCGCTTCGACTTCATCCTCAGCGACGAGCGGAAAATTGTTCGAGATTTTCATGTATTTTCTTTTTTTTTTTATCTTAAAGGAAAAATAAATGGCGTTATTTCTTAAACGCTCGAGGCTTTGAGAATGAACCCTTAACGACGTCTTCGTAGAGCTTGATAAACATATACTCGTCGCAGGGCGTGGCAACGAAGGCATGGTATCGTGGGGAAAAACATACATATAATGCTAATAAAGCAGAGTCAAATATAAGCAGGATATCACGAAAAAAAATAAATAAATGCACCGGTCAACGATTTTCGTTTAAAAATGTCTGTGTCTTAAAGTTCGAGAACTTATCGACTACACACGATCGTGATCGGGCAATTTGAATAATTTTTCTCGCACTATCAGTCGCTCCAAATCCTCCCACAAAAAACCCATCTCATCTGAAACGACCTTTACGTTATATTCATAACTCCCAGAGAGTTGAAAACAAAAGAAAAAAAAAATTGTAAAAGGATGAAGATAGCTCGGCGGGTTTGCATTTAACCTTTTCCTAAGTCCGAGAGAACGTTCCTTAAACCCTTTCCAATTTCGCGCTCTCCGCTTCTCTCTAATTCCCCGGGCGGAATATCCCGCGAAATGTCGGGAGGGAGCCGGTTGCAGCTTCGATTTTTCTTTTAACCTCCCTCGCGTTATCGTCCTAATTAGCATAGTCACCGAGGCCCGACGTGAAACCGGCAGTTAGCGAGAGGTTCAGGCCGAAGGGAGGAACGAAGATAGAACGGGTTAGCGGAGGAGGTAAAAAGTCGGGGCCGCGACGCGGTGTCGACCCCGAAGCTTTCCATGCCGCAAATTCTATCTCGAATGTATATCACACACTGGAAGCTGAGCCCACGGGTCCGCGTCTTTTCACAAAGTTCCCTCGTTATTTAAATGACCCGGCCTTTCAGCCTAGTCTTCGTCTTTTCAGCCCGCGTGCCTCGTATACCTATGGAATACGTAGGACCAGGTGTGCACCATCGCCGCTCCAGAACCCTCCCTCCCACGGCTGTAAAGTATGAACTTAAGACACCGCGTATTTCAGCGCGGCCCAAGTAGCCTAGGTGAGATGAGTGAGAAATTTTGGGTTCATTGAGCGCTCTGAATAAACTTTAAAATGCGCAAAAGAAAACAAAAAAAAGAAGAAGAAAAATCGTTTAACCCAAAGAGAGGAAGACGACGGTGAGTAATTGCCTCGCCTCGCGGAGCAGAGAAGAAAAATGATAATTCTTCCTCTCGAGTCTCGTCAGGCAGATTGTTGCAAGTTTTCTAGCGGAGAAAAAAAAAAATTACCCACCGGACAGCGAATATCGAAAGTTCGAGGGTCGCGATTACCGGTCCGGCTTCGGTACCATCAAATCGATCAAAATTACTCACCGAAGCGCTCTTACGAAAGTATTATCAACTCATTAAATTGGAGCCAGAAGTGGCCGTCGTTCCGAGCCCAGCCAACGCTCGTTCCGCTCTTTCCAGCGATTCTATTATTTTTTTTAACCGGAGTGGATTAAAGTTCTTCATCCAGCCTTCGTTGTTTTTTTGTCTCCGATGGAATCGATTCTTCTTTGTCTCATCGGGGCTCTTCGATTAATTGAGTGCCGTTGGAAGATCGACTTTGCGTTTGTCGCGACGAAAGAAGTCGCGACGATCTTCGGTCCGCGCTTCGGAGCGGCGGAAATTTCGTAAAGCTCGGAGAGGTGGGAAATGGAAGAGTGCGATAGAGCGGCTCTGCCGAGTCGTCGTCGGGACGAGAGCGGTGCATCGGAACGCCGGGGTGCACTGGCCTCTGGTTGATGCACAATGCGCGTGGCCCTCGCGTCGTTCTTCTCCGGCATTCAGTCTCGGCCGTCCGTCTCACACTTGCTGGACCAAAGAGATATTCATAGAAGATGCGGGCTTCACGGAACTTACGGGCTATTCGTGGGTTTCCCCCATAAAGGTACACGGGCGGGAACTTCGGGACGGAAGCGGGATACGTGATCCACATGTACGAAAGCATAGATGCACCTACAGACCGAGCTGCCCGGTACACGGACAAGCCCTGGATCCGTTAAGCTGCTCGCATACAAAACTAGGTATGGAACACGGACAGGCCGTGCTGTATCTACATCCGTGATTGGTTGATGCTCGCATATTGGCGTCCGACCGGCTAGTCTGTGTGACAAGAAAGCATACAGTAGAATCCCGGTTAACCGGGGTCGGATTAACCGTGCGCCTTCCGAGGGTTTTTTTTTTATTGCTCGAAGCAAACCAAAGTCACTGAGTACTTAAAAAAAAACTAGCTTAGGTATTATTAATGAAAAGAAATATCCAAAGCTTTACACTCTAGTTCACACTATTTAACAATTAAGTGCAAGTTGTAACGAATATCACTGTTGCAACTAGTCAAAATAAAGTTGGATCATTGGCCATTATTGATTGATATACTTTTGCTGTCTGGTTCGGATTAATCGGGGTTTCGATTATCCGAACCAGACGGACTCTTCGGTCCTGAAGTTCCCGGTTAATCGGGGTTCTACTGTACATTGTTCTATGTGTGAGAACCCTTACTGGTGAAATCGCCGCACAGCGATGCATCGACCGCGTCCACTACCCGGGAGGAAGAGTCAGCGAGCTTATGTGCAAGATATTTTTGACTCCAACTCTCGCGAAAAAAAGAAAGGAAAAAAAAACCATGCGTTTTATTTATAGATAAATTTAATCCGAGCGTCTCGGCCGGTGCAGGGACGCGAACGCTGCCATCCGTGGAGACAATTTTCACTCGAATACGTCGTGAAATATTATTCGCGATGAAGAAATGTGGAGAAGCTTTTTTCGGTATTTTTATTTTTCGGGCGAATTGAAATTCTTATTTTTTTCAATTTTGATGCCACCGAGCCACTCTCTTAATCGAGTTCGCGGTCGTGAGAGAAGAAAAGCGAGAGTTCGCGACGCTCGCCGGAACTTCGCGGTCCAAAGTTTTACTCGAGGCGGACGGTACGTCGACGAGAGTCGCAACACGGGATGCGAGGGGAATGAACGAACGAGAACGGAAAGAGTCGCTGGAGGGAAGACGACGGATGAAAAAGAAAGAAAAAAAAAAGCGCCATGTGTCCCGTGGCCGCAGCGAAAGCCAAGACGATACGGAGGGATCCCCGAGCTCGTGTCTCCTGTCGTCTACGCCTCGTTATTATATACGATGTTGGGTGTACACTCACGGAGACTACGCCGCATCCTCTCCTCATCATCCCGCGGGCGTGTCTCTTCGGCACGCTTCTCAACTTTACCAGTTTTATTCTCGACCAGGCTCGCAGGCTCCCTCGACTGCTCAACTTCGAGCCACTTTGTTGTGCCCGCAAATGTGATCGTGCGCAAGACTTGCGTCAATTTCGCTTCCTCGTAGAAGAAGTTACATTTTCGTAAAAAAAAAAAAAAAAAATGATATCGAGAGTTTTATGTCACATTACTGAATAGTCCGAAAGTCGAGAAATGTGATTTTTTGGATGCATGTGTGTCGTGTGTGACAGACTCGTATTGCTTAAAACGACTACAACGTGGAAACGTTGTGGGATAGCCAGTCGAAATTTGGTACGCTAATAGCGTTGACACGTCTCTTCATTCAGTGCAATTTTTATGAAGATTGACGTCGAATCGGACATTTTACGGCATTTTTTTTATGTCGGTGGTATCTCAAGCTTGCGTCAATTCTGAGTAATCGTTCTAAAACTGCACACGTATATATACGTAGTACTCTGATCAAAGGCTAATCGTTTTTTTTGGGATTTTTTATTTCAATTTTATTAAAATATATTTGATTAATTTTATGGGATTTTTTCATTCTTTGGAAAATTCCTAGTTTATGTTCGACACAAGTTTCTGAATGAAATATCACGCCTAGAGTAAAATGAGTTATTGTATTGTAATCCAACAATACATTATACGGTAATGTTTGAGGGTTTCAAATTAATGAGATGCCGACATTTTTTTGGGTTTATGAAAACGGTGCAAAGTAATTTGTACATTGTTTCCTTATTTATTACAATTTTGTACTTAGCTTCCTCCGCGAGGAAGTGAAAATCGATCAACGAAATTCTAATAAAGGAGTCAGCTATGTGGAAATTATTTTCTAGGACAACGCATGAATCTGTCACTCACAAATTATCAAGCTCCGAATTAAATAATTTTGCAGAAGCAATCGAAGAAAAAAATATTTGAAATCTACCCTTCGCGTCCCTCGCTGCCAATCAAGATACTTCGAAGTACTTCGAGGAACACGATAAATGCGACGATGCTCACTCTCTTGCCGCTCGTCGGAGTCGCATCTCCTCGATAAGAGAGTTGATGGTTAACGAAGAATTTAAAATAAAAAAGAGTATTTCAATTAACTCCACCGTTTAATTGAGTTTATCGGCAAGTGTGGGCGTGTGCCGGGCATGTGAGCAATTGCGACGATGAAATTCTTCGGGTGATTGGAATTTCTTTTTTCGTCGTCCCTCACCGTGTGGTATGCGAAGCGAGGTCGAAGAACCACAGGAGAGATGGTTTCGCGGAGAATCATAGAAGCCTGTACGAGACCGAGGAATTCGTTCGCTCTCGCCCGTAAAGAGTGGGATCAACACTTATTCGCGTTTTACTCGATCCCTAACATCGGCGCGTGCAGCTTTGTGTATCTTTCCGCTTCCGCCGGTACCGACGAGCTGAACCGTGAGTCGCCGACACACAGGAATACGTGTTTAATTATGCCACACCACGAATCTTCCGGCCGGGCTGGATGATATCGAGAGACCTCGAACCAATTTCCGTTCCGGCTCCATTAACGATAGCACACGATCGTCCCAACCCCCCTGCGACGCGGGACGCCAGAGAATAACGCCGATGAAAGGACGCGTACCCTCCGTTTTGTCGACCATTCGAATTCTCCCACCATCATCGCGGCTCCCATTTCCGAGATCTTTTTCTCGCCGCTTTTCCATCTTCTCGCCTCGCCCCATGGTCGAGGATGCTGCAAAATTTACTTCAACGAGATCCGAGACTCGGAGGATGAAGCTGCGGCGGTGCTGCATAGAGTTGCGGCAGTTACTGCTTAGCGCGTTTTCACCGATTGCCGGGAAAATTCGATTCTAATGGCCGTGTCGAGGCCGATGCCCAGAGTCCCCTCCTCCCAGCGAATCGTTTTATAACGAGGCGCTGCAGCACCGTAGATGGATTTATCTTGCTAAGGGGCCTTTCCAGCAGATGAAAAGAGCCCGGGATCTTCGGAGAAAGAACCCAGCGAGTGAAGAGGGACCAAAGCGAATGGAGAGGACGCTTGACGAGAGTACCGTACAACGACATCGACTCTACCGAGTGCCACTGAGAGTTCTGGTAAGAGGCCAAAGTCTTGTTGCCCGGCATATGTAGAAGAAGAGGAGGAAGAAACTGAGTGGAGTTTTTTTTTTCTTGCTGATGGAAAAACTTGTTGCGAATTCAGCTTCTTCCTTCGAGGATAGACTCGGACGATCGGAACGCGATGCTGTTAAGCCGCTGAGTTCCTCGTACTCGTTAATACGACACTCCGACCTCTTAGTATTTCGCGGAACAAATACTGGAGGCGATAATTTGATTAAAAAAACGGCTGCCGGCCTTTGAAGGGGTCTGAGACATGAACTATTATGGGACATGAACCATTAACTATAAACTATTATTCCTTAGTCGTCCAAGGCAAGTTTTCCGAGCGACGAATTTGAGTTTAAGACCCATTAGGACCGACAGTTACGCACGTGCGATAATTTCATTTGACTGATGACCGCAGTTTAATACCACGCAGGTGACTTCGTTGCCACATCGTTGTGAACTTCGGTTGTATGATAATTTACGGTATTCCTACGGCGCGAAAATTTTGTTGAGGATATTAGACGGACCGAAACTCTCCTTTGAGGCTCAAAGTTTAATCCTCGTTTTAACTCTGCGTTTACAGTAACTTATTACAGTAGAACTGTTGAATGAGTTGAAACTCGCATTATGCGCAAAAATTTCATTGTGGATCTCGACTCCCTTGGCTCTGGCGAGAGCACCGCAGAGTTTGCGTCTGGTGGCGAAGGTTCCCATCGTCGCTCGCAGAGCTTCGCGGTACGTCTAATGCTATAAATTCGAGGTGGATATGCCGTTGCTACCACCGCTGCCGGGGCGCAATCTCGTCCCGCCGGCGCCCCATCAACCCTCGCTCACTGTCTCTTTCCCCGTGGGCCCCGGTCCCTGGCGCAGCCAGGGTGCGTGCTTCCCCTCCGCCACTTCCACCGTCACATTCAATCAACGTGTCATAAATCCGCGAGCGTAATCTATCACCCGGCAAATATTTACATCCTGCCATTCCCATGCCCTACCCATCCCTGCCCAAACCCGCGGAACGTTTTCGCCTCGCAACCGCGGCATGCTCCCAACTTGCGGTATTTATTGCTATTTATTCAGCTTTATCGAAGCACCCGCGACAAAAATTCGGTAAATGAGTGTACCCAAGCCCGCCCGAGCCATTCGTTGTTGATCCTTATTTGCCTGGTCCCTATCTTTAGAGATGGGACAGAAATTTCGTGTAAGTAAAATTTTTAGTAGGTCGCATTCGCCATTTTTAATTTATCCTACAGGAAGTCCTCGGCCCTGTAGGGAAAACGGTAAATTCTGGTTAGGTCGTCGGTATGGAAATTCCGAAAGTGGCCTTGTTTTTTTTTCTCATAAAAACTTTTCTCATAAAACTTGGTCATCCGCGTAGTTGACGCTTCAACGCATCGACGAATGAATTTTTTTTTTTTGTGACGACTCTCCGTAATGCATCTTGACAATAATTACGGTCGGAAAGTTCGAGCCGATGCATCGAGCGCAACGCTGAACATACGCGTGGGCGTAGAAAATAGGTGGTAACTTTCGTGCGATTTTCTTAGCTGTTTATACCGGATTGTTTTTAATTATTTTGCGAACAGAACTTTCTCTGAGATTTTCTTAACGAGCGCGAGCATAGGCTGCTGGGAGAAAAAAAAAACAAAAGATTACATTGCCAAAGAGGATGAAATAACGATTCGACTTTTTATTCCAAGAAACTCTTTCACCCGGCGAAACTTTCGGCGCGAGCTGTAAGAGGCTTAGTGGATGGGAAGCCGTGAGCAAGTTGAGCGATAAAAATACATTGATGGCTCTCGAATCACAGCTCGTTAACAATGTATACTTGGTGAAGTCAACAGCTGCGAATCAATTCAAGTAAGTTAACTGCTACACGCTGTTATTTGCTAGACGCGGAAGCTTCAAGTTAATTTTTTTTTTTTTCAACAAAATGTTCTGCCTCATAATAATGTCCTACGCTGGTTAATACCCGGACGAAAGTACAGTACAGCTGGGCGCTCGAACGCCCGAACAAAACGTCGCAATTAGAGGGCGGTAATTTGGAGAGAATCGCCAACAGCGGACCGAGGCCAATCATGGTGATTACTTTCGTTGAGGGTGTTCGTTAGTCCCGGAAACGATGGACCAGCCTGTATACCTACAAACACACACACATATATACATATATATATATAATATATATTATATATATATACATATATAGCATCTGATGCATTGTAGACGAGGGCACATTGTAGGAGTGCCTACATTTCGTCACGGGCCACTGGGTCCCCTTACGTCATCGCCGATTCTCGAACATGATCGATACAGGCAGACTGGGAGTCATGGCCATCCGATAGAAGCGCTCCCAGTTTTATTTAAAGTTGCTCGACTCTTTCTGTTACTGAAATAAAATGTATCCCAAAAGAATGGCGGATGTTGTGATGCTTTGCAAAACAATAGGCACGATTATTATATGATTCACCCGAAAGAGGGAGGTTGCGGTGAAATAAACATAGATATATATATATATATTTTTTTTTAAGTGTCGAAAACATCGTGCCGGAGCCAAAGGGAAAAGAGAAAAGAGGTTTCTCATATATTGCCGAGGACATGACTTATAGGATCGGAGGTCAGCCAAAGCTCACGAATTCACGAGCCTCTTGGACCGCGTCCAAAGCTTCTCCGGGCCAATCGAGTTTTCTTGTACCCCTCTCCCAGACCGAGACGATATTCGGGAAAACACGTTGCGCCGAGATAACCGACGACCCACCGGTGTACGGTATGACGTTGGATCGGTCCTGTTTCCTGCGTGTATACTTCTGCCAGATCTGGTAAAAGTCTGGGTTCGATGCGTAGCCGATGAAACTTTTCCAAGTGCATCAGTCAGCTGGTCCGTTAGGCGACACACTGATGGCACCGATCTCATTAAACTTCGAGAAACGCCGACACGACACCCCATGTATCTATCCGAGTGTACACTGTCGAATTTACTCGAGCAAAGAAAAATATAATACAACCACATATACAGCCAAAGTGTACACGATTCCGCGACACAAAAGGAACCCTTCGTCAGGAAAGCGTCCAAGGTACATCTGTCCTTTAAGAATGTCCACGTACTGACACATACGTTGAAATCTTTAGCGTCAGCATGGGCCTCGACAAGTGGTGCGCTATACGATATTACCGTCAGCAGGCAAAGCTGCGAGGGTGTGAAAAGGATGACCCGAGAGAGATAGGATTCGGAGGTGCTGGCAGCACACATGGGAAGAGGTGAGCGAGCAAGGGGGTAATGGATGTTAGGCTCGGGGTGTCACGTGCAGCAGGCCGAAACCACGCCGTCCACACTCCCGGGGTCTGTTAATCAAACGGCGTATGAAGTTGGCCGGTTCACTACCATGCTTGCCGGAGCCATTGCTCCGATGATGCAGATCCCGGCATTGGTAGTGGATGCACAGTTGCGTAAGGACCTCAGGATCCACGCTGGGACTCGGTGGCGCGTTGTGCGATAAGGGATGGTCTAAGTGGTGTAAGGGACATGGGCCATAACGCGTATAGGGTATAGTGGATTGTCCTCAAGCTCGGAAACGTCGCAGGAACCCGTTTCCTGTACGTATCCATTGTCGTATACTATACATATACTCGGAGTTTCTGGAGTAGTCGGTCCTTCAGTTCCGTTAAAGCCTCCCGTCCCGTTGCCATTCAACCCCCGGAGGCGCTTGCTCATCCCTAATTTGAGGCTTCTGGACAAGATCCGGCTTCTCCTGTTCAGGGGGCATCGGCTGTACTGTACTACGAAACAGGTAGACCGTACACCGCCGGAGGTCGGAGGATTCCGACGCGGAGGTCCGCCCTCGGAAGCCTTCAGATCTATATCTAAAACCGTCTCGTTGAGGGGACCCGATAGCCGGAGACACGGAGAACTGGTTTGCCCTGGACTCTGACTACGAGTTTAACAGCTATGTCTCCGTCGAGTGAATGGCAATCGAACTTGGATGGGTATAGCGGATCCGCTATACGATTGTCCCGATTGAGGAGAAACCGCTGGTTTCCTCGACCACACGCGACCACGGGTCTCTTGATTGTATCTTCCGCTCGACTATTGGACGATGTTCCTGACATGCGGGGTTGATACGATCCAGTCTCTCACCTTCGGGTGCACAGTTTTTTGTAATTATGTACAGAGTTTTTATGTTTCGTGAATATTATGATGCCTTGCGTACAGGACATTTGAGTGTTTTTGTTGTTGTTAACGACAAGCTATCGCCATTCTTATCGTCGTCAGGTCGTCGGCTCTCTTTGTTACCGTCATCGCTGTTGTTTCGCATGCTGGTGTATAAACGGGGCGGCGTATATAAGCTTCGCGTTTTATTGCGTCGTTTAATAATTACGTGGTACTTTAAAAAATTTTATTCCGCTGTACCGCAAAAAGCGTTGAAACGTTAATTCCAGCGTAGCCGCGCGGTGGATTAACGAGTAATGTATGAGAGGAACCACCACCGTAGGAAAAGAGCAAACCGTGAGCACGGCTCTCGGTACTGATGACCAGTTATGAGCAAAGCGTTATAAAAGCTCTCCGGACCTCTTCCTCGCACTTTCCTATTTGCTCCCGAATCGTTCGCAGCTCGAAGGATAATCGCGTTAAGAGGTAATCCGACTACGGCTGTGAGTTAAATGGCGTATAATATCGCGGGAGAACGACCTTTGGTTCGTACGTTTATAGAGTTCGCGCATAGGTAAAATCAATGCTAAATTTCACTTAAGGAGAGGGGTTTAACTGCTCATTCCGGAGCTGAGAGCGCCCGAGATATGATTCAAAATTTTCCACACATTTGTTCTGAGTAACGAGCCGTCTCGATCCGTCGAAGAGGCACACCGCCCCAGCTGTGGAGGTGAACAAATCGAAGTCCTCGTTCGCGGTGGATCGGATTCGGATACGCGCGAATCTAATAATTGTACCAAGCTCTGAACGTTTCCGCTCTTGCTTGCACGAGAGAGTTTCTGTACCGGAACAGCAATTCATTCTTCGACGCGTCCGCTGGTAGGAAACCATCAGAGCGAGCTCTGCTGGTCGTAATTACTGTAGCTTTATGTGGGATACTATGTTAAATCCGACACATACCGTATCTATCCCGCTATTCCGATTATGTGGGCGAGTGTCCGATATGCACGGCAGCAAACCGGGATGAATCCGCCCTCTCGTCCCTTCGTACTCTTGTCGCTGTCTCTCGAAGCTGTATACCTCCCGCGCACTCATCAACGAGCTGAAACCGCTGATTATTGGATTATCGTGTACACCCTCGCGGCTGGACAACCGGACATTGATCACGCCTGGAGTTTGCGTCATGCTGACTGAATCTCGTCTATCGCCATCGCACACATTCTAGCCTCTTCCTGGCCCCTGTCCTTTGCGTTCATTACCATCGGAACCGCGCCCTCGGCTCACTCTACAGTTAGTTGGCCCCGAGGAGACCGTTAATCCATCGGGCGCAATATCGAATTAATGGTTTGTCACCAACAGTGAACAATAGTCGTGTTAGCTGCAGGAATCTTCGCACGATCACTGATTATAGACACTGTGCGTCCCAGTTTTTGCATCGGAAGAGTTCACGTGTGTTTCCAATCCCTTTCTTATACGAAATTGGACTTGGTGACAATTTTTTATGTGGCTTATCTCATGGATGGGAAGACGTGATAAAATTTGGACGGTCTGTGAAACGGTGTCTGAGACTGTTGGGTCTCTTTTACAAGTGACTTGAAGAGCCCGCAACGAGAAAAGCCGCGGGAACTTAACTGCGATTTATGTGTTTACCAGCACGTTGTTGTGACCCAGACGCTTCGCGCCTTAGCTACTTAGCTATGGAATTTAGAAACCAGAAAGTTAGATTTTCGTAAGATTAGTCTTTCACTCCTTCTAAAATATGAACTATTTTAATTACGGGTAAACTCTTCGATAGTGCGGACTGAACAAAAACGGTAGCTCCATTCTGATTCGACGAGAGTCGTAAAGGTTGCGTAAAAAATACTTTGGGCGCTGGGTCGTTTGTTCAAGTTCGTAATAAGAATCAATGATAAGAATGAAGGCGACAATGGAAGGCTCACCTGTGGAAGGACGCGCCAATAAAAGTCGACTTCGATCTTTCCTCCGATCAGTCCTCTCGAACGCCAGTACGCACTTCTTGAGGCAAGAACTCTCGATCAACCTTCCCTATTCACTTTCAGCACTCCGCACTAGCATCCGATTTTGTTACTCAACGATACAATATTCATCGTAACACCCTCGCGCACTTGACAATGCTGGCGTATCTCCAAGCGATTCAGAGGCTGTTAATATGTTCGTCGACTTTGTCCCGATCATTGCGAATCCGATGATCCTCGATCATCCGACTCGACCATCCAATCCTTCCTCACACTACAGCGAAATTCCAAACGCTGCGATTATTTTTATTTTTTCTTCCTTCTTTAACTCTTGATGCACGTCGAGCCTGAAGTTTCAACGTCCACGAGAGATTCGACGTCCAAGCCACTCCTATAAACGATCGATGCCACCTCTATCCGTCGTCCCATCGGTCGAGGCTCGCTGCTGCTTTAAATATACGTGACGGCTCATCGATTCCATACGCGACGGCAATGTTGAAAAGATGGAGCCGCTTGCACTTCAAACGACCCAGCTCCCGAGGTCCACGGATGAGCGGGACGGGCGAAGACCAACCATGACGCACGCAAGAGACATATATTTCATGCGCGACGCTCGTGGACTTTTCGAAGCTTGGGAGAGAGCTCGAGAACCCTCGAACTCTCAAGTTTAACCTACTACGACGTTCCACTGGTAGTTCGGAACCGGCGAATCAACGCTATATCTGTTGATACTTCACCCCGTTCACTTCCTTTTTAATTTTGCTCTGGTAGACTCGAAACTTCAAAGTTTACCCTCGCCCGATAGTTTCGCTTGCTCGATAAACCATCGAGCGAACCTCGAACCGTGCACGGATGAACGACACGACGAAACGTCCAACTTTCTTTCCAACACAAAACTCGCGCGAATATCACTTTTCCATCGACTTTTCGCAGTCTATATCGCTGTACGTTCAAACCCGATACTTTTTCTGTTTATTCTTTTTTTTATATATTTTTTTTCCCTCTAACTATTGGTCGAACCTTTTCCGACTGCTCGATTTTTTTTTTTTATTTCGAAACCTCAAACCCCAACTCACCAATCGTCGAGTTCTCTGCGCGAAGGCAGCGCTTCCAGGCGGGGCATTTCGAGTTTCGGACAGTCCGCGAAATCTGTGAAAGAGAATTCCCGTAGTGTCGGTGTGAGGGCGAGGTTTTATTAGAGGTGCCGACACCGACTGGTCGGCTATTGCCAATTGGTACGATACGTGTCGGGTCGAATACCTGCGGACAGCGGCGAAGGGAATTTTCGTTTAACGAAGCCTCGGGGAAAGAGAGAAGAGAACGAATAAGAGAAAATATGAGAGAAAGAGAGATTAAATTAATTCGCGTCATGCACCGTTAACTCGGTACACTCGTAGAAACGGTCTGACCACTCGTACAAACAAGCTAACGAGCCTGCCACGGGTAACATGTCATTAATTAAGGCCTCGACTAACGAACGAAAAAAAAAAAACATAAATACACAAAGGTGTTACAGGCTCGCGAATTTTTCTGCAAAACGTCGGCAAAGCATTGAAACCGCGGCAATTTCACTTGCACACTGAATTTTAATCGTCCCGTATGCGCACTCTTGCTGGCGACACGCCTTGATAAAGTTCCACTCGGTTATCATAATGCGAACATAGTCGAACCGTCGGCTTCCTCTCCCGCCTCCCGAGAGACTCCGCACCCGGTCTTCGGCATACCTGTGTTAAACTCGCAGTTTGATGTGTAATTGGGGTCGAATCCGTGGTGGCGAGCTTTGAACAAGACGTTGCCTTGGATCGATCGGGGATTTTGGCAAACAGATCTTGCACACGGATATGTTGGGCAAACGTTTAGGGATTCGGGGCATCTTGGCGCTTCGATCGACCGCGTAATTATCTGCTAATGACGAAATTCCGTAGTCCCGTGGGCGTCTGTCTGCCACATACGTTTTCCGCACACCAGCGATTGTGTGCAGACGCCATTCCGATCCGATGCTCAAAGACGTAACTCGTGTAAGCCCAATCGATCAAAATTCAGCAGTATTATGCCGAATTATGCCCTTTCATCCTCTCGCATTCACGCCGATGTAGAGTTAAAATATTACAAATCCAGGACAACAAGCGAGGCAACGCTTCGCACGATTTTGTCAAATAATCTTTCGCGCATTTCGTTAATGGTTGCCGGAAATCCGAGAGCGGGACTAAAACATTCGGCGAATTTATCGAATTTCCAATGGCTGCTGAGTGGAAATTCCATCAACAAATGCGCGGTAACGATGATCACTGGAAATTTCATTTCCTCCGGTCTGCCGTAAATTTGGAATTCGGATGCATGCCCACACACGCACATATATATATATCCGTGATTTATGTGGGGATTCGTCGACCAAAAATTTGCGAAAAATATCGAATATTCCGTTTTACCGATCAACCGTGGTCATTATCGTCGTGCGTTTTTACGAGTGTTCGTCACGCTCCTTTGCGGACGCTCATGCGAATCGATAAGCAATTTTTTTTTCTTGCTTTCGATTGCACTGCAGCGGGCAAATAAAAATAAATTTACGCACACGTCGTGAATTTCAATTTGCGGAAAACTCGGTCTCGCGGAAGCTAGCGCAAGCGTAGGACGACAATCCTGCCTGTCTAGGATCGATTCATAGACGGGTCCGCTGCTATCCTACAGCGGCGCATAATCCCACGAATATATCAGGCCCCCCATCCGTTATAGCTTGTGCAGAGGTGGTATGTGCTCGAATTGCCGGAATATACGAACGCGGTACATTGTGGAAATGAGATGTATACATGTGTACGTATACGCGCAACGGTAATTCAAAGCTCTGATTTGGCAGTCTCAGGAAATCCGTAACGAAGTGCACGGGAGCTTTGGCAAGAGCGGAAGTTGAGGATGCTGCGACAGGCAGATCACGTTACCGGGATAATGTAGGCGCGGAAATGCCTGCGGACCAAGACGGCGCTGTCGATGGTAGTTAATATTTCCAAGGGGGAAAGGAGATCGAAGATATACCGGGGGGGGGGTAATTGAAGATGAGAGTGAAGAAGATGAGCCGGGAGTAACGGGCATGAATGACTTAAGCCGATCCCAAACCGAGTAATTACATCGCCATCCCATCATACCTTCAAAGAATGAATCCACCATAAAAAATATATGGGCAAGGTAACGCAATAATGAAGACAATGGCGAAATAATATGTGAGGTCCGTCAAGGGGTCAACATTGACTAGCACTATGGTGAAAGTCCAATTTATGATGAATATATAGGGTAAAAAGGGTGAATATGGCCCGCTCTATTTAGCACGCTAATCGATGGTATAAGGGACCATGTTTACCAACTTTACCCTACGTCGCTTGGTACTCGGAATGTCGACTGAAGTTTGCTTTTACGTCATATGGGCTGATCAAAACAATTGTCCAACTCGTAAAGAAAATTAAAATGCATTTTTATCATAAGTGGACGTAGTTTATCGTTGATGATCTGCATTGACCCGTACGTCCATGAGAGCCGGCACGTGCATCGCTTTACGACTTCATTAAGTAGTCGTTGCGAGCCGCACCCTAGGAAGCTTTCGTCTGCAGTACGCGCGCGATCAAAACGTATATAGGAAAGCCCTATTAACGAGCGAGCTTTCGTCCGACATAACCGAGCCATCATTGCCTTGCCGATTTACAGAATAGCAGGTGGCCGGGCTCCGAGCCTGCGGGCATGCAATGGCTAATTTGATCGACATAACTCGCGGGATGCTCGTTCCGTATCAATAGCCCAGGTTCATGGTTTATTTTCATTGCCGTTATTATTATGCCCGCTCCGAACGATCATACTTGAGATGATTATTAAAACTGGAAGTGCATCGTAGGACGATCCAAACGCCATGCGTGATTGAATTTTAACGTCTCGCATTATTCGTCTACGGTATACGAGCAGCTGAGTGCACTTCCGTCGAACGATTACACGCGTCTGGGCTCTTGATGGAAACGTTAAAAATAATATGCGATTTTAATATTTCCATTTGTAATCCCGTTGTAGCCCTGACAAATAAAAATTGCTCGCAGCTTTTAATGGACATTCGAATCGATGCTTTCACGTCGCAGGTCGTTAAACTCTCCAAATTTCAGCTATCGTCGTTCCAATATGGAAATCCCCGATAAATCCATTCGTACAGCGGATGATTCGACGGGTGTTCCCTGACGCTGCCGTTAATCTCGTCCCTTTTCCCCGAGATTTAGCGAGCGGCGAGCTTGTTTTTAAGCTCGAACAAACTTTGTGAATCAACAGCTAATGCGCTCCTCGATTCCATCTCGCGTTGTGCACAATCGATTTTCGATAGTTGTGAAAATAAATCAAATTTACATTGCGTGGCACGCCGTTAAAGGTTTAAAAATCGGAACATTTGATCTGTTGTGTTTGGTCACTGATCGTTAGTCAAAAGAAAGAAAACAAAAATTACATCCGTGTGGTTCGGCGTCAAAGGATTGACAATCGGATAATTATATTTGATATATTTGGTTATTGGTCGTTAAAATAAAAAAATAAATTAAAAAAAAAATATTACCTCGCGTGGCTCGGTGCTGAAGGGTTGACAATCCGATAATTAGATTTCATGTTTAGTTATTGGTCGTAAAAAAAAATACATTGCGTGACTCGGTGTTAATCGGATAATTTTATTCGATATGTTTGAATATTGGTCGTTAAAAAAACAGAAAAAAGAAATTATCTTGCGCGACTCGGTGTTCAAGAGTTAATTGGATAATTTTATTCGATATGTTTGATTATTGGTCGTTTAAAAAAAAAAAAAAAAGAAAAAAGAAATTATCTTGCGTGGCTCGGTGTTCAAGAGTTAATCGGATAATTTTATTCGATATGTTTGATTATTGGTCGTTAAAAAAAAAAAATAACAAAAATAAAAATACCCCAAGATCAACCGCGCAATGAACAAGTTCGTTTTCACGAAACAAAGTAGATTTATCTTGAATTTTTTTTGTTTTCTTTTCTTTTTATTAGAACGTCTGTCACAAAGCGGTGTGGTTCGTGCGTGCCTGACTCATTTAACTCGGCAC
Source organism: Amblyjoppa proteus (assembly GCA_963922035.1). Lineage (NCBI taxonomy): Eukaryota > Metazoa > Arthropoda > Insecta > Hymenoptera > Ichneumonidae > Amblyjoppa > Amblyjoppa proteus. The sequence continues at coordinate 9,760,384 of OY998230.1, forward strand.
ACACAGAGGCGTTGGAAGGCGTCATAGGCTTTTTCCTCTCACAGTTTGGCCAGCGGCGTGGTAACCTCCTCGTCGTTGCCCCGCCGTCTCGCGAAGTAGTATAGGCACGACGCCGCCGCGCTCTACTCGACTGTACTCGAGAGCGCGAGACGCGCCGGCGAAAAAGGGGAAAGAGTTCGTGCAGTGCAGACACAGCCGGTGCCTGTACGGTTTACGCGCGCGTCGGTAAGTACAGCCATGCTTGAATAGCGGTTCACGAGGGCACTTTTATTTTCCTTACATATACTCTTTCACTACAAAAGCTCGCGGCTCATTATTTTTACTCAAATCGTAAAAAAAAAATAAAAATAAAAAAATAAAATAAAATAAATCCTCGTTAATCAACGCGTAATATTTACCTTGATCTAAGCGCGCGTCTTTCCAATCGGATCACACAAAAATTCACCTCGAATTCCACCCCATAGTTCACAAATATTATATTTACATTTGTTTCGTTAAAATTGTTTTTGTTTTTTTTTATTTTTATTTCAACATAAACATTTATTTTTTCTTCATGCAACACGAGACTGACGCACTTGCACTCGCTATCCAACGGCAAGGGTACGACAAAGGGAACGGAGTACGGTACTTGACGTCTTGCACGGTATAACGACCGTCGAAAGTACTGGGAAGAACCGGGGATACGAGGACAAAAGTATCGCTCCTCGAGCACGTTTTGTATCTTGGGATGATTATTATTGTTATTTTATTTTTTAATTTTTTTTTTTTCACAACCCGTATTTTTCGTTTCTCATACTGTCGTGTACGTCATGCAAAGTATGCGGCGTAGAAAGCAAGAAATGGGCAGACGTTTAGCGTGGTCCAAAAGCGCGTCACTCCCATGGAAGAGTCGCCGGCGGACTGGGCGATCGTGCGCGGTACCGAGATGTGCGAAGCACACGGTGCACCCACGAACGCCGAGAGGGAGGCCACGGTAGAGCGAGACGGCGACATGGCGATAGAAAGAGACGCTCTGGGTGGGAGTGAGACGGTGGGAAAATCGTACAGTTGGTGGGAGAAAGGGGAAGCGTAACTGCGAGAGTCGGCGAGACCGAAAGGGTTTCGGAGCGAAAGAAAGGGGAGAGCAGAGGAAGCCGAAGAGAGATAAAGATAATGCAGATAAAGCAGCGAGGACTCGCGCAGCATCCCACTCTCTCGAATTTTCATCTCCCTTCGGGAGCTATTTAGGGGGTGGTTGACGAGGGGGGATGGACGGGGTAATGCTGTAATGCCCGAGATTATCTTCGATAAAAAAATTTCACATAAGCACCGTTGCGAGATGAAAGATTTTTCAACTTTCGTCCGACGGGAAAAGAAACTATTAAGTTTTACGTTCGAATTCATCTCATGAAAAATAAAAAAATCCTTTTGAACGGTGAGATAAGAACCTTCCTCGGACGACCGTCATTTCCAAATGTCGCTTCGCACGCCCTTGCCATCTCCTTTATTTAATTTTTCTCTTCACCTCCCTCAGACTCTTCCAGCGTCGCGCCGGAACTTCAAACCTCCCGGTCATTTCCGTCCAGTCGTGCCCGTCTCGCGAGTGTCCCCTCGCTCTTTCCGTTCGACCGCCGATCGTCGAGTGACGCTCTCCTCGTTGCGCGCCCTTCGGTACCAATGAACGAGGCGAGAATGTCGTCGTTATCTCCGTTCCCCTTTCGCTGATGCGCCGTGCCTCGCAAGAAGTGTCGTGGAGAGGATGAGATATTGCTGCGGAGGGTTCGCGACGAGATTCAAAGTCGGTCTAGAGCCGAGCTATCGCGGAGCAACGAGTTGAAGAATTTTCCCACTTATCTCTGAAATCTCTCCAACTTACCTCCAAAATCCCGTCGGAAACACCGTGCGGATAATCCCGATGTCCACACCTTCCATCGCTATGGGCTTAGCATTTTGTCTCGCTTGCAAGCTCGTCGTTTTTTTCAGACCGTGCATCTTACGGACGAAGTACTCCAGACAAGGCACTTTTATTTTATTTTAAATATTTTTTTCTTTTTACTTTATGGATACCCTCTGTCAATATAAAGATATATAGTAATCTTTATAGTAATTCAACAAGCGAAGTGCTTGTCTTCGGCATGATCGTTAACGGGGTCATATTGCAGAATTATATGATCTGAATAAAATCAATTAATCGTTCCACCGACGCCTCGTTTCGTAATTCTCTCAGGGTTCAAATTTTAAGACGTTAGTTCGAACTTAAGATCAAATAATTCGATATTAAGTTCGAACTTGGGCTGACTGTCCTCGCGTGCTTACAATCTGTCTGAAGTCCGAACTTGATTTCATGCATAAAATCGAATTTAAATTCGAATTTGAGGTTGAACTTAATATCGAACTACAATCGAATTTGCGTTCCGACATATATTTGAACTTAAGATGGATCATAAGCACGGAATGAAAATCGGGTCAAACTTCGATCTTAATTTCAATCTTAAGAGCGATCTTGAACTCAAACTAACGTATTAAAATTCGACCCTCAGGAAGCTTGATGAAATTTTTCACTCAGCAGAGTGAAAAATTTCAAGAGACGAATCTTGAAGCTCCGAAGTATGTTTTTTATTTTGGTTAATTTATTTTTCTCCAGTGACATTGAAGTAGTGATAAGGTTTTGGTGTCTAGTTTGACTCATAGAAGACCTGGCGCTAACGACGAATCGTATGATCAAAGTGGTTCGAAGGGTTCGAAGGGTTTTCGATTCCTACACGCGCAAAGATCAAGCCGAGGTGCTGACGCTAACATCGATTCATCTCTACGGAATGTATATCTATATAGAGAAAGAATACATCGAGAATGCGGAAACGCGAGGGATACGCGAATACTGGAGAGTCGATCAATAAGCAATTACAGGAAATACGTACGTGTACTACGCTTCGCAGAATGATGTTTTCTGCTCTCGTCACACGTCGTCGCGAGCTGCCTCACTGCGCAAACTAATTTCCTTCCGACTGTTGGCCTTCGACGAGCGTGCTTGCGACACCGTGTTATATACAGCATAATAAATAAATATTATACCGCTCATAATAATATGAAATAATATAAAAATCAGTGAAATAAATTACAAATCCTCTTCTAAAAAGATGAGTAACGACATTTTTTGTTGAAATGTCGTCGTATCGATCTGCGAGTTTTATATCGCGTTGCGAGTTTGACATTGTCACGATTTTATTTTTATCATGATTAGTTGGCGAGGTAGAGAATCGTTTGTGACGTATTTCTGATATGACGTCATTTCCGGTCGAAAAGTACGACTTTCAAAACGGAAAGTTCGGGTTTCCGATATGACGTCACTTCTGGTCCAAAACAGATATTTTGAAACCGAAAGTGACGTTTTCCCTTATGACATCATTTTCGGTTCAAAAGTGAGATTTTTAAACTGAAAGTGACGTTAGAGGGAACATTTTTAATATTATGGAAATGGAAAGCTCATGATGGATATCGTAACGAAATATTGATTGGCGACAAATAAAAAATGACTGTACTGTATTGGTAATATCATATAGAAATATCTGTACTCCGTCATTGATGACCATATTAGCGAGCAGTATTTACTCATCAATCCGTTTGCCGATAATTTCGATGTATTTCAATAAAAAAAATCTTTTACCCGTACGGCTTCATACGCACAACGAACGAATGAACCAGCTCTGTTACCGGAATGTCATAAAATTTTATTAGCGATAATAGATCTGCATCTCTACCGCCCCATTCCGGCGTCGCACCGACGCGACATTATTAATGTTCATTAATATTGATGTGTCATAGATGCGCACAACCTGATGTTGGATGTCCATTGTATAGCATTTCGTGCCATTCTCGTTAGAGGATGACGTGTGCAATATCAGTAATGTGCATCATAGTCGACGCGATCGAGTTTGTAATTCGAACTTCGTTTGCGTTCGCGTTTCCATACCCGTCCCTTCGTAGCGTGAAAAAATGCAAAGTAACGTGACACTTTTTTTTACACGTACCTTTGGCAAATTTCGCTCAATCGTGTCTATTTGTCAATTATTCTTATCGATTTTATATATGTTATTCCAGCCCCTGTAAAATTTCATCACAATTCTGAAGACCTGTGATGAATAATCACTTGCCTAAGTGTGCCTAATCACTTGTTGTTTGGCATGACGAACAAAAGTGATGATTTAATTAGATACTGCGGTCACAGCGAAACATCAAAAATTCTTATCGGGTTCCCTTAAAGACGATCTAGGCCACTTTCACGAACACTTCTCAACGACCAGACAAGACTGAGAGATAAAAATTCCGGTTCAGCGATTTCTTTTTAAATTCAATTAAGTACATCAGAGCGAGCGACTCCAGTCGATTACAAGAAAAATCGACTGCTAGAAAGTCGCGAAACGTTGCACTACAGGTATAGGAGACACAAGATGGAAAATTCATTTTTATTCAGTCCCGATTGCTTGGCTGAATTTAATAAAGAGCTGGTGCGCGCATCCACGCTTGCGTCTCTCGCTTCCTAAATGAACTTTATATACTATACAGTAAAACGCGTGTACCTCGCGACGTTCATTAATATACGCTTCAACGCTGATATCCCATATCTGACGGAGTTTTTTCATGCCGGTATCGACGGCGCGCTTCTGATTTTTTTTGTACATTAATTTATATTTTCACAGCCGCGTCACATACACACGCCTTTCGCTCCCTTCAAGCCGAAGCTTCGTGTTTCACAATGACAGGTTTTCCGCGAGTTTTCATCCCGCACAAGACTCTGCATTTTATTTCCTTTTGTATACTTTACAACTCTCTATAATTCACGAAAAATCTCGCCGTCGCCACCGTGTAAAAAGTGAGTGCCTCAGCTTCAAATGTGGTTAACTTTGATGACACTATACTTTCACGAATAGCTGAGCGACTGACGCAAACATGATAGGCAAACGAATTTCTTGAATCCGTTTTTATGGAATGATTACTGGAGAATAATTGTCCTCCTCAATGATATGATCAGTGATTGTGACGATGGGTGGAAAACGCTATGCGGCGGGCGATAAGAAGATTTTTTGGACATCTTATGGCTTCTTATCAGTTTAAACTTAAGACCGATCTTAAGTTCAAACTTATGATCGAACTTGAGTTGAGACTTAAGTTCGACCTTAAGATCAAACTTAAGCACGCAATGAAGTTCAATTTCAAGAGCGACCTTAAATTCGATCTCAAGACCGATTTTAAGCTCAAACGTCCCTTTCGAGAGGGCGGTTGTGGTGGGATCGAGCAGGGAGCGGGTGGATCGAGATTGCCGATTACTCTAAGACCCATTGGGCTCCTGTCCAAGCTTTAATTATTTCAAGTATTTTGGACACTCTTCATGCGAGCGGGCGAAGCGCCCTAGTCACTAGAAGTACTAGCATGCGTAAATTCGTATGTATCCCTGGAAATGGAATATTTCTCATACGATATGGAGGGGCGTGGAGCAAACTCGCATTTCGTTCTCGTTTGCATTATGTTCGTGTGCAGGCGGCTAGATGTTCGTACGAAAGAGACCGCTGGTACAGAGACGAAGGGTCCGATGAGGCGGGTACTTCGCGTCGCTGAACCGGAAGTACCAGGGACATCGGGTAAAATACGGTTAAGCGTGAGGCTCTCGGGCTCTCGACTGTTTCGTCCGACCGCGTTACAACCATGGCGGCATTCTCGCACGAGAATTCCCCTCGGTGGAGAGGAATCAACCGAGGAGAGGCTCTCTACGTTTATATTATCCGAACTTTCGCGGTCGCATCTCTCCAGAAGAGAGCGGAGAGGCTGCGGAGACTGAACAACGCCGGTAGTTCCTGCATGCATATTCCAACTCGTTCCTCTTCCATACCTTCCCCCCCCCCCCCCCCCTCGGGTTCCGCTGCATATTTACTCTCTTTCTCGCTTTGTACTCCGGATATCACGCCGCTCTAGTTGTTATTTACGCAAGGCAATGAATAACAATGAACGTTGGCACGGGTGCGAGAGGCATCGGTGTCTATAAATCTCGAGTCGTCGCGACTATTCGCGGACGCCTATAGTGTTCTGTTCTGTCCTCCACCACCACCATCTCCCCCTCCCCCCTCGCCCTCTATCCCTACCCCTTTCAATGGATGCAGCCATGAGCTCGAAAACTCGATGACCTGTGAGAAAGAAATTCTTTTCACGGGTATCGACCGTTTCCGGTCAAAAGCAAATTCTTACATTCAGCGGATGTCATTGCGGCTTCTCACCAGAGAATATGCTTACGAACGTTGATGGACGGTATGATTAAAGAAAAATTAATTACAGTTTTTATCACCGACCGCGGTATTTCACACCGCCGAACGGCTGCCACATTCTCGGATCTACCTCGACCAACTTTTCGATACGAGTAACGCGATTTCGTTCTTCATTATCCCGCAAATTGAATTAACAAATTTTCGTATCGATAACTAATGACAACGATAATGGAATCGGCGTGAATAAATTGCCTCGTCGGAACTCGCGCCAGCGTCGAGTATTGTTTTGAAATTGTTTCGGTATCCCAGTTGTGCGACGAAACTATTCGTATTGTGCCGACGAAGGGTCGTGCGTTTCGATGAAAATTCGATACGAATCGAGCCGGGGAAAGGTTGCGATTGCAAAATTCGTTGTAATTCTTCGGTGCAGGCTTTCGTTGTTCTCATTCATATCGCATTGCTGTGTAAGGTTCGAACCTACGGCTGTTTATAACGACGTGGAAATGAGCGAGGCAGGGAGATAAACGACGTCGCCGAGTCGGAAAGTAAAACCCCAGAGGTTTTCGCGCTGAAAGAGGTTCGCAGCTTTTAACGAAGCTTCGCTCGTGTTACAGCTGCTAATAAAAAAGGCCTTTTTTATCTCCGCTCTCTCGTCTTTGCAGCAGCACGAAACTTGATTTTCACGACAAGATAAATTTTCGTTGCTGCAGGGGGAATATGGCGTGAGTAGGAATAATGATAGCGTGCCGCGCACATCCCCCACGTTAATTTATCTTAATGGCCACCAATTAACTCGGGTCTTGGACTACAATAGGGATATTGATCCTGGCCTGTATGGGCTATAATGAAAAATATTTGTTGTCGAAAGTAGCAAAAAAAAATAATTAGCGTCACGATTCACGAAGGAAATACATCACGGGATGGAAATAATGGTTTTATGGTCTATTTTGTGTCGAGCGAACGCTCCGGTAGAGAACGGAGCGATCGATGATTATTTTGCGTATAATAATATAAAAATATTGATATTAGTTGAGAGCGGGCAAAAAATGATCTTGTCATAAACAGTTTCGTTTCGAGAAACATTTCGTGGGACGTACAAATCGGACCTGCGTCGAATAGAAAACACGGGTCCGTTTTGCCCCGCTTCTGCCCTCCTGATAAGCAAGGTAATAAGCGCGTCGGATTTGTATATTTACCGCAGCATCCGTCGAACTTTATGTTCCGAACGGAAACGGCCCAGTTTCTGACCGTGCTTCAGTTTCTGACCCCGATGGCACATTTTTGATTACTATAAATTCAGTTTTCGTTAAATTTCCACCGGATTACTTGTAAATTGATGCGTTGAATTTAATTTGTTTTGGCGACACGCACGCTTCCAAATAAAATGTTTAGTAATTAAATTCCTCCGCTAATGGCGCGACTTGCATCTCAATGGATTCGGAACAGCATTGCTAGACGGAGCTGACTAGCTTTGGCAGATGTAGACTAGTGCGTTTTTATTCTCAAGTAAGTATTAAACCACATTGAACTTACATAAAAATCTTCAGCATGAACTGCTTCAACGATGAGAACAAAAAAATCCTACTTTTATTTAGTTTTTCGTTAAATTAAAATTAAACTCCGGTCATTAAGGTCGTCACGTAGTTGAGTTTACGCCGCGGTTCCTGACCCGATATTTTTCACCTATCGTGTCCTAGAATTTCCGTTGTTTATTTGTCCCAATTGGAGTTAGAATGATATAGAGATTGAGTGAATGCCCATTGTTTTATTACTATGTCAATAATATATGATTTTTTTTCTAAGTACGCGCAAATGTCACAAACTGCTGCATGAGTGTCAGAAATCGGGTACACGCTGAGGTCACCAATTACGACATGGATGGGTCTGCAGTGTCAGAAACACCAGTAATAGACAAGCATTATTACATGAATATTTTTATTCAAATTCCCAATAATTTGACTTGCGTGATAGGTGAATCTCATCGAGAAGGTTTTAATGCACGTGTTGAATCAGCTTGTTTTCAGTTTGATGATACCACGCGTTTGTAATTAATAGAAAACTGACACCTCGTCTCCAAAAGTTTTACAAACTGGGCGGTTTACCTTACGTCCGCGAGTACTTTCCTTTTTCGATCCCGACTTTCATCCGTCAGAAGCTCGAGTCTCATCGCGATTGACTTGGTGCTCGTCTCGCAATATTGCCCGTATAATATAATACCTAAACAAACTTCACGTCGGTAACGCAACCGGTGGCACGAGAACGATGTATCCTCGTCTGTGTTTAATCCGTCTGTGTTTCATCCGCCCGCCATCCAGTGTATGCGTAGAGAGTATCGGAGATATCGAAGCTTTCGTCCGTCCACGCGATGGATACGTGAAGCCTTTTTCTTTTGCGATACAGCATCATAACGCAACTCAAAGGTATCGACGTGTAAGAATCAAAAGGGCGGAAACCCGTAAACTATCACATGAGAGTTACGCTTTTTTAATTCCCAGCGGACGACATGAATTTGTGCACTTTGCCCGGTTCAACATTTCTACTGTTCGCATCGTCGAGTGCATCCCAATCCTCTCGCGAAACGTTCAAGCGTACAGCGAAACACGCGTTCAATCCTCCGTTGAATATACAAACTAAGGTTTATATAAAGATAAATTCGTAGTTACCGTCATATGTATATACATGTACATATACATGTGCAACGAGAAGATTTTGTGCAGAATATTCCGGGCAATATTGTTATAAAACCAATAACTGGTATCTCCTTTACATTCTGCATCGATACTTTATCCGCTATCATAAGGTTCGAATAACGATATCGGACTTACTGCAATTTCATTCATCGACGCACAAACGGATGATTTGGAGAAAAAAAAACCCGAGATCATGACATCGGAATGAACGAAGCCGGTCTGTACGGCTGTAAAACGCCGATCGATCGTACGGAGAGGCTACATTCGTCGGTGAAATTGAAGGTGATGCCGTGACGAATTAATCGGAAATAAAGGGTTCGAGGTATGAACCGAGGGGGTAGATTGTCGCTTCCGCTCGTCGCGTGCATTCGTCGCTGTTGCACTCGCTGACCCGAATTCGAAGTTCTCCTCCCCCAGTAATTACCGGCTTCGAATAACGTGATAACGTATGATTGTTGTATCGATGGAGAATGCAACACGACACTATGCAGCATGCATCCATATGACTGGCCAAGCTTCGACGATCGTAGTCCTGTTCGCCCGGCGACTGTCGGCGCCATTCGAACCCCTTCCAGTGCTTAGCTAGAAAGGTCAGAACGGAATTATCGAGCTTCTCGATTATATTATTTGCAACAAAGAGAGAGAAGGGCGAAGTCTGCCAGCCACCAGCCTTGCATGGTCCATCTCTCCGTTATGGACTAAGCAACGGGTTTCGCTCATCCCGGGCACAATGCGCTATTGTTCAATCAATTTAATTTATGCTGAATTGTTCTGTCGGGCGGAAGAGGCTCGTCCGCGATTCTACTGCTTGTACTCGTTCGATTTATAATTCGCGATACCGTGCCGATTTTTTGATGGGCTATCGCTTTCGACCCTATGTCGTCCGCTCTTGACTGTTTCACATATATCTTTTTTTAATCCTTCGAGGACAGGAGCTCTGCGCCACAAGCTACTTCGTGGGCCGGCTTTAAAACTTTACATTTGAACGTGAAAACGTCAATAAGTTTCGGACTCGACATCGAAAAAATATGTGCGAGGCTTTTCAAAGTGAAAATAATTGTGTTTAGATAGTTATTTCGTCCAGTTAGATCGTCCAGGCATTGATGAATGGCACGGTACCATTTTTTCAAATTTGGAGAAGTACGGCAAACTTGCTGAGTTATATCGATTTTACTAACACGCGCGTGATTACGCAGCAATGCAGCAAAAGGTTAAATAAGAAGTATCAACGGGCCTCGCACGGCTCAGAACGTTTTATTTATAAAACGTTTTATCTCCAGGCCGTGGTATTCTCGAAAAATGAAATATTTCGTTTTTGGAGCTTATTTACATGCAATATGGCGCGTCGGGATTGTACAAGCGGGATGCCCGCGATCAACGGCAAAAAAACAAACAGCCCCAAAGCGATCGACCTCATCGAACACGAATCTAATAGCGATTTTGGCATAGCGTCAAATGGAACATTGGTAAATTACAAATATTTTTTTTACTCCGCCTCCCTTGCTTTCGAATGTCGTGATTTAAAAATATGACTGCAAGTAAAGTAAAAGCGGGCCGCCCGTTCTGCAGTATTCTGTAATGATTGTCGAAATTATTTTCAATTCCATTTCTCTAAGAATCTCTGAAAAAAATAAAAATGAAAATAAATAACGGTCCAAATTTTCCAAGTGGAAGTCCAACTTTCCTCGCTCGATGGATATGGAATGATTAATCACGATGTGTGCCGATGCTTCGTAATATTATCGTCGAAATCAGAGGATCACTTGTTTGAACTGCTGTCTAGACGGAAAGGTTACCCGAGTGGAAGATAGCCTTGTCGGTTCAGTTCGTGGTCCCGTAGCAGGACGAAGTGGATACGGTCGACGCGGCTCCGCTTCCAGTTCCGAAACTACTAGTTGTAATCTCGTATTGTAAATTCTCTTCCACCCACACAATTATTGCTCACAGACACTGTTGTGCGGCGGTATCGCTGAGCCTAACACACGCGGACCGGCGCGGGTACGCGCGTATACGTTATACGTTCGTCGCGTGTGACGTCCGACATACGTTCCGAACATCCGCGTCTGTTTCGTCGCATGACTCTCTCCCTCTCTCTTTCTCTCTCTCTCTCTCTCTCTCGTTCGCTCATGCGTAAGTATGTTTACGCTGGACAAACGATGAGAACGGCGTTTGTCGCTTTGTATACGCGACATTCGCTCAGTCCCGGCTACCGACGTGGTTCCCCGCCGTTCGTCGGAAAAGCCGAGCTTCGCAGCCCGCTAGCGACGCGAGTTTCCTGAAACACGTATCGCAGGACCTACCCCCGTGAAACTGGATTTCGACGCTTCCACACCGGGGACTCTGCCCGATAACCCCCCCACGGCATCGCCCGACCACCGTGCGAGCTTGTGACGTTCTATCAACCCACCCAAACATTCAACCCCCCTACTTCCGTGCCCGCGCTAACCAACTCTCGGGAATGCTGCAGTCAGATTTCCCATGGGGTGCGAGCGTGGGCCGTTCGAGGCTTCTACACGTGACGATAAATCGATCGACCGCGAGCGTGTTGTATTAGAGTTCATTGGGCTTATTCAATTGCAAACGCAAACAGGATTATGAAAATTATATTTTTTAATTTATTTTTTGATTTCGAGTCCGGGTCGCGTCGAATTCGTCGATTAAGATACTCGTACCGCGGAGGGCTGAGGGACTATAAAGATGAAAGTCTGTCTAAGGACCAACTACAGGATCTTTACTACTGAACGTACAGTATTTGTTCGTTCAGTAGACATTTTCATATATTCTTTTTAAAATTTTTTGCCACGAATTTGTGTCTTTTCAGGAGGATCCATCGTCAAATTTTCAATTCGTTCACGATAGCTTTCCATTTGTTATTTTATTTTTCCGTCGGAGTAAAATTATTTACAACTCTTCCTCCACAACTCTCCACATCGATGATCTTGAGTTTCACTTAGTTGGCGAAAAGAAAAGTCAAAAAGAAACATGAAAATGCTTTAGCTTCTAGTACTTTACTTTTCCTCTTCTCCAGAAATAACTTTCAGGCCGTGGTACAATTAGTGGTTACTCGAAACGATTTGGTACCCGGAGCACGACCCTCCATATGCTTCATAAAGCGTTGCACTTTCAGGAGAGAAGCGAGAGCCTCGGGGGTTGCTTGGCCATGATCGTGACTGAGAAAATGTGTCGGCGTGTGTGCATGTGTGTGTGTGTGTATGTGTGTAGAAGTGACTCGGCGAGACCAGTTTGCCCTGTAGCCCAGCCGGAGGGTGTGTCCTGTCGGAAATGCGGCTTGGCTCCCGGGTGCAGGTGTACGTGTTCATGTCCCAGACCCATACGCCACGGCGGCTAGACTACTTCGTTGAGCGCAGTGGCAAAGAGAACGAGGCAAGAGAGAAAGATTATTCGGTGGGTAACTCCACTGGCGTAGACGTTAACTGACTTACGTCTGTAACCGAAGCGAACGGTGAAAAACGACGGAGAAGGATAATGGGGAAGGTTGGAAAGGACCCTTGAGAAATAACGAGGAAATAATTACGGGTGAACGTGTCAAGATTTTGAGGCTTTGGGGGGGGGGGGGGGGGGGGGTTGGTGTAATCTCCGGCCAGGGAATGTCTGCAACAGAACGCTGATTATATGATACCTTGGGAAAAGGTTATTCTCGCGCGGCCTCGATGGCGCCGCCGTTCGAGCAGCTTTCGGGCTCCCGGACTTTTGATAGCCGCCGAAAATGCGATGGGGATAACTTAACACTATACGTATCTCAATGGCCAGACAGGTAGGGTGAAATTCGTGAGTACGGGCTGAGGCGGTAAATGGACCGGCGTCCATTTTATATTCCATCCATCTCCTTGAATTTTTCATAGCTGAAGTAACGTTGGAATTTCTTTTCTCCGAGATGCCACGAAATAAGAAGTTGGATAACAAGATAAGAGTTGCATAATAAGAGAAGAAGTGGGATAACATGATAAAAAGTGCGATAACAAGATAAGAAGTGGGATAACAAGATAAGAAGTGGGATAACAGGATAAGAAGTGGGATAACAGGATAAGAAGTGGGATAATAAGATAAGAAGTTAACCTAGTGGGGATGTCGCGCGGTACTGGCCCAGCACCGGGCCTGTATCGGTCCAACTGTCAGCTGGTGCCAGTGTCCCGTTCTATGGAGCGGATTTGGCAATTCAACGCCTCAATGCTGAACAGGTTTGGTTCATTTTCTTTCCGAGACTCCCCGGGCGGGAAATAAAAAATGCGGGCTATAAAACGATCGGTGGTCGATGAGAAATACTCGTGACCTGGCCCGGCTTCAATCTTCCTCAACGCCGCTCGAGATTCCTCGGTTCACCGAAAGACATTAATAATGCACAACTTTTGCGGAGTACAGTGTACAATGATTAATTCGAGGAGCGAGAACCCACGCCGGAATACTAAAGTGATGAGAAATTTCCGAAAGACTTCCTAAATTTCTAATCGCAACAGCCAGAACGGGGCGGACCGGTAAATCTCTCGCGATTACCCGTCAGCCTGGGCTGTGTGTGCTCAAACTTCGCTGTCCGCCGTGTGGGAGGGCTTCTCGCTCCTCTTATCTTATTTGCGAAGCGGCGCCCCTATCATATCTCAAGGATTCTCTCGTGAACGCATGTACAGAGAAAATCTATCCGTCGTTCGCAATAAGCATCCGTGAGAGCTGCGCTATAAATTACAATGATTCTCGGCCAGGGCGGTGAGGGTACTTCATAATAATTATATCCCGAGAATTACGAAGGTTGACGGTATAAATAAGTGCAGGTTAGGTACTCCGGGGCTCTCTCGCTACCGCCGTAGGTTATTCACTTCACCCGCGCTTCGGCCTCTACCGTAATTCTTTTCTCATTTGGTTGGTTGACTTTCACGGTTGTCGCAGAAACGCCCGTTTCTCTATATGCATCCTTGATCAGACTGCAAAATGATTACCACACTATCGAGTCTTTTTAACAGTTCGCTCTTAGATGGTAAATTGAGCAACCGGCATATTCATTATTAGAAATTTGTATATCATATATTATGTATTATGTCCTATATAATACTAATATTTGTAAAAATTCCTTCGGACTTCGCCGAATTCCTCTGGAACATAAATATTTTTTAACAAACTGACTTCTCGAGTGAGGAGTTTGGTAATGTGCGACGTTTCTAGTTTGCCCAACCAATTCCGAGCTCAAACTTTTACGGCTGATGGTGAAAAGAGTATATTTCGGTTTCCGGTTTCCGGGGTCCGTTTTACAGGGCAAAGCTACGAGCCACAATGCTCGCATCAACTATACAGAAGGGCCAGGTAAAATTACACTGTGGCGAAGAGGCTTTTGTGTGGTAGACCTAAGGCGAAGTCGCAATGCTTTTTAAAAAGAGCGAAAGAAACACAACGTAAAGAAAAGAAAACAGAAACGGTTGGGAATATGAAAGAAAGATTCAAGAACTGTGACGCACCCGAGCGTACGAAGAAAAGTTGCACAATGATTTATAATGGGAAAGGAGATCCTGCGGACCGATTAATCTCGATTAAATCCAACTTTATCTTGAGACGAAGGGCCGAGGAAGGAGTGAGTAGAGACGGGCGGAGACTTTGTCAAGGCTCGTTCGAAATTTTAGCTCATGGAAAGGGAACGTTTTAATGTTTAACGAAAGCAGAAATTTACGAACTTTTTCTTTCCTCTTTTGTCGGTCAAGTAAGGCAAATTTCTTTTTTGTCGATCGCATTACGCATGGAATTATTTTCCAGACGATGTTATAGGAGGAAGAGCATAGTTGACAAATGGGTAATTCTTGGAATTCCCCATGTAACGATGCGACAGTCCGTTTTCTTCGGTCAATCCGAACCCGGTCGGTAACAAAAACTGTAATTGATTTTTATTTTTCGCAAGTGCTGACAATTTCCGGTTGAAGGCAAATTCTCACATGAAGCGGATATCAACGCAGGTTCATGCTTTTGCTTTTGAACGTAAATGCGGCGCAGTTTAAAGAACAAATTAAATTTTTTGTTGCTGACCGCGATATTTCCCATGCTTTCGAAGAGTAGAGATCAGGTGCAGTGTAAATAAATAAGAAAAAGGGCTGTGGTGTAGAAGGTATGTACCTTTGCCGGCTCCGTTTCGATGACGTGAGATCCGAAGTTCATCCCATGCACAGTTCATATTCGCACTTTGCATACTGCGCCGCTCTTCTCGTCCTCTCCAGCTGAACCTAGTGCATGCACATCGACAAATACTATGCTGTGGTAGCTCCACTGGGTGGATCCAAGTCAATATATGGAACGGAAGCCGTCTCTGCTTCCGTGAAAAATAGGAGATATACATCCGGCGTCACGTATTTGATTTTCTCTTCGGCT
This sequence comes from Amblyjoppa proteus, assembly GCA_963922035.1. Classification (NCBI taxonomy): domain Eukaryota; kingdom Metazoa; phylum Arthropoda; class Insecta; order Hymenoptera; family Ichneumonidae; genus Amblyjoppa; species Amblyjoppa proteus. The sequence continues at coordinate 9,775,667 of OY998230.1, forward strand.
CTGCTTTTCACCGACTGGGTAAAGCGACGTGTCCGTTCTCCGGGAACGATATAGCAGTCAACGACGACGACTATTTTTGCACAGTCTGCAGCACAAAAAAAAAGTATTGATTTGACGAGTGCAGCGCAAATGAAATATTCATTTCTTTAAAATCAAGTGAATATTTATTAAAAACTAGGAAATGTTTGTTGTCTGGGCTCCGGCTAATTAAAGAAAAAACAAAGCTGCAAAAAAATATTTTATACGGAATGTTTATTAGGTGCTGATTATCGTCTGTCCTCGGTCTGCGAACGCGAGTTTTAATCAAGAACGTGAGGAAAGGTCGCGCAAGTAAATTAGAAACGAAATCTTGTCGCCGTGTCGTCGTCGAATAATAGAGTGCCGACCGAGAGAGAGAGAGCGTGAAACGGACAGATGGAGAGAGAAATCCTTGCTTACCCGGTTAATTTAATTTACCGTCCAAGAGTTTCGCGAACCTCTCCCTCGTCCTTCGACATCCAATTTACTCATCTCGCTGTACATAAACACGTTTATATACAGTATAAATATACGCGTATATATACGTACAAACACCATTCGGCGTGTCCATTTCGCGTAAATTACTGGCGTTTATTAGACCAGCCGCGTCCTCCGTTCGGGCCACTTGAAAAGTTTTTTCGAATAAAAAATCCAAGAAGCATCCGCGCGCGCGTTCTCTCGCTCAGAATGACGACGAGAGGATCATCGTGGAGAGAGAAATAGGGGAGAGTTTAACTTGCCACGGCTTTGAATAAGTGACTCGAGAGGTAAAACGGAAAAGCCCCGATGTACAGCGACGAGGCAGTAACAGCCTCTCCGTAAAAAAAAAATAATAATAACAAAAAATAAAAAAAGACGTTTCGCTCGCTCTTCGTCCATATTCACTTTCCTTGTACTCTGCTCCCTCACTTTCCATCGTTCGGAGCTTACTTTCTCAAGCAACCTTCAACCTCTCCGCCTCCGAAGAAATATTTGCGATGGGGTTGAACGCTAGTGCACCCCTCGGGACCGCGCCCTCACCATTTTCTCAACCCCCTTCGCTTAAACCGCGAGTAAGCGAACCCCCTTCGTTCCACCTCTCTGCCTCCGCCGCCTTTTGCAAAATCCTCCCCAGACACCGTGGTTTAACTCGCGATTACGATGTAACAATAATCTTGATTCATAGAATGACTGTGAGCTTGACGGATAATAACGATTAAAATTTTGACGCAAAATTGAATAAGGTGCGATAAATTGTCTTACCAACATTGACGTGACAATTAGGAACGAGGCTGATGGAAAGTTGGAGTGGCTATAGAATCTCTCGCGCACCCTCGTTCGGCATCGCTATCCCTGTACCCATTACAATCGTGCTCAACTTCGAGGCTCCACTTGCAGGATATTCAATATGCGATATGCAGGAAGGTGGAAATGGAGTTTCGAATTAAGCCATACAGCTTGGCGAGCGAATCGAATGAAGTTTATCGACAGGCGGCGATCTCCATTTTGAACTTCCGGCTCAGCTGAGAGGACCGGGCTATAATACAGTCTATGTACAGTCAAACTTTCCACGGGTAAATTTCGCCACCTTGCTCCGTCGACTGTGGGAAAACATTTCAAGACGATTAAAAAAAAATCTTGGAAAAATGTAAAGAAAAAACGGAAAGTAAAATCATTCCAGCTGAACAGTTTTGCGATAGCGGTGACTTGTAAGAGTGTTAGGGATGAAGCGGAATACTGAGGAGATAAATGAAGCATTCACACATGAGCTGCAGTGAATAATACTAATAAGTTTAATTGGAAAAAACGGCTACAGGTTTGCATACGGAACCTGTACGACTTTCTCTTGTGTTTGCTCGCAAAAAAAAAAAAAAAAAAACAGAAAACTGTTGACAACTTTGACCAAATGTGAGCTTTGGTTATGAATTTCTTGCAGCGTGTTTCAAATCTCGAGCTATACAGCTCGTTATATATTTCAAGCGCAAACACAAAGCAACAAAGTTTTCCTTCGATGCTTGCCTTATTGAGAACATTTTTTATTTAATCTTAAATATTGGATTTACCCCATTCTTCTCTACAGTATATTCAAACTGTGTCATTTTTGTCAAACCGCGTTTTTGCCTTTCGAAGCTCCGCTCGAATGTGACCGGCCTGCCAAATGTGTTGACCAGCTTCAGTGTGAATCCTTCAGTAACCTTCAATAATGATCGTGGATAAGTTGCGGCGATAGGACAGGAACGTGGTTATTTTCAGAACTCCAAAGGGCGGACAGGGTTAGTACGCGTCAGCGCGATACAAAAAAAGGTCAAAGGTTCCCTGGTTGAAATTTTTTAAGTTTTACATAGTCACAAGATTATTTCCAAACCTTATCAAAGCCTGATGTAGAGATTTGAAATTTTCATCAGCATTTCGTCCGTCAGTGAAAAAAATTGTTATCAATATTTTCTTTTTCTAAAATAAAATTGCGGAAAAAAACAATCGTCGATCCACATATGGTAGGATACAGCTGCGAGTCTATTACCCGTATGAAGAAAGAGGAGGGACACGACTCACTGTCGTAAAAGCGGGTGAACGACGTTTCGCCGATGGTTCGCGAGGGTGGACGTCAGCTCGATCGCGTGACGTTGTGGATTATCGCAGCGGGTGCTGGGACCGGCGATGCTCGAGAATTTTACGTCATTTCGGTTCGCCTCGGTGACGTGGATTGGCTTGGCTGCCGATCCGTTGCCCCAGACATATTCTTTGCATCGATACCCGCAGGCTTAAAGTTCCAACTTCATGGATTACCGGACTCTCCTATAGGCTACGATGGGGTTCAAATAACAAAAAAATTCGTGACATTTTTTTCCGCTGCACAAACGCACATGTCCCAGAGAAAATAAAAGGTATTGTGCATATATCACTTGTTGTTTTTACCACGAAAATCAACTCGATCGACCAATACTGGAGAACCAATGTGGACGCTCGGTGACCAATATTTACATAACAGTATTCACTCGACCTCTTGTTTTGCCTCTCCCCTGACACTCCACCTGACGCCTGCGGACACAAATAGACATAAATAAATGTATATAGCAAGTTTTTTGACGGATATTAAATAAAAATATTATAGAGCAATTAATATTCCGTTAAGCTAACTGAGAGTGTTTGCGATAGACTGCGGTTTCCTGTTGGCCCCGTGGGAAATACAAATATGGACTTCTCGCAAAAATTCAATGCACACTGAACGGTTCGACAACTTTTTGCTCCACATTTCTCACCAGCCGCTTCTTGTATGCTGTTGGACGCAGTACGATTTTCATTAAAGTTTTTTTCCCCAACTGCTTGTGACTGTATCATGTGCGAAACGTAAACAGGTTCTTGCAGCTCAGCTTGCCGGTATTGCATATATATATATATTGACTTTGACACATGATATTACATAGATGACTGGAATAGTTTGGTATGAAAAATGACAAACGTACAGATTATCGATTGACTAGTTGACTACACTCTTGATATCGGACAATCAAAGAGAGGAGACGTTTGGCAGTTCGTATTTGCGATAGATAGTGTGATTGTAATTAACAATATCTGCCCCAAAATCAAATACGCGTGTTGTTGACTTCGCGTGGCCGTAATATATTATAAAGGCGACGGTACTACTTTATTTTTAAATTGCCTAAATTGAAGCGCTTTTGAACAACGTATGACGCATATACTTTATGCTTTATTAATAGTTAATAATTGATCATTAATAACGTATTAACAATGCTTCGACGCTTTCATATTTTACATGCATAAAAACTTTTACTCTATAAATGTAACTTTGAATTGAAAATGATTTTATCAGAATATTCGTATTATGTTCCCCGCGTTGTGTCAGATCTGTTGTGTATAACTTATCTGAATACGGATTGCCTGACACGGTTTTCCAGTATCGCCCGTTACGGCTTCGCATATCGAATTTTATATCAATGAATGAAAGTTCAATGTGTCTGGTATAATAGTCTATGAGAAACCATAGAACCGATATCAAAGTTATGCACGCGCACGGTGCGTTCAGTAAAACTCGATGTGCATATTACGCGGTCCCGGGAAACCGTATACGGCTCGTTGGTAATCGCACTCCGTAATCACTCATGCACCCGTTCGCACTGTATTCGCGCTTTTATCGGAGCATTAAAAAAAAAATAAAAAAAAACTGTTTCAGCGAATGGATGTCGCTGCGAATCGCCTTGTGTCACTGGATTTCGATTTGACTGCGATTTGACTGCGAATCGCCTTGTGTCACTGGAGCAAAAGCAAAATATCAATAGAAATTTAGCAGAAACCCAGGCAACATGAGTGTTATTATCATCGAATTATCGCGGTTTATTATTCGTTAAATAATTATTGAAGAGTGTTATTTTATTTCCGTTCGCACTAGGCAACTTCTCTCGACGGTGAACCGAGTAGGCGCCGGGAGCTTATTAGGGACAAATTGTACCGGGTACCGTGTAAGTTTTGTATGGATTGAGCTAAAATTACAAGTGTCATTTAATAAATGGTTATTTTGGCTCTCCTAAGGCATAATTGTAGAATAATTGATTTCACGTTTTGACTCAGCTCGAATCCACCGAACCGCCCCTCTACCATCCCTCCAAGGCTGCTTGCTAGCCGAGCGCAACCTTGACCCCCCATCCTGAACATCTTCTTTCGATCGGATCGGATATCGTGTGCGATTGGCGCCCAGATGCTATAGAAATACAAACCGATCGAGGGGTTGGGTTTTGTAACGTATTTACCGGTACTGGAGGGGTTCGATAAATTGCTCTTCACTCGGAAATTCCTCTCACAAATTCCTCTGACAAAACACAAGGCCCACGCGCAATCCGAAAACAAACCTTCCCCGTGTATGCAGGCCTGTTTTTTTCAGGCAAAAACAAAATGACAACAAAATAACCGCAGCTCGATTGGAAACCGCGCGATCTCAGCGACCGGATTACATTTCGTAAATTCCTTGTGTAACTTCCGGCGCGCAGTATTGGTGGCGTGTATTATGCCATATTCATACATACATATATTCCCAAGGCGGCGAGCACGTATTCGCTTGATCGTGAGAGGGAACGTGCACTCATGAGAGTGCCGGCGAAGGTTGCGAGGCAAGCTTCGGGCGTGAGGTTGAAAATTCGTTCAACCTTAGCAAAGTGAGCAAGAGGTTGGCGTCAGTAGAGCCACATCCACACACATACCGGTGGTTTGCGTTCCTCCAATACGGAGCCGCACCGAAGAGAAATATGGATTTGAAAGACGCCGCCCCAAGAGATCCGGGTCCGGAAAAAATTTATCGCCACGCTCGCGAGATGTGGATGAAAGGATCTGTTGAAAGGATGCGCTGGTGGTCTGATATCGATTTTTCTATCTTGAAGCTCTCGCTGATATATCATTATTGTAGCATCACCATTCGGGGCCTGCGATATTAGTAAATAGTTGTACGAAAACAGCAATAAGATTTGATATCCAATCACGCGACGGAAAACAACAATTCGAGATAAAAGCTAAAAAAAGAAAATAAAAATATTTGCTTTCACGAAAGATCGTCACTGGACGAGACGGTAAAATTTGTATATACATATATAGAACTGAGAGATGGAGTATGAATCTGGAAAGGAGCCGCGCACGAAAGGTAAGCAATTTTTATCTCGTCTAGTAGAGCGAATCCAGAAGCGAGTTCCGCGCGCGGGGCGCGTTTCGGGCGCGGAAGGATGTCGGCAATTTTAGAAAATTTATCCTACGTGCGCCGCGCACTTATTTTTCCGTTGATGCTGCTACCGGTAGTGGCCCCGCTGGCCAGACAGAAAATAGGGATTTTCCAGGCTCATTCCATACACAGCCGGGAATCCACCGGCTACAATTTTTTTGAGTGTATATACGTCCTAGCTTGAGAAGCCCGCTCGTCGTTTCTGTCGCGGGCTCACTCGCCTCCTCTCTTCGAGACGTGGAAGCACTCCCATTATTCTCGCTCTTTCGTCTTATCCAGTTTCTCACTTTTTCGCTTCCTCACTCCCTGGATACCTTTCCGCGTTTTTCTTCTACCTATATCGTGCGGATTTACAGTCGTTTCGAAATGCTATACTAAGAAAAGTTGCGCAAGATCCCACACATGGAACCACCGAAGGAACAACATGTACAGTAGAGCATCTCGAAATTGAACGCATCACCCGATCCACCGAAGACGAGAATACAATTTGTTGACTCACAAAAAAAAAAAAAAAATGATGTAGGTCGAACTTCCGAATGGTCGACTGGACCAGTCGGTAAAATTGCTGAATGAAACTAATCCCTTCTCCGCTGGCTCCGATGAGATGATTTTCCGATCACCATTTTTTTTTCTTTCCAATGACAGAATTATTTTACCCGTTGATACAGCCGGAACTAAGGATGGGAGTTCTAACTTGTAGAGAGAACAAACCCTCCGTAAATCAAATTATATGTCAAAAGTATATTCGAAATATATTGAATTCGGTCTTTATATCATAATACATCAAGCATATTAATTGCTATACTGAGAGAAGGCCCAGTAAAAACTTCCGATCATCTAAGAAAAATGACCATAGCACATAGTAGTAGGGCACTAGAGCGCCATCTATGGCGGAAAGTCTCAGATTTTTCAAGAATCTTCACCATAATATCTACGAAAAATTCATATAAATTCGTTACTTCCTACCATAGGTGGCGCCCCAGTTCCCTACTACTATGGGCTATGGTAATATCTATCAAACTAGTCATATTTACTAGATCCTTCTCTCAGTGTTTGAAAATCCACATTTGCACAAATTAATTTAAAAAATATCTTAGAAACATAAACATTTTCTGCGACTATATGCTGTTTCATACATAACAGAAATGTTTATCGATGTACTTACATTCTTCTGCATGGGAACGGGTTGACGGTTTTTTTTTATTTTCCTCAATTTATTAAAGAACCCGGAAGGTGGGTTGAATCATGGGTCTTTCTGGGTGAAGAATTCTGCGGCGAAACTTTGCCTCCAGCTTTGTTAAAATTACTTTTGAAGCGACTAGTTCGTGGGAACTGAACCACGAAACATCAAACTTATGCGAGACTCTACTGTACCTTTGGTTCTTGGAAACTTTCGGCTCGTAAGCTTTCCTCCTGATGAGCGGCTCGGCAAGCTCCACGAGTGAGTCCAGTCCACCACCGGAGAGACTGGTCCACGATCTGAATCTTGGGTACTCGCCTGGTAAGCCGGTTAACGATAGCGTTTAAGATCCATGAAGGCGGTACGTTAGCGGGTAAATTAACGCCCGGCATGTTCACCCGATTAAAGTGGTGAAGTAGCGCACCCTCTCTGGTCCTGTGATGCACCATTCTCTCACCAACCTCGTTCCGGCGTTCACTGTACTTCGCCTATCTTCCCTGAGATAAACCAGGCACGCTTCGACGCTCGCGATCATCTACTCGAGAGAATCCGCAGCGATGGCACGCTTCTTCTCTCGTAAAACACTCCCGATGCCCTCCACCGCAACGACCACAGCGAGGCTGCTCCTTCATCCGTATTCTCATCCCGTTTGTTCAGTTCTTCGGGAAGTTCGTTTTTTTTCTTCATTTTTTCTTTACACGGACTCTTTAATCCCTTGAGCTTTCTCAATAATGCTCCGAACTTCTGGGCAATTCAACGTTGGGAGACGCTCATGAGTTCGATGATAATTTTATCATTCACTGTATCTGAGATCGTTAAATTTGATCATCCTCTGTATTGCTGTATATATGAAATGGGAGAAATAACGGTCAGACTTATCGAAAAAGAAAAGAAATTCGACCTCCTTAGTAAATTCGCAAGGAAGTGGTTCGGCCTTATTCCAGCTTTACATCTGCATTGAACGTAACTTCAGCTAAGCTTTCACAGAATTGATCCCTTTCAAATAGTCAGGCTTTGACTATTTTTTTTTTTTACGGACTCTTTAATCCTCTGAGTTTTCTCAATAATCTTTCCGAATTTCCGCGATCTTTTAAGTCGGTCTTCGTGTATTTTCTCCCCCCTATCGGGATGATATCTGTTTGAACGGCGGAGAATAAGAATCAGTGGAGTATTTTGGTTACGTGTGGAGAAGCGAAACCCGCTCGGGGAAACATCGCTATTGGATCAGCGACTGAGATGTCGCGCAGGATCAGCGACTGAGATGTCGCATGAGATCGGCGTCGCTCAGACTAGGGCTGTTGACAGTCGGATTCGAGGATGGAGAAATAGATTAGCGACAGCTCAAACACACAGACGCACGCAAACACATGCATTCTCGACGTTTGTTTCCGCAGTAATTCCTCGGGATTAACATTCATCCCATGACGGAGGCGTCGACGTAACCGACTTTATAGACGCTAACCCGAGTTCCTCCCGGTTGCTTTATGACTTATGACCAACTGGCACTAAAGTCAACGAACCTTTACCCACTTTTTATGGTTTCATCCATGTTTTATCCACATTCTACTTGTTCAATGCTGCAGTCGTTTCCGTGATCGTATCAATGAATACAAATTTTAAGATTAAGAAAAAAAAAAAAAAACACAACACGAAAATCCGTAATCTATGAGCCGTTAACTCTTCATGCATAAAGTCCTCATGTGACTGACCCAGACTTTGCCAGAACTCCAACTTCATCCGTTCGCTATAAAAAATGGATCAAAAAATTTATTTCAAAAATTTGTTTCTTCATGCTAATTATATAATTTACGCATTATACTCGTTAAATTAGACAAGCTATATTTTGTCTTTTGGTTAAGGGTTTAAGCCCGTCGATAAATAAATAAATAAATAAATAAATTTTAAATAAATTAAGAATCCTAAATCGACCTTCGGACCGTGAAGTCCAATTTTTAGAATCGCAGAGAAAAACGAATCGATTTTGGGCATCCTTACTGTTGCTGAGAGCAAGATAAGGCACGTAGCGCGGTCCGGTCTTCCCGCACAGTAATAAGGTTAATTCCTCAAAACTTACCACTCATAACGCTTTTATGTCGGATCGACTTCATTATAGAGACCTAAAGATCTCCGTGAAATTAGGAGTCTGTAACAGACTTTCTCTCACGTCCTCGTAGAGATGTGGTTGACTCGTTCACCCGGGGTTCACCGGGGAGGAATTATTCGTTCGTACGAGATACGCCCGCATACTATAAGCTCGGTTTATGGCGGTTTCGTGACGAGAATGCGTCTGAAACTCGCATCCCGAGACCCTCTTGCATTCTCTCTTCTATTTCTGGTTTCCGTACGTATAACACTGGTCACCCGGCAGTCTAGCTCTGTCGAGCACTAAACCTTCCGCGGTTATACCGGCAACGTCAAATAATTCGACTGGACCACAGCAACGCGCGATTCTCATCGTCACAGTACGGAAACGCGATGCAGTAAAATTAACTTGATTCGGTAACGAACCAACGAAAAAAAAAAAAAAAAAAATGTCTCATGCGAATCCAGTTTATAAAAAATCAGCTGTGTGAAAAATCCACGTATAATTTGTCCCACGCTCGCTAAAGGGAAACAAATACCTTTGTCTCTGATACTTTCGCCGAAACTATCGAGTTTCACTACCGTCGCCCAAACGTCGGGATGGAAATTCCTGTGCAATCGGGACACACGCGGAATTCCCGGTATTTTTGCGTATATCGAAGAAGAGCCAGGGTAGTGTGTAGGAGGCGAGAGAAAAGAAATGCAAAAATTTCCCTCCGCCGTCAAGGGGTAGAATTTATAACCGGGACGGGAGAGTGGATAGTAAGCGGCGGTCCCGCCGGTAGTCGTTGCGGTGCACGGTTGGACCGGCGTGGGCGAGAATACCGATGGCGAACAGAAACGGCAACGGAGAGATGTAGAAACGACCCCGGGGATCTGTGTGCGATTCTGTTTGGGATGTGCCGAAACGCAGCCGAGAAAGAGATTAAAGAAACCGAAGGAGAAAAATAAAAGAGAGAGAAAAAAAAGAATTGTCGCAATAGCGACGATATTCGTCTCCCGCCTCGGATAATCCCGATAAACGCCCGGAATATATATAGCTATATTTTTTCAGCCAATCGTTAAGTTCGCTGTTTTGTTCCAACTCATCGATTGCTCGAGGTCCCTCGTTCAGAATTCGTTTCCCTCAATGAGAAACCCATAGGGCGGTTCGGTATAAAGCTGCTCGGGGCTCCGAGATCGAAGAGCCTTCGAGGAGAGTCGGGTACGAGACGCCGTAGATCCGCGGTGAACGAAATGATAGCGGTGTCTCCGAGCTCCTGGTGGTCCTCGAAAGGGGAGGAGGTGGAGAAACGTACGGGAAAGAGAAGATGAAAAAAAAACGCGAAAGAGAGGACAAAGCGTCTGGTGACGCCCGGGTGAGCCTCGGGGGATCCCTGGTCGACGAAAGGAGACGACGAGGATCGGCGAAAGGGAAAGGGAATCGCATATTCAATCGTGGGCGAAAAGAATGCCTTTTGTCGGCAACGACTGAAGCTACAGTAGCGAATTGGCATTCCATTTGAGTAACGCTCGGTCTCCCCACAGGCGATTCCTCCTCCTCTTCCTCCTATCCTCGGTGTATAACCCTTTTCCACCCATGCTCCGTCACTCTGCCATTGCACCCGACACACGAGCGAATCCGCCCGTGTGTCGGGTGAGCTCCTCTATATAAAGTTCACAATTTCTACCATCGTATTTTTAGTTTGCATACCAGTGATCCGACGACTATTAAACTATTCGTAAACATAAGTGTCGAATTTAAAAACTTTAGTTTGAATTTAAGATCGAACTTTAACGCTTTTTTGGCGCAGAATCGATGCCTGAATTCAAAATGCGGTTCATTTCGACGACACTGTATAGTCATGAATAGGTGATATGGCAAACGAAGTTCTTGAATTCGTTTCTATGGAATGATTGGCGAAAAGTTCATGTCCGCATGAATTGTGACGATGGGTGAAAAACGACATGTGGAGAACGATAAGAATATTTTTTTGGATATTTTACTATCGCTTCTTATTAGTTTGAACATAAGATCGTTCTTAAGTTCGAACCTATCAACGAATTAAGTTCGGACTTATGTTCGTTCTTAAGACCAAATTTAAGCACGTAATCAAGTTCGTATTGCGATTTCGATATTAAGTTCGAACCGCGATACGATCTTATGTTCTAACTTTAGATAGATCTTCAACACATAATGAAGTTCGACCTCAAGAAAAATCTTAAGTTCATACCAACGTCTTAAAATTTGACTCTAAATCGGCAGCCGAAGAGCCGCTCGCATTAAAGAAACTCCATTTGACGCATGAGGATTCGATTTTAGGGTAAATGATAATAATCCTCTTACTACACGTACTCTCGCACTAAGCAAACAAAAATTGTTGGATTATCCAAGGCACGACATGCGTTCAAAGGTGTTATTTGGTTGGTGCCACAAAATTGTTTGCTCGAGTCGACAAATATTAAATCGATTGAAGCAAATAAGCATTTAACAAAATGATGCTTTATTTGTACCAAGCAAACACCAGCTTTGAACGTATGTCAACGCGATTTTTATTGAACCCAATAATTATTTTTTGTCAGGGTGTGTAGAATGGATTTTTTTGGATTTAATATTTCGAGTCAGATAACAGAACTAGAATCGATGCATCGCGCGGTTTGTGTTATAGAGAATGCATCCCTTCGATATTGGACGCAGCCGAGAGCACTCATTCGTCCCGGTCGCAGGTTCAAGAGATCGGGCTCCACCTCGTTAAACACACGAATCGATGTATGCATAGTTATACCCGTTGGATGGAAACTCCGGTCACGGTCTCGCTGACCGCGTTTCGTTTCGATAATCGTGCCGCGAACCGGATCCTCATAATAAATGCAATGAGAGAATAGCAGACCACGAAATCGAGCGAACACCGGCGAGCCACCGGAATAATCGATTCATAATTGAACACGACCAAATGCGTCCGCGCTGGGTCCTCGATTTGTACGAGCGGCGTCAGAGAAATGCATTAATCGGCGTGCCCACTCCGATCTGATGACGGTGCATCGACGGGACTGCTCTCCTGCTGCACATCCTCGTGCATTCCAGTCAAGGCAACTGATTCTCCAGTAACTTGTAGACCACATATTCTTCCTCTTGCACGCAACTTCCGGCACCACGGAAAGAAGTAAAATGGCCCATCGTACATTACTGAAAACGTTGAGCAAGAAAAATCTGAAAAAATCAGGCAACGCGTTCCATCACCGAGATGCCTTAGGATTTTTTTTTTGTGATATTTTTACGCCCCCGTTACGACGCGAGACTGGCCACGATTACTGTCGAGCTCGTCTGAAGAAAGAAACTCACGAGAGCTGGTAACCGACGCTTTATTAAAAAACGAAAATAAAGAACTTTTATACGTCTGTTGAGTATATTCTCATTCCGTCGGATAAAACACGTGTTCCGAAAGACAGAAATGTTATTAACGACGCGAAGTGCCCGGGAGCCCGTTTACGAACGTGCCGGCCTTGCCAGCGGTTGGTTCGTTTCCGTACTGATGTACCGGGCCGTATCGTTGTCCTTTCTCGATGCTGTTAGGGCGCGAAATTAAAGTGGTTCGCCCAACAGTGCTAGCGTTAAACGAGACTGTCGCTGTATACACAAACGGTGCTCCGTTTTAAGGCTGGGTAACGGGGTCGTTGCGGTGGAAGAGGCTTCGAAGCTTCCTTAAATATCCTCTTTAAGAGGAAAACTCACAGAAGCGACGTGGCCTATACCGCCCGGACCAACCGTCTCTCGGCTTCCTCGAGGCATTCTTACCTTCGGTCTTCCATCAGTCTTGCTCGCTGGCTCCGACGTTCTATCTACTTTCTCCTCCGCTTCTTTCTCACCTCGGTTCAGGCATTTTTTTTGTCGATTTCCTCTTCCCGCTCGCTCCTTCTCTCCATCTCTCAGACTCGACTCTTCTCCATACCCTCTTGGAACAGGCAGACCGAGCTCCATTCCTCCCACGACTTTGCTCCCTCGCCGGTGAGTGAACTGGAGGCAACCCGGCAGCTCAATGCCCCTCATTTGTCCACGTCTGCGATCCCAGCCACTGCATCTGGATAATTTCTTCCTCTTTAATCCTCGGAATTCCGCGAGCCGGCTTTTTGCCACCATTCTTCTTGCCCCTCTTCGCGCGTTTCGCTCCTCCTTTCATTTTCCATCTCCGTCGCTCCAACCCACTCGAGCCAGACTCTTGTGTATAGAATAGATCTCCCTGCTCCGATAAATTCAAGCCCGGTGCCTCTCCCGTGTTTTATAAGTACACCAGAGTGTGACTCACTGTATTACTTCTCTGTATCGCTTTGTATCGTTATCTTTCGCGCGGTGCGCGATGTGAAGACAACAATTTATGAAGATACTTCATTTTGAACCGATTTGCACGGTAACGGAAATTTAGATCTTCGGCGATTTACGGGAAATACGTCACGTCCGGGTTGAAAATCTAATTATTCGGACCGGAAGTGACGTCCTAGTCAGAGATACGTCACTTCCGAATTGAAAATCTAATTTTTTTCGGACCGTAAATGATGATCCTCGTTCAGACATGTAAAAGAAAGTCGACAGTAAGTACGAAGTTTTTAGTTTAAGCTATATCTCGCATGATTCATGAAACGGACATGTTCTTTTTTAACTGCCGACTGGCTGTCAGGGCCAAATGACGGGAATTATGCGTTTCACGGCGATCACGTGACTTTTCGCGCTTTCTTGGTACTCAGTGTTCTCCGAATCGACAAAGAATCTCTTGACAAAGTTTAGCAAGCAGTTTCTTTAAATCATGACCTGTGCCTTTTTAAGATTTTTTTTTTACGTTTCGATGGAAATTCCGCGTGTATCGCAACTAATTTCACATTGGCTCAATGCTCGGTCTTCCGAGCATTCTGCGTTTCGCTACGAATCAGCCGTCAACAATATATACCTATTATGATTTTTTTGTTTTTAATTACGGTATTTAAACATACTTTTGTTCCGAATGTAACATGGGCCGAAAGGTGAAAGACGGGGATATCGGACGCAGGTTCCTTCGGGTTAATTTCGTCGACATGAAGTCATTAGTTCGAATCGGATAGGGCACCGCGTGGTTACCAGTGAACTGGCCAATATCGTGCCATCTCCGCACGGTGCAATACTGCAAGCGGCGGTATAAACTGCAAACACGAAACCGGCGACGTGGTCGCGGATGCAATTCAATAACCAAAGGGGTGAGTACCGAGAATCGGTGCCTGAGTTCGTAGCGTGCACGTAGAGCCAACGGCAATATTCGTACACATCAGTGGTTCCGCCCTCACTGTGGTTCTATCCGAATGTTATGGCGATTGTGAGTATCCTAATAATCTCAAGCATCGCCGATAGCCTCGTCGGTTTCCCTTCCAGTGCAAAGTTTCCATCGGAGTACCTCGTATTAGTCGAGTCGGATAGTGAGGTAATTACTGTACACCGCCAGGCAAACTGCACTCTGATATACCAATGTAAACGTTTCTCCGCCAGATGTTCAATTTGTACCGAGATTTCAGGGCAAAGACAATATTAAGGTACTCTGCACTCTGACGGATTTTTCATTACCGACAGAAAAAATGTCGTTCGTCAATGGCCGAGTCTCGTCATTGATTTTTTGTCTTAACGGTGTGAAACCCGCGACATTGGCTACGAGGCTGTTTCGGAGGGGAGTTCCAGACATACTCGGATACTCTAATTAACCCAACTTGTTTTTAATTTTTTTTTTTTTTTTTGGTTTTTCAATTTTTACATGTCTCAACGAGGATCGTCGCTTTCGGTCCGAAAAATGAGATTTTCAAACCGGAAGTGACATATCTCCGATATGACGTCCCTCCCGGTCTGAAAAATTAGATTTTCACATCGGGCGTGAAGTTCGGTGAAATACCGAGGGACAAATTGCCCTCCGAAATACCAGCGTAAACGCTTCTCCGCCAAAGTTTAATTTGAACGGGGATTTCAGCGCGAGGACAAATTTAAGATACTCGGCACCCTCAGATCCGGATTTTTCATTTACGACAGAAAAAATGTAGTTCATCGATGGCCGAGACTTATAATTTATTTTTTGTCTTAACGTGTGAACTCCGCGACATTGGCTAAGGGGCTGTCTCGGTAGGGAGTTCCAGACACACTCGGATACTTTAATTAACCCAACGTGTTTTTAATCTTTCCTTTTTTTGTGGTTTTTCAATTTTTACACTACGCTCCACATCGGAGTACGTTATATTCTTCGGCTCTTCGACTGGCGAAAGGTTGGGAACGCACGGGAGTGAGACGAAACGTGAGAGTAGCGCATTTCTCGAACAACATCAAAGGGAATGGCGTTCGTTCAGAGGCGCACCTCTTGGCGGTTAAAGCTTCGCGAGAAAATAATGATGGGATATTAGAGTCGGTTCGCAAGCGTCAAAGGCCGCGTTTATAGTACAAGCTTGTTGCCACGGGCATACTCATGATATGAAAAATAAGCTTTTGATTTAACGGCGTCGGGAGTGAGCGTATACGACGGGAGCATTGAGAAATCCTTTCAGAAACCCCTCGGATATAAAATTTACTATTAATTTATAAATAATTAAAAAATCACGATCGAAATTACTGATTGCGAAAGGCTGCGAACCGTCCAATTCGTCGGCTAACTAGAATCGTTTTCAAACCTTACCGCTATACAAAGGACCAAACTCATTACGTCGAGAAGCGCGCGAGCGCACCAGACAAATTGGCAGTTTGCGAGCCGATTCGGTTATGAAAATCGAGTAAAAGTGTGAATCACACGATTCGATTCGCTTTCACCGCGTGATTCGATTGACGCGGCCTGCGCATGTTGAGCCAATCGCGAAGCCTGCATACTATGATATGTATTGAATACATAGAGGGCTGAAGTAGAATTACATTCCGGAAATGAAACATCGAAAGCAGCCACAGGGCGAAGATCACGCTCCGTCGAATCCCGATTGATTCCATTCCATTGCTGTACCCTGACTGTAGACGTCCCGATGCCGGAAGGGTAACGCTAATTAAACTGTCATTCGAGTGTATTGCAATTGATACCAATCCCTCGCCTTCACTGTCTATCGATCGATTCTTATTCTAGTTTAACCTGAGAGTCTCGGAGCTCGGAATTGTACCGGTACCGCACACCCGACGCGTCTTCCAGTTCTCTATTACGACGGCGCTCCTCTTTTTTCGTTCGTGGCACGAACCGGTTCAGCCATTGGCGACTTAAGCTCGAAAAAGGAATAAAAATCCCTTATCGGCTTAGGATTAGGATCATCCAGTCCCCAACCCCTTTAAACGTTTCCTGAAGTCCTCGGATAACTTTCTTTCAATAATTGGAGTTCTTTCAATGACAATTATTAGAAATAATATATGCATTAATTTTGCGTTAATTGCTTCAAAATAACATTTTTGATGATCAATTATAAAATGTAATTACAATGAGATATTTTATTGTCGTGGATTTTCGCACGTCTAATTGGTGGGGTGAAATCAAAAACGTTACAGAGAACGTTTGGAATGAAAAATACCCAGGTGAGCCTGATCTGGCTGGCGGTTAGATGGCGGCCACAATCTGGAATTGTGATAACAGCGAAGGCAGGTTCGTCGATAATAGGTATAACTCACGAAAGGAAGAAAAATATTGTTGATAATTTCCAATACTACATTTCACTTTGTGACGAAATTGCTGTTGAATTTGTGTCCGTCGGGACGATAGTAAATCGAAAAATCGTTAGCCCTAAACTTTGTTTGTGACACTTAAAGTTTTACGCAAGAAATAGATTTTTCATGCTTTCCTTTATGTTTTTCATCTCCCTGGAATGTAAAACCGCCAGCCCGACAAAACCGCACCTGGATAAGCGAGTAATCAACAATCGTACAATAGCGACCACGATAAAAATAGAAAAATACAGAAAAAATAGAAATATAGAAAAAACGTTACCCGCCGGAGAGAGAATCATGCTTGATTGAAAAGTGCGCCTCAGCTGAGAAGAGTGCCGCGTCTGCCTCATCTCTCATTTTGCCTCGTCCTCCTTCTCTCGCCGCGTTCGTTCGATAAATCCGTTTCGTATTCGCAGATAGATAGTCCAATCGAGCTCGAACAACGACAATTTTTCATCGAGATAAAAATCTTCGCTATGGCAGACGGAGAGCCGACAGGATTCATTAATCACCTGTTAGGTCATTCGCCATTTGAGCTCAGCGTCGAGCTTCGTGCGGATAATTATGCTTCGCGAAAATTCAATTTTCTTCAATCGAGCTCGATTGAACGATGAAATAAGCCCGGGAGGGTTCGAGCAATAGGAAGTGAACCGAGAAGCTCGAGAGGTTCTTCTTGCGTCTTAGCTTCTGTACAGCCGTTTGGTTCGGGCATATTGTGTGCCGTTGTCGTTTGGCCCGCATTGCGTAACCAAGCGTAGTAATATCACCATCGCTGGCACAAACGAGCGCACTACGTTATGCCATAGGGCTCTATATCTATACATCCGCTCCCACTAAAATATACATACAGACAAGATGTAATATTATTTTATGGCGTACACATTTGGCGAAGCCCATTTTTTTTTCGCTCCGTTTCTTCGCGTGTGCATACACACCGGAAAATACATTGCACACGAAGCGTGGAAACGGTGCACGAGCGAGAGAGCCGCGGAAGAGACAAACAATTTAGCGGTCGGAAAGTCTGTCGACATTTTTATCACGGCGAACCCTTGGAACGGATGCGTCCGGATCCGAGCGTAAAAACTTTCGTTTCCGGCGTTTCGCCCGAAGGTTCGCTCTCATTCCACTACGGGGAAATATGCTTATCCCGGAGGGGGAAAAAAAAATGAGAAAGTTAAAACCGATCCGTGGAACGCTCCTCCGGACTGATGTCTCTGGGCGTCGCTCCTCGGACTCTCGTTCCACTCATTTCCATCGATCTCCGTTCGTTCGTCTGCCCTCTTTTATTCCTTCACTCTTCCGGCGATATCGCCTCGTTAGTACTTTACGAACGGAGAGCCTCTTGCGCCTCGAATTTCCATTTGATTCGGTTAACTAGCGTCACATCTGAAATTACTCATTTGAGAATTTACTATCCTTCATTTCATTCCCGAAGTCTGACGTTCTGCAGGAATTTTTTTTTCATAGTTACGTTCCCTGTATACGGAGATAATTTTTTACTTGCAGAGAGGCGAAGTGTTGTAATTAAAAAAAAATTGGACTCAGATTATGGTTCAGAAACATGTTTTACAGTATTAGGTACAAAAAAAACTGTTTCTCATGTATGTCTGTCTGACCGACCTCTTGTGTCTAAACTTGTACTATCCAAACTTTTGTTTGGAAAGCACAATAACTTTTCGAAGACACTTCAAATAAATATACAGTTCAAAAATAATTTGGTGAACTAACCAATCTTTTAGCTATTCTTGTAACCAATAAAATATTTGTTTCAACTTCCTTGCCTGAATCTTCAGTTGATCCAACCGATTTTTTTTTTCTCATTGTATCGAATTTCAACTTTTTTTAACCTGACGTTTCTCTTGCGCTTATTTAGTTACTTCAATTATCAAGGTAAATCTACCATTCGCTTGCGCGGATGTACATGAAATTTTTGGAAACGAGGTCAAACTTCGCTCCGCGTTCCGCTACTGGCGCATTATCGAGAAGCATACACGAGACTCTTGAGACATTTTTACGTAAGGGCATCAAAAGAGACGGCGGAAGTTCGAAACTCGACGAAGTATAACGGTCTCGATGCTGTAGCGGTCCAATGGCGAATCTATACGGAAATAGTGTATCCCATGCACTCCCGGCCATCGGAGTCACATTATCCGAGGGTAAGTGTCGTTGTTGCATTCGCCGTTGAAAAGTTTTCGCGAAATAGCAACCACGCCCCTCCGTCCCCAGACGCATTCGCGGACTTGATACTTTTGCAGCTTGTACGAAATATTTCTTGAGACGCCTGCAAGTTCGCCAGGGGACCGAGCTATTCGCCCGACGTTCCTATGGAATCTCGTCAAATAAAATGCGCAAAGCACAAAGCAATGAGTTCGAGCGACCGCGAATGGCCGCGTGCCAATTCCATCAGATATTAGCATGTAAATGGACTGTGATTTGTAGCTCTGGCACTGCCATGCCCCATCTCCGCCCCCTATTTTGCAATTTATCCGAAGTTTTAACAAAAAAGGTACTACAATAAAAATAAATAATAAAAAAATCCACATCATTTATCGTTGTTACGAATTTTTTTTAACGTGCAACTAAGTTGCTACTGGCACAACCGCAGCTTCTGACTTTCAAACAATCGTTTACCAGCATTTTTTCAAATTTTTATCGTAACTTTTTTTTTAGAATTACTCATCGTCGGAAATACGTCACTTCCGGTTTGAAAATTGTATTTTTCGAGCGTAAGTGAAGTATTTCGGGTATGTCGTCACTTCCGATACAAATCAAGATTTCCAAACGGGAAGTGACTGTTTCTCGTATGGGAAAGGGCGGTCACTCGTGTGGATATCAATAATCGATGGATGTGTGCATTGAATTCGTGGTTCGAGCATTCCCGATAATTCTTCTCTGCGAGTGCACTTTGCCTGTACCTTCCTTAAGATTAGCCATACCCCCCAGGTGCAGTTGCAACTACGGAAGGCTCTGACTTTACCCAACTTTGCGCTCCTGAGGGAGAGCCGGAGGAGAGCGCAGGGTCGAGTTGGAAATTCGTAGGGTAGAAGGGCGCGAGCTAGTAGATACGTCACTCGAGTGGCTCTTACGAACTTTGTCTCCTAATGGCGGTCGAAAGCGGTGCGGTGGCGGCAACGAGGAAGAAGCTATGCGACTGGGAAGCCCGAGAGGAAAGGGTTGAAGAGGTAAAGGGATGTTCGCTTCTGTCAGAACAAAGTTAGAGCGACGTATAGCTGGTAGAAAGCTAGCGCATCGCTGCTGTGCAAAAACGAGGGTCGTCGAGATTCCAGTTTGCCAGCTCGGGAAAGAGGAGTCTAGCGAAGATTAACGAACGCATAATCACATTTTATCGAGAGAAAAAAATCTCTTGCATAACTTGATGTTATTTTTTATAAAAAAATTATAACAACGAAAGCTAAGAAGAATCGTAAGAGCGATCACTTTGGTCTCGTGATTAGAGTACTAGCCTCGAGCAGAAAGTATCGGAAGGTCTCCGATTCGATTCCCGGTGCCGTAGTCTTGCATGGCAGAAAAATAATGTGACGCGACGTAGTTCCTGACATCTATCGTACTATAGCCGATATATGTGTCAGTAGACGTCCAATGTTTTCAACCAGCAATCGACGCGACGTAGCTCTGGCGCCGTGAAACAAACCTAGAAGGCCGTCTGTTATCGACATCCAAAAAGTACATATAACGTTCATTCATATTGAGTAACCCTCAAAGTACGATTCCCACTAAAAGAAAAAAAAACAGTAAATCCCGTCGTCAATAAGCATAGCAGTTGATGCGACGTTGAATAATAACAAATAAGAAAAAATAATCGTAATATTTGATTATAAAGAATTTCTGTCCATGAATGGGGTCGATTACGAGCCACTAATAAGTTCGGACCTGCATCTCCTATTCCTGGAGGTAAACACCACTTCGGTGGAAAGAATTGGTACCTGATAACATGAACCCTTCATGAAAGCGTTAAGATGAAATATTTTAACAATTTTTTTTGAATCCGCATTTACGTCAAAACGAACTGGTTCCTCGTACCGCGTCAACAGCATATTCACCCCTCTTAACTTAATCGGTACCGATCATTGTCTGGTGATTCCACTTTCACATGATCCCACAGAACGAATGAGCTTGTGGTCCCGTGAGTTCGGGAGCGAAAAAATTGGGCGATCAGTATGTAACGTGGACCCTCGTCGTCCGGGCTATGGGAGCAAATGCCTAATCCAAAGTCCCGTCATGTTCAGCATTGGGCATCTGTAGTAAATGCCGCCGGATCCTGGTGTAGCTGGCATACCAACGTTACCGCCCGCAGCAAAATGTTCTCCTTCCCTACTCTCTACAGCTCGGTGTTATGTTCTGTTTTCACTTCCTCCGTTGCGCTCAAACTCGGAGCTTGTCGCCTCTTTCTAGTTCCCTTATTTCAGGCTTTTCACAGTCGGCGATCCTCCTTTCTCCGCAGCTCTTGTTCTCTATCCTCGGCCTCCCCGTACTATTTTCCCCTCTTTCACGGTTTCACCCTCCGGAGCGTCAACCCCTGCGGCCGGTTAATATTAAAACCCTTGTACACCGGCGAACAGTCGGTGAGCTGTGCGCCAACGTAGTCCGCATAGATTTACATAATAAAAGAAAATAAAAGATTTACATGCCTTTAGCCGTCCGTACGCCAACGGCAAACTTGAGCCGACAAAAGAAGTGAAAATTGTATACGCTCGAACAAGTCCGCGACGTTGATCTTCAGTCACTGGAAGGGAATTAACTGCTTATCGACGCTCGTGAAACTTTGATCTTTTGTCATACTTACGGTAACCCCCTTCATCCACCGTAAAATAAAAGGCTTCATTAATAAATATGAAGCGATGTAAGCGGTTATGACATCGGAGGGATGAACAGGGGAGGTGATAAAACGGTGACAATGAAAATACCCGTAGGAATACCACCTTCAGACTGTGGGGCAAATGTATTTTCGTAGTCTGCAGTTTATTCAGGCGGTCACCTCGTCATCGATCCAATAACGGTGTCACAGGGTCAGGGCATTTATTTATTCTCTCGCGGAAGGCAAATTTGCAATCGCGACGGTTTAGAGAGATCGATCGGTTCAGAGGTCAAGCTCGCGAATAAAAATACAATAAAATATTTTTGGTACTCACCAACGTTCCGCTTGAATTCATTAAAAAAACCACTGGATTCCTGTTCGGCGCGACAAAAGTGAATTGAAACCTTGGTTTTCAGATATTCCATCGAGAAGCAAAGATATGGCTGCTTGAAGATACAAAAAAATCGCATTTCTTTGAAAACGGACCGAAAAAAAAAAAAAAAAAATTATCGACACATCGCATCATATCTATGACCGTTGTGCCAGTCATTTTACTCGTACTTTAATATATAATTGGAAAATCCGTTCCGGAAGGTGAACAAATAATTTCCGGTAATAATAATTAGTAAAATGTTCTCGAATGTGTGCTAGTTTAATTAAAGCCTCCCAGCGTTCGGCAAGAAATGAAAAATCGTTGTTACAGGCACAATCGCTGATACCGCCGTCAGCGTACTTATCTCGGCATGTATAAGCAATCATAAAAAATGGCCTCAATCGTGGTTCAGTCACGGAATTCCGAAGGCCCGGCTACTCCAGCCAATACGGAACTTATGTATGTGTATAAACATTTTGTACGTGTAGCTAACGGGTATCCGACGAATGCAAACGTTCCCGGCTCACCGTTGCCAGTCTACTATCGCTTTCGCATTTTGATCGACCGTGCCTTGGGGCGTTGGCTTGGAGTGACAGATAGTGTGAAAATGCGAGCGATCAAAGGGAGAAAATTGAACGTTCGTGTTCCCGTTCAATTTTCCTCTTGTCTCGAGGAATTACAGGATTAATCGGTCGTTACGGAATCGCTCACGCGCCGTATGGTAATCCTCTCCGACTCTTTTGATGCCGAATGCCACCCTCTCTCATCCCCCTCACACTTTGTCGACTTGGTGTGTTCTCTTTTCCATTCACGTTCCTTTTCGCGCCATCGCAAGAGTGGCAGGAATTTTCCTCGATGCTGCTGCCGATAGATGTAGGAAATATTGTTTTATGATGGGGTTCGGTTCGAACGGGACGGACGGTTGAGCGACAGACCCAGACATATGAAAGCGAGCCTCCCGTTTTCCGTGGCAATACTATTCGTAAACTCTTTGAGGATTCACATCGAATACACGACACTCCATCGGACAGGTGAAGCACATAGTGTATGAAATGTTCGTTTATCGTGAAAAAACAAATGATCGATCGACCTTCTCTACATCCACTTCAATTCAGAACCGCAAAAGTGTATCGCGTATGAAATAATGTTCGCATTTTTTGTAATGCGCATATAATTTTCGTGATGTTTTCATTTTTTTACTGTGTCATCTTCCGAGCTGGGTTGCTTTGTTCGATCAAGCTTGCTTTATTATACGAGAAAAGTGGATTTAGCCGTTCGATATTAATTTAGAGTACAACAATCGGTATCCACCCATTCGTGCGCCTTTTGCCACAGAGACTGCCAAGCAACGTGATGAGTAGAGTGGCGTGTTTCAGCGGATAAGTTCGAAATCAATTTTACCACAGAACCCACATGAGCATACTCCAAATAACGTGGAGCCTGCTTTGATCGCTCGTTACACGGTAATACCACCGTTATCGCTAATTGCGCGGTAACCATTAATAACTGTTGGGTTTCACTTTCGCTGTATATAATGATACATACTACGAAACATGATTTTACAATCGCTTGGTCTTCCGCATGCGTTGTTGAAAGCATTCATCCCCGCCAATCAAATCATTCGTTACGATGGTTTTTATCATTTTTTAATTTTTTGTAGATCGCTCTTTATAAGTTGTATGTACCGGTAATGGTTAGAATGCTTTTACAATATACTACAATATATTTTGTTACCGTAATCTAAAACTGATGGGCCTAACTGATGATTCCTGGTCATCGGACGATATGACTGGGATCCAGCTTAATGACCCCCTGAATTCTTGTCGCCTCTGTACGCACCCGTTCGGCGCGATATGCCGAAATGGTACCAAAGGTTTTCGAGCGCGCAAGCACGGTAACAGCTTTAATTGCAAACTTAAGCGGATCGAGTGTGCTTCGTACCGACCTGTACACCAATACCCGTTCGGCGTCGGTGAGCGGGCGTTAATATCTAATTACGGTAGAAGTCTCGCCCTAGGCGGAATAGTTTTCGGCCTCGATGTGCTCCTCCGTGTGTAATGCGGAAGACACACTCCACGGAAACTTTGTCGATACGCCGAAAGGGTTCGGGCTACGGTTCTCCAGTTTCTCCGGAAAGTGGAATGAGCCGAAGGTGGTCGATTATATGGACCGAAGGAACCCTCCTGCCGTTTCCATCCCGTAGCTAACGGTGCTCCTCCCTTCATTCACGCCATGTGCAAAATTCTCCGAGAGGAACACCGCCGATGTTCCGCAGACTGCGAGTGTCTAACCGAGGGTACGAGGGAACGGCACCTTGGCTATGTTAATTAGAAATTGTTTTCGTGAGCTTAGCGAACCGCCCGCCGTCTGGGCGAACCGTGCGGCGAGTATACACGCCAGCGACTGCAAACCGTAAGCGCCAGCCGGAATGTACGTTTCTGGCGAGCATAGGACGGCACACCCGTTATCGAACCCAAAGTGCCCGTGAATAGCACTTTTACTTTTACCATCCATATCCCATCAATCACATTTGCTCGTTGTACGCTCGTTCAACGGATCGCACTTGTTACTCTGCGTTATCGCGTCTCGTTGTCAGCCACTTTTTTTTTTAACTCACTGTGCGCGCGCATAAACTCGTGCGCGCGCACCCTTACTTTTAATTCCCTCCGCGTTTCTGTCGATGTAATTTTCATAAATTTCCTAATTCCACCCCAGCAGATTGGATAACGAGGCAACTCGAATTAATTTTAACGTAATTACTTTTCATACATTTACCGAACTTTATTATTCTATATACACATCTATACGCGTATTATATCCTCGAATACGCTCTCCGTCGTAGGATTTTCGCGATGAGAGTACGCATTTTTTTTGTTTGTTTTGCGAATATATATCGACAGCCTGATGTAATAAGGGCGTATGATGTATTAAAACCCTATCCTTTACGCCCTTCTAGCATTAGACCACCGATATATATGTACATACATAGATACATAACTGTCTACGCTTTACTGTTCTTTGCAGTAATAACTGACATACATATATCGACTGCTAAGAAAGAAAAGGGCGTTAAACCCGTATGGTTTAACACGAGGGATGCGCCCTTTTGTCTGTTAACAGTCGATATATATGCATATATATGTATGGAAACTTCCTTCGTGTTCTCCAGCCCTTCGTCCACCTCTTGCACTCGCTTTTCAACCGCTTTATATACTGTATCTACCCGGGTATTATTATCCGTGAAGCTTTAGTTGCGGGTGAGCCTGGAGAACAATGCCACCACGAGGAACACTGTGAGCTGCCGTCCGAAGCTCGCTTGTTTTCATCCTCGCTCTCCCCGTCGTCTAGTACCAAATTGGGATGTTCCTTGGAAAAAGAAAACTGGGCCAGCTGCAGCAGCACAAAAGTTTCTATTTTTTTTTATTTAATTTTTTTTTTTATTTTTACACGAATCCACCCGGTAATCCACGCACACACCGCCTCGGCTGCATCAACACCGATTAGACTTCACTGGGCGGGAACAACGTGAGCTTTTCTACCTTTTCACGTTGAGTGTGACGTGAAAATCCATCGTTAGAGAACGCTCTCCGCCCGTGTACGAGATAGCGTCAGGAAACGAACAATGAAACAGCATTCTAGAAAACGTGTTGCAACAGAGTGCAACTTCCCATTACATCCCTCCTGAAAATGCTATATTGCATGGAAACTGTCGCTTCCAAAAATGTGATTTTCAAACCGAAAAATGTCGTCCCGAAAAATGTGATTTTCAAAAGGAAAGTGACGTTTCCGGCATGATAACTATTTCGTCCAACTAATTATTTTTATTCGTCTAGTAGTCGAGTAAAACTACTTGAACGAGTTGTTATTTTTTTCAAACTTTTTCATTATTTTTGAAAATCAATTACAGTAAAATGACGAGGAAACAATAATCGCTCAGCCTTTCCGATATTTGATCCGAACGATTCGCTCTACGCATTACATCTCATGCATCACATCGCATATAGGTGAGTATTAATATATGCGCGAATGATAAATTGCGAAACACTCGACCTCGAGTGTGAGCATGCAGATGCGCATGGACCGCGAGAGTGTGAACGCTGACCGTTCATACTCTCTCGAGAGGCGAGGGGGCGGGAAAGGGGGCGGAAATATTCCCGAGTATATAAACAGCTACACGCAACCCCGAGGGGGCTTATACCACCAACGTTCTCCATTGTTTATTGCATCCCCGGATGCTTTGTTTGTTTTGAAAAAGTTTCTCACCGTACATCAGACAACGGCGGGATGCAGCGGGGGATCACCCAGAAGGGGAAAAAGGATGTTCGCGCACGGCTATTGTCCGAACCGCTACTTATATTTCGCGGCTTTCCGAGAATTCGCACTTCGCATTCTTCGCGGTATCGCAAGATTTTACCACATTTTTCCCGTCAAACGTGGACTTCGTAAACTGCAAGCGGCGCAATATCGACAGGAAAATCGTGGGGAAGGTGACAAAACGTGTCCAAAATTGTGGAAAAAAAGCAATCTCTTAGTTTCTGATTTATTTTACATTCATTTTGCTCCCTGATACAAGAAGCTTAGTTTTCATGCATTTTTTTTAGAGATTTTCATGTAAAAGTTTTCGGAATGTTTCTGACAGTTGAAAAACCGTATTTGGAAGAATTGATGGGTTATTCGGCTGAAATTTTCTACACAATTGAAGTAACACTAATGTCATTTTATTTTTTTCATTAAAAATGAGTACTTAACTTCCGACGCATATTTTCGTATCAAATATCGAGTCAGGAATAAAATAAATGATCGATTTATGTTCAGTGGAAAAAATATGCCAAAATGGCTTTTGAACGATGACTAACGAAAAACTGAGGACATTTTTGTAACGAATTTTACAAAAATAATCCATCGCTGGGTTTACTTCAGATAAGCCGAAGAATCACCGTTATTGATACTTCGACGAAAATAATAGGTGAAAATCCGTTTGTCGTATCATTGATCGAACGCTGGTAACGTCATGTGCGAGACGAGAGACGATTTAAAACACATCAAGCCGTTATTCTCTTGCGAGCGTATGGCGAGAGACAGATTCCGAAGAGAAAAAGATGGATAAATATAGGCGTGGACTCGATTCGAGAAGACTCGGTAACAAGTTCGCCCTTCGCGATTGGCTCTAATCCTAAAGAGTTTCCGATATCCTAAAGAGTTTACCACAGCCGGGGATTCCCTCTCGTATCCTTCTTTCGACCTCATACACCCACAGGATCGCAGTCCTTGCGGAATCTTCCTGTTCATGGATTCAAATCTTTTTTCTTCGAAATCGCGCCGCGGAACGTGCTTCGCCAGTCGACGGATAAGAAAATAAAAAAAAAGCTAATAATCGACCGTCTCTTGAATGCTAATATCTCGCGAGACACGCCCGACGCTTCAGCCACGGAAACGGAAAGAAATGGAAAATACATCGGAATATCTCTCATCTCTTTAAACTGATTTGATTATGCAATATCGATTCTCTTGGAGAAGTTCTTGTCGAGTGCTATTCTTTTCATTTTAAAAAAGACCAATCTGTGCTGAGCCACTCTGTGTCCACTTTTTGTCGACGATTCAATCTGGCCGAGAATCTGCTACTTGAAGTACAGAGAACTTTAATTTTTTTTTTTTCATTCTACACTTCCCCTCAAATCATCACGTATTCGATAACTGATAATGGACCTCTATCGCAAAGCAAAAAAGAGACAGAACTTTTTTTTCTTGTAGAAATCGTAGTCTTAAATTTATTTTAAAAAATTGCAATATTAAATTTTGACATTACAGACAAACGTCTAGCAGAGACCCTTGATGCACAATTGCATTTTCCACTGCATAAATTATACGATCCTTGTAATATCACCTCCAATCTTCATTTCTCTTGCTCAGTGCATATCAAAATTGAAGAGTACCCATTTGAGTTCATCGCTCGAGGTTCTTGTGTTGCCGGCAAATTAATCCTCAAAGCGTGAGGAAGGTTTCCATCCTTCCTTTGAAATTGAAGCTGTGTAACGTTCGAGTGTATTCCGAGTTGCCCAAGGTTGAATGTACTTAGCACGGTATCACGCAACACATCTTGACTTGACGGATCTCCGCTCGCTATGGTTCCCGATGTTTTCAAGCTCCTCGGTAGCTCCCGTATACAATTGAAAATGTTATTAGAGAAGCGTATAAATACTCGAATGCACCACCACCTGTGTGCATAGCACACTCCAACGGGCATCATCGCGTGCTTGGCCGCGAGCCACGTACAACGCGAACAATTCGAGAAGAACATTTCGCACCGGCAAGGAGTTCCAGCGTTCGGTATTTTCAACGGTTTCAGAATTCCTCGAGAAAGTTACCGCTGCGCAGCGAGTGCATTCTTTATACCGCGGCAAAACTAAGTTTCGTTTACAAAACGAGTTATAACGAGCGAAAGAATTATTGAACAATGGTTTACCATTCGCGATGGTTAGTTGTACAGGAAGAAGAAGAAAAAGGAAGTTATTTTGCTAATGAGAATCAGAGCGCGCACAAAATAAAAAGAGCATTGTTATAGCACAATGTACAACAAGTTAGAGAGCGAACCAAATTTCTACAGCTTTCCAATATTTTTTTACCAAACTTTAGTCGGAGAATAATTTTTTTTATTTCCTTTGTCTGTGCGAACAGACAGATTTATCATGGAACGATAAAGTTGAGATCGATGAAAAAAAATAAATAAATAAAATAAAAATAACCATGGAAGTTTCATTTACCGACGAGACTTTCAACTTTTCGATGTAGCGAAGCCGCGGAGACCGGACCGGCTTACGCAATATTCGTAATTACAAATTAATTAGTTTTTTTATACGAGGAAAGTTCATCTTCATTTTTATGAGATTGTTCATCCACATGCTTATCCAGCCCCTCGTACAACCTCCTTCCGTTCTCGACGGATGTGTACCGTACTTCGTTGCCTCGCACGAGGAAAATTCCATTTTAGCCAAGATTATATTTGAATTTTCAAATAATGTCCGAGCGTACGCGCACGGAACTAAAGCTGAGTCTGTGTGCGCGCGTGCGTCCGTCCATGCCTTCGGCTGCAGTGTGCGAAAGTACATTGACGTAGTAGAATCTGGTAGTGGGTAAGCCCGAAGGTCCAAGCGGATCAAGGTACGTCGGGGTACGGAGAAATAGGATGAGGGATGAAGTTCGGTCCGACACTCGGACGATCCTCGCAAATTCGATGCATTTATTCATGTCTGTATTCGGTCGGAGCGGTCGACTGTACGGCGGTTGGACGGAGACTCACCGTGGAAGCTGAAGTCCCTCTCCATTTCCCGGAGTTCTTGTCGCACCAAAAATCAAGACTGTAAGATTATGGAGAGAATGCGAGACAGCGCCAGCGAGAACTCCATGGCCGTCGTTAAAGCGTATTTCGTGACGGGGAGGAGCTCCTTCGGTTTAGGAGAACATCCGCCGAACGAGATACATCCGAGAGAACGAAATAAATCCACAGCATCCATCCGGATGCAAAGAAATATATGAGAATTCTCGTGTCACTGTATGTATGTTCTTCCGCATTGTTCCGCATACTCTTCGAGAAGTGGTATGAAATTCAAGAAATTGTTCGGGACAGAACGATTCGTCAAACAAGAGTCACTGATACCAATCGCCTTGGGCTCTTTGCGAAACATCGATTTGTTTATATCAATGCCTGTACCGTTCTTTGCGGGTCAAAGTGGAAAACGCACTTGCGCCGTGCTGGCTGGTATCTCGGCGTACCTAGTGTGACAGTACAGTGGCGAACGAGCTAACGACGGATTCCCCGTAGAATACGAAGAGACCCTTGTCAAGTCCTTTATCATCGAACTGAACATGGCATCATCCTAGTTTGCTGCATCGTTCGTAGGTTGAACTTCGGTTCCCCACAGAATATATCCTGAGAATGACCTGTATATATCTTGCCCACGAGCGATCCACCTGTCTAACATACTATCCGACGAGTCTCGGCTCACTCCTGTATCGATGAACCGTCCGAGAGATCTCTACGACACGATAAAATTACGAGGTCACAGAGTTTATATTTTAATTATAATAAAAATTATTTTAATTGAAATTGCAATTATTTTAATTGCGATTACAATTATTTTAATTGAAATTAAAATTATTATAATTCTACTCCTCTTAGAAATTTCAGAGCGACATCAGGCCCTGGCAAGGCCTAGTCAGGGTCTCATCAGGGTCCAATATAAGGAACGATATGGAGTATCTTTGACCGCGTGTTTTCAAAGTTAACGACTGAAAGATCGAGAAAATTTGGAAAATCCCTTAGCTCGGACGTTTTAACGGTGAGTCTGCAAACCGTAGTAACAGAAAAAGAACAGGGAAGACCGTGAGTCGGAAGAGAAGCTTTCACGACCCTTCGTTTTTTTACAAGGACCTCGACATCGTCTCCTCCGTTGTCATGTTTCCCGTAACGACAATTACGTTGGAAAAATGTGTAGGCGGTGGTTCCATATCCACCAACCCACATGAAATTCGCTGCCATCCTACCCCCGAGCGTATCTCAGTGTCCTTTCACGACATTCTTCCTTCATCCCGCATCTCTCCCGTTAGCCTTTGTGGTGTAATCGTCAAGTCGTAACTTTTGCTCCCTTTCAATTGTAATTCACCCCGACGATGTGACGGGAAGATTGTTGACCAACTACGAGTAACTTGTTAGTCACATCGTGTTCCTCCCTATCAGTAAGTCGCTCTCATCTGAGCCATGATTATGACAAGAATCTCTCCGGATTCTGAAAAAAACAAATAAGAATTATTCTCCCATTCTGATAACAATGTTACTCCTAAATTGTGTACTATAAACGATATTTATGATCTCTTCACCTTTATCTGTCGTTGCAGAACCGTATAGTTTCTCAGATATAACTGTTCCTCGAGCATATCTGTAAATACAGATATACTCGAGAAACTGTTATATCTGAGAAATTTGCAATATCTTGCTAGAGCTATAAATATTTTACCAGATAACGCAAAATATTTGCAACATCTCGCTATTTGCAATATCTTACTATTTGCAATATCTTACTATTTGCAAGACAGAATTTTTTTAAGTCTCCCTTTTTTATACTTTCGGAAGATTGACGAAGTTGCAGAGTTTTTGACCGTTGAGAAAGTTCCCCGGAGCGATGTCGCTAAAAGCCGGAGAAGCGCGATCAATCGAAGCCGCCCGTCGAGGGCATTCTCACTCGCTTGAAGAGACTTTGATTCAATACCTTTAAGCGAAAAGGATTATCGCGAATCGTCGCAATCTATCGCGAATCTCTTGAGAGCGCGCACCGTGAACATTCTCATCGGGCAAATGTTTTCGTCCGGTGATAATACAGTCTGGGTATTCCACAACTGTGCACAATGCGAGAGTGCGCGTTGAAAGGATCTCGCAAGGTTCGAGGCAGCCCACGAACTTTAATCACTGCATCAACAGGGAGCAACTGTTTACGCCATCCTCTTCCACATCCGGAATTTCATGCAAGAGCGTAAACTCTTCGTCAAGTATTTCACTCAAAGGATTGAGGCGGTGTACACGGGATGGAAGGAGAGTTGAGAGCCTCCCTCCCCGTTTGGAGACGCGCCGTTAAACAGGCACGTAACAGAGCTTCGGGATGTAAGTAGTATACAACTCACGAGAAATTGTTGCATCGCGTGGATATTGAAACTATGTTTTGTTACAGAGTTACATAAACGAAGGTCGAGGAAAATGATTTATCGGTAAAATCGATTGATACGAGAAAGCGAGTGATGGATGATACTAATTCACCGCAGTCGAAATGATTGTGTAGTGTTACCGTAGTCAATAGACATACGATCGAAAATATATGATATTAGGAAAGAACGAATGAAACAAAAAAAAAAAATACTTTTCCTAATTTCATAATGATTTCTACATTTTAGGCAATGCTTGTGAAGTTGAAGAAGATCTTATTTTTCTGCACTGACTCATTGCACGAAGAGTTAACTGACGCATTTATAGTTTGACTTGATGATCCGGTGAGTATGGGTATGTCGTTGACACAGGACCCAGGAAAGAGTACACTATGAATGAAATCGTAGCGGGAGTTGACTAATGGATTGTGTTGAACTCAGTCGTCGGTGCTATCTTGCACTGTCAAACCTCCTTGTTCCACGTTTCCATCCTCACTCGGTTTTTACGTTCCGCGAGCTAGACGTTTCGCCGGGGTGTTATCTTGTTTTTCTTCATTCCCCGGTTACTTTCCCCTCGAGTTCTTTCATAGGAGACCGTCGGAGCTCGGTGTCTCCCAGCTAGCTTGAGGAATAAAAACGGGACGGATTGAGAAAAGCCTCCGGCCCTTATTCGCGCGTCCAACTCTCATCTCTAATTTCTCACCGTCCCGGAAACTCCGAAATCCTGTTTCCGGTTGCACAGTCGACATCCAAGGATTACAGGTTGTCCGGAGCGTTAGAGGTTCAACAGTTTTTCTCTCCGGGGAGATCACCGGTAATTACACTGCCGCGACAAGTTCTCAGAGGACGCGAAATAACGTGGGAGGAAATGAGAAATATTGCGTCAGAGGGAACATCTGTGGGATTTTTTTTTACCCGACATTTTTTTGTTAGCAGTTTATTGAGCTGTTCCTTCCGTGTCTGGAGAAACCCTTTCTCAAAGGGTTAATTACCCCGAGTATCAATAATTCCTGAAATGTAATCGAAAGAACCTTCGTTGCCGAAGGACGATAGTTAGGTCCGATAAGAGTCCCGGATGGGACACCCACGACGAGGTTGACAATGGCAGTTTGCCGCGACGCAGACAAAGAGGACAGTTCTTTTTTTTACCACCGTCCTTTCCGACGGTCTCCACAGACACCGGACCGCGGTATTTCCGGAATAAATCATGCCCGCAAGCTCGGCCGGGTAGAGCTCGAATGCATTTTTGCAATCCCACGGCATGTCCGCTCTATCTTTCTTTCATTCCCGATTCCCTGTCTGCTGCGTCTTTTATATGCGAAACTTTTTCTTCTAAAAGAAACGTCAAATCTTCAATAAATGAAGATTATTCATAGACATTGACAGCGGATCAGTTGTCCTTTATAGTACAAGGTCACAATTACACCGCGAGTTCCCAGTAAAAAAAGTTTGTACTTCTTACAACTTATTGTTCATAAACATCCACAAGTTTTTGTTTATTAATTTTCTGATCCCACCATCCGGCTCTAGTTCTACAAACAGATTGTAAAATTGATAATCACGCGGGAAATAAAAGGGCAGGTTTGTGTATTCAAAACTTTACGAACGAGTTTGTCATTTATTTAACAAAATTATTTTTACGAAACTTCGAATTCCGATTTTATGAAATTATTTTTTCATAAACGATTTTAATTTAAAAAAAAAAACGTGCAATTTGGGAAAAAGTTGTTTTCAATGGACTTTTTCGAGTTTTCATATCTCGATGACGTTACTTGTAAGTTGGGATCTTAAAGATTAGTCTTAAAGATGTCATAAGATAAAGGATAAAGTGGTCTTCACGATGGCCGGTGTTTAACCTCAGTGCGTTGCGTATTCCCTGATTCATCACGATTCGAGAAAGCCCGTTGATGACGACCTTCCTCCTATTACAGGAAGCAACGAGTTGTGTATAATCCGAGCCGACCACTGGTGGAAGCTCTTTTTCCTCGTGGCCATAAAGTTCTCTCGCCTTTACCCGATGTGCCGGGCTGACGAGGGAGGTTTCTCGCGAAGTGGGTCGACGCGAGATCGGGAGAGTACACCTCCGGTCCGCAATGAAAGCCGTATTGTCTCCGTTCCATATCCCGGGCGAATCTTCCATACAACTCTTTCATATCTCAGCGGTATTCCAGTCAACAGACCGAAACGAGAATGTGTGTAACACGCTCGAGTCTTCCACGTCGACACGGTACTACTGTCAAACAGCAAAAGGTCTATTGTACACATCAGAGTACGGAGTTGGTCATTACCTCGGGGATCCCAAGATCACGGTCTGGTCGACTCGCAGAGATCGATGGTGCTGTGTCACGAGGAAGATTGGGTGCAACTCAACACCTTTATCCACAGTGAAGACACCTGTAAGTAAATCATCACCAATGAATGAAGACGTTGTGTTGAGAACTTTTTATTTCGTAGGATCTAATTTGATTGGTGAAATGATCTTAGCCGTCGAAGCAATTTAACACGAAGAGCCAAGAGCAAGGACACATCCAGACGCTTAATCAACATCCGATGAGAAGAGCGATTCGCGCGTTTGATAGTGTTTCTCCATCACGAAATTAAAGCGAGCTTGAAGCGAGATTTTACCCTCCGCTCAGATGAGCGAGGACTCATCCTTCCATATTTGATTTTACGCTTCTTCGTTATAGTATCAATTGAGAAAGTTGCAATTGCGTCTTGAAGAGCGCAAGAATTGAGCAGGAGGGTACACGTTGGAACAACAGAATTTGCCGTATTGTATCCCAGCACGACGTTCAGCTGGATTGTTAGCGAGCGTCAGTGCGCGCGACAATGCGACGGGCGGCGGAGGTACGAGGAACGGGATCATCATGCCACCGTTAGCTTGCCGTTTTCACGATTCAATCGAGCGTCGAGGAATCTCGCTGTAATTACGGACGATTCGAGATCGTGAAAGATTCACGCTCGGGCGAGCGATGCAGTGGATACATTTTACAGAAAATTCCTAGGGGAGCCGAGACGGTATTTATTCGAACAACTGGAGCTGATGCTCAAGTCTCTGCTCGGTGGTACGGAAATAATGAAGGAGGCGAAACCGACCGATAATCAGTGCTATCAAGAGACACGGGCAACGTTTCGCGACGAGTGCATACCGAGCGGCGGAGGCTGAGAGCGCTCGTAGAAAAAAAAAGGTAACAATACTGACCTAGTTCATTTCCATCGACTGTGGGAAGCAAGACATGGTGCGATGCGCAAAGAGGGTGCATATAAGTGTTCGACATGGATACAGGGTTATTCAGAGTGGTCTTCAAATTTTTTTGGTGGGAGATCGTTCTTTGAGTAAGGTTACTTAGCCGTTTTATTTTGGATTCCGCGATGGTTCGTTGATTGCAACCATTAATGTGGTCTAATTGAAATAAACCATCCAATGTACTTATCGCGCTGGGATTCCCGTATGACCTGTGAAATTATGACGTATACCTCCCATTGATGTCCGGCTCTTCTCGATATCTTAACGGTACGGACGATATCAAGCAAGTCATCCGGCAGGACAGTAAGACTAGATGTCTTGATTGATCTTTTCGATCCCGTTAAGATATTGAGAAAGATGGCGAAATTAGATTAATTGTGTGGACTATCTGAGTAAACTGCTATCTGAGTAACTGCTATACGAAGAAATCGACGATATCAAGCAAAATGTCCAGCAGGACAGCAAGTCTAGAAAAACCAGGCCTCGGTGTACCGTGTCCTTGATAAATTATCTGGATGATCTGCATAGAACTGCTACAGGAAAAAATGGACCAAGCATTAATGAAGCCCAGTGTAACCCAGGCGCGTGAGCTTGCCTGCGATCTGAAATTTATTTATTAAGTCATCGGCGTTTCCTACATTTTAGAAACGTTTATTGCGAATTTTTGAAGAACGACCAAATAACATTATTCAGGTTTCAGCCAACGACTTCCCAAGCAGACAGTTCGAAAATCATCCTGGGTCACCCTGTACAAGACATTGTGATGAGCCTTTTAACCCCTTTATGCTGAGGGAGGGACCCCGAAGCCCTCCGGCAGTGTACACAGGGATTTTCTCGCGAGGATGGGAACGGGCCACTCTCTGTGCGCAGCGTATAATCTACGAGCTGAAAAGAGGCCAGCACAGAAACGCTTTGAAGTCCCGAGATCAGAGTATTATCTCGCTATCCGATGCAAAGTGAACGCGAAACTTATTACCCCCTCGGGGTAACGGGGTTCCTCGATGTTAAAGTAGCAACAACAGCCACGAAACGGTAGCCCAATAGCAGTATGCATCAAAGATGAAACAGAAGATGAATGTCTCGGGGCGAATGAACCGAAACGTTTTCGTTGCAAAACTGTTCCACTCTGAAACGGGCGGGTTTGACGAAGTCACGAGGACCGAGTATAGAGTTCGCGGCAGCAGTGATGAATGGTTGAATCAAGGAAAACCCGAACCGTTCACACCTCCTGTGTCCTTTCGCCTTCGGGCTTTCGTGAAAAATACAAAATCAAACGGACGAAATTTCGCAAGGAGTCTATATGTATATATACACATAGAGTGCGACGTGTCAGGACGTACGACGTCGAACCTGGTGCGTTCGTGCTCGACAGAGCTTTTCCACAATGTGCACACTGGAGTGGAGAAATCGACGACTTTTGCCTGCCGGTTCAATGGGACCATTCGCTCGGAGAAATGGAGAGAGCGCGAGCAAGAAGAAGATGAAGAGCGGCAGATGGGGTTGGGGAACGGGGGTTCGGGGTGCAAGCTCCACTCGACACAAAAACCGCTTGAGCCTTCCCTAGACGGCTGTGTGGCGACATCTACGACAGCCGACAACGTTTTCGGATGTGACCCATATTTCGTCACATATATTCGTCGTTTCTTGAACCGTCGATGGTCCTTTTTACGCCGCTCTTCGTTTTCCGGTCCCCTGAATGCCTGGGTGTCAAATCGTCGGAGAAAAGCAAGCATCCTACCTCGTTCACGTATTCCTTTACGAACCCGATTTGCAAGCGTTACGTTCGTCGATCGCACACGGTAAAATATTTAACATCCAAATGCGATAAATTTCCATCTTGCAACCATTGACGTGGAGCTGTTTTTCGTACCATGAAATGTAACATTCTTCTTCATTGTATTTTAGCATATTTCACTTGGAAGGACTTTAGCCGCTGCTCGAAATCCTATTGGATCATGAAGGTTTCCACGAAGATTTCCTTGGAAATTTAACACACGACTGCCATCTCGGAGTTATCGAAATTTCTTCAGCATATAAGAGTTTGAAACAAGCTATGAAAGAATCGTCCGGTAGTTCGACATTTTTCGAACAAAATTTCTGCAAATTTGTTCAAAGCTCAATAAAAATAAATACGAACCAAAAGTGCGATAAAACGGAGGAAAAACACTGCGCAAGTGGTAGAGTGCCTGATTTTACATTATCCATACAAGTTCTCCGATTACGCTTACGACACGTTTCAATGGTGTGTTGCATCTCTTATGATTTTCATCAAAAGTTTTATTTTCATCGCCCTTTATACACGGGCGAGATGTGCGAAGAAAGTGTATGTGAACACCTGTAATGGAATTCTGTTATCTATGCGATATCGCACCCACGGATCAACAGTGTAACAACCTTTGTGGGATTGCCTTACAGGTTGTTACACTGTTGTTTTAGCGGAGCGATAGACGTTCTCCACTTTCGAGGCGTGCAGTTCATAGTCTCTTTTTTCAACTCTCCGGTGAGCTTGCTCTGGTTGAAACGTTTCTCTAGCCCTTGAGGGTGTTTTAGCCCTGCGTGAGTGCAGACCGAAAGATCCCCAAGGAAAAACATCTAAAGTGAAAGCGCGCCAGATAAGAGTGCACGAGCTGAAACGAGAAGTGTTGGAAACAATTTCGCACCGTATCTGGATGGAACGTTCACCTGCAGAAGAAAAGAGCTACAGCAAAATATAAAAAGAAACGGGCTGCACTGCATCGTGCCGAAGAATCCGAGAAACGCGAATGGTACGGAACTTCTCGGCCGAGTACTTAAACGCACTAAAAATGTCCCGATCTGGGAGCTTACGTCTATGGCGAAGCGGGATCGGTTTCGCCTATGTTTTCGTCACTTTTGGTACTATCGAATCCTTTGAATCTCCGTCAACTCGGATATCAATTGAAATCGAAAACGTTGACGGGCTGTGACGCAACTTACTGTCGTTTTTCAGTATAACTAAAAAATGTTTATCTCGTTTTTGAAAATACATTTATTTATTATTTTTCTTCGTCTCGAAGCATTCGTGCACAATAAAGGCAAGAGTATCGAGCAGTGGATGCACTCGTGCACGACCAAAAACGAGTGCGATCGGTGCAAATGTGGAACACGATATAAAGAGAAGAGAGAACAGAGGCATTGACTATATACACGTATAGATTGGTCGGCGAAAAAAAAAAAGAAAAAAGGGAATATACAGGGAAGAATGGCCTAGAGATAACGCATGTCGGTGCACGGACGAGGCAATGAGTATTCGCTGGCCCTTGTCGATAGTACAAAAGGTTCAAAGGGAAAAGAGCGATGGAAAGTAGCAAGGGAGGGTAGGAGGGTATGTGTGGACCAATTAGAGCAGCCGAGTTGTTTCGGTCAAAGGGACCTCGGATAACGAAATTGTCGTATCCTGCGTGTACCGAAGGGGATACCAATCGCAACGGTTGAAACATTTTACCGTGCTATCTCGCGTAACCATAGCCGGTACTATGTCCTTCGTTAATGGAAACAGGCCATGCATTAATGAATGGCAGTGTATCTTAAATTGAGGCTAAACCTTTGGTACCGTGTCGACAAGTGAAGATCCCAAATCAAATTACATCAAATAAGTAATTGGTAGGCTCGCTGTTCGATCTCGGAGATAAAAATAGGGTGAAAGTGGTGAATATGGTCCGACGTGAGAAGATGGCGTGTTGGAACATATCCAAAGTGTTTTATTAACGGCAACCAAAAACATGAGCGATAAAACATTGTCTTAATGGACCACCGATTTGGTTCGGTAAGATGAACCATTATTTGGTCTGCAGTATCGACCATTCCTTGCTCTGTAATATGGATTGGGCTGAAGGACTTAGGTCGATGGCCCGTTGGCAATCGAAACACATACTGTAAATGATCTTCTAAATGTCCGTACCATGTAAGGTATTGTCAATAAATACAATTATTACTATTAATATGGGCGATCCCTTCCCGAGTAGAAAGTTTCCCGTGTTACATCGGGCCGCGATAAGGTTCTGAGACCGCTCGAAAATTTCTACTCGGGTCGTTCTGTAATGTGGACCATGTCCATTACGTGCTTCAAGTGGAAGCTTCAAACCTGTAGGCGTATGATTAACGGAAAAATTTGCTGGATTTGATGTATGAAATGTGAACAATTTAACAGCTCTGATTTGCAAGTGTCCACTGCAGTCGGTGCTGTGCCACTGATAGAGTAGTGCAACGCCGCTACGGCATCGATGCAACTTGTGCGGACGGTACAGCCGTAGTGTCAGCCGTCCGTGGATATATATGTGCACAAATCAGCTATGGTAACGATGCAGGACGATTTTCGATAGTCCACCGCGTTCGCCGCGCCGGTATAACCAACGAACGATGTACAACCACAGCGATTACACGAACTCCGTTAGACACTGTTCGAGGTACCCGACATCGGTGGGATTTCCCTCTCGACCATTACCAAATTTATGATTCGTAAGTGCATAACTCTCGTCCCTCTCCCTCGATCTTTCTCTCTCCTATTAACTATGAAATAGTTTCCGGCTATCCAAGCACCGAGAGACAGAGAGGAAGAGCGAACTCGATTGTACACGAAAGCGCACCTATGCATTCTCGACCTGCAGACACACATCCGCCTGTGTTTCGCAGCTCGTATGTGCTCGACGCTCTATACAGTAACGTAAAATGAAATACGTCGTAATGCACCGGTGGGGTTGATCATCGTCGAACGGCACTGGCCGGTACTGACCTCCGTTCTCCACTTATCGTCGGGCATTATGCGAATTATTGCACTATATTACAGGGTAATCGACGCGGAGTCCACTCGTCTCGTGTATTCCGGCGAATGCCTCTGGGGAGCTCGGCATACACACACGTTCCTCTATCTACAACACTATGGAAACACATTCGACGATATCGTACCGACTCCCATCCACTAACCTCTCTATCTATCCTTGTTACCGCATGCACGCGAGAATTTTCGTGTTACGGTGGAAAGGCGCATCGTTGAGTGGTCTCGTCCAGACGATCGTTCAATTTTATTTCCGACGACGATGAAGCCGATGTGAGTGAAATATTGTTTGAATTTCCGGGACTTAATTACTAAAAAAAAATTACAATTATTACTTGTAATTGTAAAATTATTAAGCCTTGAGAACTTTAATAAAAATGCAAATGCATTTTTCTTTATTTATTCAGTAGAAGATTAAATTCAGTTTATTCTTGATGCAAATATACTGAAAATCATCTCTCGTGATCAAGGATCTTCGATCGTCGTATAATACATTGTCTTAAACGTTGAAATCGCAATACCGGAGTGCAAAAACGTTCGCGAAGCTGTTCGGTACGGAGGTAAA
Source organism: Amblyjoppa proteus (assembly GCA_963922035.1). Taxonomy (NCBI): domain Eukaryota; kingdom Metazoa; phylum Arthropoda; class Insecta; order Hymenoptera; family Ichneumonidae; genus Amblyjoppa; species Amblyjoppa proteus. Next base: position 9,815,779 of record OY998230.1, read on the forward strand.
ATGATTGATCGGCAGAGGCGCGAAGGGTATATAAGATAGTAGACTATAAAGAAAGAAAAAGCTTATTGGTCGTAAGGATGGGCTTACGCTCTCGGAGCATCCCGGTCTATCACGAGATTCCTCTCTATAGTACATTTCTTTGCCGCGGTGTCCTAGACATTGCCGACACCGATCACGTAGAGCATCCACGAGTGCTATAGATCTCGAGTGAGGGCCACCATAAATCCCGCGTCGAAGATTAGTCGGACCTTCGCTGTGAACTAGCTTTTCATCATACTTTGCCTTTCTTCTCATAGTATCGCCCCGTTTCAACTTTATTCACTTCTCCTCCTCGGTCCGTTCCGCCGCAGCGTTTACAAACATTCTTCTCTTACTTTTTGACCGAGTTAGAAATTTTCGAGCGTTACGTCGGAGCCCGATGAGGCCCTGACCAGACCTTGTCAGGGTCTCGTCGAGGCCCGACGCTGCAAAGTTTCTACCGTGGCATAATTGTCTAAGGCCGTGAAGATTTATGCGCTATAAGTAATTGTGAAAATTGGATGAACTATCTCAATAAGCAATAAACCGTTTTGGCCCATCTCGTGCTCGACTCTCTCGAGTGTAACTAATATTAATATAAGTAACAGTGATGTAGTGTACTTACACCGTTGATCATCAGACGCACAAGGCGTTGGGGCAGAATATGGTACGTTATAGTGGTAGTATCTTATATAATGTACCTACGCAACGAACGGACGAGAGCGGGCCCAGGCGCTCAAGCAGCAGGATATTAAATTGGCGCTGTACGGCTAATAAATTAGCATGAAGATTGCTCCGTCGAATAAGCAATTTCCTCCGGGCCTCTTGCTTCTTTTCCACTACCGGCCACTCCCACGGGTTTTCCACTAATATTCCCTCGTTTTTTTATCGTATATAAACTTTTCACGTTAACCGACGAGCGATGAAGAGAGCAAGAGGAAAATAGGTAAATGTACGTAATAAATTCTCTAGTGAAAGCATCGGAGAGAGATGAACTCATCGGCAAAGGGCGACAGGTGCCTCCGGGTTATCCTCGTTCACCGGATCACGATTAATTTAATTACTTTGATCGTCAAATCTGAAATCTGAACGAAGCTATGTCGCGGATATTAGTTCAGCTAATATGTTCAGAACGGCTTTAGTTGGATCCCTCTCGCAGCTCGTCGTTTTTTTTTGTATGTCTCGCAGACTGGAAGTTTGAAAAAGAAATTGGATTATCAATGCGAAAGATTCGTTGATTCAAACAAAAAAAAAAGATAAAAATTGTTTTTCTGCATTTTTGCATTTTCCAGAGAACTGGTATCAGAAATGTGTAATAGTGGTCTTGCGCGACCCTGTAGGAAATTGATTAATGCCCATCCATAAATAGCGAACCCACCCACACTGAGAGAGAGAGGAGTGTACTATTTTTCGAGACCGTACGACAAAAGGGGTCGGAGCACCTCGTTGTTGCGCGCCGAGAGTAGGATAGTAACCGGGAGGGTGATGGATGTCCATCGTAAACATTTTATGTTCGATCTGGCGCGTGCTCTCATCCTGTATTGATGCTGCTGCTGCAGCTGGAGCTGTTGGACCATCACGGAGAGCTCTAGAACTGGACTCCTTTCCCGTACCACGCCGTGCTCCGAAATACATGCTCGACTCCTGATAGAAACTGTCATTCGTTTTTCCGATTATAGAGCATAAAAAACAAACCGAAACGAAGAGGGGCGTGAGAAGGGGCAGCAATGGAGACGAAGAAACGGATAGACGAGCTGCATGAAAATATAAAATAACTAGCAGGTCGTTGCAGCTCGGACACTTCGCATCCTCGCTATGGACTGTGGATTTTAGAAACCAGAAATTTAGATTTCCGAAGATTGACCAGAAATACGTTACTTCCTGTTTGAAAATCTCTCATTTTCCGAGCGGTAGTTATGTCATACCGGAAATACATCGCTGCGGGGTCTAAAAATTCCGTTTTTCGACCGGAAGTATTGTCATACCAGAAATACGTCATCTCCGGCTTGTAAGTCTGTCCTTCGGCAATTCAGCACACACACGCGCAGAGTTAAAGCAATTCGGACATTTTCTCTTGCAGCTTCTTTTTTTATAATTAAGAGTTCAAAGAAACAGATTGGTGGTGTCCATCATAAAAATCTTTATATGCAAAAATAATAATCAAATAATGACTGTACGTAAAGCAAAAAAAAAAACTGTCCGAACCCTGCGAACGTTCGCGCATTGCAACGAACCGGTCACTTCGCGCCCGCGTACCTCACAAAGTATATGTATGCATAAACGCAAAGTAAAATGTAAATGGATATGCAGATGTGAATGTAAATTTACAAATCTCGCACAATCTGCGGACCCGAGATATAATTTACCCTTCGCCTACTTCACCACGAGAACGTGACGGAGACTGCCGCGTGCACACGTTGACATAAATACAGCACTGTGCAACGACGTCACAGAGAGCCCACATGGGAGCCCACAGAGAGAGCACGCTTGGAAAGTATTTGCTTTGCTGCGCCGAAACGCGGGACAGACATATATGGACGAATTGCATATCACCGCGAGTGTAAATTTGAAAACCATTATGAGTCAATCGCTTTGATCTCGCGGCGGTAGTGCAATCAAATATGTATTACGCGTTTCGACAAACAGAAATGACCAATTCAATTAAGCATCGGATTAAATCATTTGTGCCCCAGATTTTTTTATCTAAAATTTGATGGAAGAAACATATTTGCGTATTATTATTTTTAGGTGACAACCTACAGAATATACACGGAAACAAGAATCATTGTATCGATTCGCATGCGAACTGCCAATAACATATTGTGTTATTTCAGCTGTATTTTAATTCATACAATTCCATGTGACATTGAAACAATAAAATGTTATCTTGCATGGACGAACTAATAAAATGCCCGAAATCATCTATCATAGTTTCAAAACAATATATCGTAGTTTAATAGGCTTGAAATACCAACTCGTGTTTTTGGCACCTCGCGAGCGAATTATTCTTGAAGCAATGATATTTTATTGTCACTGTAGGTTAGTATGCATGACATATTCTCGTCATATAATTAGATAATATATAAATGAATAGACTCGGCATAAATTGTAAAAAAAAAAAAAGATTCTGTGAATTTGTGAGAATCGAATATCGGCCTAAACCCAGTAAACCAAACCATTCTACTTTCATGCGTACCGTTGGGACGCAGCAATCGGAAAAGCTAGCACCTGACGCGGCAAAGACTCGGGGCACTCAACGAGTGTCTCTCGTGTACCATACAATTTATATAGGTATGCGGTATACGGAGCCTCCGACCACACACGTGTTACACGATCGATATTGCATGCATCTTATCCGTCCCGCTCCGAGTCACGAACTTCACTCGTATTTCTTGTGAAAATGCATCGCTCCTCGCATCGTCGTTTTCCATATCTCTACTTTCCACTCCGCCGACGCTCTTTTGGTGTTGAATTTCTCTTTTCCCTCGTTCTCCATAAACCTTTCAACACTCCTCACCGACTCGTACACTCGCTTATCTCTTATCATTCTCGCGCTTTCATTTCTCTGTACTTTGAAATTCTCGTTTGCCATTCAACTTCGTCGATTCTCCGGTCTCCCCTGGTGGATACAGAAGTTGTTTCTGTCCGCCGCGCCGCGAGTCACGAGACGACAGAAGGAAATGCAGTTCCGGAACACGACACGGATATCGTGATGCATTAGCAAGTAACCGAGAAACCATTGGGAACTGCGATTTGTTCCCTCGTGTTGGAAAAAATTACATTCATTTTGTCGTTATTATTATTGGTTTTAAGACCCTATTACGACCACGATCACTCCTCTAATGACCGTGTAATTACATAAGCTTACTGTGTGCTAACTAATCTTTATTTTGACTTCACGTGGGCTCATTCGAATTTGCTTCTTGTATCGCTTTTTTTATGTATTTATTTATTGATTTGACGGGTAGAACCCTTTTACAGGTCGATATATGAATATCGGCTAAAACAATTGTAATGGTACCTAGAATAGTCATGTAATCAGAATTATTGTTTACCGTTTATAGCATTAACAGTGTAAATACTATTACATGAGAAGATAGTAAGAAAATAATAGGAATTCTAATGCGCAAATTGCTCATATGAATAGAAACGAAAAGAAAAATGGCATGCTCATTTCCAAGTCTAGTAAGACGTGGATGGCAACTGTAGTAAGCATAATTTAGACGATAGAAAGGAATTACAAAAGTTTCCGCGCTATTGTTTGTCCTATCTTCGCCTCTTAATCGCACAAGTGAGAATAGTATCCGAGAATCAAAATTGCAGTTTGTTATACAATATAGAAAAGTAAGATCGGTGAGTTTTCTGTAGTATTGGAGCGAACGTAACCCTAAGAAGTTCATGATTGGATTATAATTGTGATCAATTATACTCATAGGATTCCCTAGGCGAAACGATGCCAATCTTAAAAATGTATGCTGATCACGCTCAATAAAATCGCCTTTCTTTTTCTATCTCATTTCACAACCATTTTTAATTATCCGGCTTAAACCTAATTAGGTTTAAGCAGCTTTCTGTTGCTCTCCGTACGCTTTGATCCCCAGGGGATATTTCCGAGGGTTCAATAAATTTCTTTCTATCGATCTATCTATAATTCGAAAGATAATTTTTACGTCACGGAATTGCTCAGGAGGACGGAGTGATAAGATAAGATGTGAATCCTCATCTGGATAATTTCAGATCGAGATAATATGCGAGGTATATTGGCCGCGTGTAAGCGTAATAGCAATGCGAGTTACCGACAAGTCGATCCAGGTCAAGTGGTCGTGTGGGAGTGGTTTTAGCGTAGTGATACTTCCGGTGGGAGCTTTCCCAAAGTCCCGACGAGAACCGCTCGAACGCTCCACAGAAGGCTGGCATAGAGGAGACAGCAGACACCAAGCTCGAGCCCGAGTGAGGGAGGATATCGTAAGCTCTCGTACCTCTCTCGTACCGCTCTTGCTGGATGCAAATCTGCCATAGTTCCAACCTGGTTTCAACGTTAATTTACTCCATTGCCGATGGAAACCTCGGGAACTACCAACATCAGTGCCACCGACTCACCGTACTTGCCCGTTTCCGATTATGCAACCGAAGATATAGGCGTTGTACGTTATGCTCTGTACTATACATTTATTGTGTATATACGCAATGAGGACTTGCCAGTGGCATGATGTGTATTGATTGAAAATCTGCGTAGCCTTTTAGCAATGTTGCGAAATTACGGGTAATACGGCCGTCGCTTTTTTAAGTATAGGAAACAGGATATACAGCCTTAAAGATTCGACTAACGATCGGTTGTAAGCGCGACTAGATAAACATCATTAAATTCACGAATAGGTTGTCAAATTTGCTCGAAACGAGCTCGTAATCGTAAGGGAGGTTTATTTCGATTTGCCGTTTTGATGGTCCCAGCTTGATCGAGTTTCCCTAGGAGACAGAATGACGTGAGCCTTTGAGAGCGTCGTTAGCGGAATTAAAATAATTAGCGGCTTGAAGGGGATCATTAGAGGAACTAAATCAATCGGGGCCTAGGAGGGAACCCTTCTGAAACTATAGATGTTTTCTCAGACCTGTTTTCGTGAGTATGCTCAATTTTACTCCCTAGTTTTTTTTCTGTGAAAAAACGACTTCCACGACCAAGGTGAAAAAAAATTTTACTTAAAATAATTTTGTTTGCTAATCATTTTTATTTATAATATGGAGCGTATTGCATATTGTGCCAAAACTTCCGTTCGATTGTCCTCGTGTACCGACGAACATTAAGATTCGACACGTTGGCTGCATTGAATCTGAAACGGCTGAGCCAGCTATTCGGCGAGTCGGTGGGAGTACCAGAGTTAGCCTGAGCGGAAATTAATTGGACGAGATCGATATAAGGGTGGCGGATAGGTAGCTCGTACGTTCGACGTGCAGTGTTGTAATCCGATCGAGCAATCGCGATTGAGAGTGACCAATCGCCCTCACGCTTGAACCAGTACCGCCTCCGGCTTATCCCTTTCCTGTTGTATGAACGCGAACATCCGGTAATCAGGAACCAACTAATTAGAAACGTCACGGGTAAATTGCAACTGAATTCTAACAGATAGTTGAAAATTTACTTCGTTTGTTAAATCGTACTATCAGTCGTTAAAAAATGGCACTTTCTTTCGTTTACCGCACTTAAAAACAATTTCCTCAGAATAGTAAAAATAAAAAAAAGCTTCCTCTATGAGGAAGCAAAATGTAAGGATGCTTTTTTCCATTCATCTACAAGTGCAACTTCTATAAATTATGAGTTTTCTTTCGTACAAAAAAGACATGCTTTTATAATAAAAAAAAAAATGTACATTTTGTGGAACAATATCCGAATACTCCGGTGTCCCTCACACTACTCTTTACCCAGCAAAACTCCTCTGGAGGTACTGAGCCACTGCGAGCAAAGTTCCAACCCGTTTGCACTTGGTTTATAGCGGTTGCCGGCAATTAATTTCACGCTGATTCAACGTCGCGTCCGGGATAGTGTGAGTGCAATGTAGGAAAACTCTATGGAGACGGTGTCTCGGTCTCGCGAGAGTGGAGGGACTGTGGATGTTGGAGGTTTGGTGAACAGGGCGGCAGGACTATGTTCGATAAGAGAAACTTCTAACGAAGCGAGAGAAACGCCTAGCGTCGCTTCCGCTGTTAGTAAAGTGAAGCTACCCTATTTGTTTCTTGCTGGTAACATCACTTTGCCATCTCCGTCGTTCTCTTTAAAACACCTTGGGGGGAGTTTTAGTTTAACACGGTAATATGTGTCGAGAGTCGGCATGGACGAGCAAGACCCAAACTTCAATCCTGCCTATCGTGTGTTCGCCGCATCTATATCTATTCAGGATTTGAGATAGTCCAGTACACATTGGAAAATAATGTGTTAATATGTTTTTTCTTCGATAGCAGTTTTTATTACCAACCGCAGTATTTCACATTCTCTTCATTTTAACTAATTTACGGCCAAAAAACAGATTTTCAAACCGATAATGATGCATTTTCGGTAAAAAATGGGGTTATCTAAATAATATACTAAAATAGGTTATCAAGATACAGCTGACTGACAGCAGCTGAAAACTAGGCTGACCGCAGCGACATCAACAGTTCCGAATACTACCAACCGGATATCTACACGACATTTTTGTAATAATTTCGGAACTGCCGAACAGTTATGATTGTAACTGCTCGCGTTGGATGTTTTGTTTTCACATAACAAAACATCGGATTCAAAGATTTTACTTCCGGCATATTAGACTTATATAACTATGGATACATTGTTACGTTTTCGCAAAATAAACAACGTGCATAATTGATTATGGGCGGTTAATATTAATTACAATCACCACTATTTATCTCAAGTACGGACTGTGCCCTGTGTGGCGTCTGCTCCCTTTTCTAGTCCGATTAAGATTGCCGTCATCTCGTCAATCGATATTCTATACGTTTGTCATGTGTCATATTCTTGTCATCTATTCGAGCTATTGCCGTCATGTATATAATGTCGTATGTCTCAGCCAATCCTCATCTCTATATTCGTTACAATGTATAACTACTTGGAAACGTCCCGTTCAAATTTCTTTTGTCCAAATACTTAACGTTCAGACGCCTCTCTTGATACCTCGCCTCTCTGCCTCCGCCGTTACCGCCTCTCTTGATATCACGCTGCGACTCTCTAAGCGTTCAGAATACCCCGTCGATATCCATAGATCGGTTCTACCCATTATAACGATCTAAAGGGTGGATCTAAAGGGTGACGCATATCTGAACTTCCGACACTCGCCTGGCACACGGATAATAACGGCTGGTAGTTAAGAGAAGCTTACACGCGTTGGGTGGGTCGCTCGATAGCCCTCGGAATGTTCACCGTCTATCGAACGTCGATTAACTGATCGAATTATTCTATCCGAAACACTGACCCCTAATGAACACCTCTTGGCACTCTGAGAGTTACAGCAAACTCTCCTGCAGCCGCATGTTCGATAGTACCGATGCAAGGTACGGGAGGTATGCACCATGTACCACGTTGTCGATAATTAAGGCGGAGGAGGGACGCATCGTCAATTCTGTAAACGTGACTTGAATGACCGATCTTCCGTTACCTAGTTTCGTCAAGATTGTCTGCCTGTCGATCCTCTCCGTACGGTTGAGTTTTAGCCTCTGTCAGTTATAATGATTATATGGATGCTTGTAATTTTTTTTTAACTTCGACGTCCGTTCAAGAAACTGAAACTTTAAGGCATCCCCATGTATTTTTTCGCAATTTTTTTTTTTTTTTTCTACAGTTTGGTACTATTTAGACTGTCTGAAGATTACCGTCAAGCACCAGATTCTTTCTCCCATTCCATGAAGACGTTCTGTCAAAGAACACGTACCGGCTTAATAGCCAGTGCGTGTTCCGGCCCATTGCCCATTAGTTCCAGTCCCTCATATCCTCATCCGATAATTCGGATGAGGATATGAGGGACTGGAACTAATGGGCAATGGGCCGGAACACGCACTGGCGACTCCAACTTACATTTTAATTCATGACCTAACTTTAAGTGTCACTTAAGTTGGAACTGAGTTAGAATGTAAGTTGAAACTTTATTTTGCGATGTAAGTCCCAACTTAACTTCGATCTTGAGTTGGAAAGCTTCAATTGTGCTTCATTTTCTTCGCAAGCTTCGTATCCGTCACAGTCTTCCCCATTAACAAGACCGGTTTACACACAATACGAGAGCTTCGCAATATTGCTCACCCATTCTCTAAGAGTACTCGGCCACATGTGGATTCGGTCGATATTCACGTACAAATTTCGACTCTGACGTATATCCGTCAAGCTTTGTTTACCTTCAGTTAATTTCCTAATTAATCCGCGACTGGTATTAACTAGTCAGTCAGGTGTCTACCTTCGGTTCTCGTGGACTAACTACTCTTCCTGGTTCGGTTCTAAAGCCTTCATCATCCCGCACCGAAGTTTTCGTTGTGTACCCGTTAGAGGCGAGTTGCGTCAAAATCAACGATGCGATACGCGGAGCTGGTTTCGTGATATTAATTAGTAGAAGTAACCTGTTTGTGTCGTGACCGCGATCCGTCGATGTGAGCGACTACGACGATGTTGGAAATTGTAATGTCGCAATAATACCGGCACACCGCAAATTAGACCTCGACGATTCCTGTCTTCAGAAATAATAAAATCTGTATAGAAAAATGATGATTTATGTCGGAATAAAATAGCCCCAAGATTGCGTTGACACATTTCAGACTGTATAAAGCGATGATCGATGTAAAGAAAAATGAAAATCATTCGAACACGAGTTTTTCATTTGTCCCTTTTTGAGATTCAATTGGAAATGTCACGCAACATCTGAATTTTACAATTGAAAAAGTTCCAAGGATGTCTGAGGGCGAACAGTTCGCTTGAGAATTCGATTGGCTCCTCGCGAAGAGCTCCTTTGCGGAATAACATTTGATTAATGAGGCAGGTAGTCGATTTAATATTCCTACCGTCGCGCCTTAATTTTGCTCTTTGTCTCTTTCTTCGTCGTCGTTTTAGCTGCGAGACACGCCCTCTCGTCTCATTTACCGACCGCCGATTCCTTTATCCGTTCCTTCTCGTCATTCTTCGCTGCTATTTCTCGAATCCCTTCTCTCCCGATTAATTCCATTCACAGCTTGTTCACACAGCCACTGGTATTTGCTGCCTGAATAATAATTAGCCATTGTTCCGCACGGTACGAACGGCTGGGTGAAAAAAAAATGCCCATCGAATGTTTTATCCCAACAGCGTCAATATCCCACGCTCCGCAACTGTAAAACGTTGGCAAAATAAAAAAAACATGAAAAATATGTAATTATCGATAAATTAAGAAGAAAATAAAAGATTGCCAATTGCTCGGTAAATCAAGTTCATCGTTTAATTACATTGCGCTGAGCTTAATGATTCTCGTTGTCTGTGTCCGTGAGATAAGGAATTGATACACGTTCCCAGGCAAGCGAACCAAAGAAAGTGACACTAGCGAAGGTGATTTCGAGCAGTGCGGCGTTCGCGATTAAACCGATAGGAGACAAGCTACGGAGAATGTTCGTCGCAGCATCCGAATGAAACATCGTGAAGATACGAGAAAGATCCCGGAGGTGCCGTAAATCGACGCCGCAACCCTTGACTTAGTGCTCGCCGTTCACCGGGCAATTACCGCCCCGGGATTTGAAAAAGGTGCTCGCTCGTCCTCCATCTCCACCCGGCATTCAACCCTTTTCTACCCCTTTTCTGTCTCGCTCACATAGCTTTAAATCTCGCCGGTCCAGATCGGGCCCCTTTTATCTGCAGAACATTGCGGGCGTCGTTCCCGCGTTCAATCTCTTCCTTCCCTTCCTCTGTATACTTCCTCATTTCGTTTCCCATTCTACCCGGCCAACGACACGACATCACGAAATTCACGATCTTGTTTACAAGACAATAGCCGACCAGCACGCGACCGAAATACAGCGGGAATGAGAGATTTTTTTCTCTTATCGGTGAAATTTTAATGATTTTCTCAGAGAAAACGAATCATGCTGATTATCACTATTGCTGCCAGAGCGAGATCTGGAATAAAGTGCGGTCGAAGGTACAGCAATAATTTCGATACCTAACGAGTCATTGCTGAAAACTTCTTTGTTCCAATTATCAGTTGATCTCTTATCGGATGAAATGGTACCGGTGTGAAAAGTTAGAAGGATTTCTTGTCTTCTCATTATTAAAAAAAATATATATATTAATAGACATTTTGGTCGACAGCTAAGCTAAGATTCCTCGTATCGACAGATGTCATACGGCTTTATGAATCCCGGAGCTTTCAGACTATTGAAGGACTGTGGTAATCCTTCAGAGATCCTCTGTAGATATCGACTGCTGAAGGGTGTTTCTGTATTTACAAAGGATGATCGCAGCCTCGAGGTATCGGAAGTCGGATGAAGGAAAAAGAGCCAGACGTGTAATCCAACCCCGGTGTCTTCCCGGGGTGAAGGATTTATTGGGAATTTGGTGTACGCTTTCAGTGCCGGTCATTTTTCTCTATTTTCGCCAACTTTAATTATCCCTCTGCCCGATCTACTCGCTCATCTCTGCCTTAGGTAATCAACCCTCTCACGAGTTCTTTCCCGTCCCGCTCACTCTTTACATTCTCAACGTCATGTCGACAGGCTATTTTCACAAGTGCTAAATTCGTTTTACCCACTTCCTCTGGTGGTCTGTTAGGCCTCTTCCACTGGTCATAATTCCACGACCGCTAACGATTATACTAATTAGAGAATTAAGCACGCTCGTCTTCACCCCGTACAACCGCCTCTCGTCGGTCTCTGGCTAGACGGAACTTTGGACCTCGCTCGACGACAAAATTTCCGACTTTTAATGAATTACAGAACAAAGCTCGGAGGTAGATTTAAAAGTTTTTGGGCAGCGGTGTCAGCGGTGAGGGTACGAGAGACCATCCGGAGACCGAAAGCGCAAACTTATTAATCCTTCAGCTACAACGCTATCTGTAGGCGGAGACTATTAGCTACTGTATTAATTTACATCTGCACTTTATATTCAAGATCTTTGATGACACTCTGGCCGATCTAACCGCGAATAGAAGCGGACAAAGCTACTTAGGTGGAATTCTGCCCTAACGGGAAAAATGGCACATCGCTGCCGTATTCAGAACGAAGCCGACAGCATTCCGAGCACCAACGAGCAATGCTACTACGTCACTGTTTGGTCGAGAAAAGTTAAACATTTTTTTCTGTGACGTCACTTCCGGTTTAAAAATCCAGAATTTAACCGGTATTGATGTCCTACCGGAAATAGTTCAGTTCCGGTTCGGAAGACTTTTCTTCCTACTGGAAATCACGCCATACCGGAAATACGTCGCTTCCGGTTTGAAAATTTCATTTTGGCTGTAAAGACTAATGCCTGCAAGACATTTTTACGGACCGTTATCATAGCCATATTTAATCGATCGTTAGTCTTGGGACTTTGGTTTTTACTTTCGTCTCGTCTACTTTTTAATGATAATTGTTAGTATTGGTATTTCAGTTAATTTACTTTACCACTACCGAGTCTGTCACTTATTAGTCGACTTTGCTCACTAGTCGGCGCTATATTTGACTTTTCCGAGCAAACCGTTCCACGTCCTACCCTATCGGAAAAGTTTAATTTTCCGTGTAATAAAATGTACCGACGGTCGACGTGAAATTTCATCGTACCGGTGTTGGAAAGAGCAGCGAGGCGGGAAGGTCTCGATAAACGGTGTTGACCTTTCTCTCGTCCTCCTACTACCCCGAACGTGGTAGTATAATATAATAGAGCTACAGTGCTGAATGCCAGAAGGGGCCAAATCGAGTAATTAATTAACGCGCGCCGTGGGCGTTAAACTTTAGTTCAAAGTTCCTGCCGGCTCGAAGCGCGGGGTAACAAGCAAGAGAAAAAAGAGTGATACGAGCTATTCCTGCGGGCACGCTGATAAACCGAATAATTCGCCAATATAGATCTATCCATTCGGCCGTCTACGAGAGAACGCCGGTGGTAGCGAGCATTTTACGATCGTACGGTACAGTCTCCCATCTAGAAAAAAAGTAATATGGAAAAGATTATTAGTACGAGTATGGGCAGGACGATGGGAAATGGTACGGAAAACAATGTTGGACGAGTTATGGGTGGAATTTGAGGGGTTTGGACCATCCCAGATTCTCCCAATATGCTTCCGCAGTTTGCAGTATTTTCAAACTATTCCAGAAGACCACAAAAATGTTGGTGAAAACAGTTCCATATACTCAACTGACTCTCCCGCAGCCATTTCAGAAAACCTCAAGAATTTTTCGTGAAATCGTTCCCACATACTATCCTACCCTACGTAGAATAAAGTCGTATGACCGAGAATCTTTCGAGGAATCCGGGAGATCATTGCTGCGACTTTGGATGGATTACGGGACGGATCGTCTTGGTGTTTCCACTGAATATCTGATAGTACTACTGGGAAATCTGATAGTATCACGTATGACAAAGTTCCTCGTGCATATATAGTGGGACATGGCCAGGAGCATGAATCTAGTGTGGTACATATAAGGGTATGATCGAACACGGTCGTTTTGAGGCTTGCCAGAAGCTCCGCGGGGTTAGAACCAGACGGACAGAAGGCGCTGCGAGAGAAGGACATAGAATCCACGAGCAATGTACACAACGAAGCTCCGAGCCCGTTTAATTAAGCACAGCGCAGCTGTTTTGACACAGGCTATGGTACAGATAGTTGGTGCGGCGGGCTCATTCGAAGGGAGTTGATTTAAACTGGAACATCTGCTGCACGTGCTCCATAAGCGTGCGGGCTGCGCGCCACGAGCTTCCTCGTCCTCTCGCGCCATCGGGTTTACGTTGATTTAAAGTGCACTGCCACTGGCTTCCAGGGTTCCCCCTGCCGGTGCCATACAGATGACCGAACGGCCCTCATATGCGCCCTCGCGGGCTTTCGCCATCCACACTTTTGCCCAACGGAATCGACATGTCCTCACCCGCCCGACCGGCCCGGCTCCCTTGATTTACAACCCTTTCGCCGGTCCCTGACTCGAACCTCCTCTGACCGGCTACCGACCTATCTTTCGTGACTCTCGAAAAAGTAATAAAAATCTCGGCAACGAAATCCTTGCTACGCTTCGGCAAAAATATTCAGGATCGAAAAGATTGCAAGAGTGAGGTGATTAATGGACTCCCAATAGTTCGAGTGGGCGCGTAAACAATTTGAAAAAAAAATAAAGATCCATCGAGAAGATTAAAATGCTATTCGAGAGATCTGAGGCTACCAGTGACCCGCGACTCACGAGGAGAACTCTGGGAAATCAATGACAATTTTTACTCCAGACGCGCAACTATTGGTCATCGATTCGTCAATTCATTAATCTGAGTTAGTGGATCAGACTGTGGGTCGCGTAGATGGGAGTTCGTATGTGTGTGGCACGTCGCGATAACCCGTCGGCCCGACGAGGGATGTAACTACTAGGCCAACGGCCACAGTGCACTGAACTCGCGGCCAGGAGAGCCGACTGTGACGAGAGAACACAGAGTCCACCGCTGTGGTGCGGTCAATTCTCCGATCCGGGTTCACGATTAGTGGTAGTCCTCGGTAAGTGTCGATAACGAGCGACCTGGCCACTGCTCGTCGCTCGTGAGATGGATGACGCTTCGCGCCAGTGGGACGCGTATAGGTGAATCCGGTGCGCGTGTGCGTATGCTTGCGCACCAAAACGAGGGTGGAGAGACGAGAGCACGGTCAGGAAAATGGTCGATTACCAACTGCCGTTGCACATTCGCGATACAGTGTGCGCAGTAAGTTAAGATCAAATTACACCGTGTGACGGTGATTAGTCGAGGCAACGAGGGGTAACATGCGTCAGGAATCAACTGAGGACTGTCATCGGGGAGACGCAGTAGACGGAGCAGATTATACGTCAGACAGTTGGCGCGCTGTACGAGGGTGCAATTGGATGAAATTGCTGAAATGAAAAATTCCAATCCGATCTTTTGGAATTCATGACATCTCGACGATTTGCGATGTTTGGTTGAAAGAGCAATTCGTTCTCTCAATATTTTAGTGAGATATAAAAAAAATGCTCATCTCACTCGGGAGATGGAACGGTTTTTTTTTAGGAGTCCATAAATTCAGAAGCGCGCTCTTTAAATTCAAGCCCGAAAGGATAATAAACGTTTTCTTGAAGTTAATGCTTCCGATGGACACCGCCATCGACCCTTTTGTCGGATGAAAATACTTCAATACTTTACGTCGAAAGCTTATTATATACGCTGGAATGCGACCGCTACGGGAGGGGTAAAAAGTTTGCCGACGCAAGGAATGCCAGGATGTTGTCATCGCCCTTTCACAAGGTTTCTCTCTCGCTTCGTTCTCTCAATCCACGGACAGTTTCCTTTCAGACTTTCTCACTTCGATAGATAGGATCCCTCGCTCGCCAGCTATACTGTACCGGCGATACTACCTCTTGAACGAGCCTCGGTGCCCCCTTCTCTCGTTTCAAAAGAAACCACCAACGGTCAGTCGTTAAATTCCAGCTGCGGGTGGAATTTTTTTATGATCTTTTGACGAGCTTTTGAAACGACCTAACCGGCTCTGGCGATACCTTTACGTCGCATCGGAAACCGTGGGAAATCTGGGGAAAACACTGTCTTACAGATCCGCTACTCATAATTATCGATGAGAAGGAAAGGGTCGTATTTCAATTCGACAATTTCAGGTACCAAAAGAAAAAAACTCTCGAAATCCGAATATCGGATGTCAAAAATATTTTATAAATCACTTCCATTTTTCATCAAAAAGTTGGAAGTGAGACAAAAAAATGTAATTTCACGGACAATAATGATTTGTTGGAGCAACAAGAATTTTGTTACCGTAAGTAATTTATGTACTCAATACAGGGACAACAAACTATTTTGCTGCGGCAGTTAATATTTTTGCTATCCAATAATAAATTATTAACGACTTACACTTTGTTCGAGAAACAGAACTATTTTTCGCCGCGTTGAAACCGTGATGAAAATGTGCCAAATGTTCTATCATCTACATTTCTTCCGCAGAAAAGGACAGGTATCTCAATTCAAGTAGATCAATTTTCTCGAAATGCCGTCGGTGAGAAAATATATCGGTTGTTAAAGAATACAAAAAATGCAAATTATTCTCAAAACGCATCGAACAAAAATGTTCTGTCACTCGTCGCTGCAAGACTATCCAAGACTATGCAAGAATATGCCTTCAATTTTTTACCCCGCTGATAACGAGTATGCGAATTATTTCGCTTCCATCATAATATTTTCCATGAAAATTCGCAATAAGCAGCGAAAAAAGTTGTTCTAACCGATTACCATATTCAAACGCTTAACATGTATTTCGCACGATGCAGCCACCGCTTCGAAGAGTTGCCGCATCAGTAGGTAATCCCAGAGATCCATGGGAACGTAAATTTCCCGTCGAGAGATAGTCGTCTTGCATCGTCATAACTTCGTCGGGACTATCGATGTACAGCGCGCTGTACACCGCACGTACACCGAAGAACGGAGATTACGCGGATTGGAGCCGATAGTTGCAGAACTGCCTTGGGTAGTTTGGGATAACAGCGACGAATCGTAAATTCGAGCGGGAGTGGTTGCTCGAGTACGCGAATGCGAGGGAATCGTTTTTCGAATAATCAAAAACTCCGACGCGTCAATGCTCGATCGATTTTCGACCTCTCAAGCTGAAGGAGCGCGTAACTTCGGCGGAGTCCCTGAGGACGAACGACAACGAAGATGATAGACCATGTCGCATATACCGCCACGGTCTCTGCATCGACGAGACGATCGAGTTTGATATTTCGTACAAGAGCGGCAATAAACCGATGGGGCGTGGGGTGATTTTGCTCGGAATGATCGGGCGAAACGTTGAAGCACTACGATCGCCGTATTTGTAGGTACCTACATGGAGAAAAAAAATGTGTTGGTACAACAAGATTTTTGTTACCGTGACAAATTTAGTTTATTAGTATAGGGATAAAAGCAGCTTGTAATCATAGCAAAAATTTTCGCTTGGAGCGATTAGTACCGTATGACTGAGTGGAGAGCGTACATCTGTTAACTACGACGAGCCCGAGACGCTCGACGTGCCAAATGAAATCAAAGAGATGCGAGGAAACAGTTCTTTGTGTTCGAGTAAAAATATATAAATAAAAATACAGTGGACTTGCGAACTATGGAAATTTGCTGTACATGGATGTATAAACTGTGAAAGGTGATACCTTTCGGAGTTTAATACTCCGAAAATCCATATGCTAATCCATATGCAGCAAATTCTAAGAATTCGCAATTGCAAAAACAGACGTTATTTTCAATATAATAAAATGATAAAATACAAACCCGGTGAGTTAATCTTCAAATGAATGTATATACGTATCCATAACTATCCTATTCAACTAACTATCCAGTCATTACTCACCCGACAAACTACGGCAAGCTTCGTTTGTTCTCATACCAAACTAAAACGTCGCAATAACAAGAAAGTTTTGTAGCGATAGCAAAACCAATTGCTTCTACGTGGTAATTTTTTTGCTGCTTTTACTAATCGTTTTGCTGCGGGAACGAGGTCATTGTCAGCTAAACTCATTTTGTTAGAGCAGCTGAACCATTTTTCTCCATGTACCGAAGCTCTGCCGATTACGGTCGATAAGCTCTTCCTCTTGACGCGTGTTAAACCTTCCGTTCCGAACGTCGTACAGCTGACGAATTCACCGAGAATTTGACAATTCACCGATTCACCGTGAATTGGACGATTTCTTTATATCCATCGAGTTCGATAAATGAGATACGGCCTTTCGGCAGCCCTAGTGTGACACACGGGAACGGTACTGGCCGACGTTGGGCGGACACTGGTGCCTCCACGAGAGAATGGTTGATCTTCTGGCGCTTGCATCCCTTCGGCATTGCTCCATCGATATATCTCCAAGATAATATGTTAATTTTCAATCAGAAAATGGCGTTCCATACACGGACCGTAGTATGTTGTTATTCAGCGGCACGAGAATGTTATTTCGATGAACAAGCTGGTCGGGGCCGAGTTGGTGGAGCGCAAACTAGACAATGCGCGAGGGGGGGAGAGATGGCGACGTGAGGATACGGGAAATTCGATGTTCGTGCGGACAGTGTTAAAATTCGGTGGCCTACGTGAACGAGAGGTCCCTTGATAATTTCGCCGTTGATTACGGTGATCTGTTCGACGTGGCCCGCCCGAGCATTCGCGGTAGCGTTAGCGGCGAATCTCGCACAGCCCACCGCTGCCTCTGGCGCTGTAAGTATCTATATATGTATAGGTATTTAACGGTACGTAGTACGTCGTGTGCAAGGTATTGGACAGTGGGAAAGGAGCAGGAGCGAGAGAGAGAGAGAGGAGAGCGAGACTCGTCCCTGTAATCCGCCACCGTTAATCTGGATTAAATTTAGCGCGCCAGTTCCGCACCAACCACTGTCGCCTTGGACGTCGAGTCCAAGTTTATAGGACTATACCGTACCAAATCTTCACTCACGATCTCACGGGTAGTTACAACTATTTTCACCGAATTTCCTCTCTCCTACACGTAATTCGCGCAATAATAGTTATATACTTTAAGAACGATTGTTTTCTATTGTACTTTACACATTACTATACAGTTTTGATGTATACGCGTGACAATGTTTTCCACGTTTCCTCGTCTTCCCGGCCCGCTGAACGACGTTACTAAAGCGCTAATCAGTTTCCTGTAAAATCGGAATGCGAAGTTTCGTAAAAATAATTTTGTTAAATAAGTGACAATCTCGATTGTTCAGATTTGAATATACAAACCTGTCCTTTTATTTCCAGTGTCGTTGACAATTTTAGTTTGTACTTTTGTTTGTAAATTAGAGCCGGATAGAGTACGATCGGAAAATAAATTTAAAAAAGTGGACCTTCGTTAAAAATAAGTTGTAAAAAGTACAAACTTTTTTTACTGTGTAGTTCCAACGATTTTCTCCGAAATTCCTCTCCTACGAGTAATTTGCACACTAATATTTCTATACTTCAAGAATCATATTTTTTTTTATTTATGAAAAAAAAACTGCATTTACTGTCCCGTATTTTATTTTATACCATTCTCGTCGACGTGTGAATCTCATGCTCGATGTGCTATCCACAGTAGTGCAATTAAATTCCAGAAATATAATACAGAAGGCATATGAGACTGTGCAGTGTCGTTTGTACACAAGTGGCAAAGTTTTCCACGTATCCTCGTGTTCCCCGCCCGCTGAACGACGTTACCAAAGCGCTAACCAGTTTCCTGTTTTTAGCAGGCTCGCGTACACGAGAATTCGGGGTCTGTACACTGTCGCCCGCGACACATATCGTATACACGAGCCCATTCGGGCAAGCGCGACAGAATATTAAAGTAAAACGTCCCATGAGTTTCTCGCGTCGCCCGAGTCCTCCCGCTTTCTCCGAGATTAAATGTCGCCCCTCATACCTTCATCCCTGCTCCTCATTCCCTGCGCCACCTCTCGCTACGTTTCTCGCAGCCTCTCTTTGCTGTTTTCCGTCTTTTTTTTCTTCTTTGCTTTACGGCAGAGCAAGGCGCAGCTTGCGCGGTACCCCGAGCTTCAGTCTCAAGAGCCAAACGAGTGCGAGACTTTTACCATTTTCGCGTTTCTCTTTTTTTCTTCTTCTCTTTCCCGTTTGCTGAACAACGGCGAAAGGCTCGGCACGCTCGATACACACACAAGACCCCAGAAGGATTTCATACGCCATGCACGACCTCCTCGATTCCGGTCTGCGTTTCCTTCTCCGGTCTCATTCGAGTACGAATTAATGGTCAACGATGCCGAAAGAGATGTCCATGAAATTTTTTCGAGGATTTTTTTTTCTTTCTGTTCAACATCAATTTCCCTTTTTTCCGTTCTTTCGCCAATTTATCATAGAGGGTTACGCGAATCGCGGGAATATGCATGAGCTGAACTGGAATTAGCTGTGAGGAATACGGTACACAGCGAGGCCTCGACGAACAAGACGAACGGGCCGGGAATATGTCAGTACGGTGGAAGGATGGTTGGATTTCGCGGGGGTAGCGGAGGACGCAATCAGTATGAAAAATGCATGATAGCGAGAAACCCTGTGGACTCGTTTCCGCCGTCGCGATGCACGAGAACGGATGCCAAGAGACAGAAGAAAATTTAGAAAGGGGAGCGGGAGCGACATACCGGTCTCAGGAAACGACGAGAAATTTGCTAGGGAAAACTTTAATTACTTCCTAGGGATTCATTACTCGATGCTAATAGACACGTGTTTCCGCAGCAGTCCGGTAATCTTGCACTCTCCGAGCTCGACTCCCCCCCTCTGTCTTCTTACCTCATACTTTCTTTATCCTCCTGTGATCCTTCCGTCTCGCTCTTCCGAATTCCCCTTCTATCTCGCCGCTGAATCCCCCTTTTCCCATAATGCACAGTTCTCTTTCACTTTTTAAAGTTCTGTGCTCATGAATATTGAAGAGCACGTAATTTTTAGAATCTCTTTAGTCTTCTTCACGGTCCTCTTGTACCACGTCTGCGTGTTTTTTTTATTTTCTTAAATTACTTCTCTTCGTACTCTTCCCCGAAAGTATAATTTATCAAGTAGTATGTACGTGAACGATCGACGGCGAGTGTAGGAGACGCCGTCCCATTCCCTGCTTTTTCGATCCCGTGGTTAATCGTGCATCAAGAGTATGTCTTCCAGATTACTTAATTTTTGTATGTTTCGTCGAAATATTTCTTAGATAGTACTAAGCATGCGGATTCTCCGCGACGTTACCTGTCATCTCATCGATTACTTCCTGTCTGCGTTCGTCGCGTCGACGATTTCCGGGCTTGGTCTAAGTGGCCAGCACTGACTGTAATTTGGATAATGGCCAGGGACGTGTTCATTAGCATGGGTTCTCGTCAAGTTACCTTCAGCAACGCCACGGTCTCGGCTCTTTGCGCCAATGTCTCTCAACCCTCTGTGCCCTCCATACGAAGTTCTCAAGAGCTATTCACTGCACTTACACCCTTAATTCAACTCTCACTCGGGTCTTCACATCGCCTGCCTTGGTGCAAACATCTTCCAATAGCTTGGCGTTGCTGCGTTGGTGCGACCTCAGCACTACGAAGGGTTTCAGCATTCGGTAGAATACCAAATACTCTTCATCTATTATAGACACCTCTAATACATTTCTGAAAAGAGTAGTGATCAATTTACCGATCACTTTAGTCTCGTGGCTAGAGTACTAGCCCCGAAAGCAACGTAACGGGAGGTCTTGGCTTCGAATGCCGTTGCCAAAGTCTTGCTGGTGGAAAAATATTGTGAGACAATGCAGCTCGTGACATCAGTCGATAAAGTCAGTAAACGTCCAATGTTTACAGCCACCAAGCGAGGCGATGTAGGTCCGGCGCCGCGAAGCGAACCTAGAAGACCGACACAAAAAATCAGTTAACGTTCACTCATACTAAGTAACCCCCAAAGTGGTATTGTTCCCAATTAAGGATAAATTATCGCCTACCGTGCAATGAACGCCTACCCGAGAATATCCTTGCGTGGAGTCGGCGAATAGTGACAAACGACCCTCTTATCTATGAATAAGAAGTTTGATTCAATATAGCTTAGTATTGAATCAAACTCAGTATAGGATCTCGTTTTATTTGACTCCATCTGTGGTGTACCAAATGATCGTTTTCTCGCTCAGTCATCCATTCGCAAAGAGGCACTGCGAGTTTTAAGTACTTTTTCAAGATTTTTCAACTTAACATAAGTACTCATTCGACCATTTCCGACGGACACTTGACATGCCCGAAACATTTTCGGAGCTTCGGGTCTCAAGAATCCTTCCACAAAAACTTTCAAAATGTTACACTTCATACTTCAGGGGTTCCATACCACTCTTCGTGCTGCAAATCTAATAACGTCGAATTTAGTGATTTCTTTTTCTATCGTTTGAAAGCGACTGTGTGCTTTGTGAACTGTTTATTTGTCCTGATACACTGTATACGATGTAATATGGATCGTCGGTGGTGTAACTATAATTTGACAGTCAGAGTTTCCTCGGGAAATGTTGTGCATCGGCCGCAGCTATATGCAACGTGTTGCCCACTAGTGCGAAACTCCCATGGTGATGTGGAATGCAGGACTCTCGGATAATTAGTTGTACAAGGTCCCTGCAGTCTGACGTTAGCTCCTCCTATATCCGTCCAAGAAAGTGCCCGAGGGCTTTAGTCATGCTCCACGTAGCATGCCGCACAACTCATGGGAATTCACAGTTCAACTCCGTCGGTACACAGAGGAACACACACAGAGAGAGATAGAGAGAGAGACAGAGTGCGCGCGCAAGTCCAGCAGTTACGGGGCAAAGATTCTTGAGGTTATTCGGCGATATTGAGGTTGAATACAGAGGAACGTTCTTCGATCTGAACCCCGGCGGAAAAATCGACATGCGAGGAGAACCGCGCCAAGGATGGTAGCAAGGAGTTTCAGAACGTTTGATCGTTTGATCGGTTCGTCGTATAGATCAACGAGCTTATCAGGAGCCTGCAGCCGCACTCGATTCCGGCTCACCGTATCCTCCGACCTCTCGCGAGAACCGCGAAAGCCACTTTGCGAGATTTTCCAGTTTCAAGCGGAACAGCACCGTCATCGTCGATGCGCCATTGGAGAGCGGAGGGGAAAAAAACCTTAAGTAAGGAAGAGGCAGAAATAAGGGAGAGAAGTGGGTAATAGCCCGTGGACGATAACGACGATTGGGAATGGAAACCAAAGTGAATATATAAAGAATTTCCGGATGAGGGAAAGAAGAGATCCGGAGATTTATATCGCTCTATATGCTAAAAGGGAATGGTTTTTAATGGACACTTCATTTGATATCGAAAGGTTTCAGTTCAGAAATACCTATCATTGGATTATTTCTGTATGGATGTGGTACTTGAGCTGGAAATAAGCACGGTTTTACGCCATACCTATAGAAATCGAAGTGTTCGCCCAGAATGCGTCCGGAATCGCAGGACCGTTTGCGCATTCAACTCTTAGAGGATCCCGAGTTCATGATCGTCGAAGGAGAATATAAATCTATTTGCATCATCGAGTGAGAAATAAATGTCAAGACGCTGGCAAGTCTTTTCTGGCTCACTCAGCGTCGCGCTTGATATGCCAGACCATTGACTTTGCTCGTCGCCGACAAGCAACGTCTCATAACTCAGTGGCAATTTCGTATCACCGTATCACCAGCGCGTAGCAACTTATTTCGCTTGAAACTTGAAGATACACGAAAGAAATAGGGCAAAAATAAACGGAGTGCGAGAGAGGGCTTCGTCGCTGAATAATTTCTCGGGATTCCGACAAATCAATTTCTTTGGCTTTTTTTATTTCGTTGAACGAGAGGAGGAGTGAAGGTGAACCGAATTTAATATTTTTCATTCCGTTCTAAGAGAGAAGCGAAGGTCGGGATCAAAGAAGGTTCGGGGTCAACGGTCGGGACGTTTTTTTTCCACGCAACTCATCGTCTCACTTATCTGCACCAACTTTTTTTCATCGGAAGGTTCGAAAGCCCTTCGACGAACGTGGAGCGAGTGCTAAAAACTTTGTGCTCAATGGGCCAAGTCTGAGAAAGGCGGATAGAATTGTACAAAAAAATTGATGTAGGTTCGAAGAAGAAAAAAACAACGTTGGAGAGAAGGAATAGAAAGGAACCAGACGATTCTGCGGATTGCCGAAGCCTCCGGGAGAAACAGTGCATCCGGGCGTTTTCTAGATCCTCTCCGTCGCCCATCAGCTACGTGCTTGCTTTGCCGAGTGGTCCGCATCTCGCTCACCACCAAGTCCGACACAACAGTTGCAATAGCAGTCGCGTTTAGCCACTTCGGATTTGTACGCGGGAAAAGCAAAAGAAGCCTATTGAGAGCCAAGAGAGCCAGTGCAGGAGGGAAAAACAAAACGAAACAACACTAAAGACAACAATAAAAAGGCATAGGGGCTGCAAGGCGAGGGTGATCAGCTTTCTGGAACACTGGGTCGGATATCTTCGTTGGTCCTAATATATTCGAGTAAATGTGAGGATAAAACTAGCGTTCTCTCGCGGATGGAGAACTTTGGAAAACCAGAGTAAGGTAGTCACTGCGCGGAGCGGTGATACAGTTGCATCCGCTGCGTGCATAGCAGGCAGGCGTGCTATGTGTAACTGATAAGTGCGCGTCACTCACGCACTACATTCCTCGTTATCCCAGATGGGATTCTGTCGTCATTGGAAAAACGGCACATCGCTGGCTCCACGCTGGCTGCCCTACGCTAAAACACTATATCGGCCCTTCTCTGGACGGCCCAGACGGCGGAGTTGAAGTTTTCCCGTGTGACGGGATGTCGCTTCCGATTGAAAACTGAGATTTTCAAACCGAAAGTGACGTTACAGAGAGAATGAGTTAATTTTCGTTGGAATGTATCTCGAATGCAACCAGTGGCAGAAAAGTGAATTAAGGAACACGGGAAAGTGGAGAAAGGAATGTGTGTGATTCATCTCAAATTCCTCGGAGTGCACTGGAGTGGACCCGAGACAGATTCATGGGCTTCGAATAATATTTGAAGGTAGAATTTACAACGTCAGATTCTACCTTCGAGTTTTGCATCTTGGCAGCATAATGCATTTAACATGACTCCTGAATGTACAAACTGCACTCATTGATAAGTTACTCAGCTTAAAAGCTATGACCGGACGACCCGTCTCTCTAGAAAAACATTTTTGCTGACGTAAGACACAACGGTGATGTGTAATGTGCAACGCCGCCGTGTTGCTCGATAAGCGTTAATCGGACGTCAATGAAAGGGTATCTTTTCATTGGGAGTCCGATTTTGGATTTTATATGTTGACATTGGCTTTTACATGTTCCGTTGGCTTTTATATGTTGACTCGTGTGTACGCCCAATGTAAACAAATCCTTGGAAAACACCCATTCCGTGACGGTATTACCTTGACGAAGAGTCAAATTTCGGCTGACGCGAGCTGCAACCGAATAAACTCCTTTATGCAGTATGGGAGTGACGGAAGCTCCCTTTTATTTCTCGAACCCTAAGTCGAATTTACAGCAGAAGATCTATCAGCTCACTCGGCTTCGCCATACGTCTCGTAGGCAGAATACAATTTGTAGGTCGCTCGTGACTTTTCAGTCTGTTTCGTGCGCCATCCCACTTTAGCTTTCCGCTCTCTCAGCCGCCGGCCAGCATCCGCTCGTCCGAGTTCGTGTGCTCGGTCTTATATACCTAATTTGAAAAATCGCATTCGGAATACGTTACAATGCCTCGCAGTTTCCCCCGAGAATCGCTAGGAAGAGAGCTCAGACAAGCAGAAAAATTCCACGAGCTCTTGACTCGGCTGTTTCGTTAATCTTTTCTTTTCCTTTCTTTTTTTTCTTCCTCTTTTCTGTCTCTTCTTATTCCGCTCCGTTGAATATTATTTGCGACTAGCTGGGACTCTCCGATCGGGACGAATATACCTCGGTGAATTTATCGGGATAGGATTATTCGCGAAGGAGTATCGACGCTAGACGGTCCACGAGGTAAAAAGCTTAACGCTCTTTTTCCACCGAAGGTGATTCGATTCTCGCCACGGGAACAACGGGCTTTTCGTCGGTATCACGTATTCTTAACTCCCGCGCTCGGTAACAGTTATAGCTTAACGAAGTATTAAGGACCAAGGCACTCTACCTAAGCCAGGGATATGCCCGATACCGCATATAGATTCGATGCAAATTAGCATTTAGTATAAGCTCGCGAGCACCGTCGTCAACCGTTCCTGCATCTGATTCTGCTGTGCGGTTCCGTTTTCTCCCCGTCTCATCCTCGCTACTCTGCCATACTCCGTTTCCCCAATTTCACCAGACGTTAAGCTCGTTTTCTCACTTACCATATGGATTTGTGAAATCCATTATGCATTCATTCGTTCACACTACGTCTGAAAGATGTTGACGAATAATGTCGTATCTTTTTTTTAAATCCACGACAATGTTTTTGTCTCGTCGAGCAGTTTTGCCTGTAAGGCAACGCCCCAGTACTCGACCATGTACCAGTCTCCAATCACTGACGCACATATTGCCGATAATTTAGAAATTATGAACACGAAACAAATAAATAACTAGTTAAATCGTTTTTCCCCGTTCTTGATGTCTGTATATAGATAAAATAAAAGTAGTCATCCATTTTTTTTGAGAAATACAGTTTTTAATGTTAGTGTTCGCTAAAATGGCCGGTTATTGGGACGTTTACCTTAAGTTGTACTCGCGATTTTCTTCATTTTTTTGTGTGCTCATTCCGATTGTACTTGCCCGAGAAGAGCACGTACGAGTCGGGAATACGTGGGACAACACCCGTTTCCGTTCGTCGCTCAAACGATATAATAAAACGAGCAGTTTCGAGGATCGTTCTTTTTACCTCCTTTTTTTATTTATCTCGACCCTCTTGACTCTTCTTATTCCTTTTCTCTCGGGTCTTCCGGGTTTCCGAACGATGAACGACCTAATGTGTATGTGTCGCAGCCGAAGACCGCCGCAGGCCTTTGGCCCCTGCGAGAGCGAACAAGATGTCGATGTTTTGGCAGGGAGCCGTTCCCCGTTCCCCTCCACGACCTAAAGTGCGGTTACCGACGTGGAATCTATCCTGCGACTCTGCCAACTCAACGAGGCCCAAGTCTCGTGTTTCGTTCTCTGGTATCGCTGTATTAATTAATAATTAATCGGGTCGCGAGAACGTGCAACGGTCTTTCATAATAAATAGAATCGTCTGCGAATATCAAGCGCCCAAACTCGCTTTTTTTGTCGATGAAACTACACCGACGAATTATCACTTGACACTCTCGATTCTTTCTTGCAGAAAACATGAACGAAAGAAATAGTCTTTTCTCCATGGCCATTTTTTTCCTGCCTATTGTAAAGGTTATGTTTTGACAAGCGCGAAGCGAGGATTCTTCGTTAAACGAGTTGATTTTTTCATCGCGATATCCGCTGGGATTTCTCGCGAGAAAAGCTCGATCCACACTCGCTTATCCGATACTATCAATCTGCACCGTGCTACGAAACAAAAGAGCTTCGAGTATCTTGTTCTCGCGTACACACCGAGCGCCATTCGCGAGTTGGGAAACTTTAATGGGAACCGAGTTTATATACACGTGCCGCCTCTTCAGTTTCTCTGTCGGGGGCTGGAATTCCTCGAGGGACGTTTGTATCTAAGTACTACCTAGGAGGAGTTGTACTTCCTGCAGTCTCGATGCTGCTCGGAATTTCCCGGGATAATCTCATTCGCTTCGACAGTTCGCAATCTCTCGATTAATCGAATGCACGTCGGCAACACGAGTGGAGTTACACGTTGTCGAACCGACGAGTGCACGCAACTACGATGGGGCATGTGCGAGATCAACTTCAAAAGATCTGGTGAAGCTGGGCGTGACAACGTCTCTTCGAGCAATGGGACTTCCGATAGCGTATCCGCTCGTCGACTCGACATAACGAAGTCGGATCATGCAAGTTTCACGAACTACCTCCGAAATCGAGCCAATCGGCACAATACAGTTCCGATCCGAAATCCAAACCCTGGAAATACAGTCCAGAAACGGCACAAGGAGCCCGCCGAGACGTCCCGTGTAATTTTCTCTCAGACCCGAAACGCACCACGGATGTCATTATCATTAGCCGAAGAAGAAAAAAAAGATGAATCCTTGACGGAAAACTGACAAAGATTGTGCTTTAAAAAAAACGTTGCGTAAAATCCTCAACGAGATATTTCATCTCTACATAAACTCCGGAAAAATCCAACTCTCGGAGCCGGTTTAAAGCATGAATAAATACCAGAGTACAGGGAGATTGTGAGGGAGTATAGGCGGATGGAGAAAAAAAGAATCCGAGGAGCGTGGCCGACGGAGCGTCGCTGGATGTTTGCGTCTGTACTCCGCCGACGTTGGAGATGCGAAAGCCAAGGGATAAGGATAAAGAGGAGGGACGGTAATAACTCTGTAAACAGGGTGGAGAGATTTCCAGGTTTTCAGGATTTGGCGGCTATGCACTTAGGGCCCTCGCGGAGTTATGTCGGTCGGTGAGCAGGAAGTAGTCACAGAAACGTGTGTGTACGTGTATAACATTGCACGCTTGTATAACATTGTATGCGTGTATCCGAGGGCAAAGTGAGAGTGAAGGCTTACCGTCCGGAGAACGCGAGGAAAGGAGACGAGGGAGGCCACACAGTGGCAGGAGATGCGAGAGTCGACGGGCACGGTAGTTTATACAGTAGTTCAGAAATGAGGAGGCAAGAGAGCAAACAGAAGGCAGGAGGACAGTACACGCCGGAATACTATAGGATTTGCCGAGTAGGCTGGCGAATTCTGAAGGGGGATGCGTGGACAATGTTGCAGTTGGAACCGGCATGGCCGAATTGCGAAGGACTGTAGATACTCGGAGAACGGTAGAGTGAGTTGACCAAGATAACGGATGACTCATAACCGAGTTTCTTCCATACGCGTACATGGTGCCCGACGCGTTCCTTAGTCACCTACCCGCGGGATTACGCCGACTGCACATAGCACGGATGAGAATGAATAAACGATTTTTAATCACAGGACAGGCACTAGACAATACACTGACAAAAAAATATCAATGACTCAAGTAAAATTAGCTTACGGGCGGCCAAAGAAAAAACTTGTTACTTCGATTCTCACAGTTCCATATGGCATTGAAGTGATAACATGACACCTTGAAAGTCCTGCCGTTGATGTTTCAACATCATATGGAATTGTAAGTACTGAAAGTGTCAGCCAGCGTAAAGTAGTTATATCGTTTCAGGATATAATTTGTACAAAGTAATCGAGCAAGTCCATAATGTTGAGAGGGGAGAGAATAAAAACATGTAAGATGGCCAACGAAGTTACGGCAAATAATTTTTTGACCAATCTTGATCGCGTGTACCGCTTAGAAAACGCGGGGTCACGCATAGACACTCGCTCGTATAAAAACTGAACAGCAAATATCAAAACTGATTATACCTAACCAGTGCCGGAATTGAATTTCCACAAGGGATGGAGTCTAATGAGGTCCTGAATAAGCCTTGTCAGGGCCAGGTCAAGAGCTCATCAGGGCCTGGTGTAATGCTCTAAAATTTCCAGCAGGCGCGTTGTAACGTTTTCATAGCGGATCGATCAATCAAGGTCATCAAGTTCTTGGATTCCAAAGCTGTGTAATATCGCTGTAACATCCAAATGAGTTTACTGATTCGATTTGATGGTAAACCCGCGATCGCGCGCATTCAACGCGATAGACTGCATCGGATATGTTTCCGGGGGCCGTTGATGCAGGCGTGGAGGATTCGCGGTTTCCCGCTTCGAGCCCCTTTCCACTTCAGGACCATTACATATACAAAACCTCCGTTCTGTTTCACACTGCAAGCTCTGGGTACAACTCGCACTTCGGTGTTATCCTATTTTCTCTTTGAGAGTGCGCACATCCACTGCTAAGAAACAGAAGGGCGTGTCCAACGTCGTTTCACATGTAAACGGTGTAGCTCAATCCCGTCTTTCTGTTTCTCAGCGATCGATACAGTATCCGCTAATTTTGACCATTTCCGCGGCCGCAGTACGCCTCTGCAGCGGCAAATGGAAACTAGAAGAGCACGAATACATATGTGAGCTTGTTTCATTCGTCGGTAAAAAATTTACGAGACCGCAGATCCCTCTAAAGCTTACGGCCTGAAATATTCAGATACGAAGTGCTCGGCTTTTCCCTCTGAAGCAGCGAGAACTTCAATGGATGCAACATGCCGCAAACTTCAATGGCGCCGGATCTTTTAACCGGGTTACCAAAGCCTCGAGCTCCTTCCTTTCACTATTCTCTCCTTCCGACCTACCTGCGGTCGGTGAATGCAAAGAATTCACAAGACCATGGAAAAAAGAAAAAAAAAATCAATCCGGACCTATTTATCGATGGTGCGTGTTGCTGGAAGGAGGGAGGAAGAAACGAGAGGAAAGTGGAAGGAACGAGAGATATTTGAGACGAAGTAAAGTGGAGAGGATTAAAGAGGTTGACGAGAGAATCGACAGGCCAAGAGCCAAGAGGACACCGAGGGCGCCGGTGGATGAGTTTATCTGAGCTAAAGAGCGAAAAAAGGGCTGGACGGTGAGGAGAGTAAAGAGGTACTGTATCGGCAGAATGATCAGAAAAGAGAAATGAAAAAGGAACCACTGTGCGGCTATACATATATATCGGATGCAATCTTTGTCAGCAGCCCCGACGACCTTTCTCCGCGAAGTTCGAGCGCTTCATCAAGTTAGCCGAGAAAACTATTAGACGTCCATTAGGATCTACAGGTTAGACAATTTAGAGGCAGAGAACAGCATTTCCCGAGTATTTCATCGTGACGTTTCCCCCATTGAACTTAGCTCGAACTTTCCTTCGCTATCCTTCCGTTTTTTCGCTGGATTTTCCTTTCTCGTACACCGTTACCCCTTCCTTATCGACGTTCGTACGATCTTAACGTAGTGTACGACGCTACGCGGATCTTTCGTATTGAAATTATACCGACTTAGTAGTAGTAAAAGAGATTTATTGTCAAAGCTTAATATTTATCCAGTTATCTTCTTATATTAGTTTTATTGCTAATTATAATTATACACCTTGGCAAAGGGCCATCGACCTGAGTCCTTCAGCCCGAAATTTTCTTTGGTATGTGAAAGTTTTTTTTTCGTTTCGTTAGCTATTAATTCTAATTTTTGATAAATTGTGTTTTGTCTGTGTGGGAAAATTGTGTTTGCGCGTAACATGTTGAAGCTCAACGACGTTGTATTTTCCTCACTTTTGCCGTGAACAAAAATTCGTCCGAAATCTGGAGAGGATATTGTATCGATATTCGTACAAACGCCGCGAGTAAAGCGTAGTGGTTGATACCTATGATACACGTAACGCACGTATTTCTCCCTTTCCCATCTCTACCTCTCTTTCCGTACCCAGGTGCGACGGTTCCACCCACTGTGCTGCGGTTCTTTCCGTCAACCGAACGATTTTTCATTCGTTACAAATCTCTGTTTACCCGCGGGAACACGCGAGAGAACATCAAAAGCATAGCACCCGAGGCTCTCGTATGAATCCACGTCGTGCTTCCCTCGCCTGTTTCGCAGTTCCGATCGTTCGTCACGGTGTTCCAGACACGATGGCAAATTTTTTATTTTATTTTTTTATAAATAACAAATGAAAAAAACCAAAATCGTGGCCACAACGCAGAGGACGATTTTTATTCACTGTCGCGACAGTGAAGCGAAAGTGGGACTGGGGCAGGAGAGAAAATATCCCTCGTATTGGGTTGCGTTGACGTAAACTCCTACGCTTACTCTGAGATATCCATCAGGGATTTTGGTGATTTCCGATAGGTATCGCCTGATTATTCCATGTCGGAGGCCAAAATTCATGTAGCGTGAAAGTGGCAAATGTGGCCTACTTCGATTAGGACGTAAATCAGTGATCTATGACACCGGGCAATATTCGCTACTTTCACCCTACACATCACGACAAAGTTCTTCGCGGTCGATAGGCGATGCGATTAGGATTTTTATCGTCCTTCCACGCGCTCCGTACATCTTGGCCCGATGCTGCTCTCACGCGGTATCTGGGTCGTTTCATTGAAATATTTGCCGTATGGCGTCCAACAGTGTTTGCTCCTCCACTGGCGGGAAACGGCGGGCCTCTGGGTGAAGCTTTATCGAGAGAGTTCACGAGGAACCACCGCGGAGCAGATTCATCGCCGGCACGCGGCCTCCCGGGTCTTAGGGGTAGTTACGGCAAGTAAACGTCGAGAGTTACGAGCGTTTTCGTCTCCGTTCTTCTACCTTACTCAACGACGGGCACACTTCGCACTGCGGTCATTGCGGGAATATCGCGTATCTCGTTATTCCCCCGAAAAAAAGAATGGAAAGGGAGAGGTGAAAAAAAAATAAAGAACCGCCCAGGGAGTTGTGCCGCCCACAGCAATTTCATAATCTGTGGGTTGGGGATTTTAATAAGCCCAAAGTAAATGGCGTGCTCTTGCTCGTCTTATTTGAATACAGGGAAATAGTGAAGCAAAACGAAGTACAACGTTTTATACAACGAAGTACAACGAAATATATATATATATATATATATATATATATATACACACATATATATATATTGGCATGTTCGGGCCCTTCGTGTTCGCGTTGTGGACTATGCAATATAGAAAGCGGAAATCTAGATTTCCGAAGGATTACCGGATTTACGTCATTCGCGTTGAAAATTTGATTTTTCAACCGAAAGTGACGTCATAGCGGAAATACGCCATGGCAATGAGTGCGTCGTTTGATTTCTATGCTGGTATAACAAAAAAATGACACTTTATTTGTACATTATAGAAACACGTAAAATATAACCTAAAAATAGTTTGAATAGGTCGGAGAAAGAAGGCTGCTAACAAAGTTTGGTCGAAGATCCAATTTTTCCCGATCCAAAGGAAATATGTCAATGTTTTCCATCATCGGTGAGGCGGATAGTGTTGAAATAGATTAAACTTGCGGTGACGACGTTGATAAACGATCTCTTCGTAATTCACGTCGATAGAACCATCGGGATGAACGAAGAGATTGTAATGAACTTTCGGTATCGAAGTTCGACGGTGAATTAATTAATTAAATTTACTCTGTCCACGAACGAGGAAAGAGTTTCAAGTTATACGAAGCATCTCGTTCAATTTGCCACACTGTTGCCACTCTGCGTATTTTGGGTCGCGTATTTATCCCTCACCTTAATGGTACTATAATTTTTCAAAAATCCACGACAAACCAATTTTTCCATTAGCACAATGACTACTCTATTGATAAATCTGTGAGATTTGTCTTGAGAAAAAAAAGCCGTACGATCTAATGGCAATTTCTTATTTGACGACGCGTTAATCTTACAGCTATTCCGCATTGCCTCCGTCGCGTTATTTATCGCCTCACGGCTCCATGCTCAGTTGCAAAGCTCGGGGATTAGTCCGAAGAAGCAAATCGGGAGAGTCGGTACTGCGTTACAGTTATAGTGCTTGTTTCCTGCGGGATTGCCGAGAGTCGTGCCTCACCGGGCGAAGCACGGGCTTACGCGTCCCGGAAACCCGACTCGAATACGTGATAGGCTCTGTTCCGCAATAAGTTTCGTATATCATATGCAAGCATGTCCGTCGAGAACCCTTTTTCCATGTACCGCGAATCTTGCCCTCGCGTGGCTCTCGGTACACAATCATCAAGGGAAGTGACATAACAATCATGATCAAAAACATCTCGAACCGGAAGTTTATTACACAAAACGTCATGTTTATTTTCTGCACTCAATTATGTGGGAGATTAAAGGACTGTTGTGTCCAAACCGACAAAGGATGAGTTCGAATGGTGAATACCAAAAATGTGTAATCTTGCTTTCGAGCATCTGAGGGAATATCAGATGGCCCAAGATGCATGCAGAAATAAATGTTTAACCCGGTGGTTTGTTTGAAATACTCACAATATACATTGTAACGAATATGTGGCTGACTATTCGTTAAGGCACACGATATTAGTTAGATTTGACAATAGACGAACGAAAGGACGATCGATACAAGAGACGTCTGAACGAGCAGACGTATGACGGTTCGTGCTCGAGATATTTAGCTGCGATTGTACAAATAATATCCGCCCCAAAACCAATTACGCACGCTATTCATTCCCTCAGTTGTTACAATATCCTAAGAGGGCTTGCGTGAATACAAGTGCTCTACAGGTTTGAGTAAACTTGCTCGTTTGTACTTTCAATCGTCGCACATTGCAACGCAGGGCTTGAGGTTTCCTAACAGAGCCTTACTCGCTCTGAGTAGATTTCGGTGATGCAGCAGATCTGATGGTCGATGACTGACTGACTTTATTCGAGAATCGTGGTCCTTATATACTAGTTTCTTTCCTATGTTTCTAATGTTCTAATGAGGATCTTATTATGTAGTGAGGGAAAGAAAATTGTCGTTACAAGGGATTAACTACTTTAATGGAGATGAGCGTATGCTTTCTTTTTGAGAGAGAATATCTTTTGTATTGCACGTATTCTCCCTTTGATAGGAAAGGAAACGGGAATGTTTTTACGATGGAGGTAAGATATGATATTTAAATAGATGCGAGCGGAAACATTGGGGTTACATAGGTTGGACTAAGACAGAGCGTGTTTAGGGATTTTATTACGTTTTCCATGATTAGGATTTTACGAGCGCGAGGGATTAGGTAGTGAGAATGGATGAATGAGAATATCGTAGTGTGTGAGGTTTTATGTGAGCGTGTGAGCGATTTGGAGTGGGAAGGATTTTATGAGCGCGAGGAATTAGAGCGAGAGAGTAGGTCGTTGGGATGTGTTAGTGGCGATATCGTAGTGTGCGAGATTTGACGAGTGTGAGTGATTTGGAGTGGGAGAGATTAGGAGTTAGAGTGAGAGAGTTGATAGTGGGGATGTGTGATGAGAATGAACACTGGAGCGTGCGCCAGCGGCACGCGCTAATGGCCAACCCGACACAATGGTTGGCAACTTAACGTAGTGACAAAATTAATGTATAAGGTAAGTATTACGAAAAACATAGGTGAGAAGTTGCGTGGAATGTAACAGAAACCTGTTCAAAAATGTTTATTTAATGCACCGGACTACAAGTTTTGATGCGAAAACTGGTGCCGTCAATTTCATCTACAATTGTGATGAAAAATTAATGGACTTCAACAGTGAAATTAAAGCAAATTACTGGATTTACATTTATTGTATTATTGGAAGTACATTCATTTCAAAATTGATATTAATTATTAAAAGGGACTGAAGTACTTCGGTCGATGGCCGTTGACATTATGTGGATGCAATTATAAATATATTAATGTATAAATGTATAAATATTTCAAAACTGTAACGGTCGTCAATTCATCGTATGTATTGTTAATAAATACACACTTACCACAACTCCTTACTAAAAGTAAAGTATTTCTAAAGTTTTTAATATAGTACTGTACACTAATTTTTCATCGTAATTGTACACGAAATTTAATATATCAATTTATGCATAAAAACTTCAAGTTTCAGTACATTAAATTCCATAACAATTTTTTTACAGTAGATTTATGACCTATGGAAGATCGGAGAAACGAAAGAAACATTGTTATCTCGAATAAATACATATTTATTGGAATCACAAATTTGTTGTACTCTCTCCATAGCCGTGGCTCAGTTTTGGCAATACCCTTGAAATATATGTACACCGATGCTTTATTCGTGCTTCGAGCGCAATGCAGCAAGGTACGTACACGGGAGAGAGAGACAACGGGAGGGGGCGGCGGGGGTTGGAGAGGGGAAACGAAAGAGTATGATAACAGAAGTGATGGAAGGGAGAACAGAAAATACCCATCGATCCTAAACCACAGCCCGATTGCCAAACCGCCGAACGACTGCATTGCAGACCGCGGTCGAGAGGGTTGCTTCGAATGGTCCTTCGTTGAGTATTTTTGCGTTTAGCGGCGGAGCTGCGTGTGTCATCGTTAAATTCAATAAAAATAAATAACAAGAGGATAAAATAATCAGTCCAATAACGTAAAAAATAACTACTTTAATAACCGAACTGAAGTTTTCCCGCGAGCCTGGGTCTCGATCCACGTTTATTTACAAAAAAAAAATAATAATAAATTGCAATGACCCTTGAAATAAAAAAATAACTTTCAACGGCAACTGAAAAATATCGGTGTCGATGTGTGTAAATATGACGACCGGAATTCGAGGCCCTCTCGTACAACATGCAGCCAACGAAACTCGAGCGTTTCACAGGATTGATGGAAGTGTTGATTTTTTTTTGCTATCCCTCATCTCCCTCGGTACCTTCTGTGCCGCGCTGCTCGCTGTGGACCTTGCCGCAACCGCACTCGACTGCGATTGCTCCTTTTAATATTTTATTCCATTTTTATTTTTACTCTTTTTACATTTTTTTTCCACCCACCGATTCGATCGACCATTTCGCCGAACGATACATTTTATCGTTTTCGTTACTTTCATGCAAATTTAATCTTGCATATCCCTGGGCGCGTTGTCCAACTGCAGCTTCGCTGAAGCGCAGCTTCGTCCGTCCGACCGTTCGTCCATCTATCGTACCTGTACCTATAACGCTCTGTTTTCCCTTCTCCGCGTTTACCGTTCTGCTTTGGGGCATTCCGTTTCCTATTTCATTTCGCGATACCGCTCTGTGTGCCGCGTATTCGTTTGTGTATACACGCCGATAATGGGAAACGATACGTTGGCGTTATGCCTGCCTGGTTCGGCTCGATTCGTTGTCGCATCAAACTCGAGGACTTCCCGCCACATTGCTCCCTGTATCTTTCATCCAGAACCACTGCATCCGCTATTCTGCCCGTAGTTCTCGCCGCCAGCTCCACCGGGGCGTCCTGCGAATGGCTGCAAGACTGCAAGCTAGCATGACGCCGCTGGGAGTTCGAAGCGTTTACTCGATGTACAAATGCAGCACCGTAAGCGCGATTTCCAAGCTTCCTGCGCGAATGGAATTGCGCGGATCCCTAGAATTCCCACGTATCGGGAAACCATCGATGATTCGAGAGTTCGCAGTGTTTACACCCACGATGCGATACAGCACTAATTTTTTTTGAAATCCAATCACTTCGAGCCCACGCGAAAACGCTTCGATATGGACTGTCATGATTGATGGTCTATTGGCTGCAACATTGCCGGTTCACTCGATGCGAATGACTTAAACGTGTCGAGCTTACTTTAAGCTTAATTATCTTAATTACCTAACAGCAAAAAGATTGCACTCGAAGTCGAATTTTAAGACGTTTGTTCCAACTTGATTTCGTAGTTAAAATTTATCTTCAGCTTGAACTTACGATGAATCTTAAGCACGCAATGAAGTTCCGGTCAAGTATCAACCTTAAGTTTGATCTGAAAAGCAATCTTCAGTTCAAACGAACGTCTTAAAATTCGACCCTAAATCCCGTTGAGCCCCCATTAAAAGGCTATGCGAAACAGCCTTTTACAGGTTTTCGGTACCCTCAATCGGTACTGAAAACCGCAACCGAATGTCCTCATAAATGGTTGATCTTCCGAAAAGAAAAAAAAAACAAACCGTAATCTTCATTCTCCAATTATGCAGACCACTTCCATACTCTGTCGAACACGATATCAGGCTAGAGAGAACTAGAATGTTACATGCAACTATCGTCCGGTGCATCCACCATTCTGAGAGTTAATGCAGCGACAGTAAAGTCAGCACCGAAGCTTCCTCGGTTGCGCGAACGTCAAAGAGCTATCGTTGCTAAAATAGGATACTTACCAAACGTCGAGACAAGCCGCTAAATGTTTGTCGGATCATGCCAAGTGTCGGCAACGCCGTACTTGGTAATCTCTGCTCTCACGTTACCGCAAGATCTTACAATTCGGTAAAGCTGGCAAGGGTTGCTAGTGATTGAATCGACCGGCAGAAACGCGGGGCTTGCTATTATCGACGGTAGAGCCGACAGACGTGCCGCACCGCATTTCTCTACCGTCGGTTCGACTTACTCGTGGGATAAGTCAGCGACGTTCAATATCTCCATGAGGTCACAAACTCCAAGTAGAAAGTTGCACAAAAAATTAAAGGAAACTCCGTTAAGACCCGTTGATGGTCTGCGCTCACCCAGCACTTTCTACTCCTACCGGAAACTTTGAAGTTTGGCAAAAGTTTCAGCCGCACCGCGGTGCGAGTAATCCGGAGAGCTCAGGTGCCAGTTCGTCGGTTCGCAGAGTAACACGATTTATGGCACGTATGTGAAGATTTATTTAATGAGACTCCGGCATCCTTTTCAGCCCCACGCAGCCCCGTTTTCTCTTCGCTCTCGTAACGATTAAATTATCTCAAACGTCAGTGGACCGATCGAGCTAATTGCATTTCCATACTCCCGTATAATGTTCCGGGGAACGATAGTTTTTTCTTTGTTTTCTCTCGGCCTTCCAGTTTCCGGTGGTACACACGGCCCAGGCGACGGCCTGCCGCCGGCTGGCTCTGTTGGGCATTAAAATTACTTTTCGTTAGATACCTCACGACTCCGATAATTACATTACCGCTACGGGAGAGGGTATTAACGGTCGGGCGGCCATCCCTTCATCGTTCGTCTTGCCACTCCAGTCTCTCTCAACCCTAGCCAATATAATTATCGGTCGATATTGTGCCAGACTTTCCAACGAAAAAATTATGAGAAAAAAAGAGTATGCATTTATTACGTTTCCGGCGGGCCATAGCGTGCACAAAGCTATCGACACCCATCGTCAAAAACTCTTTCGCCACATTTCGGGTTAAATGTACTGTCGGACTTTGTTTTTTTTTATTGATTAGAAATATCATTTTTCTTATTGATTAGAAATATCAATTGTCTTATTGATTAAAAATATCATGCGATCCGCGTGCAATTTTATTTTACAGTGAGATCGATACGGTCAACGCGCCGAGTACGATAACTTGTCAATACTTCTTTGTAAGATTACGTTACCTTACAGATTTACTGCACCTTTTCGAGTCGTCACAAATGACGATGTACGACTCGATCGACTCAATTCAGGGGTTAAATTAAAATAATTGATTAGGTCGGCTCGGAGGTTGTCAGGGAACTCGAGAGATCAGTCACAACGTATGAAGACTGTGGTCCGTACGACGATTACATTTCTAAACATATATTTTGATGTTACTCCATGAAGTAAATTTATCTTGTGGGCTTAATGATTATAACGTGCGTGACATAGAAATGATACATGAATTATGTAAATGTGGTTTGATAATTGAGGTACGGAAGCCCACCGTAAAAGGAATTAATGTTAATAATCGAATACTTGAGTAAAGGTTTATGTTATTACAGGTTCGTTCGAATGACGGTAACAAACTGATTTATTTTCATGATATTGGATGATGCCATACGGCTGAAATAATTATTAGCTCACGCATTACGTACATAGAAACATACAAGAAAGAGAACCCGTAAATAAACGGTATGATTATTATTAGTATAAAAAATTATTTTATACATAGAAAATGTTCTTAATTATCGATCGGTTACACAGAGCATTGTTGAAAAAAAAAAAATGCATGAATGATTTATTTGTTCTCTATTCTTCTTTGCCAACTTATGACTTGTCAAGGTATAAATTGTACAGTTATTGCGATCTATTTTGTTCATAGTTCGCTGACCAACGTCCAATTATAATTTTATAACACGAAAAGTTCTCGTCTTCTGAAGTACAGTTCTCGCGAAATATCAGTTTGACATGAAACACTACATGCCATTCTTTATCGACACGGTTTATTGGAGCGTTCTTAGTAGAGAGACTTGAAAGCCACGTTTCGCCAACTCCGGAGATAAACTTTATTTTCCAATATATCCGGTATACCCTTCCGTTAAAAACAGTTTCACCCGACAGCTAGGAAAGCGCTGCAACAGCGAAATTGCGGTAGCGAGACAATTCGTAATTGATACTGACAGCTTTGGATACTTTTTTTTACACCTCTTATAATAAAGTCATTCACCGTCTCTATATATAGTTATGATAACGTGTTTATTGAAATTTTTACGTCTGAAGAAAATAGAATACATCGAATAGAATACAATGCATGTGTTTTGCAGGGAATCAGATTTTAATTAACTTACTGCGCGTGATATAAAGGTCTTGCGTCGTTTTTATCCCTTAACTTGAAAAGATACTTGACAATAACCGTTTCTTGAGTAGTCGGGTCGAGCATCAGTCAAGAAAATCGTATTGTCGAAATAGTTGGTAAATTAGTTTGGGAGGTTCCGAAATAGTTAAATCGCTACTACGATTGTACTATCTTCGGAGCACCTCCTTAGAAGGCTTGCCTCAGGACATGAGTAAAGGACTATTTTATGCTATTCTAGTGTTCGCATATATAGGAAATTTTATATTTTCAAGCCTACTTCCGGCGATTGTTAATTACACGAGTGCTCAAAGTCATGCGAATCCCTTCCTTTTCATCCTTATCATTTTTTATTCTACTTTTTTTTTAGTTTTCACCCATTTTAATTCCGAGGATAACGGTATGGTTATGGATATCAATGCTATTGGAGAGAGAAGTATGTGTTAATTAAGCTGATCAGCGCCGCACTCGTAGAGTTTCAGGAATAAAACAGCTTTTTACATTTTACGGGTCCTCATTAATGTGAGAAATGAAAAATAAAAAAAGTGAAAAACAAAAAGATTGAAACGGTGAAGAGATCCATCGTGAATCACGCCAACAAAAGAGGGCGATATATTTCTCTCCGAGGGAATGTGAAGAGTCCCCCGACGGTGTAAAGCGACATTCGTCAAACTAAAGGTGAACGCCTCCGAGCTGTGGTGTTGCATATCGCTTTGTGCAATATCAGGTGTACGAGGCCGCAGCGCGTTACACAACGAAGGGAAGTTCGTAATCCTGGCAATATTTCGAAGTGATCGATCGAGCTTATCCCATAAGCTCCAGGTGGATCGTAACTTGAGCATCGACGGTGAGTTTAGGGGGAAAATGTTTGTTCTTGTTCCCTGAAGTGTCCCACGAGACGGGTCAGCGATTTCGCTGCTTACCCTCTGTTTGGCTGAATTGACGCAGAAAAAAGAAAGTCCAGAATTTAGAGCTTGGCCCGTCAGTCATGATCATGAATTATTAATAATTGTGCAACGTTTAACAATTCGATCGAATACTTTCAGTCAAACCTTTTTGTCGGTTGTCCGCGCGGTAATACCGAGATGTTCCTACAAATATCTGAAGTTGGTTTCGATGCGAAATACGAAGTGGAGAGCTGGAGAGAAACTAGACTATCGACTGGAAAAGCCATTCAGGTGGAGAGTCCTCTCGTCGGTACTCGTGGAAAATCGAGCCCTCTTATAGCTGGACAGTGTCCACGTCGGTTTCATACCTCATGGTCTGTGGTACAAAATGGTACGAAGAGCGCCGAGTCATCGAAGCAGTCCAATTTTTCCTTTGCCGTTTTCGTTTCGCAGCAACGACAAGCCGATAGAAACCCTCGAAAAATGCTGAAAAGGTCGCAAAATAGACTGTGCGTTGTCACGACCAAGATGACTTGATTTTCGAGCTGCTTCGTGCACGTCGATTCGATAACCGGTCACGTGCTGTATACATTCGAATTGTACTTGAAAAATACGTCAACCCGACTCCACCTTTTAACTCGAACATGAGTCCCGCTGCAGCACACGAATCCTCTATAGTGCTGCATATGCCAGACGTTCAAGCAGCTTTGAATCGACCACAATGGAAAAGCTACCTGCGAAAGTACGAACGGAAACGGTACGTCGAGCTTTCAAGAAGTTTTCGTCGAGAGAATTTTTTATATGTAAATTTCATCCAAGTGCAAAACTGTCAAATTTAAACCTCAGTCAGATGTGGCCGGCATTGATCGAGATTATATTCACCAGACATTTAAAAAATGAAATATCATTCGTATTGTGTCGTTACACCCATCTCCTAGGGATTTTACGGGCTCCTTCACTCTCTTCTACCATCAGAATGATCAGAGTAGTTTTTCGTTATCACGTACGGCTGGGATGGTTACGTCTTTCGTTGCTGTGTGATTAGTTAAGATTTATGATGATTTCATTTATTTGATTTGTTACGATTTGTTAAGATCTCTGTTTCGGCAGTATGTGTAGAAATTTATTCTTTCGTTCATGCATTCTCCTCCTTCCTTGTCAGTGTCACCGGTTCGATTCTTGGGTTCGGAGCTTCGTCGCGCCAGATGTCACCCTCGGATATACGGCTGTATTTTTAAGTTCGAACGTTTTATCTCCGGTGCTAAACGGACATAAGTATTTTGCCTTTCCCTTGCGATAAAGGGTAATCTTCATAAGAAGAGACCTCCTTTTCTGTATGGTGAAGCTCTGACACCCCCAACGGATTCTTGATCAGGGATTTAATTATTCCTACATTATTCTGAGTCCCCCTTGGTCTCCCCGCTCCACGCGAGCTCGTGAATCGCCGAGCAACAACAACCCCTAGCAAGTATATATATATATATATATATATATATATATATATATATATATATATATATATTTGCACGAGATATAACGACAGTCCGAGAGGAAGAGAAAGGAGATAAGGTGAACAAGTTGGGCTCGCAAGCTTCCGCGATTGGGTCGACGAAGCGAAGGGTTGAGAATTCATCGGTGTAGAATTCTTGGATAGGATCCAAGAAACACCGTCAGCCAATCGGTTGGGACCATCGACACGGTCTTCGTTAAGTTATATACCATAAGTATCCGGCAGTATATATATCCGCGTTTATATAGCGAAATCGAAACGAGCTTTAGAGCTTCATCTCCTCTCGGTCGTCCCGGCTTCCTCGCGATATCTTTTTTCGAGGGTTCGACAAGATTAAGTGACGATTCCACCAAGAGATATCACCAGGCTCGTCTCCAAGGAGCAAAAGCGCCGGGAGAGTGGAAGAGAGTATATATAACTAATGCTGAAGGTACAGGGATAACATTATATAGCAATAGAGTGGAAGCTGGTAGAAACGCATAGTGTTCAGTGATTGGCTTTTTAAGTGGCTGTCGGGTACCACTTATTGGCATACCCGTATCTCTTTCCGTTCTATATCATTCCCAGCCCGATTCAATGCTGTTCGGTCAATGACTGAACAAACCCGGTAATCCCTCCGCGGCATGGAAACGAGGAGAGAGTAAAAGGTCCATGCGAGGTCGAAGGTGACCCGAGCTGTAGTCGAGCATAGTGCACGCCCCGCGAGCTGCCAGACCACCGAGCGAAACTTTAACGCGATTTCGTCCGTACCGCGACTCGTTCAATCTTTCATGCAGGGAGCTACGGCGGTGGCTGCTGTTACTGCTGCTTCATCTGCCGGTTTCACCGCCCATTCTGGGTATATATATATATGTGTGTATGTATATATATATGTGTGTATGTATATATGAGCGCACAAGCCCGTCGGGAAGGGATCCGGTACATCCAAGGAGTTTACCCATTCCGAAGTAGTTCGCATACTCTCTCGTTTCTCGGTGAGAACGGGCACGAGACCGAAAAAAAGTAAAAGAGAGTCTCCGACTCGGGGTCGAACGAGAGACGGAGGATAAGGTCATGAGGTTGGATATAGCGCCATTACATTTTTTCTTAGTTTTTTTTTTTGTCCTTTTCGTACTTTTCTTTTTTTCCAGTTGCATTTTACATTAAGATCCCAGCGGATCTCGCGCTCGCTCCGAAATTACTTTCGAATGAATTCTCTTGCACGTCCCTCCCACCTTTCTCAATAACGCGCGGGCTTCGGTTCTCCGAAGAGTCTGTTCCTTTGGCGCTTGTTACGTCGAGCGGGGCATATCGCCTCGAATTTCCTTTCCCAAGAGGTCTACTGAAGCCGTACCACTCGATTTTACCTTCGACCCAAACTCGCTCACTCTCAGCTACGGCTTCAAATTTCTACCGTTCTAATTAATTAAACGTTTCCTCGACGATGAGGGCACGGATGACCGGAAGACCAATTAAATTCCCGTTCGAGTAAAAAAAAAAACTCCGCCTCGTTACTTCCGAACGATTGACCTTCTCGGTGTCCAAATGCGTCTGTACACTGTATGTACTCTCGATGGCTGTCCGATCAGGGACAGAAATTATACGACAAAGTATATTAGATCGAGAAAAATATATCCATGAATATAAATCAAAGCATATCAATTTTGAATATATATATATATATATATATATATATATATATTGTATCGAATATAGTACGCCCAATAGGATGACGATTTATCGATCGTTGAGCGGCGTAACGAGTCAGTCGATAGCGGAGCACTTGGCGGACGTGCAAACGATCGACTTCGCAGCGGTAGTTTTTACCGGCAGTCTTTTCGGGGAGTTTAAGGCTGGGCCAAATCAAGGAGGTTTGGCCGACCGCAAGTTCAGTCACTTTAGATTGTGTATAACAAGACTACATGTCTTATAGTTACGAAAGCTATTTTTGATCCTATTACCGGAATCGTGGTAATAAGTGAAAAGTGCTTGTTTAGTAGGATGGGCAATAACAAGATTGTTAAAAATAGTATCGGCACTTTTAAATATATTTGCCTACTGAATAATGTGGCCATACATTCTCACCACAAGGAAAACTGTTTAGATTTTATTATAGTCTTGTTATACACAATCTAAAGTGACTGAATTTTCGCTCGGCCAAACCTGCCTGGTCCGCTTAACACAAACTGACGTGTTCACGGTTACGCGACGATTACGATTTTTTATTCGAGCTAACAAACATTCCGCCTCCTGTTCTATTCATGTTAAGTGTCTCGTTCTATTTCGCTCGGTCGTTAAATTGGTGTCAGAATATATATAAATTAACGTGCGTCGTGAAAACTTTAAATATCTTGGAAAGGTTTTCTTCAAATAAATATTGCACGGATTTGTTTCTCCTGCGACTCACATATTTTGTCCTTCTGTGAATGCACCAAGAAAGTAGTCAACCTCGTTCTGGCCCGGAAAAGCTTTGCCCGTCCTCTGTGTCAGAATAGTTCTTTAT
Organism: Amblyjoppa proteus; assembly: GCA_963922035.1. Classification (NCBI taxonomy): domain Eukaryota; kingdom Metazoa; phylum Arthropoda; class Insecta; order Hymenoptera; family Ichneumonidae; genus Amblyjoppa; species Amblyjoppa proteus. The sequence continues at coordinate 9,859,936 of OY998230.1, forward strand.
GACGGGATTACTCACAAGCGAAGGGTCGCAAGTTCGACCACGTTGAAATAAAACTCGTCGGGCAGGATAATTCCACCGTACGGCAAACATACGCTAAGTTTCGCTCGTAAAGAACATGAAGAGAAAGTCGGATTAAAGTCGCACACTCGTTGTCGATTTGATAATACATCTTTCATTTAACTTACTACGCTGTTTTAAATAACTACATTTTCGGAAAACTTTTTCGCGACCTTAAAAAGAGCAACTTGCGGTTTCCTCTCACTATGTAAAATTATCGGCAATGGTCTTCCGTTTCGTTCGTACATTATTCATTTCGTTGGTCGAAAAAAAAAGTTCTCGGTAAAATACCGAATGAAACTTTTCATGCATTAACAGTTGTATTCAGGTCTTCTGTAACAAGTTCTTTGTGATGCCCTCATTGTTCTCGAGAAAAGACTATTAATACTTCATTTTATCCTTTTTTATTAACTGAATTCGTCCATTTCATACCAAAAAATCTCAATTTCTTTTCCTCTTCTATGAAGGATAATGGCTAACCCCTTAGTATCCCTGAACAAAAGCTTTCCACGTTCTATTATTTCAATCTGAAAAATCACAGGCGTCTCGACAGCACAGACCGTGTATCGATAGGTCGTAATACGAAGCATTAATCTCGTCGAGGAGCCTTTGCACTATGTTAAAATCGTGTACGGAGGTCGTCGAGCCGTGTCGCAGGAAGGGAGCTGGCTGCGAGGCCCGGAAGAGGCTTCCAGCCCGCCGGAAGTCCTCGGTTATCTGGACTGCCATGTACCCTCTTCGCTCTGTTGGTCGATCCGGTTAACCAGCACGGCCAAACGTCCGATGGCGCTGCGAGGGCGGATAACCGAGCTGATAGCTTGCCAGAAGATATAACGAAAAAAAAAAAGACTCAACATCGCTTGGAGCGTTCGTGAAAGCCGTCGATTGTCGTTAAGCAAATCTGCGTTACCTTCGTTCTCCCTTGACAAGATCGATGATCGTTTTCCTTGTTCGGTATCGGAGCTCGCTCTATACGAGACGCAACGGCTCGCTTTGATGCAACGGTATGATTCGACAATGCAACGAGCATATCGATGCGGTACTGAGGGGAAGTGCCTGGCACCACATGGGGAGAACTCGCATCCTCATAATCAGCCACGGTCTGTGCACCCTCCACATGCCCATGCGGAACGCGTATCGTAGCCTGTCACGAGTGAGCAGATAGTTCAGAACACGTTGAGTGTCACTCGTCAGTCTCATCGAACATGTATACCGTCGGTCCGGTGAAATATGCAACCGACGGACCGTTCGATCCGCCTGGTAGTTGCCCGTCGAATAGACTGTACATTATGCCGCATAGCAACGATATCCGAGCCGTCTATCCCCCGCTTCGATATCATTTGTGCTCACCTCCTGTCGCTATTCCTGTCTCGAAAGCGTAGCTCTATTCTTATAGCTCGTCGGGCCGATAGCCGCCTCTCCCCGGAACGAAGACGACTACGCTTTTGGGCCGCCATAAAATGAAGAATAAATGAGACACCGTTCAACAACGGTGCAACGCCGCCACGTCACGATTGCACGAACGTTTTCCATGCACGCATGGATAAAGATTCGTCTCGACCTTATTGGATCACTTAAACGGTCCCGTCAAACTGGACAGATTTGCGGCCAGATATAGCGACACCGGTGTCGTCTGCCCCGATATTTCGAGCTCAGAGTGGCATACGAGATTATTCACAATCGCATTATTAATGCCAGTCTGTTAATGTATTATCGAATTAGGCATTAAGTCGTCATTATCAGCAACCGCATATGCATGGGTCCTTCCACTAGAAATGTTCATACTTTGATCCTGACGCCCTTCAATAATTGCGCCAATCGTTTTTCAAAAACTATTTTGAAAAAGAGAAGACACGTATCCTTTTGTTTAGGCCTCTGATCGATATTTCCGATCGTATGATTTTTAGAAAAATCAGATTTTTTCGGTGAGGGTACTTTTTGAAACATGAATATCTTAGAAGTTTTCAATCGTATCGAAAAAAATTCTCGGACGAATCTTTTTCAGTTTACACGTGAACGAAATTATGCATATTTGTAAGAAATGTTCTGGTTTGTCTAAAGTTGTGTTATGCGACGTTAAAATGGAAAATATAGTTTTTCATCAATTTTGTCATGATGAATATTAAGAAAAAAAATGCTAAAAATTCTCTGTGAAATTGCGCAACTTTTGAGTTTACGTTAAACTAAACAAATTTTGTATGAGAAATTTTTCGGTACGATTGAAAACTGCCAAGAGACATTAATGTTTTAGAAAGTGGCCTTACAGAAAAAATCTAATTTTTATAAAAATCATATGGTTGGAAATATAAATCGGAGGCCCAAATAAAAAAAGACGTGCTTTCTATTTATCAAAATAGTTTTCGAAAAAAAATATTGGCACTATTATTGGAGGGGGTCAGCGTTTTAACATGAAGATTTGTGATGGAATGCTCCATATGTATCCAGATATGGAAGACGAGCCTTTACTTTCTCCGATACTTTGCTGCGGATTTGCCGAAACTGCACAGTCGTCGGCGATTAAATCTGCTTTATTTTTTGAAACTCCCCCAATTATCTGACGATTATTATTTGAGTAATTTGTTAGCCAGATCTTCCCGAGAGGTATGATTTCTCGAGAGGATATTATTCTCGTGCTTATGGAAAATCATGCTGATTATCGTCCATGCGACGTGATACGGTTATATTCGGATTGGATCCATACTTTTAGCGATGGAATCGTGTGAGCAAAAATACTTATCATTTGTCTATTATCGGCAGGGTCGGAAATTACCTCGGTCACAGAATTGGCGATCGAACCGTTCGCGTGACCTCTCACCTCTCGCACGCAAAGTCCTGGTCAGCGTGGATTAATTATAATATTAAACATAAGCCATTAATTAGAACCTGGCCAATTAGTTTTTTACAATTAAAATCCATTACAATGTTTTGCGTTAAGCGCCATCTAGCTAGATTGCAATACTTTTTTATGGACCGTTAATATTCTATTTTGCAATATATTTTCTATCATGTATACCAACGAAACGTAATTAACTGAAAACGTTATTTGATGCATAAAAAAATTAATTGTACGAAAAGTCTGATAGGGTCACATTGACATTACGATGCCTGCATACTTGACTGTAACATCGTTCCCGGTTTCAAAAAGTAGCCGAACCGCCTCTAGGTAAGCGGCCCATCGGTTACCTAAAGATGCGGTTTCCGTCATCTTTAGGGCAGTGAACGTGGTTCTCAATTTTTTATACAGTAGCTGTATTGTCAGTCCGAAAAAACTGTATTTATTGTTATATAAATTGTGTTTAATGACGGTAACTGAGACAGGAATGGAAGCTGATCCGTTTACCTTATAGACTGCGTATGTGCGGGAAGTAAAAGCGGTGGTTATGGACCAGCCCGAAATATCGGCCCGCGAATGTTACGACTCAGTGGTCGTCCCGAGACACTCTGAATACGGTGTACGTATCTCCGTGACATTTTCCCAGGTTAAATGCCACCGATCGACAAACGAACAAGCAGAGGACTATCGTCCGAACATGTCATTTGCGTCTTATGGAGATTTTATAATTGACCCACTGATACAGGAGACGTGCACAGCATATTTCTCATTAAATATAATTGCAGATTAAACGAAATACCAACACCGAAAAATTATTATACAAAGGGCGTACCAAATTCTGTTATACGCTGTTCATAATACTTTCCCCACCATTGGCATTTGGAACTGTGTCGATTATTGATAGGACCGTAAATGATTGATAAGCAACTTGTCAATGCGGTGACAGTGTCATGTTTGATATTCTACATCGAGCCTCTTCGATTTCACGATAAAAGTATTTTAGTAGCACCTGAGAAAAAAGAAACAACAACGATCTCTCAACGAATGAATAAAGGTTTGACTCGTCGCTGCAGTAAATTTCAACTGTATTCTACGTGTATGCTCGTGAATGCTTAGTTCCGGGATCAAAAGCTGTTGCGTGCCTGTTTATACGACGACTTTTATTTTCACGCGATGGAAATGGCAAAAATAAAATGGTGACACACGTGTGGACTCGTGCATAAAAGATTTTATCGTATCTATCGAGGAGGTGATGGATAACAGGAAAAGTTTATCGATGCGCGAGGCGCGATGAACGATTCGTACATCCCAGCAAAGTGCCACGCGATTCGATAAGACAAACAGTTCAACGGGCACGCGGTACCAGCGTTCGTGACGATGAAAAAGCAATGACACCGGAGGGAGTCAAGGAAGAGAAGGATCGATAGGAAGAAGATACATGTGGAAGAAAAATCGTGCGCCAGAGGCGATGATCGCGTGGAATAAATGAATAAACGGTACGAGCCACCGAATTCGATGAGCAAGTATGAGATGGCAGCGGGAGCTCTGGAAGGTAACGAATAACTGCGAAAAGTTCCCGACAGAAAACTGGCACGGGTGATCATCGCCAACGTGCCACGTGACTTCCCAGGTGGGCTTGAACCGTCGGCACGACTACGAAACTGCACCAGTTGCCGAGGTCCTTGTACCCGCTGGGCGCTCAAGCCAGTATCCGCCCGAGACCGGTATTGAGTCGGACCCAACATATCGGCTCGACAAGACTTGTTATCACGGCATCTGCACTGAGAGAACGATCTCGGAAAAACTACCGAGTCATAGAGTAAATTCCGACCAGGATCGTACACCATGCGCCACCACTAGTGATATGCGACATGTTGACTAGTGATATAACAATTTTTACCCAACCTATATGGTAATTTTTTGTACAGAAGGCGGGTTGGCAACATTTTACATGTCTGGCTGTTTGTACAAACTTAGCTATTAAAATTGAACATAGATAAAATGAAATTCAGTTAATGTACGGAGAATACTGTTGTTAAAAACTGAGAATTTCATCGATACATTTTTTTTTACATATGTACATATAAAAAAAATTGTGGTAAATTCTATTAGATGCTTCTCTCAGTGTGTATCGGGCGCAGTATTGGAGCGTATGCTATATTCCCTAGAATCATGGTCTGCGCATGTTATTCTAAGGCCAACGAATATTATTCAACGTTCGACTGAAAACAAAGATTTTGAAAACGGAAGTAACGTCACAACGAAATTTGTCAAATTTGTCTGCGTCACTTTGGTTTAAAAGTGAGTCTTTTAACCGGAAGTGACGTCACAGAGAAATTTTTTAATTTTCCTCTGCCAAACAGTGACGTAGTCGGATTACCCAGTGCTCATTAGTGCTCGGAAGAGCGTCGGCCCTCGCTCCGGCTACCCACCTACGTCCGCCGGAGAAGGGCCGACATGACGTTTTGGCATAAGGCAACCAGTACAGAGCCAGCGATGTGCCGTTTTTCCAATTACGGCAATATCCTACGTGGGTCGTGAGTACATTGTACCCTATTTGTTTTTGTTGTTTCAAAGCTGTTCTTCGAATATATTATGCGCGAGAGATTACATGTTACTAAATCTGAAAAATGAACTTTTCGGTGTCCGATTGCACGATCCATTACAAAGATAGGAGCCAATGACCGCTGCACATCAAACTATCTTAATTGCCGCGATTTCTTTTTTACTGTTCACTTATTATGGTCTTAGAAAATTCGAAAGTTTCTGTCTAAATAATTCGTAATTTTATCCCATCAATTTCACGACAACAAATGTGAAACTCACTCTTTCATTGGAAAAAACACCTTCGCTGTGATGTGAAGGTATACAATTGAAGAGCTACACGGAAAAAGAAAAATCAATTACTGAAGTAAAATTCGCTTGCGGGCGGCCAAAGAAAAAAAATTGTTATCTGAATTCTACTTTTAAATCTTACAATCCCATACGGGATTGAAATGATAACATGTCACCTCGACAGCCTTGCCGCCGTTGTCTTCAATGACACATGAAATTGTAAGAATTTAAATCATAATTTTTTTCTTTGGTAGTCCGCAAGCGATTTTTTTTCAGTGTACAGAATTTGAAATCTGTGGTGAATTCAAGTCTCACTGTCAAGTCACGTTGAACACTTGGCAACAACTGGAGTGAGAAGCAAACTACTGACAATATCAAAGGAATCGTCGACGCTAGCCGTTTTTCTGTCGACTAACAATAAATTCGTCATACACAATCTCCCTACCCTTTTGTTCCATGTTTCTATGCTTTCTATTCTTCTGTCTCCATCGTTGTGAGAGCCTTGAAAGAGTGCCTCGACATTCTGACAGCATTTCCTAGGACAAAAAAACTCGCCCGAGGCTGCCATCGAATCTTGCCTCGCCAAAGAAATAAAGACAATCCGGTGTGAAAAACAAACCGAAGATATTATTGAAGAGAAGAAAAGAAATGTGCGTGTAATCTTTACGAGTGGTTGCAGTGAAACGTCTTTAGTATCTACGTTACTTTCTTTTCATTCGTCGAGGATATTTATTTTTTTAACCAATATGGTAATTTCCTCTGTATTAGTATTATGCGAAATTAATAAATGCGCTACGATAAGCTCATGATAGGTGAAATATAACACACACATTTTATTTTGAATTTGTTGCAAATATCGTAAGGAAACTTCGTCATTTATCGAGACGTGCCTCGTTGCATATTTTATGGGGCCGATAACGTGACTTACGTCGCTTTGAAATTTGCGTAACGCGTTACCGGATTTCCAATAACGTGATTGAGTGTATTGTGAAAGCTGCGTAACCCGCTCGTCGGTAGTGTGACTCACTCTACCCTAAAAATACAAAACGTCCCTGAGGAAGATTCTGTTCAAAGAGAATGGGATGTCGGAGCTAGCAGAATTAGTATAACGAACCAGAGTAGAAGAGATCGAGAACACGGAGAAACTCAGCTTGATGAAGAGACTCTCGCAGCTTGGGGTTAGCGACACTCCTTTCTCGAGTCGTGATTAACTAGATCGCGTTGCGACACTGAGGAAAGTTCATTGTGTCTCGGTTTTTGTCTCCCACGCATTCTTAACTACGTATCCTTTTACGATTGGAATCGGAACAATGGGCTTTTCCAAGAAAAACGATACCCACAATACTATTTCTATATCGCCATTGAATTTTCCAATATGTGCCCGTGAGTGGGTTTGTAACTTCAGAACGCTCCTTAACCCCACTTCGTTTGTAATGCAGAAGCCGCGAACCTCCGCAGAACCTATCACAACCTCTTTGTAGAATTGACTGCCATCGCAAACTCTCCTTTCATCATACTATATTCCATTTATCCTGTCAAACCATTTTTCGCCCTGCTATACAGTTACATGTTGCCTGGTATATATTTGTAGTTATTTGTGAACACCATTTGTACAGTAACAATTATTCGTATGTGTGCCGACGAACGTGAAAGAAAAAGTAATATTTACTACAAAAGTTAAGATAATACACTCTAGTTGTTCCGCGGACTTTTAACAAAGTTTTAGACTTTGGCTTGATTTCAAAAAAACATGGCACCGTCGGTACGATGGTTTTGCGGAATATGAGCGGTAGGTAAGACGTAAAAAAAAAACGCCGCGGTCGCGAACATAACCGGGCCTGTAAGCACGTGTGCATTGTCAGTCATAACACAGCAAAGTGATAACATCGCTTTAGGCTCGATTCATATCTCCGTCAGACACGACAAGTTTTGCATAAGAAGAACCTTCGTATGAGGTATGAAATGTCAAGTTTTTTTTAGCATGTATAATTTCCTTTTATTTAAACATCTCTTTGATTCCTCATAGAGGAGGCTGGTTTTTTTGTTGCTCCCCAAACTCGCGCACGTGTCTCTCATTGGCCGTTGGTCCGTTCGATGAATGCTATTTTCCTCACACGTATGAATATTTAACGTGGGGTCGAGACACCCTGCACTTGGTCAAACTCAGATGCGACGAGAACGAATCGAATATATTAGATCTTTATTAATGCTCCCTATAAGAAAAAGTGTCTGATCATTTACCTGCATTTTTTTCATTTTTTTTTTATGTAAACAGAAATACGAGATCTTTAAACCTTCAATGCTCAAATATCGATTCCACGGACATCTGCAGAACATCGACAGCATAGGCTACAAACAGGGTCTGGAGGTTTCACCGCGCGTCCGTAGTAGCATTAAAGGGGGGTCTGGAGGGTTTGGAATAGCCTGACGTTTCCGTAAGTTCCGCAGGTTCCGTTCACTCTCCGTCACTCTGCATAGAATTAAAATGTCAACTTCCTGCCATATTGGAGGTTCCACGGAGGGTCTTGCGGACACGTCTCGGATATACGCGGTTCCCTCGCTGAACCCTCTGGACTCCGTCGGTAACGCACTCGATTCGATCCACTCACGAAGGAGCTTGGAGACCTCACGGATGGTCCAGAAATGTTGACTCGGGTCGTCTTCTCGTATACTGAGATAAGGATTTAGTAAATATGGCTATATCGCTTGAGAGATATCACCATAGCACATAGTAGTAGGGAAGTAGCGTGCCACACATGCTAGGAGTACCAGATTTATAAGTATTTTTCGTAGATATTGTGGTAAGAATTCTTGGAAAATCTGAGACTTTCTGTCATAAGTGGAGCTCTACTACTAAGCGCTATGGTAATTTTTCTTACATGATCGGTAGTTTTTATTAGATCCTTCTCTCAGTGTACCATCTTCCTTTCGTACTTCTGACACCGGTCTGTACTTAGCTCCGTCAGTTGCATGCCCTTTTTTTTGAGACCTGATTCACAGTCGGGTTTTATCCCTTCCAGGTGGTTCTTTCCGAAATTCTATTTCGCGGAAACTGCCGGACGTTGGTGCAGTCGGAGTAGAGCTCGCAGTATGTGTATGTATGCATAGACCCGTTTATATACTGTCGGAAACTCCATTAATGTGACTACCGACTGCGTCGACTTGCGCAAGCCCACCGGACCTACCTGGATAATTTACATGCTTAGCTAACAATGACACCCTTTTGTGTAGAGTAATCCGGACGGGTAAATTATGCCCTCGGCGAGTCCAAACAATCGATCTTTTTGGGAGTTACGACTCCCACAGCCGAACTAGCAACTGATTACGGTGGTAGCAGTGTCGCCCTCCGTACAATTACCAGTGTTTCAATTAAAACCAGGAAAATGCATGTGTTTTTCCGTAGAATCTTGCAGGTTAAGTCTAATGAAGTTAGCGTCGAACCGTCGTCGGCGGAACGGCAATAGATCAAGAGGAAGATCTTCGTTTGTCGCTCAACCAATTCTCGAGGGAAAAAGATCGTCTTAGACTTGGCGTGAGTTTCCGCCACTGTTGAACTTAAGTTCCACAATATCCTGCGACGAGGATACATAACTTTAGGCTCGAAATACGCAGCTAGATGAACGCCGCTTCAAAGTGGAGACGGCAGCGTATATACGGTTACTCGCAATGTGTACATTGTACTCTCGGTACTCTATGTGGAAGTAGTCAAGAGTGATATACATAGACAGTGGTACCGTCGGGAGTGTGAGAACGCAGTTGTATAGAAACATACACACATGCCCACACACACAGAAGTACGTGGAGACACAGTCGTGAGGTAGAAGTGAGCGAGCCAAGCGCACGCGCTTATACAAGAGGTCGGAGTAATGAGCGGCCCGACCTCGACATGTAGGCCAAGCACTGACGCACACCTCCATCATGCATATTGCCCTGGCGAATATTGCCGCGGTGAATGTTACACGCCGTGTGAAATGTAGCTGGTTAAAGGGGCGAGAGAGTTCCGCATCGTCGAATGCAGTCAACCACCTTCGGATCCGAACAAGCTTCGATCTTGCGCGCTTGTTCGGGTTTATTGAATTGCAGCTACGCGCAGCCTCGCATGAGTACAAAAGTGGGTTTGTTACACATGAAGGATCAAAATTCCACCGTAACAGCTTTGTATACCATCAAAGCTTCGGGATGTGCTTACGGAGTTGGATAATGAAAAACATCTGAATAGAAACCACACACTGATTCCGACGATGATGTACCGATTTCGATAAAATTGACGCTGGGAGATGTCGAGTCTCTACAAAATAGTGCAACTTTGACGATTCCTGGTTCGCCAAATTTGTGTTTCAAAAAGGACGGAAACCTATTGTCAGTGTCATAGGCTTGATTACCTTTGTAGAAGCTGATTAGCGAATATTATCTCGTGCAAACGTAGGGTTCCAACAGTCGTCGAAGCTTTTGGGACTCATGTCCGCTGGTGGTTTGGAATTTGCGATGTGTAAACATCGAACCGTTGTATGCGGTGGCATCCCGCAGTGCATACATCTCTCGTCCCTGCTGACTAATAGCAGGGACCAATTTGTGGCCGGTGCAACATACAGCTCACGCTTCCCCATATCAGACATTCCCGAGAACCACGAGTCCTCTTCTTCGTGTACACAGAGATAGCAGCAGTGGCGACGTGTCCGTGCTCTTTGGAATCTGACCCCTTGCTGAATATCGGGGATGGTATATATATGGTCCTTCGATGTGGATGAATGATCCCATCGGAGAGGGCAGCCCGACCAGCCTCAAGGTTTCCGATCTATCGGGTGTATCCTATCCTTTGCCAATCGCCTTGGCGCACTTCGCTCGATAACCCCCGTACCCTAGAATAATTTATTAATCGATTCCAGGTCGCTCCCGGACCATACGCTGGTCGCCGAAGAAACCGGACTCCGAACCTCATGTTCGATATACAGTAAGCATACAGACGATATATTCCGATATATATTTCTGGGAGGTGAACTGAAATCCTATAATACGATAGAACCCACCGAGATTCTCGATATGTTTGCCTTTCCCCCAGAGAAAGATTATGGTATTGGCGATTTCCATCTTCTCCTGTACTCGGGTTACGGTCTCGGTCCCCCACGAGCTAATATTGAGAGATTTAACGCAAATCTCTTGGATCACGAACTCTTCGATATTATTAACGTTTTATGAATATTTGATTCTTAATCTGATTCGCGATGTCGTTTAATCGATGGCGATTAGGGGCGAGCTCGCGATCGTTCAATGGATCGTCTCGTCGAACGTGAAAATTCGCGAGTCAAATTTATATCGCGAAACGGTGTCCTAATTGCATGATCGTTGATAAATGATCCGTAAAGTTGACAACCTTCGTGAGATATCTGCTCCCCATGCCCGGTGAAATTGGATTCTGCTACGTGAATATTTTATTCTACGAGAAGAGCCTTGCCCGATCTGTTATTTCATGAGACACTGAAGAGTGCATTTTCATCACTCGACTTTTAATGTCATTTTAGGGAAATTGAGTTTAGAACATCTTAAGCAAATTATTATCACTGATTGCAAGGAAATTAACGGTTTCATCGTTCGCAAGAACCGAAGTGCGATTTAAAATGATTTTCAAAAAAGAAAAGTTTTAAGTTATAAAATATATATATATATTTTTTGTTGTTGTAAATTCTTACGGATATTCACTTGGTACATTGGATTAAAATTTTTTTTTTGTTGTGATTTCGACATTTTTTTCTCTCTGCAGATGATACGAAGTTTGGCTCGACGGTTGGCGTAATGGTCGGACATTCGCAAATGTTGTCTCTATCCGTATCGTTTAACCCGTCGTGGACGTAAAATCGCGCGATAACGGAAAAATATACCGCCGGACACCGGAATCGTTCGACCGGGCGACTCGTGAATTCGCCGGCTCGTTGCAGCTATCGCGTGGATCGGCATCCGTTTAATTACAGGCTTGTCCCCAATAAAATTGTTTATTTTACCGGACAAAACTGTCGGCGACACTCGTCGAAGTTTGCCGGAGCGAATTTTTTTTCTGTGAAAAATTAAAAATCCTTCACAAACACCCGACTGACTATACTGATCGTCTTCCTTCAGGGAATGGATAAATTTTTGTTTAAAAAAAAATGTATCGCGGGTCGCGGAAGGTATCAATGCTGTAGTCAGCTTCAGGTGGAAAGAAAATCCACCGGTTCTGCGAGAAAAATGAAAATCTTGTTTAACTAAACAAGGTTTTTTTTTCTTCCGGCTTGCCCGTTTAATTGATTTATTAATTAATGAAAGCGCTCACGCACTCGAATCGAGGTGTTTAATCCGGGCGAACCATGGCTGCATGCATCACCGAGTTTTAGGGCTCTCGCTGTTCCCCAGCGTCGAGCAAATTGAACGTAAACAACCGGGACATGAAACAATTAGCGCGAGCCCGAGCTTTACTTTAGGCAAATTGCTGTGGCAAGTCTGGGAGGCCGGCTGTGAGCTCGATGCGAAGCTATTCCACGTGGTTACCGGAGAGAACAAGGAACGTTAAAGTGGATAAAGTGATCCTTACGAATGCCTTTATAATTATACATTACCTCGGAGTCCTCCACACTTACGATGTGTCGAAGAAAAATGTGCGCGAAAAGCAGAAGTCTTTGAGCAAAGCACAAATCAGTTTTCGCTCTTATGTCGCGTACACCAGCGATCGTGACTGAACAATCAAAAGTGAGAGGTAATGCTGAGGGTAGCGTGGCTATTTGCGCACGAGACTGACTTTGAAGCAGAAACCGACACGAGATCCGAATAGAAATGAGAATGAGGCGAAAAATGTATAAAGAAAAAAAAAATCTAACAGAATGCGGGAGAAAAAATTGTAAGAGTAAGAGTGCGGAGAATTTCTTTTTACGCGATAACTCGCACGAATCGTTGTCGCGCTCGCGAAGTACACGTCGAACTGTGAAACTTACTCGCGTCTAACTTTGCCTCTCGGAATAAGAGGACGGAAAACTAACGTCTGAGTGAGACTGCGACGAACGTGAGACGCTTGGGAAATTCGATATCCACAATTTGAAGAGGTGTATCGATTGCCACGGCACGCGTTTCCGTCGTGACAAGCGAACGAGAAAGCATATATGTGTATAGACGGACGAAAGGAATGTCTTACCGTACGCTTGACACGTACCACCTACCGGCAACTGTACGCCCGATCACTAGGGGGTTGTTCTCCAACGAGACCGAGTACGTCGGTCGTAATCGATTCCGATATATTGTGATCGACACTCCGGTCTCCCAACGCGCAAAACGCACGTGGAACCCGAAATTCACGTTTTTCATTGTAAGCAATTGTATGCAAAATTTATAAAAATTTCCCACTTAAATGTTTATTCAAAATTCATATTGAAATTGAAAAAAAAAAAAAAAAAACAAATTTCGTTAATAATTTTATTGAAATTTTTCGGATAAAATACTAGAAGGATATGCCGACTGCTAAAAGACAAGGCCATGTTCTCGTCGTTAAAGCATACGGGTTACGCCCTTTTGTTTCGGAGCGGTCGATATGGGCCATGCTTACTTATGTTCATATGGCGTCAAGCTGCCGATTAAAATTCAATTATACATAAATCACTGATTATCCCACTCGGTCGGACGATCATAAAGTTTCGATATGAAATTATAGCCTATATGGATTGTGCCGGTGTTATCGTGTAACAAATATTAAATATTAAAGCGCCGAAATAATTAGGCCATCATCGATCTAGATGTATAAACGAATGCGTTTAAGGGCACTGCCTCTCTCTCGCCCAACCGCCGCTCAGTTAATAACCAAAAAGGTAATGCCATTTGGTGCTGGAACTGTGGAGTCTCATGGACGGTGGCCTCCACTGCGTCAATCACTTATACAATGGGATCCTTTTTCCTTTAGACTTTAAAAGTTTCAGCAACCTTAACAGAGGTATTACTCGGCTTATTCCGAGAGGCAAAGTTAGACGCGAGTAAGTTTCACAGTTCGACGTGTTCGACATTACACAGTAAAAAATAATTTCGTAAAATCGGAATACGAAGTTTTGTAAAAGTAATTTTGTCGAATAAGTGACATACTTGTTTGTTCAGGCTTAAATATACAAACTTGTCCTTTTATTTCCAGTTATATTAACCATTTTGTTTGTAAAACTAGAAGACTAGGATGATGCGATCGGAAAATTAACAAATGAAAAGTTGCGGACGTTTGTGGACAATAAGTTGTAAAAAGTACAAACTTTTTTTCCTGTATGCAGTTTTCATCATCAACGGCTATATTGCACATACGCCCTTAATCCGAAGTGAAACATACTCAGTCGGTACCGAAACACTGTAATAAACGTTTTTTTATTCGTGTGAATTTTCGCGAGAAAAGGGTAAATTCAACCCAAATGCGCGGATGCGCATAGAAATAACCTCGCGCCGTTGAAAAAAAGTGTCACTTTGCCTTAAGCGAATAAACAGACGTTGTCGGATGTTTCCACAGCGGTCACAGTATCGTCGGTGGATAACGAGTTCTGGACCGGATCCGGAAGCTGCATGTGGTGTTTGTCACACGCCTTTTCCTAAGGTCCGCGGTGGCGACGCGAACGAGACTCCAGATCCACCCTTAAATCTTGTCTCTGAGCCTCTCGCCAGCTTTTTCTGAAGGGGCGGTTCACGACGAGATTCGAAGGCGCACTTTCTCATCCCGCTGCACTATACACTTCGCGCCTTTACCTATACAATAGCGTGTACTATACACCGTACACGAGTAGGTAAGGGCGAGAGCGGGATTTCTTTTACGACTTGCAGCCGTATGTAGGAGATCCGAAAGCGTCTAGTATACAGACCGCCGAGTAATCGATTTTTCTCGTCATGCCCATTCGCCTTTTCCAAACGAATGTTTCATAAACGCGCAGAAGTTTCCAACGCTACTGGATATTCGATTTTCATCAAACCGTCCAACAAGAGCGGTGAAAATATTCCCTCGGCGCCGCGTTACCGATGCAATATTGTGGTTTTTCATTTTATTTTATTTTTTACTATCGTTGACTGGAGTAAGAAATAGAACGGGCGAGTGTTGAAAAATACAGATATCTGGCGGTAAGTGAACAATCGGAAACGAAGATAGCTCAGAGCCGAGTGCATGGTATGCATGTAGAACAGTGGTCGGCGTATTAGTATGATATATATGTATTTACATATGCGCAATGTACAGTAAAAGGCAGACCGCACCTCAGGGCTGCATGCCGACTGAATATATGTATACGGCGCACAGGAGAAGCGAACACTCCACGCTTCCGAACACGAAATCGATTCGATCCTCCGCGCTATTTTATGCCTCTCCAGCGATCCCCAACGCTCTTGATGCATACGAAGGCGGCAATAACGCGAGAAATTGAGATCCGGCGAGCTGGCACGATAATATGCGAGCTCGAGAGATCGAATTGGGGGAAAAGGGCGGCGCCGACGGCTGCAAGGATTAAATACGAAATTGAGGGAATCGCGTTATCGGATAATGCGGTATTGAATAATCATACCGCAGTATCGTAGATATTTTTTTTAATTCATTCGACGAACTCGAAAACAATATTGCCACTTAGTTTTGTTGATTTTTAAAAAATATTTAAGGATATTTGGCCCAAAATGCGTTTTTATGCTCGATCACTTTAAAACTTTTCTACTTTGCGAGCAAAGACAGGCTGAATTGTTTGGCATTATTTAGTAGTTTTTTTTTAGTAATGCTTGCACAAAGCTACATAGAGTACGCTGTAAACATTTCGGAACCAGTTGATCTTTCTTAGATTCGAATAAAAAGTCTTTGAGATAAATTAAATAAACGAAAGTTATATCTTTGAAGTGAAGAAAAAAGAATGAAAATAGACCGCGATTAAATAAATCGCCTCTCTGACAATAAATGCAACAATGGCTTACGTCGATGGGTGAACAACTTATTTTTGCTTATTTTTTTTACTACTGATCCAAGTAGCCGACAAAATAAAATCCTTCTTGTTACCGGACAAACCGTATTGGACAGTTATTATGATACATTTTATTAGTACATTACCAGCGAGACGTGATAAAAGTACCAGAGAAATGTAGACAGTGTACAGAATTTGAGGCGAATGCGTGTATATATGTGTGTATATATATATACGTGCTGAAGTGTGATCGTGTTGGTAAGAGCGTCGACGTTATCGTCATTATCGTTATTATCATTATCGCTTCGTGCCCCATGATTTCGGCCAAAAAGCTTTGTCGTAACGAAGCTCCCTCCTTCGCTCCCGATGTCCAAGTGGCTTATTATACGTGAAACAATGCTCTCCCGCGATTGGTATTTCTCCTCACGCAGCGCCGATAAATTTTCACCCTGTTCTCTCCGCACCCTTTAGACTCAAAAGCCTCCTCCAATTTCCGTTCCGGCCACCAACCCTCCAGCTTACGAACGTATCATATTCAGTCAGTTTGTATGTTATCCCAGGTTAGATTTTGCCGGAATTTGTTGCTAGTTGACGGAATAACGACCAGAGCTGACGATTCCTCTGATATTGTCGGTAGTTTGCTTCTCACACTAGTTGCTTTCAAGTGTCCAACGCTTAGATACGCTTTAAAACGCTTAAAAATTCTGAGAAACGCTTTAAAACGTTTAAAAACGCTTTACAACGCTTATAAACACTTAGAAATACTTAGAAACGCTTAGAACTTGACAGTGAGACTTGAGTACACAACTATTTTAAAACTCTGTCGCTCTGCGATTGTATGCTTTCACATCACTCCGAAGGTTTTAGGCCTTAGGTTGGTAGGCCTTTAGGCTGAATGAAAAAATGAGTTTTCCATTTGTTGTGTTAAAATTGACGCTCTAAAATTACGTATGATTTAAACAGAAACTTTAGAATTTTCTAACTCCACAGTAAGTGAAGAGGAAACAAAATTTCGCGACAATAAGGACAATTTTATGTGTAGCGGTCATGGACTCTTCACCGTGTAGTGGATCATACAGTAAGGGTCCGAAAGTTAATCCTTCATATTTTTTAGTAACATGTAGCCTCTCGACGAGAATATATTCGCGGAACAGCTTTGAAATGATAAAAAAGGATAGGGTACAATGTACTCAGGATCCGGATGGGATTCCGCTGTAATTGGAAAAACGCCACATTGGTGGCTCCACACTGACTACTGTACGTCATAACGCCATATCGGTCCTTATCGCCCTCCCGTTCTCCAGCAGCATTATTGGACCATATATTCTTAAGGCGAATTTCAATGATTCAAAGTCTCCCCAACACCCAAGAATTCCTGCCTGTAGGAATCGGCTTCGAGTCCCCAACGTGGCACGGAACGTGTTTCCTTTTATCCCACCTAAAATTAGCGTCTCCATCTGTTCCATGCGTTCAACTGGTTCACTATTATGTCGCCGTATTTTGAGGCCGACGTCTCGTCACTCCAGTTCGCATATCTCACATGTCAGTAGCACATTTAGAGAGTCTCGAAGGGATTAATCGAAACCCACAGTGTGTAGAATGATTTTCACTGCGTATTTCGTGGTAGAGATAGACTACACAATGCCGTAACTCGAACGTGTAAGTACTACATGAGTTCTCGTTAGGGGATGTTTCGAGCTGTCCACGATTGCGCCGAGTTTCACGATAGACAGGAACAATGGAGGTTCGTGTGCGCTTGGAGTGGCAAACCTCTTCAGGTAATGTTATCCGGATTACGGCTCTTTGCACTGTTGGTGGATGTATGTGGGTGTGTGTATACATATATATATATATATATATGTATATATATATATATGTATGTATGTACGTATGTACGTGTGTACGTGTGTATGTATGTATGTATGTATATATGTATGTGTATGTCTGTAAACTATGGTACAATCCACTATAGAGGACTGTCGGCAAACATGCCAATAGGCTAGTCGAACGTTCCTCAGTTCTCAGTGTCCCCATCGCAACAATAAAGTATAATCTCCTATTACCTACAATTAACAAGATCTGACGATTTGCGAATAGTTACCCGATGCAAAAACAAATCTGACTGAGAATAATAGCATGTATTGACTATAATTGCATGCGAAATAATTTTCGGTAGTTTTAGAACTTATCCGTGACAGACCGTGATTATTCTAATTGCGATGTCCTTCGGCAGTGTCTGGACCATCTGAACAGAGATGCCATAAAGTATTTTTGAAAGACAATGCACCAATGAGGGCGCCACCCAGCCCTCAAGGGACTTTTTGAGGATACCTTACTCGAAAGTCCCGCCAAAGATGTTTCGACATAAAAACAAATTCCTTGTACCAATCCAGCTTAAATCCCCAAACAAGATCAATGTACTGTCGCATTACGAGATCAATGTACTGTTGTATTACAAGATCAATGTACCGTTGCATTACAAGATCAATGTACCGTTGCATTAAAAGATCAATGTACCGTTGCATTATAAGATCAATGTACCGTTGCATTACAAGATCAATGTACTGTTGCATTACATGATCAATGTGATGCAACGTACTGGTACTTGGCATAGATACATTTTTCGTAGTAATTTGGATATTCCAATTGGAGAGATAGTGTCCAGGCCAAGTGGGGATGGCGATGACGTCCGACATGTACCTCGTTCGTAGTCCAAGTACTGTGTCGTCCCGCGCGACAGATTAAATTCCGACAGCAACCGGTGCCGTTGATGAGGCCGACGCTGTCATCTTCTCCGTACCGGTGGGCTCACGCCTAGATTTCACAGCAACGACGAATTAAGCCAACAGCCGCGCTTACGTAGATAACGCCGTCCGGCTTAGAGACGAAGGTACAGATACGAAACGAAGAAAGAGCAGTCGGCCGGTAGTGGCACGAAAGGTCGTAACAGCTTGGCGAACAACAACCCGGCTGAGTACGAAGTTACCCCTCGTGGGCGAACCGAGCCAAGAGTCGGGTGTCCAAGAGCGCGTTAAAATGACCATTTCGTGGATATGTTACTGGAACGACGAGTCACGTATCACGGGTGCACACCGGCACGGCGTGGAACATCCAGAATACACGAGTCATGTCGATTGTCCGCCACTGGAACACGAAACTTTTGCGAGTTGCAACTTTTTCCGAAAACGCATTTCGATGTAGACATGAAAATCTTGAAACTGGAACTAAACCAATCGTTGTCACTCGGTGAAAGGCCGCTGGGTTGTTGTTGTTTTTCTTTTTTACTTTCTTTTTGTCAAAGTATGCCAACTGTTTCTGTTTAGATCGTAGAAACAAGAATATGGTTACCCTTACACAAGCAATACGTCCTTCTTATTCCAGTGCAGGTAATAGAGACACAAATAAATAAGAATATTCCAGTAACCCATAAAGGGTCAATTTATCAAATTCACGTTTGCACTGTACAAAAAATTCATATGAAATTTAATGTACGGTTACTGGAAGTTTTAATGCATAAACTGGTGTATTAAATTTTGAGGACAATTCTAATTAAAAACGTACAGTATAGTAAAAACTTTTTAAATAATTCACTTTAAATTCACTCCAAAAGTCCATTAATTTTTCACGACAATTTAATGTTCAATTTAAGGTACAAGTTTTTGCATACAAGAAACTTCCAGTCCGCTGCATTACATCCACAATATTTTTTTACTGTATAGATCTCGGTTTTTCCATTGAGATATTACGAAGTCAGACGAGAGTAAGATCATAAATATAACTCGTCCTCTTATTCATTAGCTTGGAGCAAATTCGGCGATTCAAAGAGCTTATTATGAGAGAGAATCGACGCGTCCCTTCCCTCTCGCCCTCCCCCGATGTGGTTACATGTGAGGATCGACGATCCTCGGTGAAGCAGTTATTCTTGAAGTTCCTTCGTTATTCTCCGATAATTTCCCGCGAGCAGGATAGAAAATCTCTTCATAAAGCAAAGTTGAACGGGACCTAAGCCAAAAAGGGAAGCCCTTGGATAGGTTTGTCCCCGGCGAACGAGCTCTATAAGTCGATATATATGCTCGCTCACGTCGTATCTGTGATTCTGGGAGCGGTGGAAAGTACGAATCGGAAACGGGAAAGATCTCGCGTAGCTTTTATTTTAACAATCGATCACGTTTTATATATATGTGTGTGCACATACATGCATGCATATATATATATATATATATATATATATATATATATATATATATATATATATATATATGCGTGTGTGTGTGTGTGTATGTGTGTGTAGAGTTTTCTCTTTATCTTTCTGTCGCTCTCCCCTTCTGTTCCCCTTCCTCTTGTTCGGCGGTTGTAGACGATGCTAATCCCTCGAGGCATCCATTGCTTTTAAAAGGCCCTATGGCGGAAGCCAGGGGTGAGCCACCGGGTGCAGTGATAGCACCCAGACCTCACTGGTGAGCTATGCCACTGTCATTATCATACCTCGGGTGCCTGCTTCCGCATAATATTAGCCGCACGATTCGCCCTAACGATTTACATTCTGCAGCGTCGACGGCAAAAGCGCCACTCTCGTATATACCAAATTCCAGTGTGTGGCGTATCGCGCAACACAGTACGTGACCCACCCGGCGAGGCCTATGTGGACTTTCATTCTTTCCAATGGTCTATAAATTACAAATAATGATCACACTCATTTTTCAGATAACAATCCCAAAATTAAACCCTCGTCGGCCATAAGGATTCCCCCACGCACCGGCTTCTTCGTATGAAATCCTTCGGCAACCTCCTCGGACTGCCGGCGGATGGGTTAAATTCAATTTTGATTTGCTGGGGTGATTCCGACGAATGGATAGCCACATATGTGTATGAAAATGATGTATAATCAATAGATGAACTGATCCATACGGACTCGGTACGGACTCTTCATAAGGTTCCACACATCAACTGCGGCAACCGACGTTTACCCAGGAAAAGCCGTGAACTTGTTCGTATCGATTCTTCGACTCATACGGGCTTGTGAACTGTACGTATTTGAATACCCATTAGCCACCGAAGTTAGCGGTACCCGCAACTACGCGGTGATATGCATATCAGATTACAGTTTACGTAACATATCCCACCGTAGGAGGATCGGAGGCGGGGATCACCTAGCCGCGAAATCTAAATCCCGCGGAGGTTCACGGTTGGCAAAGCCCCCTCCACCTCGTGTTCCTATGTTTGCGAAATTGTGGGCTTTTATCACCTCGCCAACCGACGTGCGGATCCTCCGTATCTCGGCTACCGGTTGGTGCGTATACTCGATTAGTCAAGTTTGCTCTGGCTTGAATTTCACTCCTACCCAATGCCGCAGCTATCTCTAGTTAAACTCCGGGTGCCTCGAGATACCGGATAATTATCGGTATTGCCAAAATTCGGATGTGCTCCCGGCTCCGAATTTCTCCGGCTTCAACTGCATCATGGTTATGCCACTGGCGGTCGAGTTGCGCACTCAATAATTTACCGCCGTTGTCATGCAGCACGGACCGTTCATCCGTGCGTGTATATAGTTCGACACTGAGGACAACTTCACCGAGAGAACCGCCGCCGTTCCAACGTTCTTAAGGAAATGTTAATATTTGATAAACCACCAGGGAGAAATGCACATGTGCTCGTTATCCACCTGGCTACGAACCACCAGAGGATCGTCCCTCCACGGCCCGGCAACAACTCGGCACGGCTAACAACAGCCAGACGGCTACCCTCATCCGTGTCTAATGAATTCTTAACTACGGAGCGTTGGTGTGACTAATGAATTTTTCAGTGATACCACACGCTCGTGTCTCGTCGCGCGCCGGCTCGTACCTACTTAAGGCCCCGCGATCGCCGGCAAGAGTTTCTCATTCTGCCTCCAGTGAATCGTGAATTTTCGATACATGGGAGAGAATCGGACGTAACCCGTCGCCTCTCGTTTTGCCCTGTAGATTCGTGACTATGTAATGACTGTGTAAAAAAAATCCGCTTAAATTTAATGCACTGGTACTGGAAGTTTTTATGCATAAATTGGTATATAAAATTTCATGCGCAAAGTTGATGCAGAAGTAATGCACAGAGTATGTAAAACTTCAGATATACGTTTAATCATTTACTCTGATTTATACTATACACGTCATTTAATTCCAATAATTTACTTTAATTTCATTGCAACAGTACATCGAGTTTTCATCACAATTGTACATAAAATGTAATGCTTTAGTTCTTGGACAAAAACTTTCAGTCCGATACATTAAATGTTATCTTTTCTTAACTGGGAAAGTTTCGCGTGTGGTTACACTTTGTTTTTAATCCTGTTACGATTAAGTTATGGATCATATAGTATTCACTCATCTATTTCACTTTCAACTGTAAGAGTGTTTTAATAGCGATACTATAAATATAATACACGAGTGGAACAACATCGAAGCAGTCATTGAGGGGTACACGTTAATAGTAGTGAATATTGGTCGTCATTCCAGCACTGCAGAAAACGTGTTCGAAATACTCAGTTAACAACGTCCCTACATATTTGGAGCGAGGTCCATTCATATAATCCATTTGTACTGTCAATGGGCCACTTTAGCCGATTGACAGTGATGCCGGATTCCTCCACTCTTTTTCTCCCTTACCTATTTCCTACCGTGTTAAAAAATTCCCTCAGAGGGAAATTTCCCTCCAATCTGGCATCACTGCCGATTGACCGTCCCAGTTTCATAAATGAACGAATCAATACTTTGCTATACCCTTTCCTTCTTGGATTTGCCGAATCGTGCGCAGTTTCGTTTATTACTGTTTTTCAATCTTTCAAATAAAGCCCGACCTACCGCACGGTGATCATTCACAAAATAGTCAAGAATCGCGGGGAGTAGAAGTCTTACGATAACGAGCTTCATCTCATTGGAATTGGTAATTACTATTTACGGCGAAATCTTTATGCAATATACAGAGATGTATACATATATATCTCTGTATACATATATTGATAATATATATGTATTTTTATCAGTCATTCACATTTTGCTTGAATATTTTTATGATGCCAGTATTAATCGCGGATCTGATTGGTCCATAATAGGGGAAGCGACGTTGGCGAATCCATGGCTGTTCCTGGGCCACGTGGCCACGCGAGTTTCGAACTCCAGTTATACTAATGGTCTAGATTCAATCTATCTGTTAAAGAGCTTCTTCCGTACGACCCTCTCTTCGACCCAATCAAACGGAACCACGCCACTGCTGGTCGCGAGGTGTCGTGTTTTCAAATATACCTACTGTAAGTTCTGTTTCCTCACTAGCATTTATTCGAAATACCGGATGCAAAAAAACAATAAATAACGGGGCAACACGGGTCATCATGTATATATATATACAGTGTAACGAATATCTAGCTGACTATTCGTTGAGGCACACGATATTGGTTAGGTTTGACAATAAGCGAACGAACGGACGTTCGATACAATCGAAATCGATACATAGTTCGATCGTCATGTAAAACAGTCTGGACTGAGACGTCTGAATGAACAGACATGTGACAGTTCGTACTCGAGGTATTTAGATGCGATTGTACTCATAATATCCGCCCCAAAACCTAATACTCGCGTTATTCATATCGGTCGATCGTTACTCTATATATATATGTATATATTTATATTTTTTTATCATCACCTACATATTCGTTATTATTTAATGCAATATTGATATCCAAGCGTCACATCGAAGATCAATAAGGCATGGACTGGGCCTAGTCAGGGCAGCATCAAGCCCCTACGTAGAGTTCTATAGTTTCTACTAGGGTCCAAGCACTGGACGGTCCATTTCGCAAACACCAATAAAAAAAAATTATTCGCCACCGCTAATTTGTATCCAGAATATACTATCACTCAAAAAAATTCGATATTTTTTATATATATTTATCGGCATATACTTTTTTTCCGTGCGGTTGCAAACTTCCTTTCGTTCCATCATCGTTCAATATTTTCTGTTTATTTCCGTACAATTTGCAGGCGTTGCGCCCAATGTATTTTACGCAATAACGAGGATGCACAAAAAAAAAATAACTCACGTCGAAACGAAGCAAATTTATGTGAACCCGTCCTTCGTACGCCGACGTGGTTATGCTACTTAAAATGTACATAGGAAACAGCGGTTACATATATCCCTCATAATACGATGACGGTACGATGTCGCTCCGCGAAGTACGCGGCTCTTGTTACAGTGTTTCAATAATGCTGCTTCGCTGTATAATAATGCGCAGTGAGGCGCAGTTTCCCATTTCATTCACGTCGGTGGTGTAATGCAACGAATTTAGCAACGGTTTTCGTAACACTGATATTCATCCCGCTAGTATGACTCCGTCCCGCACCGATAATTCGAAGAATTGTTATAACCGGTGACGCATCACCGTTACAACAGCGTGGTAACGAGGGATGATAGGTTGTGCGCGTACGCGAGCATAGCTATAAATTACGCGTTTCGCCCGGCAGGAGAAAACAATTTGAAACCATAAAGAAAAAAAAAAGAAAAAAAAAACCAGTGCACCAACACTCGGCATGCAGTCTCAGTTCTACGCGCAAATATCACTACTTCCACGACGAACCAACGGCTTTGTTCAACAAACCACGAAAGCCTTCGCGATGAGTTGCGAAACGCTATTGTTGTCTCGGTCTTGCAGAAGAAACGAAAACAAAATTATATAAATCGTAACATAAGCCACCTACGCCACAAGGGACACAGCACAGTCATTATAAGCTGCTTTGGGCTTTGATACTTGGGTCACGAAAATAACGTGAATGCTTTCGCGTGGCAGATATAGCGTGAGAGCCGTAGGAATGGCAACGATATGTATCGTGTTGCAAGTATCACGAGAGGAAGCGCTCTCTCTGCGACTGTAAAATTTTTAACCAGTGTTATATACTATAACGGTCGATTGCACGCCAGCCCCGTGCGAACGACACGAAGCGCCGGTGTCTTTCTTGTACGGGGTGTGTTTCGGATAGAGGCGGTGTTTTCTCGTATTTTGTCGGAAAAATCGAGACCGGGATAAAACGATATCTGAAACTAATGGAAGGTTCGAAGCTCGTGTCCCTCGTTCTCTGCTGGTCGTTCTCCTCGGAGCACTCCACAATTTCTCTTGGGCAGATGAAACAAAAGTGCTCCCCGTTTTATCGTCAGGTCGGAAGGGTCTTGAGGGTCTCGTCTGTATGATACGACACTTATAGAAAGTACTATATAATTATTTTTTCTTTTAATGATGCCACTTGTGCTAGGTCAGAAGGACTAATAATCGATAGTCCTGTTAATTCGTGGATAAATTTTCGTCTTTAGTGCAACGAAATTAATCACCGATTTCGGCTGACGGAACCGTTGGGGTATCACTTGTTGTACCCACTCGTCCGTAACTCTGCGGTCAATTTGGCCAGTGCATCGCAATGCCTCGTACACGCTCGTAATGCATCGTAATACGCTTAGTATTTCCGTTGGTCGCGCCGCAACAAATTCCGCTGTATCTCTCGGAACTCGTACGTTTCGTATCCGCGGTTGCTATGCACGGTTCGGTGAATAATGTTTGTCAACGAGAGGGAGCAGTTCGAGGGGATTTTAATTTATTTTTTGTCCCGCGAACGTGACATTGCTCCGTTGTGTGCTTTTCGCGTTTTCACATAAATGCGAAGCTGATTCGCAGAAAACAAATTAATGAACGGGGTATAATATATTTGAAAGAAGAGATAAAAATATTATTCAACAAGGCCCGACTAAAGTATCGTTCGGAAAAGTATTAAAATAAAAAATAACATTTAATTATATATAATCCTACAGTCGACAAGAGGACGATATGCCTACCGTTAAAGAGACAGATGTAAAATAGAAATTAAACGTGCAAAATTTCGAATGACTGTTCGCAATTAATTTAATTATTATGTCTGAGTCTATTCTATCACTATGACTGTCTCGTCCATTTTTTAAATGCCTACGTACAATTTGACTCTGGACAATGGGATTAATATAAGAGTATCGTGTTATTAAAATAAATTGAGAAATTTATATTTGCATCAATCACGTTCATTCCCGTGGTGTTAAGTGGCCGCTTACAGTTACAAGGGGGCCGATTTACACCGATGTGGGCCCAAGGTGTGCTCTGCTCTCTGTTACCCGTGATTGACACTTGTCGTGACGTCAAAGCCAAAGGCAGTGTATCCAGTAATCGATATACAGGTACGTACCAAAGTTCGCCACATGTAGTTATACTATGCAGCAGACAGTCGAGCTACCGATCCAGTCCATCACCTTTCAGTGTGGACAGGTAGGCCCCGAAACTGTTGGTGCAGCTGCAGGTCAAAAGCAGCTCCTTGGAGTCCAAACATCTCAACCACCGGCAGCAGTGAGCAGCAATACCAGTGGTAGAACGACTAGCAGTGCTAATGCATGAGTGATAATTAAGCGTGTGGACTCTCAACACAGTGCCTTGTTACTGGTATAGCTGAGCATGGTGCAGTGTTAGGTCACATGTAACCTACCATGTCTGGAGATAAATATGCCTCGGAAAGTTTATAGACTCTTCAGGATCTCAATGCAGTGGTATCCATATACCAGTCTCTGTACTGAATGATTTAATCAAAATAAATAAATTCAGGACACCCGTAAAATAATAGTACATTACAATAATAGTGCAATAAAACTTTTTCTAACGAGTACTGCAATGAGTTCAGAAAAGTTATTCGCAGGAGTTTGTACTAAATTTTACTTCACAAGCCGTGAAAATGAAGATTTTGCGCACGGGAAGCGTGCGTAAAACTTCAATTTTCGCACCGATCGAACGAAATAATTGTCGTAATAAGTAAAGAAATATTCGATTCGACAGCATGATCAACAAGTGCATTCCTTTTGATCAACCAAACATTAGTTTCGCCACCCGTAAGCGCATATTTTGTTGACACAATTGATGTTTTTTCTGTGCAAGTGATTCCTATTTATTTCTATTATAGTTATAATTTGTGATTTAATATATCCTGACTTTTAAATAACGCACGCACAGGGCGTCAAAAGCACAATCAATGGATAATGAGTGTCGGTCAATTCGAAAACTTCTCTACTGACTATCGACCAAATATCCATCCAATTTAAGTGTAAGGACGTATCACGCGATTTCTATCGTCGCGTCTCACAACGAAACATGAAGTTGAGGTGAATAGCGAATTCTCTCGACCCACGGAAAACGAACTTTTAACCGAACGAAATATTCACGAAACTCTGTCACTCGTATAACCAGAGAGTATCCACGTCGCCGCCGGCCCATCTCCGGACTGCTCTCCCCGCCCTATTCTTCTCACAGCCAACGGCGACACATCAAAGTTTTTCGCGACAAAAGTATTAATTAATCAAGTAATTCACGAGAATTTTTTTCCCCTCTCTGAACTCCACACTTTTTACTTCTTTATCACATTTTTTATTTAATTTTTTTCAACTACCGACTGCCCGACGGGCAGAAGACAGAAGTTATGCGTTTTTGGTAACAATTACAATTAACCCAGGGAGATATTTCAGAATTTTATTGGTATTTATTTCTTACTTTTTATTATTTAAAACAATATATTTTCTTTGATCAATTTAACTTTTTCACAGTGCCTTTTTTAATCAGTGATTTCTTTATTTAATTGCATTCAAGCGTTTTTTTGTTTGTAAATATACAGTAAAGTAGGTACTAGCAAATTTTGTTCATCTTATAAAAATGTTTTGTAATTTTACAAATATATATTTTGTATATTTAACGAGAAAACAAGTGTGGACGTTTGTGGAGAAAAAACTTCGTTAAGAGTACAAATCTTTTTTACTATATATATATATATCCCCGCCGCTATAGTGAAACACGGTACATGATGCAGTCTCACTCCCGAATAGACTCGTATTAAACGTGAACATTTTTCGGTGCCTCTTTTGCATACAGTAAAACCGTGTAACGTGATATCTATATGCAG
This sequence comes from Amblyjoppa proteus, assembly GCA_963922035.1. NCBI lineage: Eukaryota > Metazoa > Arthropoda > Insecta > Hymenoptera > Ichneumonidae > Amblyjoppa > Amblyjoppa proteus. The sequence continues at coordinate 9,887,559 of OY998230.1, forward strand.
GTAAAACACAAGCCGTACCATGGTATAGTGTATTACATGCCGGAGTTTGGTTCGCTAGCTCGCAGTAATATTTAATGTACGAGCGTCTCGCGGTGTACGGTTGCAATATTTGTCTATTCTTTTTTTTTGCATTTAGGCGTTTTTTTTTGCAAATACACGGTAAAATAAGGACTAACGTTTCTTGTCCACAATCGTCTACAATAATATTCTTGTTAATTTTACAAACAAATTTTTTCATCTTATAAAAACCTTTCATAATTTTTTAAATATATATTTTGTAAATTTAACGAGAAAACAATTAGACGTTCGTGGACAAAAAACTTCGTTTAATAAAGTACAGTCGCTATAGTGAAGCGCGGCACATAGTACAGTCTCACCCCCTGAACAGACTCGTATTAAACGTGAACATTTTTCGGTGCCTCTTTCGCATACGGTAAAACAGTGTAACGCAATATCTATATGCATAAAATGCATACACAACACAGGCCGTACCATGGTATAGTGTATTACATGCCGGAGTTTGGGTCGCTAGCTCGCAGTAATATTTGATGTACGAGAGTCCGGTGGTGTACGGTTGCAATATTTCTGCCGACTTTGCGAACCGTTTTAGTTTTTCGTGCTAGTTGGAAGGCTTCCAGTAGCCATACCCCGAGCTTGCGTCAGAACTCTCTCTAGCAGCTCGAACGAACCTCGCGAAAAGCGCTCGTGCCTTCGCGTACAACCCCCTTGCGTACCCTTAAAATATACTCTCGCCTCAATATGTGTGAAAATGTACGAGCGGGCCGCTCGTACGTTACACTACGTACCCTACGACCGCCAACTTACATGCATTTATATACATAGTGTATAGGAACTACCACGGCCAGAGTTGGTTGCTGGCTTCGTGAATTCGTGTCGCAGACTCTCTCCCTCTCGGTATCGGTCGTGTACCGGTCGGCCTGTACCGCCGCTAGGACTCTCTCTCTTCCTCTCCCTTTTCGAGTGCCCGGTATGTGCGATGCACTATATTCCATGCAACACCAGAACGAGAGACTAACACCCCCGCCACTTCGGCGCTACACATACATCCGGCGTACTTCTACCACCTGGCCGCGAAACGAGCGAAGGGGGTGAATACGATATATAGGGGTGCACCTTATAAGGTCGACCGCGAGGAACATAGGTCGTGCCAAAACTCGTTTCCCACAACCTCCGTCAACCGAGCCACGTTCCGACTAAACATTTTTTCTCTCCCGGTATTTCTGGATTTCTTTTTGTTTTCTTCCCCCCCCCCCCCTCACTCGCCCTTGTCGACGTTTCGGCCTCGCTCTAATAACTCATATTTTTTTCTTTTTTTATGTGCGGTTTAATTTGCTTAAACATCATTTTTTTTTATTCGCTTTTTGTCTGCCTTTCGTCCTTTGTAATGTGTATATTAGCGTACCGGTGAATAAACGAATTTTAATTAAAAGATAACTGGAGACCCCGCGGTCGTCGGTAACGAAGTCTTTATCCTACTATAGCGAGCACCAACGACACGCAAAATTTAATCACACTTTCGTTGACCCTTTGCAGGTCGGTGATAAGACGATTACTCTTTCTCGTTCTTCTTTTTCTTTTTTTTTTCAAGTGTTTCTTCAGAAAAAATATTTTCAAAGATTACTCGTAACATAAACTATACAAAGGGAGGTGGATTCGATCGAAACGCCGAAATAAAACATTAAAGATTTTGCGCTCTGTGCATACTTCCGAAATTACAACCCAGTCGGCAGTTAGTAACTTCACTGAGCGATAAATTCAATTATCAAGTAATTTGATGAGTCGCTAAAAGATCAAATCGGAAAGTTAATTTTTAGCGCTAAACTGGGAGATACAGTAATCGGATAATGGCTTCGCAGCGATGGGTTTCGTACGGTAATTGAAAAATTTGATTTTCTGTATTCGCGAAAGTGGCAATATCGCAAGGTAAAGGAGGTTTTGCGAGAACAGCTGCACATTTAACCGGTGTATATCGTGAACGCGCGCGGGACGGGCTTGTATTATACACGTAGCTTTTATAGAGATATATACCGTTACCGTTTGTACTCGGATATAACAAGCAGCAAGCTGGCCCCTGTCTATGCGGCGAATAATTATCGGGGCGGACGCGAGTTTTCCCCCGGGTTACTTCGCCGCCCGTAACCGAGTTTCCTGCGGTTTTCTCGTGTTACGAGGCAGTTAAAGAGACTCCCTCTCAGTTCTGTAACTTCCGCCGGCGAGATCGGTAGCGGACGACTATCGTATTTCCTTGTTCACTCTCTTCCTCTATAGTTCTTTACTCTACGTTGAATGTACTCCTTCCTGGCAGGCGATCGAACCTTCCGGGGATCCTGAGCGAAACACGGTGAATCCCTGATCAGTTGCTTCAACACCAATATATTGAACATAACCCATAACAGACAGTATTTCAATGAATAGACCAAGAGGCGTCAATGAAATTCCTTGGTCAAGAAGCAGCGGTCTCATAGCTGAATCGTCGAGATTGCGGCAATTAAAATTTCCCCAAACCACCCGAAGCAACATGATCTAAGTTACGAATGCTCGGACGATTCCCTAGGATGGAGGATTCCCTAATTCCAGCCGTTATTAATTGGTCAAAAATGTTTTTTTAAAGTCAATACCAACCACCAACCAACGTTAAGCTGATAGTTTCTGGTTACCAAAACAGGTCGATTAAATACAAAAAGATAATTTTTTTTATTACTGAAGCAAATAACAAGAGAGTCCAAATGTACCAGTTTTCGGATGCGGTTTTTCGGCACGTCCCTATATTTGGACACTGCATGTCCCAATGTTTCGGACAATGATAGATTTCGAGACCTCCGATGTACGAATGCAACTCGTTCATGTTAACTAACAGAATTTATTCGCTATTTATCAATTAAGTCACTGAAAAGATTATGTTTACGCGAAAAAATACTAAGGATAAGCTACGTAGAAATCTGGCTAGCCTAACTTTTTCGAGCTGTCCGATTATTGGTATCGCGTCTATAGTAACGATGGAGTTAGTTGGGAATTCCGAAGGGCAGTGTCGCACAAGGTGAGAGCACTGTAGAAACGCATTGACCGAGTTCGTAGAACCACCACATTCTAAATTAAATTCTTTTGATGCAAGAGGATTCTTTTGCTTCAAGTGGATTGTCATTTGCGGCAAATAGAATCCTCTTGGATCGAATGGATTTTCTTTAGCGTGGCACAGCCAAGCAATGTATCCGAAGGGTTGTACCAGAATCACACATCGAACCGACCTCAGGTACACGTACAACCCGGCTTCTTCAGGAGATAGAGTCGGTGCAGTTCAGCCAAAAGGAAGTACCAAGGAGCCTAACCAATACCACGAAGTCGTATTAGTGAGGTGTTGACTCTGCGAAAGCGGATCCAACACCAAGCGGCATGGCGTCATAGCCGGGATTTCCACCGCGAAGTTCAAGCCTCATGCACATAATTTATGCATTGAGGTAATTCTCGATGGTCACATGATTAGATTTGATCAATTAACTTTAAGCATGATGAATCAGGGTCGAAGCGTTTTACACTGTAAACAAAATTCACATTAAATTTAATGTACTGGTCCTGGAAAATTTTATGCACAAATCGGTATATTAAATTTCAATTACAGTTGTGATAAAAAAGTATTTCCGGTATGACGTCACATACAATACTTCATCAAGGAAGTTTATAGACGAGGGTTCGTAAGTACACAGCGTGGTTGAAAGAGAAAAAAAAATTCTGTAGAAGTTACGTGGGTACGAGGAGAGAAAAAGGAATGCCTTCGCGCGCGTTTGTACTGCGAAAATTTTATTCTATATTTGTTCCTCGTTTGCTCACTCACTACTTTTGCCGCTGTTGTTGTTCTTGTTGTTGTTGTTCTTCGACAAACGGTTGCACCGTGCTTCATTCTTATGGACGATGCGAGACCACAAGGGAACTGGCGAGCACCCTTCAAACGCTCAACGGGCCACCGCAAAGAATTTACAACGAGGTGTACTCGTCGTGGAACACCGGCTTCCCAACCGCATAAATCCTTTTCTGCCACCCTCGGAGCGGGCCAATACGCGATGGGACGGCTGCGACAACGTACCGTCACGATTATGCAAAACGTGACCGGTGCAGGTAACTCGTGACTCCAATTCACAGACGTGAATATCGCGCATGTCCGCGTCCGATGACACTCGAGAAAAACGATTTCTCGAATGGAGCGGAGTTAGTTATCGTTGCTGGAGAACCCGTTCGTGAAGAACTTCGGTCGTGACGGAAATGAAAAAATGCTTAGAGCTCTTCGACATGACCCAGAAAAATGGTAATCAGCCCTTTTACCATCCTGTGTGACGTTTTTCTGTATTGAAAATCTTTCGCCACCGCGTTGTCAATTCACGAAGATATGCTTAAGAAATTTCGAAATCTCGACCGTCTCTCGCAACGGTCACACGCTTTCTCGCGAGCTCTCTCGCTCTCTCGTTGTCGTGCTCTCTTGTAAGCTCTCACGATCGATAATACACCTGCTTTGGCAAATAAACGCTTCATTTCGGCAATTCTCCCGATTCGGTAATCACGTTCGTTCCAAAACAATCGCTAAAAACAACTGACCAATCAGCAAAAACGTCGTCAAGCCCCCAAATAACCAGAAAGCCTTCCGCTCATCTCCCGCCTAGCTTTAAGTCGCTGTTCGTTCGACAACAGAAACTGTCTTGAAATTCCATCGTATACCTTAGCTTGTGTATTTCTTTCCCGTGGAGCATGATGGACACCTCGTCTTTCTCACAATTCCATTTAGGTACGCCAATGTCCTGGCATGCCTCATTGAATTCTATCTGGATTCTGTATAATTAAGGAATCAGTCTAACTTTTGTAACGACGGACCGATGAGATAGACAAGTGTCTTTTCCACCAGATAGACATGAACTAGCGAAGTTCCATTTCGGCAGCAAAGAGATTTCATCCGGTAGACTGGATTCCGACACAAGCTTAAGCTCCAAGCGACGTATGCCTGCATGTCGTGTGTGTACAGTTCCCGGTTGGTATACCTGTGGATATCGGACATAGATATGCCGTGCACGCTACATCGATTATCGGAACCTCTGTGTGCCGGGGATCCGCTGGTACATGTAACTCCTTCCTATCTTGTCAGCTCGAGCTTCGCCCCATTGCCTTTCCTCGTCTCGTCGACCTGCTCGCCGCTTTCTTGGCCCTCTTGCTCCCTGTTCTTCTCGCACCCTCTCTTGTTCCTTCGCAGCTGGATCGACACCAGCCCGGTCACATCCCTCGTCGTACTCTCACCCATTTTCCATGTTCTGTTCATGTCCTGATCGTCACCCTCTCACAGTTCCCACAAGTCTTCGCGACTTTCCAAACCGTACGGAGAGCTATCGTTCTGACCCATTCGCTCACTGTCGCCTTCCGTTGCGGGCCTTGGTCGCACACCATGGTCCAGCCAGCACGTCTCTTGACCCTCCGCGGGATTCCCTTCCACCTCGATGTCCTTACATCCGGCTCTCGTGACGTCTCAACTCGGATCGATCGTCAATGGGAATTCGATAGCAGTTTCGATAGCCTTTTCTCCATGTCGGACATTCAGAATTCGTTACGAGTAAAAAAAAAAAGAATCCGTATTGCCATAGCCAAGGTAACAACAGAGAAGCTAGCACATTTCACAAGTCATAAAAGTAAAAAATCTAGGTCAAAGTATCGACCGATCAATAGGTTCAGATAGCGCGGGGGTCACATCTATAGAAGCTGCTATAAATATTTTATGGCGAACGTGGACTTTCGATCTCCGGCCTACATGGCTTAACAGATGTTGCCGAACGACCGAAGGTTGCCCGCCGTTACATGAGGGAGCGTGTACCTTAATAAATAAAAAGAAGCAAATTGAGCCTCACTGGTACATCGGTGAAATTCACCGCGGTGTTAAGAAAATTTGTCCGCGACTTTGATTGGGCATCGGTGAATCTGGCGAGGGACACGGCCGAGTTGGGAATAATAATGTGCTATCAGAGATGGGAAACAACACGCGAAAGGCAGGGAAGACACTGAGAGCGGGAGCTAAGTTGAATAAGGAAATTGTTGTTGCGCAACTACATTGCACTCTCGCGAAAGCGAGCGGGATCTCTCGGCTTCCCAACGATCTTGGAAATAGTAGGAATACCAATGTTCAAAGCAGCGGCAAACAGGATACCGGGCAATACCGGTGTATATAGCCTAGGACTCGCCCGCGCCGCGTTTCCGACGGCGCGATGGCTCTGACGGCGTGCCAGGGTGCCTGGAACGGCACGTCTTCGACGTGGAAAGACCAGCGCCGACTCGCCCGGTCTTTCACGTTCCGGAAGAAACGTATTCTAGACACGTATTACGAGAGGCAATACTTTGCTGTCGACGAAACGAGGAATTTGGCCAGTTTGCCGGGGGAGAGAGGGACGCCGGAAAGCACTTCGTCGGGATCTTTGGTCGAACCGTATAACGCCAGACCCGAACCAAGCTGGAAAAAAAGTATGAAAACGCGAAAACGGGTCTCACACTTCGATCGTTGATCGATCGCGATCGATTCCACAATTTTTGCACTCGGAGGAAACATTTATACTCGTTTATCTCGCAATCGGATTGGTGAGAGATCGTCACTCACGGCCGATGAAAAAATTGGGTCAGTGAAAAATGGATTCACTGACTGTGTACCTGTATAAAAAAAAATAACAGCAACGCTCAAAAGCCCTTACCGTCCTACGGAAGCTAAGCATTTGATATTTTTCCGCTCGCTCAAAAGTTTCTCTATTGTAACAAGCAGCAGTAGACATTTTTCACACAGTACTTTTCAAACTAATTAGCTTAAATCTCGAAAATACACAGTACAAGATAATTTCGTAAAATCGGAATACGAAGTTTCGTAAAAATAGTGTTGTTAAATAAGTGACAAACTCGTTTGTTAAAGTTCGAATATACAAACCGGTCCTTTTATTTCCCGTCTCATTAACAACATCAGTTTGTATTTTTTTTTTTTTTGTAAAACTATAAACCGTATGGTGGGATCTGCAAATCAACGAATAAAAAATTGTGGACGTTTGTGGACAATAAGTTGTTGTAGAAAGTTCAAACATTATTTACTGTGTAGCTGTTCCAGATATTTCGTTGCAAAAAATGTCTCCGTTGGTGTAAAAGTGGTGAATACGACCCATATATCATTGATTTGCGGACCAGTCGGCGTGGGCCATATTCACCACTGATGCAATATACAATCCCCGTATACTCCAAAGCTCAGTGAAACGTCTCACGCAACTACCGTACCGATGTTTTCACTCCACTGTGCAGGTCTATTCACTATAGAGGGCATCTGCTATTGCTGATGCTTGTGCTCTACCGGTGGTTCCTGCTGCTGCACCGATGATACCGGAAGCAGACGCCCGTGTTCTGATAATGCAATTAGCGCTTCATAAAGGCGTCGTAACACCTCGATATATAGGCGGATTCCAGGGCTCTTCGGGGTCCACCAACCGTTACCATCGACCAACCACCCTCCTCGAGGTTCACTCCGCCTCTCTCGAGGTCAATATTAAACACGTCCAATACCTTCACCCCCGTCAGATAACCGGCTAATAATGCTGCCAATTATCCCGGGGTTGTGGATCATCGATCACTATTCACTCCATCGGTCTCTCTCTGTCTCTCTCTCTCTCTCTCTGCCTTTCGCTCGATCGCTCGCTCCGTCGCCTACCCCTTACGCAAACTCCAGCCACTGTTCTTGCCGCATGCCGGCAAACCCATCGAGACGAGCTTTACTATATCTGGGTGACTGCCTCCCACCGGGGTAGCCGACAGGTTGGCCCTCGTACACCGGCGCCCTTGCCATCGTGTTAACTGCTGGCCATAATTAACAACGCGACTGGCGAGAGTCTCTAGCGAAGAGCTCATGAAACGTAATTGATGAGACTGGAAAAGCCGTTCGAACTTGTGGATATGGGACAGTGAGAGGTCCCATAAAGTTTATTAATTCATTGCAATATCGTATGGGCTATTGAACTTTTTTTTCTGAAGCTGTTAATGCACAACAGTGCAAATTCGTGATCGTTAAATTGCGTCCGGATAAGATCCTGAAAAGGCCTTATCGGGATAGTTTGGATTAATATGTTTCTTCTTGACTGTCTCGACAGCTTTCTTGAGTTTAGTAATCGATTAATTGCGAAAATTAAGCATAAGAGCTGAGAATAATTTGAAATTTTATTTATCTATAAAAAAATTGATGGAATGAGGAAAACAAATTGGCTGGATATCGAACTCCAGGGTTGGCGAACGCTCGACGAGCATTCACGACGTTGAAGTTTATGCGCTGGGGTTGATTAAATTATAGTTACTTCGTTGATCGATCAGTGCGCCTGATAATACTCTCAGAACAAAAATGCCTTAAATCAATCCTTTTTAATCGATAGGAGAACATTGACCAGACTCAATTCACCGAATCACCTTTTTCCGTCAGAAGCGCAATGTCGTCGAGCAATCGAAACATCCATTGCGATTACGTATTCTACAATCGGAGATAAGACGCGGATAAATCGATGTTTAAAATTGTTACGAAACCAGGTAAAAGTTACATAGGATTGTGCGTTCGCTTTTTTAAAACGCGGTAGGGTGACCGTTCTTTCTCGCCCCAAGCTTCGATTCACTTCGGACTTTCTTGAATCCTGTTCGTTTTTTCTTCTTTTTTTTTTCTCTCGTCTCGTCATGCTCGTAGTCGTCGGGAAACGGGAGCACTATCCGTTTAACGTTACGAGCGTCGAGGCTGTAAGAGGCGAACGACCGAGTGGGGCAGTGAAAAGTGCGAGCCAGCTCAATCTCGATTCTCGATAGTTCCCATATGCCGGACTTTCTGAAAAGGTCGTATACGTGCTCGAGCGAACCACGTTCGTCGGGCGACGACCGTGCGCTAGGGGGTTGGAGATCCTGGACCAAGAATTGAATTGCAAAGCTGGAATCGCACGATCTCGTAGATATATCCTGGAAGAATTATCGTATCGGGACGAGGATTGACAGTCTCAGCCAGGAAATATAGGAAGAGCAAGGACGAGAACTTTCGAAGAGGCTCTCGAAGGGATCCGGAGTCCGGGGATCGGATTGAAAGGATCAGACCTATCGAGAAGAAATTACACCGATTAGCCTGTGACTCGTGTACTACTCGTAAAATAGTGTTTTTCAATTTTTTTTTCTTCACTGGAACGCTCCTTTCAGTAACTTTCAATCGACAGTTGTACCTGTTTACGTCGATCGTTTCGCTTCTCAAACGGGCTCACAGTTAGACTATGCTTCACAGTGAAACAATCGATCTCCAGAGGCGTTCCATGTCCCGTGTATCCTCCACCCTCCCCGGGGAAAGATTTCCCGGCGGGACGAAGAGTAGCCACGCTAAAAGCCCGATCCGTCTTCGAAACCTTCTTTGCTCCTTCCGAGCTCACGTTAATGCTTCCGGCTGTTCGGCCGGTCGCTATCGAGAACCTTCGCCAATTTTATTTCACTTTTGTGATTGTTTCGCAATTAAAGGAGCAGCTCAACCACTCAATGAAAGATTCAATTCAACAATTTTATTGAATTCAATACTGATTTCATAATCGATCAGCGAATGGCAATTGATCTTGAGTCGACCGTTTGCATACCTCGACAAGGTCCATTGAATATATGCCGTAAAAAAATTCTTTAATCGACCCATTAGATTGACTGTCCAAGAGACAGTGAGTGAGTTATCCCAACTAATTTTACCCGAGAAACGCCTGATGCCCTGTTGTTATTCGGCTGTCGGTATATCAATCAGGCTATTCAATAGTCGACAGTTATTTTTTATTTATTATTATTATTTTTTCTATTTAAAAGTGTTAAAATTATTTACGTTTGTTCGCCTCTTTCTTCGTTACTTCATTACAGTTTTCCCAAAACCTGGAAGGGAACGGTGGCCTCGTATATAAAGACCTTCATTAATCAGTGTCTCTCCCGCAAAAAGCAATTACACGCCTTGGACGTTCCTGCAGTCGTCGAGTTTCCGCAGTAACAGGGTATTAGATGAACGCGCGCTCTTTTCCAACGTTTCCGAGGGTCCTTTGCTTTTGACTGATTTTGCACATGTTAAATGAGAAAACGAACGAACCGTCTCCGACCGCCCCCGGTCATGAAATATCCACGAAGGAATTTCTGTTATGCTATAAGTGTGCCACGCATACGTTTGAGCTAGCGTATGGGACGATTTTGCGCGAAATTAATGAACGCGGTTCAGTCCCTTGACATTCCCGCTTTATTTCACGGAATTTTGCAAATGCCATGGAATCAATGTAACATTTCCCTGTTCATTAAATTTTTTTAAAACGAATTTAAGATTCAAGACGGGGCATGTGTTGGTTCAGAGTGGATATGGATGCGGACTGTCGGGTTCGATTCCCGCCGGCGCCGATGGAATTTCTCTATGTGCTCCTTCCGTGCCTCCCAAGGTGGTTCAGAATTCACCTGCATAAAAGATTGTAGGTTCGTCCACTGTGGCGCAGAGAACCTGACCAATGTACCGTGGTGCCAAGCTGTGCACTGGACTTGACGCTTCGCAATAACCATTTCCTGCCAGTGTGTTAACTACCGCGCTGATGGTTACACTGTTAAAAAAAATGTACATTTACTCCACCGGACTGGAAGTTTTCATGCAAAAACTGGCACATTAAATTTCACGTACAATGGTGATGAAATGTTCATGGACTTTTACAGTGAAATTAAAGTAAATCATTGAATGTAAAGTATTTCTAGAGTTTTAAATATAATGTATGTTAATTTTTCATCAGAATTGTCGATGAAATTCAATATATCAGTTTAAGCGTAAAAACTTCCAGTGCCAGTAGATAAAATTTCTTTGCAGTGTACATGTGAACGGATTATAGTACGTATTGCCAAGTGTTACTTTTCAATTTTTCTACAATTATTTATTTATTATATGAAAAATCTATTTTAAAAATTGTATCGCGTCTACAGTTAATGGGAAACTCGGAGGGGTACCTTGAAGTACGGGTACGAACGACTCAGCGCCATCGAGAGAATAATTTCCTTATGGCATTCTACAAAGCATCCGGCCTCGTCTTCGCGTTGTTAGCACACGCAAAGCGGTAGTTTACTTATGGCCTCGAGACACAGTATTAAACTCGATTTAAATTGGGGACTGCACTGAACAAGCAAGACGGATAAACTCCCCCGGGTTTTTCCGGACGAGAGCTCTCTCTCGCTCTCTCTCTCCTCCCTCCTAGCAGAGACTGCTCTCGAGATACTTTTATTACTGGATAGTCAGATGTCCTCGGTACACAGCACACTCTAATTAGTTTTATTACACAAAGTCACATTCCGTCGATATAATCGAATTGTTTAATAAAATCGAAGGAGCAAAATAAGAAGAAAATACTTATTTTTCATAATAAGCGCTTTCTGACGAGCAGATGTAGAAAAAAAATATTGCAGTAAAACATTTCAATACACTCGAATACTCCGACAATTATTTTCATCGCAATAAAAATGAATCATCTCATGTCTGCAATGTTCTGGTTCACTCGGAGATTCGAGTACAGCGCTATCCAATCTCAGCAATTTTCACCGTTCTGCGAACGATAAAACGAGCCTCGACCGCGGAGTCGTTCGAGCTTGGGAGGTTGCCTCAACCACCCCCCAGCAACGAGACTTCCGAAGTTAATGAATTAACGTAGAAGGCTAAATTTCTCTCAGGAATTCCGGATGGGATTCGTTCCGGGGGTTGAAACGAGGGTAGGAATACGACAATGGGGGTTTTGCGGGCCTCGGTGCAGCGAGGGTGCGCGGTTGGGAAAGGGGCTGATATTGCAGTGAGCACGAACGAAGGAGATGCGGAAGAGCTGCCGCTCTGCTCGTGGGACAAGTCGGAGGAAGCGAAAGGACGAAGTTACATATCCGGTAGTGAAATGCTAGAGCGAACGGGCCAACAGGGGTGGCGCGCCCGCTCTCATTCCATCTCACTTGACTACAACGACGACGACGATCCACTATCTTCCGGTTTCCGGTTTACTGCGGCTTTACATCGGGCATACGTTCGGGCCACAACGACACAGTCCGGCCCAGGCAGGATGTTGGCCCGTTCCCTCCGCTTCTATTCTCCGCTTCGCTCCTTTCTCTAAATCACTACATCGTCCCTCACTCGTCGCCTGCACAACACAGCGATAGAAGTGGCTCGAAGGGTCAACGCGAGGGACCGGCCGTACCGCCCGGTACAGTGTCTTCTTTACGACATAAAAGCTTCAAAGTAACGAAGCCAGAGGTGCTTTTATAAGCTCCAGCTGGGACACATCGCCTTCGCGTGCTCTCGCACGGTCCTCACTTTCAATCCTTTTGCATGCACGTTGATGGAAACACTCGTACATCAACCGAGGTGCGGTTGGTCGATGCCCGGAGCACGGCCAACGCCTGGCCGTAAGGTGGCGGCAGGTTGGCAGCCGACGATCGGATCTCGAATATGGTCGAGCATTTGCCAAATGGTCGATTGTGACCGTGCCGACGTCGGGCTGTGCAGCTGGCGCGACACTGGCTGCCAGAGTCCGGCCTAATTTTGCAAGTGACGATCGTTGACCGCCAACTTCCCACTGCCCTACGGCCAAGCGCCGGCCATACTCCGAACGTTGGCCAACCGCACCTCGGCGTGTGATATAAAATTCGTGCAACCAATCGAGTAGAGCGATACTGGGCGAAAGTAGTGAGACGAGGGGAATGGTAATCATTCACTTAGTAAATCAGCCTGCTGCTGGGCATCTAAAATACTATCATCAGATACGTGTCTAACGTAGACTGTAAAAAAAAAATTCCTATGAAATTTAATGTACTGGAAGTGTTTATGTAATGTAATGTATTTTAAGTACAAACTGGTATATTACGTTTTATGTAGTTATTCGCGCAACGCCGCTACTGTTCTCGCAACTAATGCAATATAATATCTTGCGAAAAGTTTGTCCGTCCGAGGAGTCGGGAATTCCAGGCATTCGCAAATTGAAGATCATCGCAGAGAGCCTCGAATAGTTTAACTTGTCAATTAAACTAATAAAATAATGGGGGGGGGGGGGCGGCACGAGAGTCGGAAAGGAGTAGTCGTGGCTGTGGCGAGCTCCTGGATTTTTAGAAAGCATTGGGAAAAATTGATCAGAAAGACTTCGGTAAAGTACTTACAAGCGTTGGAAATAAACATTGGTACAGATGGCAATGCCGGTGATGGAAAGGATTGACGGTGAAGAAACGCTGGGACATTTCTCGTTGGCCTGCCCCGGAGAGGTTAATCGAAGCAAAAGAAGATGAAGGATCAACGGGAAAAGCGTAAGAACCTGGCGAAGGAGTGCGAGATGGCGGTGAAGTCGGGAAGGCCCATAGTGGTAGTGGCACTATGAAAGAGGGGGAAGAGGAAAGGCACAAATGACTTTCCGGTGTAAAAGCTTGTGCTAGCTGAGCACTTACGGCATTCGAATTACGTGTTGGGCATACAAGAGATTGGAAATACGAGCCGAGCAACACGGAAGTGGAAAGCGAGAAGAGGAAAGAGCCCGGAATGGGTGCATGGAAAACTGGGACGGGAAGCCTTGGAAACATACGGTATGTTAAAAACTTTAGAAATACTTTACTTTTAATAATTTACTTTAAATATATCATTAATCTACTTTATTAAACTCCGTGCAAAAACTGCAGTTTCACGCACGCTTCGTCTAAAGCTTCCTATATTCACACCTTGTGAAGTAAAATCTGGTACGATTCTCGTGCGAAAAACTGTTTCTTAACTCGTGTGATTACAGCACTCGCCATCAGCTTGTACTGCAAACTCACACTCATCAGAAAAAGTTTCATCGTTCTAGTATCGTAAAGTATTACGAATTTTCTACTAAAAGTTTATAACTTTTATATGACAAATCTATATAAAATTTGATATACCAGTTTTTGTGCATAAAAACTTCCAGTCCGCTGCATTAAATTTTCAATTTTTTTAACATGTCCGCGAGACTTCCACCTATACACATCGATCTCTCCCATATCAATCACTCGTTAAAAACGCAATATTGAAAAACATATTCCATTTTCCCATCAGGATATGTGACAGTGGAAGAGGGAATCAGGCAGGGTAAAAAATATGTGGATAGCGGCAAAGCCAGACGAAGCCGTACGCATGCGCTTGGAGTTGCAACTTTTCCACTCTTCATGGATACGGAGCAGGGCCTATGTACGAAGGAACCGCATCCGAGTGCTTCACCTTCAGTCATTCCGCATCTTCCTCTCTGCAGAACGATCTCTCGCTCGTGAGTATGTCTGACTGACTGTGTGTATCTGGGCTTGGACGCGATAGATCCTCTTTGCGGTCCGTTGCCACTACCCTCGCATATCTCCATCCAGCACAACGACGAGTAAAATACTGTGGCTTATCAACTCCCGCAACCCGAACTGCGGAAAGTCCGGACGGCGAAGCGAGCAAAGGGCGTGTGGCGTATCTTAATACTCTTAACGTTAGTAATCATGCTAATTGACCGTTAGGCTGGATTATACCTTCAAGCGGCAAGCGCAGCCTCGCTTTACCTCAGATTATTCTGCATATTTATCTAGTGTGTGAAGTAATTAATAACACTACCATTCTTATGCCAACATAAAATTCACGACTTATGAAAACGTGTGACTTTTTTCACTTCGTTTATGTCATATTCGGCCCTCGGAAATTCGTTTTAGAACGCAATACAAATCTATTCCTTAATTCTTTACTTTTCATGCGGCTTTTTATTTTATTTTATTTCGTCGCTTTTTTTTTATGAAAAGTACGCAATTGCGATATTTCGTTCCGTTCCTGCGCAAACTTTTTCGTCCGCGAGCCCCGCGAGAAATATAGGGTGATGCAATTTTTTTTGTCGTCCTGGCTCATTTGTATGGTACAATTTATTTGTATTTTATCATTCTTTAGATAGATTCTATTAGCCGTCGCCAGGAACGATAATAACAGCATAACTCCCTCATGACTCGGTGGAAGCAGTTGTGCAACAAATAGTACCCGATAATACTATTGAAAAGAAACACTCAGGCGCCGTCGACGCTCGGACCGTACCATTTGCATACATCATGCACCTGTATCTGTTAAACCCCATCTCGGGACGCGAAATTTCACTCATACGACTATTCGAGCTTGGTGTGAAAAGTCGGTGTTAATAAAACTACACACACGCTATGGTATTTCCATGCACGTATCACCCGGAAATCAGACTTCTTGCGGGGCTTTCATTGTTGTATACCACTGCGGGGTGGGGATGGGCACGGGGTGGGTTGGGGTTGGTGCGCCAGCGTAGAAGAAACTTTGGCGTTGTGGGTAATATCAGCTTTCTCCAGAGGCAGCCCTCACCACTATCGCGTCTGGCAATTAAGGTAATTGGGAATGCGTGTGCTACGTTGGAGAGACTTCGCTGTTCTTTGAGCTCCAACGAGGGCGACTGTCTAAAGATCGTACCGTGAACACTGTACTACATACCGTTGAGAGATATAGAAGTATGCCGCAGGAAAATTAAACTTATATGCAGTGGAATAAAATTACTTTTAATACTATATTTTCCCCGGGCGATTTTGTGATGTAACTCTGCATTGCGGGTGTAGGGGAGAGCGGACGAATATCGGACAACTAAAGGAAAACTTCGTCGAATTTATTTCTGAATTAATTCGAGGAAACATCTTCAATCGTCAGAAATTTTTGGATATTGTTTATGCTAGTATTTTGCACTACAAAATGAATTGTGACGACTGTAACATTGAATGAAAAGTTGATCAGCCCGGTATTACCTGTCGCACTAGGCTCATAACACCCGGATGAATTTCTGATGTAACTCCAAAAATGGGACATCACTCTGGCTCCACACTGACTCCCGTATTATGGTTTTTAATTCTCGGCTTTCGACCGGAAGTGACGCCATTCCGGAAGTGCGTCAGTTACCGGTTTAAAAATCTCATTTTTCAACTTATCATTGAAAACTTAAAGTTTTCAAACCGGAAGTGAGGTAATTGTCTGGACTTTTTGCTGAAACTTCTTCTCGGATGCACTAATAATTGCTGTTCTGTAAAAGACGAAAGATGATTTTTTTTCCTTCGTTTTTTTTTAGCATCGAATATAAAAGCGTGTTAACTGCGGCAATTCGAGCTGTATTCGATGAGAGATGAATAGTAACAGCACGACGGAGTTCGAGCCGGGCAGATCATTTGAATTGCAAAAATATCGGAAAATCTCGGGGGTTCGAAAAGTGGCGAAATGCTTGGAGCGAAGCCTCCCCATTCGCATTTGCGTACGAATCCTCGATATGCAAAAGTCCTTCCCTTAAGTTGCTTTTCCCGCGGGAACGGCTCTATGACGTTGCCCAGCGTATCCACGCGAATTCTGCGGTAGCGTGCTGACCGAATTGGTCATGGTTCTATTATCTACTGAATGCGCGGTGCAATACGGACGAGGGGTTGCCGAACGAGCTCGGGGTCTCTTTCTCTATCATCTCATCCCTCTGTCTCTTGCCCTGCCTCGTTCTCTCTGTCCCGCTCGAACGCGGGAGTCCCTGAAGCACACTCTGGTGGTCGACAGTCGGAAGCAACGTAGTTGCGAGAATCGCTAAAACTGCTGGTCCGTCGTCCCCTTATATCGAAATTTCAATGCAAGACAACACGTATTGAAACGATACAACAACACAATTATTATATTCAACGCTCAAGTCCCGTCATGAAAGTTACAATTTTTATTGGTAATGATCTGAAATTTTCTACCTGCGTGCGAAACATTTGCAAACAATTGTTTTAAACGGACATTGATGCAATTCCGCAGCTTTACAGATGACGAATTAAGAGAAAATAAGAATTGAAAATGGTATTCTCACTGTTTATTTGTGATATTGATGTCATATTTTTTGATTTGCGAATTGCAACGATGCCTGAGATTTGTAATTTGATTTGAGAACTGCGCTGGTAAATCAAAACCATTAACTTTACGTTATTCCATCGTCATGCGCTAATTGCACTGAAGTTGATGAGATTAGTTGAGTCGGAATTTACATCGGATATGGCGCAATCGGTGTCCCTGTATCGCGTACGGTTCGCTCGAAAACGCAAAGCACATTATTGGCTCTTGACGAAATGTACCGGCGATGCAGTGACTGAAAGAGGGTGACAAAGGAATCGGGCACTACTACAGCGGTACAGGCAAACTTCAAAGCTGTCCTTCGGAGCATGCGTCAATCGTCCCACTCGTGAATACACAGCAGTGAGGATCACTTAAGCCCAGCAATATCCGGGTATCCGCTTTCGCATTGGGATTTGGCAAGCACATAGGCATAGGCAATGAGACAGCGCGAAGGGATCCCAATACCGTAAGCACATTATCCATTTGACGCGTAGCGCGCAGGTGCACGAACTACCTCCTAATGAATAGTCGAATATGAACGAAAATGAATAATCGAGCTTTAGATATCGAAATGTCATTGTCATCATGTAATGCAAAAACAGATCGAGAACACGGGGAAAAAACTCAAGTAAAATTCGCTTGCGGGCTGCCAAAGAAAGAAATTGTTATTTCAATTCTACTTTTAATTCTTACAATTCCATACGGGATTGAAACGATAACATATCACCTTGACAGCCTTGCCGTCGTTGCTTCAACATCATATGGAATTGTAAGAATTGAAAGTAAAATTCATATGAAAATTCTTTTGTTTCGCAGCCCGCAGATGATTTTTTTTCAGTGGATATATTAATGTACATTATGTTAAAAAATGTACACACACAGGCACACAAAAAGTTATCGAGAGTCGAGAGTCAACACATCTAAAATCTTACTGAATAGCATATTTTTATGGAAGTACGGGGGTGATTAAGAGATACTTTATTTGCATTCCTAAGCTTCGAGAACTTAAAAAACCAAAAAATTTGAACACCACTGCATTCACCAATGCCTGCCGGACAGTTTCATTCTATCATTAGGCTTCGTATATATCCAGGTTTCCGATTCGTATAACAATCCACCCGTCGGGTAATCCGATTCGTCACTACAAAAGAAACGTCTAACGAGGTTGCCCCTGAATGAAATTAAATTGAAACAGAATTTTCCTTAATACGAGGATACTATTATAAAAGAGAAGGCACTGCAATCCTGAACCCCCTACTCTCCGATATTCATTCCACTGTCAGTTCACTGGGCTTTCTTTTTCATCTCGTTCAAATTAGAAGCTGCCCTATGCTCGCAATTTCACGCGATTCCTTTCTCTCCTCCTTTTCCAACCACCCTCGCCCCTTCCGCCCTGTCTATACTGGTCTCATTCTTGTCCCGTCGTCTCTAAAGTTCACGGAACTCGCATATCGCCGGGTAGGAGTAAATTTTGTCTCAAGAGTCCGTCGGCAATCTAACTTGGTAGACTCGAAATTTCGTGTGAGTGAGCGACTACAGCTCGGCATAATCGAAATCGGTATTCAGGGGTGGTAGGTTTGTCGGGGAACGTGGCTTCGGATTAGACGCCACCGACACGACTCTCGATTCTGACGATTCGCGTGCCTTTGATTCGAGCTCCGCCTCCCACCCTCTTCTGTGCCATTCGCGGTCCGTCGCGCCTGCACCTACCAATTATACTGACTTCCTAGTACCGGTTTCTATGTATTATGCACTGGAATAATATTCCAGCCCTCCGTGTGCCAGCAATCGTTCACAATATGTACACGTAATTGCTCGGCTTCCGTTACACCACCTGCAATCCTGTGCAGTCGTCACTTTTTTTTCATTCGAGCAAATTACACTGTTGTCGGATATTTTGTTTGCGAAGCTTGGCCAATATTTTCCTGCACGTGAACAGTCAGCGATTCGCTATCCTTTCGCGAGGATAATGAATTATTTATTGAATTAATCAATGAATTATTGATGAATGCCTTAAACGCGAATATGTGTCATTCGACCGGCAAATTTATACCATTATAGAGGCTTCAGTTAAATGCTCTACATTATTAATAGAAGTCTTTCTTTGTTTTCATTTAATTTTTTTACAAGTCCAATGACTCGACTGCTTAACTTTGACCGAATATTGACGCACACCGTTTGTTTCGTTGCCGTAAATAATAATGAAACAATGAACCCGAGAGTTCACACAAAACGCGAGGCAATCCGAACGAATTTTTCCGAAAGACGAAAAGTTATTATACCACGGTTATGAAACAACGCTCGCTGTTATTTTCGTATTTTCATTTACCGTTGGATGTCCAATTTCACCCGTTGGATTGTCTCGCGTCTAAGTAAAGAATGCCGAGTTAATTATGCCGCGTAATATAGAAATTTATTTTTATTTTATTTTTTTCTACCTTCTCTCATTTCTCCTCTTGAACCGCCGCTTTTGCGTCACTTAATTTTCTCTCCCTGTTCGTTTCAACCGCGCGCCTTGGGTTCTTCTGCGGATTCCGGCTCGAAGGCATATTCTCGACCCTCTAATAGTATTCTTCTCTTTTCGGACATTTGCACCGAGTAATTAATGGACCGAGTTGAATTCATATTAAGTGTAGTCCTCGCTCCGACCTACCGTTCATATAACTGCTATCGAATTTTTATGTCTGTAAGGCGCATTATGGACAGAAATATGATATTAAAATAAAATTGCTTAAGTAACGAAAGTTCGAATATGCGAATTCTGTTGCACTGAACCGACACATATTGAAATAATATTCGGAAAATTCTCTACGAGCGTATAGGAGTATGTATTGAGAGGAAAATTTGAGGGTTGTGATTCAAATGTGGAATTCCATAATCGTTAATATAAAAAATGTACCAATTACGATAGCATTGCTCAATTACTAAACAAAAAAAAATCAAATGTTCGGGCCCACATTGCACACTGAAAATATACCACCGTACGTCCGAAATGAATTGTCGAAGTATTTATTAAAGTGTGACATAACTGTAAGCGTCCTCAAAACAGGCGAAATTTTGAGAATTAGTTTCGAAAAACTACAAATACGATATTATTGTTTTAATATGTATTTATATATACCTCGAGGAGTATGAATACAATATTTGATTAAAAAGTATCCATTACTTTGCTCGATACGAAAATACAATTTTGGTACAATATTATCATGATGGTTTGTTTTAAACAAAAATATATATATACATATACATGCTCGTCAATTACATTATCTTAACTGTGGTGCGATCCTACTTTTCCGTGAACGCGGAGGGAAAAAACGCTGGACCGCAACGTAGCTAACACAATGTAATTAATGAGCATATAATTTTTTCTGACCAACCGCATGGCCAAAACCGTGTTCACCGTCCGACAACGCACCATGAGCGACACTGGCCGCGCTGTTGCGAAACAGGCAAACCAAGTGAGAAACATTTGACACGTGAACATAATCTACAAAATGTGGATTTAAACAAAAAACGTATCCCTTCAATTTCACGGTCGATAATATATTTACAAATAATCGATTCTCACACAAATTTGATGCATTTATTTATGCTTGAGGGCTATCGGTCTAATCTAGTGGCTTAGCATAGCTAATACATCAGTCGTTCCGAAATCATAGAATCGCCATATTGGTAATATCAAACTAATTGTTGATATTAAATAATTACTCATCATTGAAACATTCGCTACGTCCAATATTTTTCCATATTATGTTAATCCTTGAAATCTCCGGATTACATCGTTCCTGTATGTGATCCGGAAATAAAAATAAAGCGAAAGAAAAGTGCGATCGTGACTGTTACCTGATAAAGAAGCCATGCTAAATCTGTCGACTTTGGTTTTATTTATTTGATGTAAATAGCCGGTAACCTGGCCTGAATCTTTTTAGACGTGGTCTTCTATGCAATGTTTGTAACGTATGAAAAATTGTGCATTGTATCTAATAATCAAGTTCATGCTCGTACTACCTTAGCGTCTACATAAACACATGCCAACAAATTTAACAATATCGAATTTTTAGTTGTTCCGTAAGATATTTCCAAAATTTAACCAGTTTTTATATTGGCCCCCATAGCATAGCGCCTTAAGCGTCTATCTGTCCAACACGGTAGGGTTCGTATACTCCGGCCATTAATACTTCCGAAATACTACTTAAATACCTGTAATATTTTCGGCGGGTATTACTTTTCCCGACTTTATCGTAAAAAGAATGATTGATCGTACGTATCAATTATAAGCCGAGTCTAATTTGTGATATTTAACGATCGATCGGGACGATGGCCGCTGATCAATTAACTGTTAGCAACGGCAATGCAGCGCGTCGCGTTTCATGTCAATTTCGTAATGAAATGCCCGTGCAAACGGATGAATTGTACGGGAATCGTAAATATCGCTCTCATATTCGTTCGGCTGTGCGGACGAATCGTCAACTCGTTCGTATAATCACGTTTCGCAAAACTGAGTGTATACAGAACAGCCGGATGATGGGATTGTTTAGCGATCTCTCATCGCAAATTGATAATTGCCTTTGACAATGACTAGTCCGCTTCATTAGAGTTGCACAAAACCTTTGTAAATGGATACTGTTCCGAATATGAGTGCTCGGTGTATCCGTGTAGATAAAACGTGACAATCGAGGCGTATACGGTTCGTCGAATTACGTTGCAGCGGAGACGAATTTCATATAGATTACTGCCGCAAATCAGATCCGGCGAGTATTGCTGCAGTATATTTTCTTCAATTTCTTTAATGACAATCACCCGGCAAATTAGTGAACGTACTGTCGGTGTTCAATATATTCGTGGTTATTTCAATGAAGCCAAACCAACACGGACCGAAACCAATAGTATTTTTATTCTTGTTTTTCAATTTCTTTTTATTCACAAATGAGCTCCAATGCATATTTCGGTGACGAAAAATTTTCAATGTTTCTCTGGAGACACGGAAAACATGAGAATTCGGGTAAATAGCATAAACTAAAGCCGGGCACGCAGTCACGATACTTTATTTCTCCTACCTTTTCTCCGTTCCGCCTCGACGCTTGCGACTACGATTTACCCTCCCTTCGATTTTGCCAGACAGTTTCCGTACTTCCTGCATGATTCAACCATATACGCGACTCGCACTCGACTATACCGTATTCAAATCGGTGCAATCGGTGTTGTATAATAAAAGTAACAAAAATATTAGGGAAAGGAGAACTCGATGGAGGCAATTTGAGGGAGGCAACAGAACAAACGCACACGCGAGACAAGCGAATAGCTCGGATTTCCGTTCGGCACAAGGGTGCATGCATGTGCCGATGGCAGAGCATGAAATGGAAATGGAAAAACTTTTAAAGCGGTTTTTCTCTCGTACGTGTGTATCCAGCCAGTAACATCGACGAGGAACGGGCAAAGTGTGTTGCTTCGCTGGGAAATACACTCTGGTCGAATAACCGAGGTCGAACGTACGAACGACTCAGGGATAAGAGTCTACGGTTGCGCCGACCCACCGAATCTCTCACTCTCGCCTTTGGACGTAAATACATATTGCACGCGCTCCCTTCCTCAATTTTCTTTATAATACGCAACAGAATACATTGCGACTCGCCAACAGGCAATTTTTTTCCTGACGCTGCCGTGCATTCGGAGGTTGATAATCCAATTAACAATCATACTGGCATTGATAAAAAAAAGTTTTATGCTGTTTCCATGGTGAATAAAAACTAGCGCCGAGCGCCCTACGGACGCAGAGGTGGTACTTATAGGGGATCTGCGCCCATAAAACCTCCCAAAAAGTCACTGCGGAAAATTTTAGCGCAGCCTGTATTCGACGCGCTACGCATTCCGCAAAATTCTTCACACGTCACGCTAC
This sequence comes from Amblyjoppa proteus, assembly GCA_963922035.1. Classification (NCBI taxonomy): domain Eukaryota; kingdom Metazoa; phylum Arthropoda; class Insecta; order Hymenoptera; family Ichneumonidae; genus Amblyjoppa; species Amblyjoppa proteus. The sequence continues at coordinate 9,910,376 of OY998230.1, forward strand.
GTGCTACGTAAATTTTTAGAGATTCATGTCGATAGTACACGGAGAGTTATGCCGCTAGTTACAATGGAATTGGTTCATCCGTATTGAAAATACAACGTCAAACGAACGATTGGACTAAGTGATTGATAAAAAGGTAATTTTTTTAGCTTTTAAATATTTCGGCTATAGATATATTTATAATTGTTTGATTGGTTGCTGATTCACTAGGCCTCATGTCAACGATCCAAGTATCCAATTTTCAGCTCCATCGCTCCATCAGCTCCAACGTAGCTTGTTTCGAAGATCTACCATGAGACGGACGTCTAATGGGATCAAAATATTGAAAAAAGTGATTTCAAGAGGCACTTCTTATAACTAATTCCACAATACATTTTCGTTTAGATTTGAAAACTATATATTCTTATACACATTGGAAATCATCGATATCCCAAAAAGAAATTTTATGCTGTAATCACTAATTCATTATTCGATACCAACACGAACTACATCGGGTATGACTGTAATTTCTCGGTTACCGGATATAATAAATCTCTGCTCGGTAGAGTTTTCAGCTGTGACGGTTGTTTCGGTAAAGTATACCGTCCCGTTCTCTCGCTGCGCCAACTGCGATAAATCTCTTTAACACGAGGACGCTGTGGTACGAAGAACGGGAAAACGGACTCTTTTCCGCGTCGAAATTTTCGTAGATTTTTCCACTGGCCAACTTTATTAACACCTTGCAAGTCACAGCTGCGTCCTCTGTGGCGCTACCGTTATCAGTACATTGGTCTACACTAAGGGTCCGGTTTTTGGCGTTGTGACTTACAAAGGGTTAATGACTGTGAAAAAGTACATGTATATGTTTATACAGAATCCAAATAGCACAAGAGGCTGCGTATAAGTTTTTACACTCCACGTCACACAATGGCGAGGAGCATGGGACGAAAGTTTGTGAAAATTGTACTGGTTAATAGGGCGTTGCACCCTTACAGTGTCACGATTGTAGTTAAATATACCAAGTTCTCTCCCTCTCGTACGTCAGTGCATTCGCCGTGACATGTGCGCGCGTGTACGTGTGCCAACGAGCAAATCTGGAATTTCAGGAAATTTCCCACGTGGCTCTGCTACACGAATATAGATAGAATCCAGCGAGCTGGGAGAAGCTCTGCATCAGCGACGTGAAGATCCGTCGCTGTTCTCTTATCTATCCTGCGGACCACCCCCAGCGCTGGAAACGAATGCATTCACATCTTCTTCGCATTTCCCTTTCGGGAACCGTCCCGCAAGCTCGAACGTATTCACCAGACCATATATTTACGAGCACAGACCTATAATGCCAACCGAGACGAGAATCCACCACGAAGAGGGTTGCCCTTTACCGGAGACTTTATTTTATTTTGTTTTTATTTATGTTTTTATTTCTTGGAACACGGGTATGTGCGCGCGCAGAAAAGTTGCGCGACCGGGAGAGACTTTGCGTGGCGCGTTCATATTCCACCGATTCAGCGTTTCATTCGAGCGACACCCTCGGCTGCATTTATGTATGTCACGAATCCTCCTCTATTCGGTTCGTCTGACGAGAAAAGGACCCAGCGGGGAGAACGCGCGGACGCGGTTCCAATTAAGTATGACCACAGTCCGTACTGGTCGCGCATCCGCTTTGACCGACGGTAAAAGAGAAAATATATACAAATATTTGTATGTATATATACATCAGTCAGAAATAAAAATGAATTGAAGTATTTGTTGTGGACAGAAGCGGGCTGAACGGCTGTGTGTTTATCAATCACTGCAACATACGAATCGATTCAATATCCATTCCAAGAAAATGAATCGCGTCTGATGTGAGTTCTCATTGAAATATTGAAGAAGTCAAGCCAACCGCTTCGCTTCTCCGAGCTGTAAAACTGTCTTCTCCGATATTCATCACGTTACCTCGGCGTTTCTCGGCGGGTTTTTTTTTTTTTTTCTTGGATCTCGGCAATGGAGTTTCTGACGTCGATCATTACCCAACAGATCATCGACGAGTTCGACTCTCCTCCGTTGAAGCGGAAAATGAGTGACATGGATACGTACTGTGCAATGGCCGGCCAGTTATTCTAGTCGAGTGTGCAGACTACCATCAGTTGCATATTTTAATTCATCAATTAAATATATAATTTAATCTATAGATATACAGATCACCCTTGACATAAATCCAGTCAATCACGTTCGCAGACAAAGCTCCATTATCGTGTAAACCCTTAGATCATTCAGCTCGCGTTTCGAGTTGCTCCGTTAACTTGTTTAATCAATTGCAGGACCCTTCAAGCATCAGTGGGATCGATCCGAGATATCGTAATGATTAACTGCTATAATACCAGGTCCAATGGGACAACGAAATGTGTATTTTTAGCGCGATTCGCCTTGTTCTGAAGAAATTTTTAATCTTGGTGTTGTACGCGAGGTCAACAAATATAATTTTTAAAGTATTGGGGATCATCGCCAAATTAACGGCGAAACTTAAGTTTGTGATGTACAAACTGAGTAACAAGTTTATTCAAGAAACAGAATGTATACGGCTTGTATAAATACTTCTGATTGCAGTTGTTAACTTATCTGACCACGAGCCTAACTCTGAAACCAACAACTCTCTTCTCTAATCGAGTCCAGTCTGTCAATTTTCCGATGGCTATGCGCGAAGTGCAAATTGATGCCCCTGCAATTCTGTTCTACATTCGTGGATTGAAAATCGAGCATCGTCCGATACTTATTCTGTAAATTCCTACACGTGTCGGCTACGTGACTCGGTGGATTTGCGAGTAAGTATTCCCCAATTTACTTTACGAATTTATTTCATTTTAATAATGAAAAATAATTCGAAGTTCAACATGGGCTAACAAATATGAGTGGCGAACATGCATGTATAGATAAAAACGTAAGATCCTCCTGGTATTGTAACCAATGATAAAAATGGGAAATTCACCCACGAAGCTAGCACAGCATCTGTGGACGAGCCTTCGTCAATAGAACTACGTTTCCATGTTGAAAATATAAAATTTTATATGTTAATAAATAATCATTCAATCGTATGATGTACACCGACATGAAAAGAAATTATACCCGAAAATATATTTTTCATGTAACAAATCAAATTTTTACGAAAAATAGTATATATAATTCATATATTTCAATCCTGAGAAAATCGAGAATGAAGGCTCCACTTCTGGCATATTGGCGTAAGTATACTCGGTGGCGTATCGCTTGAGCATATTTTTTTAAGTACTTGGCGTCGAGCCGCTACTATGTATCTTGATATATGTTACGGATATATCCGAGGAAGACTTTTTTCTCACTCATATTTTCGCGCATATGAAAAATATATAACATTTAAAGAATATATTTTTCGCATATACTTCATTTTCAATTGGGCGTACCGTAAGTCCTAATAATTAATTTTTTTCTCGGAGTACGCTGCATGAAAAGGCTGGCATTCAATTAAAGAAAAAATTCAATTGAAAGTCGCAGCCCGGAAAGGGGAAAGGATAACGTGGATACGCAATTTGAGACTTTTATGAAACGTGCATAAATAACGAGGAGATGATTGCGTTGGAAAGATGAGCAAAGTGTATCGTCTCCTCTGGCACCGGCAAACACTGAAAGGGCACTTTATCGGTTCAAAAGACGGACGGTGAAGAGGCGGAGGAGACGTCGAGCAAGTGTTGTTGCTGCCGTCGTCGAGGGTGTGCTCTTCCGACTCACCCTTTCGTGGCTTGTGAACCCAGACGGAAATCACGGCACGTCGACAACAGTGCAGACATTCGCACCTTCTTTGCCACCCACATAAAAAAAAAAGTATATTCATGAGATACGCACGAGATATATACGAAGTACAGCACTTTTAGCCACTTATACGTCCGAAATGATATATATCTGCGATATATCCGGCGGATATGTATATACTGTAACGTATATTGTATCGTACACCGGATAGGTTACACGATTTATTGATCGGTGAGTGGTCACGACGAACCACTCGAGTAGCATCACATTTGACGGACGAATAAACGCTTCACAGCGACCGTAGATTTTATCGACACTCTTTTTCCTGACTTTGACGTGACCGGGTCGTATTTCCTATACGTGCTAATAAACATTCTGCCTCTCGTTCTTTTTACAATTCGTTTCCCTTTTTATTTCGCTCGGTTGTTATAATATCTTATACATATTTGGGAAAATTGTTTGTCCAAATTTTCTAGAATTCAGAGTCGCCCTAAAACCCGCTCAAGGCCCTGATTATTTTCCACCGGAAGTGACGTATTTCCGGTATGAGGTCACTTCCGGTCGAAACATAAGATTTTAAAATCGGCAGTGCCGTATTTTCGATAAATTTCCAATTTATAAATTTTATAGGCCAATAACGTCTACGCGAAGCGCCTGTACCACAACAACCTGCTAGTATTAAATAGACCAAGCATTGTGTACATGCCAGATGTAAAAAAGCTGCAAACGCTAACCTCCTCTATTTCTTTCGTTCGGATGTTTTAATTTTTCTTTTCTTCTTGTTCCGTTATTATGAAGTTGCGCGTGTATGAAAAAAAAAATCTGCGGTTAGCTGCGTCCATCGATCCGGTTCAAGGGACGCTTTCTGGGTCACAGGGACGCTAGATGTGTGTCAAGATCGAGCGGGGGGTCGGTGAAATGAGCGAGTGAAGAGCAATTGCAGCCAGCTATAAAGCGTATAGATCCGTACGGTAATTCTGACTGGCTCGGTACGATATCTGCTCGGAACGTGGCAGTAGAAAATACGATCGAGCAGCAAAATTAACCGTGCGGTTCGAGCACAGCTTTGTATAGAAGCATTTGCTTTTCTCGCAATTGAGTTGTTCCTCCGCTATGTACATGCATAGACAATTCGAACCCCTGTCAGCTCAGAATGTTTGTTCAAGGCCGAGGCTATTTATTTTACATCATTTAATTCATTTAATGAAATTAATTCAATGTAATTTATTTAAAAAACAAAAACCTGGTGTTAATTCTCCGTTGCTAACTTACTGTAATAATGGATTCTACTGTGAATACGCTTGAGGAAGATAAAGCAAGGACCAATACCGACAAAAAAATTACAGGCTGACATACCCTGGAATACTAGTGTAATATTAGGTAAGGCTCATACATTTTTTAATAAAATAAAATAAAATAAAATTCTATCAAGTTAATAGAGTTCGCCTGCGAACGAGAGAGTGAACGTCGCAGATACGTAGATCTGGTGCGCCTTTCAACTTCCAGTTGTATATTGGTAGCCCGCTTTCTCTCTGTATACTATTCATCCGACGCCCGGTTCGAGCCGACGAATAAAACGTGGAGACTAGTTTCATTACTTTTTAAAAAAAGGACGAGTATTTCGCAAACAATTTTTTCGGGAGTCGCGAGAGAGGATACAGTAGATATACAGTATCTAGATAGATATACAGTAGGCAGATAGCCAGTAGATGTTGTTGGTGCATGGTTCTCCGTGCTTCACAGTCGCTATGGTGTGGATACACACCTGCAGCAAAATCGAGCGTATCTCCTCATACGTTGCGTTACGTTATTTGACAGCTTTTCGGTTGTGTCAGCGGGCTAACGAGTCGGTCTAATGGAATTGAATACACTCGTACTATTTACATGTCACATTGAATTCGATCTTTTGTGTGCACGGTCTAAACAATCAATTCAACATGATGGAGAGGGTTTCGAGTATCCTTCGCTCGATACTACACATCGCTTTTCATATTTGCATTAGTAAATTAAATTGTACGAAACTTTAAAAGTACAAATAAAAATTAATCACGAATTTACGGACACCCAATACGTGAGAATAAAAGCGCAACAAATGAAATAGCGGCGACCTATTATTAGAATTGAATGTTTCATGTTTCGTGATATAGCGAGCAATGTGCTCTAGGGAAAAAGAGTCGCCGACGCGAGCACCAAATGATTTGCCTACATAGAGTTGCGTGTTTTTTTCCCCCTTTTTTTTGTACCAGAACTCGCTGCACAACCCCTGGCGTATGAAGGAGAATATTACGCATGGAACACGCGAGGTTGATGCATGCTATGCTATACAGCGAGACTTAGAGCTCTCTCGCTCTACAGCGAAACACCTCAATCTCGCGAGGTCCATTAAGCGTTAATTTGAGTGCTCGCGATGAGATGCAATTAGTAGCGGCCACGCGGGTGCGACAACGCAGAGGCCAACGGCCTGATGCCTCGCCACCTCGACAACTCGGACCTAAATAACGTAATTAATTCCGACCTGACCACCTAGCGGACTGTAGATATTCCATTTTTTTTTTTTTTATGCGTATGCTAAATACGATATGCGTGAGGCAATACAAAAACGGAAGAATTACAAACAATCGGGTACTATGGTAAAAGTGGTGAACAAGCGCTGTTAAAAAGTTTGGGCATTCATCTTAAACTCCCGGACGTAAATCCGACTTTGGCGGAAGGAATATGTATCCAAGAACACTTTTAAAAAAATTTAGCTTAAAATGCCAATGCACGTACGTGAACGAAGTTTTAAGTATTTTTTTTGTTTTTATCCGCACTTGTGTCAACACAAATTTTCACTGGGCGTGAAAAATATTGAAAAACCTGACAAAACCGATGATTGATTCGTAACGGGACAATACCACGGGTTTTGATGAAAATTTATTACGATATTTCCATCGGGATGCATCACATCCGATAATGTCATTTGAACGAAACTGTATAATGAAAATGTATGTGATATTGTTTTATCGTCGATATGTGGGTCGGAGGGAGAGAGGCAGAGGGAATGTATAGGTGACGAGGACAACAATAAGCGCCATGATCGATAGGTGAAATTGGCGGTTAACGAATAATAAAGATATCTGATGATGGTGATAGCTCACTGGGTTCGCTGGGATTGTTCAATTTTATATATATACGTATACATATATAAATATATATAGCCGGCCAAATATTCACCAACGAAATTGCATTAGCGCTGCATAAATCGATTGTCCCAAAATTTATCTCGCGCGGTTCACTCGAAAATAATTTATTTCACCCGTTATTCTATATGGAATGTACATTTCATATACCGGCGATTAACATCGGTGAATAAAAAAAAAGATCGCGATGTTCGAGATGACTGAGGCTTTGGCTTGTTTTTTCTCCGGAGTGAATCTCTAATGAGCCGGTGACCGAAAAGTGTGAATTAAAGAACACAGAACGGTGGATAAAAGAATGTGAGTGATACATCTGGAATGCACTCGAGTGAATCCGAGGCAGATTCATGGTCTTCGATTAATATTCGAATACCGTGCCAGGTGTAGGCGCAGCGATAATATATGTCATCGAGACGAAATGTTGGGCGACTACGAGACGCTCGGCAACTTTAAACATAAAGAAATGTAATCTCTAATTCACGGACACTCAATAGGTGAGAATGAGAACGCAGCAAATTAATTAGCAGTGCCCTATATATTATAATTTAATATATCGTATTTCGTGATGAAGCGGCCAACGTACGCCAGAGAAAAAGTGTCGTCGCCGCGAGCACATAAAATCGAAATACAAAGTAATTTTTATATATTTATTTTTATACGGAATAATTTTTTTTCAAATAAGTGACAAACTCGTTTGTTCAGGTTTGATTATACAAACCTGTCCTTTTATTTCCTGTGTCATTGACAATTTTAGTTTATACTTTTGTTTGCAAAACTAGAGCCGGATGTTGCGACCGGAAAATGAACTATCAATAAGTTATTGTAAAAAGTATAAACTTTTTTATCAGGAACATACACAGTAATGTTCACAGTAAAAAAAGTACACAGTAATGTGCACAGTAAAAAAATGTGAACTTTTTACAAAAAATTATTGTCCGGAAACGTCCACAGTTTTTTATTTGTTAATTTCCTAGTTTTACAAACAAAAGTACAAACTAAAATCGCCAATGATACACGAAATAAAAGAACAGGTTCGTATATTCAAATAAGTGACAAACGAGTTTTTCACTTATTTAACAAAATTATTTTTACGAAATTTCGCATTCCCATTTTACTAAATTATTTTTTACTGTGTAGGGTTGCATTTTTTTTTTTTTACTTTGGTGGTCTTGGAGTCTTGGGAAACTCGACAACCATATTGCAACATGCACGTGTACATTTGTCATCTAGCGTCGCGAGCGACTTAAGGCCTTAGCCAAGATAATATTCGATGAGTGATTATTTTACCTTCCCTTCTTCTGAAAAATTTACTATTTCGATAAAGAGTAACACTCTTCGGTACTGAGGACTGAACACTTGAGTTATATGATATGGTGCTTTGCGCATTATAGCGAGTAACACAAGCGCCGAGAAACCAGCTGGGGCTGCTTGCGCGATCTCTCTGGTTTCTCCACTTCCGTTACATCCGTTTTCGCACTCTTCGCTACACCGTACATAACAAAAAGTCCGTAACATTTTTAAGGATCTTTGAGAGTGCAGAAGAAGAAGCGGAGAGCGCTGTATCTGACACTTATGTTTCCTCGCCTTTTCCGATAAGAGCGACGAACACCCTCGTGAAATTATTAAATTACTTACATCGGTGTTTCTTTCAACGGTATAAAATCTTCTTCCGACAAGAGTCCTTCGTACATTGTACAAACTTAACGATCCACCGTTTTTATGTTGCTTCGAGACGAACGGACGATAATCCCGTTATTTCTTCTGCGTAGATACTTTAGGGCAACTTTAAGTCGTCTACTATAAGCGAGGATTTTTTTTCAAGCCTTTAAAAAATAAATCATAAGGACTGTTAAATATTTCAACATCGGTCTTTTTTCAATGAACTTATTCATTGATACTTGAAGATACTCTGCACATTTGTTCGAGTACAATAAAAATTAATTGACGGTGCTACGCTGTTTTAAGTCGAGCACTGAATCCTGCGACTCTGACCATCATTGCAGACGTTTTACTCATCTGAAACAAAAGAAAAACCAAAAAGATTATCGATCAGTACACGTGTGTCTATCGCATGAAGTGGTAAAAATTCGAAAGAAAAAAAATGCATAAAATGGCGAACTTCCACTTTTTTTTTAATTCGATAATCCGTACACATTCTTTGGAAGGTCGTCATTATGTTAATTAAATAAAAATTTACTGTACTAGGAAAAATTTGCAGAGTACCTACATCTATCAATAAATGAGTGGAAAAAGGCCGAAGTTGAAATATTTAATAGTACCTATGAATTTTTTTTTGTTTTAATAATGCTTGAAAAAAATCGTCGATTACACTACAAGACTGCCTTAAAACATCGCGAAGAAGTCGTACGAAAAACATTTATTTCGTGGCTCTCGATCTTAGGAGAATTCGGAATTTATGTCGACTTCCGTTGATTTATCATTAGCAAGTTACTTGTTAAACTTGACCGGAGGATATAAAAAAGAACCAGCTCAACACAGAGTCAACGTACGATAATGAAGCAGTGTCTGCCCCGAGCAGAAGTGAGTACAATTCTGTGCAGTATAGCTGTCCACTGGGCTGTGCGAGTCGGGTGGACTCTCAATGTTGAAATCTCACTGGGGACCGCATTCAGAAATGATACAGAGAATACATTAATGAATGTCGAGGTATAATATGAAACGGGAGTCTTGGGACAGAAAGGATCTCGAAACTCGAAGGCAGTCAGAGTCCTTTGTCTCGGGTCAGGATGGATAGGACGCTCGAAATAACTTTGAAAAAATAAAGCAAAAAAATAAGTTTCCACTAGAAGCGTAGCTTCAAACGGAGTAACCTCAAGATACCTTGTCTGAATTTCAAAGGAAAAGTGAGCCGGAGAAGCGCAGAAAGCAAAGAATCGAAAGTTTGAAACGAGAGGTTCACGTAGTCCTGACATGCTGCTTGTAAGCCTTTGAAACACTGTGCTACACACATATAACTTATATTTGTTTCCAGATTGAAAAACCGGAGTACTACCGGTATGAGTCGGTTACAGAATGTTTGCAACGTTTCATTAGTCCGCTTAAAGAATACATCCCTGTAACGCTTATACAAGAAGATGAACAAATGGCTTCATTGGTCACACGGTGAAAAAATATTGTAAATTTAATGCACCGGATTGGAGGTTTTTATGCTAAAACTTTAAATTTTATACACAATTGTGATGAAAAATGAACGAACTATTACGGTGAAAGATTTCACCGGAACAATAGATTATTGAATTTAAAGTTCTTTCATAGTACAAATAATGTAAATCATTAAAAATAAAGTATTTCTAAAGTTTTTGATATACTGTACGTTAATTTTACATCATAATTGTACGTGAAGTTTAATATGCCAGTTTATGCATCAAACCTTCCAGTGCCGGTACATTAAACTTTATAAGAATTTTTTGTACATGGCAGTCTCAGTCTCCGCTAGTGCGATCAGGCTGCTAGGCCATCGCTATTATCACCAAAGCCACACACATCGTTAGTGACCGAGTTGAAGGCTATGTTGATGATACCTCTATAATAAATTGAGACCATATCGCTAATCGGACTCGCAGAATAAAAAGTCAATCAGCGAGAAAAAGTGTGGCAGGACAGCCGGATTTTTCGTAATTTCGATGGGAGCAAACACGAACGAACAGAAGAGCGAAATTTGAGTACAAAAAAAATGTGTGTGTGCATCAAAGATCTATGAAAATACGACTGTCATAAAAGTGTAATTTGACCCTATTGCGAGAATCCCCCAGTAACGAGTTTCCCAATGCTGTGTTATGTTGGTGCAATTATGCCGAACAAATGAAAGTATCGAAATAAATTAAATCGCAAATTGTTGTCGTTAATGTCACGAGTAGGGCGGAGCGTTTAACGAGAATTGCAATTCGGCTAGATGGTACGTTCAACGACAAGTTCTTGCGACCCAATCGAAAATTTAATTCGCTCATGTCATCCACAGCGGGGTAACTGATAATTTATTCACTCCTTTCGGCAAAAGTAATCAATTTCCACTGCAATCGACATCAGTTTTGAATCGCCGTGTCTGTTGAATTGAATCTGATGACGGATGAGGAAAATGTTGATAAAACAAGAAAAGAACAGAATTTATTTCCGCTGTACGACTTTCGCCTTTTACACCCCAACGCGTTCTCTCCTTACATACCAATGCATAAGCATAAACTCTGTTTTACCACATAAACAGTGCTTTCTCCTTACATCTTTGGCTTCACTTCACTAACGCTACTTAAGGGAAAGCTGAACACATATGAGTACAGGAGAGACAGAGTTAAAATTTTGAATCAATTTTTTTCCCCAAACGATTTTATAGAATAAAAAACTATTTCGGAGAAAAATTGATTCAAGATATTTTGAGATTATGTTGATCTTTAGCCGCATCTTAAAACTGCTCGATGTTGATTAAACAATGAAAGTCTAAAAAGATTACTAATCCGGGGTATCCGCAACCGCTGTGTTGAGCTTGATCTTTTTTTGTTGTCACCCACATCGACGGTTCGCAAATAAAACTTGATATCCATCGTCTGGTCGAGAATGTGGAACGAGTCGCAAGACTGAATAAGGAACAAAGCGATGCACCAGCCGATATATTTCATAGTTCCGGAGGCATTTATGCGCGCGCTCTGTCTGCGCACCTAGCAGTACCGTTCTCCATCCTGACGATCTAAGACCAGCCAACTTCGTCGTCGGACCACGAAACAGCCATTATAATATTTATGAATGCAGATGCAATCTTCGCTCTCTAGTCCGACACGTACTCGTTACTGTCCAACCGAACAAATGGGGTTTTGTGTTCGAAGCGTCGGCCAGCGGTAAAACTCATTCGTCTTGCGACTCGAAAGTCACAGAAGAAACGCGTATCGAAACCGCGGCTTCGAAGGAAAAAGTTTCATTTATTCCTTCGGCACGAGCGTTTACCTTTAATCTTCGATTCGGAGCTTTTTCTCGGGAAGCGAAGAGTGAAGGGAGGGAAAGAGAGCTCGCATGGTACTCCGGAAGTTTCGAATCCGACAGCGTGATTTTTCTTGCTTCCCCCTCTCGTCCAGATCTAAAAAGTACCAAGCCTGCAGAAGACCGTAGGATATGCTGGCGATGCGTGCAACCTCCGGTGTCCTTCAATGGATGAACTCTTCGCCAGCGGATATAAACGGGCCACGTCCACCCGCCGGTAGTGTCCCAGCTTCTTCAGATGGTCCAACGAGAATGGAGACTCAGAAATAAATCTCCAGGGAAACCCACCCGGTCCGTGTGTCCTATTCTTTTAACCGGAAACTCGGGATATTCTTTGTTCCTCGGGTGTCACTGATGCTTCTGCTTTGGTGCACTCGCGTGCGGGAGTAGTCGAGCGGTCGATATAAAAGGATTCATAGAACGGATAAATTGGTCGCATGAAAAAGAGGCGGTAGGAAAAACGTCACCGATCTCACACAGACTCCGTGGCTTTCCGATGGTAAAGGACATTGAGGTTCGACGAACTCGCGAACCTTTGACAATGATAATTGGATATTTCTCGTATCTGCCTATATTTTAATCGTCACGAAAAACGGAAAACGTCTATTCGTCTTAAATAATCGGGTATAAAGAGAATTTTTCCGCATCTGAAATCTATATTAACTTAACGCGAAGCCATGTAATCAAAAATTATTTTCCGATGCTATGACGTAATGCCGATAAAGAACGATGGGACTATCGATAAAAGTTGGCTTATAATCTCCGTCGTATCTATATATTAGATATTATCGTTCGATTTCGCGGTGGATTATAATAGTCAAGCTGGGGTGTGGAACCGAGAGAAATCAATATCGAGGAAGCCCGGCATAGAAAGGTGCAATCACGGTTATAGATATGCATATGGACGTTCGGAATTGTAGATGCGAGGGCCATACGTTAAAGGCATTTGATTCTATTCGTGGAGAATGTAATCGCTCAAAAATGTCATGGACAGAGAAATCAACGAATTCGACGCCCCGTCCGGAGTGAAAAATCTGAACTTGAATAGCAGCGACGAATGGCACACAGACGATCTTCCCGACCAATATCGATAATATTAATTGGAATCGGCGAGTGTGAAGTCTCGAGGAGCCCCCTCACCGCCTCCGCGTCTCACCCGAGAATCGATTATCCGATCTCTATACCGTTCCGAAGAATTAATTTCGTCCTCTCGAACGCTATTGCCACCCCCTTGCACACTCGACGATCCTGAAACGTTCCCTCGGCTTACGCCGCGGAATATCGCCGTGCTCGGTATCCGATTTTTATGGAATCATATCGGTCCCATTGATTGAAAGGCCATTCTTCCGAATACCCTTCATTTTGTTGGCGTATCTGCTACTACAGTGTACTATTCGAATTTAAGCACACGAGGCAATCGTGTTTTTTTTCTGTCGCTCGGGGTCTCCGACCTATTTTTTCTCCGCTGATCTTCTAAGATATACTATTCGCATTTGACACGATAATTCAGTTAAAAAACGCATATTACGCCTGTGAATTTTTTTATATGCATTTCAACCCTCGAGGAAATAGTACTTTACGATACTAGTGCGATAAAACTTTTTCTGACGAGGGTGGGTTTGTAGCAAGAACCTAAGGCGAGTGCTGCTATCACACGAGTTTAGAAAAAGTTGTTCACACCACTATCGTACTAAATTTTACCTTGTGGAAACAAGGTGTGAAAATGTGGGTTTTACGCACGCGAAGTCTGCGTAAAGCTGCCATTTTCGCAGCGAGCCTAATGCGTAACTCGCATGTGATCGTTTCCGCAAAATAAGAACAAATAAAAAAGGGGCACGTACCATATGAATAATAATACACACCCAGAAAAATAATTTATTTGACGGCCATCGTTTATTTAGATTAAGTAAAATATTTATTTGATTTATATAAATATTTATTTCATTTAAGTGATTATTTACTTAATTTAAATAAATATTTACTTAAATCAAATAGCTGATAGAGTTCGTGAACGATCAAAAATAGCGGCGGGATGGCTTCTTTTTCCCTGGGGATATCTTCGGATATCTACGGTAATGCAGTTGTTATCCCGAAAGAAATTGTATGCTTTTTCGTCTCTCGACTGGCCAATACCGAGAGCACTAGAGAAAATCCTATAGCTTCCAATAAGAATTTCCACGTCGCTCAGATTGCTGTACACACGTGTCGAGTACGAGGTTTCTGTTTCGGCGATCCCAGGGAGAAAGCGGCGGAGAATTGACTCCTCGCCGTTGAAGTGCCGTCTCATATCGTACATTAGTACGCACATCGACTTAGTGTCCAAATTTTGCGCAGTGCCTTTCGATCGTTCGTTTTGAGAATTTTACGATCGTAACTCCTTAACTTGATTTATTCCTATCTATTGAGAGCAATTTTATGTTGAGGTGTGTGCATAAAATTCCGAACTCCTGAAAATAGTGGTGTTCTCGATCGCTGGATTTGCCAGTTGCGTAACAACGCTAGCGGCGTTATGCTCCAGAACTTTTTGTAAAGGGTTAACGCTATAAGTAATATTTTCTTATTTTTATCTTTATTTTTAGCGAAACTTGCACTGAATATCGAGTCAGCGCAAAAAAAGAAAATATTACTTAGTGCCTTTACAAAAAGTTCTGGACCATAACGCCACTAGCGTTGTTACTTAACGGGCAGATCTGGCGATCGAGAACAGAGGCATTTTCAGGAGTTCGAAATTTTATGAACACGCTTCAACATAAAATTTTTTTCGCTCTTGCAAGTAGTACGAGTTCCGGTGCAGGCAGACAAGCGTCGAGGCTTAATAAATGTTTGCCTCTTTCACGAGAAGCGAACAGCGATGGAACCCGCGCACTGAATTTTCCTCGTAAGCCTTTGTACCGAGCAACTGTCGGGATTTGAAAATCCGGAACATACGGTAAGAGCGTAGCTCGCATGCGTATATCGTTCCTCATAGGAATCCCCCCTGTGTTGCGCGCCAGATCCGCAGTCTACGACCAGCTCCAAAATTTCAGCCATAGAAAATTCAATATCGCTTCAACCGTAGCTCATTTCTCGTGTGCATACAATACTCCGAGAGGGCATAAACTTGAGTATAAAGCGTAAAGATAAAGGGTATCGGCCACAGTGTCGGGGGGGAGATACACTTGCCGGCTGAGCTAAAGGGACCCGTAGTGCGGCGCTGTGCCTCGAAGTGTGTCGTCCGCAGTCGACGGGGAACGACCCAAGTGTCCCGCATACGTATTATACTTTATAGCTCCAAGCTTTCCGGATTTAGGACCGTTGAATCTCGTGAAACTTGATAAGGGATCAGCTGGGCTAAACTCCATTTCTTTAGCAATTTAAATTCAAATGGCGCACGGATTCGCAAAATCAAATCTCATCGCGTACGATCAGTCCGAATCGGAATGGACACAAGGTCCTGATCCCCAACAAATCGTGGATGAATTGGGAATTCTCTTTTTCCAGTTTTTCCTCCAAGTCGCGTCACGATGATCATGCAAACATCGGATCTCGGCAGTAAACGGCCCAGCCAGTTAGCCACGAGTTTTCAGCTCGCTATCTCAAGATATTTATGAATTATAAATTATCGCGGTTTAATAAAGTATAAATCGAGCCGAAACTTTCATTTCTCGAACTTTCAGTCTATCCTTTCTTTTTTCTTTTTTTTTTCTTTCTCAGAAAGCAGTTCACATTACGGGAAAGCGAAAACAAATGGAAGTCCAAGCGAAAAAGGTCTCGCCGACCCTAAGAGAAGGATCTGATAAAAATTACCATATATACAATAAAATCTGACGGTTTTTGTTCTTTTTTTTTTGTATATTTTCATCTCATTTTACACAGGGCATGAATTGATCATGAAAATTTAATTCGTCAGATTACTTCTTCGTTAATAATTCTTTCGAGCTGCTGATAAGTTGTATGCGAGGGGTATTTGAATGTAGGCATTATGTTTGATATGGGTCGCATACACAATTTTAGCAGCTTCGTATAGATTATTGGGAGAATTGTGAAACGGATTATGGAGATGACGGATACCTATCAGACGACGAATGGCACATGGTTCTGCATTTTTTATTTTCTTAATTCATTGCTGTTTCTTTGCAATTCATGAAGATAGGATGGTCGTATTTTATTATTGGTCCACAGATTTGTCCATTTTTTCCAAGCGCTTTATGTGAATATCGCCTTGCTTGAATCAGTTTATAATAATATATCGAGATTGCGAATTACCTTGCGAATAAACAACATTGCATATAGACGGAATTGGATTGAACAGACCGGTCGGATATTTTATTCCTAAAGTCGAACGACGTGATGTATAAAAAGCTATTGGAAAAATTTTCCAAGGGATGTGTACGAGAAATTTCAAGCATACGCGGAAAGGGAAGCCCGACGGTGTACGCCACATCTCGTTTCAATCGATGATTCCAGAAATCCCTGCCAGAAATTTTGCAGCCTGTGTGACATCCGGTCGGGTGTATCGACGCACTCCCCGGAGACAGGAGAAGATAGATGTGCCGAACGTTAAGAATGTATGAAAATTCAATATTTCCTGGGGACGAATGGTAACTTGGCATTTCCATGGAAAAAGATGCGCTCGTGCATGCCGCATTGCATTCTCAACGTTCGACACGTTCTTGTTCGCAGCTATATCCACGATATCGATGGCAGACAACCTCCCGACTCTGTGCGCGAGTAAATATCCGTGAAGTCTGAACATATCCATTCTTACGTCCGCTTCGAATAATATGTGTTCACATTATTTTATAAAAAATGAAAAAATAAAATAAAAAATTTGGGTTTGCGGCATAGACATTTTTTGCACTCGTCAATTCGGTAATTCCACGATGATACGAATACTGGGCGGCTTATCTCGATGATCAAACTTTTCTGTGCGCTGTGGGCTTTTATCTGAGGCAAGAGTTCATTTCTATCTCTACCGTTATGAAAACTCTAAGGCGCACCTAGACATATTTGTCGTAATTGTGCAACTACCTTTTGGTTCTAAATCAACAGCGAATTTCTAGTCTGGAGGTTCGGTAGAGGATAGCATTTTTTAATACTAATATTTTAATAATTGCTATTTTTAATAGTAATAGTTTAGTAATCGCGAACAAATATTCAAGCATGAACTACACAGGTATCTTCATTTAACGTATTTAAAGAACAAGCAAATGTAACTTGAGTTCAGCATTTCGGTGACATATATATATTTTTGAACTTGTAGTTATAACTATATACAGTACTTATAGTTATAATTATATATATAAAACTGTATATAGTTATAACTATATTCGCGATATTAAGGGACAAGCCGCGAATAATCACGACTTGTCGATTATTGTAGCTTTTGTGATATGCGCGGGCTCGCGATCCCAGTCACTACTGTTGTCTGCACTGTGTGTCTATCCTGTATGTAAAAGGAGAAATCCGTTGAATAAAATAAAATATAAAATGTTAAACAGGAAACATATTATCAGTAATTCGTTTCGGCGAGGCTCACACTTGAACGGTGCACATTCAGTGAAAATTCACAAAACCGAAGACAGAATAATTATAACCCAATGATGTAATTCGTGATCAAAGTGTTCTATTAGTCTTTTTTCACTTTGTTTCACAACAGAAACTCCGACTCGTTATTTCGTTAGACTCGAGATTTTTCTTCTACATCGTCACGCTTCAATTTCCCTCTGAGGAATTATCCTCGAGTTTCGCGGATCGAAGTTGAACCCATCCGGTGGAGCGGAGGGATCAGCGATGCGGCTGAGTAGTAGAGAATGAGGTAGAAAAGTCGTCTGGAAATAGATAAAGTACGCTGGAGAGAGAGACGAGAGTGAAGAAAGGAAGAAAGAAGAGGCGAAAAAAAAAGAACACAAGACCTGTCGGTGTGTGTCTTCGTACGGGAGAGAATATAAATAAAGCGGATCTTCGTGTCGAAGGAAAAAGCCATTATCTTCGTAAAATGGAAAAACGATGGGCGAGACTCTCGTTCTCTACTCGTGACCGGCACACAGGATTTTTACGTATTTCCGTTATTCCGAGGCTGTGCCACTGGCGTACTCCAACACTCAAAGCTAAAAGAAGGACGGTGAGGGAGGGGAAAAAAGAAAAAAATAAAAGGAAACGCAGCAAAAGACGAAGTACATCTTGAGAAAACGTTTTCCCCCATGCCGAAGCTTTGAGAACGTTTTGAGCGCCATAGCAGTGGATGATATTGGCTTAATTCTAAAGAGTTTAATTATTCGAAGTTACTCGGTTTAGCAATGCCGGCTCGGATTATTTATTGCTCGATATTTATAGGATAATTTCACTAGATCCGGTAATCAAAGTTGTCAGCGGTGTTTATTTTAGTTTCTCAATTATCGTTTAACGCTTGAATAATTGATATGAGGATTGAAGGAAAACGGGTAGCTTGTAATCTGCAGACTCGGAAACAGAATGGGGCATCACAAAATTTCTCGAAAAATTTCATCAAAACACTGGAAAGGGTGGCGTAAAATAGAGACTCAATTGTTGTTAACTGCGGCGACCGATGCTTATGCAATGTGCTCGTTTATCGATACGGCTTCGGAAACGACCTTTAATTTCGTATCCCGTCGTATTTTATCTCAGTTATGAAAGTACTAATTTTTTGTTTACTTGTAACATTTCTATCGGAGTTGAAATGTATTCTCGAAACGTATTACGAATTTCATTTCAGTAGTAGTAAAACAGATTTGTTGTCAAAGTTCATATTTACAGCTATCTTCTTATACTAACTTTTGTATCTAATGCTAATTTTACATCTTGGCAAAGGGCCATCGACCTGGGTCCTTCAGGGATTTGGAAGGGTTTTTTTTCCTTTCCTTAGCCTACGTTTCAAAGATTTGTAGATTTTATTTCGTGATTCTTACGTTGGAACTTGATCTGATTTTTTTTTTGCTGGTATTAAAGGATCAATTTGTAGCGCCGAACTCATCTAAACGATCTTTATTGCCCGATCTTTTAAGCGATCTTACTGTCCCCATTTGGGCCCGTCCGGCGATACGAAAAAAAAGTGGAACCTTCAGCAGAACGATACCTCTACGGCAGCGGTTCTTAACCGAGGGTCCAAGAACCCCCAAAATAGTCGAGGGACGCCCTATGAACCCCCAAGGTTAAGAACCACTGCTCTACGGCGTTTATTTCAGCCCGTTAAGTTCTCCTTTCCTTCCATCTCCGGTAGTATTATACCGAAAATCTGCGAAACCTTCGACACTTGAGTTTCCGAGCTCACTACAAAGTTTAATCTCAACACGTTTGACGCAAATCAACGATCGGACCGAAATTGCACGAAGGAACTTCAGCGTCGGTGCTGTTGGTTCGGAGGGCATTCATCTTACTTTGAAACACCCAAGTTTATCGGAATTCCCAGCGTTCGATCGAGCACGCCGACAAGGGATTGTAGAAAGTCAATCGAAAATCGGAGCTTCCCAATCGGATACGCGTAAGCTTTGCGTTTGCCGAAACCCTTCGACGAAACTTCTATTAACGGCAACTGTGTGTTACGGGAATGCTTTTCGTGTGTCCCGTACTTGGTGCGTCGGTCGAGGAGTTGTTGCGAGCGTTCCGTTACAAGTACCAAAGTGAAATCTGTGCGCGACTCAACGATTCGTTTCTGGGTCGAGGGTTGAGTTCGCAAGAGGAATCATTAGAATCGCGGCGGAAAGAATTTTCATCGATCTCGCATCGAACGGTCCCGGGCATTGAGACGTTGAAGCCGGCATTTCCGCGGGGCGTTCGGATTCATCGTCAAAAAGATACATCATCGAGTGGATGCAGATGCGGCGCGGTATCGGGATAAATAAGTGGAAAGAGAATCGATGGGAAATGAAAAAAAAAAGGTATGCACAACGGTGTTGCGGGTAATCGTTGCACGATGGAGGCAAGAAAGCGAGACGCTACCGGAATATCGATGGAACTGGGACACGAGATTCTGCAGTTATATTCAGCTGCGGAAAATTCTCTGCCGAGGAATACACGAGTTTCGCTTCGAGCATAAGACGCTTTCGCGGTTGTACATAAAGATTCCTCTCTCCGGGCTCCGGCTGGAGCAGTGATTTAGCAGAAATATATATACGAGAGCGCTGTTTGCCAATGGCATCGAGTGTTTGAAAGTTATTGCACGTAAGCCCTTCGCAAATCGGTAAATACCAACAGCCCCAAGAGAGCAGGACTACACTCGTGTGCCGAATACTCTGGCTATGTTTATGGATTACGAATCCGGAGTATCTTTCAGAATGTTCCGTTCAAAATTCGTATCGCAATAACGAAATTGCAAAGCCATTTGTTCCAAGATTATCCTCTCGTACTGGCGCATGATTTTCGTCGGAAAGGATTCAATAATTCGTTTTGCCTTACGAGAGATTTTTCCATTGTGTGTTACAGCGGCGTACGAGGATGCGGCAGAGTACCAAGTTTCAAAGCGGGAAACGGATCTGAAAAGGTATGTAGTGCGGATGGACGCCTGAACAATAGCACGAAACGAATTTATTGATAGCAGAGATCTCGACAAGGATGTTCAATGGTGAGCATCACTTGATAATGGAGGCTGGCATGAGTTTCATAGAAATCGTATTCACGACGGGAGAACTGAACACAATGTCTCGTAATAATGGAGGATCTAGCGAGCGAAACTCCAGGAAATCGGAAAATAGCTTGATAACGTTTCCGAGACCGTGCGATCTCGTACGATAAATACGCGTAATAATCGCGCATTGTTTACGAGATATCAAGGGTAATCGTCAGTTTCCGGTTTTTGTCATAGACGACCGGAGCAAATCTCATTTACCCGTTCGCGTACAATTCGTTCGGAATATTTCGTATGCGTTGAAAGTGGGGAACATCCGTTGCAGAAGTTTTCGAGCGTTACATTTGGGCCTGATCGTGCCTGGACTTTACAACGGTCTAATGTACCGCCACTATGCCACTACGTGGCAGAGAAAAATGATAAAATTTTCCTGTGACGTCACTTCCGGGTTGAAAACCTCACTATTAAAGCCGAAGTGAAGTCACGCAGAAATATTCCTAAAAAAATCGTTGTGACGTCACTTCCCGGTTCAAAATCTCAGTCGGGAAAACGTCACTTCCGGTTTGGAAATCTTATTTTTCGAGCGAAAATGACGCCAAACAGGAGGTGAAGTATTCCCGGTCTTACGTCAAAACGGCTAGAGGCATTCAGATATTTTCTTCGCTCGTGGCAGGGCAACATCAATAAGCAAGCTCCTCGACTTTTATACCTACGATAAAAAAATGACGAGCGATACTGTTGTCGACAGTTCTATCGAGTTGAAATTTAGCGATTTGTCGATGCGTTCCCGCTCTGAATCGCTGTCTGCACAACAGGTACCGTTCAGACAAAATAGCATCCCAAGCGCAGAACTCTCGCATGCAACTCATCAATTCTCTGGGTTTCTATCTCATTTCCCTGATACCCAATATGAAAGCAAGCTTTACTACTGTTCGCCTCCGTCCCCGCCCCCTCCCCCCCCCCTTTCCACCGGCCTTGCATACACCCGATTCGCCCTTTCTCATTCTATATATCGATACATTATCCGCAGGATGCACATGTGGTCGCTCTTTGTGCATACCAACCGAAAGTGTACGTCCAATCCACACGACCAATGTGATCCCGGCTTACTGAAACGTATATATACATACATATATATACTAGCGATCGGGCGCTTCGCGCCCGACGCTAGATTCGTTTATGTTATTATGATCGATTTATGTTTTAGTTTCGATTTATGTTATTTATTGTTGACAATAGATGACAAATGCTTCGTCTATTGAAACGCGATCGCCGGATAATATATTCTTAAGGAACCGAATCTCACCTCCGATTCAAATTTCGAACACGAATATACCAATTATTTTACTGTCAGCCCAATATTTTCTACTTAAATCCAAAAAATACGATTTTTCATGCATAAAATCGAGACTTTCAATGTCTCACTGTACCCCACACCCTTCCCCCCCCCCCCCCCCGCCCCACTGTACCCCTCACTGTAGCCCAAACAGGGCCAGCGGATTCGTGTTCAGCGGAAAAAAATACGTCGAATATAGCCGTGATACAATAAAAATCGAGGGAACAACGATTTTTCAATTTTTGATCCTCAGTTGAGGAAATCCTCAGCTGAGGATTTTTCCAAAAAAATTTTTTAGCATTTTTTCGTTAATGAAATCGGTTGGGAAATATGCCACTTGAAAACAATGGCAAAGGTTTTAATTCGATATCTTGACATTTTTTTTTTTCGAAAACCATTCTGTATGCTAAAATTCGAAATTTTGGATTTTTAGCATACAGAATGGTTTTCGAAAAAAAAAATTTCAAGATATCGAATTAAAACCTTCGCCATTGTTTTCAAGTGGCATATTTCCCAACCGATTTCATTAACGAAAAAATTATAAACAAATTTTTTTACTAAAAAAATGATACCCTTGCAATTTCTTGACGATAACGGACTTTTTGAAAAAAATACCCCCTTCCCGTTTTTCCACTTTCAGAATGGCAATATTTTTTTTTTTTTCTCGGGATATCGAATTTTTACCAACGCTATTGTCTTCAGGTGACCCATTTACGCATAGTCTTAAAACAGACTGTCAGAATTGTCACAGGAACTGATCGAAAAACAATCGACAACGAAAAACATATGTCTACCTACAGACACGAATGACGTTAGATTCATTCTCGCGCATTAATACACTATATATGTCGGATATTTTATATCCAAAATAAAGTTTCAAATGCCAATCAGCATATTCTAACCTTTCCTGGCACGTCAACGATAAGCCGATTATTTGCCAGGACCAAGAAATGTCGAGGTGACATTTTGACAGGTGACAGATTGTAAAACAATAGACTCTCAAAATCGGAAATCGAGCGTTCTTTGGGACCCACTGGAATCCGAATCGGACGGCCATTGGGCACCCATGGATGACCTTAGAACTTTATTATATATAATGCCAGAAGCTCTCTACACCGGAAACTGTATTACACCGGTCAACTTTCACCCTCAGCGAAACGGATTTCACATATGGATAGATGGGTTTAGACAGATCAAGTATTTTTTCAACTATACCCAATGGCGCCGACAATAATACAAAGGCATCGCAAAACAATGCCCGGGTTTCGTGTTAGTTGGCGCGATCAAAACGACCGTACAGAGCCAACGATTCGAATCGTAGGCGCGATCGATTGTTTCGCTTTCTCATACCAGTCACCGAATGGCAATGAAACACAGCTACACGTGCGTACGGATACCTTTCTAACGGTGGAATAAACAACAAGCTTTCCGGTTTACAGGGGAAAAAAAGCCCGGGCCACTGTGCAGTAAATGGAGGATCCGTCCTCCGGTATCACCTCGTGCCTGTGGTAACATACTCAAACTGCAACATCGAGTTCGATGGATTTTCGATTATCTTTTCTTTTTTTTCATTTATGTTCGCTTCCGCGAACACTTTGTTTTTACCTTTTTTCAATTGTTTTTGAATGCTTTTGTTCGCACTTTTGTTTTTTTATTCTTTTCCTCGAACACCCGGAGCGCTCGTTAGGCAGTCGTTGGTATGTTGACTCGCAGAGACAGCTCTCTTTTTTTTCAATTTCCAAAAGGGGATTGAGCGGAAAAAGTAGGAAGGAACGGAAAAAGACGGAAAGAGGAACGGGCACGCGGCCGGCGGAATAGGCCGAAAACATAACGACGCGCGAGGGAAGAACGGCGTGACAGAGGCTAAAAGAAAGAGGGGAAAAAAAAATGAAATAAAAGTATTCCAGTGAAATGGACGGATAAAAAGAGTTTCGGCGCTTGCTAATCCTAGCCGGGCTTGACGGGATTCGGGTTTCCAGAGCGTGCTTTGGTGCTCCGCGTGTGTAGTCGCGCCTATGCTTCAAGAGCTCATCGCTTTAAATAAAGCCTCGGATTTTGTGTGCAAGTGTAGGGATGGATGACAGCGTGAGAGAGCGAGCGCGTGTCGCGTTCGGCAAATCTTTTCTTCCGTGATGTACCCGACGTGCCCGCGCTCGCAGTGCCCGATTCGAGTTTCGGCCAACGTCGTTCCCTCGAACGACTAGTTGCGGGAAGAGGAGAGAGATAAAAAAAAAAGGAAAAAAAAAACTCCCGAGAAGTAGTCGAGCGATAAAAGTGCGCGTTAAAAGCCTTCTGAACGAGTGGCGAGAGCTACAAACATCCGTCATACCCTCGGTAGCGGGTGGACACCGATTGTACAACATCCACGCGTACACGAAGGCAACTGTGAACGTGAGGCGCGCACTGATCAACTGTACACGATGTTATTTGGGAGTGCCCAATATGTTCCTAATCGCTTGTGATTGTTTGTCTGCATATGGACTAAGAAAAGGATCTCGGACAAAGCACCAAGTCATATGATGAGGGAGAGCGACGCAAAATGTGGAAGAGTGGGGCAAAAGGCAATTTTCCAAGATTCTTTTAACGGAACAGTGGGGAAAAACGGGGCAGAAAATCCGGATGTACCGATGGGGCAAAATACAGCATAAAAAAATTATTAGAAGATTGAGTTTTGCCCTACTGTTCCATTGTGTCTTCCCCCCCCCCCCTTCGATATGTGTTATTTTCACCGGGGCCATAGCAATTTTTACCTATACTTATGGTAATTTTTTCCAGAAGACGGGTTGATGAAATTTCGCGTATCTGGTTAAAAATTTTGCGGACAAATAGTGAGAATACAGTCAAAGTCAAATTGTTTTATGCATGTATACATAAAAAGAACTTGTTCGACATAATATGCAGGTATAACCTACAAACCTAAACCACACGATTGGCAAATGGCGACGCGACCGATGACTATATTTTTTAGAAAAAGGAACTTATATCTTAGAAAAAATTACGGGATATTGGGGTAACATCGTTTAAAACGAATGTTTGCCAAGGTGTCGCTGTAGTTCTCATATGCCTAAAGGTTCTGTCGGTTTTCACGAGCTTTATGAAAATTTCTATCAGGTCTTATGTTCCTCCAATTCTTCTGTCTGTACTCGCAGTTAATGTACCGAAGGGGAAGGTAAATACGTATGAGTGCAAGAGAAACGGAGTAAAAAATGTTGAATCAATTTTTCTCCGAAACGATTCTATAAAATGAAAAATGAATTGCACAGCGCGCCGTGTTAATCAAATATGCAGTCCGCCCCGGAACTCCGTTTTTATTTTAATTAAACCGTTTCGGAGAAAAATGAATTTCAAATACTTTGAGGTCATGTCGTTTTTTACCTCGACCTGAAGGCTATGTGCAATACCGTGGTCGGCAATGAAAACAGTAATTGATTGTGTTTAACTGACTGTCTTGTAAACAAAATAGGGACGGGGCACTTTTAAGCCAAGCCGTAACCGGCTCGGACCACTATACATACGTGAACATACGCTTGTACTTTGTGGCACGATGCCAACAGTCGCTCGAACGCGTTACACGAGGCAATCCGGCTTCGAAAGGTAATCGTCATCAATCATCATGAGTCTGCGACAAATTTATGACTATACCCGATTTATCACGGAAATACGTCCGAGTTTCCGGGCAAAAAACAATTCTTTTCACGACGATCACACATCCAGTGGAAATTTAGGGCCGTTACGTCAAGCTTTGGCAGAGCCTGACATTTTAATATGCTTGCGCGTAGCCATGTTTTCACACCAGTACCAAAAAAACGCATTAAAGTCTCTTTCAATAGTTCCGATTCATGATTGTACCGAAAATTTTAGATAGCGCATATATATTTATATACACACACACATATATATACATCATATATATCTGTATTCTATATATATAATGCAAGAGCTTTCAGAATCCAAAGAGTTCGCAAGAGCGAGGCCGGTACGTGGGCGAGGAGAAGTTTCATCTCGCATGAAAGGTAAAATCTGATTTAGCGAGTGCAGCGGAGACCCATTGAACTATTTGAAACTGAATTTCGTAGCGTACTCGGTCCTAAGCATGCGGTGCTCCGGCCGCAAGCATGTCGGAAGCACGAGAATTATAGACGAGAAACCTCCTCGATGCTAACCAAAATTCGGTGACAAACCGTAATGCCAGCAGGCCAATTGGTGGACCCAATAAATTGTATTACCTGGATACAGGATGGAATTGTACAGGATGGGAGAACTTAGCTCCAGTCGCAAGTTACAATAGTGAATATTCGGCCGGGAGTAAGCAGCACATTCGTGATCGGCGGAAAAAAATACGTCAGATAAATCCCCATACGAAAATCATCGACGAAATTTTATAAGAAATTCCTATAACCGATATTGCATTTGTATTTTCGCACAGCCGAATCTTTAGCACACTTCCTCGCGCAATGATTTTCTGGACGATCTTTAACAATTAGGAAGCAATGCGCATATTAGAATTTGCATCTTTTATATTTTACATTTCATTGAAGATCAACGTCAGTGACAGTATTGTTCCCGAAACCGATATCAACGTCAAGCTGGGGCAGACAATTATTTATTTATTTTTATCATTTTAGAACACCTCATTTTGCCCCAGACGTCCTGCCCCGTTTGGTTCCGGGATTTTATTCTCTTGATAACTTCGGATTATCTCATTTGGCCCCATATGAAAGCATTGTGTTTCTCTACCGCATTTTACCCCGGGTCTTCCTGTACGCAGTTGTAGTATCCTCGTTCGTAAGCAGACCTGGAGTGGTGGTGGTAGCGGGGCAGTATCCACTGGTAAATATTATTACACTCCATGCAAATTAATTTGCATTATTTGTATTTTATATTTCCTTGAAAATCTACATCATTGACAATGACAACGTCGTTCCCGAGGTCGATATCAACGTCAAATTGGGGCAGACAATTATTTATTTATTTTTATCGTTTTAGAACACCCCATTTTGGCCCAGGCGTCCTGCCCCGTTTGGTGCGAGGGCTTTATTCTTTTGATAACTTCGGGGTATCCCATTTGGCCCCATATGAGAGTATCGTGTTTCTCTACACCATTTTACCCCGGGCTTTCCTGTACGCAGTTGTAGCATCCTCGTTCGTAGGCAGACCTGGACTTGGGTGGTAGCGGGGCAGTATCCACTGGCAAATATTATTACACTGGTCCGTGGGGCCCGGAGGCCATCGGCTGCACGCGCGCGTGTCGGGAATGCCCGCCTCGGGAAATTAGAGGATTCCCGATAGCTACCTCGACCGGTCCACTATTGCGGCACCGCTGGCGACAGGGAGGTTGAAAGAGGACGAGAAGAGGTCGCATGCGCCGCGTTTATAACACGAACTCTCCACCCTGGTAAAACCAGCTATGACACAGCAACGGCACGGTGCTGCACACTAAAAACCGCACGCGACGATCCGAGCCCGCCGATTTTTTTAGGGAAACAAAAAAAAAAAAACACAGGGAGAAAACGCCTCGTTCGATGTTTTCCAAAAGCGGATCAGAGTCTAACTACAGCGATTTATCGGCGAGAACGATACTTCCTCGTGGGCAGTCTGTATTGCTCGAAGCTTTAATGGTTGCACGGTGCGGGAGAACGGCGTGAATCGCCGGAAACAGAATTTTTAAGTTCGAGTAAAAATGTCATGCGCGAATCAATTAACCATTGAGCTACCAAACGCAACGACCGAAGCCAGTCTTGACACACAATTTACGTCGCGAGTGCATTCATCGGTGGAAAAAAAAAAAATGTTAAAGAAATTTCATGGCAGAAGAGAAATTATTAACCGTAAAATTATTAATCCAGCTTTTATCCCTGGAAACTAAGGAAAATCCGTTCGAAGGAGTAATTACACCGTTGATTGAAAAAACGATACTAGCGCGAAGATGTTCATTCAGCTGGATATCGCTTCTCAATTTTGTTTCACCTCGATCATTGTTCGATGTATTCTGTAGGAAGAAGATTAAAATGCACTTCGTCGCTTTCGATACGAAAATTCGATAATAATCATAATAACAGAAATACAAATGATCATCCGATTTTACGATGAGATTATTCGTCAAAGTGATTTACAATTAAATAATTTAATAAGAGAAAAATGTATGTTTTTTAGTTTAAAAATAATATACGAAATTTGCTCGAACTGGTTTTGATTATTCAAGAAAAAGAGATCTATGCTTTGTTATCGAAACACGATCTGTCGGTGTTTGGAGCTGGAGTCCAACGTCCGAGAGATAATTGAAACCCACCTGACTTTCGGGGGGGGGGGCGACGAGGTGGGAGTGGGAGATTTCCATTAATTACAGTCATAGATCATTCGAAATACGATGTGACAAGCGACTGAACTGCGAGTACTAATAACCTTCTCCGGTCTCCCTCGTCCATCCCTTACTCCCCTTTGCCAGTCAGATCTATCTCTGACTCCACCCCTCGCTATTCAACGATCCATTCTACCGGTACCAACGCTGAAGGGCTTGTCTGGCCGGTACGATAGCTTGCGACAAACAACGACATCGCTTGGAAGGTTAACTTTATTGATAGCTTTCACGTCCTATCACTTTTAGCCGCTTTTGCCCAAAAAACCACTTGATCATTATCCCAAATAGCTCTGTGATTCCTTCGATCATTATCTCATTAGCTCTCGATGATTCCAAGACTCAATCACCCGGTTGTATCGTACAAGAAGATCTTTTGACGACAAAAGATACACATATACACATACATCGGGACACCAGCTAAAAATCGCATTTCTCGACGCTTTAGACTATTTTAATTACTCGGACATTAAAATTTCATTTATTATTTACCGAAAACATAGCTTCGTCTATGAGGTATCAAAACGATGAATTTTCAAAAATGTACAATAAATGGTAAGACATAAATACCAATGAAATCCTCGAATAACTCCCGGTGGTTAATTATATGGCAATACAACCAGCAAAAGCAAAGTCCAATTACTTGTGTTATCATTCATTCGCCATTTTTTACTTCAGTTTGCATGTGTCAAATTTACTTGCAACCTGCTGTGCGCAAGATTTTGGGATCATGTGGGAATATCGACGATAATAGTGTGTTTAAATTTGCTCATGTCGTTATTCGGTCTCTATTGATTCGCCGGAGGAGTAGTTTCAGCGTAGTTTCTCAGGGAATCACGAGCGAGCCCGATGGTAAAGATCCTCTGCAAATTCTCCCTTCCTCGAAATACCTATACCAGTTCCCTGGGCAGTTCCTTGTTACACACAGCTGGAGAGATGCTGGATCTTGGTGAACCACATTCGTCATTACCACACGGGCGGCGTAACGTCATGCGGTTCAAGCTCTCGGAGGACCGTGCGTCGTACGTCTTCCTTGGCTCACGGGCATGGAATGGAAAGCCCATGATGCGAGTGCCGGAGCCTAGCTCCGACCCGTTTCGAGGGAATAGATGTCACGCGGCCACAGAAGAGCATCATCCAAATTGTACGCAGGAGTGTCCCCTCGGTATGGCGCCCGGATGCGTCCTTCAATCTACCCTAAGAACTTCGAATTGCCAGGTGCGCTTTGCCATTGGGACACTCGTCCTCGTATGATTACATGCCACTCAAGATAACGGCCCTGCAATATCGAATGCCAATTAGTGGTGCGAATTAATTATTAAAGTGATTAAATGTTATCATTGTCCGTCGTGTAAATTTTAGCGAAGAGCTTTGTTCTCGCGACTCAGCCAGTTCGAGGGACGCATTCGCGAACGACACAACGACCATCCCCCGAGACGCCTTTTCACCTTTCACAATATCTCGAGGTCGTTTTTTTTTAACCCGTTCGCTTGAGTTCATTCTCTTTCGGGTCTCCGCAGGGAGTAATCGATCGTTCACCATTCGCGGCTGTACCCTATCGGGCTTTAATCGATTAGCAGCTAGTTCGTTCGCTCGTACGCCGACGGCTTGCTGAAAAGCGCTCTCGAGCGTCGGGAATGTTTTTTCTTTCTTTCCCCTCTTTCCTCAAAGGGTAAGCTCGCAGACAGAGTGCTCAGACGCTGAAGTGCACGGACGAGGGTGAGGAATATTTTCGACAATAAGCCACGTACGACGAATAAAGTACGGCCTCTTTGTGTCGCTCGCTCCCTATCAGTAAAAGAAAAAAAAAAAAAGAAAAACGCATGACATTTTCTTTCCGTACGCAGCATTGAGCACGGAAATCAATCACAAAAACTTGGCATAGCGTTAATTGATAATAATAAAAACACGCGGACGATCCGTTTTCAGCTTCACGCGAGTTCCGCTCTCGACCCTTTCGCAGACTCGTAAACGTATGAGGCTACCCTCACCGCAAGGTGCTACTGAAAACTACTGAAAAATACTACTGGGAGTATCCAGTGGTGAACTACAAATGAACTACTGAGCTACTGCCCAGTGCAAAAATCGCGGCCTACTGAAAACTGCTGGAAATTTTGTATAGTTGACTACTGAACATTACTGAGCGTTTTGAGTAGTTAACTATCCGAAACTACTTTAAATGTCCAGTAGTTAACTACGCGAAACTACTATCAATGTTCAGTAATTAACTGCGTGAAACTATTATGAATGTCTAGTAGTTCAGTACTGAGTATTGCTTGTAATTTTCAGTAGTTCGTTAGTGAGTTACTTGTGTTATTACTTGTAGTTTCCAGTAGTTCACTACTGAGTATTTATTGCAGTTCACCGATTTGGCAATGAAAGACCAGAAGTCTTCATATGATTTAATTGCTGAAAGCTCCCAGTAGTAACCCGATGGATACTTGGAACCGTCAGTGTCTACCATAATCAAGAACATACTTACCTGGTCACATAAGTTCACATTTCTTGTATTAATATTCAAGTGAACAATAGGTTTTAATATAGATTGAGCGCGGACAAGTTTTTTTACAGGGTCGCCGTATCAGATAACTTGGTTGAAACTGAGGCTTGTGGAACTCGCACGTTATTGCATTTCTTCACTACTACCTATGTGAATATTTTGTCAAGATCGTTGTGCGGACCAAACTTACGGACAGACAACCTAATGATCAATAGTTGTGAGTGAAGTTATCAGCCCTCAGTAATAACTATTGACTGTTGACGAGTAGCTACCAAGAAGTAGTAACTACATGTGTAGTAACTAACGAACCTCCAGTAGAACTTCCAGTATCGGACACCTGATAGTTATTTTCGGTGAGGGTAGGCTTATCCGACAAGACGGTGATTTATGTTATAAATGATACGTCACGCCGGGGACATGTCAGGGCTTGAACTCGGACCGGATCCGGATGCAAGATCGTAGCCCGATTGGCGTGAACGTTACAGCCTTGATTAGAGCTATGCCGATCCGTCGCATCCGGGCCGGAGTTACTTTCCAGAGGTCCTAGGTTGGCTCGTGTTCTAGCCAGTTACAATTTTCTACTTGGGTATAGCTATACATATTGATGCGATTCTTTGGTTTGAGGAGGTTTAACGGGCGATCAAGTGGGTCGGGTCACA
Organism: Amblyjoppa proteus; assembly: GCA_963922035.1. Classification (NCBI taxonomy): domain Eukaryota; kingdom Metazoa; phylum Arthropoda; class Insecta; order Hymenoptera; family Ichneumonidae; genus Amblyjoppa; species Amblyjoppa proteus. Next base: position 9,941,692 of record OY998230.1, read on the forward strand.
CGAAGCCTGCAAGTACACACGGAAACGTGAATTCCAATAAGCTCATCATCGAGAATGCAGAGATTCTGCGCAAGTTCCTGAACGACTATACTTCGTCCTCTGTAACTGCCCAGCAATGTTCCGCAAGCCTTGTGAAGGGGATTTATTAATAATGGCTTCATTCCTCTCAAGCTTTAGACGACGAGGTGATAATTTTTTTCTACATTTTCCCTCTATTTTTCTCAGACTCTCCGTAGTTAATCGTCCGTTCGCGATTTCACCATCCGGATTGCACATTCATTTTATATACGATTGTTTAAATTTCCGATATTCAACTTCCGACTGCTCGATGGATGAAATGTGGAAATTATGCGTTTCCAACAGCGATTACGCGATTTTTCGTGTTTTCTCCGAAACGGCGAAACATCTGTTGACAAAGTTTTGGAAGAAATTTCTTTGAGGGTCTTTTTTCAAGTCTTGTTACAACATTTTTATATTCAGAACCTTTTTTGCAATCAGTTCTTTTAAAATTGTGTCCATTTTTTATTATAACATTTTTTAAACAATGCATGTGTTGACCTGAAAATCATTAAAGCGCGATTTATCTTCCTCAAGCACTGATTTTCCCCTGAGGCTTATATTTTCCAACAACTGGAAAGCGATGAAAATTATTTGTCACGAAATATGACGAATTGCCCACGTATAATTGATGATTCAGTCTTACTTAACTGTAAATTGAAGCTATCTTAATCATTACAATTTTATAACTTTTTTGGTATGATTTTATTGAGAATCAATATGCAGATAAGAATTATATGACAATCTTAAGCAATAATGCTCATGTTTGGTTACAAAGACACATCAGCGACGAATAGGCGGATTTTTTTATTAATTAAATATGGATTTTGTCCTATTGAAATAAGGTGGTGAAAAAAAAAACTAACGAGATTTTAAGAAAGATTAATTCTTCATCATCCTTTTTCCTCTCCCACAGTATATGATACATAAATATATCTATACATAGATATATATATATTATATACGGTACACGGTGGCTGTAACCTCTACCCGTGCCGTTTCCTTCATTCCTGCGCTAATCCGCGATCCGGATAAAATTGGAATTGGCCGCAGTTTAATTTAAAATGTTTCAGTCATCCCTCTTCTCTTCTATGCCCGCCGCCCCCTCGACTTCCGCAGACGCTTTTTCCGTGCGCTACCTCGTCACGAGCGATAGAACGTTTCTCCGATAAATGGGCGATGGCGAAACCTCGACGAAACAGGGTCACACGGACTTGCTACACCACACCGGTACCCACAGTATGACGGCTCAGCGTGCAGAGAAATTAAATCACTGAGGGATGAAAATATCCAAACCTCTCTGTGCCGCGTATTTTCACAGGGCTTCATGCAGAGCCGGAGACCCTTTCGGAAATCTCTGAGACTGACATACAGTCTCCGCACGGCCACAAATCCAGCAATGTAACGTCGATGCACCCCAAATTTTTTCGAACGCACCCCAAATTTTCTTCCCGACAAAGTATTTATTCAAGATTTTTTTAAAGACGTTGAAATAATTGGTTTTTTTTTTTGCGTTTTCAACCAAAATGGATAATTGTCTCGCTTGATGTGAAATAAAAATGGATAGATTCTCTCCGTATTGTCGGCTGTGAATATGCCAACGCGACGTCATCCGGAAAGGAACATTTTTTTCGCCGAAAGGGCGAAAACCTTGGTTCTCGGGCAGGTAGTGAATTATCTTATTCGGTCGGGCTGACTCTCGAGTCATCAACTTATTCGGTCGTCCACTGTATAATGTATGGCCCTCTGTATGATTTATAAACGTTCTGTACACTTCGGCTTCGATGCGGATCTCGATAATTCTCGAAGCCATCAACGACCAAATATCGTATGCATTTTTATCGGCACAATTTATCGATACTCTTAGTCTGGAACATGATTTTTTTAGGCGTGACAAATATCGTCTGGTATTGATTTATCCAGTCGGCCTGACTCCCGAGACATTATCTTATCCGGTCGTCCACTGTACAAGGTGTCACTTATACACTTTGGCTTCGATACAGATCTCGATAATTCTCGAAGCCTTCGACGACCGCGTGTCGTACGTATTTTTATCGCGACATCTTACCGATATTTTTAGTGTGGAATATCATTTTTTTCTTGGGTACCAAGTATCGTCTCGGATATCCAAAATACAGTGAGCGTCGATTGTTCGGATCGATCGAGAATTTTTTTAAATTATTCTCGCCAATTGTGACGTCGACTGTACAACATGTTGACAGCATCAACCAATACTATTGATAGTAATTTTCGGGTGATATTATTCCTCTAATTCCTCCAGACCTCACCGCGTCCCTTGACATTACGGCAAACAGTTGACCCGATACGATGATATCCCGCCGAATCCCACGAAGTGATGCGATTTTAGAAAATGAATTCATTTTTCAAACTCTTTCGCTCTCCCGTATCGAAGCGATCGTATCACCAATCTCATAAACTCTTCACCGGGCACACAAAAATATCTCTATTTTCCGGGATTTTCGACGGTAACGTGTCAGCTTTTCTTTTCCCGTTTAATGTTCCATTTCTGTAATGGGTCGCATTGTTTATTCGTTAGGTTTATAAGCATTAGAATCAAGTTTTAAAAAAATTATGTTTTCGCCTATATGGGTAGACGTCAATGCTATCGTACTGTTGACTATTCTCATCCGAGTTCAGCAGACTCACAGAACTTATAATGGAAATCTGATATAAAAAAAGGAATGGTCGATATCACCAATATTCGCCCACAATATCGCAGTTATTTTTATTTGTGGTCGTCCTCTTCAAGCGACAATGATTGAAATATCGATTATGGAAATCCCCATGAATGATGCCTTCCGCAACGCGAAGTATCAAAAGTCGAAGTGTACGAAGTCATATTGGACATACCCATTTTTAATCAATAGTTCGAAAATCCTGATGTTTCCTACACAAATAATGTACGCCTTGCGGAACTCTGATGTCTGATCGAGTGCGCAACGGACATGAATTCATTCGCTATGCAGGAGCTTTTACCAATGCACGTACTACATCGGAACATATATAAATGTAGAAATAGCAATACACCGAGCATGTTCCATAATTAGATTTTGACATCTGTCAGCGCAGAAAAAAGACCGCACGGTATTGCAATCTCGAAAAGAGTCTCGGCAAACGTTCCTGCACGAGTCTCCGATTGCCACAAACAATGTGCGCATAGGATCCGATCTCTTTTGTAAGACTCTTGCCAGACTCTTATAAAACGAAAACTTAAAGTTCATTTCGTCAAATATAAACATTTTTATTTATATTTTTATATTTATTTTTATATTTTAAGTTTTATATCACGTTACACAGATATAAAACTTGAAGGAGGAAGTAGAATAATAAAAAAGCATACCGAAGACTAGACACCCGAAAATATGCATTGTTTTCTTCAAACAAACCGATGTTGTGGAAGCTATAAAAACAAAATTCTTTTTTTAGTTTCCGGAAACCGACTGTTCAAAACGTCCTCCAGACCACTTACAGTTCAGAGCGTCAATTTAAATTTGTAGCCTGGTGGCAGAAAAAACTGCAATTCAGGTTTCACGGTTCGTACGGTATTTCGGTCGTGTGTATTAAAGCTTCACACTAAATGCCACGTCCACTACAGTAGATGCTTCTCGAGCGCGGATGCCTCCGGTAGACCGGCCATCGTGCGGCTATGCATCAAGGAGCACATTTCGTCCCTCATTCCCCTTACTCACCGACCCTTCGGCCCGTCGCTCCTTGTAATTTATAGGAGGCTGGTTAACCTCATGCAGAGAAGATCTGAAAGTCAGATCTCGAAACTACCAACCACCTCCCACGAGCGTGGCTAAGCTACCGTCGAGACGACGATCAACATCTCAACCCCTTGGCCGCTACATTCCCCTCACTAAAACGGTCTCCCGTACTTCCATACAAACTGACGCGAGGAGGCCCGACAACGGCGACTGGCAAGGTCGACGGGATGAAAATTCATTCGGAAGTTTCAATGGCGAGAAATGTGTTCACCACGACATGAGACCGAGAAAAAAGATGAAAAGGCGCCAGAGAACCAAAAAAGTATTGGATAGATCGAACGTTGTTTTTGAGACCATCCACCGTGAAAATCCAAATGGTTCCTCTTGTTTTCCGACAAACACAAGTGAGGTCATGCCAGAAATACGTCACTTCCAGTCCAAAAAGCTCTTTATTCAACCGGAAGTAACGTCGTACCGGAAAAACGTCAGTCCTGGTGTCAGTTGCGGCGTCGACTTTTTCGGTGTCCATTTGGGGTAGATTCTGGCTCTGGTTTTAATCTAACATAGGGCGGCAAATAAGGACGTCACTGTATTCCAGACCGGCAGGATATCACGAGTGCTTTCTAAAACATACTCTCGTACTCGCGAGGGTATGTTTTAGAATGCACCCATGATATACGGTCGGTGTTTCTCCAATTTAGTTTATGGCGGAAATGAGTTTTGGCTGAAATGAATTTGACTGAATAATACCCTACCGTTGAAACAGCGGACAGTTAGATCATTGATCGATCCACAGCCTCTTCATGGACGGTGGCTTCAACCATCGACTGTGTGGAACAGCGGATAATTTAATTATCTGGACCCTTGCACGAGTTTTCGAGATCAAAACGATAATTCGATATGCGAAGTGCAGAGGGAAATCGAGTAATTGGGAAGAAGTTGTACCCGGGCAAGTTCTAGCTGAGGACAATAGAAGCCGGTGAAACCTCCGGTCAAAGAAGACGCCCTCATGGAGGGAAAGAGTACAAAAAAAGAATTTAAAAAAAAGTCCGCGTATTTGCGAGCTAGCATTAAAGCAAGACTTGCAGAGTAAACGGTGATGAAACTGTCGGTGCAGAAGCGACTAATGGCCCGCCAGGTTGGAAACGCTGAAGTCTTTGAGCTCGCAGTAAATTTCCAAGGTGCTCGTTTGGACCTCGTTGAATCCATAAGCTTACTTTGTAAACCCGAGCGGTGTCTTGGGCTATTAGTAGCAAAGGGCTCAACGTCGTTCAGGGAAACACACTGCCACTGTCTCCTCAACTTCCATCCCTTGCTTTTGTTCTCTCACACGGTAGTAAATAATCACCTCATCACATCCACATAAGAGGGAGACGATAATGAATTTGTCGAACAAAAAGAATGGTCGCTTATTACATTTCCACACGACTCCCCCATCATTATTCATATTTCACTGCGTCTTCAATGCGAAAAAAACGTATTTTTGTTTAGCTTGAACCCCTGGCGGCATTTTTATGAAATACCATCCTGATAACCCTTTCACTAGACCGCATTTTTTTAATTAAAAAAAAAGTTCTCCCCCGAGAACCAGGCTTCCTCCATGCGCAATAAAAATTGTCAACGTACACGTTAGGAACGAACTCCATGAATCTACCGAGGGAGATTTTTAAATGTGCGATGGACGTAGTTACCGTTTCAGCTCGCGAAGTGAAAGAAAAAAATCGCAACAAGTTTGATGTCCGGTCAGAGACACTCCGATTTTTATTTATTCAGGTTACAAGTGGTGATATTTAAAAAAAAACTTTATTCATATATTTTTTTCTCTAAAAGACCAGACTTTCTCCATGCGGAAATAAAATTGCCAACATACGCGCCAGGAACGAACTCGATGAATGTACCGAGGGCATTTTTTGTTACTTTTTCTTTATTATACAGAAAAATTAAAAAATCTGCAACGGATATAATCACTGCCTCGCCAAGTGACGGAAGAAAATCGCAACAAGTTTGACGTCCCGTCAGAGAAACTCCGATTTTTATTTATTCGGGCTACCAGTTGTGAAGATGTTTTTTTTGTCCTGCGTCATTTCCCAACATTTTTCTCTGGCAAGTTATAGACATAATAGAGTCTACATTCATCCGCCACCGAGCGGCGGTGTGTACGTGCCGAGGTATCAAAGCACGCCCGTAACACTCCGTCATATGGGACACTGTATCCTGAGAGTGTGCAAATATATACCCGCCCATTGTACGGGGATGAAAAACGAAACGGAGGTGGGGAAAGGTACACGTACGAGAAGTGAAGTACAGTTGAGCGTCCTTATCGCTGGAGTACGACCTGTCATCCGGTAATGCGAATGCCATGACATACCGTGAGACTATGTGCGTGTGTGCATACATACTGGAGACCGAGGTGCATACCGAGAAGTCAGCGTAGGAAAAAGCGAAAAAGAGAGAAACATCGGCGAACAGAGTAGGATCGGTAGAATTTTCACGAGCGTTCAACTCGCACCGTCTCACACGCGCGCGAAATTGTGTTGAAATTTTATTCAAACATTTGAGAAAAAAACAAAACATTTTTCAACGGATTCATAGAATTTTTCAATGGGCGATTTAAAAAATATGTAGACTATAGATAATAAGTGTATTTTCGGTGTGAGACAGATTAAAGAAAGTTAAATATTGAATTTTGTCGCGCGGTGAAATGCCGGACGATAATGAACGGAGACGGAAGTGAGTAAGTGTTTCATAAACGAACAACACTGTAGCTATATCACGCCATTATTCAGGATATTTTATCAACCTTCGAGACTCTGTAATTCTAAGAGATTTTGCGGCAGGAGGACTGCCACGGAGATATACAGTGATAGCATACCGTGTGGATGGCACTTTGATGCACGGGCATACGTAACGAAGTTAAAGTGGCTCGCTGCGCACAGTTAGTCTGCCCACTGCTGCTGTTGCTGTGTATACATGTATATATATTAGTGGTTGTGTGGCTCGCGCTCTTCGTGCGCTCGAATTGACTTTGTAAAATAATTTTGCTTTTATCTCCTAATCGTCTTCTGAAGAAATTTTTATCAATATTTGTCCTCCTTTTTTTTACCAGTGGTGACAAAAATTTTAAATGTCGGCCTACATTCTGCGATAGGTGCTATTGATAATCCCCCTTGTAACTCTCCCGTTATTAAGTTATAAGTAACTCTCACGTCCCTATTATCAACCCTCTGTCTGCGACTGTCCGCGAATACCTGTGATGTGTGAGAGCCAGGCAGGCAAACATTTTCAAGGGCTGTTTTCATTTAAAATATTTGCAAGAACTGTTTTCATTCTGGACATTTTTAAGCGCGTTGTTTTTCCTCTTTCAAGAATATCTCGCGCTAGAGTTCCGAATGGAGCAACCTCTGTAAACGTACGCCAAAGTTGTTTCATATATACGGTACATATTCCAGGCTGGTTAACGATGGTCCTCGCGTTCCGGAACAGCGATACTCTACGTGACTTTCGCCCTTTGACCGAAGTATGTTGACTTTTTATTCGCGACGAAAAGTAAATACAGTGCAGACGAGAGTTTTAGTTTCTTGATCATTGGTAAATTTTTTTTTTCACGACTTCACTAAAATAATCACATTCCTTGCGTGCAACACGGCCGGAACATCGTCTATTATTTAACAATGATCGTTATTGACCTGTGCGCATGCGCAGTACTGTTAAATTACTATCTAGGGAGCAATAGGTCGTGTTACTCCCTTTGGAAGCCCTATTACTCTCGAGGGAGAAACGGTCATTGGCGAATATGATGATTTTGCAACTCAAAATATGTGATGGTTATTTTTATGAAATCGCAAAAAAAAAGTATCAGAAAAAAGCTAGTCGGGAGGGAGCAGATTTTCACTTCGTGCTCTGCCGTCACTGCGTTCGGGTACCAAACTTCACTCTCGGAGAAAAGCCACGATTACGATTGCCACCTACAATTTTCAACAACAATAGCGTGAAATATTCATCGCACTGATCTTCTGAACCACGACAAAATTGTGATTTTCGTCGTGTTTGAAATTTTGACGCCCCGGAAATCATAATCTCGCCGGTGAAAATGGCGCACATCCCTTTCTTGTAGCGTAATACTATTCCGCTGTGCGCGAGATTGTCCGTATATCGAGGTCTAGGACCAATTTTTCAGAAGCTTTCCGGCTGCAGACGCGACTTCGCCCACCAACTTTCTACACCCACGTGGAGTACAAGCTTTACAACCATCTCGCGAGACCATCTGCATCAGTCGAAGGCTCTGCACCGTTCAGCGAAGGGAAATGCATATTTCATGGAGGACATGCAGATTAAGCGGTGGCCAACTTTCGCAGCGTACGTTTTGCCTCCCCAACCCCGTTTCCCTTTTATCATAGCCCTCGGCCCTCGTCGCGCTATTTAATGCCCTTTACGCTACCGTTTCCTCGACAGATCGGTGTGCAGAATTCATAAATGCTTCAAAATTCTTGTCAATCACGGAAATAGACAAAAATAAACTTTTTCGAAAATTATAATAATGGAATAAAATAAAAATAATATCGATCGAAATGAAAGATTTGTTTCTGCGCTGATAGTTCTTGTCTTAATATTTAGGTTCATTTGTAATTGAACAGCCTTTGTAGCGTACGCGTACGCGAATCCCTGAAACGTTTCTGGCTGTGCTGAATTTCGGGCCGCGAGACGAGCAACAGAACGAGACAAGAGATATGAAACGGGGAAGTGGGTGCTGGTGATAAAAAAAGAAGAATTTGCTCACTTGAAGCTCATACAGCTCGGTGCTGCTGCCGCTCGGTTCTCGGGGTACCGAAATTTTCCGTGAATCTCATGCATACTGACCGTACATATGCAAGCTCGAGTGGCTATATGTATAACGTACATCTCGTGACAGCTCGCACGTTTGCGCTTCTCAACGCTCCGACGGTTAAAAGCGAATTCGTGCGGATGCCTGCACCCAACCTTCGCACCAACTAGCCTTTCCCTATCTAACCGCTCCACACTCTCGAGACACCCACTTACGAGCTGCCGTACATACAACAATACAGCCTGAAGGACCTCTGCTTACCGGCCCGTTAAGTCCATTTGCTCCATTGCTTGTTGGTGATACAAATTGACAAAAAAAAAAAAAACTAACCAAAAAAACACGCACGTGTTTTTTTTTAATTGCAAAAGCGACGGTAATTAGCGGGGCGAGGATTTACCGCAACTGAAATCATCTCACTGCATACATCGTAAAGGTATTCTATGAAAGTAGTATGTGATATTTTGGAATTTAACGGTCCAATTTTTTATAATTAAACCAACAACGAGCAGACCTGCGGCGCGTTGTTTCGGTTACGTTTTACATGCCTCAGCGTATAATCCACTACCGGCGTCCGTACAAGTTACTCCTACTGTTGCCGTCTTTCGGCATTGGCGCTGCCAGCGGCGACAGGACTGCCGGCTTCACCAGAGTTACGCGTTTACTTTTTTAAAGCGTAGTTTTCGTTACCAAAAAGAAAGAAACCGTTTCGCAAGCGGAGTCGTCTGTATGGTATGTTGATGTAATTTTTATATATATATTTTTTTTTGCATAACTTCAATATACTATTAAATAAATGTGAAAAGACCGAAGATTGCACGATTCAACAAACTGTTCTTATTCAGCTTACAAGAATTAGTAACCATTTTTTTTTTTTTTTTTACACTCGCGAGTCTATGAAACATTTAGTCTACATAGAGTGCGCGATGCTGAGGAAGGAGCATAAATTTATAATCAACAGAAAGCGAAAAGCCCATTAAAGAAGCAACGAGAATTAGAAACCATGTAGCCGAGTTACTGAGTGCGGGTTCACACCAAAGTCTCCTTTTCTCAATCTCTTTCTCTCTTCCCCCTCCCGTTTTCTCTCCGGCTGTAGGCGAGCATGCCCCGCAGGGCCTTTACGAGGCTCAAACGATCTACGTGACAAGGCGGCGAGCAAACACTCTCGTAACGTTAACAGAACCGGCAGCTCTTGTCTTCCCGTTGGATTTTCCAGACCTAGCGAGGAGTTATGGAGAGTCCCAGATAGCGCACTGCGCAATATGAGAGAGCGAGGTAAATACGCGGAACAAACAACAAGAACAGTTGAAACGATGAAAGATATTATACATTCCGCTAGAGGATTATGACGGTTCCCATGAGTTTTCCTAAAATAGACGGGATCTACCAATATTCCTGTCATCTGCATCACATCATCACGGACGCTCCTTAATGGTTTCGGCGTAGAGACGGTCGCCGACTTTGTGACCGGTAATTTTGTTATCAATTGTCAGATGACCGTCAACTGATCGGTCCGGAAATTACCGCACTGTGACAACGGTGACATTAACTCGAAAAAACCCCCACGATACCAACTTCAAAATTAACAAAGTCCCAATCTTGTTAATGAGAAAAAAATGCATTGTGTATTAATTTTATAATGTTGTTTCATTGAGGAATTAATTGATAATAAAAATATGGATGTCTGGAAAGTCAAGGAGGGAGAAAAAGTCGTATAAAATCAACGTAGACTGCTAAGAAGTTCATTAAATTTGTGACAAAAAAAATGACGGTCAAATCGCCATTAAATATATGTTTTTCGCTGTTTCGACCATATTTGCAGCACCGAACAAAAATTACGATCATGATACAACAAACATATTCCGGAATGAAAACCGGCGGTCAATTGACGGTAATTTTTTGGTCACTTGGCGCTTACAACAAATTACCGTCACGACACGTCTCTAGTACGGCGTAGGGATGGAGAATTTCTGTGAATCTCCAATCGAAATGAACCTGTACTATTGTATGGATTCGCAAGAGAGCTTTTGTCCCGAGCTTGTGATATTTCGTATGAAAATTGGTCGCACTAACCGCAGTTATATCGTAATGGCTGTTTGCATCTTCGCGTGATACCCGACCGCAGTGAAATGGGCAATTTTCAACGAACGAAGCTTGGGGCTTCGCTTCAAGTGAGCTCCCATGAATATTGCATTGTACGCGCGTATTAGCGTAATTGTACGTAGTCATATGTATTAGTCCTAAATGCGGCACTTGAATCGGTAGAACAACCGTTTGTGTTGTACCGCGAGGAAGTGCACCGACGGAGCTTGCATGCGTTTGGAGAAAGTTCTCGAGACTTAAGGCGAGTTCGCACTGCAAAGCTTCGTTAGAATCTCTTCAGCGAGAACTTCCGGTAGGACAAATGTTCGGTAAGCCGGTCATCGGCGTCGCGCGAAACGGCACCGCTGGTATACGCTACGCCTTCGTTTAAACTTCATTTTCTTCGACAAGGCAAGCGTGTGGAGAACGAGCGAGGAAGAGAGGAAGAGAGAAGAGGGAACCAGAGATTGTCGGAGAACAGTTGAGAACACTCCAAAGTTACATAAACACGGGCATACTTCCATCGCGTAAGCTCGTCCCGACAAACGTTCTCCGTCGTGCACCTCGGGTGTTTCCATCTCATTCCCCTCAAGGCGTACAATGCTTCCGGTTTAGCGTCGAGGCACCGTCAACTCTCTTCACCAGCAAAGGGAACAAACAGCCAGCTTCGTCCGTCCATCCCTGTTTCCGTGGGTTTCTCTGGGCTGCGCACGGTAGCGAACGTTGACTCGTTCATGGTGGTTTCAAAATGGCGTCGCCAATTTGCCGGCAAATCATGTTTATCACAGTAGACAACCGGATAAGTTGACGCAACCAGGTATGTCAATAAAATATGACCAGATAAATTGAGGTCGCCCCTCACTTGCAGTCCTTGTAAGTACCCGGTCGGAAGATGGAACACAACTTCCTCTTTGCTAACCGCGGTCAGAATCATCGCCTCAATAAATATTACATGGGTAAAAAAAATTAGTTTGAATATTAATAAACGGTATAGGAGGCTTTTTTTTACATAAACAGTTTCTGAAATTTCAAACACATGTGCGTTGCAATTTGTACAGTAAAATTTAAAATTTAATTTAACATTTATGTAAATTTCAGGCAAAAGATTTGTAATTTTTAAAGTTTTAATATCAGGTATTTTAATTTTACAAAAAAAAGTACAGGTATGTTCAATTAATGTAAGTAATGTAAACAATTTTCAAGTTCCAGTATATTAAATTTACTCTTTATTTTTACAGTAGCATTTTGTTGCTAGTGAATGCCCTGGGCGCGACCTGCGACGACGCCATCCGAAAAGAGAAATTTTTGTCACTGACTGGGTCAAAGTCAGGTACTTGGGGAACGAAATATCGCTTTGGCAATTGGTCTGTGTGGATGTGCAGATGCAAGACAATCATGACACTATCTACCGACGAGGCAAACGATCGTCTTTTTTTAAGCCTCCAGAGTAGCGTGAAAATTGTATCCCTGCTATATCATCGAAGCATGATTAGGATAATATTGAATTGGAGAACAGGATTTTTCCTTGCTATTGGAATGCTAATAAATCTTTTTATAAAAATCACTCTCTACCATCCATATATTTTTATATCGTATAAAAACATTTCGTAAAATAGTCGTGTGAAGGTATATATATGGATATATATTATATATATGGAGATATATATATGTAACGTGTGGAACATCACACGACTCGCTCTGCCGCGTTATCTGTGCACTAGAGGTATTCATGCGAGCGAATCCCGGATATAAGATCCCTTTGGCAAGACCGTGTTAGGTACACGCTAGAAACTCCGTGTTACCGGGAGCTTTCGAGTTTACGAGAGGCCGGGTGCGTGCTGCACAGATACGTAGATTATATGACATTTCTCATACTACCCGGTGTATATATCGAGAGGAGTCGAGCGAAAAGTGAACACACATAGAGCCGTTGTGGAACACACGCACGGAAACGCTGAAACTTTTCACGCGCAGTGAAACCGACGAAGATCGGTGCAACTGATAACTACTTGAAAACTCTCCATGTGAAGTGTCGAACATGCGAGAAAGTGAAAAAACTAATATGGTTACCGTTTGAACTATGTGTATCTTGTGTACAGCCCGGCGTATGCGTGGATAGAGCAGAGCCTCGTACACGCGGGCTAACCGAACGATCGATGTGAAATTACTTGGGTGGGACAATGTCGCCGGAGTTTTATGAAATGTGAAGTTGCGGTACATTCTGGATGGTGCATTGCACCTTTCCCAGCCGAGCGTGTAGATCCCTGCGTTCAGCAGGACACTCCTATGTGCTTATAGTTATTGTATATGACACTCCTCATCCAACACCGAACTCACCCCTACCCGCCAACCGGCCACACAGCGACGAAAGTAGAGAGGAGAGCGAGCCTTTCGGTTGCATGGTACATCCCGCCTCGAAAATAGATCCGACGCATTCCCGGTTACTCGTCGTTCTGGCATAATCTGATATTATAAACCGAGCGGAAATAATTATTGTCCCGCGGGATCGGACGCGGATATTATGCCGTAATAATGTAACGAGATTATACGCTGAATTGTGTGTCGTAGTGGTGGGATTTGCTTGTGGTAGCCGGGGGATGGTTCGGGACGGGGGAGAATGGAGTAGTGTAGGTGTAACGAGCTCTCTCGCGTAGTTGCCAACGTTGCTGTTTAACACCGTGATGCTCCCGAGGGCTTTTCGTCTACTACCTGCCCACACGGCATTTGCTTTACGCAAGCTCTTCCTTATCCACCATGTAACAGAATCTCGTAGATAAAATCCACGATGATGTACCCCGGATGCCCAATCGAAGGACACTGCTTGTTTATAGCATAAAGACTGATAAGAACACACCATTCAACATGTAAAACGTTGCCCGGTACTCCCTTATGATTCTCAGCCGTCGATATTGAAGTGACGCTTAATAATCGATGACAACCGTGAAAAGAGTGTCACAAAAAGGTTGCTTCCGGTTTGAAAATCTTCATTCTTGAGCGGAAATAACGTCATATCGGAAATACGACACTTGCCGTTGGAAACTCTCACTTTTCGGTCAGAAATTACGTGTTTCCGGTATGACGTCACTACTGTATGGTGTTTTGACGTACGGCAGACGGTGTGGAGACCTCGATGTTCCGTTTTTTTCGGGTACCGCAAAATCCCACCTAAAGATGGGATTCTGAATGCCCGACTCCACATTCTTAGTTTATTCTATTTTGAAAATCAAATGGAATTTGCATGTCTCAAGGCTTACTCAGAGTTTTCGGTAGGATAAAAGAGAAGCGAATGAACTAAAACTATTACAATTATACATATCGAAACTGTCGGTGTCGATGTTTGATTGGATCTTTCAAAGGGCTAAAACGAGTCGAGGAGAAACCATGACGACGCTTGACTGAAACTCTGCCTTCGAGAATTCGTGGCTTCGAGTGAAACTCGACCGTGCTGCATTGCACTGCGTGACAAATGGCAATTGGCGACTTCGTTGCGTTCACGGAACTCGATCGGTCGACAATATACGATGATAATTAATGAGTGGTATTGAGTATACCTGTGTCGCGGTCTCACGGAGTTCGTTTAATGTCTCGAGACATCCGGTCGAGCGTTAAGACTTGGAGTTGGATGACTTGCGTTCGGACGACAATGTGCTACGGAGACGGCACAGTGCGCACGTCGGCTGGTGAGAATTGGACAGAAACCGAAACATGTCTTCCACTCGAAAATCAAGAAGAGGATTTATTTCCAATTTCAACATGTTTTTTGTTCTGATAACAAGTTTCTTCGATACATGCATTTTTTTCGGGCACTGTACGACATAACTGGGCCTAGAAAGGCCTAATTAGGGCCTCATCAGGGCCTGATCGTAACGCTCTACAATTTCTACCAGGGAGATCCACGTGACGAATGGCACTTTACGCCGAGGAACATATAAACACGCGAAAGACAAGTCTCCTGTGGCACGAGAATCTACGGATGTACGAATTATTTAACCGATATTCCTGGTCCGTGCACGGAGTCTCGAGGTACGGCGGAATGATTTACGAAAGGGAAATATTCACTCGCTGTAACGAAGAGGCGGAGAGCAAAAAGAACAAATTTCCGCTCACAAATTCCTACCTTTCGCTCCTATCGATTAAACGAATTCCGCGAAATTGCAGGTGGAGGGACACTATCGGCATGAAAACGACTTGCATATAGATAAGTTTTACCGACCGGATAAGTTGAACAAATAACTTGGACAAACACCGGTAAGTTCGATCGGCCTTTTCTGCGAGTCAGCCTACCTGCATGGCGGGGAGACGAAGTATTCCTTCCATTTTGTTACTTGCCTGTCAAATCATTCCTGCTCCAAGTTTTTGAACGGCAAGAGTGAATGGGCAGGTACTAACGTTTAGGTAGTGCACCAAAGAAAAATAATTTATTTGACAGCCACCATTTATTTAGATTAAGTAAAATATTTATTTGATTTAAGTAACTATTTACGTAATAAAAATAAATATTTATTTAAATGAAATAAATATTTTACTTAATCTAAATAAACGGTGGCAGTCAAATAAATTATTTTTCTGGGCGTGGGGAATCCAACTTATTCGGTTTGGTTCCCGAGCATGTAACTTACGCGGTCGTCTCCACTGTATCTCGAAAAAAAGCTTGAATCATGGCACCGCGATTCCTTGTCACATTGCTCAGAAATCAAAGCGGTACATTAATACGGTCCAACTACCCGAGACCTTTTCTATTTTCATCAACGGTGTGAAAAAAGATGGTAAAACGTTCCCTGCTAATTAGCGGAACATCAACGTTTGAAGCTCGCGAACTGGCCACGGTAGTTGCTCCATTTGCTTTCATTCGACTCGCTTCACTCACTTTGGTACCGCAACACACTCCATGTCTCGTATGCCGAACAATACTCGCAAGTCGAACTTTAACCGCACTATCCTATCAAAGTCCCCCTTGCAACCAGGACAGGGGTGAAACTCGTGTACGACGCTATATATTCGACAACCGGGATCGTCCCTGTACCGACGACAAAGTTTCTCGGTCGTGAAACTGAGAAGCTAGCTGCTGGGAACGTATATCACCAAAAAGGTACCAGAACAGCGATGCACAAAGAAATGAACGCGACACGAAACTTGTCACAAACCTTTTTCCCGTCACTTCGGGAGCATCGTGTCCAAGTGAATAGAATAATTCAAGGAATCTTTGTTTCATTGACAACGTTTTATATGGTCACGATAATACATAAAAAAACATTTATGGCGGCATCTTTCTTACTGTAAACTCATACCATTGGAAAGATATCGTTGGAATATTTTGTATTCGTCATTTCACTGCATAAGTCTTTGGATTACTCGCAGAATGAAGTATTATCGTGCAGCTATCAACTGTCAGAAAGTCTCCATTCAGCAAGCCTCAACAACACCCATCGGTTGCGCAAGAGCTTGCGTAAGTGGGAAATATCGAAAGTTTCACTTTATCGGATTCAGATCCATTTTGATTGAACAATATATTTATGGTAAAGCAACAATGATGCTTGTTTTCAATTCTGCGTACTTTTCCATGTCCGCCAGATACGTAATATAATAAAGCTGTATACGTAAGAGAACGCTGAACCTCCGGGCAGATTTTGACGTTCGGCCGCTAGATGGCCGAGTGGTGGATCGCTTCTCGCAAGCGAAACGACCCACCCTACGACCGTAAGAACTCTACCCATCCCATCCTCGATGTTCCTGCTCCACCTCCGAACCACAACCACAGCAATGATTGTAACACGAGCTCAATACTTATTTTTTCATTAATTCACTAGTTTCTTTTATAAGAGGCTAAGCATCCTCCTTGCCCTCTCGCACCTGCGTGCACCGAACAATGCAATCTCCTCCGAAGAGGAGGCTAAAGGTGCGCTGCAATCGCTTCAGTACGAAAGAGTACTAGCCATCGACATCAAGCTGGCCTAGCATACGGATTGCATCCTTTCTGCACGGAAAAACTGCATCCCAAAATCCCCGAGCACGATAATTTCATAAGATCAACTGTATCGAACTATTGAAACGTTTGACAGTGGCGTTTGTACGATGTCCCGATGGAAGGCGAATGCGTGCTGCACGTGCGGCGATCGAAGGCGTTTGGGATGCGAACGTTTGTATCGGGGCTGTAAAAATCGATGGCATAACTCACTCGGCTTCGATACGGCGGGCGCGGAAGCGTTCTTGGTTCTCGCGTAATCTCCCGTGGATATATAGGAATCCAAAGGGCTGGAGTTCTATAGTGGGGGAGGGAGGAGAGGGAGGAAGCGGGATGTATAGCGGGAGCATTTCACGCGTCAGCAGCATTAACGGTAGGCATGCAGGGAGAAGGGAACGATAGAAGAGGTCGATCGGTACGGTGGCAATGGTGTGCGGCTGTTAAGGAGCAAGCGGCAGTACCGATTCCCGAGAGCTCTACCTCGCTGATATACTATACTTACCTAACCTACTGTGTACACTCGGTACAGGACCATCGCGGGTAGTTGTGTCTGGGAGCAGCGGCAGTAGCAGCGGCGGCAGGGTAAGCATCGTTCGGGGCGCGCTGGGCCACGATGCTGGCGCTTTCCCACTCGGGGTAGTCAGGCACCGGTCGGACAGCCGAACGAGCGCCAGTCTATCGTGGGCGCGCGTTGCGGAACCACGTGTAACTCATGGCCCCGTCGCGGTTCTCTACGGTCACGAACCCACCACCTCCCCCCTCCCGTCTCGCAACCCTATCGTCAACGTAACTTGTGAATGGAAGAAAAAATGTGAATAAAAAATAATACTTCGAATTACATCGAACATTGAGGATAAAAAATATTAATTGAGGATAAAAGGCAAACAAAATATATATATATACATATATATATATATATATATATTCATTTATTAAATGTGAAAGGCCAGACAGAATGAGGAATAACGGTGGTCTCGGGAAGGTCGGCGTTTTAAGGAAAAAAATATAAGAGAAAAAAAAAAACAATGCATCAACTTGTGAAGTGACGTGACGTTGAATATGTTCGGATAGATATATCGTACTATTGGGTATACAGTGCATACGGACTCTGAGGGGAAAAAAAGGGTCGGCACACGTGAGGTCGATACAGTCGTTCGACGCTACTCTACATTGAGGTACTTGCAACATATCGTATTCTCGACGTAGTTCGTAAACGGCTTTTTCTCTTTTTTTTTTACTTTCATAAGACGCATTTTTTTTTTTTCATGGATCTATGTAGGCTCGAGGTTAGAAAAAAATGTCCACAGTTCAAGGAGCATACTTTTCGGAACTTTAGCGACGACTATAAAGCCCGAAGGGACTTTCAAATTGTATGACCTTATTTTTTTTTTTCAGTCCTATTAAAATAATCGTTTATATGAACGAGCTTTTTCTAGTGTAAATCCTGGTGGGTCATGTTTCTTGAATATTACAGGATTTCGTGTATTCGCAATTGCCCAGGTGAAGCCTGCACAGAGATATTTCAGCTTTAAAGCCGGTCCCGGTGTACGTGATCCGAATATGGCCGGTCGGAGCTTTTTTTTCCCCCACACACGACCGTATCGCTTTATACCATTACATTTTTTTTGTCGTATTTTTTTTTTACCTTCCTTCCCGCTCTCGTATATTATCTATCTCGCGTATTTCTCTCCATTTATTTATAATACCTTTTTCTCCAATTTCACTCGTACCTTCGTGTAGGGGTCACACTTTATCTCGTAGTCGTATCGCCGAGCTGCGTAACGCTCTCACCTACTTCGCCTTTTTTTTTTTTTATCATTCCTTCTGCCTCTTGTGAAAGTATGTATGCACACGCGAAATCGCGATTTCGTGCAATAACCCACGGAGAGCAATTTGCAATGCCTTTTATTTTTGTCCGAGTCAGCGGACCCGAATTATTAGTGAATTTCGCTTAATTTCCACAACAGACTGCAGACATTGGACGTATAGGGCAGCGCACCTGAAACATTTGAGAAAAAATATAATAAAAAATGTTAATCTCGTGGATTCGAAATCGCTATTATAATTTCAACATACTGAAAATATATTTTGCGCGGTATACAATATTGGAGCACTTGCATCTTCTTTTTAATTAATGAATCAGAGCTCGCCGGCCTGACTCGAAGCAGTCCCGAATTATCAGCGAATTTCGTTCAGTTTCCGTAAAAGTCTGCAGAAACTGGACGTAGACACTGCACCTGAAACATTTTAGAAAAAATATGATAAAAAATTTTTATTACGTGAATTCGAAATCCGATTATAATTTCAACATGCCGAAGATCGAATTTGCAGGGTAGACAATGTTTGAGCTCATAAATCTTCTTTTTAATTAATTAATCGGTACTCGCCGGCGTTACTCAATATCCCGATTGATTCGACTGTACCGGCAACATAATTTATTAACGCTGAATTATTGATTAAGCAACTATCCGATATTTGGAGGATCGCCAGCCTCGGCAATAATCTTTGCTCGTAGATATCATAATATTCGCATTCAATCGATGGCGAGCTAAGTAAATTTCATTGCAAATCCGCACGCACGAAAAGCCGATTAGAACTTCCTGTATTCCCGTCCGAGCGTCTTGTTAAATACCGTGGGTGATCGAACCCTCGTCACCGTCGTGCAAAGTTACTCACGCATGTGAGATTGCGACGGACGATGCCGGATGTAACGTGTGATTTTGCATCGTCATTACGTTAAGTTAATTGATATAATAATAATAATAATAATAATAATAATAATAATAATAATAATAATAATAATAATAATAATAATAATAATAATAATAATAATAATAATAATAATAATAATAATAATAATAATAATAATAACGGCAACAACAATAATAATAATAATGATTTTCACCTAAGGCTTTGGTAATTTTTTTCTTTCAATGCGTTAAAATGGCGATCCTGCTGAGATGCACTTTTTGAAATAAAATCTGTCAAAGTTGGCGGATGGATTCCCTCCTTTCATTCGGAAAGTGAATAGAGGAGTGTCTGAAAGCTCGGTGAGGAGATTGTCATAGTAGAGTGGGGAGGAAAGAAGAGGGAACAAGTGGCAGGAATAGAAGGACGGTAGAAAGAGTCGAAGAGTGACTGGAGTGAAGAAAGAACGTACAGGAACGTGAGTCACTCTACTTCGGATACTTCCACCTCACCTTCCTCACGCCTGACATTGTCCATTGTCTCTCTCGCAGCCAGTATCTACGGTGACGCGATATTCGATATAATGTATTTTATTAACAATCCATTGTCAACGAATTTTCGATGGAAATTATTAGTCCCGTTTAATTTATTTAAACTGTCGAGTCAAATCGGAATATTCATTCGGGAGAATAAAAAAAGTAATGAAACTTTCACCTCGCTTTCCGATGCTATTGACTTTTATTCGCGAGGTTTCTGTGAGAAGGCATTTTCTGTTGTGAAGAAAAGAGGATAACGAGGAAGCGATTCATAGCCCTGTTGCGAGCCGATAAATCGATCTTGAAACGCCGTCGTATGTTCTATCCCTAGTAGACATTTTCGAGCGGTACATCGGACCCTGATAGGCTCCGAAGGAGCGCCTAACAAGGCCTTATCAGGACCTTCTCAGGCCCCGATGTCAGTCTCGACATTTTTTACTCGGGATCTTGTGTAATTCGCCAAAATACGGTACAATACGGCACAGCAAAATAGACATGGGAGCTAAAAAATCTAAAAACACTACATATTTTTTGATGCTAAAAATACCAAAAAATCGCCAATTTTCGCAACATTCGCTAAATACTAGCCTACAAATTTTTTATAGGACTACGTGAAACATATTTTTTCCTCTGATTACGAACCTGAAACTCATTTTAGTCCTGGCTGAATATTCAATGATGAAAGTGTCATTTGAAACGAAGTTTTAATCTTTTCATGACATTCGAAAAATCCAGTATCGCATTAAATGCTCAATATTTCGACCGAATGCAACGGTGATGATCGGACGAGGATGATCCACTTGCGTATGGCTTCCCAACCCAATCTCCATCCTGTTCAAGGGCTTGTCTTTTGCACAATTCAAATCCGCGTAAAATCTTACTAAGCGAAAGGACCGGCCGAACATTTTATTAGGTACATTAGTAGGAACGAACAGTATAGATTAATCTGTCTAAATGTGTAGAAATTAATTAACTCGATAGCCGAAAATGTCAAAATATAGGACATTCATTTTTTTTTTTTTTTTTTTCTACAATTACCAGATATTTTTTTCAAATGTGATTCCTCGACGTTTTGGTACATCGACAACGCACATAAAAATGCTTCTATACAAACAAGAAATGAACAAAGCCAGTTTTCATGAAAACAAAGCTTCCTCTATAAGGGAAAAAAAAACGATATAAGACAAGCTTGCCAATAACGCCGCGATGGTTGCGAACCAGGAGGAAAATAATAATCTCATTGCAATTTGTCTACTTTGAACTGAACGATTTCGCCTTAACCGGGAAATAGGTAATATTGCAGTTGTGTCGGTTTAAGCCGACCCGTCTGGTCGGCTTCGCCTTAATCGCAGTGAGTCTCAACGTGGGCCAACTGCGAAGGGGTTTAGCCGAGGGTAAACAACACTGATTGGCAGGCGCACACGTTCCACGCGCGATCTGATTAACCCCAGGGGTTCCGTCAAAGGTGGACGGATGGTAGGTTTATTGGAAAGCCGCGTCAGTATAGTTTGGTATTAGAGAAAGTGTGCGAGTACTTACGCTGGGCATTTCTTCGGGGCTTTGACGGTGAAACGGAGGAGGAGTTTAAAAAAAAAGTTTCGGCCGACGGTACGACGACATGTTCGTCTCGTCCTGTGTGCAGTAAAGGGTTGTTGTATATAACGAGGCCCAGAATACCTCGCGATACTTCCGTCGAAGAATCAAAGAACGCAAAAGCTGTTTGATGTCTGCGACTTTTTCCCCTCCGCCCGGCCCGCGCCCTACGGAACATGCCGCAAAGTATTCGCATTGACGATGCTTCCCAGTTTCATCCCTCTGACGACGTTGCACCACAATAAGATTTTCCCTCGGTACCTCCACGGTTATTCCAAGAATTCGAGATATCTCGAAGAAATGTAACGTAGCATCGAAATATAGCGACTTGAAAACATATTTTTCCTGACAGTTCCGGATTAATGTAGCAACCAAACTCGAGGGAAATACCGTCGAACCGGCACATTTTTCTGTACGTGCGTTTTTTAAATGTCACTCGCTGACGTCGTTAAGAATTCTCCGGCTTGCGTATGAAAGTAGTAGGTATGATGACAAGGGGTGATGAAAGCAAAGGCGAAGTACTAAAGTCGAGGCTACCCTCTTTATAAATGTATTGATCTGGTCGTATGGTACTTCGTTTGCAGCTTTAAATATAACATGAAGACCAGTATGAATAACGTACAATATACCTGGGTAAAGAATAAATAATAAATACTCTCGTACGACTAAACTCATATTCGCCACTTTTACCTTATGTTTTATTTTTCACGGGGAGAGTCGAAGCGCGACGGTGACACGGAAAAATATGGTCCTGTTTCTGTGACAAAGTACACATCGTTAATGATTTATTGTTCCCTCGCGGGCCAACCAACCGGAAACTTTGGGTTGAATTAGGGTTGTTTTTCTAATAATTTACTCCAACTCAACCAACCTATTGACACGGCAAAGCGGCGGTGATTCCAACCTTCTGGTGGTTGGTTTTTTATCGATATTTCAAAACCAACTGTTATATGTTCGGATAGAACGTCGATTTATAATCGGAATTTCCCAAAATTACCCGATCTCCGACTCTCTGCTGAGAGCACCAGTAGCTCTTGGCTCAGGGTTGGAAGTCGGGTTGGAAATCCAACCGCAAACCAACCTCCTGTCCGACACATGAAACGGTTGGGATTTACGGTTAGGTTTTTAATATCACCGAAAAATCAATCTCTCGAAGGTTAGAATCAGAATGAATTTAGTGCACCAATCGAACGGTTGGTTTTGCATTTGATTTCTGGTTGGTCATAACGCGAGGGTTACGACGACAAAAATATTTGTTGCTACAGGACAATATTTGGCGCTGCAGCAAAAAAAAAAAGTGCTGTCACGGCTGCATAGTTTGTCCCTTTATCAAGTAGGCCAATTACTTACGGCAACAAAAATGCTTGCTGACCAACAATTTTTTTTTTTTTCATACACTTCAGGTCACACCTTTCATTTTCATGGTCTCGCCAGCTCCACTCATCGAAGAAATGTTATTCGATGATAGCGATACGAATTGCCGAACATGCTCTTTGGAGATCTCTGAAACGGAAGCGCTGCACAATGAACGCCGATCAGAGGCCAATGAAAAGGCACCTTTGCCCGGAAACACTGAAGCGGCGAGAGCCGTATGTGGTTCTAGGTCAGCGAAAAAAATATGTAGCCCGGTTGAAAAGACTTAGCTACATCCCTCTCGTTCTCGTCACAAGCATAATCCGTTCTTCCGCTTAGCTCGTGTTCCATCGGGCGTCCTACAAGGGGGATATGCCAGTAGTATAGTGAACCGGGTAAGCTTCCGGCCGTCGCGTTGAACGTCGCGTGCGCTACTCGCTCGGTTCGCTTGCCACCGGCGAAGGTTCCGAAACTCCCTTCACCATCGAGCTAAAGCTCCGCGGAACGAATAAACGGTATTTTATCGTCGCTGTTTCATCGTCAACTAGACGAAGAAAGCACCGTATCGAGCGTCAAAAATGAACGCAGCTTTTTGTAACTTTTGTGTACTTTTCTGCCTGAAACATCCGGCGCCAATTTTTTTTTTTTTCAATTTCATCGCATCATGGTTATTATTTTTTGTTAGTGAACCACAAGACGAGGCGAAGTTTTCTGAATGAGGAGAAAACAAATTAAACCCGCAGGGCTTATATAACTCTTTTCATTCCCCAATGTTTTTTTATACTTCAAATTACAAACTAGCAATTCGGCACCGGTATTCGTCCCGTCCTTGAGACGAATACTAATGGCCTACGAATGCCAGACGCTGTTGCTCGTTAGACGCAAAATGTCAATGATACAAAAATAATGGAGCCGAAATTGCATCCTCTAAATTCGTCATGCCGGAAGATGGACTACTATAAAGTTTCGTGAAGCTCCCAATTTAATGCTGTGGTACACACTACCACTTCAATGTTTCCTGATTCAAGGATTTTTTCAACATCCTGTCTCTCTTTATTTCTAGTGGAAAACTCATCTTCAGTCTCATTAAATCAATAAACCCATCCCAATATCCATTAAACAGATCTCGGAAGCACGAAGTCTTCCACTATGTTATTCACTTACTTCTGTGAGATGTCTGGAGTGCTCATATTTCGAATCGTTTTGTTCCATGTGCATGTAAAAATTTCACCCCCTCTTTGCTACCTTTAAGTAAACGAATTCACCCAGCCCTTTGAGCGAGTTCCATTCCGAATTTCGGCAAAACGGTGAGCTCGGATACTCTAATGAAACATACGCTTTCAAACGCAAAAGGATCTCTTGTACGGGCCAAGGAACTCAGTTCTGCCCTAAGATGCATCTACATAGGCATTGATTCATTTATATATTTTTAGATACAGCTGGTAGGAAAAAATATATTTCCGCTGTCTACGACTTGTATTTTCAGAATTGTTCGAATTCGCAGATATTTCATAAATTTCCCTACAATATTTCTCAGTCTCATTCTGGAACTATTTGATACAGAGTTGATACAGGGAATATTGCTGACCCGAATTTGCACATAAATGAATGATAGGCGAACTGGGCTATATTCCCCAATTTCAACCTATCCGTTTTTCAGCCGCAGCCGAGACCAAACTCGGCTCGCTTATTCATCGATCCTTCGATATGTTTCTATTTTATTTTTATTTTTTCAAATTTCCCCGAGGATAGAGAGTTTAATGAAAGAAGCGAAGAGTCGAATACGTAGAAGGAGGTCCAAAGCGCGTGGTATAAAAATAGTAAGTTAACGTGCAGTGGGAAAGGAAGATCGGGCCGATCCGGCCCACCGCGGTAAATCGATCGGGAGTTGGTTCAATGAATACGATACGTGAAGGACATTGGAGTCCATGCTATGGCAAGTCACGACTCAGAGTGTCATATTACAGCGGTGATCCAACTTGCCCCGTATTTCGACTAGTCCGGATCTTCCCCACAATTTTTCCACTAACCCGATAGGTCGTTCCTTCTATTCTTGTACGATTCACTATTTATCGGGAGGGTGTGAAAAAACACGAAAAATTTATTTCAACTATTCTATTTTGATTATTTCAAATTTCTCTGACGACAAAAAGCTTAATGAAAGGAGAGAATAGCTGAATACGGAAAAAAGGTTAAACTCGCATGGTTTAAAAACATAGTAAGCTAACGTAAAGTGCAAAAGGGATCGCCCCTTATCAAAGGGTAGACCGAGGCAGGTCCGAACCACCGCTGTACGTCAATCGAGAGTTGATTCAGTGAGTAGGGTGCGTGAAAGTCATTGGAGTTCGTACTATTGAAAGTCACGACTCGAAGTGCCACATTACAATGGTGGTTCAACTTGCCCCGTGTTTCGACTAGTCCCGGTCTCCCCAGGCACTTTTCCTCCCACCTAACCCGTCGTTCTTTCCACTCTTCCACGGTTCACTATTTATCGGGAGGGTTCGAGAAAACACGAAAAATTGATCGTCCCGCGCATGCGCAAGGTCGCGTTCCCGTTTCCCTCCACCTTCTTACCTTCCATCCCTCAGACCGCAGCGATGCACGTCGCGTTTATGGTATCCTCCGGTCTTTCATAGTAAATATACACATACATATCCATGCACGAATACAACGACGGTACCGCACCGGTACAGAAGACACACCGTACACAGTGCACAACGTAAAGCCTCATCTCCAGGGAATCGGAGCGCTGAGGTTTTGAGATACAGCACGTAGTTATTCCGCGGGACGGTCTATTTCCGTGTCAAATATTCAAAGCAATCTAAAGTATCAACATGACCGGCTTAATCTGAAACTAATCTAGCAACTTCGAGAATACCTGGTTGGCCAGTGGGATGAGCTTAGGTAACTTGAGTTCGGACTGGCGTCCACGACCTGTCCCGAATAGTCGCAGAGCTTGTCGCATCCCCGCCCGAATCACTCGTTTCCATCGGCCACCGGTGCATGCAATGACCGGTAAAGCTCTCATCCCGACCTGCGAAGGTCGCGAGAACGTCCATATAATGATAATAATCCCGGTAAACTGGTCGAGATAGCTCCACTTTCCATTAAATCAGTTATACGTACTTCCGTTGGGCGACGGTTTGGATTGGACGTTGAAAGTAATTTTTGGTCCGCCTGGGCGGTTGGATCGGGCGAGTGGGTGAGGTAGCTTTCCGAGAACGAAGCTTTTCACCGCGTTGGCGAGAATGTTGGTGAAAAATTGGATTCGGAGGTGAGAAAGAAAGGGAGTGAAGAACGAGGGAGGGCGAATTAGTTTCACGCTCGATGTGCATGGGACGAGGAAGGGGTGCAAGCTTTTCCACGCTAACTCGACATTGCCGACCGTACAGTACGGGAGGACATAGTGCTCGATTAACTCGGCCTTCTCCATCCGGTTGCCTCCGGTCCATCCAAATTGTGCCTTGTTGGATAGTGGCGGGGAGGGAAGGGGGCGGAATCGACGGTCCCAACGGTTGAGGGCTGCTTGGCGTTCCTCGTCGTTTAGCAGCTGATCGAGGACTCGAAACGTTACGATTCGCCAAACAGCCATCAGCAGTACGTCAAGCGGCGTTCGGAAATTCCCGAGACTAAAACATTCGCATCGCTGACGGTATCTCACGGATCGGGAAATTCCGTTGTAGTTTGTGTACCTCGACATCTCGCTGGCAACGATATCGGATTCATTTTAACGATTCGTCGAGCTATATTCGCTAGCTGATGGTAATTTGTATCAAATCCGTTAAAACTCGTTCGACGAAGCTTTTTTTTGGGTAAGTCGCGGTGATGTGGCCATCATTTTTTAAACAATGAAAATTGGAGGTTTGGCGTTTAAAAAATAACCTTTGAATTTTTGTCGTAACGAACTCTAAAATCATCGAACAGAAGTAATTCATTGAGAACTTATGATATTTGCGATAAGTGATTTAATTGCATTTCTATAAATAAATTTTTGCCTTCGATCATATCACCCGCACACTACGGGTGATATAACTACAGTAATAATGTTAGCCGATTAGGCCTAGGGAAGCATAGAACAACCGCACAAAACATGTCTTCGTATATTTTATATTTTGTCTGCACGAACTACAGAAACAAAATAATTACCTCCGTGAAATGTTTCAGATGCCAAACTAAAAAGAAAACAGTTTTACTGGCCGTATCACCCGGAAATTGCGGAATATATGGCCACTTGGTATATCTTACTTACCCTTACGTATAAAATCTTATCCAAACCGGAAACAATCATAATTTATAATAATGTTATTATAATTTTTGGTGCAATCATATTGTATCCACATATACTAAAAACTGTGCAAACGGTAGCGCCATTCGTTTGTTGCGTTAAAAGATATTACGGGTGGTCATATCACCCGGACTTACCCTATAGTGTACTTTGAAAACTAAGATTTTCATGGATTTACATCCTGCGGAAATATATTTTCTACGTTGAAAATATCATGGGTTTTTTTAATTATTTAATTATTTATTAATTTTTTTTAGAAAAACATTGCCGCGACATTATCTCACCTTATAGACGGAGGCTCTTTCGTCAATTTTTCATGAATAATTTATTCGCGCTGGGGTTATGAACGAACGAAATGGAAATAAATAAAATTTATTATTCTACGAACGACGGGGTCGTTGGAGTCTAGGCGCCTGGGATTAACCCCACCCCCCGACGTCATCCTATTTTTGCACAATTAATTAATATTCATATAATGAAAAAGTATGAGTTTATTAAATTTGATTTTTATTTCTTTCGCAGCTACAGTGGAGTATATAATTGTTATTCGAGTCGCAGCTACCAGCATTTCGATACAATTGGTGTACTCGGGTTAATTCATTGATACTACGAATAAATAAAACCCAGAGTAATATTTTTCTTTTAATTTTTGATGAATAATAATTTTAAATATTTGTAATTTTACGGTTCTGTTTTTCTCTTTTCTACAAAGTAGCAAAATTTTATTTCTCGTACAGAGCGCTACAAGTTTTGTCAATAATAAAAAATGGTCTCAACGAAAACGCGTATCCGGTCAAGTACCGATACAACAACCGCCAACTCATTAGCACCTTTATTTTTTAAAAATCAGCTCCAAATATTCATCTTCGCGTTAACATTGATCTACCAATGTACGCCGAAAATCTCCGATCTTTCGAATTACCGTAAATTCGCGCAATCCGTAACCGATCGGCGGTGAAGCACTGAAAAAAGTATACATGAAGACCAGTAAAAAATTTCTTTTTTTTTTTAAAGTGATTATTCGGAGATTTAATAAAGCTCGAGGGAAAGTTCCGCTAAACGAAAACCGATTTCATTATCGTCGACGTCGACGTCGTAGTTTCTGCTGGCTGGATCCTCGTTGCCGCGCTCTTCCCGTTCTCACCCCAGGTGCATTTGCGCGGTATTGTCTGAGCCACACGACCCAGCTCGCACACTCTCATTTTTTTTTCTTCTTCTCCTGTTACCACACATTTCTCTTCTTGTCCCGTCTTATCGCTCGAGAACGAGAACGAGAACGGAGAACGAGCACGAGAACGAGAGATTTCCTCCTGCATTCGGTGGGGCGAAAGCCGGAGTTGGGCTAACTGGGTGGTGAAAAGGATCGTCCGTCGTCGTGGGGGACGCAGTCCGGTCCCATCAGTTCCGCTTAAGTACCGGCAAAGTGAGTCGACCGATAATTAAGAAACTTCCGGTCTCTAGGAGGCTTAAGGTACTTTCGAGGGAGGGATAGGAGCAGGGCGTAGATCCCCGGACGAACTGGATGGATCTACTAGCTTCCCCGGTTTATTGTGCCTCCTAAGAGTTCGGTATAGTTCCGCGGTGCATAGTATATACAAGGAGACGCGCATAGCTCGGTGCACCCTGAGAAACGTAGGCGGACGAAGGACTCGAAAATGGCGAAAGAGACGAGACCTCTCTAACTTCAACCGGTTAAACCGTATTTCCAACCTCGAACCACCCCGCGGTCGGTGCAAATAATCAGCCGAGCGAATTAAGCCGGTTCCAACCGCCGGTTATAGAGTCAACCCCCAGAGCGGAGGAAACGACTAACCCTTTACATATTCATGCACGAGCGCAAAATAATTCCGGATTATACGGTAGCCCACGAGCCTCGCTGTATAGTAGACTGAGTAACGGGGACACGAGCGCGCACGAGATTTAACATCCTCTAGAAACTATCGGTAGAATATGCCCACTCCGAAGTAAACGATTCTAACGGCTCTCGACAATTGCAAAGAATTAATTTTGGTGATAATCTTCGTTGCTCCTCGTCCGTAGAAAACTGAAAACAAACATTGAAATCCGGCACACTTTACCTTTTCGTGAAACTAACGAAGGATCATCCTAACAAAATATAGTGACCGGAAAATCGCTGGATTTAATACAATGTTTTCTTCCTCGTAGAGGAGATATGTTTTCGTTTAAAAAAAATTTCAGTATTTTAGTGTCAGAGTACTGAAAATAGCCTGAAACGTTAAGAAATGTGATTTTTGCCTGGCGTGCGGATGTATATGTGTATGTGTGTGTATGCGTAGCAGACTTGCATCGTTAAAAGCGACTATAACTCGGAAACGGGTTTAGAGAGCCAGTTGAAATGTTGTACACTCGTAGAGTTGGCAGGTCACTTCGTTCATTAAAGATGTCTGATATGAAATTAGACGAAATTTGATAAAACAGTTTAATTTTATTTTGAGATTTTGGAATTTTCTTAAATTTGTTTTTACGCTACATACGAGTTTCTAAATCAAATATCACGCTAATACTGAAATTGCAGGTTACAGTTTTGTAATCAGCGGCGAAGAATAGATTAAAAATTGCCTCAAAACGACGAACTACGCAAATTTTAGTTAACGATTGTCTACAATAAATTTTGTGGTAAATTCTGACGGTTTCACTTTTATGAGATGTAGAAATTGATTTATTCCACGAAACAGGTGGAAAGTATTTTGCCCACGATTTCATCACTTATTACAATTTTGCGAACAGCTTCCTGTATGAGGAAGCCAAAATCGATCGTCAAACTTTCTCATAGGGAAAACTGTGCGCAAACTTGTAATAAATTAGGAAGCCATGTGCAAATTACTTTGCACCTTTTTTTTAATGTATCGAAATATATTTATGAGTAGTATTAGTAAGCGGCCAAATGGGATGTTCCCGTAGATGGAAAAACACGGCACATCGGTGACTCCACACGGGCTACCGCACGCCAAAGCACCATACGGGTTCTTCCCCAGCCCGCGTAGATAGCCAGAGCGAAGCTAACTTCGTCTTCCGAGCACTAACAAGCACTGGGTAATGCTATTACGCGACTGCATGGCAGGCAAAAATTAAAAGATTTCTCTCTGACGGCACTCCCGGCTAAAGATTGAGATTTTGAAACGAAAAGTGGCGTCACATCGAAAATAATTGCACAACGCATAAGACTTTAAAAAAAAAACCTTTTAATTCCATTACACTGTGAAAATGACGAACTTCGCAATGTATGCGTGTGTTTATGAGACGCACGCACCGCCAATTTTCTCGTCACAAATTTCGTCATAAACTCATAAGTCAGAAGTCACGTGAATAGCGGCAGCGTAATTGAAGTCGGAAAAACGACGAAACTATTTTAGACAGTTCATTCCCTTATAGCGCAACTTTGCATAATTCCCGGCTAGACGAGTAACGCTCTCGAGTTGTACACACGGTATCGTCTGCAGAGATACGACAGGCGAAGGAAAACGAGAGATAATTAACTCGAAAGTTTCTCGCACTTTAAGCTCTCCGTAGACTTAATCCTTGTCGTACAAAGGGATCGTATAAAAGCCCGGTTTAATCTTATTAAAAGCAATCAAATATATTGCCGCTTTTAACAGCCGTTCACAAGTGCTGAGAATAATTATTCTTCTTTCACGACTTCCAAGAGCTGCCTCGATTCTCGTTTCTCATGAAAAAGAGCTTTTTTAATATTAAAAAAAAAATGAACAAACGATAGGAAATTACTCGAACGAGAGAGCGAACATTTCGTTTAATTCTCGATCACGTCGTGTATCAATCTTTCGAACTGTTTCACGCGATTTTTATAGAAATGAAAAAAAAAGAGCTAAGCAAATAAATAAAAACTTTGAATCGTGAAATATTTTTGTTACAATTTGGCGGTATCGGAACAAAACGATAAATCAAAAGCGGCGTGAACGGCTCATCGATATTTCAGCGGTCGGACCGGTCGTGATTAAAGGCTCCTGTGATGAATTCATGAGGAAATCGATTAAATCACAGTCACACACCGCTCTTTTCCCTCCTCATGTGGAAACCACCCACCGTTATAAATGTGAAAACGTACTGTCTGTATGTGTATGCTCCATTGTACATGAAATACACGGCATATTTACATATATTTGTGTACTCGTGTGTGTATATGCTCACGAGCACCATTGTACAGCTCAGTTCGCTGGCCGCCGAACGATTAGATTAATAAAGTGAATTAATTAAATTTGAAACGGCTCTATCGGCTTTTGCGGCTGACGTAACGACGGCGTGCTGAAACTCTCCCGTGCACAAGCATTATTTATAATTCCAACGCTGCTTCACTCAAAGCTCGCTGATGCAGAAGCACCGAAAATTATAATCATACGCTATATTGTCCTATAAGACGAATACGCCTGCCGCTTCGGTCGTTGCACCGCTGCGAAGATGAAAGGAAATTGTTAGGACCGAATTTTCGCCATGGAAGAGTTATCAAATTTAATTTTGTTTCTTTCACTAAATCTCAAGCAATATTGGTCCCAAGTATTTGTATTAAAAACTTGCCTGAGGATAAGTTATTAAAGATCAACACACCGATCCAAGATGTTCCGATCTACGTAATTTCAATTAATCAATTTTTAAAGTCGTTTACACAAACTTTTACGCATCTATCGATTATAATGGATCGTTATTTGTATTACAGCAGATGTCCTTAACCTAGAAAAACATTAATTGAAATGGATTTGCAAAAATATTAATTGTTTTGTGCTCATTTTCGAAAGGGTACATATTCGATAAGTTTTTTCAAAGAATAATCCGTAATTTTTGCTGGATTTTGATGTATTACGGTTCATTCTCTTATTTGAAAGATACTCTACGAATTCACCGTCTAGATATTCGATAGTATTTTCTGTTTAAAAAATGGCAGCTGTTCGATCATGAAGGAATTTTGTCGATGGATAAACAAAAGGCTATCATTTTTAAATGGAAAATACTATCGAATATGTAGATGGTGAATTCGTAGAGCATCGTCAAAGGAAGAGAATGAGCCGTGATACATCAAAATCGAGCAAAAATTACGGATAATTCTTTTTAAAAACAGAACGAATATGTAACTTTTCGAAAATTAGCACAGACCAGTTAATATTGTTGCTAATCCACTGCTGCTAATGTTTTTGTAGGTTAAGGACATCTGATCTAATACAAATAACCATCCACTATAATCAGTAGATGCATTAAAAGTTTGTATGGACGACTTTCAAACTGTACAATTCATTTGACTAGTGCGAAGCACTCCAGCCTCCTTAAATAATGGAGATCGCAACAAAAAATGTATGAACAACGCGGTCTAGCGTGATTCTTTGCGGTATGAAAAAAAAAATAGTTCGTACATACTACATACGCAAATCCAGATAAATGGGTATGAAGAGCATATTTCATGTGTTTTTCTCATTAGTACCATGTGTGATTTCGATAGAAACTCCATCAATCACTCTAATGAACTTGTATGGAATGAATCGCATTTATTCGCATTTGCAGCAGCGAAATTATAAATTTTTCATTGAAACCCTAGGCTACAAAGAGATCGGGTCCCATTAGTTTCACCGGCATGTTCAAAGTTCATCGTGCGTCAAAACTTCATCGCGCATTCAACCTTGATGATTAACGCGACGCGTTAAATTATACTTGCTATTGATTTCGTGATTCTTTGGTTGCTGATGTAAACAAAATCATAATATGGAAATCATCCTCGATGGGTTATAGAGCGAGATTCCCTTTGAACGTTATGCATTGTTTATGTAAAATCCATCAAAATGATTCGAATGGCCGTTCGATACGTCCAACTTTGGTATAACAATAATCTAGGGTAAACCGGCCAATGAATCGACAGGACCAATGAATGGACACCTTCCATAAGAGCACGTCCATAAAAAATGTTTATTCACTGGCTTTTTCTTCTGCTTAACTGTCCATTCATTGGCCGGTTTACCCTATACCCAGTAATGAGTTTCCGGAAGTCTACATTTCACTGCGGTTAAAGGTAAAAGCTTCTAAATTAATATTCGCGTAAGTCAATTTCGGCGTACCGTATAATTCAATGCAAAATTTCCGCCTCGTGTCGGTTCAACGAACGAATATAACCCGTTCCGCAACAGCGGTAGGTACTCGCGCGAGGGCGCGAAAACTGTCATCCATCATCGTAAACCGTTTGCACCGCAGCGAGCTCGAACTTAATGGCGTAACTCGTAGCTCTTCGTGGAAAAGCCTCGGAAGATTCGCTAAAACGTCCCGCGAGATTCGTGACCGCCCCCTCCGACGATCGATGGAAATTTAATATAAGTAGCTCAGCGAAAGTGCATCGAAGTATAACGAGAATAATTTGTTTGCCACATCCAGACTTTTGTTTTCACCGATTCTAAACCATCCGTCTTCACCTATCTCGATTGTTATTTGATTTTTTTTGTACGATATATTTTACAATCGAATAGCTTTTCTCAATTCTGTGATTTTTTTTCTTTTTTTTTTTCAATTTTCGTCACGTTCAATTTAACAACTTTTCACTGCTCTCGATAGTTTTCGAACTGCAACTTTTTCTTTTTTTTTTTTTTTCTTTAAACGCTAGAAATATCTCGGTTCTCCACAAGCCAAGGCGAGCTGACATTATTTTTTCCATCAAAGTTGAATTAACCCAAGCTTTCGGTAGACGAATAACCGCAGTTATTGGAGCCAGTCCAAGGCCATAAAGCAGAGAGGCTAGAGTCGGTGTCGAGGCTCGAGTGCTTTTCTACCCTCGCTTCGGGGTCGACTGGACTATTCTCAATGTACTTCCCTTAGCCAGGCCCGACGTCCGGTCGTTCTACGTTATGATAATATATTTCCAGGATAAAAGCTACGTCGCTTCGTTCAGGCATAACAGATAATGGGAGACAGTCGGCTCGGTTTCGGGAACGGTAAGAGGTCTTGCACTCCAAATACCGGATACAGATCATTAAGAATAACGGCGAAACCGAATCGTCGTCTGCGATTCGCCGTCGTACCAATGCTCGGCGTTTAATGCACTTTCTCTGCTTCTCCCACTAGACACACATTAACAACACAAATGTACCGGTAAACACCACAAGTCGCATATCGTAGAGTTTCAGGAATCTCTTCGATAGAATTCAAATCCCTTGACGAGTCAAATTTTTTTTGTTTTTATGTCTCCAATGTACGATCCGTTCTTTGCCAAAAGATTGGTTGGTTGATCTCAAATAGCGCATCGTTTACTTCCGTTCGTTGTATCTTGAAAACGGTGAGAAGTACAGCATAGGATTTTAACAGCCGTCAGTCGAAAGCAGGGTAGGGTCGATCAATGCTTTGGGGCACTTTTTGATCGGGTTGGGTCAATGGAACGGTAAAACTGTCCGGATGAAAAAGCTCTCTCGGAGTGTCTGTTGGCTCTTCGCGGAAACCGCAACGTTGAACTCGGCGGGTGTTCTTTTGAGTGGTCGATTATCCGTGCCGGTTGAGAATGTGTGGCCCGTTCGCGATACGCTACTTGGCAGAAACACGAATGAAAGAGAGACTCAAAGCGAGATAAAGGCCGACAGTTGGAAAGCTCCCATGAAAGAGTCCGTAGTTCGGAAAGGAAGAAGGCTCGATAGACTGAAACAAACAGTAATACCTTCGAGACTTCCAACGCCCGTACCTTATCGTAACACCGAACTTGTTTGTGTCATCCGGCTTATCGCTTTTTCCTAACGAGATCCTTTCACTCGTGTCGAAGCTCTAAAAACCCTCTCGCTATCGGACCAATATCAAAACCCCGATCCGCAAAAGGGAGCTGCAGAGTCAACTCTGCGGTGACCGGCTTCCTTGTGCAGCTTTCCGTCGAACACGACTCGTTCGCGAAAACGCCCCGAGACTTTCGCGCTTGTTACGCTGAATATGGTAGATGGCAGAGAAAGTTGCAACTGGAAACAGTATTTTTCATATTAAACAAAGGGATAACAAGAGACACAATCGGTGGCTCTCGTCCAACGCCAAGGGTCGGTTTTCCCTCTGTACGCTGAATTGGAAGTACGCGACCGCGGAGAAACAGAAAGCCAAGTTTTTATACAGCGGACAACTGGACAAGTTATCTCAACCTGGTAAGTCGATAAAATACGACCAGATAAGTCGAGGTTGCACCTTAGGGTAGACCGGGGCTAATTGGAACACGGGGCAAGTTGGAACAGACGCAGTAAAAAGAAAAGAGATTCCATGCAGTGAATATGGTTGTCTTAGGAGTGAGTTACTACTCCTTACTACTGGAGTTACTACTGGAGTGGTGATCAGCAGATCAGTAATTCCATAACTGCACTCTAATTCCATAGAGTACGAAACCACTGTCCACCACCACTCACCACCACGCACCACCACGCAAACCACCACTCACTGTATGAAATCTCTTATTTCTATTACGTGTATTCCGAACTACCCCGTGTCTCAGCTAGCCCCGGTCTACCGTACTTGCAGCACTTCTACCTTCTCGGTGTGGAGACTAAACAGACCTTCCCTTTCGTCATTTTGCATTGGAGGATATCGGTATTTTGTCACTACCCCCTACTACTTGAGGGGGTAGTGACGAAGTTCACTTATCCGGTCAATTTTTCGCGAAACCACAAAAAGTCTCATCTCGAACAGTTTTGACCCGAAACTCCAATAGCGCCTGTTCTCAAGCTATGTAGTGTTATGCACTGGACGGGAGAACGGGTAAAACGGGCCATTATAACCTAAGCAAAAATATCATTGTTTTTAGCATAATTCGTTTTGACGGAAAGATGTTGTTTTTAAACTCTATTCCAATTTTTACATCTCCATTTGAGATTGACGCAGCAGTAAAATATAAGACCTCATATGACACCTAATAAAATATTACCTTGCAAAATCTTAAGTGCTTCTTGCAAGGAAATATTTGATTGTGTTTAACTATAGATGTTTTTTTGGCATTGTCATTGAAACAATGACTTGCTGCTGAACAATTCAACTGCTCGATGTTCCTCGGTAAGACTGGTCTTTCAAGTAAACGCGATAAGCCCGTTTTACCCCCGGGACCGTTCTGCCCCGCTGTTTCCCCCGGCACGTACGCCGGGATCTCTCACCGGGCAATCCAATTTCACCAATAAACAATATTCATCGTTCAAACAATCGGAAAGCGGGATAGGTTGTGCATTCAACGGTTTGTCGCGGGGCTCATCATCGGCGTGCGAGCGTGTTGCATCCGTGCGGAATAATAACGTGCGCTTCGCGACAGAACGAAACTTTCCGTAAACAATGAAACATACGAGCGAATGATCCGATGGTGCTCGCGCTCGGGGAAAATTGTCGCGCTTGCGTGCAAACGAAGTTTATGCGGCAAATACGTGCAAGATATTCGTGGACAAACGTGAAAGAGATATTCGAATGTGCGAATTTTGCGGAGGCAGGATAGAATCGAACCCGACGGTGTATAATATAAATCCTCCGCGTTCTTCACAATCGCGGCAGGTTTATTGACGCGCTGTCGGGGCTTACGCGCCGCATAAATATCTGATTGCAATTTGAAAGGATCTGCAAACACGTGCCTGCGTCGTAAAAAAAAAAACTGTTCGAAAATTAATTAACGGTACTGGAAGCTTCGATACACAAACTGTTTCTGAAATTTCAAACACATGTGCGCTGCAATTTTACGGTATTTTTTTTTTTTTTTTTTTTTTTTTTTTAACGAACATTGTCAATTTCGGGCAAACGATTTGTAATTTTAATATCTGGTATTTTTGTTTGCCAAAAGAGCACATTAATGTTCAATTAATGTAAGTGACGTAAGCAAACTTCAAGTTCGAGTACATTAAATTTACAATTTATTTGTACAGTATGACTATTTTTACCTCCCAAAAAGGAAAATCCGGTAACAGAGTTAACAGAAATAGAACTTTGTTTGTCTCCATATATTTTACACAATAAAAAAGATTTGTACATTTAACAAACCTTTTTTGTCCACAAACGTCCACAATGATTTTATTATTAGGTTTACAAAAAAATATTCGTCAAATTGACAGACATTTTTGTAAAATGGACGAGATTTTTTTTTTTTTTTTTAAATTAACAAGAAAACAATTGTGGACGCTTGTGGACGAGAAACGTCGGTACCTATTTTACTGTGTATACCTAAATATATGTATTAGTTTAACGAGTCGTCATAATGTTACAAAAAACAAAAATTCAAGATAATCATACAAAACCCTCGAAATAACGATTTTTATATGGATCAAGCAAATCAACCTGTGGGCATGTGCGTTTCGCCA
This sequence comes from Amblyjoppa proteus, assembly GCA_963922035.1. Lineage (NCBI taxonomy): Eukaryota > Metazoa > Arthropoda > Insecta > Hymenoptera > Ichneumonidae > Amblyjoppa > Amblyjoppa proteus. The sequence goes on from OY998230.1 coordinate 9,979,087, forward strand.
GTATCAATCCGCATGATAATTCGGTACGATTTCTCTCGCGATCGAGCTTTTTTTGCGCCGTCCATGGTCGGTTACGCGTTTCAGCTATGCAAGAATCCTGTGGGAGTACGAAAAAGGAGATAATTGAAATAGAGTAAAAAAAGGGGTCGATACGACCATGGAACGAATGCCGAGGCATGCGGAACGTGAGAGCTTGATGGGATTGACGGGCACGAAGGGGATCGGTGAAAGAGGGTAGTTCGTAATCGCCGACGGTTTGACGCAGACCAAAATCCGAGGGGTACTCCGGGACTGGCCGGCGTTGCGCTGGTTGCCAGCAATTACCATTCATTACTTTGTTGGGGCCAATTGACATAACTGATTGGTATTCAGCTCCCTGCTGCCCCGCGCTTAAAGGATATCTCCCGGCAGCAGCAGCCGTTGTGCACCGCATCACTGACAGAGACTGATGGAGCTGAAAGGGTTTCAGGGATAGCCAGCGAGAGAAACCCGCCACGGTGAATCTGCGAATGGGAGCGGGACCTAATTCAGTTATATATAGATTGCGCCATTCCGCGAAACGCACGAGAGTGGGGTTGCTGCGTGCAACCCTCTCCCTTCGACGTCGAACGTCCGGGACTCGCCCCGCCACCACGAACGGACCATCAACAGCCGTTGCCTCCGCCACCAACTAACGTTCAAAATTACGCGACGTATGCAATACCCCTCGCCCTATTTACCCTCCCTCCACCCTATTTTCTGTTGTACCATATGTATTGTTAACTACGCGTATACAGACGCAGTGTATAGCGTCAGATTATCGAGCGACCCACACGCACGCGAATTAATCAACAGGCGGGAGCAATTGGAATAGTCAATCCAATATGTGATGCCGAAATTCAATCATCGCTCGCCTCTCAGACGGTATGCATAATGGAATGGGCGCGCATGCTTACGCGTCATTCAAAAATTAAGGTAATTAATCCCGTTAGTTTGTCATCTCTGATCGATGGACCGTGTCGCGTTACTTTGAACGGACGAATGGAGTTTATTTCCGACGTAACGACCTACCGGCTATTTCTGCAAATGTATGATCCACTGTGCGAACTGGTCGGAAGTCGACGATTCCTCGTGTGTGCCAACATCGCAAAACGCCAATCCAAACAATTGCAAGGCAAACAGTGGATTTTTTTTGTATTAACCGAGCTCATACGATGAGAGAGTTTCCGGATGAAATTTTACCATCGACGGGCCTACGGGATCGCACCGGTTGCCGAGGTTCATCTATTCGTCCGGCGCTAAAATAGGTATCCGTCTATGCCCCGGTATTGACTCGGATCCAATATATCGGTAGCGTTTCATCGTTTGTGCGCTTTTCAGGTAAAAATGAACAGTTCGGCCCGGGTTTCCTCAGTCATCCTTTGATCTCCCCCGAATGTAGAATACCGCGAGAATAAATTTTTAGAGCTTTTGATGGAACACTGTGATTACGGTGGAGGCACTTTGCTCTCCACTCAGATGGAAATGTAGCCGCGGTTAAGATAGATTCACCATCCCTCCTCGCCGCGGAACACAAGTCGCCGAAGTAGAGTGTAGCGCGACCAAATTATACCGATGGAAAAGTTTTCTTAGATAATATTCCACGTTACGTATATATATGTATGTATATGTGTGTCTCCCTCGGCGAAAAGTCGGCTACCGACAAGATAGATTTGATGCAGTTGAGAGCTAGTAGTCCCGAAAGTATGGGCGCATTTGCCCGACGACTTCTTCGCTTTTATCATCGTTTCCCTCAGTGGGACACCCCAACCCCAGCACTCTGTAACTCTGGCTTCCACCCTCTCGGGCGCTCGTCCTCCCTGCTCTTCTTCAACCTTCCCGCCGTACCGCTTGCACTCTTAGTCAACTTATATAATACAGCAAGCACGGTAATCCCGGGTAAGAGTCTCCGATGAATAATGAAAAGTTAACGGATAAATAGTTGCTAATACTGTGTGGAAGGAGTGCGCGTCCCTCGTCTTGAGGTTTTCTTCGCCGAATATGTATCTCGATGCCGAAGCGGTGAGACGGAAGCGTCGAACAAGGAAAAACGGATTGAAGTGTCAATTCTCGGTTATTAAATGGGATTAATGGAAAATAACTTTATTTCTGTGCAAACGGTATGACGGGTATGACTTTTTCTGATGGAAAAGTCTTTCTTCTCCTGATGGAAAAGTCATACGCGTCATACCACTTGCCCTCTTAGTCAACTTTTATAGTACAGCAAGCACGGTAATCACGGGTAAGAGTCTCCGATGAATAAAGCAAAGTTAACGGATGAGTAGTCGCTAATACTTCGTGGAAGGAGTGCGCGTCCCTCGTCTTGAGCTTTTATTCACCGAATATGTACCCGATATATATATCGATGTCGAAACGTTGACTCCGAAGCGTCGACAAGGGAAAAAATATAGAAGTGCCAATACTCGCTTATTCGGTTATTAATGGAATTAATGGAAAACAGACAAAAAAAACGATGGTTAACATAATTCTCTGTTTAATCTTTTAGGTCGCGTAAGCTCGACATTTGATTCTATGTTAAAACGTTTCCAAATGGTTTTTTATTTGTCACTGTGGATTCAATGAAATCTCGTTCATTTGTACTTGTAATATTAATTTGTTTACCATCGGCGTGATACGAAACTAGGACCCTTGGACTAGACATCGACCATGCCCATCCGGCCATGTTGGACTTGGTGAAAAATAATATTGAAAAATGTTTATACAGTTCAGACGGATTACCTACGGATCATGTTTGTCGTATAAACTTCAATTTTTGGCATTAAATATTGGTGGGTTAGCATCCACCAAAGTATTGGTGGGTTCAGCAGTGTAACGGTAATAAGGACGCCAGTAATTATTTGTTTATTATAGCATTGTTATAAGCCTGTTATGTACCTGTTACTAAGCTTGGTTTTACAACCGTAATGCTGTCACATTTTGTAATATCAATATTGCCTGCAGATTGGTAATGGTCACAAATATTGTTACAATTATGTTATGTAACAGTTAGACGATTTTGTTATACATAACTGAAACGTTACACCGAGATGTAATAGTTTCATTAGCTGCATATAAAAATTGAAATATTATATATTACTTCCTTATTATACATAACAAGGAAACAATATATCCCAAGAATAGCATTGTTACAGTACATGTAGCTTTCACGTTACATTGCCGCAATAAAACGTATTCACTGGGAATAGTCCATTCATCCCGGTGCTTCATTTTTCCGTGCTCTCCTTTATTATATTATGATACGAGCTCCATCCTCCGATCCGGACGTACAGGATATTGACGAATAATTACTAGACTAATTAACGCTTTGAAGAACGGTAATATCATATCTCTTCTAATTAACATTTTTACCTTTAAAACTGGCCACGACTCTACCGAACGAGAACTGAATCACAAAGCAAGTTCATCATTAGCGCTGCCTTTCTCGTGAAGTCGTTATCTGGCAGAGTTCTGATGCAGTAAAGTTGTAGCTGATAGAGACGTAAGTGTGAACAATGAAACATTGCAAAATGTCTGTGGTATTCTCAGAGTCTCCATAAGCGACGAGTGCGAGATTTTATTTTTTTTTTTTTGTTCCCGACTTTCGTTGCCAGCGAAATACTACTTCTTCTATCTATAAACGTGTCTCGTATTATGTCCATTTTTTTAAATAAAAAAGTCGATTGCGCTTCACTTTAAAATCATCACAATCAAAGGATCAATAAATTTTGCAAACACTAAAATTGGGAGTACAAATGTATAATGATACGTTGTCGGACGATTGCGTAATCGAATATTTCATTCTCTCCCGACTTCAAACGTCACGGGATACTTCATTATTCGACATAATTCGCAACAAACCATAATTCAAACATGCCACTGTATTTCGAAATAATTTCTTTCGCCGCTCGATCGACAGGATTCGGGGAAACAAAGGCAAACGGAGAGCTTTGTCCGTTTCGAGTGCCGGCAAAGCCCGTTATATAATTCGCACTGGTACGGTATAGTGAAATATGATTGGAGGGACCGAGTTAAAAGCATTGAACCGATTTCGAGAGGATTTAGTTTTTGCCGTGTGCGTCGATCGGTTGCGGAAACTATTGTGCATGTCGGGCCAGTCAAACAAGCAGCAGTCAACATCGGTTAGCGCGCGGAGCCGGCGGAGAAAACGAGATTTGTACGAGAGCTTTTTTGTAAATTGGATTTGACAGAGACGAGCGCAATTACTTTTAATACTTTTTTTTTTTTTTTTTTTACTGTCTTCCTTCGTATTTCGACTCTTTTGCGAACTCTGCGTTCGATCCCCCTTTTCTCTCTGTTGTACCGCTAAATTGGGCCGACGTACTCGGTAACAATAGGTAGCGTACAGAGTCCAGCACGGTACACCGATCACATAGGGGAATAAAAAAAAAAAGAATCGCAAGAGCTGTTGACTGTCGTAGTGTTCTCAGCGGAATTTGCGGCCAACACGTTATCTCCTTTTCGTTCGGCTGTGCGGTCGTCCCGGCTAGGCCAACACACGAAAAAGCTCGGTGCTCTCCTGGCACTGGGAAATAAAAGTTTTATCGATAATTCTTGGTGTAACACCGTGAGAGAGAACCGAGTCCGATCCTACAGGCCACTGTGCCACGTACGCTCGTTGCTACGCTTTCGCTTTGGCTTTGCCGAAACCTCGCCGCGATCCTCCATCTCGCACACATATAGATATATATCGCGGAAAGAAACTCCTTGAAACTCAACGAATCGCTTCTACGAGGAAGATAGAAACGTCGGGAAACTACATCGTACACACGCTTGCGATGAGTTTCGTGAATCTCTGTTTTTTTTCTGTTTTTTTTTTCTGATGAAGATGTTTCGGCGAAGATGCTTCGGTCAATGCGACTCGCATTCCCGTCTCGTCGAAACTTCGAGGGCGTGCACCAGGATTAAAAAGTTTACGACATACTTCATAGACTTTACTGGGCTGCGAAAGAAAAATCTCGACGCTCGTAGGACGTTGTGGAAAATATCTTCCGGACAAGTAATTAAACATTGTTTTTTTTTCAAAGTGATGTTTTTTTTATATATAAAAAAGAAAATACTCAATCCTCACCCATAGATCTATTAGTATTTTCGTGAATGCGAATTGCCCTTTCACTCGTATTGCCCCTTTGATAAGGGCTTTAACTCAGTAGCCATAGAAAAAGCCCTCGCTTTGCCGCCCGGTCGAAATTTCGGGGCGCGCACCGGGATTAAAAGGTTTACGACATGTTTCGCACACTTTATTGGGCTGTGAAAAAAAAAACAAAAATTGCAACGCCCCTAGGACGTTTTGAAAAGTATCCACCGACAAAGTAGTTAAACTTTTTTTTGTTTTGTTTGATGAAAGGAAAATTTCAAAAAACGCAAATGCCTAAAGATAGTCCGATATATTTACAGTAAAACGTCTTTTTTATATAACACAAATCAGTGTCAAAGAAATGATTAATTAATTTATTGAAAGACGAAAAACAGTTCGAAGTGATGTTTTTTTTATATATAAAAAAATAAACGCTCTATCCTCATCCACCGATCTATTACTATTGCGCGTTATTCGCCCGAGCGAATGACGCGCGATAGTAAAAGCGGTTTTGGGTCTGATTACACCCAGAAAAAGAATTTATTCAAACCAAATAAAATTTATTTAGAGCAAATAAAATTGTTTATTTTAATGTGGGCTTAATAGAGTTTTATTGAGATCTAATAAATTTTATTAGAGTTAAATATCGCATATACTTGAATCAAGTAAAAATATCCTCGAGTCAAATAAAAATGTAATTAATTCAAATAAAAATATTCTAATATCCGATTTTATCGACGATTAACAAACTTTTTTTTCTGGGTGTATTTAGTAATAGCAATCACGGCGAATTATCTCGAGCCCGAACTGCCAAACGTCTGTTTTTCTTCGGAACTCCGATCAAGTCTCTCGTCGTCTCGTCAATCGATGATCTCTACGTTAGTCATTTGTCACACCGGGCTATTCCGTCTCTCATCTATGTAATATCGTGTCTCTCAGTCAATCCTCATCTCCGTATTCGCTACACTAATTTTCGGCTCATTGTTCGGCTCACTGATAATAATCTGAATTGTCCTTTGACTCGTATTGCCCTCGACAGTAGCTCCGGAAACCAATATTTCCCGACATTTTTTCAACTCATCGGCTGCACAGAAGCCAAAATAACCGAACGCCGGGTGAGGTTGAGGGTGGGAGTCGAATTGTACACGCTCGCCGTGTGGCGCGGTGCGGGTGAGAGGGGGAGGGGGGGGGAGCAGAAAGGAAATAACAACGAGAACGTACGGGAAACGCTGTCAGAGCACGAGAGTTGGAGAGTCGATCGGGATAATTGGCGGTAACTCCGCGTCACCGCGACTATCACGAGTGTAAATCTTCTTTAATTACCGGCGAGCCTCGAATAAAGCCGCCCCCCGCCCCCAGCGTTGCGCTCGTCGAAGCTTTCCGTTTCACTCGCGCACGTGTATATCTGTATAGAAACAAACGAGTTGCACAGTCGGATAGGGTGCCCGAAAACCCGCTCGCAGTACGGTATTGCGACCAAGGGGTTTTCACGGCTACAGCGCAGGGTGCGGCACTCGCGAGTCTTTCGCTAGTCCCGCTCGGGGGCGCGGGGGAGGGGGCAGTTTACGCGTATTTTTATGAACCTTTTGGAAAATCGAGCCTGCGATCCGTGAACCGTCTGCTCGCTCAATCGTAACCCCTTTCGATGCCTACCATAAACCGTCCCCCTCCCCCCCCCCGCCCCCTCCCCAACCTGCCGCCCCTCGCACCTAACAACACTGTATACTATTCTACACGTCATTAACGTCCGTGATTCAACGATAAATTATTCCTCGTAATTGGATTCGCTCGGTGCATAAAATCCCCGAGTCAATATCGCCACTCCGCTACGTAACCAAACGCTCTCCCTATAACTACCGCTTCCGCTGTAGTACATTATGTACTATGCTGCACATACATTTAACGGACAAGGTAGTCGGTTGGGATTTAAACCGCAAGGGTGCGAATTCGCCAGTGTTATATACACACACTAGCACTACTGCCCTGTTTTCGAAGGGGGGGGGGGGGGAGTTCGAGAGGGAAATAGGATTTGCAGAATAGTTATCGCGAAGGGACGACACGTTGAACCGACCAGCCGAAAATTGTCGCAGTCGGGCGCAGTTTTGCAATCGGCCCTTAAGAGGGACGATGTAAATCTGCGTTGTTAACGTCTGGTGTGCACGTAGATTGGTTCGGTTTTTTATCGTAGTGGAAGCAGGGTGCGTTAGATGTGCATCGCGATCAATTCGCCGAACGATATTTACTATTTGCCAATATGCCGGTGGATTGTAGCTGGATTCGTTGTTTGGTTACACAACGCCGTTGTTCTGCGCCATCTGCTGCCGCGGAGAATTTCGCGTTCGAATTGGGCATGACAATTGTATCGACACTTGTTTCGGGAGGGTGGTCGGGAAATGGGAGAGAAGAGCGTGGAGACCCAGGGCTAAATGGGGGTGGACTGGATGGCGGTCGGTCGGAGGATTGCCCGGCCGTTGGTGGAGGACGGCGGCAAACATTATTAGGGCTCGGCAATCAGAACTGCTTTTCATTCGATAGTTTGCTGTACCAACAGCGCCGGGCGATCGAGTCTCTGGTAAAGAAGCTCGCCGACGGGACAACGTGGTCGTAAAAATAGTGGTTTTTTCTTTTCTTCTTCGTTTTACCGAATAAACCTTTGAAGAAAGGTCGGTGAAAATAAATTAAAGCGGGAGGACTGGAGTTTTCACAGTGCTTTGACATGTAATTAACTTTTGTTTACCGATGCTCGTACGAGATTGCATTTTTCTGTGATTAGTTTGTCTTCCTCGTAGCGGAAGATTTGTCGGTAAGAAAAAAATAAAATGGCGTTATGGATTTTTGAGTTTTAGACGACGGTAACGAACCAGCGTTTTGTCAATTATTAGGAACAAAAAAAATCGAAAATCGCAACTAGGTCAGCTGAATATTTGGTAGGGAAATATGCATGGAGTAAGGTAGGCATTTTTTATGAAATTTAAAAAAATCCATCTCTTAACAAATTTATACGTGAATCTATTCTTGTCGAATCTGAACGACAATGAAAATAAATTGTGCTTGGCCTGTGAAAATATAAATGCGGGAGGGAAAGGTTCAACTGTCTGATATCATCGTGGGTCACAAATCTGTCAGATGGTGCCGAGGCTCCGAATTCGGTCATAAACTTACAGTACGAGATGAAATTCGATAGGATATATTAATATAGTACATAAGTATATGGCTGATACTCCGTTAATTAAATTCTTTTTTTAATGAGACGACGAGACCCCAAAAGTGAACGGGATTAACGCGTCCCTTCGAGCCAATACTCTCAGACATATTGCTATTAATAAATACCGCTTATCGTTTCGAATGGTCGTTAATCGGGCTAACGGCCATGCTGTCTGAGCCATCAGTTATTTAACTCTGCTAATTCGTCGAATATATAATTTTCTAATTTCGTATTCAAGCCCAAAAACGTTCGATGCATCGGATATATTTTGGATACTTTTTTAATATCGCGTCACGCAGTGTCGGTGGTAAAGTATCTGCCAAGTGTAATTGGAAATCTGGAGTCGCACGGATGAGTTATCTCGACAATTTCCCATTATTGCGTACCCTTTGATGATTGACTCGTGTAAAACGGCGAAAACCATTTCGAGAGTCCCTTAATTGAAGATTCCATCGACGCAGTCTCGAAGAGAGCTATTAATATCGGCAACAAAGCCTCCGACGTTACGAAGCCCACTAGATGTGTTACGTGATTAAAAAAGCGCGTAAAAAAAAGAAGAAAAAAAAACCAAAGAATCAATTAATCAACACAAGGCGAAAGCACAAAAAAAAAGTACCTGATTCGATGAATTTCCTTTGCAGTTCTGCTAGCCGCGGTGTTGAACTCGGCGGATCAAATTATATGATTTCACGAGAACGCCTTTGATGTTTAATCGGATTTTGGCTATAAATATGTCTAATTGATATCTGATTGAGACCGTGATGCGGGGGTTTCATAATGTTATCGTACTAATTCACATTCAACCCGAATGATGAGCGATTCAATGAAATTTCGAGGGTAATTGGAGATCGCACTATTTGCCGTGCCGTGTTGTAACAACAAATATAGGTACATGAAGCGATGACGTACTATTCGTGGAAAATCGATTGACAAATCGGTCGTTTGGTTTCAGCACACATTATGGTTAAATGTCAACCGTTATTATATCAAGCCGCTATATCAACGGTATTAAATATACATCGCCATCAAAGCATGCCGATTTAATCGTTCCGTTTGAGAACAAGCAAAGTTGGAAACGATTTCCGACATGCATCTAAATCAAATATATACATGGCAATTAGTACAGATATAGTCCGAGATCGGCCTGTCACCTAAATTCAAAAAATTAAAAAAACATCCGCACAAAAATTAATGATCTGTGCTCTGTGCGGATACTCGAGCCGGAAAATAGCCGGAGGGCAGAATTTCAAGAAGAATGATTAGGGGGCGAAGAGTGAGCGTCGCGCGAGGTGTCATTGAGCGTGCTGCGGTTGAGGGGTCTTCCAAGATGATGCAGGCGGAGGAGCAGTTTGTAAACCAATTTGGAGATTCGCGCTGGGGGGGGGGGAGGAGGAAGGGGGGGTCGGGTCGTGACCCTCCCGCGGAAGAGACGCTGCGGGTTAATTAAGAAGCGGTGAGTTATAACTAACGGCGAATCGGACGAAACCCTCCGCGGGTCAAGTCCCTCGGGCTCCTCCAGCAGCGCCCAAGTGTTCGAAAGAGATGAGACAGCATGCTCTGAGAAAGTCGGGTGGGCCCCCTCGTGTATGCATCTACAGTAAGAAGTTTTCATGCTTGATGAAAAAAAAAAATCCAAAAAAAAAGACATGAACGTTGAATATGCAAAGAGATATACTGCACTGAGGATACGGCTGGTTTCACCTTCACAATTTAACGCCGTGCGTGTGTCTCTCACGAGCTCTCTCGGTCCGGTCTTTCTCTCCGTCCGCTGTTCCATCTCAGGTTCTCGCTCCATTTCTCTGGCTCGGATCTTCCATTTCCACGTAACTCAGTCTCGCCTAGGTGCTCGCTCGAGAGAACCGTTGAAGAATGTGCACTCAGCGTGATTGGTGCGCGCCAGAGCGTTGTGCTTGTATATCCGTGCCTCTTCCAACGGCTGCCAGGAGAGACCGAGAATTTCTCCTGTAGCGTCTCACTGTTGTCTCGCACTTTCCAGTCATTTCTCCCCTACCGGCCGTCTCTCACCTTGTACCGAAAGCTCGTCGCGCGCACCGTGCCGTTTCCTACATGTTAAAATAGATTCGAGTAACCGAGCACAGTCGGTGTACCGTCAACAGCCGTGACGGCGAGGGCCACGCAGCACTATAACCACCGCATCGTGCTCATTTCCATTCTACCTCGGTGAGCTACGGCATGATTGAACTACCCTCTCGTCTGGCCCACATTTGCCAAGACGACGACAAGCCCGGCGCGCGGGCGTGCACCTCCGGCGCCTCCTCTTTCCCTCTCGAGCCTCTCAAGCATCCAACCACTTTGCGGCTCATGTCGACGATACCCAAACCCGCTAATACTACACTATAGCTTAAACCTCCACCTAACTGTGAGTGTTTCCGGCTCGACTTCCGGCCCTTAACTCTATCTCGAGCCTCGTCTTTGCCGAATGCATACATGTATACGTATACATTCGCCACTTATCGCGAGAGGTTGATCGATCTATCAGCATCTCGCTTAACGATCGTAATTAAGCCGTTCGCATAACGGGACACAAAAACAAGAGCTCGAAAGCGCCTTAGAGGTTTCACCGGACACTGTTTAGCGGGGTTGATTTTAACGTCGATGGTTGTCGGCCTCTGTGAGTTCTATTGTTGCCGCCGTTTTGATTATTGCATTCGTGGCGTATTATTACACAAGGTTTTATGCGAAACTGAGAGAAATTTTTATGGCCGGTTGTTAGTGGGTTCTACATTGAGAAGTCGCATGCCACGGAGCAAATGGGTCTGATTCAATTGCAGGGGTTGAGCTACTTGTACATTATGCGTATGAAATGGCAATGCGCGAAGCTTCGCTCCGCTGCGCCGAGAATCTGGGTTAATGACGAATTTTAATCAACCCCGAGTCGTTGCGCGCTGTTATAAAGGCTGACGAAGCGAACGAGAGACACTCTAGTACTGCCGCGTTATAGCGATCTCGCGTGGCTGAAAATTAAAAAGAAAAGAACATAATACTTTTTGCAGCAAGGGTTAATTGCAAACTTACTCGGTTAAGTAGATCAGTTAATCTTCTTACTCTACCGCACGGTTATGGGAAAAACGAGGAATTAGTGGAATATCATTTTGATATACTTTATTACTGTTGCATTATCAATGCTGGGTATACATCAAGGGATTTACTTAAACGATGTACTACATCGATATAGAGATAGCGAGAAATCAGTTGAATCAATACAAGTTTAATTTGGTGAAAACGTTGAAAACTTGATCCTGCGAAGAAAAATGGAAAGGACGGGATGAATACATGGGATAGCGAATTCTGAGGAATTAGTAGAATATAATTTGATACACATTATTACTGTTACATTATAAACGCTAGAAATAATCCAAGGGATTTAATTAAAGGATGCACTACATAGACGTAAAGACAGCGAGAAATCAGTTGAATCAATACAAGTTCAATGTGTTGAACATTTTGAAAACTTGTTCCTGGGAGGAAAGTATGACCGAAGCAGCACCGGGAAGGTTCAGCACGGTTGTGTCCATATTAACACCGGAAGGTATGTCGGAGTGTACGCTCGATGCGTAGACGAACAGTTGATCGGGAATATTCATCCATGTTCTAGCGTCGATGACCACGGTTGACTGTTTGAAGTTTATGAGAAGAACAATGATACCAACGTCCGGTTCTCTTCGCACGACGCCCAAAACATCTTCCTCTATAACCATGACCTCCATGCTGCTCGCGTTCATCATAGGTTGTTTCTTCAGCGCCACGAGTTTTTTGAACACCGAGTAGTGCGACACGGCCGACGCTTTCTGAGTTGCCAGGTTGAGTTTCTTGTAGTTCGGATTAACCGGCAGCCAAGTCTTGTTGCTCGTTGAGAAACCTGCGCTTACGGTGGAATCCCACTGGAATGGTGTTCTCTCCGGGTCTCTGGACTTGAGTTCGTACCTGTTAGGTCCGAGGTTGCATCCGGCCGGATCAACCGTGTCGTTGTACGACAACCAGAGATCTTCCATGCCAATCTCGTCGCCGTTGTAGATGATACCAATGCCGGGAAGCACAGCGGCGAGCATCGACAGCTGATCGGCCCGTTTCATCCCGAATCTCGTCGCCACACGATGATTGTCGTGATTACCAATGACCCAGTTGGCCGAGTAGCCCTTCGGCATGGCGTTCATCCATCGGTCGATCAAGCGCTTGAAATCAATGGGCCGCGAACGGTTGTTCAACTCGGATATGAACATGAAGTTCAATGGCACGTTCGATCCGTGCTCGTAGTACTCCATCGTCAGAGGTATAGTTGTTATTGCCTCGGTCAGCAGAATTTTCGGTTCACCCTTAGCAGCTTTCTTGCCGTGAGCGTCGATAAGTTTCCGCCAGGCTTTGAGCACGATATAAGTGTCGTTGAGATCCTTGGTGTAGATGTGATCGAGGCTCTCGTAGTCGTCCGAGGGAAGATTGGTATCAGGTAGCCTGGGCTCATCCAACAGTCTGGGATCCTCGAACATTGCGTTTATCGCATCTATCCGGAAACCGTCGACACCCTGATCGAGCCAAAATATCAGAACGTTCTGCATCTCGAGATTCAGAGCCGCGTTACGGTAGTTCAAGTCCGGTTGACCGATGGCGAATTGGTGGAAGTAGTACTGACCCCTATCGGCATTCCATTCCCAAGCGGAGCCTCCGAAGACGCTCAGCCAATTGTTCGGCGGTTCCTTCGTGCCGTTGACCAACTTCGCGTCCTGCCAGATGTAGTAATCGTCGTAGGGCTTGATCTTCTGTACGCTCTTCTTGAACCATGGATGCTCGTTAGAACTGTGATTCGGAACGAAGTCAAGAAGTACCTTGAGTCCCAAAGATTTGGCTCTGGCGGTGAGGTTAGTGAAGTCGCTCAGAGTTCCGAATATCGGATCGATTTCGGTGAAGTTTGCAATGTCGTAGCCAAAATCTACCATCGGACTCGTGTAGATCGCTGAAATCCACAGGGCACTTACGTTCATATCAACCAGATGTTCGAGCTTACTGGTTATGCCGTTCAGATCTCCTACGCCATCCCCATTGCTGTCCTTGAAGCTTCTCGGATAGATCTGATAGATGAAACTGTTCCTCCACCATTCCTTCGGATCTTTGCTGACCGCGTCGACGCGCAGCGCCCCGAGTGCTACGAGGCTCAGTACCAACGACTTCGGGAACATCTCGAATACTGTACTAAATCGGTGATAAAGCTGCTGAATTTATATCGATTGGACACGTTAGACAAAAAAATTCCCGACCATCGAACTAGATAAATAAGTTACAATCTTGCTGTTTGTCAATTGTTCGCCAAAAGACACAATAAAAGTTTCGTACAGGGAAAAAAAAATCTTCTCCGTGTATCGTCGTGGGATGTTGTGTCGGGCGGATGGCAATGAGACCAGATAAGGTACATTAGATATCGCATCCACTATCGTGGCGAAAAAGAATTCTACAGTCAAGTCCTTGGTCCCGTTATTGATTGTTGATTAGCTATGTTCCACTTACCACCGGCCAATACCAAAGCCGGTATCCGATCGACCCCGGTATTAAGTCAGACCTAAGATATCGGCTCGACGAAAAATCGTATCGCCGCGCATGTACCGGGCACAGTATCGAAGTCTGTGTTCCGTTCCGTAGATTCATGGTTTCCAAATATTATTCGGTGACCGTGAATCTGCCGCGGGTCCATTCGGATCCATTCCAAATACATTTCAGATGTATCACGCATGTTCTTATACTCACTTTCCTGTGTTTCTTAATTCACACGGTTCTGTCACTGGCTACATCCGAGATACATTTCAGGAAAAAATAAAAAATGTCTGGGAAACATCACTTCCGGTGAAGTGAAAAATCTTTCTTTTAACCCGAAAGTGACCGTAACTTTAACCCGAAAGTTATACCGGAAGTACGTCACTTCTGGTTTTAAAATGAAATTTTAAAAAATGAGCTGACGTATTTCCGCTATGACGTGACTTTCGGTCAAAAATCGAGATTTTCAAACAGGAAGTGACGTTTTCCCGTATAACGTCACATCCGGTTGAAAACTGAGATCAGGTGAGACCTTAATAAATTTTGAGATTTGAAATCCGAGATTAAATAAGGCGCTGATAAGTTCCGGAAAATATTTAATGAAGTCTTGTAAAAGCCTTTTCAGAACCCGATGAAGCCCCGATGAAACTCTCTAAAATTTCTAGGGGGTCGTGTCAGAGGTCCAAAAGTGCGTTCGCAAGCCCGCAATAACAGACTATTACGTCGTCGAGTGCAGATCTGTTAGCGTAGTAAAGTGCTCACGTTCTCGTTCGTATCGACACGTGCTCACCCCAGCGAGATTAAACCCCACGGCGGTTCGTTGCTGTAAGTGCTACATCGAACGTGTACTCTTCGAGGTACAGACCTGAAATAGTTTCTCGGCTCGTTTAGCTCCGGGACAAGGATAATGGAAAGTTTAGAAAAATCGACTAAATCATAAAATAACACTAAATCTTTATTTGACATTTGTTATTTATAACAAGCGATTACATATTGATATCATCGGCCCAAGTGAAGACTGTTCAATAAAGAATAATCGAAGCGGAGCCAGGAAGACTGAGGAACGAGGTGTTCATGCGTACACCCGCAGGAATTTTGGCGTCTACGCTCGCCGTGTAGACGATTAGTTGCTCGGGAATGTTCAGCCAAGTTCTTGCATCGACGACGACATTTGAGTCGGAAAAATTAATCAGAAGAACGACGGGGAAAGCATCGGGTAGTCTTCGTACGACACCCAAAACTTTATCGGTCACGAGAATGACTTCCAAACTGCCATTGCTCATGATCGGTTGCCTCTTCAATGCTACGAGCTTTTTGAATACCGAGTAATGGGATACCCCGGGTCTTTTTTGAGCTGCGAGGTTGAGAGTCTTGTAATTCGGATGAACAGGAAGCCAAGTCTTGTTGCTCTTTGAGAAACCTGCGCTGATCGTGGCGTCCCACTGGAACGGAGTCCTCGCTGGATCTCTGGACATGAGTTCGTACCTGTCGGGACCGGCATTGCATCCAGCTGGATCAACTGTGTCGTTGTACGATAGCCACAGATCCTCCATGCCGATCTCATCGCCGTTGTAGATGATAGCGACACCGGGAAGCACAGCGGATAGCATCGAGAGCTGATCTGCCCGCTTAGATCCGAATCTGGATGCCGCGCGATGATTGTCATGATTGCCAACGACCCAGTTAGCCAAGTAGCCTTTCGGCATAGCGTTCATCCAACGGTCTATTTCACGCTTAAAGTCCGCGGCACTCGAGAAGTTGGACAGATCGGACATGAACATGAAGTTGAACGGAACGTTCGAGCCGTACTGGTAATACTTCATTACGTTGGGAAGACTCGTGTAAGCCTCGGTGAGAAGAATCTTCGCGTCACCGTTCGCCTTCTTCGCGTGGTCGTCGACGAGCTTGCGCCAAGATGCCACAACCAGATACGTGTCATTTTGATCCATCGTGTAGATGTGATTGAGAGTCTCCCAGTCGTCAGCGGGTAGACCGCTACCAGGAATCACGGGCTCGTCCAACATTCTCGGATCCTCGAACATGAAATTTATAGCGTCTATTCGAAAACCATCGACACCTCGATCTAGCCAGAAGGTCAATGCGTTTTTCATCTCAAGATCCAGTGCAGTACTACGGTAGTTCAAGTCCGGTTGGCCAATGACGAACTCATGATAGTAATACTGTCCCCTCTGAGCGTTCCATTCCCAAGCTGACTTTCCAAATCTGCTCAACCAATTGTTCGGTGGTTGTCTCGTACCGTTCACCATCTTAGCGTCCCGCCAGATGTAGTATTCGTCGTAAGGCTTGATCTTCTGTATACTCTTCTGGAACCATGGATGCTTGTCCGAACTGTGATTAGGTACGAAATCCATAAGTACCTTGAGACCCAGAGACTTTGCTCTGGTGGTAAGTTTGGTGAAGTCGCCCAGGGTACCGAACGTCGGATCGATGTCGGTGAAATTTGATATATCGTAGCCAAAATCTGCCATGGGACTGGCGTAGATAGGTGAGATCCACAGTGCACTGACGTTCAGATCTACCAAATGCTCGAGTCTGCTGGTTATACCGTTCAAGTCACCCACGCCGTTTCCATCGCTGTCCATAAAGCTTCTCGGATAGATCTGATAGATGAAGGTATCCTTCCACCACTCCTTCCCGGCTGCATCCACTCGCAAAGCCCCAACGGCCAGCAGGCACAGCAGGATCGACTTCGACATCATCTCGACTACTGTGTTCGAACGTTATTGAAACTCGCCAATTTATATCGTGACTAAACGTATGCGAAATAAAAAAAATCAGCTGTCTATATCGATTCCGACAAACAAAGTG
The DNA here is from genome assembly GCA_963922035.1 of Amblyjoppa proteus. Taxonomy (NCBI): domain Eukaryota; kingdom Metazoa; phylum Arthropoda; class Insecta; order Hymenoptera; family Ichneumonidae; genus Amblyjoppa; species Amblyjoppa proteus. The sequence goes on from OY998230.1 coordinate 9,995,775, forward strand.
TAATCGCGCGATTACTCGATAGTTGGTAAAACTCCACACTCGATGAAATCACGATAAATCGGAAAGCCGATTATGATTAAGCTAGATAAGATGTTTTAGATATCATTTTCACGGTCATTGTCGCGAAAAATTTGACGTACAAATGTCTCTAAGCCAATAGAAGGGCGGATGGCCACCGATGTACATGAATCATGCGTTGAACACGATGCAGGTCGAAATTTCCCAGAATTCTTTCCGTAAAACTAAGCATGTGTACCGAGACCTCCATTATTGCGAAATATCTTTCGATCGATCGCATACAGTAGATTTTATAGTTTTATAACAGCGGTGTATATATATATATATATATATATATATATATGCACGCCATTTTTCTTGGAACATTTTTGACGATTCAATGGATGTCTGCCAGCGTTTTATCCCGCATCGAAAATCCAAGACATGCTTGAATTCTTCTGCAGCCGGAGAGCGAAGGAGCAATTGCATGAGGCGGAATTTTTAAGTCCTATCCTGTACCCGTGTGAACCTCGCCGGTAGAATTCACACAGACCACTGCTCAATGTATGCACTTAGAGTTACCAGATGCTTTCGGAAGACAGTCTCCAGAATGCCGCCGTTAAGTCATCCAAAATTACGGTATAATGGACAAACAGCCAGTCTGACTGTCAACAGAATACGCCGTCGTCTTATCTGTCCAAATGTGTATTCTGCCAACGGCAGACATACTCCACGTGTCCCAGATTGCTTGTCTAAAGGCCGAAGTTTAAGACGTTAGTTTGAACGTAAGATCGCTCTTGAAATCAAACTAGAAATCGCAGTTCGGCCCGTACTTCATTGCATGCTTAAAATCTATCCGACATTCCAACTTAAATCTGAACTCAAATACGATTGTAGTTCGCGATCGATCCTAAGTTCTAACTCAACTTCGAACGTATGATTGAACTTTAACACTTTTTTCGGCGTAGAATCTATACCTGAATGCCAAATGCGGTTAACTTTGATGACAATATACTGTCGAGAATAGGTGATTTGGCAAACTAATTTCTTGAATCCGTTTCTATGGAATGATTGCTCGAGAATAATTGCTCTCCTCGATAACATAATCAGCGATTGTGACGATGGGTGGAAAACGATACGTGGAGGGCGATAAGAAGATTTTTCTGCTAACTCAAGAACGATCTTAAATTCGTACTTACCATTGAATTTGCGTTCAGAATTAAGTTTGAACTTAAGATACAGTCTCTCTAACTCAACGCTATCGGGGTCGGATTTTCGTGATACTGGTGAGAGTGGCCTACTAGAGAGAATCCCCCACCACAGCCTACCGTGAGCCATGTGAAGCGCGTGAAACAAATTTTAGATGGCAGACAAATTCATGAAAGTGGGGTTAACGTCTTCTCCTCCATGGCTTCGCGTCGAGAAAGAATTGGGGGAAATGGCCTACTAGAGAGCGTCGACTTAGAGGGAGTTTAGTGTAGATCTTAAACACGCAATGAAGTTCAATATCAAAAGCGATCTAAAGTCCAAACTAACGTCTTAAAATTCGACCACAAGTGTCGTACATTAATATAAATAATGTTCTGGATCCGAGCGCTACAACCATCTCCAGTATAAGAATTCAACGTTCTAACTTAAAGTAAAAGTCAAAGAATGGTATTGAAAGTTTTCAAGTGCAATTAATGATCAATCAACACCAGTGTCAGTTGAATCGTGATTGAATAACAAAATGTAAATGAGTGCAAAAATGATTCGTACATGATTTCTTGACCTTTTACCATCCAGCCACTGTTGTACCTGCCAAATTTATTTTTACAATGATCTAACTATTGAGGCTAGGAAGGATAGAGAACTAGTCGAAGGATTTATCGTAATCAATTCTTTATTTTAATATTCAATAACAGAGGAAATGAAAGGTTTTTATAATGGACTACAATTATCTTTCGCAAATATACTATTTAACACCGTTTCTCATGACCGGATATTATTCGGATTGTCATTGCATCAAAACAAGTTATGCTTGTAAAAAACATCGAAAGCCAATTTCTCGGAAGAAAGAACAACCGAAGCAGCTCCTGGCAGGCTGAGTGCTGCGGTGTTCATGCGTAGACCCGGCTGCAATTTGGAGTGTACGCTGGCAGTGTAAACGACGAGGTTTTCGGGAATGTTGAGCCAAGTTCTAGCGTCGACGACGACGGCGGATTCGGAAAAGTTGATGAGAAGAACGACTGGAGCGGCATCGGGAATTCTTCGGACGACACCAAGAACGTGATCACTGACGGCAAGGACTTCGGTACTGCCGTTTACCATTATCGTCTGTTTCTTCAGTAGCACCAGTTTCTTCAGTACCGAATAATGGGATATCGATACGGCTTTCTGCGCCGCCAAGTTCAATGTCTTGTAATTGGGGTGGACCGGAAGCCAGGTTTTGTTACTCGTTGAGAAACCAGCGCTGACAGACGCGTCCCACTGGAACGGAGTCCTCTCGGGGTCTCTCGATTTCAGATGGTATCTGCTGGGACCGGCGTTGCAACCTGCAGGATCGACAGTCTGGGCGTACGTGAGGAACAAGTCTTCCATACCGATCTCGTCCCCGTTGTAGATGACACCGACACCGGGAAGCACAGCGGCGAGCATCGACAGTTGATCGGCTCGTTTGGTGCTGAATCTCTCTGTCACACGATGCTGATCGTGATTTCCTACCACCCAATTAGCCGAGCGTCCCTTTGGCATCGCGTTCATCCACCTGTCGATTATGCGCTTGAAATCGACGTTTCGAGAGTTGTTGTTGAGGTCACCCATGAACATGAAGTTGAACGGTACGTTGGATCCGTATTCGAAGAACTTCATCACTAGAGGAATATCGGCGTAAGCCTCGGTCAGTAGAATCTTGGTGGTGCCGTTGTCGTGTGCGTCCAGTACATTTCGCCACGATCTCAGCACATCGTAGGTCTCATTAAGATTCTTCGTGTAGATATGATTCAGGATGTCGTAATCGTCGTCGGGAAGTCCAGTGCCGGACAACTTCGGCTCGTCCAAGAGTCTCGCGTCCTCGAACATGTGATTTATCGCGTCGATGCGGAAACCCTCGACTCCCCGATCGAGCCAAAATTTCAAGGCGTTCTCCATCTCGCGTCTGAGGGCCGCGCTGCGGTAGTTCAAGTCCGGTTGTCCGGTGGCGAACTGATGGAGATAGTACTGACCTCTCTGTGCGTTCCACTCCCAAGCCGATCCTCCGAATGTGCTCAGCCAGTTGTTCGGTGGGTGTCTCGTGCCGTTCACTACTTTGCCGGTCTGCCATATGTAGTACTCGTCGTAGGGCTTGATCCTCTTTATGCTGTTCTTGAACCACGGATGCTCGTGGGAACTGTGGTTCGGGACAAAGTCGAGCAGTACCTTGATTCCAAGCGACTTGGCTTTGGCGGTGAGCTTAGAGAAGTCGTTCAGCGTGCCGAATACCGGATCGACGTCGGTGAAGTTCGCGATGTCGTACCCAAAATCAACCATAGGGCTCGGATACATTGGCGATATCCACAGCGCGCTCACTTTCAGATCAGCCAAATGCTCAAGTTTGCTCGTTATGCCGTTCAAATCCCCAATACCGTCACCGTTACTGTCCTTGAAGCTTCTCGGATAGATCTGATAGATGAAAGTGTCCTTCCACCATTCCGTCGTGGCTCCCGCAACGGCATTGAGACTCAGTGACCCGAAGGCCAGCAGGCACAGTACGATCGCCCTTGAGAACATCTCGCTTGGATGTGGTGCATCGAGCATCCAACTTCAGAATATATACTCTCGGCGACGATGAATCAATGCACACACCTGTCGACCACGACAAATAAACTGTAATCTGAAGATTTTATTTTCTTTTTCATTTGAGTGCCAGATAGAGCTCATAATCGATAATCGGTCGGATTAACCTTCACGGCGGATAGTCGGAAAAGTAGCGTTGCTCGTCTCGCGACCTTGTAGATAAGATGCTGTGGACGGTGTTTTCGCTGACGATAACCCAGGTGAGATTTAACCATTGGCAGCTGTACGGGACCGCACCAGTTGTCCAGATTCTTGTCCTCGCCCGGTGCTCAAGCCGGTAAGCCTGAGCCTGGTATTGAGTCGGATCCAACGTAACGGCTCGACGAAAAATGTTACTGCCTTTACCGGGACGATATTGCGAGTGTCATTCGCAGACTATGAATCTGCGGAAATGAATCTGCGAATCACTCCGGTTCGTTCCGGATCTCACAGACCTAGCGCAGATCTTCTTACAATGAGAGTTAGGTTTTTTTACTCCCAGAATTTCGAATCTTCGGTGCTCGTCTCGTTAGACCTGTTCACACGGACCAGTGAATCCGTTCGAGCAGCTCGCATTCAGCATACCGTTCACTCCGCGGTTGATCCGTGAGACACTCGAACATTTCCACATTCCCGCAGTCGGTGAGAGGAATCGAGAAAGGGTATGTGGATAGGAAAAATCCAGTATGCAAGGCAAAGACTCTCGAGATAAACGAACGATCGCTCGTCTCCGGCACGTCCAACAAACATCGCCAGGATCATCGTGGCCTCAAAGACCTTTTTCCTGGAAGCTCCTTCCTCCCTCGCGCTCCCCGGAATCCTGACCACTTGCCCGCCACTTCTTTATCTCATCTTTTTCTCTCTGATATTCGCGGTCGCAGCGTCGGTAAACCGGAAACCCTGCGAACGGTGCCCAAGCCCGCTGATGCTGGTCTCGTCGAATTCTCCTCTCCACCATCGAGCATCCCTCCGGTTAACCGAGGATATGGATACTGCTTGCATTGCAATTTCAGTGAAAATAGGTAAAGGGCCGGAGAACAAAAACGAATGGCGTGACGCGGAATCGAAAAAAAGCTTAAAAAAAAAGGACAAAAAACTTCGTCATCAGAACGGTCAAAGTACCGTCTAGGCACCGATCTTGTCGTCAACGGGCACGAAACTTTTTGCAACTATGACGATTATGCTCTCTCACAGGCGAGAGTCGGAGTCGTTGATTTCGGCAGCGAATCCGTAACGAGAGCGCGGCGGGAACTTAAACGAGGGAAAACTCAAGTCACCCTTTCCCGTCGCGTTCTCCGCCGAGTATATAATCTCGCACAGCTTGCGAAACTGAAGAACGCAAATAGCACATAAAACGGAGTTCGCTCGGGGCATAAGGCACTCCATCCAGGGGTCGGGAATAGGACCGCTGAGGACGCATCAACGCGTTCAGCACGTTCTTGCCTAGACTATATGGGCACGAGATTGAGCCCCGAGGGAGTAGGATTAATCCCACGCGTGCTTTGCCCCTTTACACCGCCCCCTCCGCGCTCAAACGTTTCGCGGTCTCTACACGTACTTCTACGCTGGTGTGTGTACACCTCTGGAATGAACATTCGTTGCGTATTATACGTGTATATACAATATATACGCGCACACACCATGTATTATATCGCACCCGGAGTACCGTACGCAATCATCTCGCGTGCCTTTGTCGTTTATGCGTGCCAGCCTCGTAACTGCTATCGCGGCATGCCTAATTATACAGGTAGTTGGACGAAGGGGTAATTTTTTTCCCTTCGTGCCCAGCAGGGGAGAGCAGCCCGTAGAGTGTACGCGAGCATCGATATAACAACGACGGCCCTTTCAGGTTCACTCGATTTCTTCCCCTCACCCGAGCACCCTCGACTTTAGTCGTTTCCCGTTTTCGATCACGTGATGAAAAAAGAAGGAAGTAAAAAAGATTATCGCTGTTGCCGGTGAACGAGGGCGGGTAAAGGCGGTACTTGCTAAATTCATTACACCACCGACGAAATGTTGCTGAGGGTCGACATTTTTTTATTTATTTTTATTGATTTTGTTATGTTTCTCAAACGAGATTTTCGCTCGGCGTCGTCGTTAACGTCTCTGATGTCCAATCTAGGGTCACCCGATGCCAGAGAGTCTTGGGCTTTGATCTTCTTGCAAGTTAGAGAGCTTTGCAAGTGCTACTAGGCGATCACGGGAACAGCTGGACCATTTGTCGAATTATTTTCTTCGTCAAAGATACTTCTGTTTATGAGTAGAATTTGAAGACTTTAGTTTGAAGTTGAGATCGAATTTAAGATTGAAGCTTAGTCCGAATTTCATTGCGTCCTTAAGATCTGTCTTAAGTTCGAACTTAAGATTGAATTTGAATTCATTCTTAAGTTCAAACTCAAGACCATACTTAAAGACGAAACCAAGTTCGAACCGAGGTTCGATCTTAAGATAGATATTAAGCACGCAATGAAGTTCGGCCCAAATTTGGATCTTAAATTCGATCTCAAGAGCGACCCTAAGACCGAATTGACGTCTTAAAATTCGACCCCATATCTGATAACGGGGTAAAAGTGGTGAACACGGATTTTTGTCAATGCACACTGGCCCATCTTACATCTTTGGCTCATTACTTTTGCTCGTTACTTTTGCCCTATGATTTTTTTTTTTTTTTGAATTTAAGAACCAAATATCGCACCCTGATTAGCGTTGAACTGTAGGTAAGTGCAAAAAGTTCGTAAGTCAAAGGGCGAATTGCACGAAGATATAAACGAGACTGGCTTATGTCAGTCGGCCAAGCACGACGGCCGAGACGGCAGCCCACAAGGAGTAGTTAAATAAGCTCCCGCCACAGTTTACGGATGCAATTAACTTGCCGAGTTATTAGACCTCGCTGTACTTACGCCAGTATCGCTGCTAGTACAGCGTTCTCAGTACATACTAAAACAGTCCCCAATGGTTTTATCTGTGTCGGTCTGTCACTGCGATCATCGTAGATTCTGCTTCGGTTTTTTTTATAGAACTTTCGCGGCACGAATTTTCTTGTCCAACAAACTAATGAAAAACATCGAACAAGATTCTCCCGATATTTATTGAAAAGCTATCCCGAGCGTCGCTCACGCTCGAGTACTTTCATTAAAATAAGAAAACTCCTATAGATTCGCTGAAAAAGTTTTACGGTTCTTCACTACGGTGCCTTTGCGCATTCGATCTTCGAGATTCGCCATCATTCAGCCGATTAATGAATCCAATGATTGATACAATTATTAAGCCAATTATTAATCCAACTATCGAGACACTTATTAATCCAATTATTAATCCGATTATTAAGCCACCAATTAAGTGAATATTTAAGCCAATTATAAGCCCAATTATTAATCCAATTAATTGAGCTACACGGAGTGAAATTTCCAGTAAAAAGTACCGTGTTATCTGGCAGTATTCGCCAGTGGCGCCATCAGCCACCAACGTGCTAGATATAACGAGAATTTTTACATTTACGGAATTTTTTTTTTTTTACCACAAATATAGTAAAAAATTTAGTTTTATGGTAGATACTGTCATTAGTTCTCGTATTTCTGGACGGGTGATGATAGAGCCCGAAACTACCAGAAAATGATCGTAGTTTTTCACAGATTTGTAGAAAATTATAACAGATCCTTCTCTCCGTGTACAAGTAATAATGAGATTTTACTTCCACCAGATTGTTATGAGCATCGAAGAAAAAAATATTGATCTCTTTTATTTCAACTTTTCATTTTATTTTTCGCGGGAAACGAAAAATCTGGAGAACGTTATATATGGGTTATTTCATGCCAAATCGATAGGCTCGTATCCAATCTATCCCTTGTAAGACCTTCGTATCATTAATTTTTTCTTCCCTTCCTTTCAGTATTTTAAGGATTTCTTCGAAAATTTGCTCGATCACAATTTCTTCGCTATTGTTACAATAAAATACTTGCGCCCAAATGCGCTTTCTAAATTTTTGATGCGCCTGAAAATAAGCAAAATGTAATTGCACAGATTTATAAGGTACAATCGATTTTTTTGACAGCAGACGCTCTAGATTTCATGCGCATCGTCGGGTACGACGAAAAGATAATTCGGAAAAACATACAAGAAAAAAAAATTTTAAATACGCGTTTCGCGACCTTTTCCATCTTGAAATGTTCATACACGTATGAAATTTTCAAGCGTTATATCGGGGCCTGCTAAGATTCTGACAAGACTTTGCCAGGTCTCCTCCGGATGCTGTCAGCTGCCCGATGTAGCGCTCGAAAATTTTTACTCGGGTTGTAACGCATTCCCTCTGTGAAACTCCGCTCTACGGAATTACGGAATTTTACATGACCTAACATGATATCTTTGAGGCGTTCTCAAAACGTGAAATACGATACCGCTGTGAAGAGACGCGGTAGCGTCTCGACGCTGAGCACTTAAAAGAACGATTTTTTAATATTTGGTTTATAAATTTATCTTCAACGAAGCGCGTGTATATTAACAAGGAAATCCTTTGCGGGTTCTCCAAGGCGGAAGGACATTTGACGACGAGGCTCTTTGAGAAGCTCAAAGACTACATTCACCCTTGGGGCGGGGTTACGTAAAGGCACCGAGCTCGCCGAGGGGTGTAAAAATTTCACTGGCGTTCCCCGGCGAAAACTCGTCGCTCGTCGAGGCTTGAATTTATCGAGAAACGAGTTAAAAACCGCAATACACTGTGCAATCCACAACGGCGACGGAGGAAGATCAACCGAGACTGCTCTCGGTTCATCTTCGGCGTCCCGGCGTCTCGTGTAACTCCGTCGTATGGAAATATTTTGCAGAAACGAGGGAAGCTCCGGGAGAGCGACGTCTACCATTCGCTTCCGCTTCGCTCTCGGGATTCTAACTCCACGATTTATCCACTTTTTTCGGAATTCACGGTGGCATTTTTTTAATACAGAAATATTTACATTCAATAACGTTTGCATATATATTGGGCACCTTAATTTCGAGAAAAAATATATATCGCCGAAACGAGCGAATATTGATGAACTATTAAAATAAAAAAAACACCTCAATGAATTCCAACAACGCGAAATTGACTTTGTCATCGTTAATTAATTTACACGTAGTAAGAAGTTTATGAAGATAAAATAAAATTATGCTGAAGGCCCGAAGTCAATGGCCCTTTGCCGAGGTCTCAAATTATCATTAGGTATCAAATTTGTATAAGAAGATATCTGTATAAATATCACCTTTGGCAATAAATCTCTTTTACGACTACTAAAGTAAAACAAGCTAAAGGACTTCGGTCAATGGCCTATTGGCCAACCCTAGGGTATTGTAATGTATTAAAAAAAAAAAATAAGAAAGGAACAAAAAAATAGAACTAGCATTGTAAGGGACGTCAGTAAATGTCTCTTACTAATACGACTAAAATAAAATGAAACAAAGTATCGAATTTCGATAAAATCTATTGTGAAAATTGGATCGAAATATGGGACTGAAATTTGAAATCTCCGTTCTTCCGCCGAGAGTCTAGCGCGAAGGAGTACACTTATGCGAGTAATTAAAAAATAATTTGGACGGTAATGGCGTGCGATGCTTTAAAGAGCGCTGCCCTCGACGATATACCGTACGTCGCTCGTGGATCGTGTGCAAGTATAATTAAAACGCACTGCTCCCCGCGGCGAAGTCGTTCCCTTAACATTGCCCAACTCGCATCTACCAGCTAGGTTTTTCCCGTACACAACCAAAGCTCGCTCGTTGAGGCGACGCACGCACTTCTATCGCCACTTGGGAAACATAGTTGGCTTACCCGCGACGACCGCCTACATATTTTATGCTCCGGTTTTAACGACGTAGTCTTTTATTATTATTTTTTTTTTTTTTTACCAATCCAACCCGCCGTTCCGCAAGGCCGTCGACTTCTCGGCCTTAAGCCGGTGAAAAAATCTTTGGCGACAAAAAAAAAAAAAAAAAAAACAGCCCCGGCTGTGCCCCGTTCGAGTGGATAAATATGAATTTAGCATGAAGCCGCTGTTGAGACGTTCCCGGACGGTTAAAAAAAAATAATAACACTGATGATAACAATTTTAACATCCTCGGCGTAATTAGTGAAAATGTATTTTCAACACATTTCACCTTAAACTCGAGTAATTATCGAGACACGTGAGGCGAACGATTTTATATTTTATTCCGCCTGTTATAAAATAAAAACACAAACGAATGAATAGCCACGGCTTTCCAATTAAAAATTTTAACGAACGTAACTGAAAACAAATTGAAAAAAAAAAAAAACACACAAAAAGTCGCAAAACGATGTTCCCTACTATTATTTTTATTATTAAAAAAAATTAAATCACTCTATGAAAAGGCACGTGAAATATAAAACTACGAATGCCCCATTCGAAGAACGTCAATGAAAAAGAAGTAATGAAAAAAAAAAAAAAAAAAAAAAAATCTCTCGACATTTGACCTTCCGTCGATTGTCGATAATAGAACCGGAGTTTCTGTGTTTGTAGCGTGCCGTGGAGCTCGCATTGTTTGCTCGCCACTCCACTCGGCACAGTTGACAATGAGAGTACGTAAAAATAAAAAAAAAATGTCGTAAATGGAAAAAAAAATGAAACCGTCCGGAGGCGCAGAGAGGGAAGGAGAGAGAGAGAGAGAGTGAGAAAACGAGTCCCTGCGACTAATTGACGTCGCTTATCGTGGAGCGAACGATTCGAGGATGCACCAGTTCTCGCGGCGGTGAGCGTAAACAACTCGATTCTGCACTAGAGCGGGATGCATTGTTTGAACTCACCCAGGGATTTCACTCCGCAGAATCGATTGTGTTTTTTTCATCACACGAACCCTACTCTGTCGTATAATCGCTTCACTCACTACTCTCGTTCTTCCCCCGGATCGTACACATTCAACGACTAACCGGTGTACGCACTGTTCGTTCGTGTAAAAGTGTTCAAGTTCGAGCGAAATCGACGGCATTTTCGATTAAAAAAAAAAATAAAATAAATATCTCGTGACGTGGACATTTTTTTGATTTAACTGTCTTAACCCTCCGCTGCTCCCCTCCAATTATTATTTTCTTGATTGGTATCGCCGATGCCCGCTCAGCGAAAAAAAAAAAAGATACACACAAAAAAAGAATTGCCAAAACGAATGAAAAATGATTTCCAATAGTCGTCCTATCGTACCGCTTTGTTGTCCGGATACAATTAATTGAAATACAATAAAAATTTATTGTATCGCCCGAACTGCGTTTGACAAAAAATTTAAAAGCTTTTTTCGCTCATACCAATAAAAAGTCATGGCGTGCGATGGAAAAAAACATTTAATTGGTTTCAGCACATTTTTTTCCCCTCAGTGCAGCAGTTCGAGAGCTTCGAAAAAGCCGGGAACTAGACTTTCATATCGCGCGACCATTACCGATTTCAACAAACTTTTCCACGGTCCGAAAAAAATTCCTCTATGATTTCTTTAGTTTGAAAGAAATCTCTGTTTAAAGAAGAAAAAAAAAACAAACAAACAAACGAACAAGCAAAACTTTGTACCTCATCGACGGTATAACGATTCATCTTGCGTTCCATAGCGCATAGCGCATAGCTTTTAGCAAATACTGTCGTCCCGTGGCTACGTGTCTCATCTCCCTTTCTGGATAATTGGATGAATTAAAAGCGGAGCACGAGTGTCTCTCCCGTCCCCACTCATCGGCGACACGTAGCAGCACTTTTCATTAAAATGCAAACTACGGGAACGTCGCGGATAAGTGAAAACTCTATCCCCCTGTGTGGCGCCACCCTGGGGCTGTGTGCGCCTTAAGAAATTTTAACCGTTCCACCGGTACTCGGACTAAGATAGATATATACATATATACATATATATATATGTATATGTTATCCGCATCCTGGTCCATTGGCCAAAGTAGAAACGCTCCTTCTATACACGTGCGCACATCTGTATATATATATATATACATATAAATATGTATGTATAAATGCAAAAAGAGGCAAAGTGAAAGTTGGCAATGCATGGGTACAGCTACTTAAAGAAAACGGAGGTACACAGCGTTCGCGACAAGGTTGACCCGAGCGACGATATGCAAAGTAAAGCAATTCCAAGACTTTCCGAAACAATAGCTGCTGTAAACCCGAGGCTAAAGCCTGCGCGGCTCACTCCTTTTTTCCACTCCTGCGCGCATTTCTCGTAGTTTTCAGTAAATACGGCGTAATAGATGGCGGAACAATGAGTACGAGGCAAAATGGTTGTGCATATTGCCCGTTCTATATCGTCGAACTTACAAAAGGTTCCTCGTTACGCATGACGTTTTCCCCATTCCGGGTGCCATTCGCTCGCGCTCGCAGCACGCTCGTGGGACGACTCTAATTATAACGTTCCGACGACAGCGAAAGACCTGGGTTCGGTACAATTTTTCTAATTCATTTTTCTTCTCTGTACAAGAGACGGTCGAACGACATGACGATGGTGGGAAATTCCCAACCATCGATCGACGATATAGATCTATCTTTCCAGAAATCTATCATCTTGGAAGAGAACCTTGGAAGGCCATAAATCGCGTTATCGCCGATACCAGAAACAACGAACGATCCGCGAAGATCGAGAGATTATGTCGATCGCTATCATCGAGGCGAAAGATATGTATGCACTTTTTTCCGGTGCTGGTGGAAATTCCGTGATTCTCTCGAAGTGGACAACAATTATGAAAGACACGTGCGATACTAGAGCTAATGATAAAACTGGTGGGAGAAAAGTTATTGGAAAGAATCGAAGGTGAAGACGTTCAGATTAAAAAAAAAAAAAGTATTATTCGCTGTTCGCACAAATTTTTCAGACCAAATATTTTTGTGAAAAGTATATTTAATACATGACAATTTCTATATATATATACTGCGGTATACTGCGTTGCCTGATCGAAATTCACCGTATGACTTGGTAGTTTATTTACTGTTTACCCTCTCTCAGTGTATGAAGAATGGATGAGCCATGACCAAGCCCCGCATCCGCCCAAAGTTATGCCTTGAGTAAAGGGGGAAGAAGAGTATGGTGGTAAAACGGTAATAAACCGAGCTCCGCAAGCTATTGTTTGACAACCTTGCCTGTAAACTCGAGCCACAGACCCGGATGAACGGAAAGCCGCAGTGGCAGAGCGGAAGTGATCAGTGCAAAGTTCTCGGCAAGATTCTCTTCGAGAAAATGCTTACTCGTCTATATAACTATCAAAAAATATATTTTTTTTGCACATACATTTTTCCACGGTATCCAAACAATGCTAGTTTGGTTCCGACGTTGATACACAAAAGCCGAATCTCCATGCGAGTATGATCAGCATAAACCTTATTTCCGTTATCTGCTTTCGCAGCAACGAGACGCTTCCGCCGTTCGTCGGAGGTAATTCGTACACTCGGAATAATAATTTATTTGACGGCTACCGTTTATTTAGATTAAGTAAAATATTTATTTGATTTAAATAAATATTTATTTGAATTAAGTAAATAGTTACTTAAATGAAATAATTATTTTATTTAATCTAAATAAACGTCAAATAAATTATTTTTCTGGGTGTATAGCGTAGCAAAATTGATTTTCCCGAACGCTGCAAGCGGCTTGGAAAACATTCAATCGTAAGGCCTCGAGTATAGAGAACGGCTGAGGATTCACCACGTCCCAGCTTCCGCCCAAAGCTATGCCTTGAAGGGGGAGGATGAGAAGTATGGTTGTAAAACGGTAATAAACCGCGCCCCGCGAGCTATTGTTTAACAACCTTGCCCGTACACTCGAGTCACGAGCCCCGATGAAGGGGAAGTGGCGGTGACAGAGCGGAAGTGATCAGTGCGAGGTTCTCGCCGAGATCGTATCTCGTCGGGAAAGCGGGTACTCGGTTATATAACTCTAATAAAGTCCTTCGTATATTCCCCCTCCGATCCGCAGGGCTGCCGCGGACATCTTTGCCTGCGCCGGACCAGGTCCTGATTTCATCCTCCTCGTCGTCGATGACGCCGCTTCCGTCGCGCTCTCGCAATGAAACTCTAATAATACAATAGCGTGCAATGAATTTGCTCGGTATAATTGCCGCAAAATTAGTAGCGCAGAGTTCTCGGGAAGCTTACCTGGTGCATAAAATACTCTATTGCCAAGATGACCACCGAAGAGTATTCGTACCGACGACGGAATGCGAGCCTCAACCTTGAAGGGATCCAAGGTCCGTTTAATACAGAATTGTACTTTACGATCAAGCGAAATTCCTTCCCTGCCCAAGCCGAGTTCGATCGGTAACAAAAACTGCTATAAAAATTCCCCTGCAGACCTTCCTTCAGGCGCGTTGTCGGTTCGCTAAATTTTGCCAATCTGGCTAAGAATTTCGCGGATAAAAACTGAAAATATCATCGATGAAATTTTCTTCATGTATGTCTAGAAAAAAAAGGATCGACACGATATGCCGGTATAACGTACAAATATAAAACAAACTGTTTGCTATTGCGACGGCACCGATTACTGTATTTTCTAGACAGAAGAACTTATATTCTAACAAAAATGGCAAGGCTGTTCAGGTAATATTTGCGATAGCGAAAATTACCACATTTTCCAGCATAATGTGTCAAGTGTGATACGAATGTTTGCCAGGATGTCGCTGTAGTTTCATGTACCTAAAATTTCCCTCCGTTTTTACCGCATTTATGCTAATTTCCATAAGATCCTTCTCTCAGTGCGAATTGAAAAATTGTCAGAATCACCGCGAAGACGATCCGAGGTTTCAACTGGCCGATGCTCAGCCACATATCGATCCCACATCATCGTGCGCCCATTTATCGCTTCCTCGTCGATGATACACAGAGCTTCTAAAAAAAAAAAAATTATGCATATACATAAAATAATGCCAACTCTTTTGAAGTGTGTAGCCCGCGAGTCAAGCAAATGGAAGATTTCTATTGCTCTCAATAGGAGCGGTTACCAATCAGCGCCTTGACACCGATCGAGTTATAGCCTTATAGCCGAAGCTCGCCGAAACCCACGAGGAACTTTCGGTGAACCGGTGCAGATCGAGCGATGCCCCAGCGAATCCCCGAGCGTTACTCACGAGGAAGAATCAATTTCCGGCGATAGCCGCCTGCGTTTACCTCTCTCATCCTCCCGCCTCGCCAGCCGCTAAGTGTACTATGACGCGAGGGTAGGTGTGCTCCGGCACAGTTAACAAAAAGTAAATCTCATCTTGACGCGGAGCACCCTGGCTTTCCAATAGCATCCCCTATGAAATTCGCTACTGGTATAGTAACCCCTTTCGGCCCCCTCGGCCCCCTCGGCGTCAACGAGACGCGAAAGCAAGCTTTTATCCGACTTCAACAGCAGGACCGGAAGCGGAATCAACGTAGCGAAAAGAAATTCAATTGAATTCCGATTTTTCTTATCAAGGTAAAACCCGGGTTACCCCGACGTGATCGAAAGCCAGGATATCTGTCTCTTTCTTTTCTGTTTTACTGTTTCCTTTTTTTATTTATCGCCTTCCCTCGCTTTCGCTCGTTCTCGTAGCTCTCGGCTCGTTTGGAAATCGTCGATAGTTCGAATCGGTCGAGCGCCCCCGCATAAAGATCTCTCGGGTGGTAAATCGACCTCTCGCACACATGTTACCTACATTTAAACTCGCACATGAAAGCGGCACAGTGGAAATGGTCTTTAGACCGAGATCCCTCAAATTCATCCGCCAATACGCGTCTCCGTGGTAAAAAAAAAAAGAAACTCCATAACTCTTGCCTACAATCAACCGGGATGACGGGATTTGCCGACTTCTATCGTTACCGAGGTAAAAAAAAAAAAAAAATCAGTAACAAAGAGAAACGCGACTGCAGATAGTTCTCCTGGTCGGAGTTTTCCGAATCCATTCGTCAGATATTCAACTCTCGGCTTCGCTCCGACGAAATGCCACGCAGTCGGTAATTAATTCATTATTCCGGCTCGCACTCCTCTTCTCTTTCATTCTTTCGCTCTCTGACGAACCTTTTTTTTCCTCTCGCGAACAGGCTACTTTTTCCATCATGCCGGCAACTCGAATTCTCGGTCGTACGGTGCACACACACACGTACATATATATAATATGTACGCATACATATATATACAGTAGGTACGGAATGGCACTACGATAGTGCATACGAAATATTAATCGCAGCCCCATATAGAGCACGCCAGTCTCGTAAATCACTGGCCTCGCGCGTTTCGCGGATTCCAGCAGGAACGGCAGCGGCAGCAGTGACTGCGCATGCCGGTCGTATATACTATGTGGATTCGAGACCGTGTGCAATACCCGAGATGCATACAGTAAGTTAATGCCGGAAGATGCAGCGAAGTAGCCTAGCCAAGCTATTTGGATTTCTGAAAGCTAAGCATACCAAGTTCCGAAACGTCGGGTACACCACTGCTTCGAACCCCCTCCCCGCGAGCATCGCTAATAATCGTGCCACTTGAGATTAACGTTTAACATGCAAGATTTCGGAGACAGCAGCCTGTGTCGCCACTGCCGCAGTCGATTACTAGCACGGTTGCAACATTTGACCCGTCGGTAGTACGAGAACATCGGAACTTACAGTAACGACCTCGCGGTTCGCTGAATTTGAGAAGTATGTACGGTGAGAGAAGGAACTCGGAAAAACTATCAAGTCTTATGGTTAATTTCGATCAGGAAACAGGATCAGCGCCACCATTAGCGACATGTGAAATTTTCACAGTGGCCATAGCAATTTTTGTCCAACTGATACGGTAACAAAAAAGGTTTACTTTTTACAACTCATTGTCCACAAAAAACCGCAATTTTTTTTTTTTTTCGTTAATTTCCGACCGCACCATCCGGTCGTAGTTTTGCAAACATAAGTGCACATCAAAATCGTTAATGGCACGGGAAATAAAATGACAGGTTTATATATTCGAACTCAAACAAGTTTGCCACCTTTTTATCAAAATTATTTCTACGAAACTTCGTATTCCGTTTTTACGAAATTATTTTTTACTGTGCATAATTTTTTCCAGAAGGTGGATTAGCAAAATTCTTCATATCTGACTAAGAATTCCATGGATTAAAAGTGAAAATTTCGTGGATAAAAATTGAGAACTTCGTCAATAAATTTTTTTTTATATTTATGTTAAGTTGTATGTATGTAAACAAATATGATCGACATAATATACTGGTATAACGCACAAATCTAAACAAACGGTTCGCAATCGCGATGCCACCGATTATTATATTTTCTAGTAAGAAGTACTTATATTCTAGTAAACATTACAGGATATTCAGGCAATATCTGCAATAGGGAAAATCACCATATTTTGTATCTGAATATGTTAAGCTTAATACGGATGTTTGTCAGGATTTCGCCTGAATATTCTTGAAAGTTCTGTCGGTTTTTATCGGATTTACGGTAATTTCTATCAGATTCTTCTCTCAGGGTATTTATTGTCCTACTTGCGATTCGGACACTGTCCGATTTAGTTCGGCTTTGCATACGATTGACGGCCACGGAAACTAGCTGACACTGCTAAAGATGTAAGGCATGAAGATTCAAACGTTTTTCACACCAAAGCTTGTACAAATAGGTGAACGCCGTTCCAACAGAGGGTCGAAACGCTGTGCAAAGCGTTTGGTGTTGAATTTTTTTTTTTTTTATTTGCAGCGGTATGAATTAACACCGAAAAAAGTACGTAAACGTAGGGTGCACTGAAATTATGAACACCGCTCCAGTATTAATTACTTGGCACGAGCTTGGCACAAATTTGTATTTTTTTTATACTTTTATGACCAAGCAAATATTCATAAATTTTTAATCGCTTTGCTGTTTTGCGCCAATTTTTTTGTTACTGGCGTCTTTCTCCCCTTCAAGCCCTTTGTATCGCGCTTATACGCACACATGCATATGGATGCCATCTAAAAATCGCATTTTTCAAAGTTTTTCATGTTTTTTAATGCGTAAATGATACTCTTAATTTTTTTTTTTTTTGTGACAGTACGATCTCCTCTATGAAGATGCAAAATTATAAGAATTGTACGAACCACTTCGACCGGAATGATTTAACGCCGCAGATTTTTTATAGTGAATCAAAGACAAAAGCAAAGGATTTGAGGGAAAAGTAGGGAAAAGAGAGGCGCGACGCGACACCGAAATACGAGATTGTGGCGAGTACCGCTGTTGAGAAACTACTCACAACTTCGACAATTAAACCTCTTATGCGCCATAGTAAAACATTCGAGCGTCTCCTCGGATGCCACGTCTTCCCTTTGTATTCTATATAATACGAGTTGGATGTGTATACAGTGAATTTTGAAAGTGATGCGTCCAGACAGTGCCGCCTCTCTTGATACGTTAAGAGGATGGTAACTTCGCTGCTAGGTGGAAGAAAGGAAAATAATACAGAGAAGGGAAAGAGGCAAGATCTGTCGGTGCGCTTCCGCATTAT
Source organism: Amblyjoppa proteus (assembly GCA_963922035.1). Taxonomy (NCBI): domain Eukaryota; kingdom Metazoa; phylum Arthropoda; class Insecta; order Hymenoptera; family Ichneumonidae; genus Amblyjoppa; species Amblyjoppa proteus. The sequence goes on from OY998230.1 coordinate 10,014,000, forward strand.
GCATTCGTACTTTCGGAAAAGAAATTCGAGCCCGCGAATTCTGCGGAATGCCCGAGATTCAAAAGAATAAAGTAGGAGTATTTTCTTTACAAATTTAGTTTCATAGAAATTCGTTGCCAAGCTCGAACGATTTCACGAAAGTCTTTTGGGATCTTATTGCTAACAAAAAATATATATATATATATGTATATATATATATATACCGAAAAACATATCAACTAAGCTGCGGTTGCGGGTGGCGAAGGAAATGTTAGGTCGATTGAACAAAATGTTTGTTCAATTCAAGTAACTACTCCTTGAAGCAACTAAATGTTAGGCCAAAGAACTAAATATTTCTTTCAATTGACCAAATATTTCCTTCGCCACCCGCAACCGCAGCTTACTTTGATATTACCAAACCTTTTTTTCGGTGTATGTTTCACTTGAACTTTCTCGAGAGTGCAGGTGAACGACGAGGATACGTTATTGTTTTGTTTCATGCATAACTTCCATGTTCGCGATTTATTGAGCCGTTTTTTATGTGTCTATTCATTTGTTTGTTTATTTATTTTTGTTTGAAGGAGAAGATCGTTATGCATCTCCATTGCCGATTAATCCCCATTGTGTGTATTGTACTTGTATTGTATTTCGCTCGTACGGACTAGAAAAAATCCACTTGCCGCAAGCGGATTCTATTTGCGGGAAGTGACAATATTCTTTCTGCAATATGATCTGCCTATATGGAATTTAACTTCGATCTGAATCGATGGATTGTGTCGATGGATTTTAACTAAATGAATGCTAATTTCGCTGCTAGGTGGAAGAAAGGGAAATAATTAAGATGTTTTCTCTCTCAGAACGATTTCGTGCACTTATTCATACAAAGAAGTATACATTTCTTGCATAACTTGCCTCTTCGCGATTTATTGAGCCATGGATTTTTTTTTTTTATATATATTTTTCGGTTTATTTATTTATTTTTGCGTGCGGTAGAAGATAGTTATGCATTATCTCTCTTCCCCGTTATGTGCATTCGTTCGTACACACTAAATAAAATCCATATTGGATGCGGGACGATTTTGCTTGCGAAAAATGACAATACACTTGCTGCAATAGGATCCTCTTCCGTCGAATGGATTTTATGTAGAGTGTACTGCACAAAAAAATGCAGGGGAGTTGGAGGCTCCCGAAAAAAAATATTGCCCGCTCCAGACACGCTCATCTGAAGAGAGAATATTAATATTTCATGGCTGATCGAGGAGCGATTCGTAAACACGAAATACATTAAAAAAAAAAAAAGGTAAACAGCCGCTGGTTTATCGATTTTTAATATTTAATATTCACCGACCATACCACTGGCGATAGCCGTACCAAAAAATCCCAAATATGCCGACAGAATATTGACGAACGGTTTTATGCCCGGGTCGCGTTTTCAGCGATAGATTTCGAAACTTAACACTCAATCACTGTCGAATCAGATGACCGCTAAAATTCATTCGAAACGCTTTTCCTACGGCGATAAAAAAAAAAAAAAAAAAAAAAAAATATCTTACAACTGCAAGCGAAATTTTTGCCGTACTCGATAACTCCGATTTTCCAGGTCCGCGAAAAGAGGAGTCAAAATTGATGCATTTATTCCACTGGAGGAGGAAGGGAATTTGCGAGGGTTGATTTTACGTAGGCGTAGGAAGACCATGAAAATGTAATAAATAGAGGTCGATGGATACTTTGCTGTTGGATCGATTACCGTGTAACTCCTGTGTCAAGGTGACGGCCCGCCCCTCGAGGCGCTACAATGTTTGTTCGTATGTGCCGCACTGACACCATCAACTTACGAGGCTCTACGCAGCTTATAGACAGCGGTTGTATACTTATGGCGTATATATATGGATATATATATATAGTGATGTGTATATATGTATATATATATATATATATATATATATATATATATACCATCAATGTATCTATCTACGTAAAAAAAACCACCGTGGCAAGCGGTCGTGTCACGCGACAAGCGTGTTCATCGAGGCTCGAGGGAATCGCCACTTTTACTTTTTTTTTTCTTCTTTTATTTTCCTTCTCGTACAAACTGTGATCGTAACGCTGGCCCGGTCCGAACATCGGGTGGGACGAAGCATGTTCACAAGCCGAACACGAACATTGGGAACGATATTTGGGTTACACTATGGACGCATAACCATCCGGTGTAAATTTCTTTTTGTTATACCATCTAGCCATTTAATATATTCAACCCCTAAAAAAAAATGGTGTGCCGCGATATTATCTCGAAATAGGTGGAAATTCGATATTCGCAGTGTGTTCTCCTTTCATTCGTGCCGTAATTGGTCGCGGTCTTATGACCAAGTTCGCAGCGGGTAAAGTGAGCCGAAGGCGTACCGTGTCTTCATTCGCTCATCCGTTTCTGTCGCTGGCTATATTCGAAAAATATTATATTTTTTGTTTACCATTTACAAGACGTTTCGTACCGCCGATTCTCTTAATCGCACGAGAACTTGAGAGAAGAAAATGTACTCAATCACACGATTACAGACGATTTTTTCATTTACTCGCAATTAACACTTTCACCCTTCTATATCAATCAATTTTTTCGATACCCATTATTTTGTCCTTATTATAACTGAAAAGAAAAAAAAAAAGAAAAAAACAGAATAACTTTACAACGGTGATAGATCGAACGGTTCAGCGGACTGCGATTGATGGATCGTTTAGCACGTTAAGATCCAACAGCTGTCAGATAGCCGGTACCGAAACTCCCACAGGTCTGTATACATTATACGCGGCCAGTATATCGTTTCGGAAGATTGCTTATTTTTTTTTTTTTTTTTTTTGTTCTCTCTTCGATAAAGCCTGCATCTGGCGTCGCTGGACGATTGCCATCGGGCCTCGCGGGACGAGAGACTGTTTCGTGGTATCATGGAGTGACGATTGTGAGGCGAACGAGCTTCCAATTCAGATAGCATATCTAGTTGCTCGGGAATCGTGCTCCGTTCACCCTTAAAAAGCTCCGAGCTACCCCTAACCGCTCTCTTCACCCGTCTCGCGCACGTACACACACCCACATTCTCACCGCGTACTTGATATTGATGGAAAAAAAATTATCTCCATCCCCCCCCGGAACTCGCTCCATTTCAGATTTGGGATGCGATAGAGGAGAGCCGTGCGGTATTCGCGAGGCTCAGAGGCTCAAACTACCTCGGTGAATATCACTACAGGTGACACGCTCTATGATAAGCAGGCCATTTATGTCTTGCTTTCGCCAGGGTCGGCTTGATGGTCCGGGTTATCTCGTCGAAAACGACCATCGTAACCGGGCGGTTGTGTCGTGCCAAGCTTTACAGTTATCGGCCTTTCGCCAAAGGTCTAATGGACCAGTTACCAAAGTCGCTGCGATCTCTTCTGGCCGAGATTTTTTTGGTTACCGTGCCAATAACTGTGACGCCGGCGGGTTTGCCAATCACTGTGTAACTCCTTCGGCTTGTGTATCGCCGCACGTGCAACTTTACCTACCCGCCCGAGCTTTCCCTCCTTCTTTCCTACCTCTTCACTCATCTCCTCGACATCGTCATTATCTCTGCATCTCCGTATCTACCCCTCACCCTTTTTCCCGTATATCCGCCCTCCCCGCCCTTCATGCCGCGCTTACGTCGTCGCTCTCGCGTGCGCCCCCCTTCCGCAGGCTTTCTCTCATTCACCGGCGTACGAGGGCTCCATTCAAAACGATCCCGAGCTTCTCTCCTCTGCCATAATGCGAGCGCGATATCTCGCCGTGTTTCTTCCCCTCGTTTCCGCTGAGACGCGCAACACCCCGATGAGTATTTTTTTATATGTTTTTTTTTTTAAACCCTTTCGTTCTTTCGGAGAGCTTGAACACTGAGAGGATGAAATGGCTGCCAATGGAAATGAGGGAAAGTGAAGATTTCGTGTGACTCACACAAACAATATTGTTCGCGTCTCTTGTCATATACCACGCAGCAAATTGACTGCAACGATAGTTGCGACATTGTATGGTAGACGCAAGACATTGAAATAAGTCTTCGGAAATCCGAATAGCTCGTTTAATGCAAGGCCCGTGTTTTTCATTGAAAAAACAAAAATTTAATCGGAAAATACTCGTAAAAAAAAATTCTGATACGATTTTTTTTTTTTTTTACTACTTTTAGCGAACAAATGACAACGCATGAAATTTCAAGCTTGAAATAAGACCGAGGATTAAATATTGCTGAAGAACAAACGAAAAATAAAAGATCGATCGGAAACCGGTAAGAAAATGAGTGATTGCGTTTGACATAAACTTCTTGTCCACGAGCACTCACAATTTTTGCTTCTTCTCGTTTTACAGTTAGTTTTTCTCGGTAATTCGACAATTAAATTTTTAGTCAAACGATGCGGGTAGCTGGAAAAATAAAATTGTGAAATTGACAAGGAAAAAAAAAATCCCTTCCTCGCTCTTCGCGGACAAGAAACGTTCGTCAGACGTACGAAGCTTTTCTTTTAATTTTATTTATCACGTCGAATCCTCGAGGTCGAAAACGAGCGCAGCAATACCGAACACCCTTTACTTTCCCAGCCGGAGTCCGGCTTTTGCTTTTATCCCGAACTCGATCCCCGACGCAAAAGCTCGCCGTTATTCAACTGCGGGAAATGATCTTCGTATCCACGCGTTCGTGTGTGTATTGTGACGGCGGAAATCGGGATGGCTGGAAAGCTCGTTCGCTCGGCCGGCTCGCCTTGAAAAGAAAAGCTTACCGTACATCCGCGCCGGGGTTTTCCCTCTTGCCACCTCGTACGTATATGCGAACCTCTCCGCACCCTTGCCATTGGTACCGACGCCAAGATAAGCCCGAGGACTAAATATTGCTGAAGAAAAAAAAAAAATCTTTCGAATGTAGCCGGCAAGAAAATAAGTGATTGCATTTGACATAAATTTCCTGTCCAGAAGTAACCACAACGCAAAAACAAGTGTAATTTCAATGTAGAATTGTGTTGAAAAATTAACATAATTTTTCGATGAAATTAAAGTAAATTATAAAAAATAAAGTATCCCCAATGTTTTTATTACACCGAACATTAATTTTTCATCACAATTGTACATGAAATTTAATACACCAGTGCATTTTTTTTTAAACATTTTTTTTACAATCCACAATCTTTTTTCTTTTTATTTTACAGCCCGTTTTTCACGTCAATTCTACAATTGAATTTTTAGTCAAACGACACGGTTAGCTGAAAAGATAAAATTGTGAAATAAACAAGAAAACGAAAAACCCCTTTCTGGTACTTCGCAGACAAGAAGCGTTCGTTAGAAGTCCGAGCCCTTTGTTTTAATTTTATTTATTACGTCGAATGCTCGAGGTGGAAACCGCGCGCAGTAAAACCGGACACCCTTTGCCTTCCCAGTCCGAGACCCGCTTTCCCTTTTTTTTTTTAGCCCGAGCTCGAGGCCCGACGCGAAACCTCGCGGGAATTCAACGGGGGAAAAAAAATGATCTTCGTATCCGCGCGTCTGTGTATCGTCACGGCAGGGGCCAGGATGCCTGTGAAGCTCGTTCGCTCGGCCGGCTCGGCTTAAAAAAAAAGCTTGCCGTACATCCGCGCCGGGGTTTCCCTGTTGCCACCTCGTACGTATACGCGAACCTCTCCGCATCCTTGCCGTTGATACCGATTCTCGGCCACCCCGCAGTCTCCCGCGGCTCTTCACTTCGCATATCCCTCCTTGGCCTCCCTTTCATTCGGACAATATCCCTCGACAAACTCCCACCGACGAAAACACGTTCTATGCACTCTTCCAAAAAGCACCCGTACATATGTACAAGAACTATCGTATTCGCAGCTCGCTATGCACTCGCCCTTTCCTGCTCTCCTTTTTTCTCTCTATACGACTCTTCGCCACACTCCGTTACATAATTACGCGAAAAATCGGGTTTTAAAGTTTCACGTACACATATATCCAAACCCCCAACCGGCGGTCTCGGGCCTCTTCACGAGATTACAAAGTTCAAGGGGTTGTTTCAGCAGCAGCGCAGTTCAACCGGCTTGCACACTTGCCCGGCTCTCCATTCGTTAGTGTAGAGGCGCATGTGTCAGTACGTATATATCTTATGTACCTGCACCTATATATGTTATGTATATATGTATATACGCAGTTTGCGCAACCTGAGGGAAAGAAGAGTCTCCCCCGCGGTATGCTTCGGGATAGAAAGTTTCTGCCCGAACTGGGCGCAATAGCGCTCCGCCGAAGCTGGACGGTTATCGGATTACCCGGAGGATACCTTTGAGGAATAAAAATTATCCAATGGACTTCGCCCTCCCCTTTCCCGTGGTTACGTGAGGCGAAAGTACACTTCCCTTGCTCTTTTCAGCCCCCGACTCGGGAGCGTGTATTAAATTTTTAACCGTTAAAGCCCCGAGCTTTGCGGCGAATAAGAGAAAAATATAATCCCTCTCCTCGCGACACCTTCGTCGGGCGGATCGGAGGTTTCTTTGGAAAGGCGGGGGTGGGCGGCTTTATCCGAACCGTCCGTTCACGGCTTTTGCCGCGTCCCGACGAGAAAACGAAATCTCGGTGGCGAGATTTTTGCACTGTGGTCACGTGTGTCTCGGGACCAGCATAGACCGCCGGTAACAGGAACATCCTGGGCGCCCGACCAAGAGATATATCGCTGTTGGCCTCGTTCGGAATTTATTGCCGGCAGATATAGCACGGAATAGACGAGCGATATTGGGTATATAGACGCCCGATTTTCGAGGGGCGGCCAAATCGAGGAGGGAAATTCGACGGAAATACTCGTCTATGGTATCGTCCCGCTCTCGTCGGGAATCGGTATCACTCCTGTGCTCAAATGTATCGTCGGCCCGCCAATTTCCTCGACGGATCGACAAACCCGCTTCGAACGCTTTTCTCCCGTGTAAGCCATTCTCATCGCGCTTTTGTGAGTTTAATCTGGGATTTCGTAGACCTTTTTTTGTAGTCGCTGCGTCAAAAATTCTTGAAGATAAGACCTCATTTTTTCTCGATGAATGGATGTAAAGGATCCGATAAGAAGTCTACTGGGACGATACGTTAAGTCGATCCGATTAGAGCTCAGGAAATTTTATGGATATAATCCAATGTCAGGAATGTTAGGAAAACAATATTAAGCTAAAGTGTGCTGAACTAACCATTGAATGTGCACTACCTCTGTGATATGAAGCGCTAAACTGTAAAAATAAACTTTCATTGTACATTTATCGTACCGTAAATTGAAATTTGCTTCCATTGCTTACATTAATTGAACATTAATGTACTTTTTTCTGTAAAATTACAATGCCAATGTCTTTGAAATTTCGATAACAGCTTATGTAAATGAGCTTCCAATACCGTTCATTAATTTTCGAACAAAATTTTTTTACAGTGCCTTCGTCAAGGCGGATGTATAATTAATAATCCCTTTCGAATGTTAATTATAGAGTGTTAATTACAGGATCTGACATCAAATTTAATAGACAATACCTTGGATCTTTTTAGTAAAAGGGTTTTTTCCATCGAAACGCCCATCGATGGGAAAACGTCCATCGCCATTCCCATCGAAATAAATAAATAAATAAATAAACAAACCGTTAAAGCCTCTTAAGACGATGTGAAATCTCGAGTTTAAACGAGTCGCTTCGATCAAAGAAGCTCAGAAAATTATGGAAATAATCCAATGTTAGGAACAAAAAAAAAGATAAAGCGTTTTAGCCTCTTAAGATTATGTAAAATCTGAAGTTCAATCTGGGATTCCGTAAAAAAAAAAAAAAAATGTTTACTCGGAGTATCAAACATTTTGAAAGATAAGACCTTTTTCTCAATTTCTCGATGAATGGGTGGAAGGCGTCGACAACGATTCTGCAGGGACGATACATTGCACGTCGATATGCAGATTCGATGAGAGGAGCTCAGAAAATTATGGAAATAATCCAATATTTGGAAAAAAAAAAAAAAGATAAGCTGTTGAGAGGCTTCAACCTCTTAAGACGATCTGAAATATATTCTGTTTCTTTCTCTCACTCCGTAGTGAGAGCCGATAACCCGAACCGATAGCCCGAACACGATAGGATTGTGCATGCTCTTGAGAAGTCAGTGCATTCTGTCGAGTGCAATCGGATCGGGGATTGCTTAAAAGATCAAAACGAGTTGTCGAATCGGAAACTGTAGCTGTAACGAAATGGCTCGGCTTCCACTTAAGCCGAACGATATTGACCTGACCGATCGTGACCCCCCCGACGCGCAATGGCAAATGCAAAAAAAAAAAATCAATTCGCTCCTCTTTTTCTACACTCTCGCTAATAAACGCGATTCACTGCTGCGTTTATCACGAGTATAAAAGGGCGATAAAATCCGAGTTGAAATCACGATTTCACTTCCATAGTCGAACACGTTGCATGAATCCCGCTTCAATGCTGATACATCGCTGTTATAAAAATCGTACGCGCGATCGAGGTTTCGTGTATGTTCGAGCTAAATTGGAACAGTTTGGATTCGCGTAAAGATCATCGTCGTCTACAGAGAAACAAATTTTTATCTCCAATTTTCCATTTTTTTTTTTTTTTTTTCGTCCCGTAAAATGTTATCTCTCTTTTTTTAATCATCATCAAGTTCGACGCAAGCTTTAGATAACAAAATTTGATCCTTCTGTATAATGAATGCAGTGGTGTAAATCACTGCAAGACGGGTTAGCGAAGTAATAAATGTCGTTTAAATGAGACCGAAGCTATAAATTTACCATTCATAAAAAAAAAAAAATGGAATTCGTAATAACTACGTAGAGCATTCGAGAAAACTTCTGATGCGGGGCAAAGCGGAGCACTTCTCGGCTTCATCGTCACCACTTTAACCGACATCTCGTTCGATTCGATTTCGAAGGCGCCTCGTTGTGTAACGTTATAACGCAGCATATCCGGACAACCAATTTTCATTACGCTATACAAAAAGAAAGTTTGTACCTTTTACAACAACTTGTTGTTCGCAAACGTCCACAATTTTTTATTTTATTATTTTCCGATCGCACCATACGGTTCTAGTTTTACAAACAAAAGTATAAACTAATATTGTCATTGACACGGGAAATAAAAGAACATGTTTGTATATGCATGTCTGATGAAACAAGTTTGTCACTTATTTATGAAAATTATTTTTACGAACTTATTTTTTACCGTACAGTTTCGACTATTTCAATTAATTTTTTCGGAAAATTTCGTTGTGGTCACTTTCGCCCCGCTCTGCCTTACGTATTCACAAAATTCCGAAGAAACAAGCAGTTGCGTAATAGTGCAACTTATTGTCGGCGAAGTATGAAGTGGAAGAAGAAAAAGTAGTAAGAAGAGAAAAAACAGGGAATAAAAAATAAAACGTTTCTAGTTCCGGTTTTCAACGGCACGGAGGTTTTTGTACTGCAGCTGAGTTATTGGACGCGCTCGAGGTTTCGAGCACGTTCGAGCTAAATTGGAACAGTCCGGATTCACGTGAAAATCATCATCGTCAATGGAGCAACAAATTTTTACGTCCAATTTTCCAATTTTTCTCGAACCGCCAAATTTTATTTTACTTTTTTTTGTTATATTCTTCCAAGTTCGATACAAACTTTGGAATCAAAGAAATGACCCTTTCGTATAACGAATGCAGCGGAGTAAATCAATGCACGATGGGGTAGCGAAGTAATAATAAAGGTCGTTCCGATAAGATCGGAGCTATAAATTCAACGTTCGCAAAAAAAAAAGAAATAAAAAAAAAATTCGGAATTCGTGATAACTACGCCGAGCGTCCAAGAAAACTTCGATGCGGGGCAAAACGGGACCTCCACGACACCATGAGAACCGACGTGTCAGATTCCATTTTGGAGATGACCCATTGTGTACGCTGCTTAAAAAAATGCCTAAATTTAATCTATAATTGTCACAAAAATGGACTCTTAAAGTGAAATTAGATTCAATTATTGGAATTAAAGAATACAAAAAATCATAATGCAAGGAATTCAAAATCATACACAATTGACATTAATTTGGATAACTGAAAGTAATAAAGTAAAAATTGGAAAACTAAAAATAATAAAATTTAAATGAAACGTTAGGAGTTTATTAGCGAGGACCGAGTTTGAAAACAATTTCGCAGGAAATAAAATAGAACCTTGATACTTGAAAGGTCCCTGCAAACTAAAAGACTTGCTAGATTTTCCTCGGAGCTAAGAATATTATTAAATTAATGTACTTTTATAATAAAATTAAAGTAATTAAATTAAAGTACATTAAAAGTAAAGTGTTGCGAAAGTTTTTAAATATACTGTACGTTAATTTTTCATCACGATTGTTCATGAAATGTAATGTACCAGTATGTGCGCGAAAAATGTCCAGTATCGGTACATTAAATTTCATACGATTTTTTGACAGTATACCGTTATGCGCAGCATATCCAGAGAATCGACTTTACCCCAATAGTTTCGAGTGTTTCAATTAATTTTTCTGAAAATTCCCTTGTGCTCCATTTTGCCCCGCACCCCACACTCTACTCTACTTATTCACAAAAGTCGGAAGAAACAAGAAGTTGCGCAATATTGTAGCATATTCTCAAACGACGGAGTATGAGGTTGAAGAAGAAAAAGTAGTAAGAAGAAAAAGATGCAGAAGAAAAATAAAACATTTCGAGTTATTATTTCTCCTCGAGAGCCCGGGAGCTTTGTGAACTGCAGCTGAGTTATTGGCTGCGCTCGGAGTACAGAGGTCGAGAACAGTCGGTGTGCTCGCGTGTAAATGACTTCGCGTGATGTTAGACATTTCTCGGGGCAAACGTGCGCTCGAGAGAAATAGAGACTCGGCGTATAGATTCGGACAAGTCCGCGAGCGCCGCAGTGGTGCGAGACCGTCCGGGCTGCCGATCGGTCGAAGTATAAAACTAATTGATTTACAACAGAGGCCTGAAAAAGTACAAGAAACGCGCTTATTTTCAAAAAAATCTATAACGGACGTTTCATTACAATATTCAAGCGAGATGAAATCTCGTAGTTTTTGTTACACGCGATTACATTGTTTCGTCGGATTAAGGGGAAAAATTTAAAAAATATGAGCGACGTGTCACACTGTGCTCTATCGAAAAAGATTACGACCCGGGCCGAGATAGTTATGTCGCGTCTGACGGTAATCCGCAGTATCAAGAGTGCGACGGAACAGTTACCACTGAAGAACTGCAATTCCGGAAAAAAAAATATAATAAAGGCTTCAGAATATATATATTTTTTTTAAGTATGACCTGAAACGCGGTACTTTCAAAAAATCTATAACAGACGTTTCATTACAATATTCGAGCGAGATGAAAATCTCGTAGTTTTTGTTACATGCGATTGCATTGTATCGTCGGAATAAGGGGAAAAAATTAAAAAATATGAGCGACGTGTCACACTGTGCTCTATCGAAAAAGATTACGACCCGGGCCGAGATAGTTATGTCGCGTCTGACGCTAATCCGCAGTATCAAGAGTGCGACGGAACAGTTACCACTGAAGAACTGCAATTCCGGAAAAAAAAATATAATAAAGGCTTCAGAATATATATATATTTTTTTAAGTATGACCTGAAACGCGGTACTTTCAAAAAATCTATAACAGACGTTTCATTACAATATTCAAGCGAGATGAAAATCTCGTAGTTTTTGTTACATGCGATTGCATTGTATCGTCGGAATAAGGGGAAAAAATTTAAAAAATATGAGCGACGTGTCACACTGTGCTCTATCGAAAAAGATTACGACCCGGGCCGAGATAGTTATGTCGCGTCTGACGGTAATCCGCAGTATCAAGAGTGCGACGGAACAGTTACCACTGAAGAACTGCAATTCCGGAAAAAAAATATAATAAAGGCTTCAGAATATATATATTTTTTTTAAGTATGACCTGAAACGCGGTACTTTCAAAAAATCTATAACAGACGTTTCATTACAATATTCGAGCGAGATGAAAATCTCGTAGTTTTTGTTACATGCGATTGCATTGTATCGTCGGAATAAGGGGAAAAAATTAAAAAATATGAGCGACGTGTCACACTGTGCTCTATCGAAAAAGATTACGACCCGGGCCGAGATAGTTATGTCGCGTCTGACGCTAATCCGCAGTATCAAGAGTGCGACGGAACAGTTACCACTGAAGAACTGCAATTCCGGAAAAAAAAATATAATAAAGGCTTCAGAATATATATATTTTTTTTAAGTATGACCTGAAACGCGGTACTTTCAAAAAATCTATAACAGACGTTTCATTACAATATTCGAGCGAGATGAAAATCTCGTAGTTTTTGTTACATGCGATTGCATTGTATCGTCGGAATAAGGGGAAAAAATTAAAAAATATGAGCGACGTGTCACACTGTGCTCTATCGAAAAAGATTACGACCCGGGCCGAGATAGTTATGTCGCGTCTGACGTTAATCCGCAGTATCTTGATACTGCACGACGTCGTGCTTACCGCTAAAGAACTATAACGCCGAAAAAAAAAAAAATTAATTGGAACTTCAGAATATAGAGAGGTATTCCGAGATAACTTTTCAGCAGCAAAAAATAAAGTCGTTTAAAGTGCAACAATGATATACTATTCCGCGGCAGCGCTGGAAAGTATAGTTTCAAGCTCAAGTACGTCCAATGAAACGCGCTGTGATTGCGAGAGTTACCGTGAGCAGAAGAGATATAGCGGTGTAAGAACAGTTCCGGCTTTTAAGGGTCCCATCGGAAAGTTCGTAAAACAAGTCCGCGTCTGATTAAAATAATGGGAACACGAATGCCACTGTCTACGCCGCTGCATTATACCCGGGATTTGAAGCATCTAAAGCTCTTTGCAGTGCGGTGAAGATATTGTTGAAAAAAAATGTAATTAAAAAAAAAAAAAAAATCTCTGAATCAGCGTCTCGCTAACCTAAATTTAAACGTAGATATAATGTCGTGACTTTAAACGTAGATATAATGTCGGAAGAAACAACAACACAAAAGAGAAACTGGCAGATATAAAAAAATATATATATATTAATAATACCGGAAATAATTTCTCAATAAAGTTTCAAAACTTCGCCGGATGGTAAACTGAAGACGAGAACTCAATTGTTTGATAATGTTCGACTCACCTGCTAATTTTTATTTTCAAGTCACAATTTTAGTTTGTTCTTTAGTTTGCAAAAGTAGAGCCGGATGGTGCGATCGAAAAATTGACAGATAAATTGTGGACGTTTGTGAACAATAAGTTGTTGTAAAAACTTGAAACTTTTTTTTACTCTGTGCTGCATTCCGAGCACATCCTGAATACCGAGCAGCGAAAGGGACAATGGACAAATCTTAGCAAATTAATGAACGTACAAAAAATTACTTTAAAAAAAGTATAAATCTACGGTAAGTGTAAGTATGTAAGCTCTTTGCGCTGTCGTAGAGATATTACTGAAGACAAAATTTAGATTCAAAAAGAACCTCTGAATTCGCGTCTCGCCAACCTAGATTCAACACAAATAGACGAACGTGGTATAAACCGTAGATGTAATGTCGAAACAAACAACAAAAAAACAAGAAACAGCTAGTAATAAAAAAATAATAATAATTTCTCGATAAAGTCTCGAAACCTTCGCCGGATGGTAAACTGAAGGCGAGAACAGAATTGTTTGATAATCTTAAAGTCACATTCGTGAAGCAAGTTTCATGCTGGCAAGAAGCTCATCGTCAAGGGACCAATTTGATCTATACGAGAGTAAATTGGTAACACCGAGACTAATGCGCCATTGCTGCGAGCGTTACTACATTCCGCGCGTATCCGGAATACCGAGGAGCGAAAGGAGTAATGGACAAAGCTAGGCAAAAGAATGAACGTACAAAAGATTATTTTTAAAAAGTATAAATTCACGGTAAAAAGAACAACTGCGAAATACAGTGATGGAGTTTCGTGATAACACTTAATCAAGGGTATAAGCGAGAGGCCGGCTTTCGGAATTTTGTACGCTACACGTTTAACACCCGCTCCTTCAGCACGTTCGCCGTAAATCAACCCTCTAATACCCATTTTACCATATTAACCGCGATGATGAAACGGCAATTTTTTTTTCTTATTTTATCTTCTTAATCTTTAATCTAAAAAAAAAAAGCTGGAAAAATTAGACGAGCGGTTATCAGCACCTCGAAGGAGGCTTTTTAAACATAAATTGCACAATTTTTTTTTTTTTTTTTTAGTCAGGTATAAAAACTGACAAAGCCAATTTTTCCATTATTATTATTTTCAATATAATTATTAACGAATCGTATTCGTTTTTTGTTGCTTCGCTGTGGCCGCAAGTTCCATCGATCACAGAGTTTCTGTCGACGGTGGTTCTTCGACAAGCCATCGTCAAAGACCATTGACTTATGACTTGCAAAAGAGTCGAATAGCTGAGAAAAATTGTCATCAATTAATTAATGTTAATGTAATTAATCAACTACTCTAATCAAGACCCGCTGAAAAATTAACTCGACCGCTACTGCAATAAAAATTAAATGAAAACCTTGCACTAAATGCATAGTTCAAATATCAACGTGGCGCGGAGCGGGCTTTTTAAAATACATTAAAATTCGCCACGAGGTGAGGAATGCCGTGCAACGTTCTCGAGTGAGTTCGATCCTTCCCGGTGGGCTCCCAGCAATGAGTTTTCAGTGAGTGAGCGAGGGAGCGTAAGAGAGCCTTATTCGAGCTGCTTACTTTTATTTCATGTCGTGGAAGGCGAGCATACAAAGTTCAGGCTGGCGTGCAGCCATTTGCATTCTCATTACCATCGTCGACCTTATTCAAATAGGTGAACAACTGGCAGGCAGGCAACCAAAGCAGGCAAGCCAGTATGTTGGCAAAGCCTTGTACCCGTGGTGCAACCTCGAAACCCTCGAGAGGTTACAGACGTGAGCTTTGTGCTGTAGAACGTTTCACCACACAGGGAGTTCGTCCTGTTTCCTCCTCCACGGCCCAACCCCCATAGAGCCACGAAGTGTTACGTCCACATGGAGTGTACCGAAACCGATTTACGGCACAGTTTGATCCCTTGCGACTTAATCCACCCGATTCCGTTTTTACTTTCTCGTCGCAAACGAGGTATGCACTGCAAAACAAACAAAAAAATTGTGAATTTAATGTATCGGGCTGAAAGTTTTTATGCAAAAACTGGTACATCAAATTTAATGTTCAATTGTGATAAAAGATTAATCGATTTTTTAATTGAAATGAAAATTAACTATTAAAATTAAAGTACTTTTGGTAGAAAAATAAAAGCGAATAATTAAAAATAAAGTATTTTCCAGGGTTTTACATTAAATTTAATGTACCAGTTGTTGCGTAAAATCTTCCAGGCCGGTACATTAAACTTACAATTTTTTTTTCAACCTTGTAGGTCAACAGATTTGCTCCGTCCGTAAACAGAATAACTTCTCGAAGAGATTTCTCGATGGAATCTAAACTTGTTCCTCGTCGAACGAAAGAAAGACTTTTCTATTGTTTATTCCGCCGTAGTGCACTGTGCAATGTGTGGTATCGCGAGGAGGAATGCAGAATAAACTTGCGCCGTGCGGTACGGAGCGACCGCAACGAAACAAATTTGAACTTGCGGCTATCTAATGAAAAACTTGGCGTTTCAAATTAATCGGTAGCGCAAAGCGTCAAATTTTGGCGAGCATCAAACTAGAGATAATGGAAACCGAGCTCGAATCTCGCATCAAAAGTGGCGACGATTTAATTCACCCGTTTTCCACGAATTTAATTCGCCGCGTTTTCCAATATAGCCTTTGGCGTGTTTTACAACACGCCAAAGCTCCGGGTATTAAAATGTATACCGCATATTTGTGAAACGACGACTCGCCGGTGGAGGGGGAGGAGGGCGACAGTGGAAATTCAATTTCGTTGTGGCTCTAATGGCGCGGAAGAGACTGACCACCGACAAGTTTAGCCGGGAACGAGAGCGTCCCACCGGTCGTTCTGATTTGACCGGAAACGAGCTTGAGACCCGATTATCCGACAAAGTTTCTACGGTCTCGTTAACCATAACGCCATTTCGCTCGCAATTGCTTCGAGATTCACGGAATTGAACGCATCATCGGTAAATTATGAATTATTTGATAATTGTACAAATTTCATTTGAATAAGGAAACATTTTTCAAACATTTCATAAATTCACGCAAATTTCAGTTAGCAATGTTCTACGATACATTTTGCAGGAAATTTTGACCGTTTCAATTTTTCCAATGAACTTTCGATAAACATTTAAAACACTTTTCAATCAATATTTAATGAAACATTGATTAAAACCGAAGGCTAGAAATTAATTTGCGCGTTGTTTCTTCATCGATAAAGATTGCTCACCAAGCATCGCGCGAGATAGTGAGCATAGTAATTTTTCACTTCACCTCCGTCGAGGAAACTTTGTGAATAAAATACGATTAGGAGGACGAATTTAGCAAATTTCAATTTGCCAGGTGTTTTATACAAAATTGCAAAGTACTCGAAAGGCACTCTTCCTTATCGTGATTCATTCCAAGTTTTCATATCCCTGTAATGACCTGAAAAAAAGTTTCGAAGTCCCGTCTTAAGTTGCGTGTCGTGTATTTTTTTTCCCGTAGAACGAAAACTTCTGTCTGAGATGAAGTACTAATTTTTCATTGGAATTAAAAAGAAATTCAAAACCTCGTAAAATTTACACGGTCCGATAGATTCATCCTAAATTCAATAGATATCATCGGACGATAATAGTGAGTTTTTGTACAACCTTTTAGTCTGGCAACTTGAAAAATGTAAGAATTAGCATATCCACGGGATTTTTTTTTTTTTGCGAAATTCAAATCCGCATAAAGTCTTAACGATGGAAAGCATTTGGCTTAAAACTCTACGGAACAGTGAAAATCGACCTACGTACCTGCGCAGTTCTCACGTTATAGAGGTTTCAATTTATTCGGGCATTACACGCAAACGCACACATCCACTGATTTTTGGAACGTAATTTTTCCGACGCTTTAACGCACAAAGTTTCCACTAAAAAAAAGCTTTTTCTGCAAGGCAGCATTAATACATACAAAGAGTTGCTGAAAAAAATAAAAAAAATAAAAAAATAAACACACATTTTTCCACCGAAAATCTAGCACGAGGTAATGAAGTAAAAAGTAAAAGAATAAAAGGTCGTTATTGCAAACGGAATTAGTTATACCTGGCTACAATATTAACCTCCATATACTGCGCTTGATTTTTTTCTCTCTTGTTACGAGAATGTACTTTGACGATGAATCGCACATAGGCATATATACATTGCGTATTCATCAAAGCGAGCTTTATGGCCTCTTGTACGAATAATTTTCTCATGGGAAAACAGAAATGAGGATAGAAACGAGAGAAACAGGACGCTTTTACAATATATCTCAAGTAAATTCCCAGGAAACCGGTTGTATCAACGACGAAGGAAGACCCTCAAAGCTCTCTAGTTTTTCTCGTTCTGGTTCGCGTTTATCCTCCTCATACTGATGTGAGTACCGCGTCGGGCTTTATCCGTCCGTCGTTGGGATTAAAGCTCTACCGCGGATTTCCGTTTTTCATTTTTTTTTTTTTCATTTTTTTTTTGTCTCCTCGCACAGTGCCGAACGAAGCTCCTGGTGTACCGTAACGAAAATAGCTAATACGAAATGTACCAGGCTCCGGGAATTAAGCACTCTACAGAGATCCGTGTAGCACCCGAAACAGAATACAGAAGTACGACAACCTGCACAGAACTTAAGTGGGATCCAATGTTATTGTACGGTCGAAAAAATAAGATTTTCAATATATTATGTCACTTCCGGTATAAAAATTTAATTTTGAAACCGGAAGTGACATGTTTCCGGTACATCTCCGAAAATCTAAACGTCCAGTTTCGAAATTTCATAGTCCTAATGCGAGGGCCCGAAGAGCTCGAACCACAACGGCAATATAATATAATATAATATAATATAATATAATATAATATAATATAATATAATATAATATAATAATTCTGTGTGTTTTCTGTTCTTCCAGATTTTTCGCTGAATGTACGAATTTGAGAGCCGGACGATGCTCAAGAAAGCGCGTCTAGAGGTGGAAGTACGATAATGTGGACGACGTGGCCACGCACGAGGCGGAAGTGGCGTGATCCGCTCTCAAACAAGAGTGAACGGGAGAGAGATCGGCGTTCGCACACGGAACGTCTCCGTCATTCGTCATCGCCGCATCATTATCATCATAATCATCGTCGAACGGGCTTCCGTATAATTTACTCGATGGTACTGGCAGCCTGGGTCGCCAGTCACAAAGCCAATAGCGTCGAGTGCCCACAGCCCGAGACAATACCGGGATGTCCGTGTTACAATTTCGAGGATGGTTTGTTTCTCGAATGCGCTGGTGCTACCGAGGAGTCCCTCAGGATTGCACTCACGGGAGTGCTCATGGTTGCAGGAAGCGAAGGTAATATACTTCCCCCTCCCCCGATTCAAGAATAGCCAAAACTATTTCTTCAAATTGGAAAACCGTTGGTACGTTTGCCATTTGAAAAATATACGAAACTTCGTCAAATAGTTTTCATTGGGAGAAAAAAAGATGTATGTCGATATATCACTTCGACTAATTTGCAGAAGCTAATGAACGTGCCAAAAAAATATTTGAAAAACAATGAGCTTCGGTCGCCACTATCCGGTGAAATTGGGGCATTCGTCGAGGAGACGAAAAAGCAGAAATGGAGCAGAAAATACAAATAAATAAATAAATAGCATACAAGTGCGACTGACAAGAGACGACAAAGGCAATATTGATCGGATCGTCTGAGCCGATTAAAGGGCAAAACCGCACACTGCTCCGTTCTTCTATACCGAAATATAAATATAAATATTAAAATTAAAAACATTGAAATATCAGAATACAAAAAAACTAAGACCTACTTTACTCAGAATAATTTTAGTTACGATCAAACATGGTTCTCGACATTTATTTTCCACTGAGAAAAAAATTACATAGTAAAAGCAATAACACTGACTATTTACCATGAAAAATAGTTCCCAAGCGGAAACGAATACATTTTATAGTTATGACAATGACAAAAAATCATAGTTCCAACTCCTCCTCTATATAGACGTTTTCCCCGGCAACTATTCGTTACAGTAGGAAATACTATCCTTTTTCTCAGTGTGTACACTGATAATAAAAAAAATGCGCCTGAATCAACTAAAGATACGGGCAGGGACGTTCAAATAAATATTTTGTTGGTCGAACAAATTTTAATGCCTTTCACCAAAGATTGTCTGGTGAGTTTTCGCAAAAAATTATTTGGTGAGTTTTTACAAAAAATTATTTAACGAAAGCACCCAAAAAAATTGGTGACCCAACCAATATTTTAGCTCTATCAACGATACATTTATTTGAACGTCCCTGCCCGAATCTTTAGTTGATTCAACCGTATTTTTGTTATCAGTGTATCGGACTCCACACTCGCGAATGATATTTGTTATAGCGTAAGTGGGTTCGTGACCCCGACGCGTGAACGATGAAGTAAAGGGCTCGGGGGGGGGGGGTGGAACATAGAGTTACGTACAGTCGCACTGTGCCATGTACCACAGTCGCGCTCTCGTGGCCTATATTACAAGGTGCCCCGTACCGTTGAACGGAGTAAAAATAAGAGTTGACCCGGATAGAGTATGCCTCGTGACGTCACGCGACCTACTCCCTCAGTCGGGGAAAGGGGGGCGATTTATTCAATCTCGCTGCTGGCACATTTCAATTTCAAACTGTCGCGGTTCGTCTGCCGTTGTGACGCCGAGCCTCACCCCTTCGCGCCGGCGAATCTCCTTTAAAGGTAAATTTTCGTTTTAGGGTTGAGCCCCGGCAAGTAAAGAGGATCAAGGCGAAGTGTAAAAATTCAGGAGACTCGACGCTCGTCGGTTCCTCTTGAATACCCGCGACGCTTTTGTGAATAAAATAATATATACACATAGACCAGCTCCGAAATGAACTTAATTTCGTATTCGTTTATAAGAATATTATTTTCGTTTCAACTTGGAGTAAAAAAAAAAGTCCGTCTTAATTCAATTTTATCTGCGATGCTCCTTTTTTTGTAAAGAGAAAATCTTGTGTTATTTGTGGGGTACTCCGTAGAGGAAACTGTTTAAATAAAAGAATCAAGAAAAGCAACAGACGTTTTCTTAAAAAATTGAAGATATACCAAATGTGTCGGTTTTTATAAAATGTATCGATGTTGTTATTTAAATAAATAAAAAATAATGAATTTTATTATATTCGAACCGCTTCACGGATTCTTGTGAAACTCGATTTAAAGCATCGTTGGTGGTAACCCAACTTGTGCACAAAGTTCCGTCCCAATGCTTAGTCCACGAGGATTTAAAAAAAATGTAAAATATCTCAATTTTGAATGAGTACAAAAAAAAAATAAAATAAAACCTCCAGGCTCAAACGTCGCATGGAGGCATAGAATTTTTATTCGTCAACAGATTTCCATTGCCAGCAATAAATTTCGAATCGAACCAATGTACACCATCGGGCTCGGGTAAATCCTCCGCATAGTTCGAATACTCGGTAGCGTACATTCCGTGGATTAAAAAAAAAAAAAAAAAAAAAAAAAAAAACCAATGCGAAGATCAATATTTGTACTGCTATCGGGTGCGTTTTACAGATGTACAAAAATAATAATTTATTTGCAGAAGCGATGGTCCAGTCGCTGAGCGTTTACGAGCTGGACCGTCGAGTGGAGGAGCTTCGAGCGCTCGTGTTTCCGGCTGGTACCCAGATACGTCATCTACAGATATCCCACTCGGGTATAAGGGAGGTCAACGAGGACGCCTTCGAGAGGCTGAGCTCGAGCTTGGAGTCGCTGGCACTGGTGTCGGGACATCTTCAGCACGTCCCTCAGAAGGCGTTGGCGTCGCTCAGTCGTCTCGCCGCCCTCGATCTCGAGGGTAATCACGTCCACGATTTGCCCTCGTTCAGTTTCTACGGTTTGTCCTTGATAAAGCTCAATCTAAAGGGTAATCAGATAACGAAGATATCGGAGTACGCCTTCGCCGGTCTGGAGAACACGCTGACCGATCTCGATCTAGCCGAGAACAAGATAAGAATGTTTCCGATGACCGCCCTCAGAAGACTGGAGCACCTGACCTCGCTGAGGCTGGCCTGGAACGAGGTCTCCCAATTGCCCGGCGACGGTTACTCCCGTCTCGACGCACTGAACTTCTTCGACCTGAGCAGCAACAACTTCATCGTCGTGCCGCTGAACTGTTTCCGTTGCTGTCCACGACTGAGGACGCTGACGCTGTACTACAACGCCGTCGAGTCAGTCGACAAGGATGCCTTCATATCGCTGACCGATCTCGAGTCCATCGACCTCAGTCACAACAAAATTGTCTTTCTCGACGTAGCGACATTCCGTGCCAATCAGAAGCTTCGATCAATAGATCTTAGCCACAATCACATACACTACATACGCGGCGTCTTCTCGAGGCTTCCCGAGCTGAAGGAGCTCTTTCTCGCCGAGAACAACATACTCGAAATACCGGCGGAGGCATTCGCCGGCAGTACGAGCCTGTCGGTCGTTTATCTTCAGCACAACGCCATAAGGAGAATCGACTCGAGGGGCTTGGCCAATCTCGGACAGCTCGGTCAGCTTCACCTGAGCGGCAATTACATCGAGCGAGTGCCTCGCGACTTTCTCGAGCACTGCGAGAATCTCTCGACCCTGTCACTCGACGGCAACAACATTCGCGAATTGGAAGTCGGCACGTTCGCGAAGGCGAAGCAGTTGAGGGAGCTCAGATTGCAGGACAATCAGATAACGGAAGTGAGACGAGGCGTCTTCACGCCGTTGCCCTCGTTGCTCGAGCTTCATCTCCAGAACAACGCGATAACCGACATGGAGACCGGGGCTCTGAGGTCCCTCCACAGTCTTCAGCACGTCAACCTTCAGGGCAATCTTCTCGCGGTTCTCGGCGACGTATTTCAGATGTCTAATGAGCTCGGCCAGAACGGCAACGGCGGTAGTTCGTTGGTATCGATACAACTCGACAACAACGGTCTCGGAGTGTTGCACAACGATTCTCTTCGGGGCCAGGCATCGGTGAGGATAATGTGGCTCGGTCACAATCGTCTGACCCGGCTCCAGGCTCCGCTCTTTCGGGACTTGTTACTCGTGGAGAGACTCTATCTCACCAACAACTCAATATCTCGCATAGAGGACACCGCGTTTCAACCCATGCAGGCACTAAAGTTTCTCGAGCTGAGTATGAACAGACTGAGTCACGTTACAGTCAGAACCTTCTCGGAATTGCACGAACTCGAGGAGCTCTATCTGCAGGACAACGGCCTCCGGCGTCTCGATCCTTACGCTCTGACGGCCCTCAAGAGGCTCCGCGTTCTTGATCTCGCCAACAATCATCTGAGCGTCCTTCACGACACGATATTCCAGGAGGGCCTGCCAATACGCACCCTCAATCTTCGAAACTGCACGGTCAGCATGATCGAGCGGGGTGCCTTCAGAGGTCTGAACAATCTCTACGAGCTCAATTTGGAGCACAATCGTCTGACATCGACGGGACTCGATCGTCTCGACATACCGGGCTTGCGGGTACTGCGTATATCGCACAACAACTTCAGCCAGATAAACGGCGAGAGCCTCGACGGTCTGCCGTCCCTTCAGCATCTGGCGATGGATTCGTCCCAGCTCCATCGCGTGCCCACCGAGATATTCTCGAAGAACAAGAATCTCGGCAAGCTGCTGCTCAGCAACAATCTCCTCAGGAACTTGCCCGGTCTACTTTTCCTCGGTCTCGACACCCTCAGGGAAGTCAAGCTCGACGGCAACAGGTTTCAAGAGGTGCCCTACGAGGTTTTCATCAACGCGACTTCCATCGAGTTCCTCTCGTTGGCGAACAATGTCATACTGCACGTCGACATCTCGAGACTCAGCGGATTGACGAGCCTCCGGGAACTCGACCTCCGCGGTAACTACATAATGTCGTTGTCCGGTTTCGCCGTCGCAAATTTCTCCAGACTACTGTCAGTCGACCTGAGCCACAATCACTTGACCGCCCTGCCAGCGAACTTCTTCGTGCATTCCAATCAGTTGCGAAAGGTCGAACTCGCCGGTAACAAGTTTCGTCAGATACCCGGTGTAGCGCTCTCCTCGCAAAACATACCGAGCCTCGGATGGCTCAACGTCACCGCCAATCCACTGACTAGGATTCACGAGTTCAGCGCCGAATCCAAGTATCCCGAGCTTCAGGAGATACACATATGCGGCACCAATCTGACGATCGTCACCAGCCAAGACTTCGAGGCATTTCCGTCCTTGATGCATCTCTTCATGGGCAGCAATCTTATATCGAGGGTGTCGCCGAGCGCCTTCAGAAGCCTGCCGAATCTTCTTACCCTCGATCTCGGGATGAACGAGCTTGAGCTGCTGCCCCAGGAGAGACTCAAGGGTCTCGAAAATCTTAGACTTCTCAACATGACCCACAACAAGCTCAAGGAATTGGAGGATTTTCCATCGGATCTCAAAGCCCTCCAGATACTCGACATATCCTACAACGAGATAAGCGGCGTTGGAAAAAATACCTTTCAGCATCTTGAGAATCTTGCCGAGCTCCATCTCTACGGTAATTGGATATCGTTCATCTCGCCGGACGCTTTCAGGCCCCTCAAGAAACTACGGGTTCTCGATCTGAGCAGGAACTATTTGAAAAATTTGCCGCTCAACGCTTTCAGGCCACTCGAGACGCAGATACGCAGCTTGCGCGCCGAAGGTAAGCGAGATAATTCGTCTGTCTGAGTACCTTATAAACGGTCCGCGAACCCTAATCGGCTGACGCTGAAGTACGTTGTCGGGGAAGGACAATTATTTTGACGATCGTCGTAGATCGGAGTTGCTAATTGATACGCTACGTCGCCTCAGCGCGTCTCGCCTGAGTGGAGTTGAAATAGTCACAAGCAGCGAGCCCGTGAAATTGTACGTCCCGATTACAGAATCATTTAGAAGGAACTTGCAATTTTTTATGAGCTATTTTCGATTGTAACAAACAATTTTTACAGTATTAAGTTATGTCAAAATTTTACAAATCTGACGTAGTCGGAAAAATCTATTTTTATTTT
The DNA here is from genome assembly GCA_963922035.1 of Amblyjoppa proteus. NCBI lineage: Eukaryota > Metazoa > Arthropoda > Insecta > Hymenoptera > Ichneumonidae > Amblyjoppa > Amblyjoppa proteus. Next base: position 10,038,133 of record OY998230.1, read on the forward strand.
GATTGAAAACAGGTGAATCAATGGGTGGATTACTTTTGACGCTGAACGAATGAAGTACTTTTATTTCTCAGTAATGCAACGTGGAATCGCGGTGCTGTCAGTGAAGTTTCAGGCAAATTTAATGAACCGAACTGCGAAGCTTTTATGCGAAAACTGGTATATTAAATTTCATGTACAATTGTGATGAAACATTAATGTTCGGTGTATTAAAAACATTGCCAACAATTATTTTAAATAATTTACTTTAATTTCAATGGAAAGGTATATTAATTTTTCATCACAATTGTACATTAAATTTAATCTACGCATTTATGCATAAATTTGTGTATACCTAAAAAAAAGTAGCCATCTAAAACAGTTCAACAGTTTGACAAGTCGGAGATATTTTTCTCATGCGTTTCTCCTTACAATTATTTTTATTACGGGAGGCGAAAAGTTGCGCGACTTTCGAATCGAACCCCGTACAATCTACCCGTCTGAGTGCTACGTGTAGTACAATAACCACCGAATGACCTTGTTTCTCAGAGAACCCTCTTCATTGCGGTTGCGAGTCCCAGGAGCTCTGGGAGTGGCTGAGGGACCACCAGAAACTTGTCAGCGGCGGTGTTGGCAGAAACCGTGGAGGAGGCGGAAACGCCGGTACCGGCAGCGGCGTGGGAATTAACGACGTCGAAGGTGGATTGCTTAGATGTGAACAACCCCCGGAACTTCGGGGTCTTGTATTCCTCGATCTCGATCCTCACGCTTTCTGCTCGGCGCCGTTGGTCGTCAAACTGGCCATTCAGGACATTCAGCCCTTCTCGGTTCTGGTCTCGTGGCAGAGCCGAAATCACACCGGACTACACGGCTATCAGGTCGCCTATCACGCTCTCGACAACGTCGACGAGGTAAATTCCTCATCTTGATTCCTCGTCAATTCTTTCATTATCGTCTGCCTGCTCGCTGTGGAAAAATAACAACAAGAACTGCCGCATTGCTCGAGCTCTCTGAAAGGCACTGCTCGAGCTTGATAGCTAATTATCGGCTTACGAAAAAAAAAGAAAAGAAGTAATTTACCGTGTTCCTATACACTCTGCTGTCCGACAAAATCGTATACGACATTTGGAATCGAGCGGCTGGGGGGACAGGAAAGGTTTCATTCTAGTCACGCGATTTTCACGACAATGACTTAGGGACCAATCGAGAGTAGAGAAACCTGTCACGCGATAAACAACTAAACGAGGTCTCGTACGGACCGAGAGTAAGTACGACTTTCGCGAACGACTTAAACAGCACGATCTGAGCTACAGCCAAAAAAGACCTCTTAGAGAGATAGCCGCCAAACGAAACGCGAAATGTTCTGTAAGTGCAGCCGAGACAGCAATGGACACGAACTAAATAAATATTCATCGTTCTTGTCTGCTTTCCGAGCACGGCCGCATATACTTCGAGCCACGAATTTCGTGTGCATCGTCTCACTGACAAGAAAATGTTTCGTGGCACTTTGACTTCCGTTCAATACGGCCGAAAACAAAGTAGAAACGGATGTAATCCACGAACAGAGATTCACGATCGTTGATGAAAAATTAATATACTTTATCATTGAAATTAAAGTACCTTTGTGGTACAATTAAAGCAAAATACTTCCTATGTTTTTCATATACCGAACATTCATTTTTCATCACAATTGTACATGAAATTTAATATACCAGTTTGTCCATCAAAATGTCCACTACCAGTACATTAAATTTCATACCAATTTTATTTACAGTGTTGCACTGTCCTGCAACTTTGAAGTACCTTTTCCGTTTCTTTGCCATGTCGGTAAAAAATATTTTCGATCTCAGTCGTAAAATTTCGAATATAATTCATTTTTGTCCACGGTCCAAAGTGGCCTTTGAAATCCTTGGCCTTAGAGAGTCCCGCAAACGTCCTTGAATATTTCTTCAGGCACCGACAGAAATGTTAGTTTTTCCTTTGATCACCATATTTGTTCGATTAATTAATTGAGCGTAAGTTTCTCCAAATCGATAATTTTCACACCTTCGTGACTCCCGAGAATCCTCAAAAGATTCCTTGGAATTTAAAATCGACCCCAATACTCGCGACCGCGGTTCGCCCGGTGACCCAGAATCCGGCATGTATCCTCCAGTTCTCTGATCCGTATGTATTTGGCAATTTCAGGTCCGAGGCAAAATGCTGGACCCGAACGCTCGCTCGGTGAAGCTTGGAAAATTGGCATCGAACACGCGTTACCTCGTTTGCGTTTTGGGTCTCGGAAATTGGTTGACGAGGGTCGAGGAGTCGAACGTCATAGGTCAATTTAACGTGTCCCGGGGTGGGGACGTTTTCGAGTCGAATTCGGTGCCGGAAATGGTGGACTCGTCGACGAGCAGATGCACCGAGGTGAGGACTCTCGAGGCGCCGGATGCGATCGTCAGCAGCGACGGCGCACCGATGAGCGACGTGAGCGGTGTAACCGGCATACTCACCCGAAGACTCGGGCTGATCGTCGGTTGCTGCATGGGTTTCGTAGTTTTCGTGCTTCTCGTATCGGTACTCGGCTATCTCAAGGTCAGGAAGCAGAGGGACGTCGTTAAGCGGGACGTTCAGCCGATACCACCGGAGTACATATCTTACAGGCACTTCAGCATACAGAGCGGCGAGGCCGGAAACGCCGCGAGGGCGGCGAGCCAGGAGGCACAGGCGCAAGCGCAGCAGCAACAGCAGCAGCAGCAGCAGCAGCATATTGCGACCTTCGCAAACAACGTGGGAAACTCAACGACCTTGAACGTCTAGCTAATTAACGGTGACGGAAGAAAGGTGCGTGTGATTCGTCACACAATGTACTGTGCGATCGACGAACCTGCCGAAGAAATTTATAGGTAAAAAAGAACATGAAAACTGGCGGAGAGGGAAAGAAATGAGAAAGCAAATTTTCATGTTCGCGATCGGCATAAAGACCATACGTGAGATAATTTAGGTATGTGGCGGATTATGAAGATCGCAAAGCGGCTGTGTTTACAAACGTGCCCGCACGAGATTCGAATGAGGTGACAATTTTCGTGATTTTATACGCCATTTTTTACGATCAATTGAGTTCTTCGTTTATATATATATATACATATATATATATATATATGTATGTTTTGAAGACGAAAGTTCGATCGGCGTATCGAACGATAAATGCACCAACGATATGGACGATAATGTTTAATCGGGAACCAAAAAAAATCATAATGACGAAAATTAACTGATACAAGAGGCAAAGACTTTGATGTCTTCGGTATCGTAGTATAAATAGGCAGTCGCCTTCGAGTAATATAAAACACGATAGGAGAATGGGAAACCTCGGCGATAAATAAAAGAGAACAAAAATGGAGAAAGAAACCCGAAGGCATTAATTCGCCCCAATGTATCGTCAGAAATTTAATGTCGGGTGGTTTATTCTTTTCTCACCCTGGACCAACGTCCACTACGGCGATGCAACGACGCACGGAAAGAAGACTTATGAGAGTGATGCCCAGATTTCGTGTAGCATTTCGTGGAACAATTGCGCGGTCTCCAATTATTTCCCAATTATTATGTCCATAATATTCTATACACGACCACTATGCAAATCTGGGACCATTTTCTATATCAGAGGAGAGCGGGACAAAACGGGACAGCGGAGCAAAACGCGACCGAGAATCGGAATGCATCAATGGCACAAAATAAGACGTCCTAAAAATATTGGAAAATTGCGTTTTCAAAAACCATTAAAGAAAAAAAAAAAACCAATTATCTCATAATTTTAGGCCGTCCCATTTTGCCCCATCGATGCCTCCCGATTGTCTTTCCCATCTCGCTCCCCCGTCTCGTTTTCTCCAGCTCTCCCCTACCTCTTTCTCGGTGTTTAGTATAAAAAAAAAAAAAATTTATTGTAAAACGACGAAGATCCATTGCCAATGACGAAAAATGTTCGCCGATGATTAGCGGAGACTGAGAAAGACGATGCGCCCTCCGCGTAAATTACGGGGTAATTTCCTCGTGAAGCTCGTAACTCCGTTCGCTGTTCGTCGTCGTCGTTCGCGCGGGAGGGGCCGGAATCTCGTGCTTTTTGCCGTTAATAGCACTCGCGTCGCATCGACGATAAGTGGAACACGGAGATATCGGGCTCGTGTCTGCTATCACTATTACTGCCACTCGGGCCGCCACCACCACCGAAGAGCGTTTCCGGATAATTCGAGCTGCGAAGAGCCGAAGCCACTGTGACCACTAACACCCGTATCATCATATCTTTCTTGACTTCCTTCTAACCGAGAATCTGGAGTGGGAAGCGAGGAAAAGTTTTCTCGGTACTGTGGATACCGGATTAAGGATATCCTTACGAGAATCGCGACGGGACGAGGGGTGAGAGTCGGGGGTGGCGAAGTCGAACGGGTCGGTGGCGGTTCGAGAGGGAAACGCGCCTCGAGCGAGTCAGCCAAAAGTTTAGTCTTCGGGGGTAAACTCGGAAAAACTAGACCGTGAATCTTCTTTAAATTTTGAACACAATCTGTCTTAAAGTATATGCTCGCCGCTCTGTTAGTTTTTTTTTTTTTTTTTTTTTTTTTTCATTCGGATCGAGCTGAAAACGAATGGCAAAGATGCGGCCCGCTATTGTCGACAGGTTTTCACACCTTTTCACTAAAAACTACGAAACTTTGGGAACACATTGCCAAAAAAAAAAAAAAAAAGAATACGTGCTCGAAGAATTTGAAATGAAAAATAAAATCGCAAAGATTCGCTGTGCTTTCACGGATTGGACTCTTTGTAAGGATATCGTTGAGAAACGAACGCCTCAGGGCAAGACACACATGCATGTACACATGCGTGTTTATGAAACGTCCTCTCAGGCGCAATGTAAAAAAGAAAAAAAAATTCGTACGAAATTTAATCGTACTGATACTGGTTTTTAGGCAAGAACTGGTATATTATATTTCATGTACAATTGTGATGAAAAGATTAGCGTGCAGTACATTAAAAACTTTAGATATACCTTGTTTTTAATCATTCACTTCAATTTTACAATAAAAGTACTGTAATTCCAGTAATTTACTTTGATTTCACTTCAAAAGTTCATTGATTTTTCGTGGCAATTGTACATTAGATTTAAGGTACAAGTTTTTCCATAAAAACTTTCAGTCCGTTACATTAAATTTGCAATTTATTGTTTAGACCGTGAGCTGCTATTATACCGAGAAAAAAAAGTTGTTGGATTAAACAAATGTCACGGTGACATACGTTCGAAGCTGTTATTTGTTTTGGTACAAATAAAGGATTGTTTTGTTAAACGATTGTTTGCTTCAATCGGTTAAAAAAGTGTCGATTCAAACAAACATTTTTTCTTTACCACCCAAATAACACCTTTGAATCCAGTCCAATAACACATTTGAATCCAACTATTTTTTATTTTTCTCGACGTACAATAAGTAGTGCGGGACGATTGCAGGATCCTCCGACGGATTCAACCAATACACGCGTTCGTTATCGTCGGAATGGTGCGAATGCCTGGACGACGAACGGATACGCGAAAAGAAAAAGAATGGTTATTGGTGTTTTTTTTTTGTTTTCTCCTTTTTTTTTCCTTTTTCCTCTCAACAGCTGCAACTAACCAGGGAACTGTGGTTATTCAGCGTCGATTAAACAGTTTTATCGCTCGGGGAGTTTAGCGTTTGCGATAAAAGACCGGCCGCATTAGGTCACATCGATTCCGGAACGAATTGTGTCACCCAGGCTGTATACATACACGCAATGTACTATATATATATTATTATAACACGTATGTCACTGTAATAAAAAATGCAAATTTTTTTTTTCTATATTTCGCTGCGGAGTTTTCATTGGTGTGTCGTTGTTTTTTTTTTTTTTTTTTATTAATTTTTTTATCCGAACCTACCGAGACTGTCATCGTGTTTCCGCCAAGATGAAATCAACTCTCCTTCGGAGAAGAAAATCGAGCGACAGTGTCAAGATAAGTGTTGACCACGGAACGCAACGAAATTCTCTGCGCCTCTTCCGGATAAAAAATATAATTTAGATATCGAATTTCAATGTTTTTTCATATAAGAATCTGCGCAACTTGGTAGGTCGATTTTTTTTCTTAGAAAACGTACCTTGGCACAACTAAATAATTCTCACCGTCTGCCGTTTCGTGTGAAAAAGGCAGACCGATTCATCGTAAGGTAATTAGCGATAAAAGAAGAAAAAAAAAATTAAATCACCAACGATATTTTTTTCTATCGTTCACCGTTTATTATCCGCGTCTTGTGAATCCTTTCATTGACCACTCTTTATGAGCATCCCACAAATTTCCATCCCCGCTTAAGTCCGCGAACTCTCAGCAGGTCTTCACGACCTTTAAACACTTCCATTCAACTGCGCAGCTTAATTGCTATTAATAATCTGAAAAAAAAAAAAAAAAAAAACTAAACAAAAAAAAATTGAATTCTTTTTCCTTTCTCGGGTAGTTTACGATACCGCGAAATTCAGAGGTATCACTGCAAAGAGGTTCTCGAACCGAGGTGGGAGGTCCTCATTTTCTCGGAGCGCCTAACACAACTCCCATATATAAATATATATATATCGTGTACACTATAATTAACCGGAAGAAAACCTCGGCGGTAAAAAATAAGGGTGTGGCGGCAGACATTTGCATATTTTATTCTCAGGAAGCTCTTCGCTCTTTGAGTGTACGGGCATAGCAGTGGACCGTACGGGGGTAGATGGTGCGGAGACCGCCCATTCGTTGAAAAATACGAAAACGAGTACGAAGATATGGAAGGAGGAAAAAAAAAAAAGAAGAAAATTGCCTAAACGATGCGCGGTCTTTGGGATCTCGCGGATAAATCGAGTTCTCGAGGGCAATATAAACGCCCACCGGGATACAATACGACGACGGCGACGGCGAGCGTGGAGTGGACCGGGCAAAAGCTCCGGCGGACTAAATGCAGCGGAACGGAGAGAACGTGGTAGCGGTGGACAACGAATGGGTCGGAGGAAGACGGCGAGAGGCTCTCTCGACGACCGGTAATTACACTGGGTCGCGTTAAGCCAAAGAAAACGACGCCGGGCGTCGCGCACAGCGTTTCCGCGTTGCTGTAATCAAGTCAGTCCAATCAAGCGAGCATCAGGCGCTCTCGCTGTTTCGCCGTTCCATTCTACCGGCCGGTGCCATATAGCGGCGTTAACAAGATGGGCCAATTCGGGTCAGCGGATAATTTCACTGGGGTAAAAAGATAATATTTTTGCAAAAATTTCTAAGTCGTAACGACGTTGTAGCGTTTTGGTAACGAAAAAATTATTGTTTTTGACGATGTTTTGTTTAAGTAAAAAACACGAAATAGATGGCAGTAATTTCACGTCCATTTCTTGCTTGCGAAGAAATTTCGTCGCAAATATCGAATTACCAACATTTTAATTTCGACGGATTGACCAGTGCCAATCAGATAGGATTCTCTCAGGCTCACCCGTTGATTCGTCGTTCCATTCTCCCGTCCGTGCCATTATGCAGCACAGTTAACGAGATGAAACCATTGCGGGTCAGCGTCTAATTTCACTGGCGTAGAAGAAAAATTAGTTACATTTTGCTTTAACGCATCGATATTGTAGCGTTTCGGTAACAGACAAATTATTGTTTTTAACGATGTTTCACATAACTAATAAAAGAATTGCAAGGCTACAGTAATTTCGCACCGATTTTTTTTTTTTGGCATCGAAGAAATTTTCATCGCGAATATCAAATTACCAATATCTTAATGTCCACGGATCGATCAATGCCAATCAGGCAGGATTCTCTCAGGCTCACCCGTTGATTCGTCGTTACATTCTTCCGCCCCTGCCATAGAGTACAGTTAACAAGATGAAACAATGCGGTTCGGGGGATAATTTTACTCTCGTCATGAAAATTTGTTAAACTTTTTTTTTTTTTTTTTAATCACATCGACACTGTAGCGTTTTGGTAATCAGCAAATGATTGTTTTTAATGTTGTTTCGCCCAACTAAAAAAAGAAATACAAGCCAACAGTAATTTCAGACCGATTTTTTGGTACCGAAGAAATTTCAGCGCAAATATCGAATTGCCAACATTTAAAACGTCCACGGATGGATCAATGCTCACCGGGTAGAATTATCTCAAACACCTCTGTTGATTCACCATTCCATTCTCCAGCCCGTGCCATACAGCATAGATAAAGGGATGAAACTATACGGGTCAGAGGATAATTTATCTCGCTTAAAAAAAAAAAAAATTAGTTAAAAAATCAAAAAATCGTATCGATACTCTAGCGTTGTAGTAAAAAAAAAAAATTCTCGATTTTAACGATGTTTCTTCTAACGAAAAAAAAAAAAAAAAAAAAAAAAAAAAAAGATACAACTCACCAGTAATTTCACGCCTTTTTGTGCTATCGAAGAAATTTCAGCGCAAATATCGAATTCCCAACATTTTAACGTCCACGGATAGATCAACGCCGGGCAGGTGTCTGCCGTAACGGGAAATTTCCGGTAGAATCATGAAATCGAAGCTTAGGTGACCCGAATTTCCCCGCTTCTCGGTGGCGGACTCAGATACCGTTCGTCCTGCGTGTGGCAGCGCCTCATCAGAGGCGAACCGACGGTCCAACGTAGCGTCGAGCCCGCAGCCTGGAGCACGATCGAAATTTACATAATTGATCGAGAATTACACGAGCCCTCTAGTTAGTCATCGAGTATACGTAATCTGGAAATCCGGTTCTCTGTTTCCGTCAAAAGGATGCCACGAGCGTATCGGGAGGGGAAGGACGACGTGGAATGCGACAGTCGGAACGAGAGGATGTGAGAAGTTTGTCGAGGATAGGGTGGGTACCATTCTCTTTCTCTGTACCTACCTGGTGAATCGCTTCGTGTTCATTCAATTATACGTATAACAACCCTCGACTGCTGCGTATAATGCCGTTGATGCCGGTACAATGGACCACGGCTTTTGAGCATGGGACATGCACTCTCGTTCTCGTAATCTTGTTTGGTATTATAATACAATTTCATGGAAGTTGCCGGTGGAAAGGGAGGAGCGAGGAGCGGCGTATACACGGCTGGGGGGGGGGGGGGGTAACGAGAAAATTAGACGGGGTCTTTGCCATGGAGACAGGGAAAAAAGCAACGAAATCTTCTGTTCTCTCTGTCGGAGAATGAAAGGGCAAAGCGCGTTAGATTGATAGCCGCTGACGCGAAAATTCATGAACATTTGTAACTGGTCTACGGAGGATCGTTTCGAAATAATCGTTCGACGATCCGTCGCGAGAAATTACAGCGCTGGCAATTGTTTGGTTAAATTTGTACAGTTACAAAGAATGAAAATTATAAGGTTCAAATTTGTTTGTTGAAGGTACGTGAATAAAAAAAAAAATTGTCATGTCACAAAATCATAAAATTATGTTTTAACGACTTAATCGGTGGCGTCGAGCCGTGAATCGCGGGCACGAAACTCTCCAGCGGACAGATCGGATGTCGCAGATATCGGAAATTTTTAGCGGAGACAGGGAATTAAAAAAAAAAAAGAAACGAAATCTCGTGTTCACTTCAGCAGAGTACACGAAATTCAGCGCTAACTCTAAAATTCATGAACATTCATAATTGATCTTCAGACGAACGTTTGACGATCCATCGCCAGTAATTACAGTGCTGACAATTATTTGGTTAAATTCGTACAGCGATAAAAGGTGAAAATCATAAGTTTCAACATTTATTTGACGAAGATACATGAAAAAAATAAAAAGTTTCATGTCACGAAATCATAAAATTATGTTCTAACGATTTAATCGGTTGGCGCCGAGCCGTAAATCGCGAGCACGAAACTCTCCAGCTGACAGATCGGATGTCGCAGATATCGGAAATTTTTAGCGTCCTAGCTTCCACATTCTCACCGGTTGCTCCATTATTTCTCGTCGTAAAACGTCTATTATACATCCCGGGTATAAAAAGTAAATGAGATTCCTAGCCGGGAGGGTGTACAAAATTGTCGAGAAAAAAAAGAATAAAAAAAAAAATCCCGACAGCACGACTAAAACGCGAGGAAAGGAAACGAGCAATAATAGACTTTTTTTACCTTCATTTTTATTTCTTTTTTTTTTTTTTTTTTTTTCTTCTATACAATACCCTCAAACGAAGTAAAGTCGATTGCGACGGGTTTCTGCTTCATTTTAAAGCGTCATATACAAAAAAAAAAAAACGTACGATCTGCATGAAGAGACGACCGAGTTTTAGTTTGCATTCGCGACTGAGAACGAAGGGGCTTCCACCCTCTATCGTCCGAGAGTCGACGTGTCGGAGACTCGAGGTATAAAGGGCCTCCTCCCCCCTCCCCCGCCAGTCAGCAATTTCCCTCGCCCCTTTTTTCACCGACGCCAATATCCGCACGCGACTATTGTAAAAATGCTAAAATATTTCAGCGAGCCGCACGGCGGTCGGGGCCACGGTTATCTTCGTCGTTATTATGCGAGTCGGCCTCGTAAAAAAAAAAAAAAAAAAAAAAAAAAAAAAAAAGATGAAGAAAAAGGGAAGAGACGGAAAGAAGAAAGGAAAGAAAGTTAACAAAAAAAACAGGAAAAAAAACAACATGCCCGTTATATCGGGTGGTTTTACAGTGACGTATATGGGATCCATAACCGAGGATCTGCAGTCGATGTGTACGGCTCGGTGAGGAAGGGCGAAATCGGTTTGCGCGTGTGTGTCGCCCGGCTGAGGCAAATCTCACGTATACGATCAGCCATCCGTAACGCTCGTCGTTATAATCCGCGCAGAATGGATCGAAGGGGGAGAGGGGGAATTAACGAGCCACCGAAGCGAATGAATTATTAGTGAACGGTATGTAGTGTCTATCTCCCGTAAATCGAGTGAGAAGGGGAGTTCATAGCCAGGTAAACCGAGAGTACACACCGCGATCGTCCCCGACGCACAGTGGTTACGATGATACCCATACCGTATTGCACACGCCCCTTGTGCACGGGCCATCGAACATTTTGATAGCACCACTAGAAATGACGGCCGATATGCATTGGAGGAACTGAGAGCCGCCGCTCCGCGGTTATTATACCTACACTTGCCGTTACCGTACACTTGCTGTTTGCCGTTAACCGCACCGAGTCTATCGATGTTTTACACCACCGATCGTACAATTCGCAGCGTCAGTAATAAAACAATGACGGGCGACCAATTAGCGAGAGATTATACCATCAGGGGAGCATCAGAATGTGCGCAAAAATATCGGCAAAGAGCATCTTGTTAATACAGCTATTCCAGTTTTTTTTTGTTTTTTTTTTTTTTTTTTTTTAAATGTATGCAGAACGGAGCGAGGAAAAACTGTTCCCCGAGGAATACCCAATATCGTGTATTTCGGTCAATTTTGCACGCCCGAAGTGAAATGAAAATATCGCAAGGCAACATCGAGGGGGCAGAAGCGCCGTTGGCAACGACTAAAAATCGCTTGAAAAATGTATAAATGTGTAACACCAACGTGTTCGTGCGGTGTTGGCCGGAAACGCTTCACCTCTCCGTACAGGATATAAACGTAGTCGGGCGGCATCCTTTTGCATCTGTTTACTTTTTATTTTATTTTTTATATATCGTTAACTTCTCGCGAAATAAATAACGTGCGTATTTGGTTTTGAGGCGGATATTATTAAGTACAATCGCAGCTGAATATCTCGAGCACGAACTGTCGAACGTCTATTGTGTCCGAAAGTCCGATCAAGAGTGTGATCATTTGGTCAATCGATAATACCTTTGTCATTTGTCAAAGCAAACTATTCCGGTCATCTGTGTAATATCGCGTGTCTCTGTCAATCCTCATCTCTGTATTCGTGACATTATATAGGATAGGTCGGGGTGATATCGCCATAATTTTTTAAACGAAGATTGGAGGTTTAACGTTAGAAAAAAAAAAAAAAAAACCTTTAAATTTTGATCGTCCCCAACTCTAGAAACATCGAGCCGATGTAATTCACTCGGAACTTTCGATATTTTCGACGCTTTTTTAAATTGCAGCTCTATAAATAAACATTTGCGATCGGCCATATCACCCTGCGAGACTGTGGTTGATATGGCCGTAGTGATATCCAGGTAATGGCCGTAGTCATAACGATGGACGATTAGGCCTGGTGAAGCATAGAGGGATCGCACAAAACATGTGTTAGGGTCGAATTTTAATACGTTTGTTTAAACTTACGGTCGCTCTTGAGATCGAAGATTTGCTCAAACTTCATTGCGTGCTTAAGACCTATTGAGATAGGTCTTAATAGGCCTATTAAGATAGATTCGGACTTAAGTTCGAACTTAAGAGTTCGAACTTAAGTCCGAACTGAAATTTGATCTTTAATTCGAACTCAAGTTTGAACTTAAGATCAAACTCAAGTTCAGATTTAAGATCAAATTCAAGATTAAACAAGCGCGAAATCAGGTTCCAACTAAGGCTCAATCGCAAGTTAAGACGAATGTCTTAAAATTCAAATCTCAGTAGATTTTATGTCGTCTACATGAACTACAGAAAGACAATAATTACCTCGATCAAATGTTTCGGATGCCAATCTAAAAAGTAAACGGTTTTATCGGTCATATCGCTGTGCATATGGCCGATATTGCCACGTGCCATATCGTACTGACCCACAAACAATCTTATAGTTTTCGATGCAATCATATTGTATCCACATATACTAAAAACTATGCAAACGGCAACGCCATTAGTTTGTTACGCTAAATGATATTACGGGTGGTCATATCACCCTGAATTACCCTACATTACTTGTCTCGTCTAATGTCTATCAGTGGAACAGTGTATTAAATTAAGAGCGAAAATTCGATCGCCGCAAACTTATTTCGAAGAAAGGGCGATCGCGACAGTAAATTGAAGACCGATGAGGAACGAGACGGAGTTTGCGACAGGAACTGAATCCAAGAAACGTGGAAAGCTGGTAATAAATTACATATAACTGAGCGGAATACGGTGATATTATCCGGAGAGTCACGCGCCCCTCTTATTGCCAGTACATACAGACACCGCACAGATTCAACGATTCCATGCATTTCGAAACGAGAAAGAAGAAACGCGAGACTCGTTGAGAATCGGACTATTGCCGATGGGCGTTGGTGAACGTAATCGGTACGTGTTCGTCGTCCGGTTATTGCTGTTAGTGAATTATCGAGTTTCCGTGTCTACGGCGAAGGTTCTCTATTCGAGGTGGCACGAAATTTTGACGTAAAAATATTAGCCCAAAAACAGAATGAAATTTTTTTTGTTTTCCAAAGTGAACGCGTAGACGCTTCGGTGGCGCTGCGGTGAAATTTAATAAATCGGCTTTTAATTCTTTAAAATACAATGTTCGTTTCAGGCATTAAAATTTATTGCCGCCTTGAACACACGCCGATGCTGTCGGTTATTTTAGTGAGACATTTATAGTAAATCGGACAAAATGGAAAAGAACATTTCACGATAATTTCGAGAATTCATCTTTAATGAGAGATATTTTTGGAGCACCTCGAAATCGAGTATTTTGGGTTGAGTTCGTCGTCCGTTTATTATTGAATTATCGAGTTTCCGTGTCAAATTTTGACGCAAAAACTTCTGGCGAAAAAATGAAATTTTACATTTTCCGATATGGACACAAAAAAAAACGCAAATTCAGGTGCCGTTCGCACTGCGATGAAATTTCATCGTTGTTGAAACTTATGACTCGAGACAAAATTTAATAATTATTTTATCTTTTTTAAAATACAATTTTATTGGCCGTTTCCGGCCTTAACGTTTATTGTTGCCTTGAACACTCGCCGATGCTGTCGGTGATGTCAGTGAAACATTTATTTTAGATCAAACAAAATTAAAAAAAAAATTGAACGTTTCACGACAATTTCGAGAATTCATCTTTTAATAGGAGATATTTTTGGAGCAACTCGGAACCGAGTTCACTCGACGGAGAATAATTGCAAAAAAGTTACGCCTCGAGTTACGGTCATTCGCGATAAAGATTCTCACGTGATGAAATACCGCGACGGAAAATGAAGGCATGACGATCGGCAAAAAAAAACACGTTGGAGAGACGTGGCTCTCAACAAGCCGGAAGATGAAAGAACCGCTCGAGCTTGAATTGCGTTGCGGACAGGGATGGCCTATGGTTGCAATGTGCTAAACCCGAGCGGAGGATTCTATTCGAGCTGTCTCTCGTATCTGTTCGTTACAGGGGCCGGCGGTTATAACGTTCGGTATGTGCCGGTAACGTGTGCTGGCCGTTGCATCCTGCCACAGTCAGCTGAAATACGAGACACGCACCGTACGCACATACAGAAGCGCGCACATAAACACATATGCGGACAGCGACCAAAATGGGCGAAAATCCTTCACAGTCACACCCTATAACAAGCTTCAATCTCTTTCGTCGGAGGTAAAATTTTACATCGCCCGAACGGCGACAGAATTCATGGGAATAGAGGCGGAACGTTAAAAAAAAAAAAAAAAAAAAGTTATATTTCATATTAGTAAACGCACTTTATTAACCTCAGTAACAGATGGTTCGGTAGTGATGCGTGTATACATGTGTGATTTCAATCTTTTGTCCTCTTGTTAACGGGCCATTGACCAACGTCCTTCGGCACGTATAATTGTATTTATTTATGGAGTACCTCATAGATGTCAATTAAATTATAACTCTGTTTGTGGGAAAGATGATAGAATCGATTGAAATATTATACCAATAGTTTAAGCTACCGGGTTACGTAACTGCCTTTCATTTTATTCTATAGCGGAGATTATTTAATTAATAATGTGTGTGTTAGGAATTTGTGTTAGGGATCGTTGCTTGCCGGGAGCTTTCTAAATAGCGGTGTAATGAATTCGAGATGTTGCTCGGTAAACTTGATACTGAGACTCTTTAATCTATCTGTGGTTGGCTCTACTTTCGTCATGGAGTATATAACATTTGATTTGAGGTGTTGCGAAGGTTATTTCGGTGACGCAGTTTTGCGAAACGGCGGAGTGAGATTGTTTCAGGGTTTTTTTTTTTTATGTTATTGAGAGCTTGATTTTTGAAATTGAGGTATAGTGAGGTTTTATATTTTATATTATTTTTTTATATCTGATAAACGATTTTTCTTGGACTAATCGCGCAATATCGCATTCGGTCGTGTGGAGAGAAAAATTGTGAAATTTTACGGGGACAGGTAGGGCGACGAAAGTGGATTGGATATCGGAGGATGAAGGAAGACGAAGAGTCGCGATGTGTTGCAGAGACGGGAGGACAGTTTCCGCGACCCCGACGAGATAATAATAGTAACGACCTAACGATGAGAAAAAGAGAACAAAAGGGGAGGATGGATTGATTGAAGGCGGATGAGAAATACCAGTGATCGACTTCCGGAGTTTGGCCGTTTCGTCGGGAGCGGCCACATCCACCAGGACTTGCCAGACCTTGGAAGCAACCTTGCGATACGCGTTGCAGTTGGGACCTCAACGGCTCACGTGCATCGTAAATTCGCTTCTACAACGACGACATTAATCGCCGATCGTGCACCTTGCGTCGACTCTTCTTCTTCTTCTTATTCCCGTTCTACTTGCGCTCGCGGGACGATTCGGCGCCGAAGCTGGCAATCTGGAACAGCTCGCTATTCGACGCGCTCGGCCCCGGAGGGCGGGTAACACCAGTGAGCTGGTGGATTTTTATGAACCATCAATTTTATCGAGTTTAACGGGAACAAAAAAAAAAATCTTATCGAGCCATCTTGCCAGAATTTTTGCAGAAGTTGAAACATAATCTCGTGGAGGATAGAATAAAAACGAGACGCAGTTTCACTTTTCACTTCGTTAATGTATTACCTTTTTTTTTTCCAACAGACGATAGACATTGGCAATTGTCTTACGTCTTATCACGACGATTTAAAGCGTCGTGGTCTAATTATTCTGCGCATTAAAAAGAAAACAATGATATAGTTCGATAATTTCATTGAAAACAAAAAAAAAGTAAAGTGCCCGCTGATTAGAAATATCCGACATTCTGACCGGAAAGAAGTAATTTATTCGATAACCGATAATCCTCATTCATTTTCTCTATTATGGACGCACTGATGCATTAAACATTAAATTAGAGCATTTCAGTTTTGCCTAATAATACGGCAGAAAACGCGAGATGTATATATATATCTGGCAGAATCAGACTAATTTATTACCAAACTAATTAATTACGCCAAGGTATATTATTATTACTATTTATTATTATTATTTTTATTAACATTTTTTTATTGCATCAAAAGAGGGAATTTAATTATCCATGAACACCCCGCAGAATGTATGCTCATGAAAGCGTATGACGTATGAATATGATGTTGGCACCTGATACTGATGAGCTCGGATGGATGATCGAAAATTCGTAGGAATACCCGAACGTCAATCTGGCTACAGCCGATGGACCACATCTGACACGCACGCAAATTCCTATGCCTATGTTTACGAGCAAGCCTATTCTTAGAGGTGTATGCGCGGTTCATAGGTGGCACGCATATGCTTAATAGCGGACCACAATTAAACGCAATGAGGCTCACGCGGTCGCGCTCTCACTGTTTGGACTAATCGACAATACGATGTCATGAATAGCTGCTGCATAAATGCCGCACGTGCAAAAAACATGATCCTCTAGATTTCAGGTAAACTGTGCTCAATGGGAGCCGAATGCGTCGTCGCTCGCTGCAACAACACCGACACAGAAATATGTATCCAATTTTTATTGATTTTTTTTTCTTAATTTTCTCATCGTCACGAGTGTGCTGTACGACGGCATTAATCATCTTATCGAACTATGCAGTTCGACTAGCAATTTCTCCGGTCTCCTAACATTGTTCGTTGGCTGGCAGTGCCGAAGGAAGTTCGATTAATTTAAAACTGCGCGTTGGTTACCGATACACGAGTATGCAATATTAAACTCGTCAATTTACAAAGTCATTCGACGATTAAAAATAAAATAATGGAAATGACATCGGGACGCAATAAAAAATGTTATGCTGTTAAATTAAGTGAGAGAAATTTGTTAATCCAGGGTAAGATCGCTGAGCTTTCGTCACCGATCGGACTACGTCGATAACGAAAGCTGTAATGCATTTTTCGTCGTATTTTCTTCATTATGATCTTCGATTATTTGGGCCGGACGCTAATTGTTAGCCTCCACAGCTGACAGTTGAGCAAAATTTGGTAATTTGCTCTTCCTGAGAAGACTTCAGCACCGTCGAAGAAAATGAATTACAGTTTTTATTACCGACTGATGCCAGGTCGGGCGGAGGCTCGCAATCTCCTCTCGAAATACACGAAACTTGCACACATCATAGTACTACACAATACATTTGGCGTATGTGAGAATTCTCTGAATTCTCTGCAACTGTGGCATATGTATATTCGCATAGTAGTACCCGGGATAAGAGTGGCGGTGGCGGGTGGTGGGAGCAACAGGGCGACGAAGTGTGCGAATTGGAAAAGGCACCTGATAGAGGCAAATTGAAATCTCTTGACTCGGAAAATTCGAATTCGTCTCGGCGACATTTGCGGAACGGGGAAGAATTCTCGATGACACGCGAATAACGCTCCGCCGCGACGAGGGAGATCCGAACAAATATTATTACCGGCGGATTTTGCTCACCCGCGATGTAGGTCGAACGTAGCGCTCATGGAAACCCGCCCAGATTCGAGATATCAGTGGATGCGAAGCTTCTCACGAGCTTGGCAACTGAAACTTCGTTCTCTCGTAAGACGAATACCAAACTTCGTAAAATATGCATGTATGTAAGAAATCGGACTTAAACCCGAGTGGTGGATAGTGTCTTTGAAAATTCCGTTGAAACTCGAACGTGCAAAGACTCCAAGGGGAATACAGTATGCGCATGAGAGGATCTGCAATCATCCCGACGTTCCGAGTTCGACTCGTCAAATTTTACTCTAACTTGAAACATCACCTCTTCGCTATTATGGTTGTATTTTAACTTATTACATTGGCTATTTACATTGTATATAGTATACATAGACTTATATATATATATATACATATATATTTGCATACACATTAGTTCGTTATCTTGTTACGAAGGAGATTACCCGAGTTTCGCCGGCTCCGGACGTGTTGACAATTTTTTTTTCAATCCATTACAAATTGTCAGATTACTTATTTGACATAAATAAGGCACTTTCTACACGACATTCGTCCGGATTTGATCAAATCGAAGGAAAAAGATCGACTTAATAACGATGAATATTCGTTCACGTGAGGTCAAATGAAGAACGACTTTCTCGAAGGTAACATTAGGTACGAAATAATTTAAAAATACAGCCACAATCGGCGCATCGGAGTTATTGAGATATATTCAACGGTATTCACATCGGAAGTGCCGTACTTCCGGTCGAGAAGGGAAATTTTCAAACCGGAAGTGACGCACGCCCGTTATGGCGTCACTTCCGGTCGAAAAGTGAGATTTTCAAGCCCGAAGTGACGTATTTTGCGGTATACCGTCACTTCCTGTCTAAATGTGAGATTATCAAACCGGAAGCGACTTATTTCCGATATGACATCACTTCCGCTCGAGAAATGAGCCGTTAAAACCGGAAGTGACGTATATCCAATATGACGTCACTTCCGATCGAAAAATTAGGTTTTCAGACGTAAATTTTCAAAGCTATTAGCACAGCAGTGTAATAGCAATTCAATAAAAAATGTTCCAAAAAATTTTTCTCCCGTCACAACGGCTGTGACTTTTTGATAAATGCCTCGGCGTCCTAGATCTGGGCGGGGAGAGTTACCCGTCGCGTGTCTCCCGTATTCGAGTCAGCTCCGGAGAGGCTGGATGCACGATAGCTGAGTCTACCCGTCTACACAGCTTTGCCTCTTAGGTACTGTGCGGAGAGCTACAATGCCGAGGGCTCAAGTCCCCCTCAGACTTGTATATACGTACAATATATAGACATACACAATACAACGGCATGCAAAGTCGGTAATGAACTGTCCAGGCTGCTGGAGATAGCTTTCCATTTCACAAAGTTATCGCAGCGGCTTGTTCCGTCTTCGTCGTTGGTCGTCTGTCGTCAACGTTATTCATTCTGTTCCTCTCTCTCTCTCTCTCTCTCTCTCTCTCCCTCTCTTTCTCTCTCTCTCCGTTCCGCATCCAGACGGTTCTCACCCAATCGCCTCGATCCGCGCTGCATGTACCAGCATCGCCAAACTAGCCCAATTTCCAAACTATTGCATCCCCGAATACACAGTGTTTGCACGGCATGCGCTCGCCCATACATAGACGAGGCGCACGTACATAACGCTTATATAACGCACATAAGAGAAATTACCAAAGTACATAAACAAGTGTCAGGTACGCATATGTACATGCACACGTGTACGAATAGTATGTGGCAGGTAAATATAAATTGGTTTTAACAGAAGTGAAATTGGAGTTCGCGAACGAATGGTTGTGGACATTGATTGGCCGATGGTCCGTGTCCCGAAAATAGTTTGTCTCTATAGAGGTGGTGCTGTCACGGCGGGATTATGCGTGGCAGATAGGCCAATCACACCAATTCGCTGACACGTCCCCCGTCATTCGGACAGTGACTTCGTCCATTTGAGTCTAACGTGGACAAAATTATTTCTCATGATTCATGTACAATCCATAGCATTAACCCGAAGTTATCTGCATTACATGGAATTTCATTTTTTTTTTTTTTTTGGCAATTCTCTGTCAATTCACTGCTTTAGGAAGAAGAAGAAAAAATTCTTCGCCCGGAGAATTTTATACTCTATTCGAACGTTTTCCGAACGATGTTTGTGCGATGAAAAACACAGCCGTTGTAACATGATGACATTTAATCGCATGCAGATACCTTCAGGATCGTTTCCACATATGGTCGTGTGCGATTGTATTGCATTATATATTTATTTTGACAGGCGTATTCGTGGGCAAAATTAATATGCAGTTCATACACGCGTATGAATCATACATGATAATTTGTGAATTACGTATGAATCGTGACCGATCTTTTACTTCGGTACGGAAATTGCCATGTTTTACTTTTCAATCATTTTTGATAGCTCATAGAGGAAGATTTGTTTCGGTGAAAAAAAAAAAAAAAAAATTCCGGAATTTAATGAAAATACGTTCATAATCACCGAAGACATCGATAAATCACATTTAGAAAAAATTTCCAGATGTGTGTGTGTGTGTGTGTGTGCGCGGTTTTTATTTCTTCAATTATCGAAAAATTGTGTTTTTAAAAACGCAATTTACCAATAATTTCAGGCCGCCCCACCGATCTGCGTCCGAATCGTCCGTCCCGTTTTGTCCCGCTCTCCCCTAACATCGAGTCATTCCCACCCAATAATGGATTTTACCTCGCCGTGTCGTTTTGCCCCACCGTCCACTCTGCAAACGAGTGGAACGAACGCCAATTGTGCGAGCACTTCTCTGTATATTACAGCCTACGACTCTAATATCGAAACAGTCCATTGTCCACCGTAATTCGACAGTCCGTGTCTCGTAGCTCGGGCGCTCCGTTTTTTTTTTTTTTTTTTTTTCCTACTCAAAACCACGGCAATTATCAGATACACGATACCGTGGGTGGAAAGGCAGCGACGGTTTTCAGCCCTTCCTCTCGCGCTCGTTTCGCCAATGGGATCCCGGTGAATTGTTCGCCACGGGGTCGCGATGCGAGCCACCAGAAGAGAAACAGAGCTCGCACAGCCGCGCTAAGCTCGCGACCCAGTTTCATGACAATGCGAGGGTGAGGGACGCGGCAGCTCCACGTGCAGTTTTACGTTAACGCTTCTATCGCGGGTGAGGCAAGGACGAAAAGAGGAAAAACCGCGATGCAGGGCGGCGAGGAGGACGGAGGTAGCTTGAAATTTAGCGTTGCACAGGAACTGATATTTTCCCGGAAAATGAATCACCTCCGTTGTACAAACGCGTGGGATGGCCGACAGTGGTAACGGGATACAATGGTCGGACAATAGAATTGCCCCTGTGGTTGAGTGGGCTCGCCGGTCGGTCCGGCTGGATGCTGTGTCGTTTTTGTGTATACACATACAAATGTATATAGACACGTGCGTTTATACGTATGTGTGTGTATACATATATATATATATGTATAACCGCATGGTTGCTGTGACTCTACGCTAGACCGCTGTCTCCGTAAATCCGTTATCTATCTTTCTCGTTTACTCTACTTCGAAATATATCCAACACTCTATTTCGGTTATCTCTTTGTCTTGGCATAGCGTGCTTTGTCATATCTCGCAGTGAGCCCCATCCCGAACTGCGCTTGTTTCTTCTGTTACAATGAAACTTCCCATTGACTGTATTATACGTGTGCAAAAATTACTCGACGTGGAATAATAATTATTACGGCGCGGATGCCGAATCTTTCGCCCCTGACATTATGCAACGAGAGCACGATATCGGGAGTCGTGTTTCTTCATTTTGTATATAGATATTTAGCTCGTGTAAAATGAAAAGCGCTTATTCCTCCTGTTTGCTCCGTTGCAATGGGACTTCCTATTGAGTGGTTTGCGCGTGTATACAAATTACTCGATGTGGAATAATAATTGTTACAGCGCGTATGCCGAATATTTTAGCGCTGGCATTGTGCAACGAGACCGCGATATCGGAATGATGTTTTTGTTTTGTTTTGTTGTTTAATGGATATATTTGGGCTGAGGGACTCCGGTCGATGGGCCCATTGACAATGTCTATGTAAAAATTGTTTATAGTTGTACGAAATATTGTACAATATAAACGATTAAAAAAAAACGTGTTTATTCCCCTTGTTTGTTCTGTTGGAGTGAAAGATCCTATTGACCGCACTGTAAAAAAAAAAAATTTGTTTGAAAATTACTGAACAGTATTGTGAGCTTTTTGACACAAACTCCTTTTGAAATTTCAAATACATATTGGTCGAAATTTTACAGTGAAATTAGTATTTTTTTTTATAGAAATTTTTATGAATATCAGACGAAAGATTTGTAATCTTAATATCTCGTATTGTAATTTCACAGTAAAAGTACATTAATGTTCAATTAATGTAAATAATGCAAGGAAATTTCAATTTCCTGTAAATTAAATTTACAATTTTTTTTTTTTTTTTTTTTTTTTTACAGTGCGCATTGCACGCGTATAAAAATCACTCGACGTGGAATGAAAATTATTCTATTGCGGCAGCATGACGTTTGACGCTGGCATTATGTAACTAGAGCATGGTATCGAGTAATTTTCTTTTTTTTATAGATATTTTTTGCTAACGTAAAAATAAACGCGTTTATTGCCATTGTTTATTCTGTTACAATGAAACTTCCTATTGACACGTATTATGCGTGTACACGCGTTACTCAACGTGGAATAATCATTATTCCAACGCGGATGCTGGATCTTTTGCCGCTGGCATTATGCAACGAGAGCGCGGTATCGGTTTATTTGTAATATAACATTTTTTTTTTTTTTTTTTTATAGATATACAGATATTTTGTTCATGGAAATAGGAAACGTATTTATTTTTTTGCTTTATGCAAGTTTACGACGGCAGTGTGTAATATCTTATGGGATTATCGTGCATGACGGTACGCTGCTGGTTCGGAGGTGCGGTATGGATTGCTCTTGGGCCAACCTGTATTGTCCGACCTATATCTCCTCGGCTCTACGCCCAAGAATTTTGTGGTTGGCCCGAGGCACGACACGACTTCGTGCACCCTGCGGTTTACTCCTGTGACAGCCTCTCTCTCTCTCTCGTCTTCTCGAGAAAGGGGAATTCCAATGAATGACAATACCGCACGGTACACCTTACTGCAGTACACTCGGAAGTTCGCCGCGAAATTCTCGGCTCAAAATCGTATTCAAATGTCACGATTGTAATTTATAAAATTTCTGTTATTGGATGATTTTTTTTGTAACTTCGAACGACCTTTTTTGCAAGGTTCAGAACTGCATAAATTTGTTATATGACTCAAAGCTTTTCGCTAAACATTTAATGCAACATCGAAAATTGAGCGCTCTGTTAATGTTATTTAACTGCGTCTACGAGCGACGCGTCGTCACATTTGTGAGGTGGAAAATAATGTGCGTACAACATGTTTATTGTGACGTTTCGGTCAAATTGCTGGTACTCTTCAGAAATTTATTTGTTCCTTTGTTATTTGTTGCTAAGAGTCTGTTGTGTGCTCTTGGGTTTTTTCGTGTCGTGAATCTTTTAGCTTGAGCCTATGTTTTCATGTATTCGAATGTTATCGTTAAAAATATTGACGATCCAACAGGATGTCACGTATAGACTTTATATCGATTACATGATTTATCACTGATTTTAACGAAACGTCAAAATGAAGATGTAGGAGTACGCACATTATTCTCCACATTACAAATGTGCCGACCGATCGCTCGTAGCCGCAGTTAAATACAAAAATTTCTGTTCATCGACCGCTGCAATTGCATCGAAAATTGACCCCTCTACCCACCTTAGAGGTTTCAGCTTGATAACTCAAGCCGTTCACAATCCCAGTAGGAATTTGGGAGCGTTACGTCGGGGTCTGACAAAGTCCTGAAAAGGCCTTGTCAGGCCTCGATGTAACGTTAGAAAATGTCTCTCGGCACTCGGGAAGTTCTAAGGCTTTCAATTTTTGGGGCCTGCGACATACACGCACACATTCAGAATTTTTTTCTAAATATGATTTACTACCGATGATTTCGAATATTCTAAAGACGTTTTCATAAGAATCTCGAAACAACTTTTTTTTTTTTTCATGAAAACAAAGCTTCCTCTATGTGGAAGCAAAAAATTTGAACGGTTAGACAGATCAATAAGTTGCGACAAAAAAGAAAGTACGACCTATCATGCAAGCCGATTACGCCTTGCCTGCCTACCACTGTACTCGATTTTCACGTGATAAAAAATTTATCGTTGATTGCGAGCTCTTATACGAACAATCCCGAGCATCGCTATCAATCAATTTTAACGACCAATTGCTGTGAAACGAACCGTCTCGCGCGAACACATTGCGCAATATGACTGCGGATTAATGAACGTTTGAAATTTAATAATTTAATAACGATCGAATCGAGGCTCGCGGATTGAAAACGGTGGGGTTCAACGATAAGACGTCTGTCTCACCCCGAGATTGAAGCTACCGCTCATCCGGGAATCGTACGTTACGGATTATTATGCAAATTGACAACACTGACCCCGGTCGAGGCCCGATGGAATCAACGTTTGCAAAGACGGGGCCTCCCTCCCTCGGGAATCTTATCGATCTATATATATATATATATATATATATATATATTGTACAGTAGAGTTCGCGTATCGATTACCATATGTCTTAGCTGTTTCAAATTATTCGTCTCTCCCTCACTCTCTCTCTCGCTCGCCCTTCGAGACCCCGGAATATTAATGTTCGGTTCCATTTCAAACCCCCCTCCGTATAACATATAAGGTAAGTCGGAGTGATATAGCTGTGATTTCGAAACAATAAAAATTTAAGGTTTAAAAAAAAATCTTTAAACTTTGTCGTAACCAACTCTATAAACATCGAAGTGAAGTAATTCTCTCAGAACTTTCGTTACTTTCGATGCGTGATTTAATTACAGCTCTATAAATAAATATCTGAGATCGGCCATATCCACCTGGAGAGTACAGGTGATATGGCCATGGTAATGATGGTAGTCGATTAAGTCTGGAGAAGCATAAAGAGATCGCGCAAAATATGTATTAGTATATTTTATGTTGTCAACTTGAACTACGGAAAGACAATAATTACCTCCGTCAAATGTTTCAGACGCCAAACTAAAAGGGAAACGGTTTTACTGGCCATATCACCCGGGAATTGCGGAGCATATGACAACGTGGCATATCGTCCTGACCCTTGCACATGCAATCCTACAATTTTTGGTGCAATCATACTGTATTCAAATATACTTAAAACCGTGAAAACGGCAGCGCTATTCGGTTTTTATATTAAAAGATATTGCGGGTGGTCATATCACCCCGACTTACCCTAGTTGTAATATAGTGTTACTAAAATGTACCGTACACTGCGTTGTATTGCATTTGATCTATACGAGATTGAAAAGTATTCATACAGGTGTTTTTTTTTTTGCTTGATTTCTAATTGATATTAAAAAAAGTCACTGTAGCCAATTAACAAAGCTGGCTTGATTGTACGCATCGCTGCAATTGCATAGAGACCTTCCCTTTGTATATTCGTCGACCGATTTATTCACATACATGAGATTCTCGACAACCCGCTGTCGGGAGACAACGAAACCGACAACGTCAACGAGACGAGTGTTGGATTTGTCAATTTTCCAAGTCGATCGCGTCCGGAAAGTGGAGCAGTTTCAGAATATGAATTATTTCTGGAACAAAAACGACAACCTGTCGTCGACAGGTATGGCCGTACGGACGATTCGCGAGTAAGTAATTTCCGCACTCGTGACGATCTCGGATTCGACACGAAATGCCTCGGTTGGAAAGTCACTCGCGTTGATACACTGACAAAATAAAAATATCGGCTTAACCAAAAGTCGCGTCGACATGCCTTCGAAGATGTTATTTGTTTGGTACAAATAAAGGATTGTTTTGTTCAACGATTATTTGCTTCGATCGATTAAAAATTTGTCGTTTCATACAAACATTTTTGTTTCACCAACCAAATGACACTGTCATACTTATATCACCGCACTTCGGTTAATACGGTAATTTCTTTTTCTCAGTGCGTAGGTCACAACGATTGTAGCTTTTTACAACAACAACAAAAAGTCGCAGAGTAGATTTGTTCGAAATTTTCTAAACGGATGTCAACCCTTTTTTTATTTTACTTATTCGCATATAACTGACAACGTCAACGAGACGATAGTTGGATATATCAATTTTTCAATCCAGTCGCATCCAGAGGTCGATGCAGTTTGAGAATATGAATTCTTTCGGAGACGGAGACGACAGACTGTTGTCGATAGGTATGGCGGTATGAATAATTCGCGAGTACAGTACATTACGATACTAGTGCGATAAAACTTTTTCTGATAAATGTTGCAATCGCACGAGTTAAGAACAAGTTTTTCGCACAAGTATCATACAAAATTTCATTTCACAAGGTGTGAAAATGAGAGTTTTAGGCACACTGAGAAAAAATATCAATTGATTCAGCAAAATGAGCGCTTACGGATGGCGAAACAATTTTTTGGTTGATGGAACGAAATATCTGTCGTAGTAAATAAAGAAACATGCGATTCTGCGACGGACTGGTAGTTTGATCAACAAGGTATTCCTTTCGATCCACCAAACATTTCTTTCGCCACCCGTAAGCGAACATTTTGTTGACTCAATTAATTTTTTTTTTTCTCTGTGCACGCGTGCGTAAAACTGTGATTTTCGCACCGAGTATAATAAAGTAATTTCCGCGCTCGTGACACAACGATTATAGCTTTTTACATTTAAAAAAAAAAATCGGAAAGTACATTTGTTTGAAATTTAAAAAAAAAGGTGCAAACCCATTTTTTAATTGTAAACGATGATATGAGAAAGACGTTGACCGTCAAAGTTTCAATTTACTTTATCTTGCCTGATTTTTCTTTTAGCAATCCTTTCGCTGAAAAATATTCTCATTGTGTATTTAATTCGTCCAAAGCGGTGTTTCTCATTTCGGCTATCAATAAATCGCGCTTCGATAAAGAATATCGTAAAGATCGTTCCTCTGTGCGTGTTCAAGGGGAGCTCCGTGTCCCGGTCTTCCCCACAATCTTCGCCACGTGTCGAAGTGCCGACGGCAACTTTCCTGCTCCATTCTTCTCTCCTCCTGCAAAAAACATTGCCAGCGACGAAATTGAAACAAGATCATAATAATAAAAATTAGCGAACAAAATAAAATGGATACGAAAATTACGTCAATACCGTCACGACCGCTCGTTGATTTATCATTTATTCTCTTTTAATTTTTTTTTTCAACACAGTCGATACGTCATTGGATAACTCACCAGAAGTATCTCACGCTTTCGGCGTATCTGCTCGGCCAGTGCGGCGATGTGGTCCCGGTTGCCAACGTTCAGAGCCCGCAAACTGTAATGCAAGAGAACGGAACGATGTAAATTAACTGTTCGTTCGTGCGAATCGTCCGCGTCGCTGTTTGAAATTAATTAAATTATCTCGATACTGTGTAAACATTCATTATCGGGGATGACCGGGCCGCGTTAAAGCGAATTCATGGGTATACAAGTGTTACACGCAGTACACGACAGCAGTGACGAATTACTTTCAAAAATAAAAAATAAACAAAATGTCGAAGCATATAAATACTCATCATTGTGACATGAAAACTCTCGTCGTGTTGCCTCCCGGTTATTCCGTCGATAGGTACGGTGAAAGCAGCGAATATGGCCCACCTCGATTAGCGCCCAAATCAACGATAAATGGATCGGTCCATATTGATTTATTTATTTATTTATTAGTGTATACGGGACAAGTCCTTTTTTTACATAATCCAAAAAATGTACATGCACGTCTATATAACAATTTTGTGTCTCGACTTAAAAACGAGAAATCTGAAATATAACTAACAAATCAGGCAACAACCCTAAGTGCTACACTGCAAAAAAAAAAATTATTTGAAAATTCATGGACGGTTTTGGAAGCTTTTTTGCATAAATGCATCCATTTTGTAAAACGTATATATTTAATCAAAATTTTAATATCTGCTATTTATTTTACGAAAAAGTACATTAATCTGAGTACTGTAAGCAAATTTCAAGTATCGGTACATTAAATTTAGAATTTATCTTTACAGTGCACTGTCGCGGACGAGGCAACGGTGTTTCAAAATCCGAAACGTGGAACGCCAAACAATTCTTCGATATTATCAAATTCATTGACTAAGCGAATGAGGCGAGAAATTAGACTAAAGCAACCATAGTCCGAGCTGTATGATTGAGTTCGGTATTCACCACCTTAATCCGATTATTATCGATGGCTATTGTATATACTTGTGTATCCATGCAATATATGTTATGTATATATACATATATATATTTTTTTTTTCATCGCACCAATGTGCTATTGGGCTTTTGCCATGCACAACTACGCGCATACAGTAGATGTGTCGGCACGTGTGTGCTCTGCGTCGAATTGGCTCCGAGACTACATGGATGATTAATTAGATCGGTCCAGCGCGTACCGTTCGCTCGGATAGTGTCCGGCCGTATCCATAAACAACGTTACGCCTCGACCGAGCACAGGGGCCGTTAGTCCAAACTACGGTGAACCGGAGAGGCTTCATGGTGTATTCCATTAAACGCTATCAAAGTGTCTCATTACACGTCAGCCGGCTACGTCTCCTCGCGCTCTCGACCACGTGAACCTCGGTCGCATACCGTACAGTCGGCCCTCACATTCCCGTAATGACCGCTTGCTTATGTGCACAGTTTTATCGGGCAGTAAACTAGAATTAGTACCGTATCGGAAGGAACGACCGGCGGTGACGTATGTCGCTTCGGCTGCGCAAGCTCGTCTCGATCTAGACCGGACGGTTTCAGAATTTCTATATGCGTTGGGAGAAGAGAGTGGTTTTTTTTCAACTTATTCTAAGTGAAAAAGTCTCGTCGGCCCAGGAGGAACTTGGAACGATTGACCTGGGATAGAATCCTCGAGGGACCAAGTCTCTTTCATTAGTAATTAGCTCAGATTGAAAAAAAGTGTATTAAAAAATATATTTTTCAATATCTATATAATAATACAATGCATGACGATTGGACACTCACACGGATATTCACATGGATATTCATACGAATACTCATATCGATATTCATACGGATATTCATACGGATACTCATATGGATACTCATATGGATACTCATATGGATATTCATACGGATATTCATACGGATACTCGCACGGATAATCACAGATACTCACAGATATTCGCGCGGCTAAAATTTCTATCAGGCTTAAGGTATTTTTCCATAATACTTTACTCGAATACCGCATACATCCTTAACATACTGCGCGAAATTCGTACCTTCTGCACAAAGTCAGTCTCTTTCGTCCCACGGCTTACGTATTAAATTGGAGTCTATCTGGCATCAGATTCACTCAAAGGTAGTTTCTTAATATGTACGACTGCATGTAAATGAATTTCGAATGACGATACGAATGACTGATTACACGGAGCTGCGGACTTAAGTCGATTGAAGTTTCTAGTATCACCGTGAGAATCTTCAAAGTTTCTCAACGTTAATGCACACTCGAGAGGCAGACACGAATGAACGTTGTTTCAGCAAAACACGTTACGGTAAATCCACTTTCCGTTTTCCCTTTCGTCCCCGAACAAGTTATACAACCGGGAAGTTAACGATGACGAGGAGATGGGCACTCAATGCTAAGCTACTTTGGAAACAGTACTCCGCCAAGCGTATCAACGATACAGCGCAACTTACAGTCGCGATTATATTAGTTGGTTTTAAGTACACTATACCGGTGCATCGTTTCGCCCCCAGCTAACATTCCAGATAAAATTTCCTCCAAGTTTCAATCTCCAAGATCAACAATCTATTCCTCGTCCTCGAACGACCTTTCATATTCTTTCATCGCAATACGCAAACTCGACGAGACTCACTTCAAAGTCTAACGATCAAAGTTACTAACTGGTAGAGCGATTAAAAGGTTCGAGTTTCAGGGGAATCATGAGAATCTAATTTTTTTGACGATGTATGAAGATGAGTCTTGGATCGCACAGCGTTTCGAACGAAAAACAATTATTTTTTCTTTCCTGGTTATTTTTTTTTTTTTTTCTGCGTACTACAGTAAATTTTATACTAATTCGCTTAAAAACCGTGCGAAACACCGAGGTCGGTAATAAAAACGGTGATTAATTTGTTCAACGACGCTGACCTCAGACAGCCAAAAGTGAAATCTTAAATGAAACTCAATTGATATTCGTGTCATGTAAGAATTTACTTCTGACCGGAAATGATCAGCAACCTTGAAAGAACTCAATTACAGTTTCAGTTACCGACCGGACCCAAATCGGTCTTGAAGCTCCGCCATTACCGCGTTCTCACCGACATTTTGCATAAACATTTTGCATAAAAATTTGTGACGAAAAGTGTTTCATCGCGTACCTGTCTATCGTGTATCCGGGCCGAGTAGCGTCGGTGGCGATGTATCGGGTACTGTGAGGCTGCGAGTGATTGTAACGTCCGCTCATTAGCAACGGCACCAATTCCACGCCACCCGTCAATTTGTACACCTGAACTTCTTCCCTGTAATCGCTCTTCCGGCTGCTCTGATGTCCCCGATCTCCGGCTGGTTCCTCCGGATGCGGATCCGGAGCCAAACCTGCAGAAATTAAAGCGAACATTTTCGTCACTCGTCAATCGGCCGTGAAACGCCGCGACGCGGAAATGAATGAAAATCTCTTTCGTGCAAGAATGGCTTTATTTTTTATTTTCATTTTTATTTATTTTTTTTTTTTTTGCTACTGACACGTGTACGTACCAGGTGTAGACTTGTCGTCGAACAATTTATTAGTATCATGCAGCGCTACCGGGTCGATTTCCGGTCTGCCTCCTCGAAGTCTTGCGATCAGAGAACCGCTCGTCCAGCCCTGCACACGACGTCGGCAGTCAGAAAAGTAATCTCGACTTTTGAAACTCGGAGTTTCTCTATGTGCGCACGTAAATGTACGGTGCTCTTTGCTATCCAATTCAGCAGTGCACTTCCGAACGCAGTTCCGTCGTTCGGTTCGCGGTACTCTCGGCGCTTCGAGTTCGGAAGGTGATTGCGAAATGTATTTCGAAGGTGCTGCAACACCTCATTGTGGCTTCGACCGCTATCGCATTTCCGATCCAATTACCGGAATTTGGCAATTCTGTCAGTTATTCTTTTTGATAGCGAACAAATTATTTTAACTCAATTTAGCAGGTTTCGATTGCTATCGCATTTTCGACCCAATTACCGGAATTGGACAATTCTTGCAGTTATTCTTTTCGATACCGGAAATAATTATTTTTGTTCAATTTTACGCGAATCTCCGGGCATTGCCATATTAATTTCCACCGACCCACGTTTGGTCGGGTTCAATAATAATAAAAATCATAATTACACGAATTGTTTTATAACGCATGAAATTTCGATTAGAAACACGCCGATAACTACACGGTAGGGTTCCGAACACCTGACGAATAATAATGAATAATAGATTTATTTGAATTGATATGAGCATATTTTTGTGACAATAAAATTCAGGTTACTTCTTCGTTTTACGCCGAATTGAGAAAAAAATTAATCGACAGCATAAATCTTAATAAAACATCGTGATTCAAGTTAACGATTTTTCTCCCTAAAATATTAAATTTCATGAAATTTGCCTGAGGCATAAAAAGAATGTCCTGAAAAAAAAAAAAAAAATTAAAAGAAATCATCAATTTCAGCTCGACAGAAGAGTTATCAATTTATCAATTTTTCATCGATCAAATATCTGTTTTCATTCCTTGGCGTCGCTACCTTTGTATCGAATTTAATAAATCCTCACGGTGAGTTTGAGGGAAAAATATTCGCGCGAGTGCCAGTCACTCGAGTAGCATTACGTTGCTTGATGGCCATTAATCACAAAACCACCGGTGGCGTATCTAGTTATCCGGATAGTTAAGCAAGCCGCGGAGAGAGCGGGGCGTGCAACGGGTGGAGGGTTCTTATTATATCGTGAGAAACAACAGAAAACTCGTAAATCGTCGAGCTATAAATCCGAGCAAAGTGAAAATGAGTTCGCGAGAGGTGCAAAAATCGCAAGAAAATCTTTCAACCCCCGCGCCACACCGCTCCATCCCCGAACGGCCGGGGGGTGGATAACTGTGTACAGCCGATTTGCATCAACGAATCCTTTGCCGCTGTTCCGTTCGCGGGGATTAAGCCGAACGATAAATTGGAGTTTAAAATTTATACCGGCAAACGGAAGCGCAAATGAAGGGATTGAACAAGCACCGAACGATCACACGAACCGGGGACGGAGAGCTCGATGTATGTATAATATCGGGATCCAATTATTCTGACTGCGTGTTTGTTGTGATGGTCCGCGACGGAACGCATCCCGCAAACAATACGGCCCAGTACGGATTGCAAATTGGTCGAATTAATTGAATAAAGATGACTGAAGCGCGAAAGCGCTTGTGTCGGATGGCTAGTCGGTTCGAAGCTTTGCGATTCAATGTGTTTCTAATGGTTGTGTAAAAGGAGAAGCGGCAACAAGAAAAAGAGGCGGCTCTTTCAGGATCGAGGTGCTTCGCGGAAAAGCAATGAATATTAAAGTGGTTTTTATCCAACTAATTACCATAGTTGGTCGCATTAGCGGAAGAGCTTCTTTTTTTGTGTGTGTGTGTGTTTTTTTTTTGTTCCCTCCACTCTCATTCGCTGTTTTCAATTTCCGGTTTTTGCGAATGATAAATGGACCAACTGTGCTAATTAATTCGCACTGAAGTTTTACCGATGACTCGCTGCTAATGATCATGCGCGCTTTGAGGCGGGCGAGGAACGAGAGAATTGGCTCATTGAATTTGCGAAGCGCCAGGCAGTAATTCCGGTACCTTTTCTACACGTTACACATATTCTTGGCCGGTGATACGCAATTATAACCAATGATAAAAGGCGAGCGTACATGTTATGCTGTGCCTACCATAGACTCGAGGAATCGCACTCCCAGCAACTTTGGATCCCTCCATGGAAGTCCGCCAGGACCGGGCCGACCCCACGGAGACGTGGGTTGCGCCAGCTAAGCACACGCCACACTGTCACCATAGCATATTAAACAGCTTCTAAATATCTGTCTTCTTTTTTTTACTACATTTTTTTAAATTTATTTTTATTGTTTCTCAACGTTTCATTGTAGTCCGCATCGTAAACGGCTCGTCCGGTTCGCGCTTTTCTGTTCTCCGCATATTTTCTCACTACAGCGGCAATCTTTATCTGACCAAAATTCAACATTTTTTTTGTCGATAACGATAACGATAACGATGTCAACAAATTCTCAACAGGCAATCCAACGTCTATATGTGGTAACGACAGAGTTAAGTATACATTTATTTCGGTCAAGATATAATTGAAAATTGTGTCGATAGTCGCGATAAAAATACGGGTCGTTACGGATGGAAAATGACAAGCTTTTGTAGAGCCTCGGTATCGCGAGGGAATCGCCGCAGCGTCGTTTCACGCGAGCTTCGATGACAAATATTTGTGAATTCAGGTAATGGTACAAGTTCAGTGGAGCTATGAACGTGCAGTTATTAGCTCGCTCAGGTTGTCGGAGTAAGCTACGTAAGCGAAGTCACGAAACGGTCAATTCCGGTAAGCGGATGCGCGGTAAGCCCTTCTCTCACGTCTAACCCACACATGCCGTATCCAACGGGGCGATACACGGACACGTCCTTTGCGTGCATTCGTTGCCGTACACGCGTTTCCTCTTTGCGCCTGTTAATCCGCTTAGCCATGACAAATGGAGTGACGCTTGAGGCCGCGGGGCTCCAAATGTTTGCGGAGCCTACATTATAAAAGTGTCGAGCTCAGCGAGTGGGAATAGCGGTCGTGCTTTAAGCGACGGCTCGACATAAATCACAAGGGGAAAGACCGGCATAAATTTCGATTTTTCAAGGTCAACAAAGACCACCGGTCATATTTTTTTTTCACGATGAATTGAAAGTGTAAAGAAAAAATAAAATAAATCCGTATCGTATCGACCGTTCGCATAAAAGGGAGCCGCTTTATCGGGTGAACCGATTTCTGGTTCACATTCTTTATTTTTTTTTCTTTTTATCTCTAGAAGCCTTTATTGCGAATTTTGTATGTAGCGAATTTTTCAGCGTGCACTTTACGCATCGTAATTAAAATCTGGTGCTGAACGTTCGATAATTTACAAAAAAAAAAAAAATCGAGGAAACAATTCGTTAACGATAAAATTTCGAAATGAGAGGTTTCCAATTTCCACGTTCCAATCACGAACTGCTAATTGTACACCCGAAACAAATCACTGCACGCACGTGAGAAATTTTCGATGTGCCAATTGAATGCAATAACGACGTATTAATCTAGTACAATTTTGATATATTAATTGAGAACAATGTCGAAATATTAATTTAGTACAATTTCGAATTATTAATTGAGCGCAATCCCCAAGTATCAATTTGTTACGATTTCGAAGTATCAGTTCAATACAATCCGAAGTATTAATTGTGTGTTTGTGTGTGTGTGTGTGTGTGTGTGTGTATAATTCCGATACGACAGACTTCGTATATACCCCGACTTTTGATACTCCAGCAGCAGAGTTTATTCTGATGCTTTCATTGTCTAACGATTAAAAAAAAGGCACTGAGGAAAATCGAGACACGACGATGAATTCCGGACATTCAAATGTTATGCTTCGACGGTCAAAGCTCGACGTTCACTCATCCGCTATCTTCGGCGCCTCATGATTGAACCCTGTAAATGCTTTCAATGTCTATCGCCAGCACAGTTTTACCATGGAAACCGGGAAGTTTCCGGTTCCTTGGCAACCTCGAATAAGGATGGCAGCTTTCCAGTCCAGAATTCATACGGGGTGACCGGTATAACTATCGTTGCCACTCCGAAATTATTAATCATATTTAACACCAAACGGGGGTAAAGTAGTACAAAGGATGAGGGCTGTGAAGGGCAATGAGATTAATGTAAGGTTGTTAAGTTAATTTAAGTTACGTTACTATATGCAACAGTATTGTTAGATATAAGACACGAGTAGCGGTAGTAACAGTATTGAAAGAAAGTCAAAGGTATAATGATAAGGCAGTGTTCATATAGCTTGGTTGTTTCGTTTGGAAAACAGATTTTTATGTTAGGAGTAAATTTTTTAGTTTGTAAGAAGTACATGTGATGGGGATGTAAAAGGCAAAAGCCGTACAGTGGAAATAAATTCTAAAATTCATATGTAACACCAAAAAATTCTGTACGAGCGAATAATCAATGCTCAGCAATTGGCCATTTTTAAAATTTCTTTCGTAATCCTTCACTGCTCGCCTGTATTTTTAAGAACAGTAGGGACATCTAAAGCGAAGTTATTTCCGTGCCAGCGAAGGCATATCGCATCTTAAGCCCACGCGGTTATAAACTATATTCTTATAATAATGGGATTGTCCCGTATTTAACACGACAAGTAATAAATAAATATATTGAAAAATATCGTTTTCAATATATCCGATTTAAATTTCAGATATACTTTGTTTATATTACACATGCATAGAGGAAGTAACTGAATCGTATGCAATATTTTCGACATTTGAAACATATTTTTCGCCATATCTCATGTACACTTTATGTTCTCTTCGGAATTCACTCGATTTTTTTTTTAATTATTATTGCACAGTGGAATGGTGAAAAAATCTTGTTCCACCGTGTATACCTCAACATAGCACACGAATAATGGTAGATCGATCGGAAAAGACGATACTGAAGCCGGCCTCTTATGTAGGTC
Source organism: Amblyjoppa proteus (assembly GCA_963922035.1). Classification (NCBI taxonomy): domain Eukaryota; kingdom Metazoa; phylum Arthropoda; class Insecta; order Hymenoptera; family Ichneumonidae; genus Amblyjoppa; species Amblyjoppa proteus. Next base: position 10,073,628 of record OY998230.1, read on the forward strand.
CCACTCTATTTAATTAATATTCACGATCTTATCGAAGTATCCTCGAGTATATCGAACGCTCTCAATCCTCGTTATTCGACCTCTGAGGGACGAACACTATCCGAATTTCATGAATTTCATTTCAGCACTCGCGTAGAGGCTGACGCGACGAACAGTCGGGAACTTAAAGCCGTCATTTTCACTTTCGAGACATACGATTGAAAACAAAAAGCCTAAAAATGAAAAATTAAATAAATTGAAAATTGAAATTTTCATATCGCTTCCTAATAATATCCCTTTATTCGCAAGGCTTGTTCTATGAGAAAGCATTTTTTTGTTCTTGGCTTACTCACAGAGGAAGCTCTGCGAATAAACGGATATTGTGAGGAACGTATATATAAAAATGTCAATTTTCACCCTTTTGTCAACGTCAACGTAGTGCTCGAGGTTTAGGCCAAACGGCTGTCCGATTCAGGTCCAGCGCGAAAAAATATGTGGAAAAAATATACCAACGTCGCGTTAACTTCCGGTCAAAACTGATGTCGGATATGTGCTCGACGCGAAAAAATTCATGAAGCGCTCCGGATTTTTGTTTTTTTTTTTTTACTTTCGATTCTTACTCAAGAAATCAAAATGATACCGTTTTATCGAGCTTCTTCTATCCCGTCATATCCATCATCTTAAATATTTCGCACCGCAGAAAATGATAAACGCGTGCAAAGATATCCTTGTTTGAAAATACACAAAATTACACTTTTTTTGCAATATTGGCTATAAAAATTTCCGACAAACTTTTTTGGTCAACCGTCGTTCCAGGACTATAATTAATGTATTTTTCGCGCAGATTGCGAAACTACCACTTATTTTATTTTATTTTCAGATGAATATTTAATAAGAAAACTTGCGTCGAATGTGAAGTTTCGATTTTTCAGGAAATTCAAAAAATTCAAAGTCGCATAAAATTTAATCGGTTCGATCAATTCTCTCCAAACTTAGTAGGAATCCGCCGGCGATCAAATTTCATCTGTGCACACCTTTTTACCCAGATACCTAGAAAATTGTAAGAGCCAGAGCGCGAGCATTTATTTTTTAAAGAATTAAAAAAATCGCCTACAAGAAACACCTGCAATGTTGTAATGAAATTTTGAACAAACACTGACATTTACAACATCAGTTAATACAAACACATACTGTGTGTGTGTGTGTGTGTATTAACCACACATACACAAACACACAACACACATACATCCGAAATTTTGTTTTCAAACTGTGATTTTTCGATGTTTTAGAACATTCTGAACACCTTTTCATTAAAATTAAAAAAAAAAAAAAAAAATGATTGCCCCAAAGCCAAGCTTCCTCCATGAGGAAGTAAAAACAGTAGGTTTTTCTATTTCGCGTATATTCCCAGGACCCGCTCGTTAAGGACTCGTCTCCCAAGCTATTTCGAGGACCCGGATAAGTTATTTCCGAAAGTCCAGCGGTGAAAATCGATGCTATCGTAACTACGAGATGCCGCGGGCGGCTTGTGGCGTGCAAATTTCCGCTCCTACTGGCCCACGTCTCGGCTATATATGCGCTTTCGGTCTGTCCGACGTGCATTACGTATAACTATTCCCATTCAGAATGCCGGTAGATACGTGCAGTCACACGTGTGTGTGTGTGTGTGTGTGTGTGTGTGAGCGCGGCTCTGTGCGGTGCCTTGCAGAAGCGTCTATCTATCCGCACTCCACTAGATACTAAACTATGTTGGCCATACAGTTAGCGTACGGAAAGTTCTGTCCGTCGAATACAGTTCGAAATACGTTATAGCGCAAAGCGAACGTAACCACTAGTTCGTTGCATGCATCCCTCGAATAGATCACGTCGCGAGGTCACACGGAAAAAAAGAGAGAAAATAATGTTTTTTTCATTTTTTTTTTTTTTTAATGACTCAAAGCGAACTGGAGGGAAAAGTGGGAATATCGATAGCGCTATAGCCGGAAATTGTGAGAAAGGGGGTGCGAGAAGAATACTCGTCTGTAGCAGTGCGCCGAATCGGCGTTGGTGAGTGCGCTAAAAGAGAGAGCTTCGGCTCAGGGAGCTTTTACCTGACCGGAGAAACTGCAATTTCTCGGCAAATCCAGGGGCTCGAGAATAACGTTTTTCTTCCTCATCGAACCGAGGCACGGAGCACCACCGCCCGGCTTGCCCCACGGCGAGTAATTCGTCTGCATTTGCCGCAACTGCGAAAAGTATTTTTTCATTAGTGGCTCATCGATACACAGTGCGGATACATTTTTTTTTTTTTGCAAAGTTTACCGCTGGTGGTTCAACACAATGTAGGATACGCTTATACACAGCCTTCATTGGCTTGCAGCATCGAGTCATCGATATATGTGTATAAATTTTTTATTTTTTATTTTTTTTTAAATTCAAACTGTAATTCAAGCATCGATTGCCTAAAGCTATAGTGCCGAAGCTCGAAACGCCCGTTTATGACAATTTATCGTTTTAACGATTCGAGACTTTTGTTTCGGTCGTGGAGGATCCTGAATTTTCTCAAGGTGCACAATGGAAATGCGTCTTTGACGTTTCGATCTGGATCTGGACCATCTTCGGAAGTTCTCGTTTTGAACTTTTTACCTGTATTGTAAATTTCTGTCAGACGTTTGCTACATTAAAGAGTCATCTATCTCTTCTTTTCTTCAATCATCTTCCTCAATGATAATTTTTAAAAAGTGTGCAATCATTTGTTGCATCGTAACGCATTCGTGAAGAAAGTTTTTTCGATCACAATATCGTATATTTTTGCAATTGAGAAAAGTCATTTTTTTTTTTTTCAATGTCTTTCAGTGTCCACCTTCAATTGAGGCTGAAAGTGTACATTGTTTCTCAACCTGTGACTGTAGAAATATTTTATCGTCGGCAACGGATTCTCCAACGATTCGGGCTATCGTTTTAATAATCGGACATTATTTATTGAGCTCTCCATCGACCTCGGTCAAACTAATTTGACTGATCAATTAATGCGACTTTGAGGTTTCGGTCTGGATCTGGGCCATCTTTAGAATTTTTATTAACCCTTCACCTGTCGCGTAGCGCGTTTGGTACATTAACGAGTAACCTATTTTTTTTGTTTCTTCGAACATCTTCCTGAATTATAATCTAAAGAATTCTAAAAAAATTAGCCGTCTAGCAATGCATCCCTGAAGCAAGTTTTTCAATCGCAGTATCGTACATTTTTGCAATTGAGAAAAATATATTTTTTTAAATCAAAAATCAGTTTCGGTGACCCTTAATCGAGGCTGAAAGTGTCGACTGTTACTCCAACTGTGACCGCAGAAATATGTTTTCGTCTTCGACGACTCGAGCTATCGTTCTAATAACCGGACATTATTTCTTGAGCTCTCCATTGACTTCAGTGCAAATTAATTTGACTGATCAATCAATGCCAAAGACCAACGGACTTGAATGAAATTTGATTTATCTGGAATAACGGAAGGTTCGCCCCTTCCCGCTCGATCTCTCAATCGCGGTACTGAATGACTAATATTATTCCGAGAAACCCGGGGATAATCGTGAATAGAAACCGCGAAACCCGTCCCTTTCGCTTCCGCGATGGAGTTTACGTTGGCCCCCGAGATAGACTCATCCGCACGGGATACACCGACGGTGTAGACTAGATGGATTAACGCGAGTTAGAACAGGCTTGTTTCTTGGAATTGTTCCCACCAGAGATTATGCAAATTTGCGTTAACTCGCGTTACCGCCCACCAACCACCCGTGGATCGGGTCAACTTCCGTAACCACGGAAATTTCCCCGACGTGCATTCTATGTACGTTAGCACACCGGCGGCCCTAGAATCTTGCCTCGTCGACGCCGGACCGTATATGACCCTCTTATTCGATTTCTCACCACCGCGCACGCCATCGGCTGAAATCATGGGGAGGATTGGCAAGGGTGTACGCAAATTGCGGCTTGCTTGACCGGTAATCATTCATGTTGCTCGTAAAACGAGGTCGAGAATGATCGCTCCTTGTTTTGTAATTCGAATATTAGTGTAATTTTATGCCGAATGGATATCGCGCCAACCTTTTGCCACTGCAATGCTTATACTATTAGGTTCGAACCTGCAAAGTTTATGCTATTAGATATTGCACCGCATGCTGCACAAAAAAAAAAGAATGGAAGATAAGAAAAAAAAAAAAAAAAAAAAAAACTTGGAAACTTGTTGTTGCTTTTTCATAGAATGGAATTAATTTCATTTCGTGAGTTAAAAATCAACCATTAGAAAATGTAGACTACAAAATCAAAGAAGCTCCATTTCGGTATCCAAAGCTCAACCATTGGAAAATTTAGCCCACGAAATGGAGCTTATTCCATTTTGTGGGCTAAATTTTAAAGCTCAACCATTGGAAAATTTAGCCCACAAAATGGAATAAGCTCCATTTCGTGATCTAAAGCTCAACCATTGGAAAATTTAGCCCACAGAATCGAATGAATTCCATCCTGCGAGCCAAAATTCATCCATTAGAAAATTTACTCCACAGAAAGTGATAAACTCCATTTCATCATAAAAAAATTTAACGATTAGAAAATATCGACCACGAAATAGAATGACTTCGATTCCATGAGCGAACGTTCGTCCATTAAAAAATTTACCCCACAGAATGTAATAAATTCCATTCAGTGTGCTAAAATTCATCCATTGGAGAATGTAAAGTCTCCGCGAGAGTGTCTATGAGCGTGTCCGGTTGTCTTGAACTCTATTATTAACTAGAAACACAACAATATACGACCGCTCTATATAAAAAATTAATATATTCTCCGAACTTCGGATAAAAGTGTCGATGAAACGATGCGTGCGCCTCCAGAACAATGACGTAAATCAGCCTCGAGTATTTCTCTCCTCGGCACATCCACACATTCGTGCGGCGGATACGACTTCCGGTTATAGCGCTGTGTCTTCTGCACGTGATATACAATACTCAATAATAGACCGGCGGGGCATTTACAGCACATACTTCACGTTGTTCCCGGTGCTTCTGACGTTGGATCTCCTCCTTTCGCCTCCTCCACATCGCCGTGCCCTCTTGAACAGCCCGGCGCTCCTGTTCCCTACGAGCGTTCTCCTCCTCTTCCGGCACGTAAGTCGTCGCCACGCGTCCCGTTGCCATTCTTCCGCAAACCGCCGCAGCTAAGCCCCGACCGTCGAACGTATCCACCGGGCCACGATCGAAGACGGCAAAGCTCTTTAGGAAACAAAAGAACAAAAAAATAAACAACAAAAACAGAAAAGAAAAACGCCTGCAGACCGTAACTTTTCGATCGTCGAAGAAGCCGAGCGAACTTTCGAGCTAATAGCCACCTCTCGAAACTGCTTGTTCCCTCCCGTGGTAAAACAGCGGCGAAAAAGAAGGCGAAGCGGAAACTAACCGGGCAAAAGTTTGATACAGAGTTCGTGCAACCTCGGAACATTGACCCGCCAGTGGGATAAGATTTTTCCTTCGAATCGAACAAAATCTGTTTTCTTAAAGGGCATATACTTGAAATTCAATACGTTTTTTTTTTTTTTTTTTTTTGTATTACAGAAGTTTCCCGCCCGGAAGTCTCACACGAGTGGATGTAACGCGGATAAAATTTTTATCAAACTCCGAATTTATGCGTTCACGAACACTTGCAAGTCTACCTCGAGAGCGCTGCGAGTGCTCGATTCTTTTTTTTCGTTTCTTTCTGTTCGTAAATGTTGAAAGTGAGTTGACAATGAGTCGCCGACTGTGACGACGTGAAATTTGCCATAGAGGTCGAATTTTACGGCTCGATGGATTGATCGCTAACCAAAAATAGATCCACCGTTTTGTCACTGCGACGGATTAATCTCTACTCGGGATAATCGATATACGTCGTGGATTCTCTTTGTTACCGATATGGAAAACAAGATGGCTGAGAAGAAAAAGAAACAAATATTGTCCGACACTGTTAGAAAGTTTGCCCGAAGAAAATAAAACTCGAGGCGACGAGGATACATTCCTTCGGTCGGCTTCCTCGCGATTAGGTTGCTCACCTGGCGAAGAGAACACGCGACTGCCACTAAACTCCTTGGGTCTTTGCCTCAAGCCTTGCCCGAGCGAGTGGTATAGTCATTCGCGACGTCGCTCCTCCGCATGCCGTATTATATACATAGCTTCGACTCGACTCCGCATACACACACTTTTATATCTGTGCCTTGTACGCTGTGCGGGCTCGTACAATACACACCGTCGAGGGCTATTAGATACCCATCGCTATCGCCACGCTATAACTGTGTACCGAGTTTCGACCTTCAGGCCTCTCTGTCAGCGGAACGCTGGCACGCAACGGTTCGAGTCAATGCGAGGATATTTACTGCCAGTGGCTCAGCCCCTTCAAACATAAACTCGACGATAGACATCGAATCCATTAAAATGGAAATAAAGTCACCGGTCAAAAAAAAAATACCGTGGCAGCGAGATAAAAATAAAATGTTAAACCTTCTAAGGGGAGCAATCTGGTTTTTTTTTTTTTTTCAAGTTACCCTGCGGATAACAATTTTGTTAAAGGACGCGTCGTTCTTAGGTGCTTTTAGGCGCACGCGATACGCGAGTCGGACGGTAACAAATCGGTTTTATTATTTTCGGGGGACATTCCTGTTTTACCGACGGACCGAGACGATTTCGTAGAATAGACTTAGATTCATTAATATTCTAGGTATATGTTAAACAAATTTTTTTTTGAGGAATGTAATACTAGCCGTAAACGCCTCGGCGTGCAGTTGAATTCGGTTGAGAACGGCCAAGAAACGAAGAATATCGAATGCTAAAGATCGTCACGAAAACCAATATGGCCGCCAAAAATGTTAACAGCATCTATTTTATTACATATAAAATATTGTGAAATGCATATAAGTAAAACGAGAGAGTCGCAAAGCCTATTACACAAAAGAAATGCATGTAAAGTGTATTCTACGTTTGTGTTTACTGTTCACTTGTAACAAGTGATCGGAGCCGGTAAAAAAGCGCATGAATGCAGTGTAGGGCATGATGTGGAGCCACCGGTGGGCCAATCGTAAACTACGCTTTTTCGCAAACCGTAATATTCGATTTTCTTAACTCCTTGTACGGTGTTAACGAAAATTCGACTGTACGCCGAAGCGATTACATCAATATTATAGTCCTGCACTATTTGAAGCATATTCATAATTCTAAATTGAAACTAACAAATTGCCTAGTCCCGTCAGTAAAAAAGGTAATTAAGGAATTAAAAACGGATTCAGCATCACCTTAAGCGCCACTATTAAATATTTCGGACAAATGCAAATTACGTTTCCGCAGTCTATATATAGATAATGCATGAAAACCTAATTTTCTTCTGTCCGAAATATTAATTCCGTCCGAAAATAGAGAAACCGATCAGTTTCCCTATTTTCTTATTATCGAAGTTGTTTTTAGAGTCGCCGAAAGTCCATTCGTCAGGTACGATATCGATCGAAATATATCAAACGTATCGTCACTACATCAAATCATCACTTGTCCAGCACAATATCATAACACGTACGTGGGAAAATATTTTTGTATCGATTTTCTTAAGGTGCATATTTGAACTCAAAATAAAAATGACTGTTGTCATTGCGACGTCCGACGTTTCTTCAATGTCAATTATAACGACGAACAACAAACGCGCGACACTGTTATCTTAATTCGTTAATCGTCTCGAGAAAATTATATTCATGCCTTATTAAGTTGTTCTGTATACGTAATACACGTATTTATTGTTTTTTTTTTTATACTTATGCACTCAATCAATTAATCGGGAGAATCGTCTCGAGAAATGTGGCGCGCATGCGCGCTTCGAAGAACCGCCAACTCGACCCGGCGATAGCGCGTATGTATATATAACACGCAACACGGCTCTCCGCTGGAACTAGTGACGTGTTGAGTAGCCGGTTGAAAAACAAAAATTCGTGCAAAAATTAAATCACCCTTTCGAGATGTGGTTTCGATTTATAGCTTTCAGTGGTTTGTGCATATTTTGGACGGCTCATGCATCGTCGTCCCTCGGAACCGTCAGCGACGAGGATCTTCTTCAATACATAAAGAGCGAACAATACGTCGTCGCGCTTTTCTGTGAGTTCATAGTCTGAGAAAACGATTCGCGCATATGGACGATAATTGCTTTCCGGGATTGAGACCAGAACAAAAAAAAAGCATATCGGTTTGTCAAACAGTCCGTCTAATTTTATCACTCGAACATCGTAAAAGTCGATGATATTTATTTCATACGCATAACCTAACTTTGGCCCCGGTGCTGGAAATTTAACGCTTCTCCGATAATTGGGAAAATGTCGGAGATAAATTGTTCAATAATTATTATAATGATATATGGTCGTTGCAATCGGACACTATTTCTCATATTTTTATCTGCCAATCGTATTTTCGTCTAATTCGAAACGGCGACATTGGCCAATCGTCGTTGTTTTGTTTTTTTCCCTCCTACAGCTAACAAATTACGAGTGATAATAGTAAATGATCGTTATCATGGACGATTCAGAGCCAATAGTTTCGTGTTTTTTTTTCTAATCGTATTTTCACCTAATTCCAAGCAGTGACAGTGGCCAAATGTTGTCGTTTTGTTTTCTCCGCAGACAGCAAAAAAATACTAAAGGATAATAATAAATGGTCTTTACAATCAACCATTTAGAGAGCCAATAGTTTAATTTTTTAAAAATTGTATTTCCATTCAATTCCAAGCAGCAACAGTGGCCAATTGTTGTTGTTTTGTTTTTCCTTCTGACAGCTAAAAAGTAATAAATGGTTGTTACTATTGACGATTCAGAGTTAATTTTTATACATTTTTTTTTCTTCCAATAATATCTTCACTCAATTTTGAGCAGCAACAGTAGCTAATTGTTGATTTGTTTTGTTTCTCCAACAGCTAAAAAAGACTGCGATCTTTGCGACAATTATGAGAAGGAGTTAATAAACGTGAGGGATGACCTGGTTGACTCCCTTGGTGCTTGGGTCGTCAAAGTTGTCGACAGTCAAATGTTGAGGCTTTACAGTCCAAACAAGGAACCTGCATTGGTATTCTTCAGAAATGGCATTCCACTGCTCTACGATGGTAACATTTCAAAAAAAAATTATTTACCCAGTACAGTTTGTACAATTTGAAGGATTATTAATTATGCGATTTTTTTGCAGGTGCGCCCAATGAGGACGAAATTTTCGACACTATCATTGAGAACAAAGAGCCCATCGTCAAAGAACTCACCGACGATAATTTTGAGCATCTCACACAAGCCAGTAGCGGTGCCACCACCGGTGATTGGTTTGTCATGTTGTGAGTACACTGGTTGAATAATTGAAAAAATGTTGCCATGGGGATTTTCAGAGACTCTCCAATCTGTTTACATAATTTAGCGTTTGGTATTTTACCTAACACTCGAGAAATTTGTCCCATGTTATAACTGTATTGCCCAGGCATTGGGTAATTCTTTGCCTACTTTGTGGTTTCTCTAAGTACATTTGTATTTTTTTGGTCGACAGAGAATAGAGAGTTACATTTCAAGAGTTACATTTCGAGAGAGTTTCGAGAGAGTTACATTTCAGAGCTTTCGTCCAGTTCTGAAATCGAGTTCCGATAAATACTATTAACATCATCGGTATGCAATTAATCGATAGCTACAGCACGGACTGCGTCGATTGTCAGAGGATGGGAGCGCGCTGGGAGGCGGTGGGAGCCAAGTTGAAGCAACGAGTCCTTGTTGCACGGGTTAACAAATACACTACCGGAGCGTCGACTGCCAGAAGATTCAAAGTCTTCGACGTACCGGAATTTATACTGTAAGTAAAATCGACGTCGATGATCAATGCATTTTTTTAACACTCTTAAGTATTCTTGCTGTTCAGCATCTTAGTTTAATTCAGCATAATTTAATTTAATTACAAATGTGATAAACATTCGAGTAAAATAAAAATTACGTTCGTTACTGTTCGAAGACATCACTTTTCCTCCAGCCTTCACATTTTGCGTGGAGTTTACCTTAAATTCGATGTTAATTTTGTATTATTCGCATTTCAGATTCAGACAGGGTAAAATGTACCGCTATCAGATACAAAAATACGATGTGAACGCCCTCGTTTCGTTCGCGAAGGATTGGTGGAAGAACGCCCACGGCGAAAAAATCCCTGTACCTCAGAGTCCGTTGTGAGTATAAAAAATATTTCTCTCCAAAAAACATTGATCGGGTAAACAAGGAAAAAATTAAAAGACAAAAAAAAAAGAATCATCGTTACTCACAAACATCGAGCTCTCGTGTATTTGCAAATCAAAATATTAACAGTGTGTCTGAACATGTATTTGTTTTACATTCGCAGCGACGACGTGGTACAGATGTGCGCCAACTTCCTTCGTGAAAATCCGTGGATGATGAAACTTGGAAGTATAATTACTTGCGTAGTATTGGTTATCGGCTCCGTAGCCTCGAAGCTCAGACGCAAGGCCGAGGCGCCGCTCAAAAAAGAATCATAAATAATCGAAGAAAAAAAAGCTCGTCGAAGCTCTCCATCAATGTATATATGTACACACGCATTGTGTCAAACGGCTCGTCGACTTTTCTCTCTCTCCATCGTACAGGGAGATAAATTAATTTACCGAGAATTTTAATCTAAAAAAAGCCAGCATACAGCTAGCGTGCTTGTTGCCAATTTTACAAACTTAGTTTTTTACGTTTTCTAACGAATCTCCCTGATGACGCTTTTATTTCTATCTAAAATTTTATCTTTGTAAAAAAAACAACTTAATCGAGCCGCACAAGTACGATCGAGTGTGTCGCGATTGCACGATCTTATCCAATAAATATATATATATATATGTATATATATATTTCAAGACGTTGCAATCGGTGTTTTAAAAATAATTTCCTATTCCGTATTGTTGTCGGCAATCGGTATGGATACTTCCGCGTGCGCAGTGAAAAGCATTTCGGCTTTTTTTATTACACAATGATAAAATGTTATTGCGAACTCTCGATGCAATTGGCTATTGTCCGGCACACAATCACAAAGCTGAAATATCCATTCCACCTCAGTCATTATCTATCGACATATTTTACACTGTAAAAAAAATTCGTACGAAATTTAATGTGCAGGACCGAAACTTTTTATATTAAATTCCATGTACTATTGTGATGAACAATCAATGTTCAGTGTATTAAAAACATTGGGAATATTTTATTTTTGATAATAATTTACTTTGATTTCAATTCAAAAGTATATTAATTTGTTATCACAATTGTACATTCAATTTAATATAGCAGTGCATAAAAACGAGTTCGGTACATTAAATTTGCAATTTTTTTTTTTAGTGGAACTGAAAAAAACAGGACAATTCTCTAAACCATCTTATCCCTAGACTCCGAACGACATCCGAAAGGCGTAAGACTAGTAAACAAACAAAATTCAAATGAGTCCTGATAAAACTCATCTAGTTCTCTTAATTAATTGTGCCCCTTTTAAAGATTCGAGCTGGCTTCGTACATTTGTATCTTGCAAGTGTAACATCATCTCAAAGATGTGAAAAAAAAACACATTACACATTACAGTCTCTGAAATAATGGCTCTCCCCGAATTCGCCATTCGCAACTGAAACGGACACTTATGCGCGCGCATAATTAATGTGTCTCAATTAATTATGACTCCGAAGATATCTGCACGAGACTAAATTTCATCAAGTTATGACGGCTGTTTTTGCATTGCATAAACTTCGCTCAAGGAATTTCACTAGGATAATAAAATTCTATAAGTGAATAATTTTATTCTTCTCAAAAATTGCACTGGACAAAGATTGCCAAAGTTGAAACGTGATGTTATGCAGATATCTTCAGGGTAATAATTCATTATACAGTTGTAAAAAATTAGAGCTAGCTTCGTGCAGTTGTGCCTCGCGAGTGTAACATTATATCAAAGATACGGAAACAAAATTTACTGTCTCCAAAATAATGACTCTCCTTAAATTTGCCATTTACAATGAAAACGAACATTTATGCGCGTGCATAATTAATGCTCCGCTCAATTAACTGCACCCTTTTAAAAATTCGAGCTAGCTTCGTGCAGTTGTGTCTTGCGAGTGTAACATTATATCAGATACAAGAAAAAAAAAAAACAAGTCTAAAATAATGGCTTGCCCCGAAATGCAGTTAGCCATTCGTAACTGAAACATACACATATACGTGCGCAGCAACAAGCGCCCTGTGCTTGAAACTATACAGAGGCAAGATACGTCTATGTATTTGAGCCACTCCACTGAAATACAGTTTTCAACTTTTCCTTGAGATTGCTCGTTTCAGATGTTCGGAATATTGGACAAAAAAAAATGTTTGTCACACGTTCGGAGTAAAAAATGTTTGACTCTCATCTCTCCCAGCGACATCGGAGTTAGAAGATTTATAAAAATGTTCTATTACAGCCCACACAGACTGTCTAGACGTCGTCAACGGAGACATTTATCCTGAACACCATAGAAGGACTGGCCAGTGCGAGTCTGATGCCAGTCTCGAACTTGCTCTGAATGGACGAAAACTTCATCATGTTCGTGGGCTTAGATTCTATCCAAAAACTATCGAATTCGTAAAAGAGATAGCTGTAAAATTGATGAAAAGCACGAACGGTGGGCAGTGTCTTGGACGAATTGTAAACGTGAGTTTTTGCTGTGCCGTCTCTGAGCAGCCTCATCGCCATGCTGGTGAGATTTATTCCGACGATGGCGAAGGCGTAGCCGTGTAGAGGATGCGAAGAGTGCGAGAGGGCCCGCGAGGCGGCGCTGGGGTATTCTTGAGCGAAGTACAACAAATTCTCTAACCCCAAAATTCCCATTCCGCGAAAGTCAGTTTTAGGATCGTCGCCTTGGAAACCGATGTCCTGCCACTGCTTTGTGACCCTCGATTGGAGACTCTCGTCGCGCTTCAGCAAGTTCCACAATTTCAGAAGCTTCAATTCGTGCTCGGGATTGTCCGAGTCGTAAGGATTTTTCCTGAGTTCCTCGCATTCGGCGGTCAGCTGATGATAGCCCCATATCAGTTCGACGCACTTGCCGAACGATTTGGCGAAGTCCGGATGAGCGGTGGGATTTATTCGTTTAGTCAGTAGAACCGTTCTTATAGCGTCCTCGAGGACGCCCCGCTCGGTCTTGTTGTTTATACCGCGCTCGGCGGCGATCTCGTCGAGACGAGCGACGAGCGTCTTTATGTCCAAGTTTCTGGACTGCCTCAGAGATCGCTCAACGTCGAGGGTTCTCGGAGCGCCCGACGGCCTGCCGTAACATATTCTCTGAAGCTCGCACATCTGCGTCGTCTGATGAAGGAACCATTTTATCAAAGGCCTGAAGTACCAGCAAACCCACGACCAGACGTAGCGAATCATTCTTCTCGACGATGAGCTCGATGGGACTCTTTCATTTCCGAGATATTAATTATAATTTTAGGTTTCTCTTTTGTTTCTTTATTTTGGTTTTTTTTGTTTCTTAAGCTTTTCGATGTATCGTTCGGTCGTTTAAACGGCACACTTGTACTTCCATTTGCTCCTCTTCGCGACAATGTTGGATATTAAGGTTAGGCGTAACCTTCGCGGATATAAACAAGAGTCCGTTTGTGTTGTTTCTCATTGAAGAACTAACTACACTAGAGCTCTCGTTGTTGCGAGCACAAGCCGTGCCGTTTCTCGGGGAAACTGGAAATAATATCGATCGTTTCGCGGCTAATTGTCGCTAACCTAAACTGAGATGCGTGTGACAGCACCGACCCTCCGTGCTGGTGTTCCGACGACCCGTGGAAGCTTCGAGCAGCTGCTCGACACGCGCAACAAAACAACAAAAAAAAGGTAACGCTCAGCAAGGTGTATGCAAGCAGTAGGAGGTTAGGTGGCACGTCATTTACGCCAAATTCGTTTCCGCCAAAATGTAACTACGTTGGAGAAACATCGCGTGTTTATCTGAATTTTATATATCGTCTAGTTGTTACCAACTAATCAATTAACGTTGCGCGTAAGCGCAACATTAATCGATAAGTCGAATTATAATCGATAGTCGAATTATGGATAATCGATAGTCGAATTATGCACGCTACGAGATTTCGCCGATTCAAATATAAAATAATACGATAAAAATGTTCTTTGAAAAAAACCATTTTCGTCAAAAAACCGTAAGGGTACCATTTTTTGAGTAAAAATTTTTTTAGAATTTTTTCGTTAATGAAATCGGTTGGGAAATATGCCACTTGAAAACAATGGCGAATGATTTAATTCGATATCTTGAAATTTATTTTTTCGAAAACTGTATGCTAAAAATTCGAAATTTTGAAATTTAGCATATAGAATGGTTTTCGAACAAAAAGATTGCGCATTGACGTACGATGGAGGTTGGTTGTTCTCGAGGTGAGTTTTATAGTTTTCGGAAAAACTAATCATACAAAATCACATATAGTCATTTTTTCCCTGGGGTTGACACTCCGATCTCTTGGAAAAATAAATTAATACCTGCAAATGCTTACAGATCGGACAGATGCATCAACCTGAATCTCAATGGCAATGACAACAACGATCAAAGAGTTATAGTGTGGAACGAGTTCGGCGCTAACGATCGTCTTAAGAGTTCGAAGATGATGATACGCTCAAAGTTACATCGTTCATCGAGTACGACTCAGAGCCGCAGTGAAGTGTAAATGACCATTTAAACCTAACAAAGATTATATACTTATCCAAGAACATTAGCGTAAGTATGATTACCAAACCCGCAGAGTTTTTGATGGATGCAAACCCAATATTGCATTTCTGCCAATTTATTAACGGCAAAACGGTGACAATTTACGTTGAATAGAGAATATATAATAAATATATCGTTGTATCCGTATCACAATAAGTGCTTCCGGGTATATTAGCTACATGAAAAAATATATAAATATTTTTTTTTTTTTATAGATATTTTTAGCCACCAATAGAGGAGGCGCACCGATTAGACGGTGAAGAATTGCTGTCGATCAGTGTAAGACTGCGAAACTTTCGCGTGTCTCCCGTATCTGCTGTATCTCAATGACTCGGCGTAGGTGAACCGTGCAGCCACCACTTCCGGTACCACATTGACTTCCCCGTCGATGCTGCCCGTTTTATCCGTGTCCTCGCTACTGACCGTCGGTACATTCGTTTCACGTTTCTCAAACGATCCAGCCGTGCAATCGGAATCGTTAATCGCCTCATCGTGAACTTCATCGCCGTCCTGGATGCACCACTGTGAGGCCATGTCTCGAAGGGGGCGCAGGCTGTTGGCGTTCTCCTGGATCTTCTCAAATTCTTCGTTACACAAACGCTCGACCTCGAGGAGCCTTTGCTGATAAGTGTTGGCTATCGATTGCCGATGCATCCTGTAACGCTTTTCCGCCTGCGCCAGGGCGAGCACGTCCTGATACTTCGCCAGCTTCTTCTCGTACTCCAATATCGTTAATTCGCTGAGAGACTGCACGGGATTGAGGTTCATCACGTCGCCTGAAAGATTTTCCAGACTTTTTTTTTTTTATCGTTCGAACATTGATCTGTCGCGTAACGGAAAAAGCTCAAATGAAATTTCATTACCGATTTCATTCGAGAGCGGCGACTCTGCTGCGTAAGCTTCCGCAGCTGCTCGAGCCGCTGCCGTCGCTTCTTCGACCGCGAGTATATCGCTTCTCTCGCGAAGAAGCCGATACTCGTCGCGCTCATCTCTCCACAATTTTATCTCTCGCCTCAGCTCTTTGCGCAAATCGATTATAACTTCCTGAAGTCTTCTTATCCGCTCGCGAAGTACTTTGCTGCAGGAATAATCATTGTTGAGTCAATGAAAAACTGGACAAGTTTGTTTTCATTTGAAATTACTTGATTAGTCGATTAACTGCAATGACGCTAGATAAATTTTATGCGGATATTCGATCTGCTGACTTTTTGGCTGTGGAAGAAATGAAAAAAAAAAGAACAAAAGTCGAAAACTGAAGAACGACAAAAATTCTAACTCTAGATTCCCATGATTCTCGTTAGCTTCGACGGAAGTTTCATCGGGCACGAGATGCTCTTCCGGTTGCTCGATGACCGCGGATAGTTTCTCGGAATTTTCGTCGTCAGACTTTGAGGCACGAGCGATCGGCGGCACGTTGCGAAGATCGAGGACCAAATCCGGTCGTGGCCGTTTCTTACTTCCGGTTTCGTCGCTTTGACCGCTCGAGAACTCCGCGTTCTCCTTTCTGCCGTCGACAGAATCGTGAAAAAACTCATCGGACCCGCTTTCAGCGCAGCTATCCGATTCCGAAAACTCCCCGTCGTTCTTATCCATCGGTAATTTAATGACGTATACAAACTGAGGCGTTACCGATAATTGTTGTGCGGATATCGAAGATATTAGAAGAGTATAAAAGAAAGCAAAAAAAAAAAAAAGAATGATTTTATTTTAAAAAGAATTCGTACATTTGTGACGTTTGGATTGCTTTACAGCGTTTGGCTATAAAGACAATCGTCTCTTGTTTCGTCGTACACGGTGTTCGAGGATTCCTTACAACTTATACGCTGTGTTTCTTAATTCATCCGCTGTCGTTCTATTAAGAAAACGCAGAATTTTTTAAGGGACTGCCATGTGTCTTTAATCGGTGTGTTATTCGTTCATTACTTGAATGCAGTAAGTAATAAATGCAGAGTGAACCACTCTGCATTCATTAATTCCGAAATGAATTTTACAAATAGCTTACGATTATTTCTTTGAAGGCTCCTTCGTATGTGTTACTGGAATGAATGTAGAAGTTTGCAGACAAGCAGTTATCTCTATTGCCGACACCGGGCACGTCCCAGCCGTCGGTGATTTGACTTGTCCGAGATTAAAGATTTTTCCAGCACGGGTTAGCAGATATACTCAGTACCGAGCACATTTATTTTGGGGCTTCGTCGTTATCATCGATAAGCAAGACGATACCCTTCCTTACTCCTTACCATATGATCGGCATTCGACGCCTGGAATTGCGAAACATCCCGACTAATATATTGAACGATACATGTTTTTTACAGCGATTTTACTTACGACGATATTCCTCGATAAATAGAATGGTTAATTTTCATGCTCTTTTTTTTAATACTCGTACAAAAATGACAATAATCTCTTCATTACCCACTCCGGCCGGCTCGGCACAAAAACCAATTCGGGAATGTCATCGCGTCGCGAGCCTGACTCGGTCAGTAGTGCCAGCAAAGATGGAGCCGATCGCGCACCTCGTCAAAGTTTCTATTCCGAATTATCTCTCGGGTTTGCCGATTCCGGACTCGATAGGCGGTTGGTTCAGACTCGGGGGTATGTGACTTGTTCTTCGTCGATGACTAGAAAAAAAAATTTCCATTCCTGACTCGAGCAGGACATTCATAGATGATGTGTCGTTGATTCGCGTATCGCATCGCTCACGGAGAAACGTTCGGAGGAGCGTCGAGAGCCGCCTGATACATTCATTTATTTTTCTCTTTTCTTTTTTTCTTTTGCTTACGATTTACAGTTAGGGATTGGATGTCCCTGATTCCACCGACGGCACTTCTGGCTGGTATTGGATACATGTCTTATCAGGCTTTCTGTCCCCGTGCCAGACCGGTGAGTGTGAAACAACCTGTTTCCGCGAAGGTGTTAAAGTTACATGCATATATATAAATACGTCGTGACACTGTTTCTATTTTCCTTTCTCCTCGAAGTTATCGCTATGAAATTCAGCCGTTGCGTAATTACGAAACTTAACGCTGGAAGAGTCGTTGACCTGTCGGTGGGTTTTCGTTTCCAATGATCGCGCATAGGGCACTTCGCCCGAGTATACAAATCAGATGAGGCGACTTTTATTTATTCTGGTCAAAGGTCGAGTCGGCTTTTTTGCTGTTTCTGCAAACGAATTTTATGTAGAACGATCTTGCGCGTTTGTAATAGAAAATGTTCGTGCGCGTAAAAATCCGCGATCTTTTTTATGAACGGCGAAATGGAAAATTTTTCGTGCATAGTAAAAATCCCCACCTGTTCGGCCGGCTCGGCACCGGAAACTTATTTGACGAAGATAAGGCTTCGCAGATGTGCGTTGCGTTGCGTATTCGGAACGCTCTGCACGGGCTTCCCGTCGTTTAGGCGGACAGGAAATCGGTCGAACAGCTGAGTTCGAACGTACGTCTGTGTATGTTTTTTTAGTCTCCCACAACGTTTGTGGATGTTTAGGGACATCGCACACGAATTTCCGACCAAAAGTTTAATTCGATCAACATTTCAGAACTTCGCAATGTTCGCCAAACGTCTGAAAAAAAATCAGCCGTATTAATTATGTCAAGTCCTTTGATTTTGCATAATAATAATGTAAAAAAGTTGTTGACATGTATTATTTAAAAAAAATGTATTGTTTTAAAAAATTGGAAATCCTTTCATTTTCTCATTTTAAATTAATTGCTTGATTTTTTTTAGAATTCATATGAATTTTTTCAAGAATTTTCTTATATTTCAAAATATGAAAAATCGATGCAGATGCACGAATTTCGGACACGTTTCAACGTCGCGATTCTGCAGTACACACAAAAAGTTTCGAGGCGATTGCTCCAACTGTTCAGTAGTTATGGCGTTGAAAAAAAAAATGTTAACGGAAGATTCAAACATGTAAGAAAATTCTGAAAAAAATTAATGTGGCTTAGAGAAAATTAACGAATTCATTTTAAGAGAGAAAGAAGGTTTACTGATTATTTGTTGAACAATTTCTTTTCTAGCAATTTGTTAATAACTTTTTTTGACATTATTATTATGCAGAATTAATGTTCCTTGCACGTCCAATACAGTTGATTTATTTCAGATTTTTATATCAACAGCAAGTGTTAAAATCCTCACTGAATGTAATCTTTGGCTGGGAATGTACGCGTGATGCATTTTTAAATAAACTGCAGCGAATCAAAATTATGAAAAATTTGGTGTACAATAAACATGCGTCGGAGTTGAAAAATGCCATTGTTAACGCCCAATTTATTATTTTTAGGTGCAAAAGACACGCGTTAATCTAAAAATAAAGAAGGACACCGCCAAAGTTGTGGATACCATTGATGTTGAGGACATAACGGAAAAGGCTGTATTTTGTCGTTGTTGGAGAAGTGAAAATGTGAGTTAATTTTTTGCTGGCCACAATTTAGACGAACTTGAAATGGTCTTCAGTTCGATTTTTTGGAATCGAAATTCGCGGGTGCTCAGAATTACCGATGGATAATTCCGAGCACGACAATTAAAAGGAAGATATGCAAATACGAAATTCGAACATTTTTATTCGGTCGAATTGTCTGGAAAAAAAATTTATCTCGTAATGGAAAAAAAATGTCAAATAAATTATTTTTCCGTTTTTATTGGAGATCTAAATTGAAAATTTGAACCAGTTGGCTCGGAGCGTAATACTATATCCAAGAATAATTCTAGCGATATCTGAGAAAATGTAGTTCTATAGTTATATAACTGTGATTGCTCTCAGCCTTGCCAGTTACTATCTGTGTCACGAGAAATAAGTGATTAACTGTTGGCCACCGGTTGTTGAGTCAAGTTGCATTTACTTTCTTTTTTCTTATCTCATATCGGATTCTTGATTCAGTATATAAAAAATATCGTTAACGAAAAAAAAAAATCCGTTTCTATTCGAGACCTAAATCGAAAATTTGAACCAGATAGCTCGGAACAAAATATTATATTCAAGAATAATTCTAGCAATATCTGAGAAAATGTAGTTCTATAGTTATATAACTGTGATTCCACTCAGGCTTGACAGTTACTACCTGTGTCATCACAAATAAGTGGTTAACATTTTCCACCGGTTGTCGAGTTTTCAATTTTTTGCCATTTACTTTCTTTTTTCTTCCTCTTACGTCAGATCGTTGACACAGATGTGAAAAAAAATCGTTAAAAAATTGATCTTTCTGAATTCAGTGGCCTTATTGCGACGGCGCTCACGGACGTCACAACGAGTCGACATGTGACAACGTCGGGCCTCTCGTCATCACGAAGAAATCCGAATAAGCGGAGCTTACGCGAAATTTATTTAAACGAAGGAAAAAAATCTGATGCATTACCCGCGGCCAGCTTTCGTAAAACGGAAAGGAAAACCAGCAAACTGTGGGTCCCTCGGTGGAAGAGCCCTGGGTGTAGATAAAATTGGATCTTAGTCAAAATGAATCTTATTAGCAGCAGAAAAACGGACTTTCTCCTTAAAAAAAAAAAGCAGAAGCTTGCCGATTTTCTCGTTTTTTTTTTACGAAACCTTTGATTTTCATGTCGATCTAGTATGTAAATAATTTCACGCGAAGCAACGCCAGACTTTGCGTATTATCGCGTCACTACGATACATGTATAGGGTTATATAGCAGGGTCAGAATGAAATAAATGTTACAATAAAAATTGAGAATAATCTACATTTATTTCGAAAAATATTGAAAAGGTAACTGAACGTCGTTCAGTTAACAACTCGAGTATTTTATAAACAGTTGATAAAGCGGGCAATAACGAAGAAATGTAAATAAGGCAAATTTATGCGATATTTATGCGAAGAAAAATCAATCTGAGGCTCACTCTTGAGTAGCTTTCGTAAATAGACGTCAAACTTAGTAAAAATGAAACCTTTCAAGCAGCAGATAATACGTAATTTCCTTGAATTTAAGGTAAAACAAAAGCATTATTTTTCAATGTTTTTCACCAAAACAAAGCTTCTTCTACGCGGAAGTAAAAGTAAGAATAAAACTTTGTTAGCAGCACTGTCCTCAGTTTTTTAAAAGCAGAAGCTAACCGGTTTTCACCTTTGATTTTCGATTCGTCGAGTATTTGAATAATCGCACGCGAAGCAATGAAGATGCAGGGTATAATAGCAGACTCACAGTGAAATAAATATTACAATTAAAAAAAAGAATAATCTACATTTATTTAAAAAATATTTACAAGGTAACTGTACACTGTTTAGTTAACAGTACGTGGATATTTTATAAACGGTCGATAAAGCGGGCAATGCGTGTCTGTATTTCAATACAGCAGTACAAGCATGCGATGCGAGAGCCGTTGGGTATTTTTGTTTCTCAACATATAGCACGCGGTTAAAGAGTCGTCAAAATTTACATGGAGACGAAGCCTTTTTGGTATCCGCGAACGGTTCAGCCTCGACGAGTCTCTCAGCATTTATCGGATCACAGATCAATGATACTGTACGCGGCATTCGCCTACTTCTCTCTCCTCGTCGATCCATTACACCTAGTAGTTGTTCTTATCCTTATTGTATCCTGCTGAAAAATTATAATGGTTAAGATTTTTGTCGTCCAAAAAAATACGCAAAATCCCGAATTTTTGCAATATTGGCTATAAAAATTCCCGACAAACTTTTTTCGTTACTCTTCACTTTCTAAACGTAATTTTTCGATATTTTCGAACATTCTGAGCACGTTTTCATTACAATCTCAAAATTTTTTGTCACCAAAATAAACCTTCCTCTAAGAATAAAAAAAACGATTACTAAGAAATCAGCACATTTCTTCCTGAGAGGCTATGACACGACTTCCAGGTACAGTGAAGCTTAGTAATCTTTATCTAAGCGTGTGTCACCGATGCAAATTAAATTAGCATATTCCATCCTCATTCTTGCCCCATTGCTCGGAAAGTTCTCTCTAAGAGGAAGTATGTAGATTAATGACCGACGGAAAAGAATCGCGGAATTAAATTCTATTGCATTCAGCTAAAATTAATGGCTGTGCAATCTCGTCGCATGCCTTTGCGAGCGATGTAGTAAAGAATGAGGAATGGTAAAAAAAAAATTACTTCCTATCGATACTATTTCCGCTAGATAACCAAATGATCAAGTACTGACCCTGCAGTCGTTGTTTGCACGAACGATCCTCCCTGACTCATAGCTGCAAGAATAGAAAGATACTCAAATTATTTATCTCGCAGGTAAGAATATCGTGAACCAGAAATTAATGAAAAAAAAATGTGTTACACACCTCGAAGTTGCTAATGTCGTTAGCATCGAACTCATTGACAAGTAGCTCGCGATTGCCATATCTCCATCTGCGAATTGAAGGAAGAAAATAAAATTATAAACAAATAAATAAAATTATAAATTATATAAATCTAGGAAATACAAATATCTTTTAAAAATATACACTTTTTAAAAAATGATATATATAAAGATCATTGAGTAACAGCGGCCCCGGGATAGAAGATAAATTGATAGTGAACGCAGCCACTTACTCGAGGTATCGTCTCCATACAACGAGACCTATGTATGCCATCACGGATACGCAGGCGAAGGCGATCGCGATGACTAGCGCCACGACACCTGCGGGCATCGACGTCGAATGTTTCGCGTGTAAGGCGGCCTCGGCCGCACCGCTGTACGTTTCCGTAGAGCTGGACGTCATCGAAGCGTTAGTGGTCGACCGGCTGTTCGTGGAACTTGATGTCGTCGTCACTGCTGACGTCCCTGGCGACGTCACTGCCTCCGTAGATATACTAGTCGATGCGGCTGTAGATGCCTTCATTGTAGTCGTGGTAGGTGCATTTATTGTAATTGTGGTAGGTGCAATCATTGTAGTCGTGGTAGGTGCATTCCTTGTAGTCGTGGTAGATGCATTCATTGTAGTCGTGGTAGGTGCATCCGTTGTATTCGCGGCAGGTGAATCGGTCGCGGTCGCGGTAGATGTCTTCGTACTCGAGGCTGACGTCGCCGGTGACTTTGTTGATGGTTCAGACGTCACATCAGCGATCATCGACGTATTCGTCGGTACTGTCGATAAAGTCACCACCTCGACTGTCGCTACATGAAAATATAAAAACACAATTAATAATACGATCAGGGTAAAAAGAAAAATTAGGTATTCGTATAATATACTTCTGTTCGGCAATTTTGGGGAAGAAGGTAGACAGATTATGTTTAAATTTTGTCAATCGACGAGTCAGTGTCCGATTGAATTAAAGAATACGACGATAATGGCAAACGCATACATTTTAAATACGTTCGAACTGACTCCGAATGTATTTAAAGAATGTATTTTAAAAAATTAATCAATTTTGTTTTTCCAAGGTTCAATATTTTTGACAGAATGCAAATTATTCGTAGCAACGTCTGACCCTTTGACGGACGCCGGAAATGTTGATTTTCTCATAATTACAGTTTTTTTTACCGACCGAGCGCAAAAGGTTTTATCTCGCTTTAAGATAATAGACAAAATAATATAACAAATGAGACGAGAGCCATACGTGATTCGTTCCCTTTGACGGCGGATGTCTCGTTGATTTCCTTTTTACTCTCTTCGACCTTATAGACGCCACCGTTATCCAGAATTTTGTTCGTCCGTTGTCCGACCCTCGTGGAATTCTTCTCAGTACTTTTCGGGACAGTCTCAGCATCCGCGGAATCATCGTCGTCTTTGGGGTCCACGTGAGTCTGTCTCATGTCTTTGGCTTCGGAATTTTCCGCAGTCGATGTTGAACCATCTTTAGATTTATCGACTATCGGTTTCTTAGTCACGGATCTTTTTTCCTCGACGTTTACGCTCGGCACAGGCGATTGCACGATCGTCATCCGTTTGTTTCGCATTTCTTCTTCTCTTGACTCCCCAAAATTTTTATATGTCGAAGCTTCGGACCGTCGCTCCAGAACTTCGGCCTCGCGGGTTTCCAGAAATTTTTCTCCCTCGGATTCCTCGCGAATTCTTTCCTCCTTTGGCGCCGACGTTACCTCGCAGACTGCAAAGAGAAACCACGCAAATTCATTAGATAAATTGAAAACGGAGTGATTGAAAAGAAAATAAATCATTACTTTGCGTAAATAATGTTTATGAAAAAATTAAAATGATTATCAAGTAAAATATTAAATCTCAATTGCACAACGCCCACACGTCAAGCCCGAAATCTCTGGGATGTGAAAGTGGAGCACGAGGGGCATTAAGGACGTGGTTCCGGGTCGTCAGTCTGTCTGCTATTCAAATAGACGAAATTTCGCTGCGTAGTTGCCGAGACGCGAAAGTGGGGCGCGAAGCGGACACGGCGGATATGTAAACTCATTCGAGTTTGCGAAATCCAAAATTTCTTACGCGGATGCAACTTTTTTTTTTTCAACGGAAGGACATTGTAATGTTTGTTGAAATAAGTTGTTTAAAAAAGGAATCCCGATTATCTGTTGAGAAATTTTCATAATAATCAATGTTCTTAACATCTTTAATAAGACAGCTTTTTTACAGACCCTCTTCGTTTCTCGAATTACTAAAATGTTCACCAAACGAAATATTTGTTTCGGTGTACATGTGTGTACATGAACCACCCCAAATGGTCCCGTACGATAACTTCCGCCTCGACAGCTTTTACCGTTTAAATTCTCCATTTCGACAATAAAATCGTTCTCCGCAAACTTCATAATTACATTTTTTTAAATCACGTCCATCTTCCCCCCAACCGTTGAGGAGGTAAGTAAAAATCCGAGAAGAATTGAATTGAGCAACAGAAAAAAAAAAACATGAGTAATCCCGCGTCGTCATTCTTTCAGGAATAAAGCATAAAAAAAATAATTAAATTTTTTTTTTAAATCCTAAAGTTATTTCAAAGTCGAAGTTCCTTCCGGGTTGTTGTTTACCCAGACACGTGTGACAGCGGTGGGAGGAACATTTTTTTTTTTCTGGTTCTATCATCGCTGGATTTGACCCACTGACATTGTCAACAGTTACGGTTCCACTCAATTCGTAGTTCAATCGTATTCCGAGCACGACCTGATCGACGCGTGTCCCCACTGGTCCTCCTCGTCGCCCCTTTCCTCCGGCCACGTACAGCTGCCTGCTTAATAGACTGTCATTCTCACCCGTAATTGCAACTCTCGGGTGTTCATTTCTATCCAACTCCCGATTCGTCTCGAGTATTCGTACAATACCGTCTTCGCTCCTATCTACTCCTGTTACGTGCTTGCATAACGCATTAGACGCACATTATCATCGAGACAATTGCCGTCACTCATGGGGCATCCCCGTCGTCCGACCGAACGATTGCACTTATTTCTCTAGCATTCTACGTTTTAAGATTTTCCATTACGGCGTGTCTGTGTTGTATTAATTGTAAAAAAAAAAAAAAAACATTCGTATGAAATTCAATTTACCGTACTGGAAGTTTCGGTGCGAAAACTGGTATATTGAATTCCATGTACAATTGTGATGAAAAATCAATGTTCAGTACTAAAAAGTGTACTAAACAGATTGAAAATACTTTAATTTTAATAATTGCCTTTAATTTCAATGAAAAAGTATGTTAGTTTTTCATCATAACTGTGCGTTAAATTTAATGTACCAGTTATTGCATAAAAACCTTCAGGCTGGTACATTAAATTGACAATTCTTTTTTTTTTTTTTTTTACAGTAGTGCTCAGAACATACCAGTAGCACCAAGAACCCTCGTTTGAAACAAGTGTTTTTTTTTTTATTTGATTTTTTTAATAAAGTATAAACTGACTGAGAAATTATTAATTCTCATTGGCACACTCAGCCGTCGCAAAACGTATTCACGCATTATGGAAACTTTTTCGTAATCCTATTTGCGAACAATTTGATTTATTCGCTGATATATTTAGCCTCGTTATCTGCACATTAAATATTATCGTCCAATCTCTTTTGTGACAAGACACACATAAATGGATTGGAAATTGTGTTCTTTTTACGTATCCACTTTAAGGCGAAGTGAAAAACGTTCTCTGTCGCTCTCTTTCTCTCCACCGTGATACTAATGGCGCTATCTCTCCCACACCCCCGGCTCCGTCACGTGACTTTAACTTCACCTTAAGTGTTACCGTGGTTGATGCATTTTCGAGGAAGAACATTTATTTTTGAGATTAAACATCACGGCGTTTCTGTGTTTTATTGTTCAGAATATACCGAGAACGCCCGTTTCGGCCAAGTATTTATTATTTATTTTTTATTTTTTTAAGAAAGTATAAACTCATTAAGGAACGACACATTTCCGTGCGCACACTCAGTCGTGGCAAAGCGTATTCACACAATGCGGAAACTTTTTTGTAATCCTACTTGCGAACAATATGATTTATTTGACGGTGTATTTAGCTTCGTTGTGTGGAATAAAAGTATTATTGCCGAACTTCTTTTGTGAGAAAACACACATGAACAGATAGGAAAATGACTGGCGTTTTTTTTTTTTTTGCGCGGGTCGAGTTTGGATGTTACAACGCTTGATGAATTTTCGGAGAAAAAAACAAGAAGTTATTTTTGAGATTACAATATGAATCGATGAGCAGACACTTACGCCAATAGGTGGCATATTGTATCGGAATAAACGGCCTTATCGCTAAGTCAATACGAGATAGAGGGTTCATTTTCCGCATTTACAATCAAAATTACTGTTCACCTCCGGTTCTTGGACGAGTAACAGCTTCAATTTAAGTTCCAAGTTCAGTTTGTAATAAAAAAAAGATATATCTATTTTATACAACACAATTTGTCTTCAAATTTATTGGATAAAAAGGACTCTGGGGTGATTCCAAATTCGGCTGGTGCTTGGCCCGTCTCCACCGAATTAAAAAAAAAATGTAATTTACTATTTTTTTTTTAATAGAGAGAGCCGCGTTCGTTGATATATCGCTCTTCCAGTGAACAGGCAACCTCGGGGGAAAACCGGGCATCGAGGTGTCGCACGATCCAGTGTACGTTCAAAGGATTAATTGGTTTTACGTCTGTTAGCACATCGCGGTCGTTGAGCACAAAAAAAAGACGACTCTTTCCTTACGTAAATATTACTACGATTGCAGCCTTGAAAAATTCGATCTTTGCCCTCTCCTTGACATTTCTAAATTCGACACGCTGTACAGGTTTGTCCCAAAGCATTTCGGGAGTTCGTCGTTACTTTTTATTTCATTAAAAAAAAACTTTTTGTTTCATTTAAAAAAAAAAAAACCCACGCCATTCCCGATAAAGAGAAGAGAATGGGACGAAAGGGTTCTTTCGTCGATTAAGTTTTTACATCACGAAAAACGCTTATCGCGTTCGTAAATACAAACGAGCCTCAGAGTCTTCGGCGTGCTGTTTTCATTTCATTTCCTGCATTCCATTTGTTTTACATAAATATTGACACGACGGCAGCCTTGAGAAATTCGATCAATGCACTTTCCTTGACAAGCTTGTCCCTACAAGCTTCTCCCAATCCGTAAGGGGAGCTCGTCGTTACTTTTAAACCGACGCCCAATGACATTTTAATAATTCTATATTATAAAAATGTACAAACTTCATAAATTCTTTCTTTATTTCATAATTCAATTAATATAATTATTTTCATTTTAAAAAAAGCCTACAATGTTCCGAATAAAAAAAGGATCGCGTGAAAGAATTTTTTTCGTCGATTGGGTTTTTTTGAGTTAAAATGCTTATATCCGCGTTAGGAAATACAAACGAGCCTCGGAGTCTTCTGCGTACTGTCTTCATTTAATTTCCTGTATTTCGCATCGTTTTTTTTTTTTTTTTTTTTTTTTTTTTTTTTTTTTTTTTTTTCTCGTACGATGACTTATGCTGGACTTACCGATGCATAACGTGAGGATGAGCAGCGTGCTGATCGCCGGTGAACGAGACATGACGAATACTGCCATTTGTTTTTGGTATGTATAGTATGTGGTAATACTGAAAAACCGGGACTCGTCTGAACGATGAGCTTCCGAGTGATTGTCGCCGATTAATTGGCCAAGTGTAATGAATCACCGATTCGAACAGTTGTTCACTGAGGCGCTTCTTTGTCCCCGTCGGCCAGCGTTGCCTTATCAATTCTTCTGATATCTATCGATATCGCCGCGACGATCCTGAAACTGAGATAACAGATGCTTTATCCAATGACGTCAGCGTCAACGCACGAATTGTTTAAACTAAATATTTATTCGTGTCATATCGTATACATCGTAGTAGCCGTACTTAAACATAAAAATTTGTGAATTTCACGCCTCCACAGAAGGACTTCGGCAGTCATTCTGATTGGTCGCACGAAAAAAAAAAAAAAAAAATTCATGTTTCACATGTCATTTAATCCATTCTTTTTCCTCTCCAAGACTACTCATTAAAAAAAGACGCGTTGGGTAACATGACTTTAATTTGTGAATCAGACTTCACAATAAAAATTATGTTCATGGACATTTCGTCGGAAATTACTCCAAAAAACAGTGATAACAGTGTGCAACAATATTGTATTGTATCTTGGACATATATATATATATATTGAAAAGTTGCCTGTGCCAATTTTTCTACCAGAAATACGTCACTTCCGGTCTAGAAAAACTATTTCCGGACCGGAATTATACTTGATATAACGTCACTTCCGGTCGAAGAATGAGAATTTCAAACCGAAAGTGACGTATTTTCGGTGATCTGAATTTTCAGTTAATCTACCAGTTACTTATGTATATTCGAGGACATGTTGACAAAAAAATTGCCTGCTTGAGTGTTAAGATTCTTATATGAAAAACAGATCAAATCCATAAATTTCGAAATTTTTTTTGTTTATTATTGTGGACCAGTTGAAAAGGTAGATCGCGAACTGAATAACTTTGTTTTTCCATAGCTAACAAGATAAATTAAGACTTATCTTGACATCACTGCCTGAATTCATTAAAATCTGTCTGACTGCTATCAGCCTCGACTCCCCCTATCATAAATTCATAAAATCTACGAATGAAAAAATTACGTTATTGTCGCGCATAAAATATACATTAATAAAAACTCGAATAACTTTGTCGAAATGAGAATTTCGAGTCTTTCACGGTTCACCACGGGAACTCTACGGAATAAAGAAGAAGAAAAAAAAATCTCAAAATTCTCATTCGAAACCTTGCCTTCGAATACGCGTTGCACCAATACACTTGGTGAAATCCAAGTTCATACGTGCGAACCGTACCGCGCAGAGCTCGTTAGCACACATCAGCCGATTATAAAACCATTTAGCATTCTCACTCGCTATGACTTCGCATCGACTGCGTCTTCGAGAGCTCTGACGTCCGCAACCCTTTCCGCACTTCATCGTCAACGGAATTTAGATTAAAGGAGAACCTCCACGGGGGATCGTTGATCGATTTTATTTTATTTTTCCACCGGGTCGACGAATCGGGCGCGGTCGAAATGACAATTAAATTAAATTTCGTATACTTTTTCGAGCGAAAAAAAACCATTGCAATGTTCAAGGATCGATCGCACATGCATTTCCAGCCAAAAGTTTGATTCGATCGAAATTTCAGTAATCAACGATATGCCAAAAATTAATGATGTCGAGCTCTTTTATTTTGCACAATGACGATGCCAAAAAAGTTATTAACAAATTATCTTTAAAAATTAATTGTTCAATGGCCTTGAACAAAAAATTTCAAAAAAGCCCAAAATTCAAAGATGCAAGACGATTCTAAAAAAAAAAAAAATTCATGTTCGCTTCTAGAAAATCAATGAATTGATTTGAAAAGGGAAAAAAAAGGTAGTGTTTGTTTGTGTAACGATTATTTAGCAATTTGTTAATAACTTTTTGAGATCGTTATTATGAATAATCGATGTTCCTGGCACTCTAATACAGTTTATATTCTTCAGATTTTGATACCAATATGAACCGCTCGAATTCTCACTGAATCTCACTTTTGGCTGGTGCGAAGAATCCTTATAACGCTCTCTCAGTGGAGCTCGTATCTATGTCGAAGTAAAGGCATTTTTATTTTTATTTTTATTTTTTTTTTTCTACAAAATCGTCCAGATAGGAAAATATAACGTACCAATATGCTAATTTAATTGGCATACATTTTTTTTTCTCAAATTTTCTCCGATTCTCCGACCTGAAATAAATGAATATATAGCACAAAAACGACTGTAACGCCGATTAACCTTGCGGCATATTGACACTGAAATTAAAGTGGATGAGATATAACCAAGCGAGAGACGACTCCGAGAACGCCCTCCCGTCTTAAACGTACTTGAAATTTTTCAAAGAGCAAACACAGAGCCGAGGTCGAAGTGGCTCGATTTCAAAAGCATTTTTCGTAACGCTCAATTTTTGTATTGAAAAGCATTTTTCTTTTCTTCTTTATTCATTGAAAAAAAAAAAAAAATGTAATTATTTGACCGCAGTGATTCGGCGATAAGGAAGCATCGCTCTTTAAGCTACGGCGTTACGCGCGGAGCCAACACGGTCGCCAGAAATTTTGCGAGGTTTCCGCGTTACGGTATGCCGACGCTAACGGGTCATGTGCGAAGACTTAGTAGTGATTCTATTGATTTTTTTTTTTTTTTTTTTTTTTTTTTTTTTTAAGCTGTATATATCGTGCATTCGAGTCACGTACGGTGTGCGACGATCGCGGACTTATGACGCTGCTTGCGCATGCTTTTGATAAGTAAAGACCGAAGAACCGGAGCTCGCTCGATTTATCAATATTCGCACATCGATCGCGATCGCCGATCTCGCTAGACTTTCATTAATGAGCGAATTTTTATATCGACGAGAAATAGCGATCTGCAAATTGACGTTCTTTTTTTTTTTTAATTTTTTTTTTTTATTACGACATCGTGTCTAGAAACGATTGAAAATTAAATTCAAGGACTTTCTCAGGCTTTTCGAGAACAGGTTTCTCACGTGTCGTGAAATATATATATTTTTTTTAATTTCGGTAATATTTTCAACGTTTACGATTGACAATGTTGCCGGAACAGTTATGAAAAACTACGATGTAAAAAAAAAAAAATTGTAAATTTAATTTACGGGACATTGAAATTTTTTTACATTATTTACATTAATTGAACATTAATGTACTTTTACTTGCAAAATTACAATACGAGATATTAAGATTAGAAATCTTTCACCTGAATATTTACAAAAATTTCCATCGAATATACTAATTTTACTGTAAAATTGCAACGCATATGTGTTTGAAATTTCAGAAGCTGTTTATGTAAAAAAAAGGCTTCCAATACTGTTCAGTAATTTTCAAACAAATTGTTTTTTTTTTACAGTGTGTATCATTTTAGGTCATGATAAGCTAACGAAACTGTCCGTTCGATGTGGATACCGGTAAATCGAATGAATTTTACTTTACAATTTTACTACGATAATTTCAAAAGCACATCGTTCTATATGGATAGGGGAGTGCGGGACAAAATGGAACAGTGATGCAAAACGGTACAACGAGGAAAAACGCGATAATCCAATAATTTTTTTAATACCCCATTTTGCCCCATTGATACATCCCGATTTTCTGCACCTTTTTGTCTTCACTCTTCTATCCAAAAGTTATTGAAAAATTGCGTTTCACTCCGCCGTCCCGTTTTGCCCCACTGTCCCAGTTTGTCCCGCTCTCCCCAACTGATAAGTTGTCTTTGATTAACGACCTGATTTTCGGGTAGACAACAGATAAGCGACCTCCTATTCCAAATTTCCGTTTTTTTTTTTTATGACGACATTGTGTCTAGAAAATATTGGAAATTAAATTTAAGGATTTTATAAGGATTTCCGAGAACGCAATGACGATCGATGTTAAGAGCATGGTGAAACACCTTTCCGAGTGTGTCTCTCTTGCTCCGCCGTGAGCGCCACTGATGCCATCTCTCTCGCACTCCATAGTGTTTCACATGCTCTTGAGCTATGATGGAAGGTTTCCCACGTGTCATGAAATATTTTTTATTTCGGTGATATTTTCAACGTTTACGATTGACAATGTTGCTGGAACCATTTAAAAAGTATATCGTGCTGTGCGAATACTGATAAGCCGATTCTCGATAAGCTAACGAAACTGTCCGTTCGAGGATAGAACGATTTTTCTGCGCATGCGCCTCAGCGCCGCCCGCCTCTTGTTGTCGTAGCTTTGTCTCTAGGCCAGTCATACGAAAGCATTACTTCTTGTGGTGCAAGCGTGCCGGGGGAGTGCGTTAAAAAAAAAAAATCACTCCGGGAACGTTTCTTTGGTCACTGCGACTGCAAACGCTCCTTAAAGATTGCTATTTCCTTGTTGCAATTTCGTTTCTTCTGCGTTCTTAAAGTTTCCTTTATGAAACAGTTAATAATAATAAAAAAATACTTCCTCGTCCAGGAGGCTCAGCGATCGTCCGAGACAAAAAAAGCAATGAGGAAGCTATGTGTTAATTTAATTGGTTTTTATTTGTATCTTCCAGAAAACATTTATTCAAAACTCGACAGAAGCTATGTGTTTGTTTAATTGGTTTTTTTTTTTTAATCTTTTAAAAACGTTTATCCGAAACGCGACTCTAACAACATCGATCTTATTTTTAAACTTGGAACGAGAAATTCTTTGATATTCCCATCGTAAAGTCTTCGCTTATTTTTCAAAAGTCTACTGAAACAATTGATATAATAGTATATTGTGCAACAAGGGTTGAAAGTTGGCGATCGCGACGAGTGTGAGGTTCGTGGCCCGAGCGAAGCGAGTCGCAATCGCCAATTCGACCCTCGTTACACATCATATTTTTTGTCACAAGTGCATGAATCTACGGCACTTGGAATGGCAGTCGCGCGAGACGAATACTGAAAAGCGAGGTTATATCTCCAGGGACGAAAACGTGAAAAGTAAACTCCCAAGGGACGAAAACGTGAAAAGTAAACTCCCAACGGACGAAAGTGAACAAAATGCGAACTGCGCATGCGCGACTCCCGTCATTTCACCACAGGTTCACAACTGGCATGCAATGGGCCACTTTCGGCTCGCAAGACTGCCATGTAAAGTGCCGCGATTCATGCACGTGTGACAAAAAAAAAACTTCAATCATTTGGATTCGCATTTTTTTTTTTCGCAGAAGCGAAAAACGATACACAATACAGCGCTTCGGCCGGCGTACCGCACGTGGGAATATCGGCCGGCACGTGGCGTTCGCGGAAATGTGGCTTTCGCCGTCGTTCTCGCGTTCCTCGAAGGTGGGAAAAAGCTATCAATAAAAGAAAATAATAAAAATTCGATTGCCGTGTTCGGTATTCGCGTTTGTTTACATGTACGATCACGCAACGTTGCCCATCGCCTTTGTTAAATTGTCGATACGGTCGGTGCGGGAAAAAAAAATGTGTATTAGTCACACGGCAATTAAGTTGCCGGTAATCACCGGATGGAATTTAACGCAGCCACACTTTGTTCCTTACGAATGTATCTCGCCGAGTCTCGTGTTACGTGTTAGTAAGAAGCAAAAAAAAAAAAGAATCTCTTAACGTGAATCTGAATTGCACACGCGCGATGCCTTACAATTGAATCTAAACGATAACGATTATATCGAACAATACCTTATTTTTTTTTTTTTTCGCTGCGATGACTCTCGCGAAAGCCGTTGGCACGCGATGTCGACTGGAAACTTCGCCCTCCGTCACGAAACTTTAAGTGCAAGAAATGTTCCTTACGGCCGAATACGATTCACGGGTCTCCTCGATGTAGTTTTTTTAGTTTATTTTTATAGCGGACAACCTACAACGATGAATCCGGCCACGGGCGATATTAACGTCGCCCAGTGAAGCGGACCGGCAGCCGAAGTGGCAAGACTCTACCTCTTTCTCTTGCACCGTTAACCGGACCTCCGCCTCTATCGCACAATCGCTCGGTCTTAGTTTCACGAATTCCTTTGTTGCCTATGTGCGACTCGGCCGGAGATAGAGACTATCTGCCGGAGGATGCGAGTCGCACTCGTCTTACCCGCCGCTACTGTGCGTCCGAAATTATTATTTAGAAAAAAAAAAATTATTATATTGATATTCGATCGAAAACGTTTTAAGTTTTATCGTTTTTTTCTTTTTTCTCGAAAATTTAATGCAGTGTTTTGGATCCCGAGTGTTAATGTCTCTGGACGAGAGCGAGCCTGCGGGCTGTCTCGGTGCTGATATACAACCTTACACGATGCCGGACAACGCGTTACTGCCCGACCGGCTTTGCTGCTATAGCTCTCGGGCGACGACGACGTGCGAACGATTCGAAGGTCACGAGCGGGTATAGCGGTGCTGGGGGAAGACACGCAACGGCAGTGACAGCGATAGCAAAATAAGACGTCCTCTTCGACGTCGTGGATTCTGAAGGAGATTCGGCGATGCGATCATCGATGCCGAGCGTTTGCGTCGTTCTTTCTCTCTTCTTCTTCTTCTTCTGCTTTCCTTGCGGTTTTGGGCCAGTCGTCGAGCGCCAGATCGTCCTGCCTCTGTGCCGGAAAAATGAGCTGCTCTTACGTATTTTTACCTTTTCGATTTGCGTGACTCGGCCGGGGGTATTTCAGTTTCCGGCTGGAGTTCCCACCTATAACACCTCGCGGCGATTGCATCCGAGGGGATTTCCCGGCGATTTTGTCACATCGAAGTAAGCATTTTGACTTTGTTATTTTTGTTTTTTTTTTGTTTATCTCTCGACAGCTCATTTGCAACCCTTCGCAGCTATAAAAGTCAAAGGAAAATTCCCAATCTCTGGTTTTTCTGAAGTGACGAGTAATCCACTATTTTTCGCACTGATTCTGTAATTTCGATATTGCGGATCAGTCGTGAGGCGAATTACTCGCGAAAAATGGCAGTGTTCTTTTTTATTCGGTACTAGCAGACTCCTTGTATCGACTACGATACAATATATATTTAGAAATCTGAAATTTAGGTCTCCGGAGATTTACCGGAAATACGTTGTTGCCGAATTAAAAATGACATTTTTTCTACCGGAAGTGGCATCAAACCAAAAATATCCTACTTCCGGTTTGAAGATCTCATATTTCGACCGGAAGTGACGTCATACCCGAAATACGTCACTTTGGCTCCGTAGATATATTTTCGGTATGACGTCACTTTCGGGAAATCAATGTTCTTAATATCATTAATGTGGTTTATTTTTTTCGCTCACTTTCTCTGACTCGGGCGCTCGAAAATTCTCACCGAATCTCACTTTTGGCTGGGAATGCATGGCTGACACATCCTCGACCAGTTCTCCTCGACATCTCCGCGATAATCGGCGGACTTTGAAATTTCGGACCTTAGTTGCAGTTCTGTCCACAAAGAGAGTCATCAAGCCGGCCTACAGGATGCCCGGCGTAAATATTCCGGGCCTATAAAACGCCGCCGTCTCCTTTGTTCGTTTCTCCGCGCTGTCGCGTCGTGATGATCGACGGATCTTGAAATTTCGACTCTCGGTCGCAGCTCTGATCATCGAGTGTCGCCAAAGTGGATTTCTTTGATGCTTGCATAAATATTTCGACGGACCCTTCATAAGTTAACGCGTCCGTTTCACCGTTTTTCCGCACTGTCGCCCAGTAACGAATTACGCACATCAGTACGTACTGCTCAGGACAACACGACCTCGACATCGCACGTGCCCATAATTTTCCGTGCCGTCGCCCACTCTCGATCAGCTGTGCTGGTTACGGAAAGCAGGCGAACGATCGAAGGGCTACGATTTACAAGAGACAAGTTCTACTCTTAGTATATATATAAAAAAAAAAAAACAATTTAAATTTAAGAAGATAAAAGCGGGTTCGACATTGTAGCGAGTTATTAAAAAAAATCACGTGATTTTTTTTTATTTTCTTATATTTTCATGTGCATCGGCCGTCGCAATAATTCATACATAATATGAAAAGTGTGTACATTTTTCTTTTTTCATCTTTTATGATTTTTGCCCGTTCCATTTATTCGTCACGAAAACAATGAACAATGCCGAGTTCATTGCGAACGGAAATTTAAATGAAAATCGCTACGGACGCACTTACGGTTGGAAAACTATATTAAATAAATACGATATCTCGCGTACAATAATCGATTGCGTTTATGTATTAAACTAAAGATATAAAAAAAAAACGGAAGCTTCAATTTATAATAAATACGAGCAACACCCAATGCAAACATTCGTACCGGCGATTAATAAACGATGAAATAAATAATTGCTTCGTAATAATCTCTAATCACGAAGCTCTTGACTCAATGAAATTATTTTTCATCTCGTTATGACTAGCTGAACGTCTCTCATGATGCTTCTTAGTAATAAAAACGTAACCATTTCTATCCACTAAACGAGCGGTGTCGATGCGACTGTAATTGATTGATCCAAAAGGCACGGTGAACTTATTACGTAAGTTTTAAGCAATTACGATGTAAAATGTTTATAAAAAGTAGACTAATTCGTTTCCTCTCCTTTTTTTTTAGTACGAGTTTCCAGCAAATCCGCTTGGAACAACAAATCTGTCGTCCGGCTACGTAACATAGCTAAGTATATGATGCAGAGCTTAATTCTCAATGTACACAACCTGGGGAATTACATATACATTGCCCCTCGGATACTCCGTTCAACGAACAGCCATTCCATTCGCTATTTTTATATTAAAAAATATAAACACCGGTACTATGTCGCGTACCGTCGAAGCGCCTGCAAATTCATCAAGTACTCAAAAATTTTTGCGTGCTATACGAGATGCGTGGAACGTTTTCAGCGCGAGGTATGTCGGTACTAGGTTTATCCGCGATTCCTATACTTTTGCGAGGCAGTAGCTTTCTCGGGAGTTGTTTCGGTGCGGTACGATACACAACCGAATTTACTCAACGCTATTTTTTTTTTCTTTCTTTTCTTCGGATGAAATTTTATCACCGAAGATCTGTCACCCTTTACTCGTGGACATTAAATGGAAGAAAAGTTTCGGGATTCTCAATTTAAAACAAGACTTAGCAATATCATGCGAGATGTATATTTTTTTAATTTGTTTTTGTTTAAGGTCGCATCAAGTGTTGTAGTTATTAGCGACGGGACCTACTTTTTTTTTCCTTTAGGGGCAACCGTACCATATTGGGAGTTAGTCAGTGTGATCGAACATTAACGATGCATCACACATACATTTCCAAACAATAGTTTAATTCGGTTAAAATTTCAGTACTTCCCGATATACGAAAAATCTGAAAAAAATTGACTGCATTAATTATGTCGAGACCTCTGATTGTGTACAATAATAATGCGAAAATTCATTATCAATTTATTTGAGAAGTTAAATGTTTTAACAATATTTTATTTTCTCTTTTATTTTCTCATTTCAAATGAATCCATTGATTTTTTTTAATTCATACGAATTTTTTCAGAATTTTCTTTTTTCGAATTGTTATGGCATTTGAAACTGTTCAAATTCTCATTGAATTGCACTTTTGGCTAGGAATGTATGTGTGATGCATCTTTAAGGTCATGTGAAATACCGCTGCCGGTAACAAAAACTGTACTCACTGCCGTTTTGAGACCGCAGTCCGCTGGCGAAAAAATGTCTTTCCCTGGGGAATCGGCAAACGCAGGGAAAGACAATTTTCTTTTTTCTCGGCGGTATTTCACATCACCTTAACTGTGCTTTTTGATTGTCGGTAACAGTCGGTCTTTTAGGTTTACTTCACGGCGCCGGGGCTACATCACGCCGATTGTTGGCTGTAAAAATTGGACCTCCACTGACATGTATCGACGATCGCCATCAGATGTATCGACGATCTCCATCAGATATATCGACAATCTCCATCAGATGTATCGACGATCGCCATCAGATGTGTCGACAACAGACGCCAGGAGCTTCGTTGCGTCACAATAATTTTTCCACCAGCAAGACAACGGCACAGGGATTCGAACTCGAGGTCTCCCGAGACATTGTTTTCGAGGCTGATACTTTGTTTTCGAGTCCTTGTTTTTCGTGAGGCGCCACGAAACCGTCGAAGTGATCGGTCATGCGAGAGATTATTTCGTCATCATTTTTGTCGTATCGGCTTAATTTATATTGAAAACATCCCCAACTTTTCTTCCCACATCCAATTACTTCGCAGCAGTATGCGACGACTCTTTAGCATTCATCGCGTCGCTTGAGGCGCGGTTTCTGGAGATAGACCGTTACGAGCATGTGAAATACCACGGTCAGTTACAAATTGCCTTTCGTATTCTCTCGGAAACTGTTAACATTTCGGACAAAAGAAAATTAGC
Source organism: Amblyjoppa proteus (assembly GCA_963922035.1). Classification (NCBI taxonomy): domain Eukaryota; kingdom Metazoa; phylum Arthropoda; class Insecta; order Hymenoptera; family Ichneumonidae; genus Amblyjoppa; species Amblyjoppa proteus. Next base: position 10,111,568 of record OY998230.1, read on the forward strand.
CTACGAAAACATTATTTCCTCTTGTCGAAAATATCAACGGTGAAGAAAATATGGAAAGCAATTTGTTAGAAAAAAGAGTGAGAAAGTGGGTGGGAGTTTGTCTCACATCGCCTTAAGTCGAACTGCAGGTCGCACGATTATCTCACGCCGGCGTCCAAGCATGCGTTCGCCGTTCCCCCGCTTTCGACTCATACGCCTGTTCCGGTACACTTTCGAGAGCTCCGACCGGCAGAGGGTCGAAGACTGTTCCAGGGAATACAGATGGAATGTTTGCATTTCATAGCGAATGCGTCATTTTTTTCTGAGATCCACCAGCTCTACCTCAGCCGTTGGAGAAAGCTTGCAGTGCATTGCTTTCTGTAATTAAATAAAACAATTAATAAATGTATTAAATGATTATAAAAAAAAATAAAAGCACCACAATTTCTCGAAATACTGTGGGTATTATTTTATTTTATTTACCATGTATAGTGGTGGCTCGGTCGGATGTGGATGGAATCCAGTTTGCCTGCAGCTCGCGATAAAGTTCAAGCCGTATTCCGGAGTCAGCATAAAGAATCCCGTTCTGCAAACAATACTCTCGTGTAAACGAAACGAACATGTGTGCTGGTGAGAAAAATTGCGCAACGACGCATTACAGTAATCTTATTCTTACTCATCGTATTTTGGAGCGCACACAATCGCTATAGCCTCAGACATCATGAGTTGATAAGCGCAGTGAGTGTGAAGGTCCACGCTGGATAAAAACGCAGTTTGCGTTGGGTGAGTCTGTGAAAAAAAAAATCAATAAAAATTATCATCTTCGCCACAAATATTGAGTACAGTCGGTACGGAAGGGACATTCAAATTTCTGTAGTTTTCTCTCATCGTAATTACTACTTTGAAAATAATAAAAATTTAAGGTGAATCGAATGACGAATATTATATTACGATTGATATTCCTAATCAACGAGATAATGAGAAAAAAATAACAAAAAACAAAAATAAAAAATAAAATATCAACAGATATAAAATAAACTGTGAACCGTATGGAACACGTACATGTATCCATCCCAAAGTAATGAGATTATGTTGATCCTGATAGTCGAAGATATCTTCCTCGTTGTGTGTCGCGCAAGAATCGGGTGAGCCAGTTTGCTGGGGTATCAGCAAATGAGTTACCAGCAACTTGTCGCGCTCCAATTTACCGGCCAGAACGCCGCACGTTTCCTTGTTGTTCGTTGTATTCTTTAAAGCGAGCAGGAGAAAATCGTGCATTATTCGACTCGGTAGAATAACGTCGCGCAACGCGAGCTTGTCGTGCATCAACGGTCCCGGTTTCGTTGAACGATCTATCGACGGTGTTCTTCTGTGAAAGTAAATTATTTTCATCGATACAGGTCATTGCATTGTATGGTGAGTTAAGTATCGAAGTTATCGCCTCAGGACGACACTCACTTGTCGGCTGCAGTAGCAATCGCTAAAGGATCGAACTCCGCAGCTATGCTCGGTAGCAGTGGAGGTGCCGATGGCTTCAGAATCTTTGCTTCGTCACCGCCCACGATTGACACACTCATCGGCATTTTCAAAGCTTTTGCGGCAGCCAGTGCCGCTAATTTGTTTTTCCTATCCTCTTCTTCTTTCAGCCTAGTTTCATTGATTTATTCAATAAGAGAGTGTATTTTTTTCTTTTTCTTAATTATTTTCTCTTTACCATGAATGGTAGAGAAAATAATTCAATGAATAGTTTAAGGCACAGTTTCATTAATCGTTTCATTAAGGCACTTGCATAAAGATTGGGTCCAAAGAACAGGTCGATTTTCAATTTTCTTTTTTTAACGCGGGTTTTCGATGGGCAAGGTCAGATTTTTACACACAGTTTTAAGACAAGGTGTTAGGAAGCTTGAGTTTTTTAATCGAAAAATGTCAATTAACAACGATTAAGGTAGTTTTTTCGTCGAACCGTAAAAACACGACTTTAATCCTTTGTTATTAATAAATAAATGAACTTTTTTTTTATCATCCGATAATTAGATAGAAAATGTTATAATGAAGGTTCCAACCAAATTTCAACTCAATCAGACAAATAGATTTTGAGATACGATGTCTGCTGTTAATTGTTAATTGTTGATAAGTCCATAGTTCATTCATATTTTTCACCAAAAAAAACTCAAACTTTGTAACACCTTGTACTAAAACTGTGTGTAAAAAATCCAACTCCAAAAAAAAAAAATGAATATCGACCTGTTTTTTCATGAAATCCTTATGACACTGCTTTAATAGTTTAATTAACAGTGTACTTAATAGGTTAATTAATCATTTAATTCAATAGATGGTAGACCATCTATCCTATTGTAGAAATTTCGCAATAGAATATGAATGGATATTTGCGCCTTATCGAAAAAGCTTGCCGAAAAGATCTGCAGCTTTGGGTGTGTTGATAGTTTAAACGATTAAATAAAAAATAACTCGAAATTTCAGTAGCAAAACTTTGTTAGAGGCATATCCTGTGGAAACAATTGCAGGTACTGTACTGTAAGATACCTTTGCCTCCTCTCCTGTTCCAGCCTTTCCCTCTCCGCCTTTTCCCTTTCCTTGGCACCCGCCAAGTATCTCGCAGTTTCAGCTTTGTATTGCTCCAGCAACTTGACCTTGAGAGCCTCAGCCTTCGGCAGTACTTCTCTCAGTGTTTCCTGATTCAGCGCCTTCTCCTTTAGAGGCACAGTGTTGTACTGCGGATGCTCGCGTATTTTTTCCAAAAATATTCTAAAAAAATAATAAAATAATTCCACGTTCATACAAAGTGTGTTCGGTGAAGAAAAAAAACCAAAAAAAATTACAAAACTATCCTCTTACGTCATAAATTTGTGGTAAAGGATATAAGCGTTCTCCAGGCTGCCCTCCTTCATGTATACGTTAGCCATCCTTATCATCTCTATACCGGATCTATAGTATCTGTAAAAAAAAATGTTGACAATTATAGCAAAAAAAATGTACCTGTCCTAAAGCTTTGGATGTAAAAAAAAAAAAAAATACCTTCGAATCGGGTTATTGTGATTTATCTCCACGACCGTGCCATAATTGGACAGCGACTTTAAACGAATTTCCGGATCGACCATACCCATTTCCTTATTCGATCCATATTTTACGCCCGCAGGATCGCCTTTATCCCTGTCCTTATCCATCGTCGAGCGTTTACGTAGATTTCTTTCGGATGTTTTTTTCTTGACAAAAAAAAACCACCTCTCAAAAAAACTTGCAAAACTTTCTTTTTTTTATCGCGATCTTGTTCTCATATTCGTTATTCGCGAATGGCGAACTGCATTGCTTGATTAAACGTCGTTCGTGCAAGGTGTTTTGTCTCCTGTCATGTAATTTGATAACCTCGTATAGAGCTTGTGAGCAAAGCAATAAAAGTGACGAGTTTAATTTTGCTTACCCTCGACTCTAACGTAATCGATGTTTATCGCGATGTTCGGACGGTTCGTCAATGCGTAACTCGTGCGCAACCAATGACAGATCTACAATACCGTTGCATCGATTCATTGGCTACCGGAAAATTGACACCGACGCGTGATTGGTTGCTCGGAGTCACACTGTAGGCAACTTACGCACTGCGCGACGGTCGCGCAATTCGATGTTGCGCTTTGTTTACGATCCGGCGAGATAATTCTCCGACGAGAAAGATCGAGGATTTTAACCCGGCTGTCAGTTATCTTTTAGAATGCATGTTTGTCGATCGTTCGTTTGATATAATGGATGAAACCGTCGATGAAAAACAAAATGATTTGGAGGACGAGGAATCTGTGTCGCCGCCGAAACAGCCGAAGATCGATTCGTTCGAGGGCAAGTGTTACTCCGTTTTGCGCGCTGCTTCGAAGGGATTCGAGAGAGATATTTTGATTTTGGTTAATTTTTTACAGAGGCATTTGGCGATTTGAAGAATTCGGATTTTTTCACGAAAGACTTGCCGGAAAGCAATAAATCCGGTCCATCGAAAGGCAAAAGTACCTTCACCGGTCTTCTCGTTAATCCTAAACAGGTAATCCTTTTTTATCTTCCTGTTTTCAAGACGAGCTTGAGGACAAAAATTGTTTCACATCAACGAAGGAACATTTAATTTATGAAAATGCAATTTGTTCCAAATTAGATTTTTTTTACTCGTACGACAGTTAATTAATGACTGTTATTCAATAAAGCATAATTTGTTGCTAACATTGACGCAGGGAAACTTCATTTATGAATGAGCCTAAAGATATCTGCATGAGACCGGATTTCATTGAGTTATAACAGCTGTATTTTGCAACGTATAAACTTTGCTCAGCGAAGTTCACTTAGAGAATTAAATTCTACAAATGAACAATATTTCTGTCTTGCCAATTATGAAATTCAAATTTCATCATTAGCAAGTCTGCAGATATCTTCAGGGTCAAATTTACTACATGCAATGGTTTTGAATTAGATTTTTTTTTTCCGTTTGATCAGAATTCAGAATTACGACTCTATCAGAATAATAATTTCTTGCTAACATTGACAAATTAATTTTCAGAAAGGCAATCCTCTACTCAAATATATAAGAAACGTTGCGTGGGAGTATACAGAAATAGTGCCCGATTATGTTATGAGCCCATCGGTGTGTGCGCTCTTTCTGTCGCTGCGATATCATCAGCTCAATCCTGACTACATTCACGACCGGTTGAAGTTGTTGGGCAACGCTTATACTTTGAGGGTTCTGCTTGTCCAGGTAACAATTTTTTCTTGCATTGTTCTTAACACGATAAAGCTAACATAATTCAATAACTGGTGACTCCGTTTGCAGATAGATGTCCCTGAGCCTCATCACTCTCTGAAACATCTCACAAGAATTTGCATTCTCGCTGATCTGACGCTGATGCTTGCATGGAGCACAGAGGATGCCGCGAAAATTGTCGAGACATATAAAATCTTCGAAAACAAACCTCCTGACATGATAATGGAACGCGGAGACTCCGATCCCCATCAAAAAGTAATTTTTATTGTTGACTTTTTTTTTCTGCTATTAAGAACAAGTTGAACAGCATGGTCGGTAATAAATACTGTAATCAATTTTGATACATTGATTGATATCTACGGTGAAAAGAAAAGTTTAACTGAAAACGGAATACATTTTTTACACTTTTCTTTTGACCGTAGATGCTAGTGAATCCGTGAAAAAGAATATTGAAAACCGTGAAAGAGAAATCCCATGCTCTTAAGGGAACATTTAATTTCTCATGAAAATATCGATTAATACATGTTTTAATAGTAATTTTCGGCACTCCAAAACAATTCTTTATATTCTTTGAAGAACACGGCATTTTTCGTTTTAAAAACTCTAGGTGGGTTTTAACAAAAATCGTTTTTCAACGTTATAATCAGTGTTAAATTAATATTTTTTTTTTTCCTCTCTTAGATCATGAATGCACTGACGAGTGTGAGGTCAGTGAATAAAACCGATGCCATGACGCTGATGTCAACTTTCGGAACAATTGCGGGACTGTTGAAAGCGACGCCTAACGCACTGTCGCTCTGTCCCGGATTTGGAATGCAAAAGGCCCAGCGACTTCACAAAGCCCTGCATGAATCATTTTTACGAGTCACCGATCCTAGTCCCAGTAAAAAATAATATATTTATACAATCAATTATCTGTGAATAAATTGCATACGTTTTTTAAAAATAACTTAAATCTTGGATCTCGGTGAATCTCGATCTCCAAATCTGCCTTTGTATTTTTTTTGTTATTATTATTGTACTTATGGGAAAAACATCTCGGACAGGAATGTTTAAAAAAAAAATGTACGAAATTATTATCCCGCATTTATTGAATACTAAAATTCGTTTCGTCGCGCTCAGAGAGTTTGGTCATGCCGAGAGCGGTCGACAGATCGCGCGGTAAGTTGTTGGAAAAAGGCGAGAGCCGGAGTTGATTTTTTTTCTGCGCGTTAACCGAAAATGGCGGACGAGGATGTAAACGGCGATTCCGACGAAGTGCAGCACGAGAAATCACAGAAAAAAGCTGCCAAGTATGACAGTGGTGCAGCGGATTTGGAAAAAGTTACGGACTATGCCGAAGAAAAAGAAATAACATCCTCGGACGGTTTCTCCAGTGTAAGTCAATTTTTTTCCTAGCGCACGTGGACTTGTCAAATTTACAGTTTTTTCGTTTTCTGTTGTGCAAATTCGACGAAGCTCGAGCGTCGACCGACCGTTTATCATTTAGTCGAGCATTTTTGTTGACATAAATTCGTCTCAGTATCTTTTGAGCGATAACATTTATTCTGTTCAACATAACCTAAAAAATGTCTCCAATTCTTCAATCTCATCCCGCAATTCGTTGGACAGCTTAAATTTTTCTTAAACATCCTTGAATCTTGCAATTCACTTGACATTATTTGGCTGTATATTTGGCGATAATTGTCATTTATCAGACCTCGCGTAACCTCAATAATCGTGCGTATAACCTTACAAACAATTTTCATTCCGTGTAAAGTTTGAGGTTAACGTTTTATGACCCTGAAGTTATCTGAATGACATGAAATTTCATCTTTGGCAAGTATCTGTCAACGCACAACTTTAGGAAGAAAAAAAGATTGCTCGCTCATAGAATTTTATTCTCTAAGTGAATTTCCCTGCGTAAAGTTCGTGGCTAAACTCGGTCGTTATAACTCTATAAAATTTAGTCCCATGCAGATATCTTTCGGGCTGTAACGTTTTTCAAATTACTTCAGAAATCCTCCATCATTTTCTTTTCCCAGTATAATTGGCGAATTTTGTGACCCTGAAGATATCTGAATGACATGAAATTTCATCTTGGCAAGAATTTATCAATGCGCAATTTTAGAAAAAAAAAAAAGTTTGCTCGCTCGTAGAATTTTATTCTCTAAGTGAACTTCCCTGAGCAAAGTTTGTGGGCCAAACTCAGCTGTTATTCTCTCGAATATAAGCTCAATGAAATTTAGTCCCACGCAGATATCTTCAGGCCGTAACGTTTTTCAAATTACTCCAATAATCCCCAGTTATTTTGTTAGCCCAGTACAATTAGGAAGTTTTAATTAATTTGTTTTTTGGTATTTCCCTAACACGATTTAATGTTACAGGCGCTGAGTATAATCGGTGACCGTCGTAACAAGGAAGCAGCGGAGAAGAAAGCAAAGGAAAAGGAACTTCTCAAAGTTTCGATCAAGAAAGAAGATGTGGATCTCATTGTAAGGCAGCGTTTTTCCTCTTTTCAAGTCGTCGTTTCAATGCGCTTTTACTTGCAGATGAAGGAGATGGAAATAAACAGAAACCTCGCGGAAAGAACGCTCAGGGAACACAGAGGCGACGTTGTACAAGCACTCATCACCCTGACCAATTGAACGAACCAAGTTGGTCGATATATCGATCGAACACCTCATACGAATCCAAATCTCATTGTAAACTTTCAAAGCAATTGAAACTTAGACATGTAAGATCGAGATGTGCATATTTATCAATAATAGATCATTATTCCTAAACAGTAATTTTTGTTGACCCGATCCTGATGCGTTTTAACGCACGATTTGCTGTCTGACACTAATTTTGGTAACCGTTGCGTTAACTTTGATTCTTGATCATCGACGATGTTGAAGCGCGAGGCGCAACAGCGAAGAATTCGGAAAGTCGGCGCAATGGAAAGAATTCCTACTTGATGTTTATGTTGAAAAACATGTGCAACATGTACTTCTTAGTTCTGGTACTGGCACTTCTTAGTGCTTAGCAACAGCAGCCGAAATTCGGTCCAAATTTACCGCAAGGCGGCTCGCGAGGTAAGTCAACTGCGGACCGATGAAGTAATCCGTTTCGTGACTATAAAGCATCGTTTGCTATTGAAGATTGAGAGTTTTTTTTAAATATTTTTTAAGCCACCGCTACTTCTGCTGAGGATGGTTTTTGGTGTTTAAAAATATATAACTTTTAAAAGGAACTGTTTATCGAACTTACCATCACTCCAGCGATCGCACATCGTGACTACACAATAATTCGTGCTCTTCGAAGAAAATGCACCACTGTAGTTTTTTTTTATATATATATAAAAAATACGGGACGATAATATGAGGGATATTGAAAATCATTCTTTTTGTTTTTCAAGATTATGTAATGAAAATGTAATTTATTTGATGTGGTGCAATGACTTAAAATAAATGGAAAAATGAACGTTTGTATGAGCTGGGATCGATGAGCAGCACTCTGCACCAGCAACTACCACTACTTAACGCGTTCGTTACGAAAGAGCTTCGAGATTTTCTTGTTTCTCATTTTTTTCTTTTTTAAATGCAACATACAATGGAAGTTTACCGGACCGCGGTGCAGTGGTAGCCCTTGACACAAACGTACTGATTCGTTTTTTTTTTTTTTTATGATGAGGTAACACTTGTCTTACTTGTACTTATTTTATCAAATTATCCAATCATGCGCTCATATATTCTTGCTGCAGTTTAAACCTCTTTTGTTTCTGAATCAATGCTCACAAAACTGTCATTCGGTTAATATTAGCCTTTTAGGAAAAAAAAAGTCCGATGTTACAAATTCAATTACGGTTTAAATTGTCCGACAGTCCCAAAAATCGGTTTAGGTGTTTTGTTTAATTAAATTTTTTTCTTCCCTTTGCGATGCTAAGTCGGTCGAACGAAAATCAATATTTCGATGCCAGACAAGGCTTTTCACGGATCGCGTCGGGCTTTAGAATTTTTTTTTTTTCTTTATCATGCTATGGCCCAGAGGGAGGTCGTGTACAAAAAGGTGGAAAAATCCTATCTAAACGACTCGCAGTCGAGAGGTCCTAACAAAATCCCCCGAGACTCGTCGGTATTCTAATTATGACGATGATACGTAGGTTACCTAATTGGTATTTAATTTGTATTATCACATTGTGTAATCAAAGCTTCATCGATCGTGCTTGAACGCCGATCTGGCATCGGATACGAGATAATTAATTTTACGCACAAAACAGAAGAGATCAAATAACAAGAAAAAAAAAAATTATTTTCTTCCCAAAAATCACATTTTTTTTGTTGTCGTTTCTTACAAAATAGTAGATATGTACAGTGAAAAGCTTAATAATTGTTCGGATCTGATATTTGGGACCGGTCGGGCAATGGTCGTTCTCTCTTAATTAATAACTTCACTGGCTACGGGATCGTTAGAAGGTGATTTTGTTTTTCTTTTCTTTTAAGTTTTCCGGAGGGATAAATCGATTCGGGGGCGGAGGGCGGGCTCGGGATCAGAGAAACAGTTGCAATAATTACATTGGACTTATCACAGAACATGTATGGCATTAATCTTCGTCATCATTAATGTAAATGGTAGGTATTATAAACGTTTAAATCGTTCGGTAAAACTAGGTCGGAGGATCGGGAAGCCAGTACAGTACCTAAACGACAGATTATTTTTGTTTTGTTTGTTACTTGCTGTTTGCCTTCTTGGTTGCCCATAATTCAGTTCATTCACCACACAATTTTCTTGTTTTCTTTTCTTTTCATTTTTTTTTTTTGCTTTCTTCGCGTCTCAATAATAAGTTACACAGAAACGATTAATATTTTTTTTTCATACTATAATTGACTAACGTTTATTTATACAATTTATTTAATTTTTTTTTCTTTATCAATCATCAAATTCATCGAATCATTTAAACTCCCCCTCTCGCTAACAACGCATCGTAGATTTCGCGAATGCCGAATCTCGTAACATTTTCAATGCATGTCTGTCCTCCGCACAGAAGTACGTTGGACATATCTTTCGTTTAAAAAAAAAATCATCCTTTCGTTTGTATAAGCAACATAAAAAAGAATTCTTGTTTTCGTTTTTTTTTCGATAAATTATGGACAACCCTTAAATTTTATAATTACAATAATAATTCGAAAATATCTATCACTTTCATCGCGGACCATCTCTAGACGATAGTCGACAGAAATAAAAACGGAAAAGAGAAAACAAACTGTGCCGCGGCCCGCGGTGCGAGAAGGACTTAGGGGTGGGTTCGGGAAAAGGGCGAGGTGTCTAGACGTGGATTTTTTTTTAACATCTGCAGGCAAAAAATGTACAATAATGCAGGTAAATGTAGTCGGGCATGGGGGGGGGGGGGGGGGGGGGGTAGTGGGGGCACAGATTGTGTAGCATTTCTGTTGTTGTTTTCTTTTTTTTTTTATCGTAATCAATAGTAATAGTCGTATCATCGTATTTTAAGAAGAAAAGAGATCATAAAAAACACTAACTAGAATCATCATTCTTCATTCCCCGTTTTTGTCTGGAAGAGTTGTTTGACGCTCGATTTGTATTACAATTAAAAAATCACTATCCGTTAATAAACAAAGTATCTAGGCCCCCCCTCTGGGATATAACGGCCAGTTTTTTTTGTTTGTTGTTTTTTCTTAATAATAATTTTTTTCCTCGAGGACATTTTCGTCGGGGTCGCGTCGCACTCGGAGGGGGCCGGTTTGATCCGTCGACAAAAAGGAACAAAGTATTTATTTATCATTGTCGTGCGGCGGGGAGGGGGGGGGGAGGGCGACGCCTTATCACAACTGTCCGTGTGTCGTTATCCAACATGGCGAGCCTCCGATCGACTTGGTCCTTGTTCTTCGATTACACGCTCTACTCGTTTGTTCTCCTTCGACTCGTTCCCGCTTTCCTCCTCACCGAGCGTGCGAAGTCTTTTTTGGATGGAAAAAAAACACGACGAAAAACAAAAACAATGATCTGATTTTTTTTTCTTTAGTCGCGTCCGTACTTCGCGGAACGGTACAGCGCGGAGTGGCTCCTCCTCGGACGAGCAAACGAGTCTACTTAAACGGCAACATCCTACGGAGAGTATAAGTGCTTTAGACGAAGAGTAGACTCGGCGATCGTGGGTGGGTGTGTTTGTCAAAGGTGGGCGCGATCGAGGTGGGCTTTTTTTCCTTCCTTCACATACACCTCTTCATCATCCTTCTTCATTCTTCACCTATTTATATATTTATATCGTATATGTCTCGTAGCATTCGTTGCACGGAGTCTGTTTTTTTATGTTTTTCGTTTTACTTTTTTCTTTTTCCTTTTTTTTTTGTTATCCTCAAACACCACCAAACACTCCATTGAACATAAGAGTCTGGGCGTGACGGGGCGGCACCCTCGAAATAACCGACGAGAACTCGTTGATTCCCGGAGGCTCGAACCAAGGGACAGTCGGCGATGAGCGTCGGCGACCGTCCTCCGTTTGTCTGGTCACCTTCGTCGGTAGTTTTTCTTTTTTTCTTTTCTTTTTCTTCTTTCCATTCCTTCAGCTCGCGAACCGGTGAACCAGAAAGTATTGGCGCACTAGGAAACATTTATTTTAGCACTAATCGATCTCACTGTACACGAAAGTTCAAGATGGATGTAGATGAGGTGGTGACGACGTCGTTGTCGTGCCCGGTGCAAGAGGTGACTGCTTTCAGCTCTGTTTAACGCGCTTGCGGGGTGGTCCGATCGGCGGTATCTGTTGCGTCGCTAACGCACGGAAAGCCTCCGCTATCAAGTGCGGATGGGAATTTACCATCGACTTGAAACCTGCCGTGTCCATCACGTCCGTCGCGTGCCTGCAACATACGAGAATATCGATTGGTTAGTTAGTCGTCGGTATAAATAAAAACATTTTTTTTTAAATTAAATTAAGCGAAACACGCGTAAAGCGAAATTAAACGAAATTTTAATCACTTTCAAATTTTCGTTATGAATAATTTTCAAATTTAATAATAATCATTAAGTCTGAAGTTTTATATGATGTCGGCGATATTGGAATATACGAGATGGTCGATTGTTAATTAATCGTCACCATAAACAAATAGTGTTTTTATATTAAATATATCGATACACATGCGAAGCTGAATTAAACGAAAAATGTAATAATTGTTCATCAAGTCGGAGGTTTATGTAACACCGGCGATTAGTACAACGTAGAATAGAATAGAATACAATAGAATAGTGCCGTTTATTCGCGTCTACATACGAGATTATCGATTGATTAATTAATTGTCAGTGTGAGATAGTTTAATTAAAAAAAAAGAAATACATAGAAAAAACGCGTAAAGCTGAATTGAACGAAATTTTTTATGATTTATAATGAAATAAGACGAATTGATATTGATAATACTCACGTATTAATGAAATCTATGGCTTGCGCCTTTAACTGGTCGGCGCTATGAAGATCGGCAAGTATCAAAATATCCGCTGCGTTCTCTATCGCGAGACTCGTGCAAAGTGCCTCCTCGCACATTACTTTGAGCCTCTCAAGGGCGTACTTGTCGGCCGCCGCGAGTAGGTCGTCCGCCATTTTTTCAAGATTCGCTGCTTTACCGGTGTAGATAAACCGTAACATCTCCCTCAGCACCTCGTGGTCCACGTCGGTTATGTCCACCCGATTCTGCTTTCGTTCCTCCATCTCGTGTTCGAACATTGCCGAGAATACGGGACTACGCGCTGCAAAAAAAAAGAAAACCGGGTCGATTAACGTCAGGGCCTCGGTTAAATAACTCCCTGTCTCCTATCCTATCGCGAAGCGACGAGAGGAAAGGTCCTGCTGTGCTACATTCTTGGCGCGTGCTTCCCAATTACGCTCGGTAACAGGCAAATTTTTATTTACTTGTTCCCATCTCTACATATTTTTACAGAATAAAAATGGGTCATTCCAATTAGAATTCCCCAGCCGTCGTGTTTATTCTACGATCGGGTAAAGATCTAGTCCACGAGTCAATGCGGCTACAAATTTTACGACAGAATGCCAATTTTACTGAAGGATAAAAAAAATGTATTAAAAATCATTGCCGAACAAGATTTTATTAATATCTTGGATACGTTTTAATGCTAATTAAGGAATGGGAATGGGAACTTATTTGACGCTGTTTGAATCGTTACCCTAATTCCACTGCACGTGAAGTATTAATTTTTTGAGGGTTCGAAAAAATACATGACCCAGACAGGAAATACGTTTAAGGGATAAAATTTACTAACGGATAAAAAAATATTAAAAATTATTGCCAATCAAGATTTTGTCCATATCTTGGTTAGGGTTTAACGCTGATTGAGTATTGGGTACAGAAAATTAAGGATTTCTTGTATTTGGACTATAGAGAACACAATCGTGAACTTATTTGACGCAATTTGAATCGTTATATCAATTTCATTCAACGTGTAAAATATAATTTTTTCAAGTATTCCAAAAAAAGATATGACTCAAACAGGAAATATAGGATGGGATTGGATTATTTTGGTTTGTCAATAAAGGATTTTATTGTAGAAAATTCGTTCAGGCAATCATCGGTCGTTACCTGCTAAGACGGCCTTGTGCGCCTGGAACTCCCTACCGCAAACTGTAAGCGTGACATCGCTGAATTTTTGGCTTTCGAACAATAGTCCCAGGTCGTCGGGTAGCCGGCACTCAGGAACTTTGAATTGTATCGTGTTGCTCTGCCCCGAGATGTTGACACTGTCAGCAACGACGCTTACCTGAAAAACAAGTGGAGAAAATTGTTTTTTTAGCACCCGGCGAAACCGCTGGTTCGCATAGTAGTGAAACAATAGCAACAATAACATACAAAGGTATATACCTCACAGAATATCGTGAGTTTGTCGTCCGGGAGTAGCCCGTTCGCTTCGTCCAGGAGGAAGTCTCTTCTGATGAACTTCTTGAATCCCCAGTCCTTCCCCTGCACGAACCTGTAGGCTCGTTGGCTCTCTGTAAAAAAAAATATCTCCATTAGTTTCCATATACGAAAACATTTTTTCATACATGAAAACACTTTTTCATATACAAATAAAGGTTTTTTTTTCAATGTTAATCCGTACCATTTTCCCTTCAGGCTATTCATTCTCAATTTTACTTTGCGTAATTTGTAAAATAACATTACAATTTTTTTTATCCACAATAGTGAAACGTAAATGATCGCCGATTTTTTTAGACTGGTTGAACAATCGACAAGCAGTCGGCACGACCAAAAAAATTTCATTACAGAAATCAAGCGCAAAACAAGGACTGAAACACTATTCATTATATCGTTGGAAGATGGACAAGCATATTTGCATTCTCTTGACGTAACATATGTAGCTCTCTAATAAATTTGAAAAGTTGGTACAACAAATTTTTCAAATATTTATTTCACTATATTTACTAGAATTACATTTATTAGAATCACTGATAATTCTCCGAGAAAAAAACACTTTATCAGTCATCTTACGAACGAAAGGCTCAGGAGTGACAAAATTATCGGAAACCTTTGACATTCATGTCAGAGTGGAAAATTTGAATGGCAAAATTATCGGATTTTCCGGAGAATCGAAAGGTTGAATTCAGAAACCGTTTCGAATGCACAAGTATCTATTTGTGTACTGTGTGTCATGAGGAAACGATTATGAAGCACGATTCGTCATAGAGAAACCCTTGTGAGCGACAAAAACCTACGGCGAAGTAATTTTCAATATTTATTTGCACAAGTACCGGCGTTAAGGAGCAAACGGGATTGCAGAAGTCTGACTTACCCATAGCTTTGGTTTCTTCCCTTTTGGCATTAAGAATAGAAAATTTGAACTTGGCTCTGACTTCGGATTTGTTGCAAGATACGAGAAGCAGGTACAGCGACAGATAGTCTTTGCTTTCCTCGTCGAGACCCTTCGGATTGACTCTCAGGCACCTGTAAAAAATTACATCGACAACGTTAGAATTGTTTGATCTTAGATTTTGCCGTTTAAATAATTTATAGCATAATGAAAATCGGAAGAACGTATTTTTTTTTTTTGTCTGCGCATAAGAAACACCCCCATCTGGTACTATTCTGCGCATCTTGATGAGTTGTGCACAATAATGCGGTGCACATTACTTTGCGGTGCACAACAGCGCTGTTAACTATCGTCGTGTGCAAAAAAAAAAAAAAAAAAAAAAAAAAAAAAAAAATAATCATTATTCGACCAGAAATACGTCACTTCCAGTCCAGAAAATTCATTTCTCGACCTGAAGTGACGTCTTACCGAAAATACATGATTTCCGGTCCGGAAAACTGACTTTTTAAGCGGAAATGCGTCACTGCCGATTTGAAAATCTGATTTTACGACCGGAAGTGACGTCGGCGATGCAACGATTTAACGTTATCGAAAGTTCAAGTATACTTTTTCTCAACAATTGTCAACAAAATTAAATCATATTATTTTTACGTTTAAAGAATTAATATAATTAGAAACTATTAACGATACCAAAAAGTGAAGAGATAACATTTTTAGATATAATGGCGATTTTCGTATTCAACACCGATTTTGGAGCCATCGAGTTTACGAAATTTCTTAAGCCGTTTTCGAATTAGGTTCAAAGTCGACTTTGAGGAAAACCGTGAAAAAAATAAGCCCGCGCACGAGGGATCGACGGATTTCCGTTCAAGGACACAAAGTCCGGAGTGTCTCGCGATGTTTTATGAACTCACGTAACCAGCCAGTCCCGCCAGTTTTCAACGAGTTTGCCGTACGATCGCTCAACGAGATTTACCGACGAGACAATCAATTCGAATCCGTCATTCGCAGTTGCCGATGAAAATGTCAGGCGTCGATAGCGTACGGGAATATCGGAGCGCGCTGGAAGCTCTCACCGCTACGATACGTCAATTGCAAAACGCTTCGATGAATTTGATTGGCCACGAGCGGAGACTATAATCGAACTCTGCGGTTTCTACGCGCACTCGTCGTCCACCTTAACTCCGCGATATCGAGTGTTACGTATGCCGTTCATTAATGGTACCGATCAATAGACATTTGAAAAAAAAACAAAACAAAAAAATGCTCACAAATAACGAATTAATCGAAAAACAACATATACAGATTTTTGATTATTCGTTTCTTTTTTAATTTAACAAAATTATTCGCGCTTATGTATTTAAACTTATTTGCAGAGGCTCGAATAAAAAAAAAATCCGCAGAAACGAATCAATTTAAGATTAAATAAAATATCACGGTTCTAGGTTTTTGCAGATCTGGAGAAAAAAATAGTGATGAAAAAAAAAAGATTGATATTCAATTCAATTTACTAGACACTTGCTACATGTACTTTACGATACGCCATATCGCTTGCGAATTGTATTAAATCAATTAACGAGGTGAAAGTAAAAGATGTGCCCACCAAAACTCGCTTACAGCAGCGAATTTAATTATTCTAGCGTTAAGGTAGATCAATAATCTACAAGATTGATCAGTAATGTTTTACAGGGTGGATTAATAATGTATAAGATTGATAAAAAACTTGCCATTTGAGTTTGTCGTTGGCCCCAGCGGAGAACGTCGACGATTTGAGTACCTCACCCATTTCTTCCCGACAGAAGCTGAAGTTGTTTATCGTCCACATGTAGCTGAACTTGACCACCTTCACCTGTGCACACAAGACCTTCAAATGCGACACCACGTCAGAGTCTATCCCGTGGAAACTAATATAAACTATAACTTATCTACCTAAAATAACGGTAAAGGCAATGAGGGGGAAGGAAAGAAATACATGATTAGAAATACGTAACCCTGCCCGCTGTTGATTCAATTATCGTCACGTCCCTCTGACATTAATTTGCCTTTCCGAAAGCGCTCATTTAAAAAAAAAGTTACGTTACAAAAAAAAATTAATAAATCGTTGAAGAATTTTTTTTTTTAATTGAAAACATTATCTATTTAAAGCTATCAATTGCAAAAGAGTGGCGCTGACTGGGACTAAAAATTAATAAAAAAAAGAAAAACCATATACAACAAATGAATTAAAAACACTTTTATTTAAAACATTTTTAATTGAAAACATTTTTTATTAAAAACATTTTTATTTAAAACATTTTTATTTAAAACATTTTTATTTAAAACATTTTTAATTGAAAAGATTTTTAATTAAAAACATTTTTAATTGAAAACATTTTTAATTAAAAACATTTTTAATTGAAAACATTTTTAATTGAAAACGTTTTTAATTGAAAACATTTTTAATTGAAAACATTTTTAATTGAAAACATTTTTAATTAAAAACATTTTTAATTGAAAACATTTTTAATTGAAAACATTTTTAATTGAAAACATTTTTAGTTGAAAACATTCTTAATTAAAAACATTTTTAATTAAAAACATTTTTAATTGAAAACATTTTTAATTGAAAACATTTTTAATCAAAAGCATTTTTATTTAAAACATTTTTATCTAAAAAAAAAAAAAAATTTTTTTAAATAGCTATGTAATTGATGAAATTACGATAGATACATTTACGTCGATTTTACTTAACGTTTGTGTAAAAGAACAAACAACAAAAAATCAACCGCCAAAGAGTGAGAGTGAGCGAGACAAAAGATTGACGAGGAATTCCAGTGAATCGAGTGTACCCGTGGCTCGCGTGAAATCGATTTCACGGTCGAATGCTACGTACGTTAGAGGGTTTTACACGTGCGCGCGTGTGTGCTGGCGTCAGGGACGAGCGGCGTAATCACTCTCTTTGCGTAAGCGGCTCGGGCTGTCCGCGCATGCACGAAGGCTTCGAAGCGACGGAGTGAACGAGCACTTCGCGCGAGATAAGAGCGAGGGAGACAAAAACGTCGGAGTCGTAACGGTTGAACATAACATTGTTCGATAACGAATGAATAACATTCGATGAGGCTTCGTTCCTGGTGGTTCCCAGTTCAGGAAGTACCCTCGTAAGTACTCGCCTCCCGATAATCCTTTGCTCCTCGCCGTTTGCCCGCAACGTTGCTTTTCCGATACGGCGAGAAAGCCAATTTGCAATCGGGAAAATAATTAATTTCATGCTCGATAGACATATATATTTTTTTTTTTTGAATTTTTTATTCGCAGATGCATTTTTCAAAGTACTTTCTAACAAAACACTGCCAACTTTTAGCAATTTTTTTCTTAAATAAAAAATCTCGACCATTTGCCCGCAACGTCGCATTTCCGATAAAGCGAGAAAGCCAATTTGCAATCGGGAAAATAATTAATTTCATGCTCGATAGACATATATATTTTTTTTTTTTTTTAATTTTTTATTCGCAGATGCATTTTTCAAAGTACTTTCTAACAAAACACTGCCAACTTTTAATAATTTTTTTCTTAAATAAAAAATCACGACCATTTGCCCACAACTTCGCATTTCCGATACAGCGAGAAAGCCAATTTGCAATCGGGAAAATAATTAATTTCATGCTCGATAGACATATATTTTTTTTTTTTTTTTTAATTTTTTATTCGCAGATGCATTTTTCAAAGTACTTTCTAACAAAACACTGCCAACTTTTAGCAATTTTTTTCTTAAATAAAAAATCTCGACCATTTGCCCACAACGTCGCATTTCCGATAAAGCGAGAAAGCCAATTTGCAATCGGGAAAATAATTAATTTCATGTTCGTTACGGATTTTATTAATATTTTTTTTATTGCGACGGCATTGAAAAATGTTTATTGCAATAACTTGTCGCAGATGAATTATTGAACGCGTTTTCCACGAGACAATCAATTTTTTTTTTTTCATTATTTTCTTGCTTATTAAAAATCCTCGAAAATCTTGCGGTTTCGGCAAGGATCCGAATAGAAAAAAAAAAAAAAAAAAAAGGGTAATGTTACAATGTAAACGATTACCTCAATATAAAGTGTCTTGCCAAAGCTGGTCTCACAATTTGAAAGCGTTCGGAGCGTCTTAAATTCACGATCGAACATTTCGCAAATATTATCTTCGAAGCCAAAACTCTATATATCTCAATTGTCCGTCTCGAAAATAAGTGGAAAATTGTGATCCAGAGTTTGCCTCATAGTCGAAGCTTATACATAAGGAATGTCTAAAAAAAAAAAAAAAAAAAAAAAAAACGTAAAAAAAATCAAATAAAATAAAATAAAAAAATAATAATAATAATAAAAAAAATAAAAAAAAAACATGTAAAAAAAAAAGAAGACAATGAAAGTTCTCCAACAGTAACCTAACAAAATGAATTCGCTAGATTTTTCTTTCACTGTTCAACAGCGAAGAATTCTCCGCGACCAACTTTTGTTTTTTTTTTTGTTTTTTTTAACTGCGCACGAAGCGACGATAGAATTTCATTGGCTTCGGTTTTTGCTTCGGCAACGAGACGGTCATTTAGCGACGGTGCGAAAAACGGAAGACCCTCGCCGTCGCCCGAGTGACGAGAGATCGGTAACGATCGAGAGACGGTTTTAGGCGAGCCGAGAATATCCCGGGCCGGGCAAGGACGACTTCGAGGATGGACGCTCGGAGTTCGAGGAAGGACGAGAATCGAGCGAGGCGGTGCGTGCGACGGAATGATTGTACGTTGGGGAAGGCGGAGGGAGGGGGGGGGGAAGAGAGTACGAGGTCAAGCCCCTAGGAGTCAATGACCTCTGACGTCACCGCGACTCGGTCGACCTTGGCGAACGGAACCGAGCCCAGCGCCAAACCTATTTGTCCAGTTGGTCCCTGAAAGGCGGCGATTAGAGTCACGTGAAGCTCGAGACGGACCGGGCGAGGTCCTCGAAGTATCTCTCGTTCCAAAATAGCCTCGGTGACATTGTCGCTGCGTCGAGCATAAATTATTTATTTATTTACTTATGTTTCTTTGTCATTTTTTAAAGATACTCTTTCCAAGGTCCCTTGAAGGTTCCGCGAACCGGTTCAGCTCGAAATAGTGGTGTAATATATTGCTCGCCGTTTCGCGATGTTTCCGTCATTTTGGCGGAATGTCTTTCGGCTGACTTACGACATTGAGAGAAAATTAGCATTATGGAAAATCGGGTTACACCTTGATGTTGGAATAGCTCGATTGCAGTGGTGACTCTTCGATGACACTTTGGTCATTTCAGAATGAAGTTTCTTTTTTTTTACATTTTTTAAAAATCATTTTTTTTTTAAATATTCTTCCAAGGTCCTTTGAAGATTGCTCGAACCGGTTTCGGTCGAAATAGTGGTGTAATATATTGCTCGCCGTTTCGCGATGTTTCCGTCATTTTGCCGGAATGTCTTTCGGTGGACTTACGACATTGAGAGAAAATTAGCATTATGGACAATCGGGTCACACCTTGGTGGTGGAATAGCTCGATTGCAGTGGTGACTCTTCGATGGCACTTTCGTCATTTCAGAATGAAGTTTCTTTTTTTTTTACATTTTTTTAAAATCATTTTTTTTTTTTAAATATTCTTCCAAGGTCCTTTGAAGATTGCTCGAACCGGTTTCGATCGAAATAGTGGTGTAATATTTTGCTCGCCGTTTCGCGATGTTTCCGTCATTTTGGCGGAATGTCTTTCGGTGGACTTACGACATTGAGAGAAAATTAGCATTATGGACAATCGGGTTACACCTTGGTGGTGGAATAGCTCGATTGCAGTGGTGACTCTTCGATGGCACTTTGGTCATTTCAGAATGAAGATGTTCTTTTTTTTACATTAAAAAAAAATCATTTTTTTAAAGATATTCTTCCAAGGTCCTCTGAAGATTGCTCGGACAGGTTTCGGTCGAAATAGAGGTGCAATATTTTGCTAGCCGTTTCGCGATGTTTCGGTAATTTTCGCGGAATGTCTCGGTGGACGTCCAATATTCATAAAAAATTGCAGTTCTCGAAAATTTCACTAATGAAAATCGCACATTGCAGTGGTGATTTTTCAATGTCACTTTGAAGATTTCAGAATGTCCATGTTTTTTTTTGTTTTGTTTTGTTTTTGGTCTTTTTTGCGATGTTTCCCTCATTTAGGTGGAATGTCTCGCGGGACACTGAGAGAAGGATCTAGTAAATATGACTATGTCGCTTGAGAGATATTAACAGAGCACGTAGTATTATCGAACTGGAGCGCCACCTTTGACAGGAAGTACCGGATTTATAAACATTTTCCGTAAATATTATGATAAAGTTTCTTCGAAAATCTGAGACCGTTTGCTATCGATGGGACTTTTTACCCTACTTGAGTACTGAAACGAGCTACGATAATTTTTCCAAGATAACCGATCATTTCGACCTCGATCCTTCTCTATTAAGAAATATTGCGATAATCGAAAATCGATCCCTCGATTTTCGAATACCTCGATTTCAGAATTACCATATTTTATTCATCATTTCGCGGTGTTTCTCTAATTTCCGCGAAATGTCTCGCGTACAACGTTGGAAATTAAGAAAAAAAATTGCCTAAAATAGTAATGATAATTGCAGATTGCAGTGGTGAGTTTTCAATTTGCCTAAAATAGTAATGAAAATTGCAGATTGCAGTGGTGAGTTTTCAATGTCACTTCGGAGATTTCGGAGTGACGACGACGCCTTTCCAGTCGAATTCGCGATCAGCGAGGCTCGTTTTTTGTTTTTTTTTTGTTTTTTTTTTTTTATCGTTTGCCGTCGAGGAGGCATTAACGAAACAGATTCGTCTCGCCGGACAGCGCGGATTCGGCGAGTCGAATAGCCTCGCAAGCAAGCCAACGGAGACAGGAAGCTGGTAAGGTCAACATTCGCGAGCATGGTGTACCGGCCACCAGGTGGACACGGGGTCAACGAACTTTCCGACACGCTCTGTGTCCCTGTCGAAGCTGTCGGCATGACTCAAATGTATCTGGTGCTCGTGGAGAGGAGCTCGTCTCAGAATAACGAACGCATTCCCAGATGCGAGCCTCTTTAAACATTAAAATCAGGCTTGTGCTAATTACGCATTTTTTTTTTTTATCACCAAAAAATTCGTTTTGCCCAAAAAAAAAAAAAAAAAAGTCTTAATTTTGAAAGACGTCGAAGTGTCGGGAAATTAATTTCGATATGTGCAACAAGCTTTCCCACTTCCGGTCATTCATTTTTGATGCTGTTTTTTTTTTTTGTGAGCGTCAATTGAAAGTATTTTTTATTGCAGAACATTTTTTTTTTTTTTTTACGCCCTGAACGTCATTTCTGTTCGAGGTAACAAATTTCGTGAGCCTTTTTCGTGAGCAGTCTAGATTGGTTTCTCGTTGATTTCGCAATTATTCGTATTTTCATTTTTTTTTTTTTTTTTTTTTTTTTTTTTTTTTTTTTTTTTTTTTTATCAATGAATTCGTCAATGAAAGAGTATTATAAAATGAATACAAAATTTAATATTTTCTGAATAACCCGATTAGTACTTTGTTAACTTTAACTGTGATTAATTTTAACAAATTAATTTTAACTATTGATAATTTTAACAAATCTGAGACCGTGGACGCTTTTGGAGTTAATGTTGCTGTTGTCACAGTGCGATCATTTCCGGACCCTTTGATTGACGGTCACGTGACAGTCAATTGACGACGAAAATTACCAGTTTTTTTGCATTAAAAACCTTAATCTGCCGATCGTCGCATCAGTTTTTTTATAATAATTATATATTTTATATAATTTATTATTATTATTATTATTATTATTATCATTATCATTATCATTATCATTATTATCATTATCATTATTATTATTATTATTATTATTATTATTATTATTATTAAGCTATACATAGCGCTTATACATAAATTGTCATGTTATCGAGTAGTGCAATTTTGCAATTTATCAATCTTGACGATTCTCCGTTTGTTTTTCAACTCATTATATTACCGCGACGAGTAAACGGAAACGAATGCAGGCGAAAGAGGAAGACAGGGAAGTCGGGGGGGGGGGAACGCGATCGATGCGGAGAGTGCGCGCGGTGAGCGCTCGAGAGTCGAAGTCCCCGTGCTCTGCCGAGCCCGCCCGATGTGCACTGTGCGATTGTGTCTTCGTATGCAAGCCTTGAAAAAGCGTTTCTTTTTCGCGTGCGGCACGGACGAGCCGGCCAATCACTGTGGCTTCGGGGAATTCGCCTCGGTCCGCGTTCCTGTACCGAATCTATGTGTAACACACGTACAGTAGAACCTCGCTTAGCCGACCTTCGATCAACGGAGCCTTCGCGTTATCCGAAGCAACCAACTCATCCGAGACGCGTCAACAATCCGCGCTAACTGAGGTGTAGGCTCGGATAATACACCGTCAAAATTATACACTAAAAAAAAAAAAAAAAAAAAAGTCGTTTTTGAAATTCAATGCAGCGGGGACTTGAAGTTTTCATGCGGTGATATAAATACATTGAATTTAATGTACAATCGTAACGACAAAATTAGTGTTCGGTGTATTAGTAACATTGGAAAAACTCTTTAACACTTTGCTTTGATTTAACCGTAAAGGTACATTGATTTTAATAATTTACTTAAATTTAATTGAAAAAGTATATTCATTTTGCATCAAAATCGGTCATTAAATTTAGTGGACCAGTTTTTGCATAAAAATTTCCCGTACGGTACATTGCGTGTATAATTTTTTTTTTTACTGAAATGGATGAAGCAGCAATGCGCACATGTGCGTTGTGGTCGGTAAAGGCTACATTGTTCCATACGCGCCTACGTTCGTGCAAGTTTGCTGCGACATTGTATTGCAAATACAACAGTTTCGGTTTTAGAGTCAATGGTTTACGTTTATACGAAGTTAATGTAATTTTTTTTCTTGTAAATACATAATATGTACAATATGTACAATGTATGTATGTTGTAATATGTACAACTTTGAATCGAGTATGTTATCGGTGCTATCCGAGATTTCACTAATCTGACGTACGCTCTCCCCGCATTAGCTCGGATAAACGGGTGTTCTACTGTAGTCGTAGCGCGGATAGCGTGTCGCTCAACATAGGTGTGTCGCGAAAAGGATCGGATAATCAGTTCGCGGAATCCAGCGCATTATGTGGATTAATGCACTGTCGCTTGATCCTCCATCTCCGGCAAGGATTCCAATGGGATTTTTCACATTTGGAGAAAAAAAAAAAAAAAAAAAAAAAAAATGCCATGCTCTGCTTATAAATTCTGAATAACTTTGCGACAAGATCCGATTTGACTTGCAAATAACGGACGACGAAAATCAATCGATGAATCAATCGATTATTATCATTTTATCGTGGGAAAGCCAGTGTCCATGTTTGCAAAAAAAAAAAAAAAAAAAAAAGTTGAAAATTAAACTTCACCGAACGAAGTTCCGAGCCGCAACGCGCGACGATAGAGCTAGACCGGAGCGATTGCAATCTGCACGTAACAGAACTCGGAATTGATGCGGCAATGAAATACTTTTAAGACACTAAGATTGAGCGCTTTTGTCGGCGAAGGTTCTCGACGATTCACTCTCGAGACGTCGTTGAATATCACAGTTAAGAGTATTTTTTTTACTGTTTTTTTTTTTTGTTTCTTTCAATTTTGACAAACAGCCATAGGGCACGAAACTCCTGTGTGTGTGGGGTTGACGAAGAGTTGGGAGAGTAG
Source organism: Amblyjoppa proteus (assembly GCA_963922035.1). Classification (NCBI taxonomy): domain Eukaryota; kingdom Metazoa; phylum Arthropoda; class Insecta; order Hymenoptera; family Ichneumonidae; genus Amblyjoppa; species Amblyjoppa proteus. The sequence goes on from OY998230.1 coordinate 10,135,827, forward strand.
GAAGATGAGCAAGGGACGGCGCTCACATGCGAACCGGGAAGCGGCGTTGGTACGAAGAGGCCTCGTCAATTGACCAATAGATGACCGTCAATTGATCGTCTCTTTTGGTAAGCGTCAATTGACCAAAACATGATCGTAAAATCTTTTTTTGTTTTTTTTTTGTAAATGTCAATTGACCAAAATACGACCGTCAAATCGTCTTTTTTTTTAAAACGCCAGTTGACCAAAACATGACCATCAACCAATCGTCTTCGTTTGTAAGCGTCGATTGGACCAAAACATGAGCGTCAATTGATAGTCTTTTTTTTGTAAGCATCAATTAACCAAAACATGACTGTCAATAGATCGCCTTTTTCAAAGCGTCAATTGACCAAAACATGACCATCAAAAATGCCCCACCTTTTTTTAATCCAGAAAATGTTTTGTTTTTTTTTTTGCGCCATGACAATAATTGTCGTTCGGCCTCGCAAACATGTTCGAAGCAGCGAAAAACCTAGTCGGTGTTTGATCGTCATTCGAGTTCATCGAACAAAGTCCCGAGCCGCAATGCGCGACGGCGGAGCCAGGTCCGACGATTCACTCTCGGGGCGTCTCGTTGAATATCAAAGTCAACAATTTTGTCATTATTATATTTCGTCTTAAAATTTTCATAGACAGCGATACGGCACAAGAGCCCAGCGGTGTGGGGTTGACGAAGAGTAGGAAGAGTAGGACGAGAGGAGTGAGAGAAGGCGCACGGATGGGAACTGGGAAGCGGCGCTGGTACGAAGAGGGCTCGATCGGAACGAGCGCGCGGTCGACGCCCCGAGAGAGTCGTTCAACTCTGGTGCTGGTGCTGGTCGCGCGCGGTGCCGGACGGGCCGGCATGCCGCGGTGGTCGTCACCGAGTGAGCTCGCTCGCTCGCCCGCTCGCTCGCGCGCGCGCGCGCGCCAATCGGCCTTGAATCATCCTCCGGTGGCCGTCTACGGAGGTGGTAGCACCGACAGCGGAAGCGGGGGTGCGCGGGGCACTCGACAGTGGGTTCAAGCACCAGACGTACACTCGCGCTTCCGGCTACCGGCTACCAAAAGCCGTAACACAACGCAAGGCGACGATGGTGGAAAGGCAGAGGTGAGGTGGAGGGACCATAATAAGAACCGGCGAGGCTATGGTTAACACGCCGGTAGAGATGGATGTTTTTTCTTTTCTTCTTCTTTTTCTCCTTTATTATTATTATTATTATTTTTTTTTTGTTTTGTTTGCATCGCGGCAGTGGAGGAAGAGAGGACGATCGATTCTTGCAAGGTAAACGACCCTATTACCAAACGCTTTAGGCATGTTCTTCGCACGCGGGATGATATATTGTACCTCCATCCGAACGTGCCGTCGAATTTTCGACTAAAGAGTCCGAGTGAAATATTACATTTTAGGGAAATATTCGATTTTGGGTATATCTTTGATTTCGGGGAAATTTTCAAGTTCTGGGAAATCTTAAATTTCTGGGAAATCTTAAATTTCTGGGAAATCTTCAATTTCTGGGAAATCTTCAATTTCAGGCAAATCTTCAATTTCAGGCAAATCTTCAATTTCAGGCAAATCTTCAATTTCAGGCAAGTCTTCAATTTCAGGCAAATCTTCAATTTCAGGCTAGTCTTCAATTTCAGACAAATCTTAAAATTTAAGGAAATGTATGAAAAATATCGGACTTTCTGCGCTCGAAGGTTTTCCAAGCGATTGCAGATCGCCGAAAGAAGAAGAGCCGAGGTTTCGCTTTGCGTCAGGTCGGTGCCGCGAGAAAAGAGTCGATAATCGATTGGCCGCTGAGGGGGGGGGAGGACGGTGGCGCACGGGGGGATTCGCGTGATACGCAAAACTGGCACGAGAGATACAAGGGGACGAGCGGTCGGAGGAGACACGGAATATTTTTCACGGTAGGAGGAGAGGAAGGCCGCAGACACGAGACAGAAAACGGAGAAACGAGATGCGCGGGCGGGAGGGAGGGACGGGGGCGCGCTCCGAGGAAGATATCTAGTTGCAGGTCGTTCACTTGGCAAGGGAGGACAGCGAGAGCAGTAAAAATAGACCGAGAGAGCGCCAGGAGCAGCGTTCACTCACGCACAGTGCCGCTTGTGCGAACCTCTCGGTGCCGCATCGACTAACGTCGTCGTCGTCGTCGTCCTCCCTCCTCTCGTCCTCCTATTCGTCTTTCTGGCCTCCGCGAACTCCGTCGCACCGGCTATACGACACAATACTCTAGCCCATATATTATTTACCCTCTGTTACGCTCCTTTCTATTTCGTTCCACATCGATCCGGGCATTATTTTTCGTATACTTCATTCTATTTTTTTTTTTTTTTTTTTTTTTTTTTTTGTCACGAAACTTTCCCACTCTCTGTTTGGATACTATCGAAGATTATGAAAGAGGAGTAAAAGTTACGATTTTTTTTTTTTTTTTTTTTCATTAACTTCGCGGAGAAGTTCATCCGACACTTTGGGCTCGGGCGCAGTTGAGGGAGCATCGCTTTTTATTAAGGGCAAATGTAGAGGTCAAGCGCCCGATAACTATAGGACTATAGGACTATAGTGTTGATTTATCACCCGACGATGTTTTTCCACTTTCATCGTAAAGGAAAATTGTAATTGTAATGTACCGGACTGGAACTTTTATGCAAAAAAAAACTCTTGTGTTAAATTTAATGTAAAATTGTGATGAAAAATGAGTATACTTTTTGTCATTGAGATTAACGTAAATTATGAAAATTAAATTACTTTCATAACGAAATTAAAGTCAATTATTCAAAAGATCAATTTTTTTCATCGCAATTCCACATGAAATTTAGTATATCAGTTTTTGCATGTAAACTTCCAGACCGGGTACGTTGAATTTCATACGATTTTTTTTTTTTTTTTTTTTTTTTTTTTTTTTTTTTTTTTTACAGTGTTGTCAGGGAAAAAAATACAAGTGGCAAGTTAAAAAGTTACTTAGCGCTCTGCGTCATCCGACGTTCGTAAGGTCGCTGTGTTTACTACTGTGCATTGTGTTACGTTTCCGAACGCAATGCGACTATGACGTCACGAACGCTCGAAGATTATTCTCGTATGTGGTTCAGTCGGTAAATCGTGACCGCGCGATTCCGATATTATCGACATATCTGACTGGCATATTGAGACTGTCGAGTTCGATGCATAATTCTTGTTTACTGAGATTTTTTTTTTTTTTTTTATCATTGTCCAAAATAAATCAAAAAATTAAAAGTCCGTTTCGTGTATGTCGTATGTCGCGGCGTTGCTGCGGGAGAATTCGGGGAAGAAGAGAAGTAGCGAACTTTATCGGAAAACAATAACGAAGTGAATTTGTTCGTCGAGGCTTTTAATGTCTCAATGACTTTTGGGGCTTCGAAGGATAGAGTTGCAGGCTGTGTGGTAACGAAAAAGAAGAAACTGGAACATATTTGGGAATGTCGGGAGACAAGGAGAATTATGAAAAAGGAATGGATTCAGGTTGTCAATGACTGGATGTGGTTCTGGCAGGGAAGCGACATGCTGGAAGAGATAATAAAGACTCTAAAAAAAAAAAAAAAATCCTATTAAATTTGAAAGTGATATATTAAATGTCATGTACAATTGTGATGAAAAATTAATTTTCACTGTATTAAAACATTGAAAACACTTTAGTCTTGATAATTCACTTCAATATCATTGGAACGGTATATTAATTTTTTTATCACAATTGGGCATTTAATTGCATATACCAATTTTTGTACGCTAAAATGCCAGAAGGGAAACGCGCTAACGAAGACAAGTGGATTTACGAAGGAATTTTGAGAACCCGACGATGAAAAGAGATAAAGTGTCGAGCTAGAGAGCGGATTAGAATAAGTTTCTTTTCTGCAAGTGGTCACACCGACTATGTTTGGTTGTAAAAGATTTTTGTCACATAGGATAGTACAGTGTAAGTGTAAAATCGGATAGTTTATGAGCGAAAAGTGTACAAATTAAATGAGAGGTGTAAAAGGCCGTTAATGTCATATGTGCAACAATCAAACAAACAACCTACCAATTGTTGGTAGGTCAAACAATCTACCAATATCTCACTCACTTTTGTAATATATATATATATATATATATATATATATATATATATATATATATATTCGTTTAATTTCGCAATTGATAAGAAGATAACGGTTTTCCTAGCTGCTCTACAATTCTACAATACCCTGAATCCAACGGTCGCCAATAAGAAATGATTTTTCGATCGATCGATAATCAATATTACAATCGAAATAAAAATATCTCGTCGTCAGTCACCGTACGTACCTGCGTGTAACACCAATTCTCGGCAACAGGGGTGTTTACTTCAGCTGGCGGAGGGCTCGGTACACGGCTCACCGCCATACTACTGCTGCTGTGCAAATTGGAGCTGACCCGCGACGTCTGAGGCGCACAGTCGCTCACCGCAAGTCTGCAACAGAAGGAAAAAATAAAAATTAATTTTCAACGATCGATAATTCGTCGAAGCGGTACGACTTCGCAAAATCGTTGCAATATTCCGAACGAATTAAATTAAAAACAAAAAAACAAAAAATGAATTTTTCAAGAGACTTAAAGAACGAGTAGAAGAGCGAGCGGCGTTCTACGATTTCTCGATCGCTATCCTAGAGTTCCCTCCGCCCCAGCAGCGGCGTGCACCAAAGTCGAGGTCATCGACAGTTGATCGACCCATCGAGTAGCAACAATCTCACGGGCGAACGAACCGAGGAATCGACGCCAAGATAAGAACCCCGTGGACTCCGCTGATCCAACTCAATCGGAAGTTCCGATCGAGCTGATCGATTTTTGTTATCCTGCCCGCTTGTAGCGACCAAATTATTGCAAATATTCTTGAGGTCTCGATATTTCTTAATTTTTTTTTTTTTTTTTTTTTTTTTTTTTCACAGATTGTGCTCAACGCGGACCGTAAAAAATCCGCTTCGGAAATTAATGTACTGGAAAGCTTGTTTACACAAATTGTTTCTGAAATTTTAGAGACATGTGCGTTCCAATTATTACAGTCAAATTTTTATTTTTAATCAATACTTTTGTCAATTTCCGCCAAGAGATCTGTTATTTTTATATTACAAAAAAAAAAAAAGTGCATTGATGTTCGATTGATGCAAGCAATTTGAGCTAATTTCAAGTTCGGCTGCATTGAATTTACAATTTATTTTCAGTCTCTATCCACTGTTAACCCGCTCCGAACGGGAAAGAAGTATATACAACAAAAAAAAGTATTTAAAAAAAATCTCAAAAACATCAAATTTTTCACGATAAAAAAATATTCTTCATATAAGATAATTTTTTATATACACAAAAATAATATACATTTAAAAAAAAAAAAAAAAATTTCCCGGACATATCCAACACACGTATCTCAAAATATACGAACTGCGTGTTATTCCGCTTAAAAAAATGATATTTAATATAAAAACGTCGATATCTTTCGGTTCTTTCTTACACAGAAAAAAAAATGTCTATGTTTAAGAAAGAAAAAGAAAAAAAAAAAGATACGAAGATAGAGCGTTGACGGACGATAGTGGAAAGACGGAAGATTCAGGAGAGGATAAGAGGGAATAATGGCGCGAGGCTGGAGGTGGAATAGCTCGGTACGACATAAGGTACATAATAAAAAGAAGTGGCCGGGGACGAGGCGGAGTCGGCGAAGGTGGGGCGAAAAGGGATCGTGGGTACCGCAGGGCTGAGCAAGACAAAAAGGTACCGAAATACATATACAAATGTATATATATATATATATGTTAGGTATATGTTAGGACAAAGTAAGAGGAAACGAGAAGGAAGGGTGCGGTATGCAGGGCACGCGATGCGATGCGATCCTCACGTGCGCCAAGTACGGTGCGGAACCGCATTTGCCGGGGCGACTCCCGTGTGACTCGTGTGCACGGCGTGCCAGGAGCGAAGGAGAGGAAGAGGGGGGGGGGGGGGAGAGACAGAAGGAGGAGTACGTTAGCCCCGTAGGTTCATCGGACCTGCGATCGCGTTCTTTCGACCTTTTTCTTAAACAAACTTTCCGAGCTGGCGTGTCCCCTCTTGCGACACGAGTGGACTCTTAAAAATGTTCTTTTTGTCGATCGAGATTCGCGGCACATGACTTCCAAACGTTGAAAACTCAATCTTTTTTTCTTTGTTTTTGTTACACCACAATCGAATTGACCAATAAAAAAATCGTGGGGATAATAAAAAATGTCTCTTCTAATTAGAGCACAAAAAAATACGCTATACAATTAAATATAAGCAATAAATTTACAAAAATATATTTACATATAAGCAATCTTTTTGAAATAAATGTATTTGCATTATTTATATTGCAAATATAAATTTCGACCCTTTTCTTAAACGAACTTTCCGAGCTGGCATCGCGTCTTGAGGCACGAGTACGACCCTAAAATATCTTCCTTTCGTTGGTTTTGTTCATCGAAATCCTCACATCGCAGGCCGTAACTTACGAATGTTGAAAAATCGAAAAAAAAAAATAAAAATTTACCACAATTCAACTTTTTGAAAAAAGTAATCGTGATAATAATAATAAAAAATGTCTTTTAATTCACGCGAAAAAAATAAAAATAAAATCCATATAAATGATATTTTTTGAATAAATATATTTGCAATACGAATAATGCAAAACATTTATTTACTTATTTTTTTTTTTTGTTAGAAACAAAAAAAACATATATACATATATATAAATATCCTTTACATTCTAAAAAAAAAAAAAAAAAAACAATCCAACATTTTTTTTGTCATCAAACCGAATGACATTGTGTCGTGGCGGACAAAAGGAATTTCCTATTGACGGAGTGGCGGACGTTTAGTTGATTCGGTAGGGTTTCGTGCTTTGTAAACGCTTTGTAAAAAAAAAAAAAAAAAAGCATACGTAAGAGATAAAAGGTAACAAATACACGGAACTGGCATCATCGGTAAGGTAGCCGCGATGCCGGTGGTGACTACCTTCGGAGTACATTACCCTCGCAGGTTCATCGGACCTGGTTGTGTTCAACGGGCCGAGGCGTACATACCGGCACGTCTCGTTTGTGTGTCTCCCCGGCACTCTCGGTTGTGTCCGTATGCTTTCATCTCGCTCGGGCGTTCTCTTATTCCCGTGTTTCCTGCCGGAGTCGACGAGCGAGCGTTCCCCTTTTCTCTTTCCAGTGGGACCCGGCAACCACCGTCCCGACTCGGCTTCATTATCGAAGATACACTCCGTCCGGATGTAACCGCGCACCGCTCGCACGTCCGTTTCGTAGAAGTCAACAATACTTCTTCAACCGCCACGAAAGCCGCTTCCGCGAATTGGGCAATTACGTCTTTGATTTTTAGTCCCGACTGCCCGCAAGGGCGAAAGGACGGGAGTTGTTTAAAAACAGAATGTAGATGTGGGTTGTGAAAAAAAGCAGTTTAAATTCTCGTTGGGAAAATTTACTTCTAGGATTTTCTTTTTTTACTTCCGGTCGGGAGTTGTAAGAGAGTTCAAATAGGTGCAGAAATTGGATTATGCATGTTGAGATCGAACATCCCGAGGCACTTTGTTTCGTGGCTGTCGAAGAAATAAAAATGATTTCTTCAACTGCCACGAAAGCCGCTTCCGCGAATTGGGCAATTACGTCTTTGATTTTTAGTCCCGACTGCCCGCAAGGGCGAAAGGACGGGAGTTGTTTAAAAACAGAATGTAGATGTAGATTGTGAAAAAAAATAGTTTAAATTCTCGTTGGGAAAAATTTACTTCTAGGATTTTCTTTTTTTACTTCCGGTCGGGAGTTGTAAGAGAGTTCAAATAGGTGTAGAAATTGGATTATGCACGTTGAGATCGAACATCCCGAGGCACTTTGTTTCGTGGCTGTCGAAGAAATAAAAATGATTTCTTCAACTGCCACGAAAGCCGCTTCCGCGAATTGGGCAATTACGTCTTTGATTTTTAGTCCCGACTGCCCGCAAGGGCAAAAGGGCAGGAGTTGTTTAAAAACAGAATGTAGATGTGGGTTGTGGAAAAAAAAAACTTTAAATTCTCGTTGGGAAAAATTTACTTCTAGGATTTTCTTTTTTTTACTTCCGGTCAGGAGTTTTAAGAGAGTTCAAATAGGTGCAGAAATTAGATTATGCATGTTGAGATTGAACATCCCAACTCGACTTCGTTATCGAAGATATGCTCCGTGCGGATGTAACCGCGCACCGCTCGTACGTCCTTTTCGTGGAATAAGAATTGTTTCTCCAACCGCACGAAACTCGTTTCCACAGATTGGGCAATTCGGCGTTCGACTTTTTAAAAATAGAATTTAGATGAGTTTCGTAAAAAGAAAAAGAAGTTTAAATTCTCGTAGGGACCAATTGATTTCTAGGATTTTCTATCTTACTTCCGGTCTCGAGTTGTAAGAGAGTTCAAATAGGTGAAGAAATGAGATTATGGATATTTAGATTAAAAATGTTTCCAAGGATAAGGTGAGGTAAAAGTCCCGAAGGAAAATACTCGGCACACTATTTGTCACTGGAGATTTTCAATACTCTGTTCGGGACATAGTTGTCGAAAAAACGATCCGCCTTGACCTCAGCTGAGACAAAACCGCAGGCCGAGCGTATCTCAAGCTTCGGATTTGACAGCGGCAACAGAAAAGAAAATTGGTCCGAGAGAGAACGTGGATAGGCGTAGAAACCAAATGATTGCCCACAATTTCTCTCGGACCACTTTTTGCTTTGATAAACGATAAACCATTCAGAAACGTTGCGCGTAACGAGAAATTCTCCGCCTATCGAACAAAAAAAAACGTACTCCAGATAAACTTTCTATTTCCTAAACTTTTTAAACAAAACAAAAAATGACTCTCTTAGAAAAGTAAAAAAAAAAAAAAAATTGCCGATTTTTTTGCGTCAATTACATTCTTAAAAGTACAAACATATCTATAAAAAAAAAAAAAAAGAAAAAAACCCACCGATATGCCGGAGCGAAATTTTCTAAAATACTCTAAAAGTCTCGGAAAGGTTGGAATTATTGGAAAGTTTTTTTCCGTTCCGTTACAAATAAATTAACGTCGAGAGCTTTCCCGTACTTTCAAAAGATCGAAAGTGCCAGACGCGAGAAATATTATTCCCGGTAATAATGTAATTCGACGGTCCATCGAATAATGGTTTGCTCACGCGAGTGCGGAGCGCACTCTAATTCGTCGTCAATTACGCCACACCGGCCGACAAAGTTCAAAGGGTTAAAGTATCCGGGGGGGGGGGGGGGGAAGGGGCGGCGAGTGGCGGCGAATGGCGAATATTGTGAAAGAGGCGAATTATTCTCAGGCTCGTTTTCCAACTAAAATTGTGCACCGAGACCTATTCACGAATGTGGTTTCACGAGTCTCGTTTACTATTACAGGCATCGAGCATCGTGTGCACACCTCTCTCTGTGTGGAAACGCAGCGCTGATGGTGTGACGTCTGACTTTCACTTCCACGCTAATACACCCACGTTAGTTTCGTGCTAGATACCAGCACGGGCGCCGGGCACGAGTTCTCTCCCCCCCCCCCCCCCCTTCGCGCCGCCTCTCCGGCAAGCGAGAGAGTTTCGCGTTTAATACCACGAGAAATTCGCGCGGTATTATAACCACCGGCCGATGTATAGAGCGGGAGCGAAAGAGCGGGGAGGGGAGGGGGGGGGGAAACATTGGAGAGTGCGGAAGCTTAATGCCGAGCGCCGGCGTTGCGAAATTCAACGACGAATTTCTAAAATACATTGGAACGAGGCGATCGTTATTCTGAAGGGTGGAAGTCATTATTTGTTTTTATTAGTTTTGTTATGATCGCTGGATACGATTAACTTTATTTGCACTTTCGGCAAACTGATCGATTAGATTGAACAGAACAAAATTTTCGAGCAAGAGAAAATGGATTTATTTGAAATTTCGACTACTCGATCGTCTCGAGCGAACTTAAGAGAAAGGAGTCTGTCTACAAAATTTTGGAATTTGTAATACGCAAGTTGATTCGCTAATCAATTGAGTTGTAATTATATTTATTATTTTGTACCATCCGCACGGCAAAGCACTTGAGAGATACATCGTGAGCGTATGAAAAGTATGCAGGAAATCTTTTTTTTTGAATCTATAAATTATACATAGCATAAATTTTCCTCTGAAATTATTTCCACCTCGGTAAATTTATCGATTGTCGATATCAAAAAAAAAAAAAAAAAAAAAAAAAAAACACGGAAATCGAAATAATATTCAAAAATATTCCTCAACAATGTTAATGATATTACCATTAATTCTAAGATCTTTTTTTTTTTCACTTTCCGACTTGTCTCTTTTATTTTACATAACTGTGCCGCCGAAAAATCGACGTGATCGTTCTATCTGGGAAAGTGACGTAGAACGACTATAAAAAAAAAAAAAATAAAATAAAATAAAAAATAAAAAATAAAAAAATTCCGCGAAGCGTTGTGGAGTGTGTCGAGACCGTATCGACGAAGGCGTCGTGTCGATCGACGTCGTTCGAGTACAGGGGAAAGTAGAACGGAGCAAAAGCCACGAGAGCTCGGGAGACGACTCGCATGAACTCAACGCCGAGCGTCCGCTCGGGTCTCTCTCGCTCGCTCGGCGTGTTGCTCCTGGTGAAAACGAGGAAGTCGAGTGAAAACTACCTATAAACCGAGACGCAACGAAACCCTCCGTAATTATAGTAAACCGAAGAGGATCGCGACTCCACGGCGCGCTATACGTTCGAAGCTCGGGGCTTGCCAAATCAGCCCGGGAATAATCTGTTGCGTCCCACTTCGCCGCGGGTACGGGACGAAACGAACGTTTCGCGAGAGGGCCCTCCCCTCGCTATTGGCAAAGAGCGAAATGGCGAATAATTTTCTGCCAACAGCTCGCTTTGTACATGTGTGTCGTGGCATTTCGTCGCAAAAACAATACTTTAATATTCATAATACCTTGATATTCATAATACTTTAATTTTCATAATACCTTGATATTCGTAATACCTTAATATTCATAATACCTTGATATTCGTAATACCTTAATATTCATAATACCTTGATATTCGTGATACCTTAATATTCATAATACCTTAATATTTACAATACTTTAATATTTCCTAATCTTAAGGGGGGTAGAAATTCTTTTCCGGTTTTTTCTGCCTGTACAATTAATCGAAGTTCGATATCGTGAGAATTCAAAACGCTACCGTGGAACGATCAAAGCCTAATACTCTTTCGACAATCGAGCGTGAAAAATGAATGTAAAAAATGAATATTGAAATAACAATTCTCTCATAATAATTTCACGAATATTTATAATTTCATTGTCGTGAAATTGTGACATATTCGCTCCCGTGTTCGATAATCGAATATAAACGATAAACGGGACAAAGGTGTATAAGCAAAGATCACTTGACAGACTGATATTCAGCACAACCATTTTTTTATGCCCATTAAATGAAAAGAATCAAAGATGAGATATTAAATAAAAATTCATAAATATTATGAAAAAAATGTATATCTTTTTTTTTACCATTGGCTTGAGCTGTTTTCTTATTTTCTTATTATTTTCCCAACGTTGTAGACTGGTTTACTTTGAGCTTATTTTGTGGGCGACAAGTGAAACACTTATGAGGTGTGTGAAAGCGTAACACTTGTAATTTTATCGGACACACGAAGAGGTACGCGATGGATATGAATTTCTATGAAAAATCATATTTTCACATATTTTTTCGATCACGGTGAGAGACGCCACAGATGATTATCAATCGAGAGGAAAGAGACGATGGGTCAGGATGACATCGAGCCCGGGATACGTCGATGTGTTTGTCGTATCCGTATCGGTGCAAGTCCCCGGACAAAGCCGTAGGACGGGAGAATGCGCGAGGCCTTTACTCTCTCGCCTCGTTTCCAGGGTCGGTGTGTAAAAATAGCCGGCAGCACCCGGTCGATACTCGATATCCGGCCTTGTGTCAATTAATTTTCGCGCCACTTCGGCACTATTGCGAATTCCGCTGAGAGAAAGATCCGAGAAAGTATTCGTCGCTGAACGAAACGTTGGAACGATTCGAGAAATCCGGAAGAATCCTCAAATCATTTTCTCGCCAACGATATTCCGTTATCTGGCGATAATTTATTATCAATGATCACACGAATTTCCGACGAATTTTCGCACAATCCAAACGATAATTAATCGTTAATAAACATTTTAATTAATTTAAATAATAATCACCAATACTAATTAATATTAATTCATTTGAATAATAATAGTCAGTATCAACCGATATTACTTTTGATAAATTTAAATATTAGTGCTTAATTGAATATTTAAAAAGGAATTAACGAACATAACAAATTGGGCATTAAAATTGTGTAGCATGAAATTTGAGGTTTTTTTTTCTTCCGCTTTCGCGAATCCATTTTCGCCTATATGATGATTATTGAATAGACGAGAGTGTGTGGAAATTTAACGATTATATAATAGTCGTGATGATTATCGCTATCAGCCGCGCTGCATGTGGCGAACGACAGTTGCAGAAACGAGCAGCTAGAATCGTCCTTCGCGGCCCTGCAGTGCAAAAGCATTGGCAACAGCGAGCCAGGGTAAATGTGAATCGCATTAGAATTATTAAGGTCAGATCGGTATCAATGTGGAACGAAAGCGAGGCTGCGAGAAGGGGAGGGGGGGGGGGGGGGCTCGAGACACGAGCGTTGCCACGCCAGGAAGAAACGCGAAGCTCTCTGGACGTTGCTGCTTTATTCATCGACGAAATTGACCTTTTTATATCGCGAAGCAGCAATTGCGGAGGAGGTCAGGGTTGGGGAGCGTCAACGATGAACGAATAATCGTTCACGCGTGCGTGGCTATGCAGAATATAAAAAGAAAGAAAGAAAGAAAGAAAAAAAAAACAAATACGTTCGTCGTTTCATAAAATATTCATCGCAAAAATATTTTATAGAAAAAAAGTGAAATTCTACGGATAAAAGATTTTTTTTTTTCGAAATGGAATAGGTAAAATCTTGCAAAAGAGTCATGCAAGAAAAAAAAAACAATTTCCGTATCGTGAATAGAGGAAAAAAAGAAAATCAACTTTCATGGGCTGGTGTAAAAAAGCGTCGTTCGCTTATGATTTAAAAACTATTCAATTAAAGCCTCGTCGTAAATCTTGAAGTTAACCACCGGTCTACATTTCGGTCCTAATTCTCTTCTAACGAGTGGTCACTCCACCCGTACACTTTACAGACATAAAACAACGCGTCCCGCGATCAATATGTCCCAATGTCATTGCAGCCTCCGATGTGAATCCGTGTGCCAATATAAATTGTCCATTCACGACTGGCGACGCTAACGACAATCTCGCGTCGTCTCTCGAAAAAAAAATTCGACACACCCCAGATAATCCCAGATCGCAACTTAAGGTGATGCGAAACTCCTTCCACCTTCGGACGGTAACGAGAACTGCAATTGATTTTTCTCATGGTTGGAAACCATTTTCGGTTAAAGTCAATTTCTTACACGACATCGATAACAATTCAGCGACGTTTAAGAATTTGCATTTGATCATCGAAGCTCGCCAACGTTGAAAAAACTGTAGGGTAAAATTGACCAATAGATCATGTTTACCCTGGAGTTTTTATTACCGACTGCGATCAAAATATTTCGTCAAATCGACTGCGGCCCGTCCAAATAAAAGTCTCTCATGCTGATATAAAAAAAGAGGCGGATTTATAACGTCGCCTCAGAAGCCACGCAGTCGACAGCGACAGCACGATTTCGAACTTGAAAGAAAAAGTTGATTTATAAAATCTCGGAATTTTTAGTACGTAAGATAATTGCTTGCTTGCTTACGTAAGTTAAGTGATAGATGAACAGTGCCATATTCCCATTCGCCATTCGTGCCATTTTACCCTACAGCTTTTATTGCCGACCGTGGTAACAAAAATTCTCCAAGCCCCAAATTGACTGCGACCTATCCAAACAAAAATGTTAGACTTCACCGAGGAAGCAAGTCTCTTCATGCTGACATATAAACAGCGCGGATTTATACATCGCCTCGAAAGCCACGCCGTCGGCAGCGAGAACGAAACGATTTCCACGATTTTATTGTCACAAAGGAACTTAAAAAAAAAAAAAAGTCAATCTACAAAATTTCCGAACTTTTGATACTTGACTTATTAGCTTTTATTTAAATTTTATAATTGAATTAACACAAGTTTTTATTACCGACCGTGGCAACGAAAAATTTTGCACTCCCTAAATCGACTGCGGCCCATCCGAACGAAAATGCTCGACTTTACCGAGGAAGCAAGTCTCTTCATGCTGACGTATAAACAACGCGGATTTATACATCGCCTCGGAAGCCACGCCGTCGGCAGCCAGTACACGACGAAGGACCGAGTTTCGCAGGAAAGTCAGTAGTGCCGCATGGCTCGCGAACCGGGAGAGGGGGGGGGGGGGGGAAGTCAAGGCTAGTTGGTGCCGGTGGTGCCGTCTGCTATTGCTGCCGCGCGCGGGGAGTCGCCCGTGCCGCGAACCGAGTGTTGATAAGACAAAGGCTAACTCTCTTCAAGGGCACCAGAACGAGCAGCTTGACTTTAGCTCGGGCTGCTGCTTTTCTTACCGCTGGCGATACAGTCGCGAGCACGCCACGCGCCGTTTCGTCTCGAGCGGCGGCCACGTGTGCCACCGCGCAGCGCCTAGGTGGGCTGCAATCAACCTACGAAGAAAGGAAAAAAAAAAAAAAACAAAGCTCCGCAGCTATTCGCTATTAACTACCTGGCTCGGCAAAGCTCGGCTGTGCCGCTGCGGCAGCCGGCGTTTTGCCGCGAGGCCAACGCTACACTATCGGAAGCTCGAGTTACAGCCGCAGCGCGCATGCGCCGATTCGCCGAAAGTATTCGAAGACGCCCCCATGAAATAAAACGATTTTATGAAAATACTTTAAATTTTTTTAAATATACTTTTCACGAAAAATTTTTGTATAGTTCGTGTATTATTTTTTTGAGCATAATATTTTCGTTTATATGAAAAATATACTATTTATACACGGAATGAATGTGCAAGTGGGTGAAGATGCGAGTGAAAGGAACGAATGAAAACTTCCACGTTAAGTCAACATGTAAATCTGCAACGAAACCAAAGCACGTACAGTTTACATGTAAAACGTATGTTAATTTATGGCTAAAGCCATAAAAGGCCAGAATGGATAAACAAATTAAAAAAAAAAATTTAATTAAAAAAAAATATACATACGTATACGGAATATACATACGCGCGATAAATTAGTTGTATTTAATGTACTTCATGCGATACATTAAATGAATGGGAGCTAAAGATAAGCGATCGGTGTGTCAAGCGAGACACGGACGTTAAATTGTATGCATACACCGGTCAGCGTATTAAAAACTTTGCTCGTATGCTAATTTCCATGCGACATTTTACTCGGACATTTATAGTTTTCGGTGTCAAAGTGACCATTCCGCTTGCATCTCGGTTGCGTCAGTCCTTTGTGGACGAGTGACCGAGTTCCACTGACATTTCACTATTCGATAAATCGCGAACGGTGATTATTCTTGTTTGTCCGAAATTGGCTCGAAAAATTTCATATTCTACCACACTCCATTATTCTCTTCGACACACATGCGATGTATATAGCGAATAATCGTTCCAACTCGCGTGTAAAAAATATTTTAAAATATTCAATTATAAAAAAAAAAAAGAAACAAAAATGCATACACATTCATCATCCCTACCGAGAGTTGGTGGGACGGCCACCACCCATTTAGCAATTCGTCGGAGCGTGCGCGGGCGAGAACGAAAGGGTCGCGGTACCGATAAATCAGTATCGGTTGAGGGCGAGAGAGCATAAATTCAACGGACGAGTGCATGCATTCGAGAAGTGCACTCGCCCGTTCCACCCTGCCGATATAGCACTACAGCACTTCGCAAACGCACATATATATACACATATATACATGCACATATACATATACATATACATATACATATACATATACATATACATACACATATGTGAGTAGAAGATAGATATAATTTCCATGGGAAAGATCGATATACCTAGCCTCGTCATTATTCTTCGATTGCTCGTTTCCAACGAGTGCACGAGGCGATGTATACACACGGCCACACAGAGCCGTGCAAACGGAGAGGAGAGTACAAGCCTCCGGTGCGCACACAAAGCAGCAGCGCTGCAGGAGTCAGGAGCAAGCATCGAGTATCGGGTACCAGAAGAGCGGGAATAACGTGGATTCCTCGATCCGCTGACTGGTCGGCCGATCGTGCCGTTTTGCCGCAAAATGTTTATTTTTTTTTTGTTTTTCTTTTTATTCACCGATACTTTCCAACGCCGAAGTGAGGTTTCGCTTTCGGATAGGTTACTCGCGATACCGATGTATGTACAGGCACGGAGTCGATAAGCGTGATCCACCATTCTCAGTTGCGCTCCATCGATCCGTCGATAAATCGTTGCCCCTTGCCTGAGATAATCACGCATAAATCCTCGACTATTAGTCGTACCAGCTTTACATGCACGATCGAGCGGCAGTGCTTCAGACCGCACTAAAGTTCAATCCTCGGCACGACGACGCTTTATATTTATGGCTGTGTGTGAGAATTTCACTCCGGGGCATGAGCGATCTCGATATCAATGTTTCGAACATAAATCGTCGTGCCATCCGCGGTGTTGTTCGCGTTCGGGAGGGAAATTTAATATTCAGGTAATAAATGAGTTACAGTGAAATCGTTAAAAATTTAGAAATTCCGTCCTGTCGAATGTCGAACACTAAAAAGTCAATTGGTACGTTCGGGAAGTAACATTTTCTCAACGTTCGAAATATTTTTCCGGAATTTAAGATCTTGTTTTTTTTTCATTAATTTTTTTGTTTAGTAATTTTTTTACGATTATCAAGTTTCAGATACGTCGGTTGGCTATTGATGATTTTTTTTTTCTCAATTCAAAGAGGGTTTTTCACCTGTTATTCAAAGAGTTAAACAATTTGGGTTGCTCGATTGAGATTTCGAAAGGCAAACAATGACCGAGATCTTGAATCTCAAATTCTTACGCAAATCTGCATTGATGAAAAAAAAATCACGTTAAACAATCGACCTCGGCTCGGTCGGTAACGGAAACTGCGTTACCGACCGAGCTAGGGTTAAGCGGGGGGGGGGAGGGTATCGTCTTAAGAGGAAGGCCGATGAAAATACAAACAAGTTGTTGTATTTACGCGAAGGAAGAAGGGTCATATCGAAGCCATTAGTTGTCGAGGAGGTGCGGACCTTCTATGCGGAGGACCTCGCAAATTGGCCGTGAGGCCCAAGGTCGTCCGGTATCCCACGTCCCAGGGGCACTGGCCCCCAACGAGATGTACGTGCCGCTGCGCCAACAGAAACAGCAAAAGCGCAAGAAGAGCTCCGAGAACGAAAGTCGCCTGCGGGGGTGATGTTGGCTCTTGGCGAGCGTGGCCGAAGGAACGGAGAAAGCGAAGGGCGAACCGAGGAGCGAGGTAGAGTAACGGAAAAAATAAAAATAAATAAAAATGTAAAAAGCAAAGCTAAATCCCAACGGAAAGAAATCCCGACGACTGGTTGCTACTCTGAGAGACAAATGGGTTAACAGAAAAATAAGAAAAATAAGAAAAATAAGAAAAATAAGAAAAATAAGAAAAATAAGAAAAATAAGAAAAATAAGAAAAATAAGAAAAATAAGAAAAATAAGAAAAATAAATAGTATAATATTCGTAACGGCTATCTATAATCTTAAGTCGTGGAATCCTATCAATATCTGGATCGTTCCGCATAGTCGAGCAAAGCTCGAGGCGGTAAGATTAAGTCCGACGTACATCGAGCGTGTGTCCGAGTATCGAAAATTCGTGTCGGCAGTTCGGACGGTCCGACGCTTGAAATAAATTGACGAGAGCATTCGGGTGCGCTCGCAGTTCAATAGCATTAACTCGGCGGTGCGTAATCCGTCGAGTTTTCTAAGGGGTCGTTAACGAGAGCTTCGCCCGCTGGCCGGGCGCGGCGAACTCGGAAACGAGGGGCGAAACTAACCGGGTACGTTTGTTCGTAATTCGCTGGAATGATGCGCCCAAGTTTAAAGGAAATGGGGTAGGATTCCGGCTCGAGTAGAACCGGAGAAGTTAAACCTTTTAGCCTTGGTGCCCGAACGAGACGGAGCTCAAATTTTACAGCACGTTTTTCTCAAAAGCGGCCTGGAGTCATAAAAAAAAAATAGACATTTCTGGTCCATCCGTGAGACTCTCGACGCACATTAAAATTTATGTTCGTAACTTTGGACTATCCCGAACTCCGCCGAAAATATTGTGTTGTTATTATTGTTATTGTTTATATTATTGTTATTTTTCGGGAGTTTGAAAACGTTCTGAAAGTAAACTGATCTGGCGAACTTTTTACGCTAAAAAAAAAAACTTTCGTACCCTCCGCTCAACTCTAACTTTAACTTTTGATGTTTCCGTAACTTCCGATTGAAATTTCCTAACTTTAAGATGCCGTTTGCGTCCTCTCCACCTCCCACCATTAGTAACTTAGATGTATATATTTTACGCGATTTTTCATGATTTTTACGAGATTTCGGCCCGGATATATAAATGGATATAGAAAGCATAGTAAATGGGCCATAAACGAAACGGACGCCCCTACAAAAACAATCCTACGAAATTTTGACTACGCAAAAACCCCCAATAAATTGGCCGGCAGCCCGACCGATCGTTAAATATAAAAAAAATACAACGCCAAGGTCAAAAACAAAAAATAAAACTAACAATAATAATAAAAAAAAAAATATCCCGCAGACTCGAACGGACAGAATAAAGGCTCGGCGACGAGGAAAACTCGAGTGCTTTTCCGTCTCGGTTTTTCCGAGGGCTCGTCAGCCGTCGTGAATCCCGAGAAATGCCGTGCGGGAGAAACGAATGAATAAGGGACGAAGAACCGAGAGGGAATAGAAAACCGTGACCGGCGAGGGTTTCGCGGGGACGGGTAAGAGAGACCGGACGGACGGCCCTGTACCCTTGAAACGAAGGTTAGCCAAGCGCACACGAACCGTCCAGGACGAGGACGGCCCACCGTCGCGGCACTAACAGCACACACAGCTACGAGAGCCGCTTTGCTTCGGTGTATTCCTTCCCGTCTCTCTCTCTCTCGGGAGAGAGAGACAGAGAGAGAGAGAGAAGCGTTCGCTCGGCCGTGCTTTGTGCTCGGCTTATTTAGTTTCGCCTCGTGCCGCTGCCGTTGCCGCTGTGTGCAGAAACTGGCGCTGATGCTTCTGGCATTTCGGCGCTGTGTGCGCGCGAAGAGCATCGATTGGCTTCCACACGAGCGACCACACAACGGCCAAGTGATAATTCGACCGGACGTGTACACACACAACAGCGCGGAGAGGGGAGACCTTTTTTCCACTTCGGCCGAGCGTGTATATAGAGCCGATTCACAACAGAATGTGAGAACTGATCGAGGGCTTGTTACAATAATCGTTCATCCTCTCCGACACGAAACGAATAAGATGACGACGTTTTGACACTCCCCACCGACCTCGGGACCTTCCCGCGCGGGTTTTTCTCGACATGGAAAGTGTACTAGAGGAGACGGGAATTGGGAGGGAAATTTTTTTCTCGGCTGTGAAAAATAAAAAGGTGTATGAAAAAGATCCTGCACGACTGACAAATGCAATCTCTCGCCAACGTTTGGGACGCGTCGTAAAGTGAACGTCGCACGATTCATTGAGACAAAGTCGCTAACTCAATGGACATTTGTTTCGCTCATTGGATCGGATTTAACCGCAATTTATATTACTGATAATATCATTATATTAACAAGTAATATTATTACATTAACAGCAATAATACTATTATATTAATAATAATTTTTTTTTTTTTAATAACCCTCATTTCTTAAATAAGGCCTTAGAACAACTGTTCCATCTGGCCATTAATAATAATAATAATAATAATAATAATAATAATAATAATCGATTCGGTGACTGAGGCGACATCGTTCGAGAGAAATTTTCGGTCGAAATTGACCCGCGGCCTCGTTCGAGGACTTTCGGTCGAAGAAGGAACGAATATATTCGTGACAAAGTTCAAAGAGCGTAGGAGGACCGTAAGCCACGGATTTCGTCACGGACATCGGAGCGGAATAAGCCGGAAAGAAAGCAAAGATAATGAAAGCTATTGTCGGGAGTCGGGCCGCGAGACACCGATATGTCGAGGCGAACAAGGTCGTTCCGTTCAACGTGATCGATCTCTCAATCGTCGTACAAAGAATTTAATCCCGCGGGCTCGCCTCTACGTCGACTTTGCTGAGGTATTTAATTCCCTCGATCGTTTGAGCTCCTCTCATCTATATGGTTTCGGGCGATCTTCCACCTCCCGCCCCGACGACTCCCTTTTTTTTTTTTTTTTTTTTTTTTTTTGTCACGTTCACTGTGGACGGGCGATTGGCTCAACAAACGCGCTCTCCGCGTATCGTCGAACGATAAATCGACAGCTGTGCGCCGGGGGGGACAAAGGACGCTCCGTTAACCAGCGGCACGGCGAACTGTGCGCTTTCGTCTCGTTCAGAAATGACCTCGTCACGAAGTAACGATAAAGATAACAACAATCTGCTCGATATGTATACATATATATTTCCTTTTTCGTCTCACTTTTTTTTTAGATCGAAATATAACGCGATACTAAAATCGGAATTTATCAACTCAGCGATCGCAACTCGCTTCAAGATTTCATTGAATTGCGTTAAATTGGGGGGTTTTTTTTTTTTTTTTTATTCTTTCAAACTTCAAACGTTCCTCTGCGACTCTATTTACATGGAAACCGCCGTCGAACCGAGAGAAACTTTGCAACAATACCTTGCATTTTTAACAATGTCGCAGCGCTGTGAAGTGAGTCGCTTCCGAAAATAGTTAAAACGACAAACTTTTAGTCGAGGATACGATGCACCACGCGCTCTAAGTTGTCGCAGGTAGAGGTATACAGCTTTGTAGAAGCCGCACAGCTGTCTACCTGGGGCGGGCATAAATCTTTGTCCACTGTTCGAAGGTCGTCCGACCAGACGGTTGTAACGCGGAAAGAGATGGAAAGCGAAAACGTGACCAGATAGAAAAAAAAAAAAAAAACAAAAAACAATACAAAAATAGCAGAAACACGTTGGAACAGTCGCGAGTAAAAAGTCCATTAAAGCAGCGAGAGAAAATAATAAATTAAATAAATATGAAAAATAATAGACGAAGAAATTTAATTTTTTAAATGTACGTCCCAACAGAATCTTTGGTTTACGTGTAACGAGCCTTAAGTCCGTCGTGAGACACGAAGGTGGCAAAGAGGACGCTGCAGTACTCGGCTGTAATTGGTTTTAAAAAAAAAAAACCAATTAATTATACTCGGCCACGTGAGAGATCGTTGTGTAAAGATAAGCTGCTGGACCTTATCAACGAGCTCTATTACAGTCGTGACTATTATCTCTGACTGTTCCACCACCGAATAATTCCAATTACCTAAACGCTTCGCGTAGAGACACATTTCCAGTTCTAGATCACATGATTATTGTCATCAATCCTCTGAATTCTCATGCGTAACTAACGGCTCGATAATAAATTGTTGTACACGAAAAAGTCTTGCAGAAAATAAATTTAAAAATTTTTGTTTAAATATATAAATAAATTTAAAAATCTGCATGACAACAGAATCTTCAGTTTCGTGTAACAAGGCCGATTAAGGTCGTCGTAAGACAGGGAGGGGCCAAACAGAACGCTGCAGCACTCGGCTTTAATTGCCAAAAAAAAAAAAAAAGCAATTAATTATATTCAACGACGTGAGAGCTCGTTGTGTAAAGACAAGCTGTTGGGGCGTTATCGACGAGCTCTATTAGTGTCGTGACTATTATCTGGGTGACTCTTCCACCATCGAATAATCCTAATTATCTAAACGCGTCGCGTAGATACATTTCCATTTCGAGAGTACAGTAGAAACCCGATTAACCGAGACCGGATTAACCGTGCGTCTTCCAGTGTTTTTTTTTTTTTTATGTGCGGTAAGCGTACAAATGAAACAGGTGATAGACGAAAATCGAAGAAAGCACAAGAAGCAAACCAAAGTCCCTGAGTACTTAAAAAAAAAAAAAAAAAAAGACTACGTTAGGTGCTATAAAAAAATATCCAAGGCTTTACATTCTATTTCACATTATTTAACAATTAAGTGAAAGTTGTACCAAAAATGATTGTAACTCGTCAAAATAAAGTTTTGTCGTTTGCCATTATTGACTTATATATTTTCTCTCTAGTTCGGATTAACCGGGTTTTCGATTATCCGGGGACTCTTCGGTCCCGAGCAACCCGGTTAAGCCGGGATTCCACTGTACATAATTATTGTCATCAATCGTTCGGATTCTCATGCGTAACTGATGGCGCTATCGTAAATTATTATGCATGGCTTGTAACGTTAATATACAACGAATTTCCATATAACGATAACGGTCCGTGTTTGCTGTAGAGTCCCGAACGGTTTATCAGCGCCGGTGAGAAGGTCGAAGGTACCGTGAGCGGTGATCTGTTCAGGCTCTGAACGGAACGATCGTTTACTTCCATAAGGGAGCCCGGCGCATGATTCATCGCTCTTTTCGTCACTCGCCGCGTGCGCTGCGAGCGCTGGACTGCGGCAGGAAGCTTGCCAGCTCCAAGGGACAAAGTGTATAAATTACGGCTAAAACTAATCGGCCGAAGAGCGGCCGGATATTTTTGTGTCACGCTGTCGCGCGATGAAATTTCCCTCACTTTCCCGGTCACTCGGAGTCACCCATCGAGGCCAGTGGGAAAGTTCGACGGTACACGCATAGTTCGGACCGAAATTAATTTTTGAGAGAATTCATTTTGTTTTTTTTTTCACACTTCCGGCTCAATATTCGATGGGATATCGAATTTTTTCATAAGAAATTGCCGGTGGCGAAATTGAACGGTTCGAAAGAAAACGGGGTCGAAATATTAATTTTCGGAATAACGATTTTTTTTTTAAATGATTTCCGGTTCGACATTTAAACGAAAATGTAAATGAAAAATCGTTTGTTAAAATCGTAATTTGTACGGGAAATTGAAAGTTTCGAAACAAAATAGGGTCGAAAATTAATTCTCGAAACAATGATTTTTTCAAGACTTTCGGTTCGACATTCGAACGAAAATGTGAATAAAAAATCGTTTATCGATTTTCAAACTCATTTGTGAAATCGCCAGTGGGGAAGTTAAATAATACGAAACGAAGCACTGTTCAACATTCATTTTCGGCAGAACGATTTTTTTCACACTTCCGCTTCGATATTCGAACGAAGATGCAATAAAAATGCAGTTCGGAAATTAATCGTTCTCGATTGTGAAATTATTTTTGTACCTTGAGAAGAGAAGAGCAGAAAAAAAAAAAAAAAAAAAAAAAAAAAAAAAAAAAGTGCTTTCGAAAAGGATCCTGACAGAAAAATAGCGCGTGAACGATAATGCGTTCGACATTTCGCCGGACAGCCTCGTGAAAAATACCCGGCGGACAATAATGGAGACCGTGGCAATTGTATTGCGAATAGAAAATTCAATGCCAGCGCCGGAGGCTACACGACGACATTGACTCGGGAACGAGACGGAGCGGAACATTTTTCTACTCGACCTCAGCCTGTCGAACTTCCGTTCGAGTGTGTTCGAGAGTGTTGCGACGCTCGCCGTCCGAGTAGAGAGACACGAACCGGGCCCGCTTCTGTTAAGGACGAAGGAATGTGTGAGTAAGAAGAGGGCCTTCCCGGGAAGTGGTGTTCCATCCCTGTGCGAGACACGACGTTCCACAGCTTCGACACTAGTTTTTATGGCCTCCTCAAAACGTGTGTTCGACCGCGAGAGACTCGAAAGCGAGCGCAGGCTCTGCCCGAGCAATATCGCTGTGTCCACACGGCGGCGCAGTCGTTTGGGGCAACCGAGGCGGGTTCACGGAATTCCTTCGTGGAACTGTGGTCGAGAAGTGATTAACATTTCTTTTTTTTTTTTAAGGCCCTCTTCGGTGAAATTTTCATTTTTTTTTCTTCTTTTGTTTTAGAGGCGGGTTTCGGTGAGATTTTCTTTTCGAGGCTTATCTTGCCGCGTGTGCGAGGTCCGAGAGTTTGTTTTGTTTTGTTTTTTTTCTTTTGTTTTCACAAACTCAGAATTGCATTCACGTCTGACTTTAGTGCGAGTATGAAAATTATCGTCCGTTTGTCGATTGTTTTTAATCTTCACTTTCTCGGTTGCTCTCTTACGTGTCTCGGTCGTGGCCAAAATTGGACACTGTTATTTCCGTCCGAGACAATGTCGACAAACCGGTCCATCGCATTTGCGTTATTCGGCAGGATTCGTCGATAGGCTGGTCGTTGAAATTAAATTGTGTAGCTCTAAAGTCTCGTAATCTGGCGCGAGAGTTATTTATGGGCGTCACGTTGCATGATCGATAGACTGTTTTGGGTGAGGCTTGGTGCAGAGTTCGCGAGCGGCTCGAGAGTGTATGCGCGACTGCTGATCTTTATGTTATTATTCGAATACAGTGTGTTCTCGTTGATATTCCGGGACGAAAGTGCGAACGGTCAACGTCGATTTTTGGCAAACGGATTGTTATAGCGCGTTTGCGCCTAAGTTACACCGAATTAAAGAAATTCGGAATCGTTGATGTTGTGTTACCGACGGAGTCGCGCATCGCGGCTCAATGCCGGAACTTCGACGATTCAGACACTCTTTCAGTGATGGATACAAATTTATTCGTAAATCCCATTTGTCGATATTTATTCATAAATCCCTTTTATCCGGATTTATCCATAAATCCGACCTATCCATACTCGTCGATAAATCCGATTTGCCTATATTTATCCATAAATCCCATTTATCCAAACATATCCATAAATCCCATTTGTACATATTTATCCATAAATCCCATTTATCCGTATTTATCCATAAATCCGACCTATCCATACTCGTCGATAAATCCGATTTGCCTATATTTATCCATAAATCCCATTTATCCAAACATATCCATAAATCCCATTTGTACATATTTATCCACAAATCCCATTTGTTCGTGTTCATACATAAATCCCATTTGTCCATATTTATTCATAAATCCCATTTATCTACGTTTATCCATAAATTTCCATTAATTTATTAAATTGCACCCAGGAGCAAAAAAAAAAAAAAAAAAAATGATCCGTGCGATATTCGCCACTTTTACCCGGATCGTATGCTAAATTGAATTCCAAGTCCCGTCATGTTTTTCTGCTGCTCGAAATATCAACCGCTTCTTAATGGCGTTGCATTCGAAAATTGATGACGACATCGTTGCTATTTCACATCGGCCTACTGAATCTCCCGTTCCGACCTTGCGAGCGTCGGGGAGATTGTGCTGAAATGCTCGATGCATTCGCATCTCGGCAACAACTCGGTGGAATTGAGGTGGAACAGTGGAGCCATCTGTGTTTATCAATTATGCAGACGGTAGCGCTTTTCGGCGTCGATTCCGACGAGCTCTTTTCAATAGACGCTTGTCGTAATTTGTGTCGAAATTTCACCCTATCCGGCCAACCAACTCTTAAATCAAATTGCCAATCCCAACGTTCTCTACAGTAACCCCGTTCTTTTGCACACAGATATACAGATCGATAAATTTCTAATTTTTTAATTTGTTTTCTAAAATTCTTTCCTTTTTCACGACAAAAAGTTGGTTCTGACCGTGTATTATGAGCTTCATTGGTCAATGCGGCGTTGTACCAATTTTCTTGTTAAAGTGCAATTCACTCGAGTATGAAATTGATGGTCAACAATGTATATTTACACACTACACTCTAAGTAAGCGGTAGAAAAAAAAAAAAAAAAAAAAAAAAAAAAGTCGTTTATCGCGCATGCGCAACATTTCGTTTCGCTTCGAGATTTGCAGAGTCGCCGTAAAAAGCGACGAAGAAAAGAAGCAAGAAGATTCGCATTTTCATAATGAGTTAATAATTGTGCACAACGACAATTGATCGGTGCAAATGCGAATGATTAATAATCGTTCGGTCGCGTTAGCCGTGGAAAATAATGACGCAGAGAGGTCTCATCTATAGCGCGGCCGAGTCCGGAGTGACTCGCCGCTCTCGCACTCGACCTTAATTGTCTCTCGACGGACTCGCTCACGCATTAGCTGTTACTCGTTCGGTTGCGAGACCTCCGACACGAGGGCATTTACACGGTCGCACTCACCCACCAACGGGCGAGCAATCAGGCAACGGCTCGCCCAAGAATACCAACGACACAGCGACGAATAGTGCTGTAACGCGACGATTGTAGCGCGCGCGCGCGCGCACATCCTTTGTGTATCCTATATCGGACACCGTTATGAATATACAATAAGCACGAGCGTCCCGTAACCCTGGCATGAGCTTGACGGATAGTTCCCCCCTTTTGGCAAGAACAAGAAAATAGAGTGCAAAACTGATTATACACTTTTTTTTTTTTTCAATTTACTACGGCAAACAGTGCCGTTTGTCGTAGTGAAGTAAAAAAAAAAAAAAAAAAAAAAAAAAAAAAAACATTGCACGAGTTTGACGGAAACTTCCCACTCTGGCGTGAGGAAGAACATGGAGTGCAAACAGATTATAAAAAAATAAAATAAAAAAAAAATTTACTACTTCGACAAATAGTGTGTGAAGCGACGATTATTAATATACAGCAAGTACGAGTGCTACGCAAATATGGCATGAGCGCTCGACTGATACTTCACTCTATGGCAAGAGAAAGAAAAATAGAGTGCGAAATAGATTGTACATTTTTGTTGTTGTTTTAATTTACCACGACAAACAGTGCTGTAAAGCGACAATTACAGCGCGCGCAGATTCTTTGTGGATTTATATAGGATACTGTTATTAATATAGAACAAGTACGCGTGTCCTGCAAACATGGCATGAGTCTGACGGAAACTTCACTTTATGGCAAGAGAAAGAAAATAGAGTGCAAACAGATTATAAAAAATAAATTATAATATTAAAAATTTATTACTTCCGACAGACAGTGTGTAGAGCAACAATTACAGCGCACGCAGAGCTTTTGTTTGTCTATATCGGATACTGTTGTTAATATGCAATTAGCTCGAGTGCCTCGTGTAACCATGACACGAGTTTGACGGATAATTAATTAATATCATGTAATACCAGATAATTAATTGCCTCGGGCAAGAAAAAGAAAGTAGAGTGAAAAAAAAAAGGATCGTAAAAAAAAAATTACTGCAGCGACAAATAGTGCTGTAACGCGACGATCTGGCGCGCGCAGATCCTTTGTGCATCTGTTTAGATCCTGTTAAAAATATAGAAGCGCACCGGTCCTCCATGTAACTATGACATGCGTTTGACGGATAATACATTGATATAATATAATATTGGATCATTAATTATCTCTGGCACGAAAAAGAAAATAGTCGAAAAAAGATTGTAAGGAAAAAAAAAACAAAATTAAATCTAATGGAAGCGATTAATTCTCAACGACTTCAACATATATTGCCCTCTCCACCAGAGATTAATATTTCCCTTGAAGACAGTTGAGAAGGATAGCATGAAATATTATTATTATTAATATGCTTGTGGCTGGCTGCGGATGTCGACTGGCGAACATTGTATCATAATCGAATAACAGTGTATCATAATTTGTATCGTCACTATACGACTTAGCTTTCACCGAGTTCAATTTGAAAAAAAAAAAAAAAAAAAAAAAAAAAAAAAATTAATGCACTTCGCAATACATGTAAATTTTTTTAGCAAAGTAGGAACAATTGACGTAAGCTTTAACACCACGTATGTTATTTTTCCTTTTTATAATTGTACCGGAAAAACCCGTTCCTAACCTCGAATACGCATTGTTTTCATTGTCTGTTACCACCGTCCAGTATTCGTGCGAGATTGTGTACGCGGCTCGGCGATCTTGTACGAAATTCGCCAAACGTTACGCGCCGCGCCAGCGCCATCTGACATGCCAATGAGTCTTGAATATTTGTAAACTTTTTCCAAAGTAGGAACAATTTGTTCTAACGAACGATGCAAATTTTCAAACGACGTATATCATTTTTGGTCTTTGTATGATTCCGCCATTAAAACCATTCCTAACCTCGAATACACATTGTTTTCATCGCCCGCAACATCGTCCACTCTTAGCTCGAAACTGCGTACGTCGCTCGACGAACTAATACAAAATTTTTTTTTTCAAGTGTTACGTACCGCGCCAGCGCCATCCTACCATGAGGCAGACCCGCTGTAGGCGTCGTCAAGGTATCCAGATACGCGACGAGCGTCTTGTTATTAAATCCCACTGGACACATGCGCACGTATTATTATCGTTAATCCGTCGCCGCTGCGAGGCGAGCCTGTCATGTCTGAGTCGCTACCAATCGGGCGGCACCCCTCCTTTGCCCCCCCCCGCCCCCCCACCCCCCGCCCAAGGGACACCTTCCTGTTAAGTTTTACTCTCTTCTTATTTATCTTCCCCCCCCTCGGCGGCACTCCCGTTCGACGATCTCGCTTCGGTTCACAGTTTCGCGACACTAAATTTTTATCATTCTTATTTATTATTACTATTGTAATCGTGGAAGATTTAAACAAATTTTTAAACGCTCCTTAAATCCGTCTGCGATTTCGGGAGCGCCTTCGACGATGCACGCATATACACATATATATATATATATATGTATATATATACGTAGCTACGATATCGCGAAGATCGATAAATACCGGTTACTGCACACTGTATCACACTGTAGATTTCACACTGCCCCTTCGCCCCTCTCCTCGTTTCTTCTTTCCTCTTCCTTCCGCCCCCCGCCCCTCGTGTAAATCCCACGTTCTCTTCCTGTTAATCCTCCGCCTCTCGCTTTTTCACTCCTCGACCTAAGGCCCTTCGATACTATTTTTTTGTTTTTTGTATATTTCTCCCAATCTTCTTCTCCACCGGCGTGGGCTTACGAATTAATAACGAAGCTTAATTTACGTATCGGAAACAAAAAGAAACTTGGACTTGTCCCCCGACGAGGTCACGCACGAGGTTCGAACGGTCGTCGCGGCTGTAAGCCGGGGCGGCTGGCAGCGCTCGCTTGGAAAGAAAGCCGGCGGACTGACGAACGACTTGTTTCTTTTTTTTTTTTTTTTTTGGTCCACGGAATAGGAATATCGTTCGAGGCGAGAATTCGATTGCTTTCTCCTCGACTTTATTACCGTACACGGCACAGGGTGCTGGTTTTTTTTTTTTTTTAACTTTTCTTTTTTTCGTTTCTCAATCCACTCTACCTTATTCGTCTCTACGAAACGACGGACGACTTTACACTGACGAACTTAAACGTTCACTGTTGTTTTTTTTATTTTTTTTTGTTTTGTAAGTGTGTGTGTTGTAATGTTTTATTTTGTACAGGCGCGAGTCGGGTCGACTAACGATGACGATCGTCTGTCGCGACGAATCGTTTGCGGCGGCTCGGACGCGACTGTGTGGGCCGGCTGTGTATCCGATCGCGAGTCTCGACTCCGACTCCAACCTCGGCGTTGGCTCGACTGAGCGACTGCGGCCGCGGAGCTCGCTGCCGCCCCCCCCCCCCCCCCCCCGCCGCCGTCGCTCGCGCGCAGCCCGACGTTCGTGCGGCTCCGGCGCGCTTCGTGCGCCGCTCGGGTGCCGAGGCTGTCGGGTCGCGCCGCCCGTCGACCTCCCTTCTGCGCCGCCCCCGACCCGCCGGCAGCCGCAGCCGCCACCCGCCGCCTCGGCGGCACTCGACCTCGTGTCGCGCTCGAGGCACGATCGAGCGAGTCGCACGCCCGGACTCGAGAGCGCGCTCGAAACACCGACCGAGCCAAAGCGGAACGGCCGGGCCCCATTCTCGTCGCGCAGGAAATTAAACTGCTCGACGACCGAGGCTCGCCGACTACTCTCCACCCGTATCTCGGATTTCTCGCAACGTTTCGCGTCGTCCTCGCGACCCATCTGCTCATCCGAGCACTATTTTATTTATTTAAAATGGATCGACGATGATGATATCGATATCGATGGCTGATGTTATGTCTCGATCACGGCTGGGCAAAGTACCGAAGAGTACTTAAAGTACTAAGTACTAAGTACAGCAAGCACTTTAAGTGCAAAGTAATTTCCGTACTTAGAGTACTAAGTACTAAGTACATCAAGCACTTTAAGTGCAAAGTAATTTCCGTACTTAGAGTACTAAGTACTAAGTACATCAAGCACTTTAAGTGCAAAGTAATTTCCGTACTTAGAGTACTAAGTACTAAGTACAGCAAGCACGTTAAGTGCAAAGCAATTTCTGTACTTAGAGTACTAAGTACTAAGTGCAGCAAGTACTTTAAGTGCAAAGTAATTTCCGTATTTAAAGAACTAAGTAGCGCAAGTACTTTAATTGCAAAGTAATTTCCGTACTTAAAGTACTAAGTACCGCAAGTACTTTAATTGAAAAGTAATTTTCGTACTTGAAGTACTAAGTATCGCAAGTACTTTAAGTACAAAGTAATTTCCGTACTTAAAGTACTTTTATAAACGGCCACTGTACTAGATCATAAATCTAGGATCTAGTACAGTGGCCGAAAGTGAGAAAGGTCTCGATTGTATGCATCAAAAATCGTATTTTTTGGATTTAAATGGAAAATATTGGGCTGGGACTAAAGTAATTGTTATATTCGTGATCAGCCGGAAAAGATACTTTGAATATAGCCTTGAAACAAAAGAAATCGATGAAACAACGATTTTTCAATTTTTTAGCCACTTTTGGAAAAACGTCGATTTTGATGATTTTCAAACGTCGATATCTCGGTGCCCAATGGAGCTAGGGAAAATCTGAGGTGCCCATCGTGTTGTACGGGGAAAAATACACAAGATTGGTTCCTGCCCGAAGTTTTGGGTAGCGTATTATTGTGCCGTTTCAGGACGTTGAAAAACGCAAAAAATGGACTCGAAGGGGTAGCCTTGCAATTTTTTGACGAACTTTTTTTTTTTTTTTTTTTCAATTAACTGCTACGTATTTCGACGTATTTTTTCCCCACTGAGCACGAATCCGCTGGCCTTTTCGGGGCTAAACTGAGACATTGACTGAAAAATCGTATTTTTGTGATTTAAGTATACATTTTTATGTTCGTTTCCGCACAAGATTTACTTTTAATGTAATTGAATTTATGATAATTTAATCGGGCAAAATAAGTTGCTTACAATGGTTTTTAATGAAAATTTTTAATTGTCAGCCTGTTCGGAATTGTGAAGTCGAGAAGTGGTTCGTCAAACGGCATCACTGGCGGCGGTTCTGTTCGACACGTTGTTTACACGACCGGTTAATGAGAGCCATGCACACTGCGGCAAAACAGCATCACCGAGGATACACCAAAGGTTGGTAATAAGCCGCGACGCGCTGAGTCGATTTACCGTCCAATCATCATTGTCAACAACAAATATGGCCGAACAGTAAATTTGCACGTTCCCTCGTAATTATTTTTTAGCATTCGAAAGGCGAAAGCGAAAATGTATCAGCACGATTGCTCGCATATCCGCATTTCCGATAAATTGACGATAAATGTAAATAAGGAAACTTTATTCGCAGCCGTCTTTGTAAACAGGAATTGAGACTCATAGCAATGCGTCAAACTCGAGACAGGTCATGGATAATTCAATGCGAAATTCATTCTATCCTATCCGTTATTTCGAAACTTTTTTGTCACCTCTTCGAAGCTGATATTCTTATTTCCTGTCGAATGAATATAATTTTTTGTGACGAGTTTAAAAAAAAAAAAAAAAAAAAAAGAAAATTCGAGCTGCACAGTTCGATTGAACCATCGAATTTTTTTTTTCATACGGTTTCGATTATTTTATATACTCGTTCCCAAAATCGATAACAAAAAAATTTCGTTTCCGTCTGCCATGTTCCCCTTTAGCCAATGATTAATTCTTTATTAAAGATTCACGACAATGTTGATTTCGAGCCATCGAGGGCAATTCCACTCCGTGCTCTACGGACCAATTCCCATAAAGGCGATGTAGCTACCACGAAACTCCGACGACAATGAAATTGGGAGCACACCGAAGGCAGTCGGGGCGGAGGTATTGGAGCAGCGACGACCGGGATGGACTGCACAGTTTGATTGAACCATCGACTTTTTTTTCCATGCGTTTTCGAACGATCTTATACATTTTTCCTCAAAAATAGGAGAAAATAAAAAAATTCCAAACTTTCATTTGAGTCTTCGACGTTTTTATAGCCACGAAATGTTCATTGAATTTCAGCACCGTTGAAGGTTATTCCGTTCAGTGCTCCACGGAGCAATTTCCACGAGGATGGACTGCACAGTTTGATTGAACCATCGACTTTTTTTCCATGCGTTTTCGAACGATCTTATACATTTTTCCTCAAAAATAGGAGAAAATAAAAAAATTCCAAACTTTCATTTGAGTCTTCGACGTTTTTATAGCCACGAAATGTTCATTTAATTTCAGCACCGTTGAAGGTTATTCCGTTCAGTGCTCCACGGAGCAATTTCCACGAGGATGGACTGCACAGTTTGATTGAACCATCGACTTTTTTCCATGCGGTTTCGACGATCTTATACATTTTTCCTCAAAAATATGAGAAAAAAAAAATTCCAAATTTTCATTTCAGTCTTCCACGTTTTTATAGCCACGAAATGTTCATTTAATTTCAGCACCGTTGAAGGTTATTCCGTTCAGTGCTCCACGGAGCAATTTCCACGAGGATTGACTGCACAGTTTGATTGAACCATCGACTTTTTTCCATGCGTTTTCGAACGATCTTATTCATTTATATTGCCCAAGATAGAAAAAAATAAATAAATAAAAAATTCTAAACTCCCTTTTAAGTCTGCTACATTGTCGTAGCCACGAAATGATCCCTTCAGCCGATGACTAATTTTTCATGATTCATAACAATGTTGATATCAGCACCGTTGAGCGTTGTTCCGTATGAGAATGAGCCGCAAAGTTCACAGTAAAAAAAATAATTTCGTAAAATCGTAGTGCGAAATTTCGTGAAAAATAATTATGTTAAATAAGTGAAAAAAACTGGTTTGTCATTTATTTGAATATACGAACCTGCCATTTTATTTTCCGCGACTTTCATTGACAATTTTCGTTTGTACTTTTATTTGTAAAACTAGAGAATCAAAAAATAAAAAAAATTATGGACGTTTGTGGAAATAAATTATTGTAAAAAGTACAAACTTTTTCTACTGTCCTCGATTGAACTATTGACTTTTTTTTTCCATGAAGTATCGACGATATTTCTATATTCTACCCCAAAACAGGTAAAAACAAAAAAAAAAAAATGTCAAACTCCGTCAGTTTACCAGATGACTAATTTTTTAAAAGATTTATGACAACGTTAATTTTGAACCGTCGAGCGCTCTTCGGCTCCGTGCTGTACGGAGCAATTCCCATAAAGTCGATGTAACTTTACGAAACTCCGACGACAATGAGATCGGGAGCGCGCCGCAAGGTGGCCCAGGTCGGAGGCATTGAGGCAGCGACGACCGGGATGGGCTGCAAACCAGAGGAGGCAACGGAGGGCCACGAACGGACCCGAGAGGAGGACCGTTTCGGGGAGCGTTATTAATGGAACCGTGACGAGACGAGACAACGACGACGACAACGAAACTCACGACGATGAAGGAGGTGAAGGAGGAGGTCGAGAAGGAACACCGTGCCGGAATCACGCATCGCGCTTCCACGCGTCTTGTGTAACGGTTAAGAAAGAATACCGAGAAGGCCCTACTTTCGGTCTACTTCGACACACCGGGTCGATAACTACGCTTGTGTTGCTGTACGTACAGCGCGATAGTCCCTTCGCGAGGCGCGTTCGGTGAATTAATATTTGTCACTTTAGCGCCAACCGGAAGTAGTCGTTTCGCTGCTTGTGTTAATCGTGTACTTAATTTTTGTTTTTGTTTTTTTTTTTTTTTTTTTTTTTTCAATAATTAAACAACAGAAAACTGTGTTATGTTTCGGTGAGACTTCGAGGCGGAGCGCTACGAAAAGAAATTCTTCGTGACTGACGGTTCGCCGGATAGAATAAAATAATAAAGCATCGCTAACGGATCGTCATTTTTTATTCGCCCAGAAATGAAGAATGCCGCAAAGAAAAAAAAAAAAAAAAAACCAATCTTCAATCGACAAAAAACACATATTCCGAAAAATGTCAGTCGACAAACATCATCGATCTCAAAGTTATCATTCGCATGTGCATAAAAATATTCTATTCAGATTCAAATAAAATGATTAATTGTCGTGACCGATAAACGAAAATCGATAAAACAATTTATCGGAAAAACGAATAAATAAAGAATATCCGGTGAAATTGCTACGAAGGTGATACGAAAAGTCAATTTTCTTAGCACTGAGGCGGATATGAAAATTTAGACGATGTGCTTGTGACTGCAGAAGTGCGACGGGAGAGCTTGGGGGCGAATTATAAAATTATAATGGTTGTCGTTGATCAAATACTAAGGCATTCCCCTCGCGCGAGAGTCCCTTCACGCGGCCCATCGAGGATTAATATTTGTCCCTTTAACGATAATGGGAAGTAGATGAATTTCGTTGCTCGATTTAATTATGTATCACATTTTTTTTTTTTTACTAAATAAAAAAAAAAAAAAAAAAATCCGCTACGATGTATAATTTCGAAAATAAACATTGCGGAGCACTGTCGAGGCAGATATGAAAATTTAAGAGGGTTACGTTGGGGACTGCAGTAGTGTGACGGTGCAGCTTGAGGGCGAATCACAAAATTATCTTCGTCGTTCGTCAAACACGACCGGGTTTTTACTGCAGGGAGTTTAAAAATGACGATTTTAGTGAAAGCATTAAACTGAATGCAAAGGAAGGAACGTCAAAGGGTGGAACCCTTTTACGGTCGAGGGTTCGGGGTAAATCCTTTCACGGCTCGCTAACGGTCAAGATCCTTGGACCGAAAAAAAAAAAAAAAAAAAAAAAATACTTGCAGCCTGTCTTCTTGTCGAATAACGGACCAGCAGAAAAAAAAAAAAAAAACTCATAAAGTCTTTAGTATCGTGCCTTTTTGGAGTACTGCGGTAGGTACTTGAAAAATAACTCTTGATAAAAAAAAAAAAAAAAAAAAAAAAAACGGGAATTCTTAAGGATTTATCGTGTCTCGTAAAAGCGTACATTAATGCAGCAAGATCTAATACCGCTTGGAAGCTTTTCCACAAGGGACCGTTCGAGGCCATTCTCAGTTTCTCCGAAGAAACACAAGCTTCTCTTTCACGACGAAGCTTCCTATTGACGGCCCCGAAGTGAAACAGTGTATTTGCGTATGTGAGCACAATTCACACGCTCTTCTAACTTAATCCGACGATACGATGTCAAATACACTTAATACACTGTAACACTTCGGTATTCTACGAACTTATCTGTTCATTTGCTTGTGTATTTATTTATTTGATTATTTAAGTGAAAACGAGCCAAGCCCAATTACAAGCAAATGGAAAATTTCATCTATCTATTTGATATAATGAGGCTGATTATACTTTTTTTGTTAATAAATTTATAACATTTAAATTCGTATTACATCAGTTATTAGTAAAAAGCATTTATTGCCCACCCTTGTAATGTTAGTTCGATCTTTTTGTTCGTTTTTCTTCTCGTTTTAAATACATTTCAATGCCTTGGAGCAGGCCAACAGACCGTTGACCGAAGATCCTCAGCTTCGATTGTATTATTATTATAAATTTTAATTTTTAACCATTTGTACTCAAGGCCTCATCATGTTTCACAAAAGCGTACATGAATACAGGGAGATCTAATTCGATCTCGAACGAACCTTCTCCACAAGGGACCGTTCGAGGCCATTCTCACTTTCCCCGTTGGGAACCCAAGCTCGCGAGGCTTCTCTTTCACGACGAGTCCTCCTATTGACGACGGTCCAAAGTGAAACGCTCTATTGACGCGTGTAATCACAATTCGCACGTCCTTCCGACGTTAAATCACCGATACGATCTCAAACATACGATACACTCTAAGACACTCATACGCCAGTATTTGACCAGCTTATTTATCGTTTCATTATCTCTACCTTTCTCTACCGACACAGCCGCGAAGATCGTGAAACGAAAATCCGTTTGTCCGCCGATGGCCTGAAAGGATCCTCGACGCGCAACCATTTTTTTTTTTTTTTCAAATATTTTTTTCTCTTTTTATTTTCGTCGCTTCGTAAGGATTTCGTAACGTGGATGTTACGAAAGGGGATTTACGAACCACGATGTGTATTACAGCGTAGCAGTAGCGGTAGCAACGACGGAGCAGGGGCAAGTGGTTGATATAACTACTACTATATTAATAAGGACGGAAGAAGAGCGCGTGGCCCGGGGCAAAAGGTCCCCTTGACCCCCTTCGGGAAACGGCCCTGGAGTCTCGCCCGCTGGTACTGGTGCTTCCAGCAATCGCTGCCACCGCCACCGGAAAGCGTTAAAGTGTCTGGATGAGCAAAGCCGAAGCGCTATGGCACACACGGAATTTGTGTGTGCCTTCTTACCCCCCCCCCCCCCCCCCCCCCCTCCCCCCGCCCTCTCCTCCCTCGACCCCTCCTCGTGCCCCGAAGGGTTCCCGTCGACAGCTCATCCTGTTTTCTTTCTTTCTCCTCTTCCGCACCCTCCGCCTTAATTTCTCGACTCTTTTCACCGATCTGCCCGACAACCATGTGGCAACGATATGTGAAGAAATGACAAACTAATTTTTACTTCCACTTTTTTTTTATTCTACTCTTTTTTTTCATCCAAATTTTTTTGGTTTTTTTTTTTTTTTTTTTTTTAACGTTATTGAATTGGAAATCGAATCGCGATTGCTGCGGTACATTCACCTTCGATATCAATGTTAATTGCGCTGTAAAGGAAATTACATTTGACTCACCGGAATGAAAGTTTTTGCGCAAAAGCTCGTACGTTAAATTCAATGTGCAATCGATATGAAAAAAAATTAATGTTCGGTGTATTGAAAGCATTGGAAATAGTCGATTTTTAATAATTTACTTTAACAATCAATGAAAAAAATTCGGTACTTTTTCATTACAATTGTACATTACATTTACAATTTTTTTTTTAGTTGTTCAGTGTAATTAACTTTCTCGGAAGCTCCACGACAAATGCATCGAAACTGCCAATGCAATTTAGTCGTAATTCCCACGAGAGTCAAGTGAAAGTGGTGAACATTGACCAGTTCACGACACATGCATATTGTCACGACTCAGCGAACAAACAAAGCGCGTATTTGTTTCACGAGCGAATATCATGAATTAAGATCTCCACGATTTATCTCGAGTTGCGAACTGTCAGACGTCTGCTCTCTTTCGAACTCCGACCAAGGCTCTCGTCATCCGGTCAATCGGCGATCTGTGCGTTTGTAATTTTGTCGCACGGAGCTATTCCACTCGTCCATATTAATGTCTCAGTCAATCGTCATCTATATTCGTCACACTATATCTATACAAGTACATCAAATAAACGAATGACGTCTTCATCCGGTCGCTCGCTTTTACCCCTATCGAAAGAATCGAATCGCTGAACATCACTTTGTCGTGAGTGCGATTTGTCGCCAAAGAGCTCGGACGCAACGCGCATGACGTCCAATGTCAGGCGTCTCAGGAAGGTTATCTCATTGCCAGTTCCTTTTAACGACCATTTAACAATAATTTTTTTTTTTTTTTTTTTTTTTTTTTTTTCCCACTCCGGCTATAACGCGCGTATGCGCGCTCGAAGCCCGAATGTTTGAGCACGAATGTATACGCAGTTATAACACACGTGTCAATAGAAACGCCGAGGGGGTAAGGCCGGACATGACGCACGTGCGTCCTCAGACTCGCTTATGTGCGCCCGCGCGCGCAGAATCGAGCGCCATTTATTATATGAGTGAGACAACGAGAGTGGCGTTTATGCGCGTGTCCACCGGTAACTATAATGCTTTCTCGAAGAGCGAACGTCTATGCATTATTGCATGTGCTCAAGCTTCGATGGTGCACGCGGCGACTCGAGTGTAGAGTCAAATGAGGCGCTCGGCGCATAGGGAGGGGGGAAGGAGGCGGGGGGGAGGGGGGGGGGGGCAATCGTGAATAAGAAAAATTGCGGTAAACAGTGTCGAGGTCCGACTTACACGATTGCGGTAGCGAGCAGTGCATTATCGTGCTGCACCCTCACTCCCGTTCGTGGAGTCGGCATTCACTCGATACACACTGTTGCATACCGCTATACTCAAGGCGAGCGCTCCAAATTACCGACCGAGCGAGTTTAAATTATTACTCTCGATGAGTGTCCCTT
Source organism: Amblyjoppa proteus (assembly GCA_963922035.1). Lineage (NCBI taxonomy): Eukaryota > Metazoa > Arthropoda > Insecta > Hymenoptera > Ichneumonidae > Amblyjoppa > Amblyjoppa proteus. The sequence goes on from OY998230.1 coordinate 10,174,169, forward strand.
CGAGCGCGCCTTTTGGCGATGGCGAAACGAGCTGTCTTCCCTTTGTATGTTGCAACGATGCTGGCGCCTGAGATGCACTTTTTTTTTTGCCTAGGAAGCACGACACTTTAGGGAAGACTGTTTTTTTTTTTAATAATTTAACGCTATTCGTGGGTAAAGATCTGCCGTTTGCGGTGATGGAAAGCACCGAATAGAAACTTTGAGATAAATCTGTTTTCGGGCTGTTTCGGCTGGAGAATTAAGTGATCAAAAGTATTGCTTTGATTTCCGTTCGCGCTCGATTTTTTTCTATTCAATTCCAAAGTGATTAATCGCTCCGAATTACCGAGCGAGCGAGCTAAATTATAATTCTCGCAAGATTCTTTGAGTATGCCTTTTAGTGAAGGCGAAACGAGTTGTTTTTTTTAAATCTGCAACAACAATGTGGATGCGTGTGATGCATTTTTTTTCGCTGAAGCAACGATACTTTGGGGCGAGACTGAGTTTTTGTTTTGTTTTAAAGAACATTATTTATTTTTTTTTTTACATAATTTACGGCTATGCGTAGGTGAAAGGTTTACGGTGATGAAGAGCACCGAACGGAAACATTGAGATAAAACAGTTTTGGGCTTGTTTTGGTTACGCAATTAAGAGATCAAAATATTGTTTCGATTTTCGTTATTGATCGATTTTTTTTCTTAACTCAAAAGTCATCTATGCAATGTAGCGCGTCTTTGCGAAAGGTTCGTCATAATCGGGTTTCTACTTTACCGACATTGATGATAATGAAACTTTTCTTTGACATGATTAACCCGGTAGAGAGTGTGACACGGTGCTTTTGCGGGTCGTTTTCCTTTGGGATTATGAGGGGACAAGACTGTGGAACACGAGACACACACACACACACACACACACCCACACCCACACACGCACTCGGCAATTAGTCATTCGCCGATGCCCTCGCGAGCTCGGGGGTCTCCCGGGACTTCCACAACTCGGATACAACGGTGATGGCAGAAAAGCAAAGAGAGGGGGAAGTACGGCGTGACACGAAGCACGTGCTCGTGCGTGATGGTGACCACGTTCGCCTTTCTTTTTCTTTCGCCGGGACTCACTGGCACTTTGTTCACGCGACCACGGTGAGGAGCTTCGATTTGGGAGGGGTCAGGTTTTTTTATTCGGAGTTGTCTCGGCGCTGAGACGATTAAATTCCACGCTCGACTTCTCTCTTTATTTTTGCATATACCGAGAAAAAAAAGAAAAACACTGCGCACGCATATAAACGCTAGATGGTCTTTCTTCTCGCACTAGTGCGAGAAAGCGCCTCTCCGCGGGCACTTCTCAAAAGCGAAAAGCCTGATATTCGTGAAATTGTTAGGAAAAATTATGTGAATGGCACGGGGATAGAAAGAGGAGTCCCGACTCGTGTGAATGCCGCACTCGCCTTTGGCTTGTGCGGCGTTTTTCACGTTCGTCAAAAACTCCCTTTCCACACCCTTGCCGTACAAATGACTATTATTGCACCAACCGAATAACACCTTTGAACGCGTGTCACCGCGCCCGGGTTAATCCAACCATTTATTTTTCGCAGTGCATACGCGTATTTTTTTTTTTTTTTGTTCTTTTTTGTCCTTTTTCGCTCCTCTTCGCTCTTTGCCTTCTATTGCCGCGATAGTCGTAACATCGCGGCGGCGGACGCTAACGACTCTCGTTTTAACATCATAATGCACCGTGGCCTTCGCCATCGTTAAAAGCCGACCTTGCCCGTCTCCGTACACGCATAAGTACGCTCTCGCGCTTTCAGACTTTTTTTTTTTAGTCCACTTCTTACCTTCGCGCTTCGTCTCGCGGTTTCCCGCTCGGTCTATTGACAGGGAGACGCTCTCGTTAAAATAACACACGCGCCCATGCATCACACACGGCTAACTCGTCTTATGTACGAGCTACATGTTGCTGCCGCTGTATTATGCGACACTCATTTATGCCCTTTGAGAATTACGCGTCCTCGTGTAAAATTTATTTCGTAATGGCCATCAACGTATACAGTTTGGTATTCGCGGGGCGAATCTGTTTGATAAAAATTGACATTCTCCTTCAAAGCCAAACGGCTTTCTCGATTCGTAGTTATTTTTCGAACGTTTGTAGACATTTTTATTTTTTATTTATTTTTTTTTTAAATCTACTTTCCAGAATACGCCGAGGTCATATAATCATTAGTTAATTTTTATAACTTTTTATTTATTTATACTAATGCTGTCTTTTTATACCATTGACTAAGAAGGACTTCTTTTTATGTACCTAAATGTTAGCAAACTTTGTATATTTTACATCAATATTCATATAGGCATTTTTTACCGGGTTAGTTTGTTCATAGTGTTAAGTATTCTTGTTATTATTATTATTATCATGATTATTATTATTTGGAGATAAACACCGATGTCTCGGTGTTTTCTTATGTTTATATTTTATAAACCGTTTAAGTCAAAGTAAAGGTTAACTGTTATTACTCGTTACACTCGTACGTTGGTTTTGGTTTCGGAAAACAATATTTAATAGTCTCGATAGTCGGAAGGTCGGAGAGCTCTTCGATCTATATCGACGAATGGTTCGGACGAAGTTGGCCACATTTGCGGGTGGCTCATATGCGCGTCGTGTATGAGCCATTCTTCGCTATCTTATTTCAATTTTATCGACGATCCGCAAAGTCCTCCACGGGAATGATTCACTTTAGCTTTGCAGTCATCCGAGATAGCTGCGGCCAGCGAGAGAATGAGTGGCGAGATGAGAAGCTGAGGATTCCTCTCGTGCCAGATAATATCCTCGGAAAATACCTCGTGCCAAAATTGGACGACGGCGCGGAGGGAAACGGAAAGGGTTGGGAGATATTACCAATCCCCTTGTGTCACCGCCAAAGACTTGAGTCACTTCCGTTACTGCGCTTATTGTATATACGTTATTCCTCTTGACCCCGCGAACTCCTCCCGTCATACTCATTATTCAATGTACATCCATTAATTTTTTTAACTAATAAATTGATAAATTGACAAATTGACAAATTGACAAATTGACAAATTGACAAATTGACAAATTGACAAATTGACAAATTGACAAATTGACAAATTGACAAATTGACAAATTGACAAATTGACAAATTGACAAATTGACAAATTGACAAATTGACAAATTGACAAATTGACAAATTGACAAATTGACAAATTGACAAATTGACAAATTGACAAATTGACAAATTGACAAATTGACAAATTGACAAATTGACAAATTGACAAATTGACAAATTGACAAATTGACAAATTGACAAATTGACAAATTGACAAATTGACAAATTGACAAATTGACAAATTGACAAATTGACAAATTGACAAGTTGACAAATTGACAAGTTGATAAATTGATAAATTGATAAATTGATAAATTGATAAATTGATAAATTGATAAATTGATAAATTGATAAATTGATAAATTGATAAATTGATAAATTGATAAATTGATAAATTGATAAATTGATAAATTGATAAATTGATAAATTGATAAATTGATAAATTGATAAATTAATCAGTTACTCAATTTCCCTATTAATAAATTGAAAAATTGTTGAATTAATGAATTAAAAAAAATCTTAAATTAATCAATTAATTACCACACTTGTTGTTTACTTGTTATCGGGATTCCCATTTCCGGCCGAAAAACTATCTAACAGGAAAGTCCTCTATGGATTTCGGAGATGAGGGAAGAGTCTCTTTCGCGATTTGGTGCCGGAGGATTTCTCGATTCGGCATTGAGGACGGTCGAGACGACTGCTAACGACTGCGAGGCAGCATGCTCGCCGGACCCGGGCTTGGGTCACGTAACTTTCTCGCGATAATTTAGCCGATCACTACGGCGACTACGACCACTTTGCGCTCGCTCCCTCGCCGGGTGCTCGAACTGAATTAATTCGTCGTCGGGTTGCATCAGAATTTCAAACTCTCTCTCGTTCTGGCTCCTATTGCCCCCTTTCCGCCTCTTTCACTCGATTCGAGTCATTAAAATTTGAAATATTTTTTTAGGTTCACTCTATCAGAGACCGAGCTTTTGTGGTCACTAAAAAAAAAAAAATTATCGACGCTTTTCGCTTTTTATATTTATAAAGTTAATCTTTTTAAACATCTAATACATTTTTTTTTTTCAAAATATTAAATTCATATTTTCGAGATGTGAAAAGTATTTTTTTTGTGTGTTTATTTTAATTTTATAATGCATCGAGAAATATCGGACATATATTTTAAATCTCGAAACTGCTTTTGACATTCATTTGTCAACTATACGGTCATTAAAACTTTCGTCGCGTCATTAAAATTTGAAACACTTTCAAGATTCACTCAATCAGAAACAAAGCTTTTGCCTTCCCTACTAAAAATGCATGAACGCCATTTGCATTTTACATTGACAACATTTTTTTTTTTTTTTTTTTTCGTAAACATCTAATTAATTATTGTTTTCAAAATATAAAATTCATATTATTCGGCTATGAAAAGTACTAGTTTTTTTTTTTTCATTATTAATATATTTTAATTTTATTGTGCATCGAGAAATTCCGGACGTATTTTTTAAGGCTCGAAATTGCGCTCGAAACGCGTTCATTTGCTGGATTTATCGTTCGCTTAACCGGTCATCTACCGGCGCGAGTTTACTCCATTCCGGATTCTGTTGGTACAAAGTCAACTATGCCGTTCGCTACCGCACGGTACGATCCGAAACTCCGCTCAACATACGCTACCGCATACGCTTCGTTCACGGAAAGTTACTCTAACTCACCGAACATATTTGTGCCCGGGAGTATTGTATAAACAGGTCTAGGCACATACTATCTCCACGCGAAGGTTTGCACGTGCACCGAACAGCCAGAAACTGTCGGGTCTGGCTTCGTTTGCTCTGCTCCACGGAGCCACAAACGTTTGCCTATTAACCTGCTCGAAGGTATAGGCATTTCTCCCGCGTTACTGTACGAAACAGCAGAGCGATTGTGTGCCAACCCTTTTAACCCGGCAATAAGCAGCGCTCGCTTTCACGACGTCGGTCGGGTCGGCTTTGGAGCCACGGTTATATATGTTACCATGGAGATTCTAGCTTCATTCGGTGTTAGCGTTGACGTTGTAATTTCGTAGAACTTCGTGCGACCCGTAGCTTGAATTTATTATCCCTCGTGATACTTTAGTTTACTCTGGCCCATCGTTTAAAATCTCCGACCACAAATGAAAAAAAAAAAAAAAAAAAGAAGAGAAGAAAATCTTTTTTTTTTCTTTTTATACAAACATTGTTGTATGCAACGGAGAATTCTTTGCCGCTCAATGACAATTAGATCGATTGGATTGATTATTTAGTAACGTTTTCAATAGCTTTTTCAAATAATTTTAATTAACAATTTTAATGCAATTTAAAAAATAGTGGACGATTGTGCACTATTAAAAGAACTGTCGCGGAATCATTGAAAATCTTGGAATAAAAATGAATAAAAAAAGAAAACGTTTTTTTTTTGTAATTTACAGATTGCCAGATGCCGCGCAGAATTGTGAGTTGATCAATGATAATTTGAGCGACTGAATTAATAATAATTTTTTAATATTAATATAAGAGCTTTCGCAGATATTTTGAATACAAAATTTGAAAGCAACTTTGAAAAATAGTTCACGATGGATAATAGTCTACACTATTAAAATAATTATATCGAAATGAAATTTAAATAAATCTAATACGACTACAATCACTAAAAATATTCACTAATTATAGACACTAAAAAAAATAGTGACCAAAAATAAAAAAAACTTCTTTTAATTTTGCAAAATCATGAAATAGCTTGGTGCTCAATAATTTCAAGCCAATTGTAAGTGCTCATACGAACATGCGCGACGAAAATTTGGGACATTGGACAGACGCTAAAGGCAGATCATTCGCATCGCCCGAAGCGAATATTGCTCTTTTAATTCGAGCGAAAAGTGGGGGAAAAGAACCGCGCATTTCGTTTCGTCAAATTTCCTTTCTGTTCCGAAGGCATTCATGAAAAAAATAAATAAATAAATAAATAAAATAAATAACAATAATAAAAAAAAAGAATAAAAAAAAACATATGCTCCGATTCTCGACTGCCCTGCGCAGTCCTACACTCTGAGATGGAGATTGGATCGGGCGTACAGTATATATCCGAGGGCCGCACAGTTATTGCCGCACATGCTTTCTAAAGCCTATTTACGCGGTTGCACCACCAAATGCGGTTGTGCTGCTCTCAGGTTGCATGCTACGCTCTCGCTGAAACGGAGAATAGTGAATGTGCCAACGGGGGCCGTCGTTCCCCTCTTCGGCCTCATGTGCTCGGTCACCATACTCCGTAATGATGTGTCGGTTATTGCTCTGCCGGGCTGGGATGGCTTTGGTGCACACGATTATTATACATGCACGAAAAACGAACAAAGCCCGCCGAGTCTCTGTGGGAAATTATATTGATTACGGGTTGTATGAATTAGCGAACGACCGTTTTTGCGAAAATTGTATATAATTTACGAAATACCCGCAACCCTCTGTAATCGAGTCAAATAAATAACGCGTTTCAATAAATACCACTATATATAGATGTATTATGATTTCGATCTTTCATCCTCCCCCCTGCCCCCCCCCCCCTGCGGCTTAACGTAGCACTTGTCTCTAATTTTTTTAAAGGAGTTTTTTTTTTTTTGGTAAACAAAAATTTCGTTCGTGCAACGTAATTTTCATGTAATATATTTTACTAGTAAACTCGTGAAGAATTTCAGATTGTCGATGATCTTTTAGAAAAGTCTACCGAGTTTCAACTGGGTCGGATGAAATTTAATGCTAAAATTATTCTGTTTGATTCATGTGTGACAACGCTTCAGTATTGGCGCTAGTGAAGTATATAATTGAATTTTTTTTTTTTTTTTTTTTTTTTTTTCAAACATATTTTTTCAAACTGTTACTGAAAATAAATGTTTCTTTTGGGCCTTTTTATTTGACGCAAGGTACGATCGTGGACAAGGAAATTTAACAGTGTCGCTGATGCTTTAGAGATGTCTAAAAATGCTGAGAAATCAAATAGATTGATGAGTTTATTCTGTTCGTTCTGCACGTGACAAAACTGCAGTTTTCCCTCCGGCCTAGTGCACAATTGAACACTCTTTTCGAATCTATTCTTTCAAACGATCACTAAAAAAAGAGCAAAAGTTTATTTTGGGCAAATTTATGGGAGGTAAGCTACGATCGTCGACAATGAATAAACAGAACGGCACGAGAGCAGTTCGATGCAATCAATGAGACGAACGTGATTTATTTTAATCGTTTTACTTTAATTGGCGTGTCCTCCACGACACAGTAGTCCCATTGGAATTTATCGGTGGAATTTCAATACCGGCGAAACGTGCACCGGACGGGGAGTCCACTACGGAAGCTCGGAGTTTTGCATTGGATGTTTCGCCTCCCCCAGAGGGGTTTCTCTTCCCTCGCCCTGCCACGCCGGCTGCCTTCGGGCCGGGGTTTTATTCTCGAAAGCGTTTTCCCTCGAGGCTTCCGCGGATGCTACATCGATCTCGGTTATAGTACAGCGCATACCGCGTATAAACACGGAATACCGAGCCGCATAAATGCGGCAGAAAACTCTCGAGGGATTTATCGAGACAAAACACGACATTTCTCACGATTAGCCAAAAAGTTCGAATTTTCTTTCGTCGTTGAAACACAGTGGAATAAAAAAAAAAGGTAAAAAAAAAAACACAAAAAAAAAAATGAAGAGAACACAGAAGAGCCCGGCGAGACGGACATCCTTATAGTTTCACGGTGCGCAGAGTTTCGGGCACCGTTCCAGTCCCGGAGGAAAGCCATTTCCATGGATGGAGTGAAAAAGCTCGGACATTTTTCTGCAGCGCAAGAAAATTCTGCTACAGTAAAAACTCCTTTATAGCGCAAGTTTTCTGTGCCTGATCGGACGGAGCGAGGCAGTAAAGAGAGGCCGTTTCTATGAGCTATGGCTGAGCAATCATCTCGCTAGGGACGGGACTGATGAGGAAAAGCTCTAAAATATCAAGCGGGGTAAATGTTTTCGGCATAAAACGAAAATAAAAAAAAATCGAAATTTTCGAGTCACAGAGGAGGAGGATTTTTTTTTTTATAATCCGAGGATAACGAATGACACTTGTTCAATACTATTAAAAAACCTTTCCAAAGAAAAAAAAAAAGTATCCGATAGATTGGTCCGCGTTCCGGAGAAATAATGGCGATATACTTCGAGATAGTTCCGGAAGCATAGGCGAGAACTAAACAAGCAGGAAAGAAAAATCAGGTGGTAAAAAAAGCTGGTCAATGTCATTTTAAAGAAAAGTTATGTTTCCGAGAGATTTGTCGAACAAATTTGATTTTTTCATCGATTTGTCAATAACATTATTTAATTATGGAACTTTGATTATTACGTTATGGAATTATTATTATGCAAAAACCAATAATTTCGGCACCTTTAATATGCTTGATTTTTTCAGATTTTTATCCCACCAACAAGTGTTTGCAATTCCCACTCATTTCTCTAAAACTGATGCGAAGTGAACACTGTTCGCAAGGACTAACTTGAGTAATGCGATTGCGGCTCTCTGAACGACACTCCATCAATACCCTGAAAAAAAGAAAAACCTCCCCAAGGAATAAAAAAAAGTATCCAAGAGATTCGTCCGCCGGTTTCCGTGGAGACAATGGCGATGTGCTTCCCGATAAAGCCGGAAGCACAGACGCGAACAAAACAAGCAGGGAAGAAAAATCAGGTGGTAAAAAAAAAAAGCTGGTAAGAAGGACCGGACAGACGGGAAGCAGCGGAAGCTAGCAGAGGTCTCGGGGAGCTGCATCGGGGGTTCCGTCGGGGCTGCTTTCGGCCTGTAGGGTGGGAAACGGCGAACGTTGAAACGGTATGACGAAGCTCGTTCGCTCCAGTTCGGTTCTAGTCCGGGTGGGCTGACATCGTTGAGACCATCGGGTGAACTGGGAAGCGGCGGCATTGGTACCGCGGAGAACGGAAACCCGAGGCAACGCGACGAAGAGGAGGGCCAAGCGGGGGTGGTTACCGGGGGTTGCCTAGGCTGATGGTGTGCGGGCCGGCGCTCGGGTTGCAGAGGCGGTGGAGGTTGCGTGGAGGTGATTGTGTTAGGGCCGAGCTAGGCAGAGAGTGGAATGGAGGGTTCAGACGAGGTCAGGTCACGGGACGAGCGGCTGGCTCTGGCTGGATAGCTGGATGGCTGGCTGACTGGTCGATAGAACCGCTCAACCTCTTCTGTAACTATATCTGTACCCGGTAGAGTAGAGCGCCTCGCGAGTCGACGGCGAATCTCGCCCGGCGGTCGAAGAGCTTCCCCCGCCACGTGCGCGGCTCCCATGCGCGAGTCTCGCGATTGAAGCCAATCACACGTGATCCCCGCTAAGTTCTTGCGAATAGTCACTTTGCACAAGTTTCAGAGAAACGAGGCGGCATTTGCAAACACTTCTGGATGGTAAAAATCTGAAAAATATCAGGCGTATTAAAGGTGCTGAAAAGATTAATTTTTCACAATGATCATTCCAAAATGGTATTAACAAATTGATGATAAATACAATTGTTCGACAAATCTTCCGGAAAGCTAACTTTTGTTTTTGTGATTGATTCGTTTATTTTTCTGGAGACGTAGGAATTTTTTTGAGACTCTTAAAAGCACTTTGAATTTTGTGACCATCTACACATTTTTGTTATGTAAAGAAGAAAAATTCAATGTGAATTTGAACATCTAAAAACATTCATACGTATTCAGATAAGGCGAACGAATCTTTTTCATTTTTTAAAAAGATGGGTTTTTCGAGAGATTTGTCGAACAATTTTATTTTTCATCAATTTGGTAATAAGATTTTGGAATGATTATTATGGTAAATTAATATTTTTGGTAACTTTAATATGCTTGATATCTTTCAGATTTTTACACCATCCAGAAGTGTTGGCAATTCCATCTCATTTCTCTGAAACTTATCCGAAGTGAACACTCTTCGCAAGGACTACCTTAATGTAGCGCTTGCGCGTTTTCTAGTCAAATGAGAGTTGTATTATGACAATTTTTGAAGTACCACTATATAAATTTTGAATAAATACTAATATGATAAAGTATTATTTTACTTTTGTATTATTTAATCTTTATTTATTTATTTTATAAAGTATTATTGTCGACTTTAGATTTATTTAATAATGCAAATTAGCCGGTAACCTTGCTCGAATTTTTGCAACAAATGAAAAAATGTTTGCATTTTATCTGATACTCAATTTCGTGCTCATAATACTTTAAGTGCCCCCACACAGTTGACGTCACATTTTTTCGATCGTGGGTGCGGAAATAGTTATTTGTATGGCGAACGCGTAGAAAGGGAGCTCTTGAAGAGTGCAGATTTCAGACGAGAACTCCACTTTCGACGCCCGAGCCTTTCACATAACTTTTCCTGAAAAATTGACGAAAATCACGCTCATCGTTTTTAGAAAGTGTGCGCAGAATGGCACTTAATCGCACTAGTGCGAGAAAAAATACCATATTGAGTGTGCGCATGCGCAGTATTTTTCTCGCACGCCATCCGAAAGAGTGCTTTTACTTCACTCGGTGCGAAAATTTGGTGCGATGCCCGTTCGAAAAACTTTTTCTTAACTCGTGTGATTGCAACACTCGTTAGAAAAAGTTTTATCGCACTAGTGTCGTAAATTACTGGACTGCGCTCACTTCACAGGAAGGGAAAGTGGAATTTTACGTGGATGCTTTAGGAAAACGTTTTTCTGCACGGGTAAAAGATGCATCTAATTTTTAAACGCTCGACATTAATCCGGACGATCCGGGCGATGGCACGTCTGCGTGATGCAATCCCGCCCCATCAACACTGTGCGAATCGGAACAAAGGGGAAAAATGAACTCGTGAAAAGCGAAGCGATCGATTGCGAGCTTCTTTCAACAGGCGTGTCGATACAACTAAGTCCTTTCCGTAAGTTGAACTCCTACGAATTACCAATCCAACGTACCAATTTAGATCGATCAACATCGCCAAAGTTGATCCGATTTTTAATTCTGATATTCTACATTGATCAACACAGCAATTTAGATCAATCAATATCGCTAAAATGAAGCGGTTTTTTAATTCCGAATATTCTGCATCGATCAAAACAGCCATTAAAATCGATCAACATCGTCAAGATTGATCCGATTTTTAATGTTGACATTCTACGTTGATCAACGCAGCAATTTACATCGATCAACATAGTCAATATTAATCTCGTTATTATTTTGAAATTGTACATTGAACACCACAGCAAAATTAATCTGTCGTTATTTTTCGTTTGCATTCCACTTACGTGCCCGACGACCGGGTTTACATCCAAGCGACAGAAATTCTTCGATGCTCGTTTTAACGAAGCGGGGACAAGAGCGGAACCGATGTCGAGGCAGGAGCTTCGATTTCTCGGAGCCATCGATTTCCGAGGGACTCGACGGTTTATCTCCTTTTTCTCTCTAGCCTCCTTAATCTCCGACGTTTCGGCATCTTCCTTCCTCCGCTCGCCTCTCACTCGTTCCTCTAACGTTTACATACACAACGCTCATTCACTGTAGCCAAAATTAATCCCGTTATTATTCTAATATTTTACATCGGATCTACACAACAACGATTAATCTGTCTGTTACTTCGTTATTTTCTCTTTGCATTCCACTTTCGTGACCGACGACCGGGTTTACCATCCAAGCGACAGAAATTCTTTGAGCCTCTTTTTAACCCTTTAAAGCACGGTGTATCAAACGATACAGCTCTGTGAATTCCGAAAAAAATGCATCAATAACCAACCGACGTACTTGAAACTTCATAATTCGTGGTAATTTGGATCGCTGAATTAGAATCGGAAAGGCAAAATGCAGAAATTCAAAATGGAAGTTACCAAATTTTAAGTGTATCATATGCAAGGAAAAATGTATGCTTGAAAGCGACAGAAATACTTTGAGCTCCTTTTTAATCCTTTAACCCTGTAAAGCACGGTGTATCAAACGACACAGCTCTTTGAATTCCAAAAAAATGCATCAATAACTAACCGACGTATTTGAAACTTCATAGTAAGGGTTATTTTGAATCGCTGAATTAGAATCCGAACTCAAAATTCAGAAATTCAAAATCGTGGATCCAATATGGTGGTTACCAAATTTCAAGTGAATCGTGTCTAAAGAAAAATGTATGCTGGAGAGCGACGGAAGTTCTTTGAGCTTCGTTTTAACGAAGCGGAGACGAGGGCAGAACCGATGACGAGGCAGGAGCTTCGATTTCTCGGTGCCATTGATTTCCGAGGTACTCCACGGTTTATCCGCCTTTCTCTCTTGGCCCCTCAATCTCCGTCCTTTCGGCCCCTCCGTTCCTTCGCTCGTCTCTCGCCCGTCCCTTTTTCGTTTACATACACAAGGCATATTCACCGTAGCCAACTGCACGTACGCTTCAGAACCCACTCCCAGATCAGCTATAATCCGGCGGAGGTCTGCGCTCGGTTTACGCTTTGTGCGCAGTGTGCCGGGCCCGGCGTACCTACGGGAATACACATTAAAGGGTGGACGAACAGCACACATGCACACAAAGGAGAGCGGAGGTGAGCAGCGTTTCGTGTCGCGTTGCTGCACACCGCTTTCGACCTGAAACGCGACGACGCCGACGTGGAGGAGGTCGACGGGAGAGCCAGGGAAGGCTGAACTGACTCTCACCCCAAACTACCCCGAAGCACCCCCGGGCGAACGAGCGAGAAACACCAAAGCCACTCACTCATCGCTCAACCGTCTTTATACACCCCCTGCTGATGCACCAACCTAATCATAGCAATTACAGACAATACCATTGTACTCTCGCTGGACTGCTCCGAGCTGCCATCATCATCGTGCGAATGTTCTTGAAGAGATAAATGAATTTGCGGGGAATTTGGTACATCGGATTACTCGACGATGGGCCGAGTTCTGGAGAGCTTTGATCACTTGTACGATATTGTGTTTCTGTTCTTATTCTTTCAGTTTTTAATTTTTTTTTTTTTTTTTGTTTAAGAGATTTATTGTATCAGTGTTGCTGTTGAGCGGTTCGAGCTTTGAGCCTGTTTTCGGGCGAATTACCATGGTCGGTAATACAAACTGTAATACCTCATTGTTCAGTCGCCTTTGTACAACTCGCTCTGCTGCTCAAACCTAATCATAGCAGTTACAGACTATTCCTGCTATCATCATGCGAATGCTCTTAAAGGGATAAATGAACTTGTGGGGAGCTTGGTATATCGGATTACTCGACGATGGGCCAGGTGGGCGAATTCTGGAGACCTTTGATCACTTGTGCGATATTGTCTTTGTGTTCTTATTCTTTTAGTTTTTCATTTTTTTAAAGAGATTTCTTGTATCAGCGTTGCTTTTGGGCGGTTCGAGCTTTGAGACCGTTTTCGGGCGAATTACCACGGTTGGTAATAAAAACTAATCGCCGCGGCGGCGACGAGGAGGAGGTCGACGGCAGAGCCTGCGAAAGATTAAACTGACTCTCCTTGGAAACCCGCCCCAAACTACCCCGAACTAAGCCTGGGCGACCAAGCGAGAAGCAGCAAAGCTTCTTACTCATCGTTCATCCGCTTTTATACACACCCCGCTGCTGCACCAACTTAATCACAGTAATTACAGACGATATCACTGTACTCTCGTTTGCCCGGCGGCTTTGGGCTCCTATCATAATCGTGCGAATGTTCCTGCAGTAATAAAGACATTTGTGTGGAAGCGGTACATCGGATTGCTCGATGATGAGCTGAGCGCACGGCTTCTGAAGATCACTTGCACGATATTGTGTTTCTTTTTGTTTTTTTTTTTTTTAGGGAATTTTTCGCGCCAGTGTAGTTGTCGAGCGGAGCGCGCTTTGAGCCCGTTTTGGGACGAATCTCCACGTTCAGTAATACAAACAGTAATTCATTTTTTTTTTTTATGAATTTTCTCGCGTTAGTGTTCTTTTGGACGGTTCAAGTTTCGGGCCTGTTTTGGGAAGGTTTACGGTTGGTAATCAGAACTGTAAGCTTTTTTTCTAAGGTTCTTGAACAGAGCTGGGCAAAGTACCGAAAAGTATTTAAAGTACTAAGTACTAAATACCGCAAGTACTTTCAGTACAAGGTAATTTCCGCACTTAAGATACTTTTATAAAATACAAAGTACTTTTTCTTCTTAATCGGAAGAGGCGGAGTTCCACGGGTACTAAATTTGGGGAAGTATTTTCAAATCAAATGGCCCTGTTCAGGACTAACATTTTTTTCAAAACGTCCAAACTCTTCATTTCCATTCCTTGGTAACAGACTAATCGACTGTAATATGACGACTGGACCTTGGGGTAGTGAGTGGATGTCGACTGGATGTATAACAACTCAATGTGGGACGTAGGGATGTAGTACATTGGCTGAGAGTGAGAAAGGTCTCGATTTTATGCATAAAAAATCGTATTTTTGGGACTTAAGTGGAAAATATTGGGTTGAGAGTAAAATAATTTTATGAGGCAGACATTTTTTTACGTTACGAAAGTGGTGCAAAGTAATTTGCGCATGGCTTCCTCATACAAGCAATAGCACTTAAAGTACCGAAAAGTAATTTGATAATTTAAGTACCAAATAAGTACTCATGTACTTTAAGTATTGCCCAGCTCTGTGGTTGAGCCACCTGAATCGTCATTGAGCCAACCGTATTCGGTTGGCTCAAGCGCTCATGTATGTTCGCTCCATTCCCGTTTTTTCTCTCAGTCTAGTACTTGCGATTGGTGGCTCCTCCGTGTGAGGCCCACAAAGGCTCTTCTATGTCCATGTTACAAACAAAGGGGTCGATGAGGCGTCCATGGGCTGTCTGCTGGCTCTGCAGCAGACATCGGAGAGACGAGTTGCTTTCAATATGATTTTTTGTGAAATGCATGTTTACTATACGAAAAATATATTTTGGCATATAATTTTTTTTTTTTTTTTGTTTTTTTCATGCGGGTACCTACATAGGTACGCACTATTCCGAGTTCAGGTCTCGGTAACTATGCGGGAGGCGTTGTCTGCATCGACCATCCACCCCATTCGCGCGAGATTCGTGCATTCGTGTCCCTCTCGCCGACCCGTCGCACCCCGCCAACCCGGCATGGCGGGAGCCTTTAATCACCGCAATTATATCCGACATTATTTTCGGGAGCGCACTCGTGCCGGCTGTAAATTAAGACCGGAAATTTATTTCACTTTCATTCATGTTGTATCCAGGTTGGACATATTTTTGCAACCAGCTAAATCTCTGGTGCGCGAAATTTTTGCTCATTTCGCACGGCAGAAATAAGTGTGTCTGCATTAAAGGCGCTCAAGGAAAGTTTGTGTAAAATATATTTTTAAATATATCGTCGATAGACACAAAATATATTTTCGTTTGAAAAATATATTTATACTGTGGATGACTTATTGTATATAAGTCATCTTCACTTATTGTATATAAGCGAAGTTGTATAGTGTGAATACAACGAAGAATAATTTTCCATACGTATTACGAAGAAAAATTCAATTCGTCGAATGTAATTATTCAATATATTCAATTTCTTCGAGGATAATGCGTTTCATATCAATGACGCACACGAAGTTTCAAAAAAAAAAAATATATATATATGAAGTTTTACGTGAACTATTGATTTCCATCGGAAAACTCATAGTCAATATTTATTTTTTAATTTTCCTTTCCGACTCTTCGTCGTAAATTCGACACGGGAAACGCAATTGTACATTTTTAGCTCAGTAGGATTTGATTTCGTGGGATTATCTAATTTCTTTGAAAATAATCCCTTTCATATTCGTAACGCACACGAAGTTTCTAAAAAAAAACGTACCACGTTTTACATGCACCATTGAATTCAATCAGAATACTGATAGTCAATATTTATTTTTGAATTGTTCTTTCCGATTCTTCCTCGTAATCACGACACGCGATAAGAAAGTAAGAAAGATTAATTGCAAATTTTTATCTCGGCAGGATTTTATTTCGTCGGAATATTTAATTTCTTTGAAAATAATCCCTTCTATAATCGTAACGCACACGAAGTTTCTAAAAAAAAATACCACGTTTCACGTGAACCATTGAATTCCATGAGAATACTGATAGTCAATGTTTATTTTTGAATTTTTCTCACCGATTCTTCGTCGTAATCTCGACACGCGATAAGAAAGTAAGAAAGATTAATTGTAAATTTTTAGCTCAGTGGGATTTGATTTCGTGGGTATAGCTTTCCCAGAGTGTTCGATGGTGTAATTTTCTCGAGCGGCTCGTTCGTTCGGGCCCGTACAATCCTTTCACAATTTTCACTCGGAGAAAATGTGCGACGAGGACTACCGTCTCAGCAGAATGAAATTCAAGATTCCGGTGAAAGGCCGCAACGGACGACGAGATGCTGTTGGCACTTTTGCTCCGAGGATTCGAGGGTATGCGGGTACGTAGCCGAGCGAATTGGAGTATATCCAAAGTGACGACCTCTTATCTTGGCTCGGGTGTAACCGGAGAAAGGCAATTCGAGAGGGCAAACTGTACTTAAAACAAAAAAAAGTACGATGGAAGCCAGAAACGGAAATCCACACGAATAAAGTGGAATACTTGCACGTAATTTTATCCCCCCCCCCGTCGGACCGAAACTGCTGATTTTAAATTGAGTCGGAATTAAGGACTGTACTCACAGTTTTGATCTTAACTTTCTACTTTTCGCGGTGCGAATGAAAATTTACGAAACCAGGAGTTTAATTAAAAAACGCTCGATCGACAAATCGGACGCCACAAAATTATAGGAAATCATCGTTTGAACACTGCAATTGAAGTTTCGCTGCAATTGGCGGACTGGGTTTAGATAACGAAGCGGCGTCATCACCGCTGTTGGTTCGTATCAAAAGCTGAAGCAAAAAATTAGGTCAAGTGCCGGCTTAAAGTCTGTCACGTGACTATATGCATTGAAAACAATTTGTTCGCGGGTTGCCAAAGAATGTTCTTTTTTTTACATTTCAATTCTTACAATTTCGTATGATATTTCGTATGATCACGGCAAGACTGTCGATGTGACATGTTATCGTTTCAATCACGTATGGAATTGTAAGAATTGAAATAATGTTTTTCTTTGGCAGCTCGCAAGCGAATTTTACTTGAGTCATTAATTTGTTTTTTTAACTGCGCGCCTGTCTGTGTTTATTATATTAAATTAATTATATTAAATCATGATTTAATATAAAATTATATGAAATTAATGCAAATATTAATATAATTACAGTATGCAAAAATTAGCTTCGTACAGGGGAGAGCGGGCCAAAATGCGACAGTGGAGCAAAACGCAATTTTCCAATAATTTTGAATAAATTGTAGAATAATTTCCAATCATTTTTGGAGGCCCATTTTGCCCCATGTATACATCGGGATTTTCTACCCCGTTTTGCACGACTTTTCCATCCCAAAATTATTGGAAAATTGCCTTTTGCCTCACTGTCCCATTTTGCCCCGATTTTTCCTGCGTTACGCTAGATTATAATACAATATAATGTACACTGTAATATCAAATTGACGAGTATTGAATTTAAATCCATTTCGTCAAGGCCTAAAAACAACGATGCACAATCGCCGATGGGGCGCGCGCGCGTTACGCTAAATAATTTTTGTTCGGGATTTAAAAAAAAAATGCATAATTCATATATGCATATTTATCGCGAATCGCTTGTTCCGAGATAATTACTTACGAACGGTAAATGACAGTTGAGCCCCAAAGAGGCATCCCCGCGTACGAAAAGCTCTCTCTCTCTCTCTCTCTCTCCCGACAGTTTTGCTGTTCAAACAAATGCAAAGCGACGAGAGCGATAACGCGCACAACGACAAATTATACATCGCCCGACAGCGCGCGCGCGCGCGCGCTCGAAAACATGCATAAACAAATCGTTAATTTATTTTACACTCGGTCATAGCGCGATATCGTACGGGGCGCGTTGCACACCGCAACCGCAGCTACAATGTTGGCTGGGCGACGCGAATAGTCTGCGAAAATCCCTGGCAGGCCTTCAACACCGTCAATCGTCATTTTACGCGGTTCCACCGACCCACCAGTCCGTTCAATGCGAACGTGCACATTTTTTTTTTTTTTTTTTTTTTTTTTTTCCAACGAGTTTTCTGGGTTAGCTGTGTTCTTCGCAGCTCATAGGTCTCGATCGTTTATCACCGCTCCGCACTAATCCTTGGCCGTTTTCGTCATTGGCACAATCCGTACCGGCGTTTCGGCACAGCCGCGCAAATACCTTGCTCTTATTAATGCATTTATTATTAATATCCGGAGTTCAGCCTCGGGGGTTTATCATATTACGAGAATGGCGATGACACTCGCCGGGTCTGCAAAACGAACCGATCGGGTTGACTAAGATTTGCAGACACGACCATTTTTTCTGGTTACTCAATCGTCTCAACGATTTTTTTTACCTGAAATCAATTTTTTTTTTTTTTGCAACGTTTTATGAAACTTTTAAAGTGTTGTCGTAGTAGTTAAAAATCGTGTTTTTAAACACGCCGTTCCTCAACCTGCAACCTTTTTAACTTTTCTTTCAACTCAAATCAACTTTGAGTGTTAGCGAAGCAGTTAAAAGTAATTTTTTTTTTCGAATGCCATCGTTGCCTTTGATTGTTCAACTTTGAACCACAATAACGACGCTTCGAGTTTCCGTTTCGGAGATCGCACTGTGGTCTTAGTGAGTTAGTGTTCGATGTTTTTTTTTTTTTATGGTTTATTAATGTCTCTATAATATTTGCTTTAGGCTCAACGTCTGTAGGATATTAAAAAAATGAGCAAACGATCCGATAGTGAAGTACGCGTTCGTGTTAGTTTAAAATCTTCGAATTCCAGTTCCCTGCGGAGTTTGGCAATTTTTACCGCGCTCTCGAAATCTTCGACTCCAACAATGTCCACGACTCTTGTTATCGGAATATTGAGACTTTCAAAGTATTTTTTATTAATTTTTTTTCGGCACCAAAAGGCACATCATCTTCGCCCTCGTATCAAAAGACAAGTGTCCGAATGGTGGAAAAATCTTCTGGAAATAGCCCCGAGGTTTCAGTCGGGCGTCAATCAACCGCGATGCCTGGAAACGTCTAGCATTGATAATTGTTATCGAAATAAGAGAGATTGGTGTGTCCATCGGACACGAAGGGTTTCGTGGAAATTTCGATAATTCGGCAGCGCGCGTGAATCGGGGGGATAATCGGATAACGTTTATCGGTGATCTACACTAATACGGTGATAATACGGTCAAAGTCAAGATGGAGGATATCCGATACGGATAGCGCTCAACTCGGTCAAGGCAGAAGAGTCTATCCGTCTATCTCTTTCTCGAATAAATGTGCTCGCTCGGAATATGTGATGGCAATTATTGCAATTTATGCACAGTAGGGTAAGTGCATAAACTGTTATAATCGTGTTTCATCCGCACGTCTATTCGTAATTTTTCGTATTACGGTACATAAATTTTTATTATCTACCAAATTAATTCTAAGGCACGACGAAGTACATATGCTAGGAAAAAAGGAACGCGATTCGCCACGATGGAATACAAAAAGTACCGTTTTTATCGTGTTTTCGTTCAGCTTATAATTTTTAAACGCTCGTTTTGGCTTTTTTTTTTTTTTAAAGCAGTGTAATAAAAACCGATAGAAAGGCTAGCATTGGAAACGAAATAATTGTCGCATCGCATCAGCTCTGAAGATAAATCATACTTGCTACTTTTCAGTCTCAAACTTACGAAAAAACAAATTAAAAAATGTTCACGGAGGAGAGTCTTGTGATTTTGTAGTATTTTTTTTTTTTTTTTTCAAGTAATTTTTTCGCTTAGGTTTATTATCGGTTTTCGAAATTGTTCACGATTTTTCATTCGTACATCTCTTAGTACTTTCTCGTATTGCGCTACATAAATCATTATTATGCACGAAATTCATTGTTAACGCGACAGAATACAAAAAGTATCGTTTTTATCGTGTTTTGGTTAAGCTTATAATTTTTAATCGCTCGTTTCGATTGTTTTAAGCAGCACAATAAAAATTGCAAGGACAAGGAATTGGAAACGAAATAATTGTCGCACAGCATTAGCTCAGCAGATAAATCATCCGTCTCGCTTATCAGCATCAAACTTATGAAAACGAAATGACAACAATTTTCACGGAGAACGTTCTTTGCAATTTCGTAATTTTTTTTTCAAGGTAATTTTTTCGTTTCGATCTATAATCACTTCTCGAACTTGTTCTCGACGAAATTGTCCCGTAGGAACATGCAAGTGTTTACGATTCGTCGTTGGCGCGTATTGGGTTCATCCCTCGGGTAACTTCACTTTTGAACATCATCGCCTGTCTGGTGTATTGCCAGTAATGAAGGACTATAAGAAAAGTGCCACTTTGCGGAAAGCGCTGCTCTACGCGGCGAACAATTGAAACTATCGCGTGCAATTTTCTCCCGAACAGTTGGTAGTTTAATGTGACTTTTTTTTGTTATTTTACTTCGGGCAAATAAGTCTCCGGTAGACTCCCGTGGCCAAGGTTGGAGGGGAAGAAACGGCAGACCGCTTTGGAAGTTGGGAAAGTTTTGGAATGGTAAATAGCTTTGGGAAAAACGGTCGATGGCAATCTCAAGGGAATTACGGGATTGTTCATGGCGTTCGGTTAAAGTTGACACTGCATTCGGTTGTGAAAAAATTGTCTGACGCCGAACGCTCATCCGAGACGAGTAAATCGAATTTCAATCGATTCTCACCTTAAGTTACATGAGAAGGTAAAAATAAATAAAAATTGTGATCTTTAAAGATGACCATGCCTATTTCTTCCACGGACTTCGGGTCCGCTCACGCTTTTCGCATAAACCGAAAAATAGGTACAAGCTAAAAATATTTAATACAATTTTTACTCCAGACTTGCCTCCTGGGCAAAAGTTGGAGTTGTGTCGCGTTTCACTGCGCTGTCGCGATTTAGTGAGTTTTCGATGACGTGCTTGGCGAAGGGGCTAAAAGTGACTTGACAGATTTTGGTATACCGATTCCTCGTAGTTTAATTTATGTTTGTGACTCAATATTTGTCAGGTAAAATGTCAAGTCACGTAAATAATAGAAACTTATAAAAAATTCATTTAACGTTCGCAGTTTAGAGAATTTTCGAAAATGCCAGTGTTTGTCGAAATGCCAGTGTTTGTCGTCTAAAAATGACTCAACAGATTTTGGTTAACCGATTGCTCGTAGCTTAATTTATGCTTATGACCCAATATTTCTGAGCTAAAGAGTCAATTCACGTAAATAATAGAAAATTATTTTAAAAAATAGATTAAACATTCGCCGTGTCATATCGAAATCGACGCCCGGATAATTTACAATCGCAGCTGCTACCGTAAACTTCGTCCAGCTACCGAGTTCTTCCTCGTTGTTTAATGCGCAACGAGAAGGAAAATCCGACAGGCAAATTGATAATTCTTATAATAATTTCCGCCGAAAGCATTGAAAAGTTTTCGAAATCCCCCGATATACAAGTGCTACTTTTTCGAAGAACTCGATCAAGTCTTGGTTTCGTTTACCTTATAGGAAATTACTCCGCAGCAGTGAAATTCCTTTCGCTGCATTTACAATCGAATCACTAGCTACTGAAATTTTTGTTCCATCTCAACAACACCATTTGCGACGCTGTCCACAAAAGTTAACTTTCACGCGTTCCCAAATCGACAATTCCGATATATCTGAGCATTAATAAACTTTTTTTTTTATTAAAAAAAAAAAATCGTCCTCTTCAGGCGCAGCGAGTCAGCTCGGACACGCGAATCTTCCACTCAGGCAAACGCGACGGAGCGATCGATTTTGTGGGGTGCGTAAGAAGCGCCCCGGAGAAGCCGCAGGTAGAGCCGGATCCCCGCTCGAAGATACGCAGGTAGTAACTGTGCACACGTGTGATGCGGATAAAAACTGTTATTAGTGTTGCGAGGTGCGCGTGGCAAGGGTCTGCCATACATCGACGAGTAAAGGGAGCGAAGGAGAGAAAAAAAAAAAAGGTAAAAGATAGAGGGAAACTCTCGAGGCTGTACCATTCGGGCTGCAGACGGCGATACCGTTGGCATGAGATCGATTCGGCCGCTGTTACGAGGCTTCCGTTCTACCGTGCAATTAATCGGGAGCCACCGGGGTTCTCGGGGGGGGTTAATTAGTACGGATTTTGAAAGCGACCGATGCTGGCATTTCATCTGCCTCGTGCGATTTCTACCTCCCCTTCGTGTCTTCTGATCGAACAAACACGCTCCATTATCGGGTTTACGTAACGAAGCAGGACACGGAAACATCTCTGGGTTTGTTCGATTCTTCTGTTCTTCTGATATTCCCGAAGGCGATCAGATTTTAACGTCTAGAGAATTAGGACTTGAAGTGTTCTTGGGCGTATGAAGGAAATAAACCGTGAGCCTTATTTGGAATTGCAAGCGGTTTTGCTCCCCGACAAATATTAAATTCTTCGATAATTTCATGATTTCAACTTAAGAATTTTCTCCAACAAATTTTAAGTACTCTGATAATTTCATGAATTCGACTTACGAATTTCGCGCCGATAAACATTAATGTACCCCGATAATTTCAAGATATCGTCTTACAAATTTTCCCCGACAATTTCAAGATTTCGACTTATGTACTTTATCCCATCAAATATTAAATTACCCGCAATTTCCCTGATTTCCCTGCCGCATTAAGAACTCCCTGTCATTTACCGCATTTCCCTGACAGTTTGTCCCGAAGTATTTCGCTCACGATCAGTCAGTCAGCTCTCCGATAGCAACGAGAACCGCTCGAGTTCTTCGGATTCGAGGGAATCTCCACCCATTGCCCGAGCCTCCTGTATCGGGGAAAGAAGCAATCAGAAAAGGTAATTGGTCTCGATCCTTTTTTTTTATCATCTTCATTAACTTTCCCCAATGAAAATGAGAAAAGGAAGCGGAAGCGATGGAATACGGAATCGAGATAGATGGAGAGATTGCCAGGGTCAAGAGGGAGTGTACCTGCTTTCTCGCGTATGACCACCCTTACCGGAGCGGCTCCAGCATCCGAAGAGCTTTCCAGTTGGCCACGCGGAAACTCGCTGCTTCTCCCCCCCCCCCCCCCGCCGGATCAATGATCCACCCTCCTGGACCGCGCAGCCTCTTCCTCCTCGAGTTCGCAGCTCGACTGGGGTTCTCGTTCGTTCCATCGGCTTTCGTGCTCCAGCTTCCCCGCCCATAATTCACCCAAGTTTAGTTCAGCTTCCACGTTCATTCCCCGACTCCCTTCTCACTTTTCCTTCGCCCTCCCCCGCACGGTAGTTATAACTTCATGAGTACGGCCGAAGGATACGGAAGGCGATGACTCCCGAAGGAAGATTTAATATTGCATTGTCGTAGGAACGAAGCTACGCGATTGGCGAAGAGGAAAAGGGTGAACTGGCCTTCCAGAATTCTTGCTTCCCGCTCCAACAATCTCCGGTCCGAGGATCATTTTTTCGTAGATTTGTGAGATTGTCTCGTTGAAAAAAAAAACAAAACAAAACCGAGATCCAAGGCGTGTAGATCTTGCGTATTCATTATGGAAATGCAATATCTCGGAGGTTTTACGAATCACGGTGACTTGCAGAGAAGAATAGACACGTGTAGTGTATCACTTTGATAGAGAAGTGGCTTTATCTGGAAGTTAAGCTTATGCACAGAAAAAAAAAAAAGGTTTGGTAATATCAAGTTAAGCTGCGGTTGCGAGTGGCGAAGGAAATGTTTGGTCGATTGAACAACATTGTTTGTTCAATTCAAGTAACTGTTCGTTGAAGCAACTAAATATCAGGTCAAACTACTAAATATTCGTTCAATAAACTAAATATTTCGTGCAATCGACCAAATATTTCCTTTGCCACCCGCAAAAAAGCAGCTTAGTTTGATATTGCCAAACCTTGTTTTTCGGTGTGTGACGTTATGTGTTCAGTGTACGGGAGCGGCGGAGGCAAAACGGAGAGTCGCGAAGAAATGGACCCGTGTCCTTCATTTTGGTATGAAACTTCTTTTTTTCATGCCGCGCCAAAAATCAAACAGAATCGCCGACAGACATCTCATCAAATGTCTTTTCAAACAACAATAAAGATGGTGGCGTGAATTTAATTGACTGAGTAAGAGTCGCCTTGATTAAAGGCTGCCGAGCGTTCGGTGGATCGAAAATACTCTCGCAAGAAAGGATTGCATGAGAAGGCTGAGTGGATTTAAGGGGGGGGATTCGCGGATCACTTTCAATATTTGTTCCTTACATTATTTTTTTTTCAAATTCAGTCCTGAACGCTACAGACATCGGATTACCGGCCGCACACTGAGAAAAAACTGACATACTGAAAGCGACAATACTGACTTTTCACCATAAAAATAGTTCTCAAATGGAACGTCAACATTTTATAGTTACAATGCCAAAAAATCATGGTTGCAGCCACAATTATAGTTTAACCAATTGAACCTATCAGAACCTATCTATACAGACCTTCCTCTTCGTAGCTATTCGTTACAGCACCAAATCCCATCCCTGTTATCAGCTCCCCTACTTTTAGTTTCGCGCAAACCGGCACCGTCCTCGAAGAACAATAAAGATGGTCGCGTGAATTTAATTGTCCGAGTAAGAGTCGCCTTGATTAAAGACTGCCGAGGGTTAGCCGGATCGAAGATACTCTCGCAAGAAAGGGTTGCGTGAGAAGGGTAGTATGCATGGGGTGATTGTGGAAATGGAAGGAAGAAGCGGTTTGCCGAGTTATCCCCAGGAGTACCTCGCGTCGGGAATGAGGGCGATAACGCGCCTCAGAGCTGCGAGGGACGAGACGACTTTACGAGCCCCCTGAAGCAGGGGCAACACCAAGGCGCCGAGCAAACTTCGAGGGTTGCTCGCTGTAACTGCCCCAGCCTGTGGATCTCGTCGTGGACAAGCTATACCCAGGCTATAAAGCACCGACTACGTGCTAGCCGGCTAACTCGTTACTTCGCGACGCGAAACGGATCGGTGCGGACTGCGAAGTGGTAATTTTTTTTTTTTCCCTTTTATCCCTTTTTCTCTTTTGTCGTCAAATCGACGAGTCTCGCCTGGGTGAAGCCTTTCGTGTAACGCGAATGACGCGGACTGACATACCTTTTACTCGAGCCCAGACAACGAGCTAAAGTGAGAGTGTAGTTTGAGGAAGTCGCGCGAACTCTACACAAGACCGGTAATAAGACAAGGCCGCTTTATGCTCGGATACATCGATCGCGCTTGCTCTATGCGCGTGCTGCAATTACCTTTGGTTTTTCAATTGCACACTGAGAAAAAATAGCGCTGTTGGACTAACAAAATATAGTAACGATTATTTGCTTCGGTCGCCTCAAAAATTGTTGACTCAGAAAAAACATTTTTATTGTGCCGAGCAAATGAGATCTTTGATCTTGTGTCAACGTTCTTGGTTAATCGAACCGTTTTTTTTAGAACTTCTTGCAATCTGAAGAATTAGACTTGCTAACCATCCTCGTTGGAGCGGATCGAACCGAGATTGGGCAGGTTCAGCTCGGAAAAGCTCTGACTGACATCGAAAATGGCAAACAGGATGGTGAAAGGAACGTGAGGAGAAAATACCGCACCGGTATTTTACGGGTCATTTCGGCAGATTCGAGGAGTTCTTGCATTTATTCTGCGCTCGCGATTTTAGTATTAATCGCATCGTTTTGTCTATGTTTTTCATCTTATTTTCTCTTCTTCTGTATCGCTTTGATTGCTGGATGTACACATTGCGTTTGCGCACTCTCGAATCCAATAATTCAATCTTATAAATAAAATATATAAATTTCTTTGGTTCTCTGTCCATAAATGTACAATGTTGATGTAACAAATTTAATAAATATAATAAATGTAAATGTACAGTTCGTAAAAAAACATAGAAATGAAAGCATTCTTTTAATGGACTGTCAGATTGTGCTCCAAAAACATGTTTTGCATGTCTCAGAATGTTAAAATGCGTTTTTCCTATTTCTGTCCTTCCGTAGATCTGTAAGTCTGACTTTTTGAACTTCGAATCGCAGCGAAACTTCTGTCTCTTCCACACGTAAAATGTACCACTGGTAAAGTATTTCGAATTAATTCATCCACCCTTTCTCGTACTTTACTCTGAACACGAAATTAAAGTAGCAAAAAAAAAAAAAAAAAAAAAAAAAAAAAAAAAAAAAAATGGAAAAAAAGAAAATTGTCGAAGAATGCAAAAGAAGCTATAAATAAATGTTACCAAAAGTTTGTTTGGCTCGCAGACTGACACTCGCCCAAAAGTGGTCAGCACAAATAAGGCCCGATATCTTATCTAGCCACTCGAGGGAGATAAAAACGAGCGATCGATCGTAATAAAATGGGCGTCGAGCGAAAGGCAATTTCCTTTATTTCATCGTTATTCCGTCGCGGCGAACACACACAAATTGCATTGTCGCATACGACTATTCTAACGAGCTTCTTGGGGAATCTGTGTCGAGATCAGGCCGTCGAGCGGCGATATATTCGCGAGTTTTCCTGCCGGTGTCTCCGAGCGCCGATGGAAATAAATCGATCACGGCCGATCCGCGACGCGACGAGGTAGGTGAGTCGTTTGAGCTGCCGAGGTGTTCACGCCGTCCCGAGTATTCTCGGCCGATCGCGCCGATTAGGAATGGGAGGCGAGCCGGAAACGTTGGAGGTCGAGATGGGGTTACGTCGTGGGATTGGCTCGGCGCGTGTTGCAGAGAGTGGAGAACCGACGTCGGAGCGGCGAGAGGCGCGAAGCGAATTACGCATCGTATCGCTATATACAACTACCGTAGGTACACAAAACGAGACGAGCGGCAGAAGTAGCAGTAACGAACGACACGTAATAAACGTGTGTATCTAACACGCACACGCATGCGCATTGCGCACAGACACGCGGCCTCGCGCTCGCCTGTTTGTTTCACTCGCCGAACCGATGTTCGACCTCATCGTCTGAAATAACCAATTTTTAGCTCTTCGCATAAAGGCGTCTCGCTAATACGAATATTTCGGACCGCGAATTCCCTTTCGCGTCTCGCCTCGCTAAATTTCCAAAAATAAATGAGATTTTTTTTTTTTTTTTTTTTTTAAATCGATCAACATTCGCACGACTGACGGTTGCCAGTTATTCTCTTTGGGTCTCGGTTAAAACTTAATATTTATTTATTAATAATTAATGGAGTTTAATCATATTAACAATATATTAGTAAGAAAATTAATAATTATAATATACGCTGTAAAAAAAAAAAAAAAACTTGTATATTTAATATACCGGTCTGGATTTTTTATTGCAAAAACTGGTAAATAAAATTTATTGTACAATTGTGATGAAAAATTGTAATACCTTTTCATTACAATTCAGGTAAATTATAAAAATTAAAGTACTTTCGTAGTAAAATTAAACTAATTTATGACAAAATAAATTATTTCCAATGTCTTTAATACACTGAACATTAATTTATCATCACAATTGTACATGACAATTAATACATCAGTTTTTGCATAAAAACTCCCAATCCGGTAACATTAAATTTAATACGATTTTTTTTTTACATTGTATATAAATATTGATTTATTTTTATCAAAAAAAAAAACTGTTGTTCATATATTTATTTTTATCCTCCGTATTATCGCTATCTACACCTATTAATATATTCTGTGTGCTACAACGCGAAAAAAAGATTATAGCGTCGAATAAATTATTTTATACTCTTTACCGCGCTCCAAGCCGTATACTTATTATGCAGCTTGCAAACGTAAAAAAAAAAAAAAAAAAAAAAAAACACCAAGTTTAGTTATCTAGCCGGAACCAACAAAAGCATTTTCCCATTCATCCGCGACACAGGCGTATTTATCTTTCGCGCCGGTGCGATGGATACATCGAGTGGAGCCCGTCGAAGCGCCGCGAAACCAGTCGCGCGATTTCGATAGTTCCGTTATACACTCCAGTCCTTTTTTTTTTTTGTTTATACAGGAACGCTATGAATTTTTTTTTTTTTTTTTCATGATTGATAGCTATCACCAAACACAGAGATGGGTCCTCGTTTCGCCGGTGCTATTCTATTCTCAAAACGAGTCTCTGCAAAACCCGTTCATACGCCGCGACGCGTTGTGTTACCGAGCCTGAATATGTCCCAGTGTTCGAATAGAATGGGTCCGGGCCGCCCGAAACGGTTCGGACGAAAGTCCGCCTCCGTGTCGGTCGAGGATGTACGAGAGACGCCCGAGAATCGAGGTCGGTCTCGGCGCTCGAAAAGAAAAGGAAAAAAATAAAATAAAAAAAAGAGAAAGATAGAATTAAATAAGGAGAAGAGCAAGCGAGAAAAGGGTCACGCAAGCGAGGGTCACGCAGGTTGAGGAGGAGGAAACGGAATTCATCGCCGCTTAGAATCACGACGTCTCTACGTATATACGTATATAGATAGGTATGTGTATGTATATACATATATATATATATACATATATATATATATACATATATATATATATATATATATGTATGTATATTGGTATAGGTATAGAATGCATATAGAAACTCATCACGAATTTAGATTATAAAAGGAAGACGCGTTTCTCCAAACTATTAGTACGTCTATTCCGGGGGGGGGGGGGCCGGATAGTGGCACATAATAATAGTAAGGCAGTACGTAAGTATTAGCCGAGGTCTCTAGTACAGCACTCATACGGGTCAGCGGCGCCGCTATGGGAAATTTTCTGAGCAACGGTTTGAGACATCAGAAGGATTTTTTTTTTTTGTGCGCTAGAGGCGAAGAGAGACATCAGGATTTTTTTTTCATGCGGTGGAGGCGAGGAGAGACTTACGGAGGGAAATTATGAAAGGTTCTTGTCGTGTTTCCGGACATCCGAAGAGTGGACACCTTGAGCACAAGTGAGCCCTCGCAGGGCATTCGACCCTAAGGGTCCAATTTTAAGCCGCTGGTTTGCACTTAAGGTCGCTCCTAGGATTGAACTTAACTCCGTGCTTGAGAGCTATCTTCAGTTCGAACTTAAGATCGAACCTCGGCTCGAATTTGATTTCGCCCTTACATTCGATCTTAAATTCAAGCTAATAAGAAACAAATGACAAGAAGATATCCAAAAAAAAAATCTTCCCGCCCTGCCTGATACAATTGTTATCTAGCAGTCATTCCAATAAAAAGGGATTCAAGAAATTCGTTTGCCAGGTCATCTACTCATGACAATTGGTGTCATCAAAGTTAACTGCATTTGGGAACCAGATTATAGATTCTACGCCTACTGAAAGCGTTAAAGTTCGATCTTAAGCTCGATCTCGAACTACAGTCGAATTTGAGTTGAGACTTAAGGTGGAACTTCATACCGAAATTTGTAGTTTCAACTTAATCTCGAATTACAACTCAACTTCAACTCAACTTAAGGTAAAATTTAATACCGAACTTCATTCCATCCTTAAGCATGGAGTGAAGTTCGATCTTAAGAGCGATCTTAAGTTCAAACTAACATCTTAAAATTCGGCCCTAAATCTGCTTTATCGAGGGAGGATTGTTCCGGATAAACCAATCTCTTTGATTCGCTTCATCTCAGTCAACAAACTGTATGAAACGCGTCTTTATCGTTGGCCTATCGTCAGAGCGACGTATCACGTATATTTACACACAACGCTGATATGCCTCTGCGCCTTTAAGCCATCGATATATCCGCCCGTTATGTGGAAAAGCTTCGGGCGTCAAGACGTTCGGGAAAAATGGAAAAAATGAAAAAAACACAGCCAACGGACAGCCACACATGCATATATATATATATATATATATATATATATATATATATATATATATATATATATATATATATATATATATATATATTGTTATGACCCAACGAATAAACAAGGCGCGTATCTGGTTTTGGAGCGAATATTATTAATTACAATCGTAGCTAAATGTCTCAAGGGCGTCAAGTATCTTCTCAAATATCAAATCTTGAAAATATCAATTAACTGTCAAGTGTCTTTTCTCTCGGAAAGTCACATCAAGTCTCCGGTCAACCGTTATCGTCAACCGACAATCTGTACGTTTGTCTGTACGTCGTACCGAGCTATTCCAGTCATCTATCTAATTGCGTGACTCTCATTCAATCCTCATCTCTGTATTCGTTGCAATATGTATAATGCAGAATCATAAATATACATGCATAATGCTAAATTCGCACTCGAGTGCGAAACAGTATTTCATCGCGGAAATTATTAAATGCTCTGTCAGATGCTATGTCGTGCTTCGAAACATCCGAATAGCGTCCGAAGAGTAACTTCGTCTTCAGCGCAAGTGAGCCGATTAGGCAATTAGGCCCTGAGTTTGGTTTATCGAGGCGAGATAATTTCGAATAGAGCAATCTCTTTGATTCGCTTCGTCTCGGTCAACAAACTGCACGGAGTGCGTCTTTGTCGTTGGCCTAGCAGCGACGAATCACGTAGGCTTGCGCACAAAGCTGATGTGCTTCTGTGCCTTTAAGCCATCGATATAACCGCCCGCCGTGTGGAAAAGCTTCGGGCGTCAAGGCGTTTGGGAAAAATGGAAAAACGGGGATAGCAATATATATATATATATATATATATATATATATATATATATATATGTATGTATTATCCAGAATTCGCGCTCGAGCGCGAGTGCGAAATAGTATTTCATCTCGAGTGTGAAATTCGATTTCCAGGTGGCGTGGATGGATGGCAGGAGTAAGAAGAGATGAGGAAATATGTCGGGCGTATGCGACTTGTATTTTATAAGCCATTGAGATTCTATATCGCGCTAACGCACTCTGCACTTGGGAAGACGGAGAGCTTTGCGGGAAAAAAACGTTTCGGTATCGGGACCGAAGCTGTCGAACGGTGACGCGAGTTTTTCGTTCCATCGCCTCGTCATTAACCACGTATATGTATTATCGCCGATAGCGCTGGAGCAAAGGTTTATTATACCTGATACGAATGTTTTTTTTTTTTGTTGTTTTTCCTTTGCATTAGAATGATATTTTCTGATTCCATAGGCGAACTTCTGGTCTGATGTTGGAAAATTAATGGTGGTTTAGAAGAATAATCTAAGTTGATGGACATTGAAGTTTTTTGATGGAAAAAATGTGGGAATTGTAAAAAAAAAGTTGTGCTGAAAAAGTGATGTGCACATAAATAAAAACTGCAAGTAATTAATTGAGCCTCGATGCAAAATGTAGCGCTGAGTCGCAGTTCGCTATATGTAGAGGCGCGTGTTGATCTTTCGAGGCATTCTTTACAACGGAAAAATAAGAAAATCTTCTGCGACTGGCTAACGACTGCTCGGCGGCTCGTGCGGCGATATTATAGATACCAATTTACGTAACCGCGACAAGGACGAGTGATGTCACTTATCGAGGCGCGCACGCACACGTTAAGTCATACGTGCGCCGGGAAGGAGAAGACCATCAGACGCGCGATGACCGCCCGTAACGTCTAACACGCGGAACTAATTTTCAATCTACCGAGATGGAGAATATGATCGAAAGTGAAGGCATTGCTTGGATATCGAGTTTCTTAGAGGACAAATGTCATTCAACGGTACTCGTCTATTGTCCGTGTTATTTAGAGAAGTTTCTATGTATTAAAAGGTTTTTTTTAGTCACAATAAGTTAACTCCCGGAGATCTTGCCGATTTTCGATAGTTGCGAAATGAAATCATAGCGAGCGCGCAGGCGCGAGGTAGAGGGGTTGAATCGCCTCTTAAAGAGAGATGACTGTTAAAGTTCCATTCTCCCGATTTTGTAAAAAAAAAAAAAAAAAGTGGTGCGTACCTCGTGCCATCGTTCCGCAACGGCTGTCAAAATTTCGCTCGACTTCATTTAACCGTCTCCGAGAAAAATGCATTTGAAATTTCGAGGTGAGAGTGTCGATGTTTGGATTAACCTCAAAATCAATCGGTGCGGTCTTTAACGAGTCAAACTGAAAGAAAATGATGAATTCGCACAAGACGAGCTGTGTAAACACAGTGTTTAAGAACGAGAAGAGGTGACAGGGAAGAAGTGAAAATAAGAGAGTCCCGGACGCGGAGGCTCAAGGTTTCAAGAAGGCGGAGGAGAAAGCCGTAGGGAGAAGGCGTATTACGCGCTGCTGCTCACCGTACTTGGCTATTGTCCGTGTTATTTGGAGAAGTTTGTATGTTTTAAAACGTTTTTTTAGTCACGATATCTTAACTCTAGATGATCTTGCCGAATTTCGATTATGGCGAGCGCGCAGGCGCGACGTAGAGCATTTAAGTCTCCTCTTAAAGAGAGAAGCCTAAACGTATTTTATCAATTTTCTAAAAAATAAAAGTGGTGCGTACCTCGTGCCATCGTTCCGCAACGGCTGTCAAAATTTCGTTCGACTTCATTTAACCGTCTCCGAGAAAAATGCGTTTGAAATTTCGAGGTGAGAGTGTCGATGTTTGGATTAACCTCAAAATCAACCGGCGCGGTATTTAACGAGTTAAATTGAAAAAAAAAAAAAAAAATCATGAATTCGCACAGGACGGTCCGTGTAAACACTGTGTTTAAGAACGAGAAGAGGTAACAGGGAAGAAGTGAAAATAAGAGAGAGTCCCGGACGCGGAGGCTCATGGTTTCGAGAAGGCGGAGGAGAAAGCCGTAGGGAGAGGGCGCATTACGCGCTGCTGCTCACCGGCGTTGTAGGGAACGAACGAGCGAGCGAGATGGAATATAAGTTTCTCGTTGAACGTGAGCTAGCACACATACACACCACCAAACCAAACCGTATATATTGCACGTTGCGTTAGGTGGGACATTGAGGGAGAGAGAACTTTGTAACGACTTTTACTTACTCTCGGGCATAGCACGCGGACATAAACGGAATCTCGTGATGGTCGCGTTTTGCACTAGCTCGGTACACTGCACGGTAACACGACTGAGATATTACTTTGCGAATAATTTCAGTACGTCGGAGGGCGATGACGGCGACGGCGACGATGATTGTAGGAAAAACGTGGAGGGACCGCGTGCTGTCCTCGTCCGCGTACTCGCACTTCTCACAAACAAAGGTAATCTGAAATCAAAAAGGGAAAAAAAGAACGAAAATGGATGAGCGATAAAATTTATCGAGCGACGTGGCAACGGATAACCCAGCACCAATTAATTCTAACGAAATTTCGGAAAAAGTTCTTCGTACGAAGGATAATCGAAAAATTTCATTTTTCGATGCTTTCCGAGTTAAATGAAAAATCCAATAAAAAAACGTTAAATGAAAAAATAGAGAAAAGTCACGTGTGCTTCGTCGCGATGGATACGAAAATGTTCATTTCTCAATAAAACGCGGATACGTGATAACTGTTTCATTCGTTATTCCCGTGGCGTATTCGCAATCGGTGGCTCGCGTCGCGAACCTTCCGGTGAATATTAATCAACGCTCGGCCGGCGGGGAGGAGATGATGTACGACGCTATTATAGAAATTGTTCATGTCCTGATCGGACGGACTTACACTGTCGCGCCGACGATACCAATTCGAGTCTACATAAATTTTAGTGGACAAGCGTCTCGAATGATAAAAAAAATTATTTAAATAATAACAATTTTTCCATAAAAATGTAATATAAAAACATATTCCAACAAACAGCCGATAAGTAGCACACCCAAAGAGCAGTATGCTTAAAACAAGTATTGTTCCAAGTTAATTCAATTATCAATTAAATTAATCATTAATAATTAATAAAAAAATTATTTATAATTAATAAAAATAATTATTAATTTCAATTAAAGACCCAATATAATGTACAAGTAAGGGGAATTTTCTTCGGGCGTAGATAAACATCCGATCGCTCCGTTGATCGCCATCGACGTTGACGTTAAGCCTGATTTATCGTTTCCGCAATTTGCGGCGTGCTCGAGATCGATTTTCCCATCGCCGGTCGGCTTTGAAATCTTTATTTTTTTTTTTTCAATTTCTTCCATTTTTTTTTTGTCCCCCGCGGCATCCGGTCGCGATTCAAGATCACCGAGAAAAGTGACGAGACGAGCGGCGCGAGCAAGAAAAAAAAACAAAAAACAAGAGAACCGAGCAGGGAGTTTAAACAGCTCTCGATAGCGCGATGGAAAGTGAAGCTAGTTTCGAAAATGGGCGTGCGGTGAAAACCGCCGCGGTATAGCGAACCTCGCTCTGCTCGGTGAAAATAGCGAGCATGCTCTCGGTTACCCCCGGCCAGAGCGTTGAAAAGAACGGCAATTTGAAAGTTCCTCCGTTCTGACCGCCACGGAAGAGTAGAGAGTGGTGTATCTCCATCCGTGTGCGCGTACGAACGCCGTTCGTGGAGAGAGACCAACGCGGTGTTTTGCGCCGGGACGAGAGCGACTCCGCTCGAATCGGCGTCGCTCGAGCTCGGGCTCCGTCCGATTTTCACTCTGCCCCGCCGTGGGCGGGAGCTAATATCGAAAGTGCCGAGCAACCGCTGTTAGACCGATATTCTCCCGACACGAGAGCGAGCGCAGGCTGCCCCGAGTGTTCCCGCGAGCCAACACTCCGATCCGTCCGCGGCGCGCGCATGGAAGCCCATAGAAATTATAGAAACTCGGACGACTGTGCTGGTGAGAGCCGAGATCGATTCCCGATGAAAAGTAATTACAGAAATTGGCATCAAAATAGAGAATAAAAGAAACGAAGAGAAAAGACAAAGGGAAACTGAACGACTCTGCGACGAGACGTGTTACGAATGCCGTTGCGTCGTCGGTCATTTAAGTCATCGGTCGAAAGGACCGTCGTGCAATTTTTGTTTTTTTTTTTTTTTTTGTTTAGTCACGAAGCTTTGCGAAGAGAAAATAATGCGGAAGCAAAGCGCAAGTTTCAATTCGCCTATCAATTTATTTGACTTTCGTTAACGAATTTACTCGAATAGATTTTTTTTCTTTTTAATTTCGAGGAGGCATAAATGTTAATGGCATAAATGTTAATGCAGTCTTCTGAATCCAAGGCGAATCTTATAGGGCAACCATCCGAAAGCCGACCCGACTGCTTTTAAGGGGAAGTTTTAAAGTGAAACAGCTCTGCGTGCGAGATAGTTGCAATTTTCAAATTAGCTTTATTCAATGGTGCTCATTTTTTTGAGAGAAAAATGAATTCGCGATGCGATATTACCGTACACATCCAGCTCGAATTTGCTTTTTCCTAAAAGCAAAAAATGAGTACGACTGTGATTCATTACAGTACCCTTGAGAGAAGTTCATTACAGTTTTCATTACCGACCGCGATATTTCACTTCCCCTTAAAACTCGATCCTTGCATTGAGAAAAAGAATAGTGTTTCCTACTTATAACGAATAGTTTTCCAGTGGAAACGTCACTACAGATACTTTCCTATAAATATATTCAATCGGTTGAACGATAAATCATGGTTGCAACCGTGATTGTCATTATCGTCGCTACACCGAGAAAAATCATTTATTTGACGGCCACCGTTTATGTGGTTTAAGCAAAATATTTATTTGATTTAAATAAATATTTATGTAAATTGAGTAAACAATTTACTAGAAAAGAAATAAATATTTATTTAAAACGAATCAATATTTTACTTAAACCAAATAAACGGCGGCCTGCAAATAAATTATTTTTCTAGGTGTATAAAATGTAGACCTTCCCCTTGGAAACAATTTTCCTTTAACGGTAAAAAGTCGACACTATAACTTTTGATGTAGAATTTTTTTTTTTTCTCGTTGTGTCGCCGGAGTCCCTAGCCCAAAATGCCGGAGCGGCGAGTCCTTGAGGGGAATTATGCCTCCCCTCACCGCCCTCGAACTATGACGATCGCTGCAAGAGGCAATTCGTTTGTTCGTTTTTTTTTTTTTTTTTTTTTTTTTTCATTTCATTGTTTCGCGTACACAATTACAGCGAAAAATTACTTCGGCAGAAGGGCAAAGGTTCGAGGCTGCTGTGCTGCTTCCCTTGCCTCGGCGGAGGGGAGGGGGGGAGGGGGAGGGGGGGGGGCGGGAAGGGAAGTGCTCTCGGAGGCCAGTCGAAAGATGAGGCCACGGGAGGGCTGGATAGACCATGGAAGACCTGGATACTGGTGTACCGGATGAGGATCGCGCGAGCGCAAGGAGATGAGAGGAAGAGGAGGAGGTTAGCGGCGGTAGACGCGCGGCTCTGATATGACTCCGGCGTTGCGGCGGGAAAGGGAAGAGAAGCGCGGAGGGAAAGAGGCGATTTGGACAGCGACGGCCCTGAGCCACTTGCGACAGTAGGTCAGCTCTCTTCACCTCACTTCGCCTCGTTTTCGAGCCTCCATTATGCTACACCGGGGGCCCCAACGTCGTCGGCATCGTCGTCGACACTCCAGAGGACGACGCCGAGGCGGCTGCTTCGGTCCACATAAGTCACATTTGTACCGAGTGAGGCACGTGTGCAATCGACGGCTTTGCCACGTCCCATTACGTTCTTCGGCGGCGAGCTTGTGCTCCATGAAACAATGATTCGACGACAATTGCCGGGTGATCGCGAAAGGAACGACGCGCTTTCGGCGGCAGATGTTGGGCTTTGGAATCGTTAAGGCTGAAAGGGCTCTTAAAAATTAATATTAAATTCTACATTATATTATATTCTGTAATCGAACTAATGTTTCTTTCAATTGTTCGGAGTCCCGTGTTCGTTATCGAGGTAAACAATTCTGCAATTTAAATTTGTACGGTGCTTCCTCATTTTTTTACCGTCTTTCATAAATCGTCTCTTGAAAAGGTTCGCTGATCAGTTTAGGCTTCGTAGTTGAGGTAGTTTGTGGACGATGGTAAAACAATTACTTTAGAGTTTAGACCTTAGACTTTAGACTCTGTTAATTTTCCGATCGTACCATCCGGCATCAGTTTTCCAAGTAAAGTACAAACTAAAATTGTTAATGATACGTGAAATAAAGGGACGCCTTCATAAAAAATATATATTTTAACATATCTTCGTATTCCGATTATACGAAATAATTTTTTTACTGTGTAGCTTCTTTGGTGGTATTTCGACTTCTATGTCGAAGTTCAAACTTTTCTTCCCATAATTTCATGAAGAAAAGCGACTCAACAAACATCTCGACTAGAGGGCGAGATACAGGAAAAACGCATCGTCGAATAGAGGCGAAGAGCATTGAGAAGGAGGAAGATAGTCGCGGCAGGGATCAAAGAAATCTTTCCTTGGGCTCCGTTCCGTCCTGGAAGCTTATTCTTTCGATTATTCCTCTTCGTTTTTCTTGGCCCGCGGCGTAGTTCACCAAACTCCGAGGAGAGCCCGATGTCTGGTCACAGTGAACTGATGCGTTACTGCGAGTAACTCAGTTAAAAAAAAAAAAAAAAAAAAAAAAAAAAAAAAAAAAAAACGCCGAAAAAAACGGAGCAAAATAAAGGGAATTGAGGAAAGACGAACGAAGAATAAGAGACCCGAAGAAAATTGAATGAAAGGAAGAAAAGAACGCAACTCCCGTCGGCCGCGATCCTCTTGTCTTGAACGAGCGGCCGATAAACGGTTGCGCCAGAATAAATCCGGCGTGTAATCGTTGTTTAACGCGGTCAGTGGAGTCTCCTTCGCTTTGGCTCTTCTGGCGTTTGCCTCACGTACTTCCCCGGATGTCTGCCGTTCGATTTAATATCTTCTTCATCATCCTCGAGTTTCCTTCTAGGAGCCCTTTCGATCCGGAAAGAAGTTTAATAGACAAGCCCCGCTGAGGCGACCCCGAGATCAAACTGCCGCAATCACTTTCATCATAATTCCTCGTAGTTTTTCTTCCCCTGTTTTTATATATTTTTATTCATTACATTTTTCCCATTGTTCAAAGAACAATTTGTATCGACTAAAGTGACTCCCACGTGACACGACTAAATAATGTTCAATCTGGATTCCGGACTGACGTCACTTCCGGTAGAAAAAAAAAAAAAGTGAGATTTTAAAACCGGAAGTGATGTCTTTCTGGTGTGACGTCACTTCCGATTGAAAAATGAGTTTTTCAAACCGAAAGTGACGTATTTTCGATAAATCTATAAATTTTCGGTTTCTAAATATCACAGTCCATAGTGCAGGGGCGAAGCGCCAGAGCCACAACGGTCTGTTGGTAAGAGATAAATTCGACGGAACTGCGACGATTCCGAATGTCCGACGATATCGGTAACTTGCACGAAGGAACCACAGAATTAAATACCTATAAAGTCGTGTCTGGGGACTTCGATCGGGAGTATGAATTAATCACTCTTTATTCCCGGACGTGCGTGGGCCGATCTGGCCGAGCGGCGGAGTGGCGGAATAGTCGGCACTATATTATACCAACCAGTATAGATAAGTGGACTGAAAGAGCTGTGTGTGCAGTCTCGTGGGAGTTTCGCCGTTCGTTTTCTCGCTTCTCTCGTACCCGCGTACATATACGTGTGTATATATATATATATATATATATATATTTATTCCATACTATCTCTCGCATGACCAAGTTCCTCGAGCGAAAGAGACCGTCCATTTATTCTGCGCTCCGCCACGGTATAAGTAAGTATTATACAAGCGAGGAGATGTTTCTGCGTATAAACGCATTCGTTTTATCGCGAAAACACGCATCGTCCATAGCGGCGAGGAACTCCGTGTGAGGAATTAAGAGGGACCGAAGTAACAAAAAAAAAAAAAGAGAGAGAAGGGATTCCTCATCTCCTTTTCCCATTCGCGTACAGTGCACCGCACGAAGAGCGGCCCATCTGGTTCATGGGTTTAGAATGCCGCACCGAGTGAAGAGAGGTCTTATCGTTAACCTCGATCCTCCTCACTCGCTCGGGCTCTCGTCCCGCGTGAATTCCATGAGGTTAATACTCGCGAGCGCATCTCGGGCTCACCGCTCACCTATAACTGTATCACTAGGTCGGCCAGATGCCGGTTGGGCCGCGAAGACGAGAACTCCTCGGGGTTCGGCTTGCAGCGAGATCGATAAGATAAGTGCGTTTTGAAAAGAGAACGCCGGACCTTTTCACACTCTGCTCGTTTCCTCGCCCGACCGTATCTCTCTTCGCACCGCCACTGCAACGAATTGCCGTAGGTAGTCACGCGACATTCGCGGAGAACATTTTCTCACAAATTTCATTGCGAGATTTCGTGTTGGGGTTCATTACTGTCGCAGGAACGTACTTAAGCAACCGGCAGACTTCGGAGTTTGGAGTTTGGGGTTGGGGGTTTGGGGT
Organism: Amblyjoppa proteus; assembly: GCA_963922035.1. Classification (NCBI taxonomy): domain Eukaryota; kingdom Metazoa; phylum Arthropoda; class Insecta; order Hymenoptera; family Ichneumonidae; genus Amblyjoppa; species Amblyjoppa proteus. Next base: position 10,213,421 of record OY998230.1, read on the forward strand.
TTGGAGTTTGGCTTTTGGAGTTTGGAGTTTGGAGTTTCAGCGAGATCATTGTGCTTCATGGTAGAACTTCATTGGATTGTTAACACCAGGCCATTGGCGGTGGATGCTGAGCCAAAATATCTTCCACCGTTACAACGCGAACATTGTTGCCCCGACTGGTCGAAATCAATAGACTTCAGACCGTACGGAAACTCCCTAATGTAATGTTGTATAGTAATGCTGTACCGTAAAACCTACGCCGGATATAGCCGACCATAACAGCCCGGTTCCCAGATATCCGACGCTTATGGGGGACAACGTGACAGGACCACCGCATTATACACTGTTTACCATATCGCGTTGCTCACGAAAAATGTTTTAGACTCAGCGGGAATCGGACCCAAGTCTCCCCGTCGCCGGTGGTTCCACGGGGTAGGCCGAGAAACTGGTTCATCGAACCAATGTGTGGTCTCCCAGGGTTAAAACCAGTTTTTTCACGTCTTTCACCAGAAACGAAGATCTTAAGGAAACTGTTGAAAATCTGTCGTACATGAGATACCGCAATCCTAAATACTTCACCAGCATCTCGAGTGCGGTCGATTTGGAATTTTGTGATTTAGTATCTGATTCGACTACCTTCATCAGCAACTTAGTGAACAACACTGCAATTGAGATTCTCAGCATTTCAATATGCACACCGATATGATTTCATGTATTAAGAAAAACCACGTCTATGTCACATCCATGTCTACTACACATCCATTGTGAAACACAAATTGATTACTTTGATGTTCATCCACATTGCAGAGTTGCAATTAGATCACTGGAATACATGCGCCAAGGTGGTCAAATTCTCTGCGGAAAATGGATAGTCGCACGAGTTAGACACGCCTGAGGCGTTGAGTTCCATTCCAGCATTTGGGATTCCATGGGCAGCGGCAGTCTTAGTAACGCTGTGGGTGGCAGATGGGGTAAAAAGCCTATTGAAAATGTGTTGTACATGAGACACCGCAGTCCTAGATACTTCACCAGCATTTCGAGTTCGGTCGTTCTGGAATTCTATGACTTTGTACCTGACTCGACTACCTTCATCAGCAATTTAGTGAACAACACTGCAATTGAGATTCTCAGCATTTCAATATGCACACCGATATGATTTCATGTATTCGGAAAATGCACGTTCATTATGTTCCTATTACCCATCTATTGTGGAACACAAATTGATTAATTTGACGCTCATTCACATCGCAAACTTACAATTCGATTACTGGAATACATGCGCTAAGGTAGATAAATTCTCTGCGGAAAATGGATAGTCGCGCCCGGCATTTGGGATTCCATGAGCAGCAGCAGTAACGCGGTGGGTGGCAGATGGGATAAGAAGAAGCTGAAGAGAGACGAGCCATGAGAAAGATGGATAGATAGGAAGGAAACGAACGGGAATGGTAGTCGAGGGGTCCCTTTGCATCCCCTATTGCCGACGGTTTCGCCGGCTTGGATGGAACGGTGGGCGAGCACAGCAAAGCGTACCGTACCGCGGCTGATTCCTGGGTGAGGGTGGTGCAGATGCGAGGGACCGAAACTCTGAGGGTTCCTTTACCGGTGTTGCCAACTACGGTAACTCATTTTCCCTTCATCGTCGATATAGAAGAAAATAAAATGGAAATAGACGGGGTCTTTTTTCATTCGAATTTAAGAAAACGAAATTCTCTATCACGACGGATCAAATTTCATAGCGCGAGCATTCAGCAGCGGGGTAGAACAGGAAATACTTTTCCGTTGACTATAAAAAACCACGCGTAAACTTCACCTCTTCAACACCGCATCAGTGTCTTTTACTGCTGCGCACTAAACTAAAACGCCAAAATTGTCATCAAGTTGGCTCGAATTCATAAAGAACCACTACTGCACTGTAAAAAAAACATGTTATGAAGTTTTCAACACATTTAATATACAAAGTTATATGAAATATACAACCTCGGCATATGAAATTAGAATTCATATACATTGTAATTGAATTTCAATAATTTAATCATAAATGCTATATCTCTATATTAAGATTACCGGTGATGGCATTGAAAATTAGGACATCCATATATGAAAATGATGTCATTATTACAAATATTATACAAAGAATATTGTTTTTGATATACCGTTAACGCAATATTCTTACATACGTGTCAATAAAACTTCATATACATTTATAAATTTTCAAACAGACATATTTTTTTACCGTTCCGTCAACACCAACCAAAAGAAAATCTGTGTTAAATTATTCTTGAACCCGCGTCGCACGCTAAGGTGTTCAGTACAAGTATGGGTAACGCGTATCGGTAAAATATTTCCAAACCCTCTGTGGGAACATTAGATTCCATTGTCACCTTTAAATAATAAGTCGAAGTTGGGAACACCGGCATCTCCTCTGCCTCTGTTCATCTCTTCAACACCACAACACTTCGGCAGTGGAGAGATCATTTTTTACTGCCGCACACTAAACGATAACAAAGCTTCCTCTCTAAGGAGGCAAAACGCCAAAATTGTCATCATATTGATCCAAGTTCCTAAAGAGCCACAACCCGAAGAGACAAAGTGCTCTCTCGTTCCCTAATACTACCTAAAAGATTCACCACCGAAAAATCCATGCTTAAATTATTCTCGAATCCGCCTAACACGATAATGTCTTTAGTGTATTGGGCCAAAAGCAACGCGAACGATGATATTCCCAGACCCACCGCGGGTACATTATATTTCATTGTCGCCTCTAAATAATAAGTCGGAGTTGGGAACACGGGCATTTCCTCTCCCTCCTCTTCCCGTCCTCTTTCCATTTTATTCCGTGGCATTCAGAATCCCGTCGTCCTCCGAAATCGAAATGAATGAATAGGGAACTCGCTCCCGCCGTGGCCCTCGAATGCGACGAGGCTGTCAGTTCGGTGGGGTTGTACACTATACAACCCACCGGGGTGGTATTGGAGTTTCGTACTTCTGGGTTACTACAATATCCTATCGTTTGTATGGATGTATATACATATATACACGTATCCTATAATGTAGTGTGGACGCCGGTGCTGGCGAAGGAGAACGAGGGTCGAGGGCAGCACGATGGGAAAGGCAGCCGAGGGTCGCCGGCGAGGAGGACGGGGACGACGAACTAGGTGGAGGGGCCGCATGGCGTGTAGAACGGGAGGCGAAGGAGGAGGTGGAGAGCCAACCCCGGGGATCCGGGAGCCATCTTGGAACAAGGGGGCCGGGAAGACCTCTCTCATAGTCGGAGCCAAAGCTAGCAGCGGCAAGCACGAGGACACACAACGTCGTCTCCCTTTCTCGGTTTAGGTCTGGAGGGTTGCTTTGCTCGGTGGGACCGGCGGTCAATGGGGCCCCGTCCATCGGCCGTGGCACTCCATCCCAGCCATCCATCCGTTTATATTCGTCAGTCATTCTCGTGCAGACTTCAACCGAGCTCAACCCCCGACGATTCTTTTTTGCCACAACTTTGCTGCTGTCCCAACAGAAAGCGCACCCATATGGCGGCTCTTTGTTCGACAGGTTTTCCATTTCGCTCGCTCTCCCACGTGGCTAACGATTTTTTTCTTTTTCGGTCCTCCGGAATATACAATCGCGATAAGCACCCTCGATCTTACTTTGGAATTATTCGAGGGCGATGCTTCCCTGTTCTCGATTGTGTGGCGTTTCTGATACGAGATGGACTGGAAGTAGTTCGAGAACGATTTCTGTAACGCGGGGTTAACGCGACTGAGTCATCCGTAATTTCCATCTGGAGAACACATGATTCGTCGCATCAATGGGGACTATTCTTATTCCAGACGCATTGATCGAGAGGATCGAATCGTAGCCACAAGAATTCTGAGGCGGGATGGGCTAGAAGTAGTGTGAAGGCGTTTTGGGTACTTGAGGTCACGCTACTGAGTCATCCGTAATTTCCGTCTGGAGGACACGTAATTCGTCGCATCAATGCGACCTATTCTTATTCCAGACGCATTGATTGAGAGGATCCAATAATCCCAAGACATTTTGGAGCTTTAGGTTCTGGAGCCGGATGTGATAAGGGCCTTATTGGGTCCTTATCAGAGCCTGAAGAAATCTCCTAAAATAATTACCATGAAATCCAAGGAAATTCAACGAAGCAACTATTTGGTCGACATAGTTCCAGAAGCACGTATAAGTTTTTGTTCGAGAGTGAACAAATTTCAAGATTTCGTTGCTTCGGTCCCAGTAGAATTCTCGTGAGCTACTTAGCGGCTTCTCGCTCATCTCATTGTGTATCGTTGTGGAACGAGATGGACTATAAGTAGTTTGAAAACGTTTTTGTATATGAGGTCACGCCACTGAGTCATCCGTAATTTCCATCCGGAGAACACTTAATTCGTCGAAGCAATACGACCTATTCTTATTTCAGACGCATTAATTGAGAGAATCCAATCATCCCCAGTAGAGATTTTGGAACGTGACCTGATAACGATCTTATCAGATCCCTTATCAGATCCCTCATCAGATCCCTGATCGGATCCCTGATCGGATCCCTTATCGGATCCCTTATCGGATCCCTTATCGGATCCCTTATCGGATCCCTTATCGGATCCCTTATCGGATCCCTTATCGGATCCCTTATCGGATCCCTTATCGGATCCCTTATCGGATCCCTTATCGGATCCCTTATCGGATCCCTTATCGGATCCTTATCAGACCCTTATGAAACTTCCTAAAATGTTTACCATGAAATCCAAGGGAACTCAACAAAGCGGCCATTTGATCGAAACAGTTCCAGACCCGCCCAAAAGTATTCGTCCGGGAGTGAAAGAAACGTCAAGATTTCGTTGTTTCCGGTCCCAGTGAAATTCTCGTGAGCTACTTAGCGGCTTCTCGCCCGTCTCGCCTTTGCCTACTTAACGAAACACCGATTCCCCGAACCCCGTCGAAATCTTCCCACAGCAAACAACTCATCGACTCTCGTTTTGGTTCTCGACTCGGTGATAACGCGACCGGGAAAACCTCGACGTAACGGAATCTCAAAACTAACCTATCGGCGCCTTTGTTCGATTTTTCGTTTCTCGAGGCCACTCGCGAGTTTCACGCCGCGGACAAACGTTACACAGCAAAAAATAATTTCGTAAAATCGGAATACGAAGTTTCGTAAAAATAATTTTATTAAATAAGTAACAAACTCGTTTGTTAAGGTTTGAATATACAAACCTGTCCTTTCATTTATCGTGTCATTGACGATTTTAGTTTGTACTTTTTTTTTTTATGTAAAACTAAAAACTGGATGGTGGGTTCGGAAAATTAACAGACAAAAAATTGTGGACCTTTGTGGACAATAAATTTTTGTAAAAAGTACAAATATTTTTTACCGTGTAGAGCCGGTGAAAGTTTTGTCTCTCTCTCTCTCTCCTCCGCCGCGCTTCATCGCCTCGAGCCGAGTTGTCTTTCAATTCGGCGCATTCGATGCCGAAGAACTTTCGCAAACTCCGCGCGATCTCCGCTCCTCGTCGTCCTCCTGCTGAACGGAAAATCGAGCGCGCCTCCTCGTCCTTGCTTCGGGTGACATTGGCATATCGAGAGCGATTTCGCTCGATCGTGCGAATTATCGGCGCAACGAGGGGGGAAACGCACGTATCGCATTAACGCTTCCTCTCCGAGCCGGCCGCTGGCGAGCTGATCGAAATAACGAGCCTCGAACGCGCACGCTTTGAGTTCGAGTAAAAGTGCACGCCTCGGCCTCGTCGGACCTCCCGAACGAGACAGAACGCCGTCGTGAGAGAGCTCCGGGGAGTTCGCGCCACGCGCTCGCGGCACAAAACAGCAACGGGGCAGCGGCAATAACAGCGCGGAGTCTCGCTTTCACTCCGCGCGCTCCCCCGATGCACACGTTACATCGAGGCCCGACCAGGCCCGACGGCGAACCGGGCTACCTGGCCGGCCGACGGCCGGACGGAGACGGAACGTCCACGCGGAGGTGGCTCGTTCAACGCGCTCGGAGTGAACGCGTCTCGGATTTGCAAGCCGGCTATCGCAACGGAGCAGCGTGGGATTGGCGAGGACGCGTTCGCGAGAAGTGTTTGTCGAGGCGAATTCGTAAGATCGGGCGAGCGGGACGGGAAAGAATCTTTCGCTAAAATCATTTAATTTTATAGGGAGAGCTGCGGACGTCGGAGTCACTTTTGGGCAGCTTTTTTTTTTTGGTCTTTAGTGGCGAGAATTCGGGGAGGGGCGCAAACCGGGACTCCGACGGGCAGCTTTCAAAATTCCAAATAGGGCTCGGCCAGGTGGGCGAATACAGGTCCGGGGCTGAATCGAATTATTCGTGAGGAGAAAAGATTTTTTTTTTTTTTTGTTTATTAAATGTATTCTCGATGCAGGAAGGTGGTACTCCAATTCCCGGAGTTTTCTCTGGACAAAGTAGTGTATTATGCTGCGAGGGAGGGATGTGCGCGACTTTTGCCGAGGGTGAAGTTCGCTGAGGGAGCGAGGCGAGGGCACAAATTACACGAGGTAAAAATCCGCTCCTTCCCGTGCGACAGACGATACTTTTTTTCCGGCTTTGTTATAGTAAACACATTTCGTGCGTCGCAAAATCGACATATTCGCCGATGAGCGTTGCTTCATCGGAAGTAATAGGGCTTTTAGGAGGAGTAATGAAACGGTGGAAGGAAAAAATACCTGGCTGGGGATATTTTTTCTGGGTACTGCGCATGTGCGTACGTTAATAATGACCATTGGTCAATAATAGGCAATTGCGCGACGGTGTCGCACGCAATAAATATGGTTATTTTAGTGAAACCGGCATTTTTTTTTTTCTCCAACACATTTTGAACGAAACAAACTCCGTGCATCAGCGCTGTTGTAGATCATTTTTCGGATATATGAAATAAATATGATTTTGTGCGATGGCTTTTTTTTCTTTCTCAACCTGCAGATAATCATTGATTCGTGAAGATGATTGAATATCGCCGGTATTTATGAGTGCTCATTGCCTTTCGTAAAGTGCGAAAATTAAACTGCCGGTCGTGTCTATTCTAGGGTAAAAGTGGGGAATATGGACCGGTCCATATTTCATTGATTTACACGTTAATCGGGGTGGTCCATATTCACCACGTTTACCCTATACAATCGAATGAATGAAGTTGCACGACGGTTCTCTAAATATAATAACCGATTTTTTTATCGTCCATTTTTTTTTAATATCGCCTTACTGACGAAAATTCTAAAACAAAAAGTTTTGAGCAAATTAAGATTCTTTTGTTACTATAACAAAAACTATGAAAGATCCGAAATGACATGTTCCATAAATTCTCCGGTAATTGGATAAGCTATATCGCAACTACCGGTCCACGCACGGCTCTTGCTCGACCGGAATAATAACCGCGATCAACAAACGGGTGTCGTCGACCTCGAGTCTCGTCCCGCTGCTGGGGTGACGGACATTGGGCGTCGAGTCGTCTAGAAAATTCCGAACCATTCACCCGATGCCCATTATGAAACGCGCGTATAACACATATATGTTTCCGCGCTATCCGCGCCACTTTCATTTTATCCAAGCGAACGGTTACTATTTGGAAATTCGCCATTTCCTTTCTCCCCCATCGGCTAATACAGCGAAGGGAAACAGCGGGCTCCGAAACGAGTGGAGAATAGTGTTCGGTCTGGAGGGTAACTTGCACGAAAAAGCCCAAAAAAGGAAGAACAAACAAAAAAAAAAAAGAGAGCGACGGAGAGCGATCCGCGATGGAGCTCCCTACGGAAGTGCAGTCTGCTGGAGGCGAACAAAAGATTCATCGTTCCAGGCCTCGTGCCTTGTCCTCGCCTGCAACACGATTGCCTCTCCCCCGTCCCGGCCCGTTGCCGTTCCGTGCGACACTAAATTCAGCAACAGCAGGTTGAACGCGACGATCGACCGGCCGAACACCCACCGGTGCAGTAAAAGTGCAGTCGGTGGGCAGGTGATACGCCTCGTAAAGATCGCCGGCGGCGAGCTCTCCTAAGCCTCTTCCCAGATCGCATCTATCGGAGCCGCCCGGATCTCGTGTGGATCCAATTCGAATGAACCGCAAAGAATCGTTCGGCTGCTATGAGAGCCGCATGGTTCATCACCCAGATGCGGCAAAAGCGCATCCAGCGGATGGACTCTCCTGCGGCTTTGGGTGCAATCCATACCATCGAGTCGAGTCAATCTCGGCGGTCGTTAGAGACGAGTTCGCGCCGCAACGAGGAGAACTCTCTTGATCCCAGCAGCGAGTAATTAAAGTACCGTTTTCTACAACCCGCCGGGCGTCGATCGAGGGAACAACCTTCGTTCGCTTTGCCTCCCCGGCGTTGGACTGGGAAACACCGCTCTTGGGAACGAGATTTCTACGATGGCGACTTAAGTGCTGATGTATTCGTGGGGTTTCCGGTAGTCCAGGTGCACCCGCCATTCCAATGACTCCCCTAGGCAGTCAAATGTTGACTCGGGTCGCCTGTATGTTCATCCTTTCTCCATCCATTCCGCTCTATGGTGACTACTGTCCGGATCTTGAGGGTCATGAAGGACTAGTCAATAATTCGCCGAACGTCCTGGATGGAGTTTTGTGGGATTCATTGATGTTAAACCCTTCGCGGCGCAAGGTGAGGTCACTCGCGAATATTCTCTTGTGTTCGGTATTTTAGCATTTCAATGTATTTTACCGTAACTACTTTCAATAATTTTATTAACAGAATCGAAGTTTACGGGAACGTTAATCTACGAAAAGTTGTACACATCAATAAGATTCCCTATCAGCATTGTCACTTTTGTGAATCAAATGACAGTGATTTTTAATATCATTATCTAAGAACAGCCATTGAAGCGGAAGTTGTCATTTGTCTGATTATAGTTCTTGAACTATTTTTTAAATTTAATCGCAACTCTGGATTTTCGTGAGTTTTTTTTTTTGTTTGGAAAACTGGTTTTTAGCTGGTAAGTAGTTGCAAAATATAATAAAAATTCGCTCAAAATGCCTAAAAACGAATATATTTTTTAATATCTGATATAGCATTTCCGAATCAAGAAGCAAAAAAAAAAGACAGCTTTCACCTTTTCTCACGAATAATTTCCGTTCGACAAGTATCCATTCGAAACAATGATAAAATTCCGAAACGACAAAATCTCCGACGAGTTAAACACTTGACGAAGACACAATGCCTTAAGCACAATTCTCGCGATGCATAGATCTTCCTGCCGATCGTCAGAAGTATGCAGTACAGTATGCAGCGAGATGTGTAGAAGATAGCGTGGTATTTGTGCGCGAAACGGCAGTCTGTAAGCAGCTGGGCAGGCGCGGCGGCTTTATTATCTCTCCAGTTGAGTTGTATCGATCTTCCGACACCTTGGCAGCGGTCTTTTTTATTGCAGGTAGCACGCGGTCTCGCGTTAGCCTACGTCAGCGCGCGCATACGTTGCATCGTGCATGCACAGCGCACTTGGCAAATATCGCACCGGTAATGGTAACACAAGTCGCATTTGTGAAATGTACAGGCTCGATGGTTTCTCGCTGAGTCTGGCGCGCAAACTATTCTCGTTGTCGCCTTGGCAGCCTACAACAACAACCTTGCCCATCTCTCATTGTGCTCAACCGTTGCCGTTGGTTTCTTTCCCTTCGCATCGCTGCAGCACTCCATCAGAGAAAACTCGAGTCTCGGCATCGTATTAGACATGCCGCGTGCATTAAATCGCATTCAATCGGAGACTTCATCGATAAGGATCAATTAATCCCCCGTGTGTCTTCCGACCATATGGATGACGACCACTTGAAGCTCCGCGATTGCAGCATTGATGTTTCGAATAGTTCTGGTTCTATTTGGCTGATAGGAGAGTCGCGAAGGAGAGTATCCAGGGTTTGATGATAATACTATTGGCGGGCAAATTATCGTCATTGTCGTTTTGGCAGCCAACACCAATCTTGCCCATCTCTCGTTGTCCTCACCCGCTGCCAATGGTTTCTTTCCCTCCGCTTCCCTGCGACACTCCATCAGAGAAAACTACAGTCTGGGCATTGTATTAGCCATATCGTATATATCGAATTGGAGACTCCATCGATAAGCGTCAATTACTCCTCCGTGCGTCTTCCGACCACATGGACGAGACCACTCGAAGCTCCTCGACTGCGGCATTGATCTTCGGAACAATTCCGGGTCTATTTCGAGAATCGGCACCGGAAGGCTGATAGGAAAGCCACGAAGGAAAATAACGACAGTTACCAGCGTTCGATAATGCCATGGGAACGGGAGCGAGCGATAAATCCCCGAGTCATTTCTGACTCGCTGCTTCCCGTGCCGGAAACAAGAACTTTTAGTACGATGTACGTGCAATGTATTCCGGAGGATTCGCATCGCCGAAGCTTCATTAACCAAGATGAAAATAGCTTGTGTTCAGTGGTACGCGGAGAAATTGCAGGAGTTGTACGAACAAGAGAGCGCTCGCATCAGGACGAGGTGACTTTTCGGGGTCGAACAAAGGATCTTTCTCGTTTCGCCCCCTACCCGGTAAGCGAGAAAGAGGAGGGGAGCGGTTCGGATGGTGTTCGTCCGTGTGCTCCGGATCTTTCATTCTTGCGATACGTCTCTTTGCGCAACGCTCGCTCGCGTTTCGTGGCAACCGGGAACGTAACCCACATTATTTAATTGAGCTCTACTAATAAGGAGGTGATGTAAGCCCGAAGACTCATCAACTAGCGGAACGTGAAATAGATGGATGCATGAGGCACGGCAATTCGTCCGTATTGCATTACGATCGACCCGCAAATCCCATCCAATCGTTGATATCGTGAAAGAGATTCTTTCTTTTAGCTACTTAACGAGTTTATTATAGAAAACTTTGGGATTTCGCGAGATTTGAAGATCGCTGGTGGAGTTTTTGGCGTTTTTAGCATTTTGACACTAGTCAAAGACAGTGTTCCAAAAGAAAAATGTACTGAACAGTCTTGGCGGAGTAGTTCGTAGTCGGGTTGACCAGATTGAAAGATTCGTCGTACTTATTTGTCATCTTTTTCTCCTCCCAGTCTATTCGAAAGACTTCCGAATGCAAGAAGTAGCGTAGCGCGTTATGATCGAGCCGCAAATCCTGTCCAATCGTTACTATCGTGGAACAGATTCTTCCTTTTAGCTACCCGTCGAGATATTTCTTGAGTATTGAGAAATTCCGCAAGATTTAAACATTCCTGGTGGAGGTTTTAGCGTTTGTCTTTTGATCCTTGTCGAAGACATTGTTCCAAAAGCAGGGTGCACCGAACAATCTTCGTGGAGTAGTTCGTAGTCGTGTTTACCAGAAAAACTCACCGTGCTTATTTCTCATCTTTTTCTCTGCTCAATCTATTCGAAAGGCTTCCAAACAACAACGCAAGAAGTAGCGTAGTGCGTTACTCTGTCTTAACGTACAGCGGCCGCAGAGCGTATAAAACTTTTACTAGCGCATCGTAATACCAACAGAGTGCATCTCTATTATTAAGAGCGTGTTCTGAGACTGGAGTGTATAATGTGTGTAAGGTAAGAGGTATGTTACAAGTGGACTTTCCACGTGGTGGCCAGAGTGCTCACAGATGCACACGCGCGTCGCGAGGACGGGGCTACGCTCCCACTTAGGAAAACGACCAAGACGAACCGACGATGGACGAACGAGCGCGGTTAGCCTAGATCACGAATATACAACGAGTGTACCAGCAACGTCATCACTCTTCTTCCAGATATTCCCCGGTTATTCCAGCAACCCGGGTCTCTCACTATCGTAATTGGTTTTTTTTTTTTTTAAATATTGTTAATGCGAAACCCACTACGGAGTTAGGCAGGCGATGAAAAGACTTTGGGGTCGTTTCCTGATCACGCGTCCGAGAGGCCCAAAAGGAAAAACGACATTGGTATCTAAATTTATCTATATACGATCAGGTTGCTGTGGCTCGAACGCTTCGCGCTCTTGCTATGGACCATGGAATTTTAGGTTGTGAGTTTTACTGCCTGTTAAACTCACCGTGCCACGCAGAATCCTACCAGGATAGTAACATAGGTGAATATTCCGGTTTGAAAAGCTTACTCTTCGATCGGAATTAACGTCATACTGGAAATACGTCACTTACGGTTTTAAAATCTTGCTTTTTGATCGGAAGTGACGAATCTCACTTTTCAATCAGAAATCAACACGAACGTCACTTCTGGTTGGAAAGTGAGATTGTCAAACTGGGAGTGACGTATCTCCGGAAAGAAATTCGTCAATGGTGAATTAAATGATTGAGGATACTTTTTACTTCACATGCGAAGTATGTAAGAAGAGAAAGTATGGTGAGAAAACGAAAAAATAAAGATCCGCTGCCAGATCGTGTGGTCTGCGGACATGTTTCACATGTTTCGTTCCATATACCTAAATTTGTTGATTACCCGTGAGGGTTGTTTGGTCGGGAGTGGTGCGCGCGCGTTCGTCGTGGGTGTGGCACACGTTGTGGCTGCGTGACCTCGTCTCGTCTGGTCAGGCGAGCATGGGACAACTACACCGCGAACGCTGCCCAGTCGATGATTCGCTCGCTTCATTGAACTAAATAGGCCAGTCCACACGATATATTCGATGCTCGAGGCTCAACATTGTGCGCTTTTTTTTTCACTCTGTCGCCAGGCAATCGCCCGAGCAGAGCCGACACCCGGATCGTTTCGGCGTTACGGCCTTGTAGGATTTTGTCCGCCCGATCGCAACAGGATTTCACGGGAACGCTGACCTAGGCGAAAGGCGTCGATGAGGACTTGGGTAACGTGTTTCGCTATACGCCTCGCCGTCGTGGCTCCTTGTAATTCCTATTGCGTTTATTATATTATGGATCTGAGTGGTGTCTCTCCTCGGCGAGGAAGCCGGTGTTGCGAGTGCCGATTGCGCAATCATCGAATTTGCTCGTCGGCAACGCTACGAACAGTCGACAGACCCGTTTCGTCGAGGCAACTTTGTTTTCTGCTTCTCATATCGGGCCCACAGAAACGGGCAGGTCTTCCAACAATGTTGCGCAAACGTATAGGTATATGCGGACAAAGCGTTCACCCACATGCGGTCGCATCGTCGCTCCGATGGAAGAAGTTCTGAAGCGGTTCAGCATAATGTAACGGCGGGAAGTGAGATTGAGGACACAGCCGCTGGGACAGAAGGTGTGGCGGATAAATGATACACCGCAGAGCATGAAGGTTTGGAGCTAGCACTTGCGTACGCCACACATTTCGATGGACGAAAAATGGGACTTGAAATTCCATTACTGTTTACCGGTTAGGGGTTTCAAACGCAGCCGGTTTCGACGAAATTTGGTGCGGTTACGATAATTCGATAATGATTGGGAAACCTTCGTGTCCAAGCTCTTGGACACTTTGCATTGTTCCAGACCTTCACTGTCCAAGGAAATCGACCAGCAAGTGTCATTCCAATGGAAGACTATTTCATGGATCTGGCACCCCCTCAAGATTGTAACGCCACATCACTTTCCACCGAACAGGATTTCGAATGTGGAGAAAACAGCAATAGGTATATAGTTGAAGATCCTCGAGTCCAGAACGGCATTATCCGATGATTGGAACACCTTGTCCAAGCGATTGGAGACTTTGAACCGTTTCAGATCTTGAGTGTCCAAGGAAATCGACCAACGGAGATCATTCCAGTGCACAAGCCATGAAACATTAGATGACACCTTTGAGTGCGCTTTAGTGAAAATTGCAAAAGAAAATACCACCATTCGCTATGAGTCGAAAGCTGATGTTGGGCCAAGAAGAGGACTCTGCAGAGGCTAAGAATATCAAGTTTTTGGGAAAACTATTTTATGGCTTTAGCGCCCCATCAAGATTGTAACGCCACATCACTTTTCCACCGAATTGAAACGGGAATAACTATAGTTGAAGATCCTCGAACCCAGACCGGCATTACCCGCAGGCTGAGTGACACGGTGTGCAGGCTGACCGGCAATACGGTAGGTTGACCGGCATTATGCACATGCTGACCGGTATTACCAGCCAGTGCGGCTAATACCGGTCATTGCAGTTAATCCTGATGTTCCGCAGGCCACAGCTAACCCGTACAAACAATGTTTCGTCCATCCTTTAATTTGAGAAACCCATGCAGTTAGATGTTAGATGTTAGACGTTAAACGAAAACCCATACCGTTATGGCTAAGAAATTTGGGGCAAGTGGAGCATGTTCTCGAAACATGACAGACACATCACTGCAGAACGAGCTAGTTTCAGTCCGTTATGGGGCCCTAAGAGTTCCTTAATAATCGTTGAGCGGCGTGAAAAGAAAACTCCGTTAATGTCCTTTTAGAAGAACATCAAGCAGGATTTTTTTCTCGCTTGATGGGGCATGAATAGCGAGATTCTGAAAGCGGCGACGTGTTTTATTGATCCGTTTAACAGAAAAGCCGCTATCCCAATTGTCCTCGTCGCTCGTTCTTCCCGGAGTGAACCTGTAGTGTAGTTCCTACTATATCCAGAAACTGCGAATGAATTATGGGACGTATATAGAACGCACGAGTTTTTACTGTTGAAAATAGGTGGGTGTTTTCTGGCAGGTCTCTCGCCTTTATGTAACTCTTCCGTGAAGTTCTTGTTTTGTATTTTAGCTCATGCCAGGAGAGTGTGCTCAATCACAACGAAGGTCCTCGGAGCGAACCGCCCATTCCACCTGTGATCCATAAATTGTTTTTCGATGCCGCTCAGAGTTACGAGCGAGGGAATGAAAATTCTTTAACGATAGTTGAGCAGGCTGAAAACAAAGCTTCGTTAATGATTGTTCTTTCAAAAGAACATCAAGCACGACTTTTTCGTCGCTCGATGGGGCTTGAATAACGAGATCCTGAAAGCGGCGACGTCTTTCATAGATCCGTTCAACAATAACGCCGCTATACCAATTGTCCTCGCGTTCCATCCTTTCCGTAATGAACCTATAGTAGGGTAGTTTCTTCCATATCCAGAAACAGCGAATGAAATATGGCAGATATGTCCGACGCATCAGTTTTTTAATGTTAATAATGGCCTCCTCCGTGAAGTTTCTGCTTTGTTTTTCAGCTCATATCGGGATAATGCGCTCAATCAGGACGAAGGTTCTTGGAGCGAACCGCCCATTCCACCTGTGATGCATAAATTGTTTTTCGATGCCGCTCAGAGTTCGCGAGAGATCCTTTCACTCGGATTATTCGATATCTCACTCGATCACTCGATCGATCGATCATTCGATCATTCGGCCCGAGCGGTGCTGAATTGTTCATCGTGCGCGGCAATAACTCGAACAAGAGCCAGGTTGCCGCGGTCGGAGTAGCTTAGAGCAGTCGTATATCGGAGAGCAGCATACGCGTGCTCACCTCGCTGAGATAAGTGGACCGAGACGACGAGAAGTCCTGTCGCGTCGGACAACGGGCCTCTTTGTACGCGTACTCAGGCGCTCCCGTATAACCGCGGAGAGGCCGGGAGCGACACGTTAATCATGCTGCCCCCGCTCGTGAAGATATATACTGTTAAAGCCAGGCGGCGCGTTAATTCGTCTTATTGCCATAAATCAAAGCCTCGTGTTCTCGATTGCGCGAACTCGCGGCGCCCCGTCTATAAACGGTATACAAATTGATCGTTTAAGAAAAATAAACTGAAATCGTCCTTTTCTTTTTCGATCATCGCACATGAGATACTGCAGCATTGACGAAAAGGAGAGAACCGTTTAGCGCTAATATAAAATTACTGGAGTTTTGATTTTAGTTTTTTGGTACGATACGATCAAGTCAGATCAAAATCCTTTCGATGCGCGGTAAATCTACAGTGAAAAAGATAAATGGCTCGATTCACCAAGGCGCGGTGACATACCGTTTAAAGGTGTTATTTGGTTGGTACGACACATTTACATCTCTACCACTCACAACTCTACCAGATAACAGCTCTACCGGATAATTACTCCACCAAAAAAAGACTCTACTAGATAACAACTCTACCAAATTACAACTGTACCGTATTAGAAACTCTACCAAAATCTCTACCAGAGAGTAAAAAAACTCTACCAGAATCAAAATAAAATTCTACCGGATTGTAAATCCGGTGGAAAACAAAGTCCTCCAGTCGTTTTACCGTAAATAATCAGGCGCTTCTCATTATTCTTCAGTCTCATCGCGTTGAAATTAGTACGTAACGGAGAAATCATCGAGCGTACATCAGTATTAGCGACGCGTTCGCGTAAGATAAGCCCCAAGGCAGTTTCACGTCTGAAGGCATACCGCAGATGCGAGAGCAGGAAGGGGCGTTAAAAAAAAAAAAAGCTGTCGGCTAAACGGGAGACGAGTTCGCTGTTTATTATTGAATATGCCATAGCAGTATACCGGACGCAGACCACTCGTCTCAGGGACGAAATGCGTCGGTAGACCGGTTTCAAAAATTCAATTCTACAAGTCTCGTCTTCTCCGCCCGATGCGTTTATCGCTTCGTCTCGCGATTAACTACACCCAGAAATAAAAATGTATTACAAAAAAAAAAAAAACAAAAAAAGAATTTATTAGGAATAAATAAAGATTTATTATTTAAGAAACAAGAATTTATTGATAATAAATAAAAATGTATTGTAAATAAATATTAATGTGAAATAAATGAATATTTACTTGCGGGTGACGCGACAAGTAAATAATTTTTCTAAATGTACGTGGACGTCAAAACACGTCACGCATAAAAGTCGTTCGTTCGTTGCGAATGGAAACAGTCCAATCGCACTGTAATTATCAGAAATTCCCTGCTCTTGTTTCTGCGCGAGTTTTGCACGGTCGTTATTTATCATACACGATGCCGAATCATAATGTTGGCCCATGCGTGCGTATCGCGAGGTTACGAGAAAGGCCGAGACCGAGTATTCAAGCATTGCGAAAGGGGAAAGGACCTCGCTTCGTCGTGTACACAGTGTCTCGGTCTGAAAAAGTCTCGCGCAATCTCCGAAATGTTGAAACGGTTAAATTAGCAGTGAGGTAGTCCTCTCGACGCTCTCGAAGAAATTAAGTGTCTCGCATCGAACGACCGAGAAAAAAGAATCGACGCTGATAAACTGCAAAAAAAAATAAAAAATTCGTATGCAATTTAATAACTACCGAAACTGGTAGTTTCTATGCAAAAACTGGTACATTAAATTTCACGTACAATTGTGATGAAAAATGCGTATTTACAGTAAAATTAAAGTAAATTATTAAAAATTAAAGTATCGGAGTATTAAAACATTAACGTAATTAAAGTATTTCCAATGTTTTTAATACACTGAACATTAATATTTTTATCACAATTGATGAAAGTTAATATACCAGTTTTTGCATAAAAACTTCCAGTCGAGTAAATGAAATTTCGTACGATTTTTTTTTTTTTTTTTTACAGTGCAAAAGATGATCCGGTTTAGATCTTTGCAACATAATTATAGTTGGAATTCGGGCTCAATTTCTTCTGCCTCATCCACTGTATGTGCGCGCTATATTTATTTTCACTATGATAATTCAGAATTCACCAGGACGATCCGGGAACGCTACAGTTAGAGCAATAAACTCATCGATTGTAATAAAATCGTTGAGGTAAATCCGGTTGTTCCAATTGCACTCGGTGAAGATTTTCCCGTCTTTGCTGTGCGGCGTTACCGTAACTTAATGGTATGTGCCGGACTGGCCGTGTATTTCGCTCAGTGTTCTGCGGGCCGAGAACTCGATCGAGCTCAAACATTCTAATTCCGCGGCGTTTGGACCGGATGGCCGGCCCGGCACGTGGTTAGTTACGCTTGCCTACTTATGCTCGAGTTTGCATGCTCGCTTCGAACGAGCGGAGAGCATTACCAGCACTGGTACACTACACTATAAAAAAACCAACACTTCAATCGATTTAATGTCGCAAAATTTGAAAAAAATAAATAAAATAAATAAAAAAATAAAAATCTAAGTTAACCGTTTTTAATGAAATGTATTTTTAAATAAACATAACTATGATCGAAAGTAGTTAGTTGTTGGTTTTCAATGCGATTCTTTTTTTTTGTATCTTCAGACATTTCGACTTGTTTGCGATTATTTTGCGAGTCAAGAAAAATGTTTCTAAAGCAATTTGAAAGGTTGCCACATTGCACTGAGATATGCAATTTTACAGCGATTTTAATTAGTTACTTTTCCGATCGGGCATATTTGTTTTATATTTGATATGAAACGTGTATGCGCCGTGCGAGAAAGTGCATCTGGCGAAGTCCGGCGGATAAGTGCACTGCGCCTGCATTCGTCTATGGACTCTCGGCGTGTTACAGATCGTCCGCCGATGCGATATTGGGTTACCAGTTCTCTCGATTATAGTGCCGCTCGGTACTGTTGCTGCTGCTGTATGGTTGCTTTCTAAGCTTTGCTGAGGCCGGGGCCGGTTACCCGCTCTCTGCACCGATCTAAACTGGGTTTCGAACACTCGAAACCCTTCACGTCCTCTGGCTCTCGATCTCCACCGCTCTTTGCACGCTTGCGTGTTTCAGCGACCAATATACATATACAGCATGTATATTCGAGCAGATTTTTGTGGCTCGGAGGCTTCGCGCTCTCGCTATGGAACATGGAATTTAGAACCCAAAAATTTAGATTTTCGGAGATTTATCGGAAAAACGTCACTTTCTGTTTGAAAATTTCGTTTTTCCACCGGAAATTTTCTTATACCGAAAATACATCACCTCCTGTTTGAGAACTTCATTTTTTTTTTTTTATCGAAAGTGACGTCACTTCCGGTCTAAAAATTGAGATCTTTGGATCGTGCTGTGTGCACAAAAGGGCAACGCGCTATTGCCTCGTCTGCACTATATCGGGCCGTGTGCCATATCGGAGGGCGGAAAGCTTCCTTTAAAACGGACACCGATAGATTTTCCTCATTTTGGCAGCTTTTTTCGGAAAGGCACATTTTTTTCAGTTGAAGAGTGAAAAAGGCAGGTACTTGGGCAGGTAATGAGGGAATTAACTTATCTGGTTATTCTGGCGCCAGCGCCATTAACTTATCCGGTCGTTCACTGTAAATGTGCGCAAGTTAACGCGGAGACCGTCTCTTGCAATGCATCGCAAGAGGATTTGGCCTCTCATCCAAGCACTCTCCCTCTTTCCGCGATCTTTCGCTGAAGTTAAATTATACCGTATGGCTTCGATTATTCCGCTCACGAAGACCGCCTTCCCTCCGAGCATCGTCGCTCATTTGAATTTCTCCCGAGGTGACGGGAGTTCGGGCACGTTCCGTGTCAACTATAACAGGATAAGAAGGAAGAAAAGCTGTCCGGAGAAAATCCTTCATCATACGCTCCTCCGGGAACGAATTGACGTGAACTTTTCCCCCTCGCAGCAAAGTCCGGACGAAGTTAAAAAAAAAAACGCTTCTCTGATGACTATGATTTATTTAGATAATATAAAACGGGCGTTGGGTCGAGACCTTTTTATCCCTGGGCAAAAACGTCGGTTTTGAAAGACTAACATATTTTGGAGAGCGTCGGTTGTCAAATCTTTTCTCCGCTACTTCGCTTTTTGTATCTCAGTCTATACCAATCGTGTATTTTAGACACTTTTGCTTTCGTGGGAAAAAGATTTCAAACAATTTTAGTGAAGAATTTAATGGCATTTTTCAAACTTTCTCCGAAAGAATAATTTTATTTTTTTATTTTTGCATAATGATTCACTTTTTTTGGGTTTGTTTTTAGGACTAGTGGAACACATTTTTCAAATTTTTTTCTGCACTCAGTTACAAGTTGTTTTTGAAAGATTAGAGCCGATTTGTTTTTTTATACCTTTTCCGAAAAAATAACAATTCTTTGGTTTTTGTGAAATGATTCTCGTTTTTGGGTTATTTTTTTTAGGAAGAGTGGAGCAGATTTTTTTAATATATTATTTTGCACTCGAGAAGGAGTCTTTTATTGAAAGACTTAAGCCGAAAGATAAATGGGGATTTAAAAGGTGGATGGAAAAAAGTCGCTATAGCTCACTCGAATGAGAGCGGGGAATCATCTCGGAGACACTCTCGTCGCGCAACTCTTTAAATATTATAAAGAGCAGTCTTTCCGTCGTCGCGTACGGGTGCGAAGTACTGTCGGACTTGTCGTCGCGACTAACGGCTCTCTTTCTCCCTCGATGTGCAAGTATAGAAGAGGAAGAAAAAAAGAGGGCAAGAGCGTCGAGGAATGAAAAAGAGACATGAAGCGAGTGAGAATAAGAACGGTAGGAGAAAAAGAAACTTGGTCGCTGGGCTCGCGATGCCCGTCGGAGCATCTTGCCTCTTACGCTCCTGTGCTCTCACGTTCGACCTCTCATCTGCGCTTTTGCCATCCACTTTTTATTTCTCAGTGTTTTTTTTTAAATCCGTTACTTTGTCATTAAGAAATTATTATTATTATAAAGGGGCAATATGGACTAGCGATGGACTTCGTGACGGGCCCGGAAAATGACCGCACCGTGACAACAGCGACATTAACTGTAAAAGCCTCCACGTTCGGAACTTGAAAATTAACAAATTACCAATATCGTTAATTCGCAAAAAAAAAAAAAATGTATTTTGTATTAATTTTATAATACTGTTTCGTTGATGAATCAATTGATCCAAAAAATGAAAGTACGAAATAGACGAGAGAAAAAACTTCGTTCGAAATCAACCTAGACTAAAAGTTGACGAAATTTGTGACATTAAAAATGACGATCGAATCCCAACTATATTGGTGGTTTTCGTTGATTTGACCATATTTGTGACTCCAACAAAAATAACGGTCATGGCACAATAATCATTTTTTGATCAATTCATATGTAATGTGGACCGCTGTTAAGATTTATATTCGATAACTGTACAGAACTTTCATAACTTAAAAACAAAAACCAATGTTTTGCCAACGCCCAATCTTTGTCCCAACTTTCTCATAAATCCGCGCCGACTACAATCAAAATTGATCCCGCTATCCCTATCGTTCTCAATCAAACTCATTAACTATAATCAAAAATCGATCGCACGATTCAAGCCCTCCGACGACTTCCGGAAAGGACTCCCCCGTAAGACCTGCTGAATCCGCGCTACCCAAATTGCCGCGGAGAATTAATTACTTATTGAATTCATTATTTCCTTGAATTAACAATTTTTCCGCCAAGAGTCTACGACCAATATTTTTATAATTCTTGTTTTTTTTTTTCTCAATAGCCCGACCCGCCTTAGCTCACCCACCCCGCAACATCGCCCAATCCGCCGCCTCCACCATTAGCCTCGTTCGAATTTTCACCGCCCGCGAACTCCGCCTCCGCAGCTGAGGTCGCTTAAAGAAAAAAAAAAACGTAAAAAAAAAACTTACACATTTTCCCGTTATTAAAACGCCCACGCATTGTCTCCGCCGTTCGTTCTCGTTATCGCTCTTGCTCACCCGTCCGTGCGCGAGGACGACGCTGTGTCCGGTGACGAATATTGGAGCGTCCGATCGACCGGCCGCGTTCGTTCTTCGCGGTCGATGGACGCGATGACGCCGGCCCTCGCTCTCGACGCGGCTCGTTCCCTATCTGTGTCTCTGCCCCGTTCGGTTCTCTCGCGCGCTCCCCCGCTGCAATTTATTATTCGTGCGAGCGAGCGCTCCGCCCTCGAATCATGCGCGGCGACACTCGAGCGATCTCGATGAAGCCTCGACGGGCTCGCCGGGAACGGCGAGCGGCTCCGCACGACATCGCCGCTTCGAGGCTGATCGACCATTGCGTATAATTCGATCTTGATCATCGCGGGCCGCGCGACCGGGAACAACATCGATGTACCATCGACATCGGCCCTCGTACTCGTCACCCGCGCGACCCTCGCGTCCTCTTCACTCCCGAGCCGCCCCCGCCGGTCCCGATCAAGGGTGAAGCGCGCTCTCCGGCTACGACATTTTTTTTGTTCCCCCGACGAGAGATCGCGCAGTGGTTTCCGAGAGCTCGATAACCGATTGACGGATTATCGTTCGCCGAACGCGGTCCTGTTCGAGCTTTTTCGTGACATTGGTTATTCATGGGGTTCGATGGACCGAACTACAAGGTCGGTCCACGGACGAAGTGCTCGTCCTGGAGTGACGTGACACGGTCGAAGTGCACTCTGGGAGGATCGATGAAGACCTCGCTGATGTATCGGTTATTAGATTACTCTATATTAGCTTCCTTATAACTTTTCGAGTGGGGGTTTTCGAGCGTTACATCGGGTCCCGATAAGGTTTTGTCTGGCCTCTTCGGGACTATCAGGGTCCGATGTAACGGTTGAAAAGTTCTTCTCGGGTTGTGTCTCTTGTGTCCGCTTTACTGCACCAGACTCGCTTTGCACTTTATCATGTTGCGCGCATCCCGTCCTTTTTCGCACTACGATCTCGCACTCTTTACTCACCGAAAAAAAGGTTTGGCAATATCAAACTAAGCTGCGGTTGCCGGTGGCGAAGGAAATATTTAGTTGATTGAACGAATATTTAGTTGATTGAACGGATATTCAGTTGATTGAACGAATATTTAGTTGATTGAACGAATAGTTAGTACTTTGACCTAATATTTAGTTGCTTCAACGAATAGTTACTTGAATTGAACAAACATTTTGTTCAATCGACCGAATATTTCCTTCACCACTCGCAACCGCAGTTTAAGTTGATATTACCAGACCTTTTTTTCTGCGCTGCCATGCCGGGCGTACTCCGAACTTCGCTCGCTCGTTTGCTTTTGATTAAGACAAACCTGCACCTCAGTGTAACCTCTTGCACAGCTGGGTTATTTAGAGGATTTATCCCAGTCTCAATAGAAGTTCTATCTGTCTGTGTATCTGGGGTGGCTTTGGATATGAAAACTGCAGCGGCTTGTCTAGCAAGCCGCTGCCTTTGAACGTGGCTGAACGCACCTTAATTGGTTAAACCAACAATTTTTTTTTTTTTTCAGTGTCCATATTAACTTGAGTCTCGACTCAAGTTAGACTCCAGTTAATATGTACACTGAAAAAATATATATATTGTTGGTTTAACCAAGGTGCGTTCACCCTCGTTTGCAGGAGTTATTTAGGTGGTACAATAAAAAATGTTTGAATCGAAATATTTTTCGTGAACTGAAGCGAATAGTCGTTCAAGAAAATAATGATTTTGTTGTACCAATCAAATAATAGCTTTGTACGTGTGTGACCGCGAATTTGGTTAATCCAACCCCTTTTTTGTCTCGGTGTAACATCGCGCAGTGGTTTGCGAAAGCTCGATAAGTGATTGACGGATTATTGTTCGCCCAACGTGCTCCTGTTCCAATGTTTTCGTGACATTAGTTATTCATAGGGTGCGATGAACTGATCAATTACATTAACTGGTCGGTCCATGGACGAAACGTTCGTTCGTGGGTGACTATAAAACCGTTTATGCGGGGAGGGTCGAAATTAATCCCGAGGGTTAGGTGGACGCTCGATGAAGGTTCCGCTGATGTATCCGTGAAGGTTTTAAAGGAGAAGACTATATAATGTAAGCGGGGTTTGCTCGGATAATTGTATATAAACGGGGTTTGTTAGGTGAATTGTACACCCACAAAAATAATTCATTTGACGGCCACCCTTTGTTTGCTTTAAGTAAAATATTGATTTGATTTAAATAAATATTTATTTAAATGAAATAAATATTTTACTTGATCCAAATAAACAGTGGTCGTCAAATAAATTACTTTGCAGGGTGCATATAAACGGGGTTTGCTAGGAGAAAGGTGTTACGATCGAGGTTTTCCCAGGGGAGAAGTTTTGACCCAAGGGACTTGGGATAATCGGGGCCTGGGGCGACTCCTGGGAGACTTTGACGCGGAGAAGGTGGGATTTAGAACGATCAGCGAATAAGTCGTGTCTTAAGGGGACCTTCATTTGGCGGAGGAGTCTTGAGGTGAGGGGTTGGAATAATTAGGACCTGGGTTTGGATTCTTGAGGGACTTAGATCAATCAGTCGCTGGGGTGGGGCGTGCGTTTATTTAATTTCCACCCGACCGTGAAATAACTTGACCTGCTATCGCATACACTTTACAATCACGACGCACAGTTGTACTGATACAAAAAAAAAAAGTTTTATGTGGATTTTGGCTCATTGTCGGAACAATTAAAAATATTTCTAACTCTCAAGTATGTCTCCATGTATTTGGAGCTCTTGTCATAATAATAATTATTATTGTCGTTACTATTATTATTACTTCAAGTAGGGGATCGTGAAGCGAACGTCATGACAACGCGACAGAGCCGGTAGTTGAAGAATGGTCGTTTATAGAATTTGTGACGGCGAATTTCTGAAAAAGCTGATATCGGAAAAATTTCGAGTGGCCGAAGAAAAAAGACGAAAAGAAGCGATAAAAGAGCACATTGACAGGGGCTCGATTCAGCGAGCTTGGATTGGAAACGGCGCGTGGAGGAGCGAAACTAGAGCCGCACCCGACCGTGCGATATGACTATCTGTTCGACTCAAGAGACTTTTCGATACTCGATAAATCGTGTTCGAGGCGCAAAGAGCGAGGAGAGCGAACAGGATGGGATACGAGTCCCGCGAGTCTCCCACTCTTGGCAAACCGGAAACCGAACACGAGAAAAAAAGAAGTGATCCGAGTGGAAGCAGAGAAGTAGCGATAAAGCGAGAAGTAGCGGATGGCAATCATCCGTTCAAACACATCGCCAATGCAGATATTGTGTTTTCGAGATCAGGATTTTTTTGTAGGGAAATTAATCTTGTATGAATTTTGGAAAGTTGCCCGTTTGTCTATTTGTTTGTCTCAAGTTTCAAGAAAGTCACGTATATCTGATATGACGTCACCTTTCGGTCGAAAAATGAGATTAACAACCCCAAAGTGAGGTATTCCCGGTAAATATCTGGAAATCTAAATTTCCGCTTTCTAAATTCCATAGCCCATTACGAGGTCGCAAAACGCCCGAGCTACAACAATCTGCTAGTAAATAATTTTGTTTACGTATAATGGCATAGATAACAAAAAAAATTAAAAAATTCGCAGTGGAAAGTATAAAAAATGCTCACCGGATCTCCCGTTCGGTTGCTAATGTATAAGCGCCACGTTCTCAAGTTAATCGGCGAACTTTCTTCAAAACTCATAATCGTCTCCGTTTACTTGTCAGTTGTTGATTTTCGGCAAATGGCACTGGGTGTTCCTTAATTCTACACCAGGCACCGCTGTATCCACGAGCCTCCCAGTGTACATCGATCCGCTCCCCTTTTCGGGTTTCCTTTCGCGCGAAGCTCCACCCTCAATGTTGTTTTGCATTTACTTTTTTTTTAAGCAACACACAAAGTCTCCTCCCAATCAACCGCTCACTTTCTCGCCGCAAAGTTTGCGAGAGAATGACATAAATTAGACGAAAACGAGACGCCGCTGCTGAATTATCCGAATGACTATTATTCCGTGGTTGTATAATTAAATAATGGGCTAGAATTCGCGCAGGGGTTGGGCCGAGGACGATGAATAACTCGTCTCGAGAGGGGTTGTTGGCTTTGCTCCGAGCGAAATCGGATCTCCGCCAGTTTCGCCGAGCCGTGCAAGATATACATTCTGTATGTGTCTACACGGTGCGCGGCTACCGAAAAGGGGGCGCGCGCTTTGGGCTCGCAGGGAAGCCAGGAACAGCGAGGGTGGCAAAGCAACCCCTCGTACTTGCTGATGGCTGCGGCCGGGCGGCACAAACGTCCCTGATTGTGAGTAGGTATCGCATCGCGTCGCCGAGAACTCGGGAAATTTTACACACACACACACACACACACACACACACACACACACACACACACACACACACACACACACACACACACACACACACACACACACACACACACACACACACACACACACACACACACACACACACACACACACACACACACACACACACACACACACACACACACACACACACACACACACACACACTAAGCAAAACCCAAACGGCACACACGAGACGGGACCGCACGGAGGAGAGAATGCGGAAGGGTGAAAGGAGAAACGAAAGCTGCCGCAGCGAGAAACAAGAGCGAGGGTGTCGGTGCAGCTTTTTACTGCTGCGGTGAAACGGAGATTAACGGGAGAGAATATTGAAATTTTTATATGCGTTAGTTCTTTGCAGATCGTTACTGACGTTCGAGAGGGGTCAAAGTAACTTGAATGGGAACGAATAACGAGGCGATCGAACTTTGATGATTTTCGGGGACAAAAATGCTGATCTTTACGCAGATTTAATTAAGCTTTCGTCGGGTTCGACGATTTTTTGTGCTTGGTATTTTAAGGCAAAAATATGAGAAAATTTGAAATTTTTTAGGCTTAGCCGCATACTTGGGAAGTTCGAAGCTTTCGTCGAATTGGACGATTTTTTGTGCTTGTTATTTTAAGGCAAAAATATGAGAAAATTTGAAATTTTTGAGGTTTAGCCCCATACTTGGGAAGTTCGTGTACGGACAATGAATAGGATAAGGTAAATGTGGTGAGTATGGTCAGGTACATATTGTAACGAATATAGAGATGTGGATTGAGCGAAACACAGGATATAACGTAGGTGACCGGAATAGCTCGGTATGACAAATGAGAAACGTACCGATTATCGGTTGATCAGATAACAACAGTCTTGATCGGATTTTCAGAGAGAACAGTTTGACAGTTCGTGCTCGAGATATTTAGCTGCGATTGTACTAATAATATCCGCCCCAAAACCAAATACGCGCTTTATTTATTCCACGAGAACGTATGAATATGTAATTCATTTGCAAGCGAATCGGGGAGAAACATATTCATCATTGTTTACTCTATAGAATATATTTTTTCTTATCTATAAATCTGTCGGCGAAATTTTATTAACCCCTTATAAGTCTCACCGTCTGAAACCGTACCGAAACAGAACTAAGTACCGTTTACCGTAGCGTTTAAGATTGGGATAGAGGTGTGACTTATATAATAGTCAACTGAAAAATCAAATCTTAAAATTTCAGACTATACAATTTGTCATTTTTTTTTTAATGCCATTCGTCGTCTCGTGTTTGGATCTTCCAGGCAGCTTTGAATTTACAGAAATTGGAATCCAGAAGGTGACTAGCAAGACACTTTTTCGAAATATTAAGAGGGGAATCCGATCAATATTTTCTTCACGTAAGACACTTTTCGGAACTTTGTTTTTGTACACATTCTGAACCCACTGTAAGACTTTATTGAAGACCAGTAGCACGCAGTAAAACAATATTTGTACATTTAACAAACTTTTTTCTCCACAAGTGTCTACAATTATATTGTTAATTTAACAGAAAATGTTCCTAAAATTAACCGACATTTTAGAAAAATGGACAAGATTTTTTGGTAAAATTTGCGGACAAGAAATGTTCGTACTTATTTTACTGTGCAGTGAGCCAGGACTTTCCGGACTTAGAGAATTTTTTCATGATCGAACGGATGTTCGCCGTCGATGAGGATTTTCGTCATTCACCGTCCAGCGATCGGTTCTCATTTATCGCAATACGAAATACGTAAGATTCACGGTAACATCAAGATGAATCGTAATGAGTTGGGATGATCATAAACAGGTATGTCCTTTAGCGCTGTCTTGGATGAGGCGCGCGATTCTATAGAAACTGGAAGCTCGTCGTATCGGCGGAGAGTCATCGGTCGGGTCAGGGGCGAACAAGAATATGAGAAACATCGAGGAAGGAAGGTGAGACACGCGAGAAGGAGAACTGTGGCTCCGAGCGAAGAGGACACGAGGAAAGAAGAAGCGAGACGGGACTGCGCGAGTGCGCCAGAGAGGGCAGGTAGTCGCGTGCCACTTAGGCTACGAGAAACGCGGTCACAGCCTCGGCACGTTTGATTCGCCGATGAACGCCTCGAAAAGATGCTGCTCATGTTAAAAGTTCATCGCGCATTGGACCAGTTCGACGATCAGATCGAATGCATTTATTAAAATCAACTTGACGACAATGGGATCTCCGATGCCCGCTATATAGTATCAATTGGTCACAACTCGGGTTCAGCCGTTGCTGTCGAAAGGTCCAAAAGAAAAATACTTTTATGAGAATTAATGAGAAAAATAGAAATCAAAATAAATATGAAATCAGAATAAATATGAAATCAGAATAAATATGAAATCAAAATAAATATGAGAAAGTGATATTGTTTAAATTTTTAAATAATTTCTTGATCGTTGATGTCCGATAAAGCACGTGAAACTGCGGTAGGACTTTAAAAATGATAAATGCGCACCCTTAAAATTGGCTTCGGCTTCGAAACGCGAAACATGCAATTCTCATACCTCGGTGTTCTTTCGAGCAGACTCTATAATTAGAATTTAATAAATAACCGACGCCAACGAAACGAGCGACAAATTTATTGAATGAAGTTTCGAGTACCGGAGTTTTTTGTTATAAAAAGCGGCCTCTCGTATTCGATCGTGTATATTCGTGTACAAATGATAAATGCCATTAATTTTCGTCATAAAACTGCTTGTCCGTGCATCCTTAAAATTGACTGCGGCTTCGAAACGCGAAACATGCAATTTTTGTATCTCGCTCTTCTTTCGATCAGACTCTATAATTAGAATTTAACAAACACACGACACTAATAAAACGAGCGACAAATTTATTGAATGAAATTTTTAGTGTCGAGGTTTTCTTGTTTAACAAAAAAAGCCCGCTCCGATATTCGATCGTCTACACTGGAGAAATTAGAGCGATTGGCGAACCAAAACTTCCCGGTTGATTGAAGACAGCGAGAAAAAACGAGATGGAGAACCGATTGGATTTCCACAAGAACTGTCGGGTAAAAAATATAAACGAGCGAGCTTGAGTCACTGGCACGAATTTTTTTTCATCGGTATTTTCGACGATTTTCTCGGCTGGTTCGCATGCGTTTGTTCGCGATAGTGGTTCTCTGCTCTTCGGTTGATGCTGGAAATATAACGCGCGCGGAGAGCAGAAAATCGAACAAAAGAATGTACGTACACCGCGCACGGTAGGTACGGTTGAAAGTATCGTCACTGATACAGTGCTGTACAAAGTACAAAGCGAACGATGCAGTCCCGATGGGTGAAAACCAGCGACCGAGCTGGGATGGATGCAACGGAGAGAAAATATTTTACTGCGGTGATTGCGCGCAGCGATGGGAGCTTTAACGACACCGAGGCGAAACTTTATTTTCTGTTTATTTTTTCCTCGACGGATGATAGAATATTCATTTGATCGAATTTTATCCCGAGCTGGATTTTATTTGCGGAAAGGATTTTGACATTCTTTCGGCACGTCGCTGTGTCCTTTCGTCATTTATCCCGGAATATTCGTTCCAGCTTTTTTTTTTTACATATTCCCATTCCGACGGACACATTTAAATTTAAAAAAAGCCCGATGTGTCTATCCGACACGTGTCGCAGACGGTTTTACGTAGCATTGAACTTTTTTGTTTACTTCTTTGGCAAAATGAAGATTTGTTTATTAATTTTATCGTCGAATAAAAAAAGCTTCCAGTCATAGGTTGATGCAAATTTTTAATTATTATAAAACTATGGTCATAGAAATAAACTTTTTCCCTAGGAAACATGTCTGACAGTCGCGTACACTACAAAGTGCATTCTCCGTAGATATTTTATTCTAGACTCGGTCGCCGTAAAAAAAAGTTGCAAAGGAATGCAACACAATGGCTTTCTCATATTCTCCAATTATGAAAAAATCAAAAATCTTTCTGAATCCAGATCTCAGAAATGCAAAAATCGTCCTCAATCTAAATTTCGAAAAATGTAAAAATCCTCGTCAACCCAAGTCCCAGAAATGCAAAAATCATCCTCGATCCAAGTCTTAAACATTCAAAAATCTTCGTTAATTCACACCTCCAAAATTCAAAAACGTTTTTCGATCCAAATCTCAAAAATTATAAACGGCATCCGAACTGATAGCTTCAACCGACATCGGCGAAATTCACGCACGCGCGCACGCACACCGACTGATTACCAATCGCCGATCAAAAAACCGACGACAGGGCCAAAGATATCGATCAGAATCGACCTAAAGAGTTTTACCTGTCCAATCAATCAACGCCGACCGTACAGTAGAATTCGATCGGAAGGCTCGCCGCATCGTCCGGCGCTCTCAACCCAAGCATCGCGTATCACAACCTCCATTACCGCGAACGAGCTCAGCCACTGCCGCTGATACCAGGTACTCGGTTGCAGACTCAGCGGAGGTGAGACGTATACGCTCTTACCGATATACGTAGGTGAGAGGTAGGTGAAGTAGGTAAATAGCTTACCGCGGTGACCCGTCACCTGCGTTCTCGTTCTATCGAGAGCACAAAACTGCCTGCTGGAGAAAAGAGCTCACGGAATTGAACGCCTCCGGTGCCTCTCGGCGGCGAACAACAGGCCGCCACAGCCCTCTTTCACTCGTTCTCGCGTTTCCTGCTGCTCCTCCGCCTCGCCGCACACCCGAAAGATCGTTACTCTCCGTTCGCTCGCACGACGCACGAGTTCGGCCACCGATGAAATCTTCCACAATTGAAATCCCAAAAATTGGAAAGACTCCCCCAATAGAAATCTCAAAAATTCCAAAATCGGCGTCAAACCAAATCTCAAAAATTCCAAAATCGTCCTGAAGCGAATCTTAAAAATTCAAAAATCTTCCTCAATCAAAATCTCCAAAGATTTAAAGATCTTTACTCTCCGTTCGCTCGCACAATGGGCGAGTTCGGCCACCGATGAAATCTTTCACAATTGAAACCTCAAAAATCCCAAAAATCGTCCCCAAACTGAATCTTAAAATTTCCAAAAACTCCAGAATTCGAAAATCTTCCTGAATCCAAATCTCCAAAGATCCAACGATCGTTACTCTCCGTTCGCTCGCACGACGCGCGAGTTCGCCCACCGATGGACGGTTCGAATTCGTGCGATTCACGAAGATTCCTGAATGAGAGTAAATGGAAGAAAAAAAAAAGAAAAAAAAATCGAAGGAAAAAGAAAAAGATGAACCTGTCGATTGCTTCGGTTCGGCGAGCAGCAATGGCTCGTTTCAATGCTGCAGCGGTGCGCCTGTCTGACCCGACGTCGGATGAACCGGATGGGCGTCGACAGAGACCAGAGACGAATTGTAACCGCGGGATTTATACTTCTTGTCGGCGGATCCGCGGATGATGGGCGTCACGCTCGATGGAACTGGTGTAAAGCTTCGCTTCGGATTTAATGCTATCTGCACCACGGTCGTTTGATCTCGGTTATCACATCGAAAAAATAAAGTTGAAAAGATAGGCAAAAAAAAAACGATGTTACAACTATCACCTAGGAATGCGAATGTTCGCACGTACGTTTGAACCTCGTACGTCCTCTACGGCCTCGCGGTAACCTATAATTACAGGTGATCAAGAATCGATCGACGGATTCCACACTCCCGGATCGCATGTTGGACGGAAAAACAAATTGCACATCTTCTCAAGGTACAAAAAGTTTATCAAAGAATTTGACCTTTTTTTTTAAACCTACTGAGACGTCAACGGATGAATTCGGTATACTAAAATCGATGATGTCTTCCAATATCGCTATGACTGATCCAGGCATCGAATTGGTCCAATCTTAAGCGCGAGACACTCAACATTAATGTTTTACAGATTTGAAATTTCATGTCATGAGGATATCTTTAGTATCGCGTTTCTCGGCGGCAATTCTGACATCCTTCTCGAATTTCCAACGTTTGAACCAAAAAAAAACCCCTAAACAGTAGGGCTCCTAAGAAAGCGCTTACTTCTCGATCCTCAGCAGGGAGCAATCTCTCGTAGATCGCACATCGCCGTCGGCGGTTCCCCGGACGTTTCTCGCTGGCCACGCACTCGCTCGGAAACGGCATAGCCGAGTGAGTCAAGAAGATTGACGACGCGGCGCCAGTAGAGCGCACACATTGCCAGCCAAGCCGCCCTAAAGCAAATCGCAAAAACGATGCGGCGATGATTTGGTCAACTGCCCGTTTTCTTCTTTTTTTTTTTTTTCCCAATGCTTTCGCTTTCCTTCGCGAAGCTCTTCATGCAAAGCAAACTCCTCGAATTTCCGACCTTTAACCCCTTCGCTGTCATTTGAAGTCGACAGTCGATTTACAATTAGTAAGTGAACGCGGTATCCGCTATGCATGATTATCTTTTGTGTGAGCAATTTTCCAACGTTTATGGAATATTCGAAGAACTTCAAAGAAACGGCATGCACGCTCTTTTGACGAATAGGAGATCGAGAATTTTTTTAACCCTACAGAATGGATGGCTGTTGACAATTCAGCGGCCATGTTGGTTTTCGCAACAATTTGTAATTTACGATTTTCTTTATTTCCCGACAAGAAACGTTGGTACCCATTTTACTGTGTAACTATTTGTTTCCCGATCCACAGCAGGGAGCAGGAATTCGCACTTTTTTTTTCCTCCCCCATCGCCGTCGGCCGTTCTCCGGACGTTTCTCGCTGGCATCGTAACCGGCACTCGCACGGAAACGGCATAGCCGAGTGAGTCAAGAAGATTGACGACGAGGCGCCAGTAGAGCGCATATATTGCCAGCCCAGCCGCACTAGAGCGAATCGCAAAGACGATGCGGCGACGATTTGGTCAACTGTCCGTTTCATTTATCCTTCGTCGTTGCGTTCCTTCTTTTTTTATTTTTTTATTTCAGCTCTTCATGCAAGGCAAACGACTGGGTTTCCGGACGGCAATTACCGCAAATACGACGACGACGACAACGAGGAGCCGAAGAGCCGCGAGAGCAATGGAGCATACCCGCTCGTCCGGCGTTCGTTGTCGTCGACAATGCAGCCGAGCTCGTGAATGCCGAAGAGGTGGAAGGTAGGTGTACTTTGCTGAGGTGAAACGCGGGCGCGACGACGAGGCAGACATCGTGTGGGCCGCTCGCACACCCGCGGCCCGTTCAACTCGCTCGTCCATACCGCCTATCGCTCGCACACTGAGCGCCGGTATAATACAAACCTCTCCGCTATATCTCGAAGGCAGTTCGCAACGAAACCAGGCCACACTGTAGGCCGTTCCGAGAGTCCGCACCAGTCACCGCAACCGGTCAACGTCGACAATGGTAGCACAGAGGGGAGACCGTGAGATCCTCCGAATTGAAGGGAATCTCTCATCGATGCATCCGGCCGTCCGATCGCCGTCGCGCAGCTCGGGTCAAGGAGTTGCCGACCGACGGTCGGCACTCGGGTCGGGTCGCAGCATCTCGTCACCGAGCGGACCGCCTTCGATTGACGTCATTCGTCGATACGCGCAAACTATCGTGACGAGACTCGAGGCGAAGGCGAAACCACGAAGCGTCGTCGATAAATCCAATTGCTTCAAATCAAATTCTATAAATATAATCGCTTCGGGGCGCCGGGATAAACGCTCTTTTCGCACAGCTTCGGCTCCGTCGGTAACGGAAATTGTGCCTCATTTTTTTATCGGTAACCAACATTTCTTCTGGTTTAAAGGGAATTCTTGGGTTTAGTTTTATAATGAAGAGATGCCGAGAAAAAAATCTACACGCTTAAACGATTTAACGAAATGTACATTTCGATTAATCTACATTTTTCGGTGCATACTTATCTTAAATAATACTTATTTTTTGGTACTTCCACGTATTTAACCTGCGCGCGAAACACCCTCTGTTACAATCGTGAATAGAAATTGATTAGACGTAAATTGTGTACAATTTATTTGTATTTCAAAATATAAATGGGTTGTATTTGGGTGAAACCCAAATTTCACCCAATTTACATTTTTCGATGCATTTTTAAACTTTTTTTCATTTGCAAAAAATCCAATTTAATGATAATTTTTTTCTATTTCCACGTCCTCAAACTGCGTACGCATCTCTCTGTGATAATAGTGAATGGCGATTTATGAGGACAGCGCAACGCAAATTACATTTTTCGATGCATTTTTAAACATAAAAAAAAAAAAAAAAATGTCAGTTTAATGATAATATTTTGTTTTATTTCCACGTTCTCAAACTGCGCGCGCAACCCTCTGTGACGATAGCGAGGAGGGATTTGCGAGGAGGGCAAAGAACCCGTCACCCCACGAAACAGAAACCCAAATCCTAATGCGATACTAGGTGGAACAGAGAGGAATTGGATCGATAATGGGTGCACGGTGTGGTCACCACCTCCGCCGTCACCTCAGCCTCATACGTTTGTAGATAGCGACGTTCGTTCGAGCTCTCGTAATGAGGAAGTGTCCGTAAACTGTTATAGTGGAGTAGGTTACGTAGATAAGTCTTTGCGCGTTACGAGCGGGTGCGAGCGAGCGCGGCTGTACGGCATACATGTATAGGACACTATACATAAACGCGCGCTGTCAAGCGAGCACGTGGGCTCGATTGCTCCCAGCCGACATGTGGGTACACCCGGCAACTACCACAACGATCGTCCATTACCAGCGCTTCGAGAACGAGTCGACGTTCCGTACATCTCCCGTCTAGCCTCCTCGTTGCCGCCGGTGATACTCGCCGACGGGAAAGAACTTTTATCTCGAAACTAGTTCGTATATAACTAGACAGGGGAGAACGCGCGGTTCGTGAATCGCGCGCCTCTGGATTCCACATTACACTTCTCTTCCTTATGAATGGCGTAAATATAAACGCTAGTATACATATATATATTTTTCTTAATTTTAATCACGGAGTGTAGTTGTTATATTTTTGTTGTTAATGTTACAAATATTTCGTCCGAGACCGCGTTTTTTCTACAAATTCAAAATAATGCATTTTGTTAATTTGAAATTAAATTAAATTGCTGTCATAAATTCTAAAAAAAAAAAATAAATCAATAGACTGCAAATGCAATCTATTTTGTTTCCTGCAGCGCCAAATTTTCATTTCCGGCGGAGCAAAAAATTGTCATCGATCCGCATTTAGTTGGAGCGACCGTACAATTATTTCATCGAACCGACTGAAAGAAATATCACCGTTCGTTCTCCGAATTTCAATTTTTTTTACCTACTTCACCATCGCTTAATTTTTGACGAATCGTCGCTGACGAAAAGGCCGGCGTAAATATTCGTTAAAAAGAATAGTTATTATAACTAATTAGCAGCGTATACGTGACGGTCGTCTCCGCATTAGGATGATCGATGCGAGAGCTCGGCCGAAGCGCGAAACTCCGGAATTAATTTTTTTTTTCCCCCTCACTCGATCATTCCACAATTGATTCGTCGAGCCGCGGGTTTCGCGCTTCGGAGCGCGATTGCGGCGCGCTAGCACGACGGCATTTGATATCGTCGCTGCCTACACTTCTGGATGAGCGAGCGAACGGCTTACAGTTGATATTACCATTTATTTATATCTCACGACCTCAAATATCAGCCACCTCTGCTTCGTCGCTCGGCGGTTCGAGAACGCCGAACGACTCTCTTGGTTCTCTCTGGTTGCCGAGAGGCTCGTTCGAACGCCCCCGTTTTCGAGGTTGCCTCGCGAGCTCGCAACTCTCGTCTACCCGATGACGAACCAAAAGCAGTTATTGTCGTCACGTTTCACCAGCGAAAAGCATACCGACGGACGATTACACACGGCGACTGGGAGAAAACAAAAAAAAAAACATCGATCTACGGTAGGGAAGAGCGGGGCAAAATGGCACAGGGGAGGCAAAACGAGATGACGAGACAAAACGCAATTTTCCAATAAACTTAGGATGGTCCGTGGGGCAAAACGGGGTTGAGAATCCGGACGTATCGTTGGGACAAAATGGGGCATTCTAAAGTTATTGGAGGATTGCGTTTTGCTCCACTGTTCCATTTTACCCCGCTGTCGGCTGGAATGCTACTCAGGCGGAGTTGGATTAATAAAAAAAAAAAATGACGTTCCGGCAGGGAAAGCTTTACGATCGTTAAATATTTAGAAAATAAACGACGGTGCAGCGAGGAATGTTGTCGTAATATAGAAACGCTGATAAGGGGAGGACACATGGAAGGGAAAATCAATGCACGGAGAATTCAATAACACATCGTCCGGAGATTGAATTCCAAGCATGAAAGATGATGATTCTGTACTAAATATGGCAGGATGAATAATTTTTTTTTTCTTTCGATTGCTGATGATGCAATTAATCGGAAATCGTGAGGATTAGGTTAATTGGAGGAAATTAGTTGGAATTTGAATTTTAGTTAAGAATTTCTCATAGAGGAGGCTTCATATGGAGTTTCAGTTATGATTTTTGGACAAAAAAAAACAGGCCAAATAATGAGTATAAATTTTTTGTTTTCGATAGAGAAAATAGGATTGAAGAGGAAAAGGAAAAATTGTTTAAATAATAAGAAAAAGAATCGTAGATGTTTGTGAACGACAAATGTTTGTTAAATGTACGAACCATTGTTTATCGTGTACAATGAATCACCAACGCAAAATGAAAAAAAAAATATATATATATATATAAGAGTTTCAGAATAATTTCTCGGGTCTAGAATGATTAAAAAAAAAAGAATCTCGAAATATCAAGAACAATGCGTATCGATAATTGATTCTTATGTTTATTTAACTTAATAATTTTCCATAGAGGGAACTTCATATGAACCTTTAATTTTCACTTTTGAAAAATAGATCGAATAATAGGTACCAAAAAAAAAAAAAAAATGGTTTAATGTCCAAACTACATAGTTCATAGTTTACAATACATCGCCAAAGCAAAATAAAAAATTTCTAAAATGTATAAAAGTTTCGGAATAATTTTTCCGATACCGAACAATAAAAAAAAAAATCTCGAAACATCGAGAACACTGTGCATCGATGATTTATGCCGCTGCGTATTTGTACAACAGAAGTAATATCCGTCATCGTGTCGTATGCAGTGGAACTCGTGAGGGCGGGGGGGAGGGGGGGGGGAGAGATAAGATCCGCAATAAATACGCGAGCGGAGTGTGTATCGGTTCGGTTGTTCGACCGCGAAAATAACCGTAATAAAAGTATAAAACGAGACCGTACGGAGCAGAGAAGCGACGCAGTTGTCTCCTCTCTCGTTCGCTCGACGCGCGAGCTTACCGGAGCTATCGAGGCGACGGTGCCGTAAAAATTGGTTCGCCCGGACGGTGCAGCGAAAGAGGAATCCTCTTTCTCGTTTTGCACCGACCCAGGCTCTGCCCAGGTTTCACCTCTTGGGCCTTCGCGTTACTGTCGGGTAAACGTATTGGCACGCAATACACCCCTCAACTCCAACGTCCACTGCCTTATCGAATATCCCGACAATAGACCGGTACAGATCGACCAACGCACCCCAGCAGGGATCAGATGGCTGAGGGCAATTTCTTACTCCGAAGGGCTCTCATCCGGTGCGACGAGACCCGCAATAAAATTTCCCATCTTTATGACTTCTCTTACTTTTATTATTTTGTATTTTTATTTTTTAGCAATGCAATCACTTTGGTCAATTTATTTTAAGTTTTTCACTTTTAGTAATTTAGCTGCTTTATCATTGTTTTCGTTGTTTGTCAGAAATACTTCGCTCGAATTTGTATTTTATACCCTCATTTTATCGTGCATACTGAACGAAGGCTGCACTGTAAAATAGGTATCAACGTTTATTGTCCGCAAACGTCCACAATTCTTTTCGTGTTAATTTTACAGCAACAAAAATCTTGTCCATTTTACAAAAATTTCTTAATTTTACGAATATTTTTAGAGTACAATTAACAAAATAATTGTGAACGTTTGTGGTGAAATAAAAGTTTGTTAATTGTACAAATCTTGTTTACTGTCCATGAGAACACCTGTTATATGGAAAATTGTCGAGTATGGGACAATGAAAAGTAGAGAAAAAAAAATTAAGCTGATCCATGTTCAACGGCGGCGATTACCTTCGGTCGGTAAGGTAGTTGGGAATTCACAGGTCGCACGCAAAACTTGGTTTTCATTGTTGCGTGCCAGACAGCAATTCAAACTGGCGTCCTTGCTGATATTGTGTTTGTTACTCGAGGGCTTCGGAGAGCGTTGAAAATCCTAGACAGTTTTAGTGACCGCCTGAAGAATAATTTATCCGAATGACCTGTATAGATCGACGGACGCACCGAACAAAGATCGGGCGGCCGAGGGCAATTTTTTTACTGCAAAGGGCTTTCATCGGCAGCGGCGAAACCCTCGATAAAGTTTTCTTTGTATAGGACTTTTGTTCACTTTTATTATTTTGTATTTTTATTTTATTTTTTAGCGATGCAATTTATCACTACTGTGCGTCAGGAACACTTCCCTAGAATCGGTGTTTTATGCACTTGCTTTATTGTGCACAGTGAACGAAGGCAACGAGCACACCTGTTGTTATATGGAAAAATGTCGAGAATGCGACAATGAAAGAACAGAGAGAGAAAAAATAGAGTCGATTCATGGCCAACTGCGGTAATTACCTTCCGTCGGTAAGGTAGTTGGGAATTCATGGGTCGTACCCAAAACTCGGTTTCATTGTTGCGTGTCGGGTAGGCATTTAAACTCATGTTGTGTTTGCTACTCGGCGGGCTTCGGAGAATATTGAAAATTGAAGACAGTTTTACTGACTGCCTTAAGAATAACTCATTCGGATGGCTTCAGGACGCGGAATGTACTGTTAAGATTCCTTAGCCGTCTTCTTCAATTTTTTTTTCTTCCAATTTCCGGTCGTAAACTGACTATTTTAAAAATGACATTAAAAGTGACATCTAAAAAAAAATTAAAAATCTTAAAATTTGACTTTAACGCAACTTCGCTTTCATCGCGTTTCGATAAGTTCGCGTTACACTTAGCCTTTTATCATCCGCGGCAGAAAGCGGATGCAGATTTTCATCGTCATTTCCTTTCCGAATTTCCGGTCGCGAGAATCTACCTTGTCGCAAGATTGGAAAAAAGTAAGTTAATTCATTAAAGAAATTCCATTGAACGCGACTTTCAAAAAAAAAAAATCTTGAAATTCAATTTTTCCGAATCTTCGCTCACGTCGCCTTTCGCCAAGCTCGCGTATACGTGGAAAGAATTTTATTGAACGTTTTTTTTTTTCGATCGGCTAAAAATAATTTTACGGGCTCGGCCCGCTCTCGAAATCGGAGAACTAAAATGTATTCTCTAATAATTCGAATGACGTGGCGCATGTCCGGGGCGGATGAGGCAGGCGAAGGCGGCGACCTCGTAGCCGAGCGGGCGAGCGGTAACAAAGAAAATTTTGGATATGGCTCAGCACGTACCCGCTTCCATTATACCCAGTGGAAGTGTGGAGTAGAAAGCAGCGTGCGAGAGTTACGGTTTCTCGCGGTGACAATGGCGCGACTGGGAGTAGGAGGAATTGCGGGGCCAGCGCGAGCTCTCTACGGCTCCTTTACTTTCTCCCTGCGAAGTGATAACGTGGGCGTTCTTCCTCCTCCCGTTCTTCTTTTATTCTCGGCGGGCAGCGACGCATCTGCGTTTCAAGGGACGGCCGTACTCTGGCCGGGCCTTTGCGAACCGTGTCACTGGGCAATTTCTGTTTTCCGTTAACAACGCGTCAGGCCGTGTCAATTTTTGCAAGCCGAGTGGCAGCTTGGAATTAAAAACAAACACCCGATATGCTTTATGCAAGGCCCAATTCCGCAAACGATACGAAATACTTGTTACAATACGAGTCGATTTCTATCGATTTGTATAATGTCATTATAATTTTTATTTATTTTTTTTTTTTATACAAAATTTATGATAAAATTTATTGGGGAGAGAAAAAACTTCACCGGTGTCGAAAGTAAGATAAGACGACACGCACTTCGTGTCTCGAGGACGCGTCTTCTGACGAGAAGATGTTGGGTAACGGAATAAAGCCATTGTGGAATATTTTCGTTTCGTATCTGTTTGCCCGTATGTTTTTGCATGAGAAAAAGAATTTGGAAATGCTGGTGTAGAGGCGCGGTGTAATTGTAAAGGGTTGTGAAGAGTTGCGTCAATGCTCGTCGATAAACCATTCAGCGAAACAGACATTTAAAATGTTGTCATCTATAAGGTGACATTTTTTAAAATCCCCATTTTGTGCGGTCAGAAAGAGCAATTGTAACGATAAACTTGTACCTAATTACCTAAAGTCATTTTTCCACATGATGAAAAGAAATCCATGTTCGCAAGAGAGTATGCATGATTATTTCACACTTACTTTGATGCGCGAATATTACTATCGAATCATGATGTCGTACCGAATAGAACGTCAATAAAAATTCACGGACGCTTAAATAAAAAAAAGGGTTAAAAGTCAGACAGAATCACCCACCGAAAAAATTTCCTTGCACGAGTGAATGAAGTTTTGATCAATTCTTGGCTGTAATTGGATTCATGAATCTGGGAGCGCTAGTCTGTTCGTTGAATCATTAAAATTTAACTTAGAACCAAAGATCTTAGCTTAATTGTTAAAAGTTCAAACCCAAATTTATATCACCGACGGATTGTTCGGATTTCCGTTGGCGCTACGTGGGTGATCGCATCATCCCTACTTTGCGATTTTTCGGGTAGCTGCTCATAGTCGAATGCTCCGGTTACGGGTTCACGTGCCGATGGCAGTGCATGGTTCGCTGGTTCCCTGGTTGGCTGGTTCGTTTGTTCATTCTGTCGGAGCACCGGAGGCACCGGGAGCTCAACCCTGCGTTCAGTATCGAGCGGGGTGAATGCTCTTGCGCAATGTGCCGGTGCTACTCTGCTCCGTCGGTGGTATGCACGTACAGACACAGAGAGCATGAAACCAGCTAGCGATTCCATCGCCGACGTAGAGTGGCTGGGAAATGCGCGTACCCCGTACCCGCTGTTTGTCTTGGTCGTTCTGAATGATTGATAACGCGAGCTGCCGGGCCAACTTGGCTTTATCCTGTAAATTCTACCTACCGGCAAACACATAACGCAACACACCGAACGTCAATTCCGGACCTGATCATGGTATACGACCAGCATCTATGCTATTTATGGAATTTCATGGTAGGAACGAAAATGGTTTCAATCGCAGAGGAGGCAATTCGTTTTATGAAGCTATTTTGTTGTTGTTTAACATTTGCTTTTTTTTGTACATTGCAGTGTCGGCGTTCTCGAAGTAACTCCAACTTGGCGGATAGAGCATATTCGGATAAAAATGACTGGAAGGATGGGTGGGTGCGTCAAACCGGTAAATTTGAAACCTCAATAACTCCTTGATCCATCGAGTTGAAATTCCATAGCCGTAAGGAAAAATAACGATTGTTTAAGCATCATTGTCATTTCATCGCTAAGCTTCCCCTACGCGAAGTGAAAGGAAAAAGGCAAAGTGATTTCAGAATATGCCGTCTCATCTTCCGGGTATCTTGCTCTCCCGACAAAAGCGACAGTCGATGCGATTACCGATCATCTTTAGACTGCAGTCCAAGAATTTCAGTAGTTTGGCAAACCAAAATCAATTAAACGCCTTGGTCCAACCAGTTTCGATCGAAATTCGTGAAACCGAAGATGATCGCCTGATCAGGGAAATCAAAATCGATCTCCGCTCCAAAACGGCAGCAGAAAAGAGTCCATGAAATCAAA
Organism: Amblyjoppa proteus; assembly: GCA_963922035.1. Classification (NCBI taxonomy): domain Eukaryota; kingdom Metazoa; phylum Arthropoda; class Insecta; order Hymenoptera; family Ichneumonidae; genus Amblyjoppa; species Amblyjoppa proteus. Next base: position 10,254,842 of record OY998230.1, read on the forward strand.
TACCCAGAAAATCTTCAATTTTCTCATTCCTCATGATTAATCATAATTTCCATTTCATCGCAAAGCTTCCCCTACGCAAAAGCCAAAGTGATTCCAGAATATGCCATCTCATCTTCTGGGTATCTCGCTCTCCCGGTAAAAGCGACAGTCGATGCGATTACCGATCATCTTTCGACTGCAGTCCAGGGATTTCAGTAGCGACGGCAAACGGGAGAGTTCCGACGAGATTCTCGTGCGCGACAAGAACTTTCACGCAAACTTCGCAGACGTACGCGCGACAATGCTGTAGGTGGGTTTTTACGAGCGACCGTGCGCCAATGTGTCTGTTGGGTATCCAGCGTTTGATCCGGATAGCTATAATACTCAGCCGACGAGAGGTTCAGTCTAGCTCGTTCAGGTCCGTTCGTTTGGATTCCCGACTCCCGCTCCAGGGCATCTTTCTCGGCGCGACTCTCGACATCCCCGGGGATCTGAATTATTGGTGCGAGCGAAAGCACGATGGTAATGGAGAAAACGCGGGAGGGATAAAAATGAAAGAAGAGTCAGAAATATCTCCCACCCCTCCCCCCGCCGCTGCCCCTCCAATTTGAGGATCGGGTGGACTGTTGCTCAACTTGGCAATTCGCCCTCGGCCAATCTTCACTCCATCGCGCCCATTTTCATCCCGGGTGGAGTGTCGGAACGAGAACGAGCGAAAACGGAGAATTCCAAGGTGGAGCGCACCGAGAGACGACAGATTTTTATCTATGAAAATTATTCACCGGTGATATATTAAGCGCCAAAAAAATTTTTCCGAACAAAAAGAAATCTCCGTTTACGTAACGTTGAGAATAATATTAACGAGGAGAGATTGAAGAACTTTTACATCATTTTTCGAATTCCACCGAATTTCGTTAAAAAAAAAAAATCCGTTTGTCTTTGGCACGACGAGGTTTCGTGACGCTTATCAGACGCCGATTCGAACGAATCGATCTTATCTAATTTATAAAAAAAAAAAAAAGGAAGGCTAAAAAAAATTAGCTTAAATCCAGAAACAAGATTCATATCCGAGCTTATTCGTACCAACGGAGATTACTCGCCAATGAGCGCAGCCGCTCTTTGGCGTAGTTCCAGAAGAATTTCCATCGCCTCTGCCTCATTGAACGCAATGCATTTTTGGTATCTCGTGGCACACATAAAAAGTGCACTGCGCTATTGAACCGCATCATTATTTATTTCTCCTCGAACAATCTTCAAACGGAGCGACGTTAAGCCCGCAAATATATATATCGAGGTCTTGAGAGTCATAAACTGCGAGGGAGAGTGGAGTGGGAGGGGGGAGAGAAAAAGGCACCGGAGAAAAAAAAATGAGAGTAACTGGGGAGGAAAGGGGAAGTGTGGCGAGGGCGGGAGGGGAGGGGAGGGGAGGGGGGGGGGGAGAGAAGCATCGACCTACATTCGAAAAGCGATGTGTCGTGACCCCGGCATGTCCTTACTCGCGCTAGCTCGGCTGTTCGTTCGAGCGCGAGGGTGAGCTCTCGCGACCTCGATCTCACACCACCGTATAGTCACTACTCGCTCGGGCCAGAACCAGAGTCGGATACGCCGGCACGAATTACGGAGCACAGCGGCGAACCGGCAGACGAGACGATACAAACCGCAAAATCCCGAAGGACCGCTCGCCCTCTTCGCCCCCAACGACACTCTTCGACGGAGACGAAGAACGATAGAGTGGGTATAAATTAGCGCGACCCCTGAGACGCTCCTCAATATTTTTAGACACTCGCACCTCAGACGCAAGAAGCGCCTATTAAAATGACTAATTTGCACATCTTCATTCCATCGGAAGTCCATGTCATGTCTTCGCAACGACTCAACCAACGCAGCCAAAATCTGCAACGTGGTCTTGTTCAGGCTAACACGGATTAAGGAATGCTCGGTATTAACCCTTTGAGCCATAGATTTTGATACCATAAAAACAAAAGCTCGGTATTTCATGTGAAGAATTTAGTTTAAAAAATTGAAAACTGAGCAAAAAATTTTAAAAAATTGAAACAGCGGCGAACCTTCAGACGCGGAGATACAAAGCGCTAAATCCCGACGGACCGCTCGCCCTTTTCGCCGCTAACGAACGATAGAGCGGTTGTAGATTGGCGTAACCCTTGAGACGATCCTCAGAAAATCGTTAAGCTCGCACTGATTAAGGAATCTTCGGTATTCATTAAAAAGGATAATTTCGTGACGGTAAACCGGGGTTTCAATAAATGTCTGGTAATCAGCATGAAAATTGATTTCAACCCTAACAAAAGTCCACGCAAGGATTTAATGGACCCGTGACATTTAGTATTCTCGCGCCTGTGTAAAATGTACCTTCCTCACGCAAAATGTACCTTCCTCAGATCCTGTAGTATCGATTTCAGTCCAAAGAAGCTTAGAAATATTGATCCTGAACAAAGTAACGTCTCGATTAAGACGGGAAGTCAAAAAAGTACTTGGGACTTCCATGATTAATGGATAAATCTCAATTATTCATAGAACCCTGGAAAACGATCAGGATTTTCATCTTCGAAACAATTGCCCAAGCAACAGATGAGTCCGGTAAAAATTTCAAGCCGATATCCAATCGTTTTTCTAGGCACGTCTCTGAACGCGCCAAAATCTCATGTTTCAAAATTCTCGTAATGAAACTCTCATTCGACTATCCTGCCGTAAACGATTTTTCGAACTATCACAATGGATCTTGATTAACTCCCTCGCCTCCTACTCCAGAGAATAACCGAGAACGATTCTTGTCGCGATGCCAAGTTCTCCAAAAAAAAAAAAAGTATAAATCCACATATAACACTAATAAAAATTGCTCTGTCCTGAAAATAAATACCTGTAAAATTAAAATAATAGCGATGAGATGAGAAACCTATTTGTCGTTTACGCAAGCAATAAGAACTGCTTAACGTCAACAAATATTAAACGACACCATCTAAGTAACTAACGCATCATTGATTAAACCGCACTGTGCCATTATAATTACAGCATAAAAAAATTTGTATAGAAAATAAAAATAACGCTTCAAAGATGGGAAACGGTAGGCGATGAGTACGCGCGGGATGAAGTAAAAAAAAAAAAATATGTATTCCGTTTCTCTCCTTCATCCAGCATAGCGGGAGAGTAAACGATAAAAGCTAGTCGTTAGCGCGCCTGCGAGTGGTCGGGCCGCTTCCACTGGTGCTGCTAAGCCGGTGAGCGAGTTAATTGAGGAGAGTAATTAAATGACGGGCTCCGGGTGTGCGTCGTCGATGCCGCTGGTGAGTCTGGATTGGGGAGAGGAAGAAAAAAAAAATAATAAAAAGAGGAGAAGAAAAGGTCGGAGCAAACTAGAGCCGAGGAGAGAAAGGAAAGAGGCGAGGAAGACGAGAGACAGAGAAAAAAAAAATTAGGGTGAGAGGAATGATTGTATACGCGAGGCGACGACGAGGGTCGCAGCCACCCTTGTGCATCGGTTGCGACGGTAGGGAGTAAGCGGGGCAAAATGGGACAGTGGGACAAAACGGGACAACGGGGCAAAAGGCTATTTTCCGATAACGTTTGGGTGGTGGCGGTAAGTGGGGCAAAACCGGGTGGAAAATCCAGATGTATCGTTGGGACAAAATGGGGCATCCAAAAATTGGCATATTCACAAGTCTACCGGACATCCGAATAGAAATTTTCGAGCATTACATCGGGTCCTGATATGACCTTATCAGATCCTTATCAGGACCTTATCAGAGCCTGATGTAGCACCCAAAAATGTTTACTCGGGTACAACAACTCTACCAGACAATAACTCTACCAAAAAGACACCTCTAACAACTGTACCATATTATAACACTACCATATTAGAACTCTACCAAAATCTCTACCAGAATCAAAATAAAACACTATCGGAATTGAAATACAACTTTACCAGAATTGAAATAAAACTACTGGAATTCAAATAAAACTCCACCGTTACTTATTCCATCACCAACTTACTCCACCAACTTATTTTGATTCTGGTAGAGTTGATTTTTTTTAACTTTCTAGTAGGGATTTCGGTAGAGTTCTAATACGATAGAGTTGTGATATGATAGGAATGTTGTCTTGTAGAGTTGTGAGTGGTGGAGATGTAAATGTGCTAAAAAATTATTGGAAACTGAGTTTTGCGCCACTGTCCCATTTTGCCCCACTCCCCCCCCCCCCCCAGTGATGGAATGGTTTAAGGACGGGTGAGCAGGGATTCGTCGAGGGAGCGCACACGTGGGCGTATGCTCGAGAGAGGGTAGCTCGTGGAGGAATGAAAGGTGGGAGAGAGATCGGAGAGCGTGGGTGAGGGTCGAAAACGAGGAAGGAGCGTGCGCCAGTCGAGGTCGGTGCGGCCCCGAGAATCTTCGCTGCAGCTCGTTTTCCACCCTTCCCCGTATTTTCTTTTCTCTTCACCCCATCCTCGAAACTGCGTCCTCTCGCACCTCTCCGTCTCTTCGTTTCCCATCTTCCACACCCTCGTCACCCCTCCGACCCCAACCGACAATTCCATTTCACTACGGCAAGCTTTTTTATCGCTATCGATCGCGAACGCTCGACTGTAGCTACACTCGCGTAATTTGTTTTCATCCATCGTAAGTTCTTTTTATTTGTTTATGCACGACGATCGATATCGTTGTTGTTCGACTATCGGTTATCGGTCTGTGAAACCCGTCGAAACAGTCTATATACGGCAGTTATTTTTCCAGCAATGTTTGGATAAAAGTCTATGAAGAGGTGAACTGTGAAATGGTCAACGATTTTTTATGATAACTGTTGAGGGATTGTTTACACTTTAGGCCTTCAAGTACCGGGGACTTTTTGATGGCATGTAAGTTAGCAACGTTCTTCCAGTAATTTCATTGACAACTGTCACTTTTCTTCAATAGATTATTTTCTGTTGAAACGATAAAAAAAAAAATTGTATAATTGTAATTGTAATTATAATTGTATTATGATGATTCTCCTCGTGACATTTTTCGCGGCTATCAACACGTACGCTCGAAAGGAATTCCCATCGAAAGCTGACACGACATCTGCTTTCGATGAGACTTCTCTCGAGACCCAACATGCGCCTCACCCACAAACAAAGTTGATTGCACATTTTATTGCCGACCGCCATAATACACATATTCTCAACGCTCGAAGCACAGATCGCAAGTTCCGACTCTGCACGGAGAAAAAAAAATTGTTGGTACCACAAGATTTTTGATACTGTAACAAATTTAGTTTATTAGTATCAGGATAACAAAACCAGATTGTAACCATATGAAAAATTTTCATATTCCATATACATTCATACACCATACTATACCAAAAACTCTTGGAATTTGCTGTATATCGATGTATAAACTGCAAATGGTAATAATACCTTTCGCAGTATAATAGACGTCGCTTGGCCTCATAGCAAACTAAATCATCTCAGCAACAAGAAAGTTTTGTCGCGATAGCAAAACCAATTGTTTCTACGTAGTAATTTAGCTGCTTTTACTAATAGTTTTGCTGCGGGAACGAGGTCATTGTCAGCAAAACTCATTTCGTTAGAGCAGCTAAACAATTTTTCTCCGTCTGAAACCTCTTCATTTCCCGTATCATCGTTCAGTTTCTCGTCCTCTTCGCGGCTCAATCAGGCCCGGGATAAGCTGGAACTGAAGCAAAAGCCTCAGTGCCGTTGCCCTGGCGTGATTCTCCTCGTAGACGAGCGTTTCTCATGCAACCCTCGTGCACAGCGAACGCCAGCGAGCAACGAGCAAACAACCGCCTCTCTTCCACAGCCGACTGCTGCTTGCCTGTCGGTCGTATAACACACCTATTGCATTATTGATTGCCCCGCAGAGCACCGAAATTTCGAGGGACCCGGCGGTCTGGCTTCTGCTCCCGCTGTTACTGGCTCGTTGCGGCCGTCGCTACTGTATGGGAATGACGAGTTTCCTATTAGCACAGCCAGGAAACGTAATGAACGTTTCGTCGCTGGGCACCGACGGTGCGGTCGGTACCGCGACTGATAAATCCGTCGCGTGTCCCTCCAGAGGCTCGACTCGGCTGCATGACGTTGCATCGAATAATCATGCGTGCACTGACAGAACAGCGCGTCAGTCTTCGCAACCCGATGCAGTCTCTCGGGCCGTTAATAATGATTCAACGACGATTCAATGAGGGAATCCATAATGCAGAGGACTGAAATACCTGACGCGTTATTCTCTCGAATGACGACCGGTACGAGGCGAGAGGTATTTTTATTTAGCGCCAATAAATCATCGCAAGACACGTTGCGAGATCGTCGGAAGTTCAACTGTTTACGAGTAGGCGTTTCAACGGTGAATGTTTTGGTGTCGCTTTTTCCTGCCGAATACTCGAGGACCGTCCGAACGTTTGTTCGAGAGTCTTGACTGGTGAACTGCGAAAAGACGGCACATTTAACGAAACTTTCAATCGTCCGAGACCCTCCATTGTCTCTTGTCTTCCGCCATTAATTTCCTACTTTTTCGGTCGAAGACGAAAGCGAGAAACGAATTTTTCCAACTGCCTGGGATGCGCTTCTGGTCGAGCGCAGGTGATGAATCTACCGCGGGAAATGAAAGTAAGTCTCGCGGCAAAGAGAATGAGACGATGGATGAGCATCGGGCAACTGGCGAAGATAAACGACCGCATCCACAAAGGATCCCGAGAGGATTGCGAATCGTAAGGCAGCGTCGTCGCGCCGGGGAATCTCGTAGTCCGGTAAGATTTACCGCTCCGATTGATTTCGTTTGCGGGATCAAATCCACCTTCGGAATTCGGTGTACCTTAACAAATGTTTCAGTTACCGACGTTTCTCGCCCGATACAAATGGCCCTTTCACCGATTTCCATTTCAAGACCATCAATCGCCCTCGGCTACCGGGAATCTTCAATGACAAATTACTCCGAGAGTGAAATCATCGAAGACGAGGCATAAACACAAGTGGCGTCGATGAACGATGTGTGAGAACGGGCAGATCGGTAAGAATTCCCGGTGAGCCGAACGAAGCTAGACCAGTAGTTGATTGCAGCCTAGCCCTGACACGTGCAAACACCAGAAAATTGTGTTGCCAGCACAGCCTCGAACCGAGCATTCTCCCGTAACACGAGAACCGTTCGTGCACACAGATGCGAGCACACGAGTGCAATAGTGTACAGCGGGACAACGGTGGAGGAGCACGTAACATGTGTGTCAATGCGACACACGAGACGGTATGGGAGTACTATAGCCGGGCTCTAGTGTGCAATTATATGTATTGTAGTGGAGCTCGAGTTCGAGGCAACCAGCATCAACTATTTATGAGGATACTGTGTCCGACCGAAACTTTCCGCGCCTATCGCATGTCCGGCTAGTTGACGAATCAAAAGGCGACGGAAAGCAAAGAAACTCTCTTCGGCTTGTCACTATTCGAAAATTTAGTAATTACTACGCGATTAGGGTCTATCCCTAATCTTATGGTATGGTTTCTACTCTATGGTATGCTTCTTCCAATATGATATGGTTTTTACCCCATAGTATGCGTTCTCAACTATGATATGGTCTTTAGCCTATAGTATGGTTTTTATCCTATAGTATGCCTTGCACCCTATTGTATGGTTTTTACCCTATGGTATGCTTTGCACCCTATTGTATAGTTTTTACCCTATGGTATGCTTTGCACCGTATTGTATGGGGTTCAACCCTATGCTATGGTTCTTGCCCCGTGGTATGATATTTGCACTATGATATTGTTTTTTACTCTGCAGTATGGCTTTTCTCTTATAGAATGTTTTTTCCCCTATGGTATGGGTTTTGCCCTATTCTATGGTTCTTGCCCTGCGATAGGTTTTTTGCACTGTGGTATGGTTCTTGCCCTGTGATACGGTTTTTGCACTATGCCATGGTTTTTACGCTATCGTTCGGTTTGTACTCTATAGTAGAATAAGTGAATATGGCCAAACCCGATTAACACATGAATCAATGATATGCAGACTGGATCATTTTTGTCTGACACAGGTTATCGAGGTACTGAGAACCTCCAAGTTGCATCAAGGTGCAGGCGAGGGGATTGCACACTGACGTTATAAGGGATAGGCATGACGCGGCCTCGACGTCGGCACGGCCAAGCTGAGAATCCTGCTCACGCGCTACTGAATACTCCGAGCAAGTTTCATACGCATTCGTAGCTAACGATGTCCGACAGCGAAGTCTCGGATTACCCGAGCTGCTGCTGCTGCGGTACGATCGCTAAGTGCATTTCTGGGTTGAGCCTCTTTCCACGTGCGGCTGCTGCGACGCGGAGGAAAACGAAGAATATGACCGACACGGGAGATATAATGCTCGCGGAAGATACGAGGTCGAGCCCCGTTCTATATCACGACCTTCTTCAACACTCGCTTTTCTTGTTTTTATTTTATTTTATATTATTTTGCGCGCGGAGAACAATGTTGTGAATAAACATGGTTCTCCCTCGTTACCGGTGAGGACATATTTCATACTTGATCTGAAACTGATTGCATACAATGTAATTCTGCAGTTCGGTTGAGCCGCCTGCATGTTTGGAAGAGAAGTGGCGAGGTTTGCAGCAATAACGATTCGCTACTTACGCGACGACTCTATTCAAATTCTATGCAAACGAACTCTAAATACCTCACTTCCGGTCCAAAAAACTCATTTATCGGCCGGATGGTGACGTCATACTGAAAATGTGTAACAATCGGTCCGGAAGACTATAATTTTTCGACCAGAATTGACCTTGTATCGGAAATACGTCACTTTCGGTTTGAAAATTGAATGTTTCGGCCAGAAATGACGTCGTACCGGAAGTATATAACTTTCGGTTTGATATCTCATTCATCGATCGAAGGTGACGTATTTCCGGTATGACGTCATTCCCGGGTGTGAGTAAAGGTTCTGTGAAAGACAGTGAAAGTGGTGAATATGGACCACCAGTTTGGATGACTTTTCTATGTTTCCCACTTTAACCCAATCTGTGAAGCACGAGAGCCGAATAAATAACAGTAATGTCCGATCGAATCTGTGTCAGAGACGACTGACATTTCGGAATCTAAGCAAATTATCGCGCGATTCTCGATCTCGTTTTGGGCAATCCGAGCAAAGTGTTCGTGGGTCAACTAAAAATGAATGTCTGCGGTGAGTTATGTATTGCCCCAAGATTTCTAATCTTGTTCGGCCGCGGTTGCCGTTTTCGGCGAAAATCTGTTGAGGATTTCGCGAGAATCGCACGAGATCGTTAGATCTCTCCGGGTGAGCGGGGGCCACCGGCGGCGGCGTCCTGCGTAACGATTAGACGAGACCGGGCGAGCCGACCGTCCACGGTGGAACCGGGTTAGGAGGAGAGTCAGTGCCGTTAGGACGATTTCACAATGGCGATTAATCGCCTCCGCGCTCATGCTACACCCGTTCGCCCATTGCCTCTATGATGTGTGCTCTGCCGGGCGAGGTGAAAGGTGGGCGGAAGAATGAAAGAGAACGACCGCAAGGATTCACGCAGGACGAGCGGCGAACCAAAGATTTCGTTAATTTAACGCAAAATCGTCCGATCCGCTCCGAGGGAGTGACTCAGAATCGTGAAAGTTGGGTCGATGAGAACGGGTAATTCGGAACTCGAAAGTATTTGAAATCTACGCGGTCCCATTATTTGACATTATGGAGTAAATGTCGGTCGTTCGAAATTGTGCAACGGATTCGTGAATATTTGAGGATTTACGCAGCGGCAAGAAAGGTCGAACCTTTTTGCGGACGAAACTTACCTTCGCGGTTTCGGCGCTCGGGAGACTAACCAGGCTTTGGTAAAGATTTCAAAGCTCGAGCGATGAATATGATTCTTTTATAACTAGTCTGAATAAAAAATGTATTGATCGTTATTAAAAAAAAAGAAGTATTCTACTACTCTTTGCAGCTATCTGCCTCAATGTTTTACAGAATTCCTTCCCAGAACTAGTATTTTTTGCTTTCTCATCTACAATACTTTCTTATCGTGCTATTTTTCATTTTTTTTTTTTTTTTTCGTGATATTCATTTCGACGCGTTCAATGTTTTCCATGAAACATCAAAAGTTCATATTCGAAAAAACAACATCCGGAGTGTGTCTGCCAAAAAGAATGGTAAGATAATAGCCGATTTTTTTTTTTAACAAGCAGAAAAAAAAAAATTCCTGTCTCTTGCCTGAAAAGATTGTACAGAGTTGAATGCTTTTCAATCTAGAATACTTTGTATTTGTGGCCTTTTTACCTTAATATTGACGTGCCTATATGTTGTATTGTAATATCGACGTATGTTCCATCAAATATCAAAAATTCATATTAGGAAAAATATTCCGAGTGCGCGACCCAAAAAGGATGATAAGAAAATGACCGATTCTTTCTTTTTTTTTTTTTTTAAGCAACCGAAATATCGATATTCCAGTCTCTCGCCTAAAAAGGTTCTACGGAATTGAATGTTTTTTCCCGGCTCTCTAAATTGGTATTTATCTGTTAGCTGGTCTGTGGATTAACTTGACTGAATTTCATCTCGTTGGGGCGACGCTGTCCGCGAGTAATTAAGGACGGTAATTAAGATCGACGAAGTTTAGCCCACTAGAACAGACCTTCTTACACGCGAGACGAATATCTATACTTTATTTATACATGTACTCCGTGCGCGCATGTATAATCGTGCATAGGTGTACAGTTTAAAGTCTCCTTTACCTCGCCGCGCGCCGAAAATACGTACAGCCCAATATGGAGCGTCTTCTGCAATTGTCGACGCTCAGCTTTATCTCGGATGATGTGCGAATTTAATGGAACCACAAATTAATTAAATCTTGTCGGTATCGTCGGGGACAAAATAGAATTCCCGAAGTTTGCAGCGCGTTCGCGTTGTGTCGTAATTCGATTCGTCTCATTATTGCCAATTACTCGTGGCGTGTTCGCGAATCGCGAAACGGACATTATGACGTGAATATTAATATCGAGGCGAACGAATCGCGAACGTTGAATACTGATATCGAGGAGCGTAAATACCTGATCCGGAGAACCATGAAAAAAAAATAAAATTTCCTCTAAAAGAGAGGCTAAACGGGCGACACGAACCGAAGAAAATTTCCAACGTTGTTTTTCTTTTTTCTCGAAACTGATTTGTTCAAATTACCATCGAACGGTGGAGCTTTCGCGCGATCTGTGGAGAGAGAAAGCTCGTCGATTCGACTCCATCAGTGGTAACATAAATATATATTTCACTCGTTGAAACAGGAATTTACGTTCCGCGTCGGGTGACACGCCGAATAATAATGTGAATCGATTGTCGTCATAAAATACAATTTCTCATGCTCGATTTATCGAACCCAATTATAGATGACGTTTATGTTATTATATTTTTGTCTGCACAATTATAATATTTGTACGCGAGTGAATGAAATTCAAAACGTTTACATTTGATTTTCCGCACAGAAAAAAACAAAATTGGATTTTTAAAGAGAGGCTAAACGGCCGCCGCAAACCGATGAAAATTTTCAACATCTTTTTTTTTCGAAACTGGTTTGTTAATGTTAAATATATATATCATTTGTTGATACAGGAATTTATGTTTCGCGTCGGGTGACACGTCGAATTATAATGCGAATCGATTGTCGTCATAAAATACAATTTCTCATGCTCGATTTATCGAACCCAATTATAGATGACGTTTATGTTATTATATTTTTGTCTGCACAATTGTAATATTTGTACGCGAGTGAATGAAATTCAAAACGTTTACATTTGATTTTCCGCACAGAAAAAAAAAAATTGGATTTTTAAAGAGAGGCTAAACGGCCGCCGCAAACCGATGAAAATTTTCAACATCTTTTTTTTTCGAAACTGGTTTGTTAATGTTAAATATATATATCATTCGTTGATACAGGAATTTATGTTTCGCGTCGGGTGACACGTCGAATTATAATGTGAATCGATTGTCGTCATAAAATACAATTTCTCATGCTCGATTTATCGAACCCAATTATAGATGTCGTTTAACGTTATTATATTTTATCCTCTGCAGTAACGACACTGTGCACGAGTGAATAAAGTTCAAAACATTTGTATTTGACTCTTTATCGATGAAAATATATCGTCAGCACTCTGCACCTCGAGCGCTTCGATTTAATAAATGAAATCCCAATTAATTGACGCCTTTTTATTCACTGTCCCATTTTCACTTTTTCACGCATTCATTCGAATTTCCTGTCTACTTCATAAATCGAAATAAAAAAAAATAATCTCGAGTAACAAGTTCACACGTGAATTATTCATGAAAAATAATGAATAAAAAAAAATAAGACGAAATAATGAATAAAAAAAAAATCCGACTGAAACGAGATACGTTTCAGTCGGATTTTCCTTTACCTGAAACTCGTCGTAAAACTCACCGATAACCGCAATCAGTTGTCGGTGCCGAAAGTAAAACGGTGCACGTTCTTTTTTGCCATGCAGTATTTTATTTCAACTTGATTATTTTTGCACCGGATGTCTCGACCGCGAAGACCAGGGACGCTCGTACTGTTTACATGTACAATAAGTGTGAGTGTGTATGTGTGTGCGGGCGTGCAAGTTACGCTGCTCGAGTGTTCGGAGCTTCCAATGGAGATAGAGTAGCCGGGCGTCGACGAGCAAGGCTCCGCGGACGGCTTGGTCGGTGATTAATAGTCCGGGTAATTGGCACTAGCTCGTTAATACCGTCGAGAGTTCGACCATTTCTCGTCCGCGCAGCGGGACGACGCTCTATTGCATTCCTCTGTCGCGTATATTCAAGCTCACAGCGCGAATATCAGACAGGAGTGCCGAACGAACTCACAGCTATAAGTACTCGGTCGCGGCGCGTATCAGACTTTGCATATAATCGCATATTTCATCCTTAATTTATTATAACTGGCTGGCACAAGCAAGCTTCGCGCGGTCGAGAATAATTTATAAAGCTGATAATGAATATATATATATATATATATATATTTTTTTAACATTTGACGCTAAATTTCGCATTAAATATCGAGTTTGATATAAGTATTTTCAAAATACCAAAATTTGAGTCTTTTTTTAAATCTCAACATTTACGTTAATTAGTTACAACGATCAACAATCTCAGTGAGTAACTCATCAAAAAAGAACGGTTGTTTTTGAGCCGAACTGATAATATTCAATTATTATCTTCATGTTTGTAGCCTAATTGCAAACACTGCAATAATTACCCTTTAACACGTTTACGCAGAGGCATTAGCTCACGGCCCAGTGCGTATCAATCACGACGCTCCGAAGTGACGAAAAATCACTGTAACCGTGTTTCGGCCGCTCGCTATTGAATTTTATAAAAGTCGATAACGCAATTATAGAAGAGGATGACAAAGGTCCCTGCGGAAGCGCGAGGCAATGCCAGAATACAGAAACGATGATGCAATATTGATTTTATCGTGTACTTTTTCCGCTGTTCTCCGTCATGAATAGGACACAGATTCTGCAGTCCGATATAAAGCAATATCTTTCTTCTGCCTTCTCACAAAGGAAGCTTTGTGAGGTTGAATTTTTTTCTTTTAATATCGAGGTTTCCATGTTAGAGGATTTGGCTTCGAGAATAACGTGAAAAAAATCACTTTTATGGAATGACCCGATGTGTGTATGTGTCAATATTTTTTAAAATATTTTTGAAAGATTTAATATTATCTTTCTCGAATCGCTCGCGCAAAGGACTTTACAATTTATGATAATAAGCGCGTAAACCATAGGCAAATTTAATTTAATTTAATTTAATTTAATTTAATTTAATTTAATTCTGTTACCATATTTAAATTTTGTTTTTCCCCATTACTATAAAAAAGATGGTATAGATCTACAGCACCGTGAAAGACAGTTCAGCAGTTTCTCTATACACAAAAAAAAAAGTCAAATTGATTTCACGAAATCGATTTAAAAAATTCAAAATTCAGATCAATGTAGCATAAAAAAAAAATTACTCATCAGCTTCGCAGTGGCATTTTTCTCAATGAATCAGTAAATCGTCCGAATCCTCGAAAAATCAGAGATCTCTCGTCCATATCCAATATCCTTAATCGTCTTCATCGGGTCTTCGTCATCGTCGCAATCGTCGCTAAGTTGTGAAACGTATATATGCCACTTTCACTATCGCGGCCACGTTTCATAACTGTTATTATCGAGGACATACACACACGCTCGTGTGTATCGGCGTTTGTGTTTGTGTCAAGCCGCGTATTCGTCGGCGGAGTGTTGCTTTGTGCACGAAGAGCCGTTTGGCCCGAACCAAAGATGTTGCAGACCGGGGACGGAAAAGCACAGAAGGAGGCGTAGAGACGAGAGAAAACGACGTCTGCGTACCCTGGACGAGCCGCGTCGCGGTGGAGAATTCTTGCCGAACGTGCACCGGCATCGGTAATTTTTATTTGTCACGGCAAAACCGCTAACCGCCGGATCCTTGGAAGGATCGGAGTGTCGTGTTCGTATTCCAGATGATAGCGAGTAATGAAGTGGAAAAAGGGAAAGTTGCAGAAATCGCGACTTCGCTGATTTTTCCCCACTCAGCATTCTAAAACTACTCTTTTCCCTTCTCGACGTTTACCTCGTCGCGGTGAATCACGCGTTAAGATGCTTATTGTCGTTGCGGAATAAATTAGCAACCGGGCGTTGTCCGCCGGGCCAGGACTTACCACTTTCGCCGAAAATGTTGATCGCGGAGAAAATAGAGAAACTGATTTTTTGCCGACTGAGTCTGTACATTCAGAGAAGAGAGAAAGAGCCATATCAACGGCGTTGAGTACATTTTTTTTGCTACCGGCGGCGATAGCGAAACCTTAACACATTCTATTAGAAAATATGGTAATTTTCGTTGTCCGAGAAATTAGCCAAATATCCCGTCATTTTTGCTATAATATAAGTTCTTTTCAGTAGAACATATCGTAATATAGTAGTCTAGTTCTTACTAGAAAATATGGTAATCCGTGGCGCATACCAAATTTGATCGACAAAATACTCAGTTCTGTCCACGAAATTCTCGGTTTTTATCCGCGATATTCGTAGTTCTATCCGCGAAATTTTTAGTTCTAACCACGAAATTCTTAGCAATATACGGATAATTTTGCCAAACCGCCTCCAGGAAAAACTTACCATATGGATTAGGTAAAAATTCAGACCGCAGTTCGCAAAGGAAAAAAGAATTTTTTAGCTAATCCATACGGTAATTTTGTTCCAGGACGCAGGTTGGCAAAATTGTGCGTATTTTGCTAAGAATTTTGTGGATAAAAACCGAGAATGTCGTGGATAGAACTGAGCATTTCGTCGATCATATTTGTTTATGCGGCACCGATTACTACATTTTCTAGTAAGAACTAGAAAATGTATATTACGATATGATCCAATAAGGTGAACTTGTATGCTAGCAAAAATGGGGGGATATTTGGGTAATATCTACGATAGCGAAAATTACCATATTTTCTAGTGGACTGTGTTAAGATTATGCGAAATACCGCCGCCGGTAAAGAAAACTGTACTGAACACCGTACTGAGACCGCAGTCCGCCAAGGAAAAAGAAAATTGTCTTTTCCTGAAGAATCGGCAGACGCAGGGAATGGCCATTTTCTTTTTCCTCGGTGGTCTGCGCGGTCTCAAAACGGCATGAAGTTTTCGTTACCACTTGGGCGGAAAGTTACACCACATTACCTTAAGTGTATTACGAATATTTGCCAGGAAGTCGCTGTAGTTCCCATGTACCTAAAAGTTCTGTCGATTTCCGCCAGATTTATGGTAATTTCTATCAGATCCTTCTCTAAGTGCATCCCCTTAAGCTAACTCCTACGAATCTCTTACGATATGTCTGCCTATCAAGTTGTTCTATAATGGAGGATCAATCAAGTACACGCAACAGCCGCCTCAATTTCCCAACATCACCGTCCGCAACTCTGCGCCTTCCGATCCAATCGTCCATTTCCCCTTTTCCTCCATCAATGACGCCCCGTTCAAGGCTCGGCGATTCTCAGCCTAGAAATCAATGGAAAGCGATTGCGCGCCTCTGCTCTCGGGCACGCTCTTCTATCGCCTCGACTGGTCACGCGTGATGCACGACCGAAGAGATGCCGTGCGAGCGTTTCGATGCAGCGACTCTGACGATCGAACCTCAGCCACGTTCGCCCGGCGCAAGTTGCGACTGCATCAGGGTTAATCATTCAGGGCTAATCCGCTGCTCGGCCGTTGCAGTAACGCACCGAGCGGAGCAATTTCCTTGAGGCTGCCATATCGAGAGACCGAGCAATCGGCAGCTGCGCCGCTTCCATTGCGCGCGTCGGACTAATAATCGAGAAATGCGAGAAGCGTGCTGCTTCGTCCCGGAGAAAATGAGCACGTATGTGCAGACACTTGCGCATACGCCGGTAAATCGTACCTGCGTGATGGTGCAGCGGCATGTGCGCACGTACATCTTTGATTCGCTCCAACATCGCGCCGCCGAAGGTGTTCGGCGCACGTCTGCGCACGCGGAACGTTTTAAACGCGTCGACGACGAAGACGCACAACGCCTTCGAGCAATCTGCCTGATCAAGGCTCCATCGCATTCCCTGTCATATTTATTACCACGTCACATCAGTGTCCGTACGATTCATGGCTTCATCCTGACGCGTGTGTTCCTCCAGGGGGGGGATCTGATACCACGTGACAGGCACACTCGAGAACTCTCATGCGGTTCGACCATTCTCTCAAACCCATGTATCATTATGGCAATCTATTAACCGGCTATACAGTAAAAACTAATAATTTCCGGTGAAGATCCGACACGTCCCGTCAAGAGTGCCGATCGCTGTGACGCGAGGAAATCGAGGGTCGATCCTTTCATGCTTCCATTAGACGTCATTTACTTTGGCGGGTCTCGTGCTTCATCTGGATCCAGCGAGACTGCACGCAATATCTTCTCGGCACGTTAACGAGCTTCGATCATCGACTCAATGGGCGACGGCGTCCGGCATGTAACGGTATCAGCCGATCGATTAATTTCTATTAGATCTCGTGACTTGCAGGGAATTCGTGCGACCGGATGCTATGGAGACTGGGATAGCTTGCTTGTTTTTGACGCTGAAAGACACCTTAGAACGCCATTTGGGTGATATAGATTCGAACTTACTGGTCGAATAGAAATTCCGTTAAGGTTTCTTGTTTAGCGCTTGTTAAGGAATTGCTCTACACTGCCAATGAAGGCCCAATCGGGACCTGCGGATATTGACGACGAAGTAATCTTACTCAAAAACATAGATCATCTGGTTCTTGAATAGAAATTGTTAGACATGACTCTACAACAAGTCGTTATCGAATGCGGAATACGGGGCGGAAGCTGAGAGCAACCAATTGATCGTCTTGCTCTAGGAACACCAAGAAGTTAGTTGGACATGCCAATCTTTTTTCTAGGTGATTTCCGCGCTGCTGATTGCATGTCTTTCAACCCATCTTGCAACGAAACTCCCGAAGAGTTTGTGGCATTTTTTAAATATTGAACTCAGACACTTTTCCCGGTTCTGAAGCTGTAGTGTAACATGTTCCCTGATACGCCAGTCCGTCATCGCGAAGCTTACGAGGTGACATAAAGGAATCGGCAAACGTCCGTGATAGTCGTAATGCCAAAATCAGTGCCAGAATTAAAGCAACGTACCGAATGATGAGAATGCGGAACGCGAGCAGTTACGTCTTCTGCTTTTGCCGGACGGAGCTGGATCCCTGGTTAGAACACGAATAAATGCGTCTAGGATTTACATAATGGCTTGTGTGCGGTAGATAGAGATAGATAGAGGCACACTGCGCGTTTTATCCGAACTGGGACTACACCAGAGATATCGGGCAAGTCCTCGGCTTCTCTTCTCTACCTTCCCCTATTCCGCCACCCCCGACAACGGTCCGATGTTAACTCTATCCCAGGCACGTTTCCACTGCAAACCAGCAGCAGCATTCCGGAGATATCGTCCGCGCGGTTAAGCTCCCGTGGAATTCCCGACGGATACGCGAATGCTGTTCCCAACCGCCGCATCAACGGCTTCGTTGCATTGTTCGATTAAAGGGATTTGGCCATTATATTCCTTGTAAAAATAGTTCAGTACTGTTGAATCCCCGACACGTGTGTGTAATTCAGCAATCCCGAGTTTCAGGGTTGGTCGCACTTCGGCCCTCTCGTCATATCGGAATAATCACTATCCAATCCTTACAAGCACTCGGTCTGATCTATGTTCATTGTGTCATCTTTATTTCAAAATTCAACATACAGCAGTACGAAAATCCAATGTTTGCTGTAAATAGGCGAAAAAAGTTTATGGATTTTCGGACCTTTCATGGAAAATCATTTAAAAAAAAAGTGTAGAAACATGGATTTCTACGTCAACATGTACTGTGCGAATTCCGACCACGCCAGATGTAATGAACTCGGCTGGAAATTCTGTTGAATCTGTGTGTGAGATTCAGCAATCGCGGGTTTCCAATCCTTGCAAACACTCGGTCTAATCTACTTCCATTCTCTCATCTCAATTTCGAAATACAATTTCGAAATACACAGCAGTACGAAATTCCGAACTCGCTATAAGTAGGGGAAAAAAACGTTGGTAGAATTTCCGAGCTTTCATGTGCCGAATTCAAAATTCGCACACCTAAAAAGTCGTACATGAAGAGAGAAAATCTAGAAAAATTCTAGAAAAATGAATTTCTACGTTAACGTCTATTGTGCGAATTTCGACGACGCGAGATCCAACGAGCTCGGCCCGAAGTTCGTCGTCTCGACTGCCGTGAGCGGAATGAAGTGATTCCCTCGGGACTGAGACGGCGGATGGAGAGAAAAAAAAAATGTTAATATCGTACACAGAGGAGTGACTTTATTATTTTTCAAATGAGAACGAAATCGTCGTTTTGGGTGGGTACGACCGTTCGCGAGGGTGGCGATGGCTGGAGGGATAATACGTAGTCTGGATGGAAGGGAACAACGGGAAAGACAGCGGCAAAGGGGGTTGGGTGTCGGATCTCCGATGAACGGAAGGAGGGGCGGTTGATGGCACAGCGGCTCACGGGAAAACGGCACCGCTGAGGGCGAAATTTGTATGGCTCGCTTCTCCATCCCCATTCCTGGGCACAGCGTCGGAGCAGAAGAGCGCTTTTGCTCCTCTCTACGTGCGTTGATTCTGTGCGCGGTGCTTGCCGAGAAGATATTTAATATGCCGGGGTGAGGTAGAGTTTCTGTCTCGGCTATACTCTTCGACCGTGGCAGGACTGCGGAAAGCGAGCACGGTCGTGGCATAAATAACGCTGCTACTGCTTGTTGGTTCGCTGCCGGGGCGGCCAGTGGCGGAAAGACTCGTGAGATGGGAGAGCTAAACTACCAGGAAAAGAGAGGGGGAACATCGGGGCAGAGTCATGGAGCTAGCAGTGGGTGGTTTATGCAATCCGGAAGGGAAAACCGGCGATGCTGTAGCGGGATTTGGACACACGTTAAGCAAAAGCGTTATTTGCCGGTATTCATACAACTGCTGTAATATGCATTTCGCGAAAACCGGAGAGAACCCGGCAGAATGGACCGGTTACGCGCTTCAGGGAGTTTTGACGATTTGCAGAACGTATTTTAGCCGTTATTAAGGGCGTGCGATGCGGACTCGGTTACAAAATCGGTTGAAATATTTTCGGGGCGACTGTTAATGTTTCGGGCTGAAGGTAAATTAAGTTTTCAGAGGCTAGAATGTCAACATTAATTGTAGATTTGATGTACTGGAACTTGAAATTTACTTACATTGCGTAGATTCATTGAAGATTAATGTACTTTTTTTTTGTCAAATTGTAATTACCAGTTATTAAAATTACAAATCTTTCCCATGAAATTTACAAATTTTTTCACTAAAAATACAACATTTTACCGTAAAATTGCAACGCACATGTGTCGGAAACACACGATTTCAGCTGATTTCAGAAACAGCTTGTGTAAAAAACCTTCCAATACCGTTCATTAATTTTCAAAGAGATTT
Source organism: Amblyjoppa proteus (assembly GCA_963922035.1). Lineage (NCBI taxonomy): Eukaryota > Metazoa > Arthropoda > Insecta > Hymenoptera > Ichneumonidae > Amblyjoppa > Amblyjoppa proteus. Next base: position 10,274,847 of record OY998230.1, read on the forward strand.
TTTTTGTTTACAGTTTATATGCAGATGCATGAAAATCTAATTTCCTTTCGTTCGAAATATGGATTGTCGCGGAGACAGTAGTAAAACCGATTTGTTACCCATGAGTTGGTGTAGCGCACCCTTAAGATTAAAATTCTTTGACGGTAATAAGAAAAAAAAATGGTGCAAAGTAATTGCACACAGCATTGTCATTTGTGACAATTATGCGCAGTTTTCTCTATGAGAAAGTTTGATTTTTCACTCCTTCATAGAGGAAGCTATGCGCACAATTGTAATCAATGAGGAAGCCATGTACAAATGACTTTGCACCATTTTTTCATATTTATGAAAACAAAGCTTCGTCGATAAGGAAGCAAAACGAGATATTGGGGATAGTTTTTTACACACTGAAAAAAAATTCGCTTGCCGGCTGCCAAAGAAAACATTTTTTGTTTCAACTCTACTTTCAATTCTTACAATTCCACGTGATGTTGAAACAACGATCGCTAGACTGTCAGGGTGACATTTTTATCCCGTATGGAATTGTAAGAATTGAAAGTCGAATTGAAATAACAATTTCTTTCTTTGGCAACCCGCGAGCGAATTTTGCTCCAGTCATTGATATTCTTGTTCGGTGCAGTTTCTCGAGTTTCTTTTGGGTTTTTACCTTACATCTTTGATTTGAAATTTTGTCCAGCCACCCATATTTATTTCTCGAATTCAATTGCACTGAGTCAGCTCTACGAGCTCTCTCGTACTTAATCGCGTAATCCGTTATCTTCGACAATCGATACCGAATGTCAGTTCTAGATGTAACTTTTGTAATAAAACCCGACATTTAACGAAAATACATGTCCGTCGTTGGCAACACCGAACCGATTTACCGTCTCGGTATCAAATAGGTCACGGAGGCTTCCGCATCTTCGGACAAGCAACTCTACTTTCCTTCGGCTACTATCTGACTTGATTATCGAATAATATGAATTTCGGCTGAGTCACGATAGGCGAGACATTCAATTTATCTCGGCACTTCCGTCTCGGCATCGAAATCGTTTCACTAGATAAGGCTAAACATACGGCGGACGCTTCTGTTTTCTCGTCGTATTCGCTTCGAGGGTCGTCGCTTTTGACTCATTGTTTTCTCGATCCTTAGAATCGAGGATGCAGGCGAATCTCGAAAATCTGACGTCGAGAGATCCAATTCTTCAGTCTCTTGACCACGAGACATTGATGCTTGTGCAAACCGCACATGCCACATGTATGTCTGACATTATATATGGGGCATTCCATACCGTTTTCGACCTGGGTCTAGCCCTTCACATCTTGGATTGGGCCCGCGATTTTTTACATGACTGAACTGACTCTAAAGCACGCAGGTTTTTTTTACTAATTTTTTTTTTTTTTTACCTACAAAATAAACTGTTCGGAAAAATCTGAAAAACTTTCAAAAAATATAGTCTTGCATATAAAAATGGTCAAACGGTAACCCAGAATCGACTGATTTTTTCTTCTAATTTTTTTTCAAACCTTTAAATTTTTTAATATATTACACAAGATTTAAAAAAAAAAAAAGTATCAACAAGTTCATTTTTTATTATAAATCATTATAAACAATTTGAAGATTAGATAATGTAATAAAAAAATCTGAGGGCTTTTGAGAGTTAGTTCAGTCATATGAAAAATATAAAAAATCGAATGCTCCATTATACATTACAATGATTTTATGAATATATTTAAGGTCTATCTCAATATCTTTAAAATATGCATATATGGCAATTTTATGTGCGCAACGCTATAATGCTATTTAGCGTAAAAAAAATATGCTGCTAAAACTATATTCTCATGAATACACATAAAACATATATTGTGCGTGGTAATTTATGTACGATATATATATTGCAAATACATAAACATTCTTATAGAAATAAATAATTAATTTGTTTATTTTGCTTCCTCGTAGAGGAAGCTATTGTTAATATTTTTATCGTATATAAATTTTATGTGCGAAACGCATTAATGCTGTTGAGCGAAAAAAAAATATGCTGCCGAAACTATAGTCTCATGAGTACGCATAAAATACATGTATTATGCGTAATAATTTATATACGGTATATGTATTGAAAATACATAAATTTATGTGCGGGGTGCGCTGACTGAGACGACCTTCTCTCAGGCCCGAGTCGAGTATCTCGCTCGTTCTCGAGCGTTTAAAAGACCAGAGGTTGCGCCGTATCTGGAGCGAAGCCCGCGGATAAAGATCTGTGTCAAATCGTCGATGGATTGCCGACTGAATTTTTTCTTTTTTTTTCCGCTCCAACATTCTCCCGTAGCCATGTGCATTTTTTTTCTATTCATTTATTTCCCCTTTTTCGCACATGGCTCTCAGAGGCGGCTCGTCTGAGGTCCCCGATCAGTTTTATCTCATCTCAATGGTCGCGTTACCGAATACAAATCGGAGCGAAATCGAACCGGAGAATGCGAACACTCTGGCGAAACGAACGGTAGAGCCGAGCTGAGGACAACTCCAGGCAGTCAGTCAAGGACGCGAATCGGCGAGACGTATTTCGTCAACCTTCGATTTTCTCTCCTTCTTTCTTTCTCGTCCGGGCGCAGTCTCGAAAGAGAGAGAGAGAGAGCGAAATTCGCCAGGGACGATGATTGGAAGAATCGCGCTCTTGTCCTCGTCGATTTCCGTCTCGGCGCTTTCTACGCTATTCCGAACTCGCTCGCTCCATCGCCCGCGAGCAACGGTTCACCGTCTCATCTCCGAAGGTGATAGCTACGTGGCGATTAGAGATGGGACGGTAAACCTATTTGACACAGAATACCGCGACGTAAGAGACTGGGGGGTTAAGACTGTGGCCTGACCTCGCTTGCACTCTGACGCGCAAGTTTCTTCGACGGACATTCCCTCGGTCGGTAAGTAGATTTCTGTTTTTTGTTTTGTTTTTTGCAGCTGATTATTTGCTTTTGTGGTTTGTAGTTGGGAAGTCTTTTGCCTGTCAGTCTGGTGTCGAGATCACCAGAAAAATAATTCGTCTATCAATATTTATTTGGAGCGTGAACATTAAAGACATTCTGCGGTCGGTAACAAAACGCATTACCCATTTTTCCGGAACTGTTCATATTTTGGATATAAGTAGTGTAGATTTTTGTGCGCCTGTCCATTGCCTAGGAAAACTTTATTTCGTTTTGTCCGAAGTATGACGATTTAAGAGAAAATAGGGAAGGCGATTTGTTACCTACTGAGCGCGAATCGGATGAGCCGGAACGTGAACTGCATCGGCTTAAATGGATGCCTTAGAAGCGTCCAATAAACTATATTTAGACTCCATCAATTTGTATAAAAGAGTAAAAGAAGAGAACCCAATACTACAATACCACGATACTACTTTTTGTCTGAAATTGTTAATATTTCGCTCAACAGTGAAGCAGGTTTTCATTTTCATCTATGCATTGCCTACGAAAACTTCATATTGTTTTGTCCAAAGTACTAATGGTCTAGAAGAAAGTGGGGAACCAATTTCTTAACGACCGAGCGCAGATCGGATGAGCATGGTTTAAATGACTGCCTTGGAAGCGCCCAATAAATTATATACTATTTTAGACTCCATCAATTTGTATAAAAGAATGAGAAGAAGAGGACTCAATAGTGAACCCTGAAGTACCCCTGCGGTTGCTGGTTGCCATTGACTCGCGGCCATGGTAGCCAATGGCCGCCCGAGTTCTCCCAGTCAAATAGGAGGAAAATCAGTTCAAGGTGGAACGAGAGAAGAGTGAAGGAGGAAGAGAGAGAGAGGTCCGTTGAAAACCACGGATGCGGCTTGCTCGGACTTCCGGCAGAGTGTGTTCCGTCTCGCCATAGGTCAAACTCTCGAGGACCCTCAGCCTCCGCGACGCTGGATGGTCGTACAGGAGGCTGGTGTAACCAGGCAAGCGGACGACCTACACTCAAGTCCCCGTATGTTCCTCTCCTCTTGACCTGCTCGCCTCGATGCTGGCAATGATCGATACTCTCGGTTGCTCCGGTTATCCCTTGTCACGCGCTATGGAATATCCTAACTAAATTGCGGCGAATCCATTGGTCCGAGCCTCCGATTAAATTTAACGTTGCGCGTTCTGGAATATCTCAATTGAATTGCGGTAAATCCATTGATTTGAGCCGCTGATTAAATTCGACACTGGGAATATCAACGCGATATTAATACGGCCACATTTGAAACATCTCATTTATGTCACTCTGCTGTATTAATAAATTTAAATAAATGTATTAATCAGTGAATGATTACTTGATTCTATGCCTTCTCTGTGAGTCACATGATCAAACTTAGAGTCGCTACTGATGCGATTCCCAAAGTATTGGTTATTGATATTGATTACTTGATTCTATGCCTTCTCTGCAAGTTTCATGATCGCCACTTATAGAATTGCTACCGACGTGATTTTCAAAGAATTGATTACTGATATTGAATACTTGATTCTATACCTTGTCTATAAGTTTGATCGCGATTTACAAAGTTGATACAGATGCGATACCCCAAGTATTGATTGTTGATATTGGTATTGATTGCTTGATTCTATGCTTTCTTTGCAAAACGCACGATCACAACTTACAGTATGGCTACTGACGCGATTCCCAAAGTATCCCAGTAAAATCCTATGTCGCGCGAATTTCGGTCTCGGAAATGCAAATTCCGTCTATAGGGAACGTCCCGAGTCTGCGAAACTACGCCGCATCGTTGGCGCAATCAGTGAAGGTACAGGTATCAATCAATGTCCCCGAATTCAATAACAACAATCACAGTGCATCGAGTCGGATCCATTGCGTGTGCAGACTGTACGCTCTGTGTCGCCGGTACGGTAACGGAGACCCACGACCTCCATTTGGGCAAAAGCGGAAATGAGTCGGGCCTGTATGCAAATCCTGGCAACAAGGGGCGAGCGAACGAGCGAGCGACACCGGTGTACCGTAATCTCGTTACAGGGCCGTGCGCTACGGTTGCCTACACCAGCGTCATCATCGTCACACATTCATGTATCCGACCTATGCTACATGCAAACAAACACTTCGTCCGTGTATCCGCGGCGCGATTGTGCTGGTACAGATAACCGAAATATACCGTCTGTTTGGATGTTTCCTGCACGGGCCAAACCGCTGGCTCGGTGTCTTCCGGCATGACGCCGGTGTGACGGGCCGTCGAAGACACTTCCGCCGCCATTGCCAATGTTCGTCGAGGCATCGTCTTGCGGGAGGATTCGTCACCCAATTAGGTAACATGGGCCATAAAGGATCTAAACGCAACTATTCTTCATACAGGATATGGCGTGAGAAGAGAAAGAGGGATCACAAAAAGCAGTATCGTTCACAGTCTGTTTGTCATCGCGGCTCCTCTTCGTCATCCCCGGGACCAACTTCAAGCCGAGTAGTAGGAGAAAATCAATGAGAACCAGCGGAAGCAGGTGCTTTGGCAATTGCACGAACAGTAGACGACTCGATACTGGGAAAAATAAATGGTTGCGTGCTAAAAGGCGCTATTCGGTTGGCGAAACAAAAATGATCGTTTGAATCAACATTTTTTGAATCGACTGAATGGAACAATCGTTCAATTAAACGACGATTTAGTCGAACCAACCAAATAACAGCTTAAAACGTGTGCAACCGCAACTTTTGGGTGATCCAACCACTTTGTTTTGCTCAGTCTACGGTGGCACAAGTGCGATTTCAACGTTCATGACGTGACTATGATAGACTAACGGTTAGCTAGGCACAAGTTGGGCGGCGAAGTGGCGGGGCGAAACCTGGGGGCGAAACCGATCTTTCATCCCGACGTCAGTCATCAATCAGCCTGTCGATAGAGTCGTCTTTTTGCATCCCAGCAAAACTTTCTCGAATCCTGCACTGACGGGCGTAATGGATGATAGTGAAGTGGAAGGATGTGGGAGTTTGGTCGCAAGATTGCGAAAGATTCGCAATGATTTGGCGATCATTAGCGTCCAACTGAGCTTAACAGGGTTGCGGACAAAGATGTGGAGCGCTGTATTGCTGATGCAGTAAAAACCGTTGGCGATCTAGCCCGGGGTTCCCAGACCCTGACTGTTCGGTAATGACCTCAATCGCGACTAACAATGAATTAAACGGTACGTTTAATTCATTGTTCATTTCGCCGGTACGGCGAAATAGGGCGGGGGGGGGGGACTGGGGGTCGGCAGTAGAGAGGAATGATCTGGAGAGAAAAACCTCGAAACCGGCAATCAAGCTAATGTGTAGCAATAGAGTAATGATGGTAATGAAGAGATGATGGTGAAGGGGAACAATTCGAAATACCCAAGCATTTCGCGCATTTGCTGCGAACGTGGAGGCATGCAAAAGAATTAATGGCTTTGAGTGGGGTATCGTATGTGGTTTCCGACAATCTCTCGGGATGCCTCACTATTACCTGTTATGTCCGTCAGTGGAGGATCCGCAAAAGAGGAGAATTCGGAACAGGTCGCTGATGCCTTTGATGGCTTTAGTCAAATTCGACCAGTAACGTCGTTATTCCTTATTGTCTTCCGAATTGGCTCTCTCTGCCCCGCTGACGATTGGCAAAGAAAAACGGGCAAAAACACAGAATTGACATTGCTTCACGCTGGAGTGGAGCCCGCGATCCGATGCCACGGTCACGCGGCGTTATTTGTGGCTCGGTTGTTCGCCAATTCATGACGCTGTGTTACACTATATCCAGGATTCGTCATTGATACTCGGCTTTCTGGAATTTTATTATTCATGAATGAAGTCAATATGAGAATAAAGAATAATTAATGTGGTAATTGAATTTTTCAGGCGAACCGGGTTCGCTGGATGGTAATACGCTGAAAAATTGATCACTCCAGAGTCGCTCATCGTGTAGCTGTGTGAGTTTGCGGATGTGATCGGGGCCATCGATTTTCTCACCACTTTTGCGCGAGCATTTTAGTGAGTTCTGCGGAATCGATGAATTTAGATTGGTGAATTTACATCCGCACCTCCCCCGTAGGATTTTCCGGATTAGGGTATGTGGCTGCTCGAGTCCCCGAAGCTCGTCTCTATCCACTATATATCTATCCATTTCTGAACCCCTATCTCGCTGTTCGAGAATCGATACAGCGGTCTCGGCGTTGTCGTTGTCGGCTTATACAGCGATAGCCAAGTTCCGGGATTCGCTTCCTGCACACATATCGCTACTATGCGCCGATGATCCTCCCGACCTTTATGGCTCTTCGGATGGTCCAGAAATTGAGGAAAATCTCTCAAAGGTGTTACCGTCCTCGTGTGTCGGTGTCTATCGATAGAAAGATCGGGGTTATTCCCGACTGATTTATTTGCAATATGCACGTTTATAACCGTATCGCAACTGCAAATATTATCGTAAATGCACTTTTTGGGATATCGGGCTTTCATCTCTGAAGCTCATGGTAAATGAACGCTGGTCATACGAGCGCTAAATTTTCACAATTGTTTATGCAAAATGTGATGCATTTATTAACAGTGACCGAAGTCGAATTGCATTACTGAGCGGGTTCTCACTCAAGGAAATTATTGATAACGATGGTTTTGAAAATATATAAACTGGTAACTGCAAATTTTTCGCACATGCAATAATCTAAATCAACCTCCTTCACTGTCAATAAATCCATACAATTGTAGATAAAGAATTGTAAATATTTAGCATTTATTTGACTTTTTCAAATTATCCGCACATAAGTAACGTTACTTGAGAAATATTTCACCAATGAGTGCCAAAAACATTTTCAAAGTTACGTTGAAAAAAGCTTTAAAAATGAGAATCAACTGTGTAAAAATATGAAAAAAAAACAGTGCATCTTTCTACCGCTGACTGACGGTAAAATCACTATCGCATGCTAATCTGACTTCGTAAAACCGGGAAGTATGTTAACCTGCAATTCAGCTGTGTCAGTTTTCCATCGAGGAAGATATCAGTAATTTCGAAAGATACGAATTATCCTGACGCGCAACTCGCATGAACAATGCTAGACCGTTACAACAGCGTCTCGCTAAACTTTTATTGCACCTCGCATAGCGAGTTGGAAGCTTTTGCTCGCATGGTCGATACGCATGTAAACCATTCAATTAACGTGCGATCGCGATAAATTTTCACGTTATAAAACACGAGAGACACGTAAATTTATCGGCGAGACATTAAAACGACCGCGGGGCACATTCGCTCGTGATTTCCCTCCCTGAGAACTTCGCTCGAGCGTGTAAGAGAAGCGAAAGGTACAGCGCCGCGAAACTTCGTGTTAATAAAAGTGGAGAACCATCGTGAATTGCTCGGATACGATCGGGCGACCGCCGAATATATTTTTGTGCACGTACGTATCTTCCGCCGCTAACCATTGTCGAGGAGACAGCGTCGAGGAGGGAAAAAAAGTTTGTCCTGACAAAAGTGAAATCCCTTTTACGTCTGACTTTACGAGAGCGCCCGGGAGAAACCGCGCTGGCAGACAGCTCGTACTGTACGTGCCTCTTCTGCGGGTTGGTTATTGCTGTAACCGCTGCCTGGGATACTTCAATGCGGCACACTGTAATATATCCATTACGGAGCCGAGCAGAACCGCTCACCCGATCTGCCAGAAACGAGAACGAGGGACCAATTTTTTTTTTACCGAAATATCGGAAAAAATAAAGGAGACATCGCAAAGAATTATTTGAGCGATTCGGTCCGAAAAGATTCAACATTTTTACAACGTACTGCTGCGATTAAACTTAGCGGATTCCGATAAAATCTGTACAATAAAAATGAAAATGGGTGAAAAACTGCGTTCGATGGCCAATTGGCATTATGCAATATACGTGAAAAGATGTCAGTTTGTTGGGTATTAAAAACTGTTACATGTTACGTATTGTGAATAAAATCACTACTACGACTAGAATTGAAAATTAATTTGATTTTTTCTGCACCTCAAAAAAAAAAAAAGATAAGTCTTTTTGTTTTAGTTTCGAGAATTTTAGTGTTAGAGAACTGAAAATAGTTTTAAAAAGTTAAATTGAAAGTTCTACTAAAAACAATTACAACTAAAAAGGTCTGACGATTGGACCAAGCGTACGGATAGTTTACTTTTAGATTAGTACTTACGATAGATTAGTACTTACGATGCGTGTGAAAAATTAAAGGGTGAATAAAAAGATAAATATCGTCACAATAATCAGAGTGTGATTTAAATCCCCCACCACTTAAATCCGTCGAGAATCGTCCGAACAGCCGCATAAAGTCGCCGTTCAATTTCCAATTCGGAAACGCCTTTATGGAGTTTCCGCATTGGAACCAGTCGTAGTTGTCCAAAAATTGACTATTAAGAAAAAAGCTGGATAACTATTACGAAGTATATTAAAAGAAAGCGAACGTCGGATGCTAATTGGTGACCGAGTGTCCGAATAGCAAGCGAGCCTTGGCCACTTTCGAATGGAAGATGGTCATGTGCTTGGCAGAGAAATGGCGGCAGATAAACGGCCCTCGAGATCTCGCGCGTCGGTTCATTTTCGCAATCGACCGAGCGAAAGAGGCTGCGGAGACGAGCCGAGGGCCGAGATTGGAAACGAGATTGAAACTCTACTGAAAGATTCTCGGCTCACGAAGTTTCATGCTGTAATTGAATGAAGAAAAGAAAAGAAAAAAGAAAAAGGTACGAAGACGGAGGTCCAGGATCGAGGCCCGCCTGGATGTTTTCACATCTCGAACCGTCACGAGGAGGTTTCACCTGGTTAGAATGTGATCCGTCCTCGTGTGCGTGCCTCTGTATTCGCGTTTAAAGAAGGACCGTACACCCAGTTACAGTACATTGTATCTGGGTCCTTTAAAATGTGTTACAAGAACGTTTGCTCCGTACCGGCGTGCGAGTAGTGGTCGTCGCGCTGAACCTCTCTCATCGTACTGCTTGGAAAGTAAGACAAGGATTCGCGTGAGACTGTGAGAGTGAGAGGCGACGTAGAAAGAGAGAATCAGCCTCGTTCTACGAGTACTGCACGATATTACGTATCGCGAATGCAGAAAATTTATATACCAAAAAAAGACAATCTACATAAATATTGAACATTATGATTTAGGAGCGAATCAAAGAAGCTGGGATTTTTGGAAGACGAAATGTGGATGACTACTCCAGTAGTTGGAGATCTTAAAAAAAAATCTATCAAAAAAGAGCAAACATCGGGATCAAAAAATTCTTAGTCACGGTTGATCTTGGGGATAAAAGACGAGAACGTCGACCTGCAGGATTACTTGATCGAGGGCTGATCGAGTTTTTTTTTACTTGTCTAAAGAAGACGAGCGTCTTGCTCGTCTTCTATCCGTAGACACGACCGTGGCGCAGAATTTTGAATTACAGTTTTTGTTACCGACCGAGCATCGGCTCAACTTAAGCCTTGGACATCAGCATGAGCTGCCGTTTCCGGTATCTTTGTAAAACGACGCATTATACTTTCCACCGGAAATACCTGCCGCGAAGAAGCTCTGCCCGGACATAAAAAAACGCCCTGCTATGACGACTTCAACAAACGCAAAAGTCGGCTAATGTCCACAGTCCCGTTGCGTCTCTACCGCGGAGCTAGCCTACCAGAAATCTCTGTTAGATCGCAACTCTCCGGTGAAACAACTTCATCGTCTAAGGATTTTTCTTTTACTCAACTTTCCGGTGTGTTTTATCTACGGAAGTTTTTACTGTGAGACGCCTGGGAGCTCCAAACTTTAAGAAAATTCGCCACCCACCTTTTTTCCTTTTAATTCCCCAATGGAATACATTTTTTTTTTAACGCCAACTTAATTTGGGCCATCCCGTTGAACGCGCGATCTCTTGCAGTTGCAACATCTGTATCACTTTCTGTCTTGTACCCTTCTCACTGGAGAAGGTTGACTCTAATGGAGTGCCAATTCTCTCGCACCGTAGCAGAGTGCAGCAAGTAAGCAAGCAAGCTCCGAGTCAACATGACCCCAATTAAGACTGAATTACCAGCAAGACTAATAGCGTCCCGAAGTACTATAGTGGAATTACAGTAAATGGAGTGATTTTTTTTTTTTTATCAGGAAAGGAATTGGAAAACACTGAGATGACAAAATGAGATGAAAAGAAAGGAGAGCTGGATTGTTCCGAAGATTCCGCAAGGAAAATAGTTCCCCAGTATAGAAATACAATATCGAATCTCCCGTAGAATCGATTACAGCCATTTTAATCAAATTTATCAAAAGATGGTGCTTAATATAGTCTGAACTGGATTCAATCGGCATTGTGCTTGTCAGATCTCTACGACGACCTTCCCGTATTATTTTTCTTCAGGACCCTTCGTTCGTTACTGATGTGCGATTTTTTGTATCAGGTCCATCCTGAATATTGAGGTTCGCTTTTTGTTTTATGCCAGATGCATCCGTTTTCATAAGGTGCGTACATTGTGAACCACTAAAGATTCAAGATCTCTCCCGCAGGATTGTTGATCCAGAAAACCCCAACTTTAAAAGACTTCCACCTCTCCGCGAAGGAAACGAGAGAACCCATAAAAAAAAATGAGACGAGTCCCAGTCGCGAATAGTCAGCAGATGGATGGAGAGAGTTGATACGCGGGCTCCGCAAGCTGACAGAGATACGCGCTCTTTCTCATTCCCTCGCCGGCGGGGTATCTTCTCATTGTTCTTTCGGATTGGCCTACTTCGAATCGTGAGCACCGCACGTAATTGTCCAACGGCAATTAGGAATACTGTGTCGCCGACGAACGAGCTTAACAATCCACAGGCAGCCTCGTTCGTCGCTCTTCTCGCTCCGATGGATTGACTGACGAAAAAAAAAAAAAGTTATCGAAATAAACGACTACATATGGAATTAAAAAACCTTTAACTCAATGCTGAATCGGGATGGGTAAATGCATCGGGATATCGACAGCGCGCGGTATTCCGATCCGACGGAAGGCTCATCGCGGAAGGACGGTGAGTCGTTCGATTTATTGCATGTCCCAATAATTAAATCGGACCTGGCAATTAATTCTGGATGAAAAGTGTCGTTCGTTCGGGACGTCGATTGGAATTTTCGTATCGACGTCGCGCTCGCACGTCCGCCCGAGTTTATCCGAAACCGTTCATATTTGCGACAAGTGTGAATCAGATTTTTTGTGCCTACGAAAATATTTCCGAAATGAAAAAATTAGGTTCTCGTAGACACGAAAAACTAATTTGCTCTTTTCGTGCCTTTGCTTTTGACCAAAATACTTAAGGTAGTCCTTGCAAATAGTGTTGAAATGAGAGAATTGCTGGATGGTATGAAAATGTGAAAAAATAAAGCATATCAATGGTGCTGAAAATATCAATTCCTAATTAAATGATAATTCCAAAATGCTTTTAACGAATTCATGAGAAATAAAATTGTTCAACAAATCTCGCGGAAACCTTACTTTGTTTTTTCATGAAAAGTATGATGATGAATTGTTTCAGATTCTTTAATTCACTTTGAATCTTGTAACTTTCTACACATTTATCCCATATAAAAAAAATTCAAAGTGCATTTAAAAATCTGAGAAAAATTCATACGTATTCAGAAAAGTGACCGAATCATCTTCATTAAAAAAGTTCGGTTTCCGAGGGATTTGGACAATTCTCTTTTTCATCAATTTGTTAATAACATTTTGGAGTTATTATTATGCAAAATTTATCGTTTCAGCACTTTTAATATGCTCAATTTTTTCAGATTTTTATACCATTCAGAAGTGTTTGCAATTCCCTCTCAATTCTCTGAAACTTGTGCGAAGTGCTAGTGAACGCTATTAACAAGGACTGCCTTAAAGTCTCTATTTGTTACCGACCGAGTGCGAGAGTCGGTGAGATCGGGTGTTTCACATCGCCTTAAAGCGCTAAATGTCAACGGGCGAAAAAAAAAAAAAAATTGCTCGTTGCTCGTGTATCGTTCGCGAGAATCTGACATTTGACACGAACTAACGGTACGCGGAGAAGCGACGGGAAACGAGACACGCATCGGCATCAGAAATACTGACGGGGTTAAAGAATGAGATACCGACAGTACCTATATACAGTAGAACCCCGTTTATACGAGGTATTGTGAGGAGAGCGTACGTCGGATAAGCGAAAATTCGGATAACACGGATAACACACTCAATTCAAACTTGTACTACTATTGTATACTTCAAAAATAACACACCACTTCATATAAACATTAACTTTGTTAGCTAATTTACGACATGTTTCCTCTTTTGAGACACCACGATGTTCTAACATTGACTCCAGAATTAGTACTGATGTATTTACAGCTCTATAAATGATAACACGGATAACACATTCTATTCAAACTTGCACTACTATTGTATACTTAAAAAAATAACACACCACCTCATATAAACATTAACTTTATTAGCTAATTTACTGCTTGTTTCCTCTTTTGATACATCACGATGTTGAACCATTGATTCTAGAATCGGAACTGATGTATTTACAGCTCTCAATATGAAGACTCGGCAAACTTGCACAAGTTTAAGGTAGTCCTTGCGAATAGTGTTCACTTCACATAAGTTTCAGAGAAATGAGAGGGAATTGTAGACACTTCTCGACGGTATAAAAACCTGACAAAAAAAATCAAGCGTATTGAAGATGCCGAAAGGATTAATTTTGCATAACAATAATTCCAAAATGTCATTAACAAATTGATGAAAAATAAAATTGTTCAACAAATCTCTCGGAAACATAACTTAGATTTCCGGGATATTTGGTGAACAATTTTATTTTTCATCAATTTATTAATAACATTTTGGAATTATTATTATGCAAAATTAATCTCTTCAGCATCTTTAATAGGCTTGAGTTTTTTTTCAGATTTTTATATCATCCCGAAGTGTTTGCAATTTGTTCTCATTTCTCTGAAACTTATGCGAAGTGAACACTATTCGCAAGGACTACCTTAAGTGCGTATGCAACAATGTAGCAGTTACAGAATACTCCGCGCGCGGACACGCTGCTTTGTCCGTTTTATCCGAATTTTTCGTATTATCCGAGCCTACATCTCGGTTATCGCGGAGGACTCGGATGAGTTGGGTGCTTCGGATAACGCGAAGGTTCAGATAATCGCTGTCCTACTGTATCCATATATCTGCAAAGTTGATATTTTCACACGGAAGGAGAACGCTGACGCTCGATCCTAGTCACGTATTCTCGGATATTCCGAATTTCTTGGAGAAAGATTATGCTCGAGATCGCGTCCGGAAGTAGTTTCTTACGTCACGAGCTCTAAGGGAAGTCTTCAAAAAGAGAAACACACGCAAGGACTTAATATCTTCTACTCTTAAAAAAAAAATCTATAACAATAAATAGAATCTATAGAAAAAAAATTGCCTACAGAAATAAAATGTGGTCTAAAAATCATCGAGGTCAAGCTAAAATAGAAGTGTTCATTGAAGTTCGTTAAAGAGATTTCGGATTATAAATTTTTGTCGTGTATTTCCTCGCTAATCGACCATAAACGAGTCACTGGGTGATCAATTCAATTGAGCCCAGCGATGAAACTTGGTCCGGCGCGCCACTGCCATCTCTTGGCGAGTGCCGAAGTCTCTTTTCAATCGGGGCGCTACTTGAGGTCGGTAATGTTGCTGCGAAATTAACATATCGTTTCGGTTAAAGCTGCTGAAGCGATTTGACTAACATAGTATTTTTTTTTAATTTTTCTTATAATCTTATTCTTAAAAAAAAAAAAAAAAAATTTTAATTTAGTTCAAATCAAAGAAGGTGATTATAATTTTAATTACAAACGAAGAGAATGATTTTTATTTTATTTTTTTAAAATGTCATTTGAATCTTTTGAATAATATTATTTATTGATTTGCGGTTGATAAAAAATAATTCCCGGGAACTCGCTTACGAATAGCCGATACACAATTTCCATAGGAAAGCTCGGAGCTCGGGTCGTGAATCACGCCGACTGGGGCAGCACGCTCCGTGGGATCGCCGGATCGTTAGGGAGCGGCTTTCGAACTAATTTAACTATCAGACCGGAGCTGATGCTCTGGGGAACAGAATGCCCGCTATTTCCAACGTTTTAGAACTTCGTCGCGCTTACTAGGTACTTATCCGTCCCAGCGAAGTGGAAGCGAAACTACGGTTTCGTCCGCGCTTCAACTTCGGTACGTCAGAAACTTCCATTAAAGGAATTGAATAATTATTATTAATACTTCGGGCGTAAGCTATCGACTAATAGCTTTTCTTTTGTTTTTATGAAGACCCCTATAAATTCTCCGTTCATCCCGTCGATAATGATAAATCATTGGCTACCATTGAAAATTGATTGGTTCCAATAAAGTCTTCCAATCTTGAAACAAGCACAAGAGCAGCTTTTTTTTTGTCATGAAAATCAATGAAAAACTGTCGAGCAAGCAAGATAGCGCGTATCTGTGAATACATCTCTATTTTTCATAAATTGCTTCATGTATTACTGCGTACGCGATTGTAGCACTTAAGAAACGCAAGAAAAAAAAGAGTTCGTACTTTTTTTACAACTTATTGTCCACAAACGTGCACAATTTTTTATTTTTTAAAATTTATTTTATCCGGCTCTGGTTTTACGAACAACAGTACAAACTAAACTTGTCAATGACACGGGACATAAAAGGACATGTTTGTATATTTAAAGCTGAACAAACGAGCTTTTGTCACTTATTTAACAAAATTATTTTTACTAAACTTCCTACTCCGATTTTATGAAATTATTTTTTTACTGTTTAGGACATCGAGTTCGCCAGTTTGTTAGTATTAATCAGATTTCTAATTCCAAGTTAGAGTACACAACTGTTATATACGCGAGCATGTAATTTTTGGAATAGGTAAAAAAAAAGAGGCTGTCCCGTTTACACACAAATAAATAAATGAATTAATAAATAAATAAGTTCTTTGCACAAAAGGTTTCGACGCTCCAGTTGGTAATCGCAAAATTTGTCGATGCATATTGTGCACTTTTAATTAGACTTTCCTGCCTGCCTGTTTCGAACTAAAACGTTCATTTCGAACGTCGCATGTGTCTATTTTTTTCATATATATTCGGAATCGACCCTAAAAACCTCTATAAATCATGCCAGTTTGAAAATCAATGATACAACTTCTCTCTCGAAAAAAAAAATAAATAATAATAAAAAATGTTTTACATACGATTCACCGTGCTTCGAATTAACAATCGATCATAATCAATCATAATAGTTCATCGATATTCCGACAAGTCTCAGCGGTTCGTATAGGTATTAAAATGTGCAGGTATTACAATCGCGGAAAATTCGCATGCCGTACGTGACGGTCACCGAGCAACAGTGATGGTAAATGAGATAACGTGTATTAAATCTGAACCCCCATCCATCAAGATTTTTTATCTTTTTTTACTAAGTTTTTTTTTTTTTTTTTTTTTTTTTTTTTTTTTTTTTTAAACCACCAACAATCCTCACAAACCACGAGAATCAATTATGGAATTATTTTTTGTCGACCCCACGACAAAGGTCGCATAGGAACGAAGTCTCTCGAATGGTTAGTTCGCTGTTACCACCGGCGGGAGTAATTACGCAAGCTGCATATTTATTACGTTGTGTTTAGTTTGGGTGGCCTCGAAGTCGTAAGCGCCGACGTGTTTCCGACACTCGATTCGCGGCTTTAAATATATACATCTTTTTAAATTCGCACGAAAACAAGCGAGTGATATCCGGTTGCAGGCTCCGAGACAAAAGTCCGGTGGTCTCGTCAAAATCTATTTGGTCTACTTACTGTCCGACAGTAACCGCCAGTTAGATTGTCCAATGAGATAGCGCAAAATCATTGCGAAGAGACGAAAGAGTTTTCTCAATGACATCGCTTCATCGTCTGACTTTTTTAAAATTTATTATTTTATAAAAGAGTCTTCTGTTTTTTCGACATTTTTAGGACATTGGCAAAATATCAATTTCAGTCCCGGCAAAATATTAATTTCAGTCGTGTTTCGTTTGGGTGGTCTCGAAGTGGTAAGCGCCGACGTGTTTCTGACTCGTTTCGCTGCATCAAATATACATTTTTTTTTTTTAATTCGCACGAAAAGGAGCGAGGGACATCCGGTTGCTGGTTTTGGGCCAAAAGTCCGGCGCACTCGTCAAAATCCATTTGGTCTATTTACCTTTCGACAGTAAACGCCGGTTACTTTGTCCAATGAACGTTGGGCGTGAAACTGAGAGACCGTAAAATCATCGCAAAGAAGCGAAGAGTCTTCTCGGCGACATCGCTTCATCGTCTGACTTTGTTTATTTGTTATTTTATAAAAGATTTTTATAAAATTGGGAAAATATTGACTTCAGTTCTGGCAAAATATTGATTTCCGTTATGTTTAGTTTGGGCGGTTTCGAAGTCGCAAGCGCCGACGTATTTCTGACTCGTTTCGCTGTCTCAAATATACATATTTTTTAAAAATTCGCATGCAAAGGAGCGAGGGACATCCGGTTGCTGGTTTTGGGCCAAAAGTCCGGCGCACTCGTCAAAATCTATTTGGTTTATTTACCGTGCGACAGTAACCGCCGGTTACTCTGTCTAATGAACGTCGGGGGTAAAACTGAAAGAGCGTAAAATTCATCGCGAAGAGACGAAAGAGTTTTCTCAGCGACGTCGCTCCGTCGTCCGGCCGCGGCTAATGGAATTACCGGGAGCATATTGCATTATGCAGATGCAACGGTGGGTACCGCCATGCGTCTTGAGGAAGAGTGAAAGACACCCGATATAACGAGCGAGAGTCGGGAAAAGCCGCGCTGCGGATATATTGCTATTCTATATAGGGAATAAGCCGCAGCTGGCAGCCTCGCTCTCTAATAAGTCAACGCAGACATTATTAATCCACTTAAAACGCCACGTGTTGCGAGCGAATGCTACAATCATTAGCATACTCGACTTCCTTCGCGGTTCAGATTTTTTTGTTTGTTTTTTTGTAATTTAATTTTTTTATGCAACAAAATAACACGCCCAAATGCATTCGCCTTCCAGCGGTCTGACGAAGCGATTAGGGATTATGCTTCAAGCATCGCGAGTCGTCAGTTCGGACGGGAGAAAGAAATTCCAAGTAATTGCACGGGGATTAATAGAACATTTTTTTTTTTTTTTTCAGTCAATCAGTAGTGGTAATAATTAACGATTATCGATGAATTTTGATATCTTTAATGTTAAATCTTCGGAAGGTAATCAATGGATCGATGAAACTGTACTGCGGTGTTAAAGTTCACCTTGGGCTCTTTAGACTGCAAAAATACATTGTAAATTTAATGCACTTGGACTTGAAATTTGCTTACATTGCTTACATTGATTGAACATTAATGTACTTTTATTGTAAAATAAAAATACTGGATAATACAATTACCAATATTTTGCCCGAAATGATCGTTAAAAATAAAAAATTGACTGTCAAATTGCAACGCACATTCTTTTGAAATTGCAGAAACAGTTTATGCAGAAAGATTTTTTACAGTGTACTTTATAAATTGGTATGAAAATCTTATAAAAAAAAAAGAAATAGTCATTCTTATTCGGGTGCTTTTTGTTCGTCGACGTTTCTTAAATTGCAGCAACTAAAATGTTATTATCTATTTCGAAATTTGGGGAAGATTTGAATTTCCAAAAGTACGGCTTTCGGACCAGAAAGCACGTTTTTCGCCTTAACCCTGAGGATTTTATTTCAGAAACGTGTTTAGAAACATTCTGAGAGATTTCGGAGCAATCATAAAACTCGGAACGACTTTCGGAACCTAAAATTTCGAAAAATTAAGGTGGAACTAAAATCAACGCAACCTCAAAATATTTTGCAACCATTTTTTACCGAAACGGCTTTATAAAATTAAAAAAAAAACAAAACAAATTGCGGGACGAACTGGTTATTTGATTTAACGCAGTGCACACCGCAACTCGTTTTTCATTTCATAGAATTCATTCGGAGAAGAATGGTTTCGAAACTTAAACTCGGTCTCTCTCGCACTCACAGGTCTTCAGCCTTCCCTTAACTGGGCAATCAATAAGTGCAATTTTTTAAGACGACAAAACATTTACTTTGGAACAAAAAAAGACCGGATCTCGAAAAATGTTTGCGGTATGTTATAACCGTGATACGAAACAAATTGCCGCGTATTATGTAAAGCTCGACAAAGCCGGAAAGACAAACGATGCTGCCAGTCGAGCGATCGCTCCTCGGGCGTTCGGTCACTCACGAGGAAGAAGGACGCTATGCATAATGCATCGGTTCGCGACTACTCGAGTGCTTGTGGATGTACGACGCTCTGACGCGCGCCGGGCAAAATGTATGCGCTCGCGATGATACAGAAACGAGCAACATCGAAGCAGCGATGTAGATTGAGCGATACCCGAATTACGAAAGTCGAACTTACGAAAATTCATTTTCACATCAGACTCGAAATAGGCGATCACAAAAGTTGCTTTACCTTTGGCACACTACCGGACATGTTACCATTTTTTTTATTTGCCGATAATGTACACACACTTATGCACAATTTAGCTTGAACA
Organism: Amblyjoppa proteus; assembly: GCA_963922035.1. Lineage (NCBI taxonomy): Eukaryota > Metazoa > Arthropoda > Insecta > Hymenoptera > Ichneumonidae > Amblyjoppa > Amblyjoppa proteus. The sequence goes on from OY998230.1 coordinate 10,294,343, forward strand.
ATTTTGAGCGCGCAATTTTATAAGATCATTTTTTCGAAATTTTTATAACAATCGTAAAATATAAATTTCGGCCAATAAACCGGGAAAAATGTTAGTTTCAATAATAAACGACTCATGGCATTCCAAATATCGAGCATAATTTCAAAGTGACAATAATAGATCAGCTTGAAAAATAAAACGAAAAAATTGACAAATATAAACATTTTTTAGGATTTCATACGAACTTGGCAATATTTCGAAGTTTGGGCACGTCTTGTACTGTACTGTATCAAATGTTGTAGTGTATCAAAGTGTTAAATCGGCAATATAGTAATGTGAATTAGCGAGAAATCGTTCAAAGTCCCTTTATCTTTGCCACACTACCCGAAGAATTATATTTTTTGGCCAATATTGAAAATATACATATACCTGGATAATTGTGCTTCGACAATTTTGATCCCGTACTTCTATAAAAGATATTTGATTTCAATTTTAATAACATTAGCTAAATATTAATATCAGCCGATAAACCGGGAAGAATTTCAATAAAAATAATGACCAATCCCTTGGAGCATGGAATTCCAAACATCAAAAATCTTTACTAAATGACACTAACAGATCAGCTTGAAAACAAAACAAAAATGTTTTAACATTCAGGAACTGCCCACTAATTTTATAACGTGCCGATGGGCTTGGTTCGATAGAATCGATGATTCCGTGGAGCAGGCTTATCGTACCGCGCCGCCAAATGATTAAATCGGCAATGCGGGAAAGTGAATTAGCGCGAAATCGTTAAAGAGAGTATGTTAGTTTTATATAATGCAAGACCTCGGGGCCACGTGTAATCGGTTGCTCAAGAGACGCGTCCAGTGTAAAGTTTCGCGTTCTCTTCGCAATTCGAAACATCGTGTGCGGCAACCCCGTCGGTTAAAAGCGATATAGCGTACCGTAATTGCGGTATTCGGGTCATCGGGCTACCATGGCCAATTTTATTTTAATAATAATTCGTACAGCTTGTACTCTCGCGCGAGGCTTCAGTCGGTTACGTCAATTGGATACTAATGAGGCCGTGAAATAACATACATGTATGTATCTGTACACACACACACACACACACACACACACACACACACACACACACACACACACACACACACACACACACACACACACACACACACACACACACACACACACACACACACACACATATATATATATATAGTACATATTCGCTGACAGCGCATACGCTCTTGTCTGCATGTCGAGAAGTAATAATGAGGATTCGATTGACTCACCGGAACATAGACGAACCGTTTCGGATCACTCGGCTGAAAGACGGACACCTGCAATGAGAAATAAACGTTTATTCCATTTAGTTGTCTCCGCCGAAGCACACCCTTTCCTGTTGTTAACATTTTTTTTTTTTTTATGCATCGATTACCGATCGAGAATAAAGAACTCGTTCCACTTGTGAATCGTCAAGCGCGCCTTGTTGAGTCGCATATCCGGATATGCCTCGTTCGGCATGCGAATTGCACACGTGTTCTCCACGTTACAAAGCCGAGCGACTTTGCTCGTGAGTGTTGCAAAATTGATTTAATGCTTTTCGATGTTTTGTGTTTGAGGAAACACATCAAGAGCGCGAAAGAGTTCGCTGCCCGACCGGGTCGTCGATGAAGAAATCATTACCTCGAAATAAACACCGCTGCGATCGTCATTTAAATTTCTCGCATTGCGCAAACTCAGTTGAGCCGGGGAAGAGAAAATTGCAATGCTCGAAATTGTAGTTGCGGGATTGAGCGTTTTCCGACTGGTTCGAATCGTTCTGTCATTCACACACCCAGAACAACAATTGATTTAACGGGCGTCCGCAATTAAATATTTATTCGGTTTAATTAGATATTTATCTGGTTTAAATAGATATTTATTTGGTTTAAATAGATATTTATTTGGTTTAAATAGATATTTATTTGGTTTAAATAGATATTTATTTGGTTTAAATATATATTTATTTGGTTTAAATAGATATTTATTTGTTTTAAATAAACGTTTATTCAAACAAAATAAATATGTATTTGAATCGAATCAAGATTTTTTTACACCGAATAAATATTTATTTAAATCGAATGAATATTTATTTGCGCGGCGCCCGTCAAATCAATTATTTTTCTAGGTTCCTGACCTTGGGCAAAATGCGATACATCGCGGTCGGTAACGAGGAGATTTCAAATTTTCAAATTCAAATTCAAATTTTCAAATTATCTCAAAGATCAGTACCGTGACAACACAAGAAGTACCAACGTTATGTGGATATTAAACTTATAACTAAGACGGGGATAGTTTAAAATATGAAATATAAAATGCGAAGAAAAAAAAAACAATTCTATTTTTATATTTTAATCGGGTATACATGTATAGGGAAGAGCGGGGCAAAACGGGACAGTGCGGCAAATTGCAATTTTCCAATAACTTTTGGATGATTCAGTGGAGCAACACTCAGAAAAATAATTTATTTAACGAGCGCCGCGCAAATAAATACTTATTTGGTTTAAATAAACATTTACCCGGTTTAACAAAATATCTATTTGATTTAAATAAATATCTATTTAAATGATATAAATATTTTATTTGACCCAAATAAACATTTATATGTGGATGTCCGTCAAATAAATAATTTTTCCGCCTGAAAACGGGGTCGAAAATTCGCATGTATCGACGGGGCAAAATGGGGCATCCAAAAATGATTTGAAAATTGCGTTTTTCCCGACGGTCCCATTTTTTCCGCGCTCTCCCCTACATATAAATATTTCATTTCCGTAAGTAGATTCTTCGTCACTTTCGTTAAAAACGAATAATTTCATTGAATTTTGGATCATGCGTCGGAAACGGCTCGATCGACATTTTGTCCATCCATCGTCGACGACCCTACAGTGTCGCGCACTGGGTCAACAATACACCGCGCGCAGATCGTAAAGCAGCGACTCGCGTGTCCGCGGCAGTACAGGCGTTAATTTTTATATGACATATGCTCTTTATTAGCTGACCCGATAAAAGAACGGAGCCGCGAGTCCGAGCGCGAAGGAGCTTTTAAACGGAGGGCTTGACAATCGTTTTTCATTGCCACAATTTGCTATTCGAGCGTGTCGTGTACGTGAGCGTTTGCAGATAAGCACGGACGAATTGGATACGCTCGCGATGGGTCACGTTGCTAAGCAGAAGCTAGACACAGTTCCTGCCAGCGGACAATGGAGGACACGTCCTCGGAGGCTTATCGAACGTTTCTAAACTCGAAACACTCGATGCTTCTCGGTAGCCTGCGAGAATTATGCATATTTTGCTTGGTTCGCGTCTCTGCAGATCGCACATCGGAGGCGGGGAAAAAATTATGGACGATCGATGTGACTGCAAAAAATGTGCAGCTGATGGCATTTGGAATGCCTCGGTCGGTAATGAAAACTGTAATGCTATTTTTTTCAAGGGCGTCGAAACTTTAGGGTTCTGAGGTAGTCCTCAAGAATTAGGCATATTTTCGTTGACTGACGTTGGAACTTACGTTAGAGGGTATCAAAAACTTTCAATGAAATTTAATGCAGCGGACTTGAAGTTTTTACGCAAAAACTGGTATATTAGATTTCATGTACGAATGTCATGAAAAATTAATGTTCAGTGTATTAAAAACATTGGAAATACTTTGTTATTAATCATTTGCTTTGATTTTACTATAAAACTACTTTAATTTTAATCATTTACTTTAATTTCGATGAAAAAGCATATTAATTTTCCATCAATTGTACATTAGATTTAATGTACTAGTTTTTGCATAGAAACTTCCGGTTCGATACATTAAATTCACAATTTTTTTATTTACAGTGTACCTCGAAGCAAAAAAGAATCTTTGATCGGTACGGGAGGAAAAGAATGTACGATCGATGTGACTGCATAAAATGCACAGTTGTGGGCATATGGAATGCCTCGATCGGTAATAAAAACTGTAATGCCACTTTTTTCAAAGGTGCTAAAACTTTAGCATTGAAAGGAAAAATTGTGGCAGATAAAAAAAAACAGGCATGTGAATATAACTTCCGTTATGTTCACTCGTTTATATTGCTGCGCATGTTTATTAATAAAAAGTGACGGTTGTGAGAGAGCGGACACGATCGGTCCGGGCTCTAAAATAAAGACCTCCTTTATAATTGATGGGTACTCGATTGTATCGAATTAATTTTGAAGAGACCGTGAGTTGAAGCTGCGTCATATCGAGAAGTGCGACAATATGAGCTCCACTGTAGAACTGCTGGAAGCAGTGGCGTTCCATCTCCGTTAGACAGTAAAGTTTTGGTAATCTAGAAAAAAAAATGGCATTACAGTTTTTATTACCGACTGGGTGCGGAATGGGCGGGAGGGAGCGTATTTCACATCACCTTGAGAAGGTGTGTTTATTTTTTTTTTGTTGCTTCAATTCTGTTTTGTTACTTAAATAATGTCTATATGAGCTTCGGCCCGTCTGACACAAGAAAAAAATATCGATCACGAATATTTCGAGAACGTGAGTAAAGCTAATAGCGTCTTCGACTGGCCGCACTGGTGTGCAGTCGATGCAGACTCGTTCCTTTATTTTTGTGCGCGAGCGAGGGAGACATCGATACACTAGCGCACAGCCGGCCGAAAACGCTATATGTACTACCAATCGAGCAAGATGCCTATCGAGGAGTCAGAGTAACCTCCTCTTGCTGAAAACATATTATAAAAATAGCTTGATGATAATGGCTTATCGAAAATAAAAGTTATTTAATAGTTACAGGAATTTATGTTTTTATCTGTAACTTCCAGATCAAATCGGTCAATGAACTTTCGACGTAATTTATAATCGACGGAAATTCTTTACGAATGGACAATTACCAAAAAAAAAAGAAAAGTTGACCGCATTATCGCCAATTCTAGGCGATACCTAATCGAGCGCGTTAAATCGAGCGGTTAAACAGCTGATTTAAATATTGCGTAACAAATAACAACAGCCTGTGCTTCGTGCTCGATAAACAGGAGATACCTCAGTCCGATTTAAGTCGTGCGATATTTACTGTATCGATTTCCTTCGATTTGTACTGATTCAAGGTCAATATTATACGTCCTAAGTTTTTTTTTTTAATCTAAACGTAACATGAATTTATCCTATTCCGACGAAAGCTCTCTGATGGTTACTTCGCAGGATGAAGACGCTCGTTTAACTGAAAATTCGGAAGTGAATTCCCAAATTTTCGTAACGAAACAAACGTAACGGTAACGTAAAATACATGACGTACTTTAATTGATTGTTTACCATCCCGGTCGCGCGCGCAACACACTCGGCGTCGATTTGCAGCCGCCACATGAGCCAGCTTTCATTGACGATTTACAAAGTGCATAGCGAGAGAGCAACGCGACAGCAATTGGCAAAAGAGTGTAGGTTAGTTTTGCGGAAAGTCCGAACGATTCAGCATCGACAACGAAACAAAGAAAGAAAGAAAAAAAAACGCGAATTCGGGGGCGTTTCTCCACGTTCGAACCGCACTGGTCGCCTATTACAACGAACGCGAGAAGCAAAAAAGGAGGAAGAAAAAAAGCGTTCTAAACGAATCGACTCGTTTATTTGCGCTAAAGTCAAGGCCGTAAGAGTCGTCGGTCGAGCATGGAGTGGTATAACACAAAAGGTGGGAGCGGGAGGAGTGTATCGAGGTGGAAGCGAGAAGGGGAGATGACAACCTTGATGGAACAAAGTGGGAACGTAGGTTAGAGCGAGTGGGAAACACGCTGGGTGCCTCGATGCTTACCGGATGGACAGGAACGGACGACCTACTCCTCCGGCTTCGCCGTGCCACGCTAAGATATCACTCGAACATCGACACGCCCGGCACCGATTAGCCCTGACATTTCAGCGAATTTTTGTTGTTGTTGTTGTCGCTATGCACGCGGGTTAACAGTACACGAGACTCGCGGTCATCGCTGCACGAGCGAGATAAACGTTGGCCGAAACAGCGAATACGCTGGAGCCTGGCTCGCACTCGCCACTATGGATCCCGGCCAGTGTCGCCAACCTAACGCGCGCCACTCGCTCGCAACGAGTGCGATCGAAACGCGCGTATTGACGCGGCGACCACGATTAATCAATCGTTCCGTCGTCCGATTTATCCAAATCTAATTGCACTGCGCGATATTCGAGCTCACTTCGCTCGTTGACAATAATGTTTCGATGTCTCAGGGACGGCGGAGTTTTCGCTGTCAAGTTTGACAGATTGTTTAAAAGACAATTCCGCATCGCGCTTTTGCCGCCATTCGCGAGTTCAAAATATTACTGGTTATATGGCGGTTACGTTACCGTGTACGAGGAAACAATTGGGAAAGCAGGAGACGGGATTTTGTTGGGTCCTAGCTGGGAGAGTGAATGCGAATTTAGACCATTTTTTTTTTTTTTTGCTTATATGAGATTGTTGCATAAGGCCGTAGTTTTTGGGACGGGCGAAAGGAACGAAATAACGAAAGGAATTAATTAACCGTCATATGACCGCCATTTTGCAAAGAGATTCTGATCATTGTACGATTATTGTTATCAAGGCATAGCATAAATATATATTGGGCATAAATAAAATGGCATCTCTAATATTGTAGAGCAAAAAAAAGAAAAAAATCCACAATAATAGTCGTACCGCCGGAGACACTGAAGGTGGGCATCTGGCTGACCGGTCTTGGCGGTGTTGTTGTTGTCGGAGGGGACCGTACACGCGCGAGAGAGACGTCCTACCACGGGGCTCTGCTCCTTCGCGATCGAAAGCACCGTGCACGACCGATATTTCCCTATCACTCGATTTATCTCCGAGATTACTACGGTAAAGATTTTTTTTTACGCGATCGTTAAAACTCTTAGAATCCAACGAACGAAGAGAACTTTAAATACCACTTTGAATCGATCACTAAACAGGCAATCATCGACGCGAAGCTTTACGCTCAAAAATAACTGACTTGTACAAATTTCGGCTCACAAAAAAACATTCCCTGTGTTCGGTAAATCTCGAGGAATCTATAGATAACATTAAAAAAAAAAAGTTTGGCCGCGCACCATTTCGAACAGAAATAGTCTGTAAACTGTGGTGGTTACGGCTCCCGGAGCGCCGAAGGCCATATGATTCGTCGTTGTCGTTGGCTGCCGCCAGAGGTCGCCGCAAAGAACTGACCAATCCAGCGCGCTCTATGAGAACGTTTACAATCATAATAATAATTATAATTGTAACGGTGCTATTTCGAATACACCCTGTATTTTATACTTTGTCTTCCGACACGACAACTTCGTGATATCTAAATACGACCGTTCGGTCTTTTGATTATCGTCACGAACGACTTCACCTCGCGTGACGATTCGTCATACGCCCTCACAATCACTACAAGAAAATACAAAATATTTTTCAACGAAGTCACGGAAATAATGTCCCGTGGAAATGTAATTATTCATTGAAGCTCATTCGCTACCGTCAGATAATCAACTGTGCGATCTTTAAATGAGGATAATTAAAAATGTAAAGAATATAAATTAAATAAAAGCGCAAACACAAATTTCACACACGCACACAATTTACCGACGATTAGCATTAATGGCCAACGGTAGAATCACGGAATAAAACATACAAACATTTTTTTATCGTTGTCTAAACAAGGAAAGTAAAAGGAAAGGAAGAAAAAAAACCTTTCCCATTAACCGCAGAGAATATCGGGCTGAAGGACTAAGGTCAATAAACCTTTGGCAATGTGTGCAATTATCGTTAGGGATGGAACTAGTATCAGATGATAACTATATAAATGTACAGTATTATACAAATGTATAATACATCATAGACATTATTAGATAAAAATGTATTACATTACATAAATATATAATATTATATAACGTTATACTCACATAGCATGGAAATATTTTTGGGAGGTTTCTAAAATTTTTTTTTTGTCCGCCCATAACATCTTCCATCAAAATGTTGCAGAAATATTTCGGTGAAACATGAAATTAAAAATATTTCGTGCTACATGGGTATGAATATATAATATATACATTATATAAATATATATAAATGTATATCATTGGCAATACATTTATTTTACTGTCACTTAAATAAAAGTTTGTTGAATCCATTGCCATACCTGTGCATATTATCTCGCCCGCATCAGCGTATCTAACGAACCGAAGACGAATAATAAGTGGTCATTTGACCTTTGTTAAAAATGCCAATCATGTTCCATATCTGTGAGAGATCATTTGCGATATCGCTCGATCGGAGCCCTCTCCGTTCTCCCGGACTTTTCAAATACATAGAGAAACGTCATTCTCGGCGACAAAGAACGATACACGGAATATACGGTTCTTATCAATTTGCGCAGATAGCCGGGCTACGCTGAAGAGCTGCGTTCTTTTTTAATGGCTTTACAGCGGAATTTTCGAACGCACGATATTCCGTGCGATGAGCGGAGAGTAGGAATCGTCGATGAGTAATGCGTAGACTTATAATAGAACTTACCGCAGAAGGACGAGCATACTTCCTGACCGCTCGGCAACGTAGCCAATTGCACACTGAGCGCTAGATTCTCGCGGTGCGTTTATCAATAGGATCGTTGCTTATTCCACAACCGGTGGAATGTTTATGCCTGCGGATTACCGCCTTTTGTCGTAACGTCCGATAACTCGTCCTTCCGATCCCGTTTCACTGCCGAACGGGAGACATTAAAATTTGACGATGATTAAATAAAAATTAACAACAAAATATATGTAAGAAATATTACAAGAATCGCAAAAATAATAACAAAAATGATTGGTTTTTTTATTTGTACTTACTTGGCAAAGTAATCAGGTGATAGAAAAATTAATGACCTTTAATTACATGCGGAGTGAGAAATACGATTAAGAATTTTTTGAAAGACTCGATTTTTGTAGAGAATGTCATGCCGATAGTTCGACATTCCACGATAATCTTAAAAACATCTTCGATATAAAATAAATCACGGAAATCGCGATGTATCGATAGGAGTTGAAAAAGATCGAATAGAAAAATAATAGTACGAATGAGGCGATATAATGGAAATGATATTTTGAATCGAATCCAATGTAGAAAAAATACAATTTATTCAGGTACAAAGTACAAGAATCGTGTATAAAAAAAATATTGACATAAATATGGCGAAAGAAGGCTTTAAAAAAAATTATCTTTACGGTTCGTCTTGTTGATCGAGAAATTGTTTCAAAAGTGCATTGTCCAATGGTATGACGAGGTACTCAGCACCGTCCATGTTGCGCTTGGTTTTCACCAATTTGTGGTCAATGAACTCTGTCAGTTGAGCTCTGAGCGCCAAATCCGAACTGACGAGGAAGCCCTCTCGTGCACCACGGTACAGATCTTTGAACGCCATGCCTGATGAAAATTTATTATTAAAATATCAAATGACAATAAATTAAAAAACGAATTCTTATTTGATAATCAAACGAACCTGGATAATTTTGATTCTTTCCGTTCTCTAGTTGATGCTTAACGAGCAATATGTAAATCGCTTTAGTATTTGACGTCAGCGATTGGAAGACATTGTGCAAAGATGACAAGGCGAGGGCACCGCTGTGTTGCACCAAAAGAGAACTTTCGTAGGAAGTTTCGGCTTCGTAAGGCAAAAGAGTCGTAGCGTCCCACCAATAAAAGTTGTATCGGGCACGCTTCACGTTGTCCCAAACTGTACGATAACCGAAATATTATATTTTTATTTATATTATAATTTATAATTTACACATATAATAAAACAAATATTATAATTTAATTTAATATTGATGTTGACAAGAGTTGAACATTTTTAGCTGTGCATTGTAATACGAAAATAGGTTGAAAATAAATGTCCTACCGAAATAATACTTGTACACTTCAGAATCCTGTTTCTTAATTTGCGCGAATTGAATTTTTGTTTCTTTTCAATTAAATTTAGTCGGATTATCGACAATTTTCGTTGTACCGATCGATTTTTGAAAGCAAGAGTCCGGCTGATTACTATCAATAGTTTAACAAAATTATAGTTTCCAATACGAGTTACTTTTGTGAAACTTATTTCCATAATTTTTTTTTTTTTTGTCGATTCTTAAATTTTTCTTTATAATGTGTGAGAATTTGTTCTTACTGAGGGGCGCATTGATGTGATCGACTGACGCCAGTAGTCGAACATTCGGTATCGCCACGAGACGAGACAGGGTGTCTTGGGCCTTGTTGGAACGTAACATAGCGCCATCGATGTTGTGTACCATAAGATAGAGACGATCGTCAGGATTTTCCCTCAATATATCTTCGATCAAATTGAAGCACTCGTTGGGATTCGTCGGGCAGTCTAAACCCAACAGTTCCGTGACGATGCTGTCGAGAATCTATCGAAAGTCGCAACAAATTTTTATCGTTGCTATAATATTTTATTATTATAGTTTGCATTCGGCTACAGCAAAACTTACGTCTTTCACGGTCAAACTCGGGAAAAATCCATTCACTACCAAGGTCGGATGATCCGCTACGATTTCTCTGTGAAAATCGTTGATAAGATTTCTCTTCGATCCCAATCCGTGCAGCAACAAACTGTAACCTTCCCTGGAACGGAAATCCACATTTCTTATCGATTCGCAAATTCTGATTGGTGCAAATTTATCTTTATCACTATCGATCGAGTGCTCACTCCATTATGTGATACCACATGGGAAACGACGATTTATGATCTTCCGTTATGCCGCAGATTGCTCGTGTGTGCGTTGTAGATATGTGACTCTGATTGCTCAACAATTCCTGCAATTTTTCCTGGCTCAAGCGAGGATTCTTTAGTCTGGCCAGTGTGCGATCGGACGTCAAGATCTTTTCCGACTGCAGCTCGAAGTACTCGTCCATTTTCGGCCGCTTCAATGAAATTGCGAATAACACACAGTGTAAGATAAGAATTTATGAAAAAAATTTGTTCTCTCGTCATTGGAACAAATAAAACAGTGCGATCGAGTATACCGTGGAAACCTACAAAATCGGAATAGGCGATCGTATTTTTCGATTTACCGCGTCTCGCCGACGGAGTCACGGGAATGTGGATTTTCTTGGCGCGAAATCCTCGACGCGTTGAATCTTCTTCACTGTCGTCGTTCTCCTTCTCGGAAAGATCGGAATCTTCGTTGTCATCGTTGCTCTCCTCGTCGCCGGACGGGACGTATTCCTCTTCCTCGGACACGCTCTCGCTTTCGCTGGACGAAAAACGTCGCATATTGCGCTTCCTTCTCGTCTCAGGAGTTCCTTAAAGTGTCCGTTTTGTTAATATAGTACTTTACGATACTGGTGCGAAAAAGCAGTGTTTCGGCGAAGGTTGTGAAGTTGCTGCATGAGCTAAAGGTGAGTGTTGCCTTCCCAACCGCCACAGGGGGACGGCTTTTTTGTATAAGTATCGCGTACTACGTTTTGTAACAAGTGCACAAAAACTCTCACTTTTTATGCCTGTAGTATGGCAAGATCGTGCGAAAATATAACTAAACTGTTAAAAAAGTGTATAAAAAAGTAATTAGTGTGATCTGTGCATGTACAGTATTTTTCCAGTACACTTTATTAAATAGAACCATGTGTTACAAGCACGAAAACCGGGACTTTTTGTGCAGATGGCACAAATTTTTTTTTTTCCAGTTTATAAATTACTGTTCACCAGACACCGTACGTACTTTTTTCTATCTGCAACCCAGAACCCTTTCTCTTGGGAGTTTCGACCTCCAACCTGTCTAGAATGACTTTCAGCACAGGGCATTTTTCTGGAGTGCGAATGGCTGTTGGAGTCCTACAGAGCAGCGCCTTTTGCGCCATAGCATTTTTCTTTGAAGGTGTTTGAAATCTGTAATACCGATTTGCGCTGACATCCTCCTCGGTGAATAATTCTGAAACAGATTTGAAAATTGTTGATTACGGGCAGTGCGAATTTTCAAATTGTATTTTGAGCTCTTTACCCTTTGGTTTTTGGACATCTTCCTCGATAGTTTCAAGTTCCTTTTCCAACGCCTGTCTGTACGAAACGCTTGGATCTGCGTCGTCTTCCACACTAGAGGTACTCCGAGTTCTGCGTCTGCCTGGGGTTCCTGATTAAAAATAAATATGGTGAGAACAAAGTTATTGAACAAAATTAAAGAAAGTAAAGTCGATCAATCTCTATTTTATGGTTTTACGTAGATTTTTTTGTGTAGACCACAAATTATTACGAGATAGACAATTGACGGTTGAAAAATGTGTTGCCTCAAAACATTGTTTTTTATGTCAAACTATTATATATATGTATATATACAATTTTTAAAAACCAAGAGCTATTTATGGGATTGACGATCGACGGCTAAAAAAGCTTCGTAATATTGATTTTTATGGTAAAAAAATTGGTATATATGTGTATAAATACATTAACAACTTATTGAGGAAAATTGAAGAAAAAAAGTGTCGATGCCTTCTGTTACGTTTGCGTAGGTTTCGCGCAACAAACGAACCTGTTGACTGTGAGGTTAAGCACCGGCGCGCCGCGATTACCGCCAAAAATTTCTATGCACAATTAAATACGTACGAATTCGCATAGAATTACCTCGTGAATTTTTCACTGGTGTTTTACAATCCTCACCGTCGCTCGTGTCTCGAACGCGAGCTATCCTGGAGGAACGACGTACGTTCACGGAGCTCTCCGACATGTTATTTTTAATCCGTCGCAGCGAAGCGACACAACAACCAGTCGGTACTGTCAGTCGTACGACAGTTGGCAGCAGGGCCGTGTTCGGAAATCACACCCGGGCAACTAGCGTCTCTCTCCGACATTCGCACCGGCGCTCTCGCCCGTTCAGAAACTTACTTCGGATAACGTAGAACGACTGAGAGAGAGTGCTGCGCTGATGCGAATGTTGGAGAAAGAAGCCAGTTATGCGGATACGCTTTCTGAACGTCGCCTAGCATTCTCTCTCGTTCTATGTTATCGACGGTAAGCTTCTGAACGGAGCACAGTAGACTGCAGTAGGCGTTCCGACATCCTGGCGAACCACTACGTCTATATTCGTCGCTCTGGCGCATGGAGTCGTATGCGGTCTTGTGAAAACTCCGGAGGTCAAAGATGTGACGACAACGCGGTTGACCTCCGTTGACGAATCGCGCCAACCAAAAATTGTGACCGATCTACCGCCACGTTCCTTAGTCACTAAAAAATTCGTTAATATTTGTATATTCGTTAAGATGACGAGGACACTTGGCGTTAATTAACTAAATAACGTGAGTAATTACCAATTGACCATAGGATAAGATTCTTCCGATAAACAAAACATTCGACCATAGCCACGAAGACATTTCTGCATGGTCATCTTTGCGAGTCAAAAATTTTCGAAAAAATTATTCGCTCGTAAAATTTTACTCTCTAAGTGAACTTCCCCGAGTGAGAGGTTTGTCCGATGCAAAATACAAGCTTTGTAACCTGTTGAAATTTAGTCCCATTCAGATATCTTCAGGGTCATATTCGACTGAGGAAAAGATTGTTTGTCATCGGCTAATTATAGAAACGCGCTTGTCCTACTGCGCTGTAGATATATGTAACCCCCTCATTTTTACTTAATGATTCATCGGCCATTCAGTACATTTTTCATCCCATACAAGATGCCGATAATTCAATATTTTTCCTGTTTCAGTGGAGCCTCAAAAATGAATCTCTCATTCACCAACGAAGCAGAATCTCACCCAACGACCAACGGTCGTTGGGACGCAATGCAAACGATGATGTCCATGGAACAGCAGAATATTCCCATGGACTCGAGCTCGGCGGAGGATCACGTTGACACAGAAAAATTTTATGACTTTGTTCTGGCGTATGTGGACAACGACAATCTCAGTCATACTGAGAGACGTGAGACGTTCGAGAAAGACTTGAAGGATCAGGGACTACAACTGGAGTACGAACAGAATCGTCAGCTATGCTTCGTTAAAATTCACGCTCCTCAGGTATTTGTTGTGGTAATCAGTCCTCAGGTATTTGTTGTGGTGGTAATCATGGATTTTGTAACACGAAAGATTTTTCCTGGAATACTTTGGGAATTTGATATATAAAGAAATTTTTTTAAAGAACAGTTATTTTTACATTTTTTAAATCATAATGCTGGAAAATTCTGGAATAAAAAATAGATTAACTAAAATTCAAAGTAAACTAATGTAACACTTTTTGTTCAAAGCGAATGTGGTTTGAAGAAAGCCCTTATGAAGAAAATTCCAATGATTGATGTTCAAAATATATATATTTTTTTAATTTATTATACATCTTGTTATTTTTTTTCACTGTTCTTTCGAGGTCTATTTAGATTCAAACTCAGCAAAGTGCAATACAATCATTTAAAAAATAGGATTATTTCAAATTACTTAAACATTATAAACATTTTCCAGGAAGTTCTCTGCAGATACTGCGAAATAATGAAACTAAGGATGCCAATAAAGCCGCTGGCAGATGACAAAGTCAACGAGAGTACCAACGATCTTTTTGACGACGCTCGATCGTGGTTCGCCAATTTGTTTAGTTTCGTACAGTTGGACAAGGCGAAATTTCCTAAACGCGAATATCGTCTCGCTTCCGAATTTTCCAGGGACAAAGATTATTTGTGAGTCGATGAGAATCGTGATAATTTTTCTACCCTCTGAGCCCTCCCGCATCCCCCATAACACATCCTCATACATGTAACAAGTGTTTTCCTACAGCTCGATTTTTTTGTGTTTCGTAAATATATTCGTAGAAATGGACTAGTCGTAATTGACCATAAAAAATAAAACTTCCTCGTCCCAAAGGTTTGACATTGAGAATGAGAATTTTTTTACCACGAACGTGCGTGTCATGATTGTGGATTTTATTTTGGAACGACAGTCTACTAGTATTCAACGTCTCGTCTCCGACGGCGTATACTCGGCCGCATATCCACTGCACGATGTTAGTAGCTTAGACGTTACTTCGATATTACGACGCATAATGTTATGCACACGAGAGAAAAAAAAAAAAAAAACTAACGCTCAGCAGTTTGAATTCATTCTGATTTTTTCTTTTTAATAATGAGATTCAAAGTTTCCAGGATTATCGTCGAGTCACGTAAGAAAATTACAGACAACGTCCAAGGCGTTAATTCCTTTCGTTAATTTCATGCTCGAGAAATAAGCAATACTCTTGATTAAAACGTTTTTTTGCTAAGAGATCGTTTTAACGTTTGTAATTTAAGATATATTAAAAATACTGAGCGGTAGTGTGACTCTTTAAAAATACAAGTAAACATCTTCATACTGATATTCTGCAATAATTTATTTTTAATTTACAGGGTACTTACAAGCAACGCGGAAGTAAAAGAGCGTTGCTTTACGACGAGTGGGGCTCCACGCGAAAATGGCTGAAGCTGCAGCCCCTGGACACGATCCAGGAATACTTTGGAGTCAATTTTGCCATATACTTTGCTTGGCTCGGATTTTACACGTACATGCTCATTCCTGCCAGTATAGCTGGAATAATTTGCTTTATGTACGGTGAGTACGAAAAAAGTTTGCGCAATTAACCATTTACACAATGTGATAGAAACGGACCAAATGGGTTGAATAGCGATGCTAAACCGCGGTTCATAAATTATCATACTATACCGGTAATCGGTAAACGGTTTAGTGGTATTTTATCATGAATTATCATATTTTAGCAGATTTTATCAGAACTATTTAATAGTTTAAAATAAAAAAACATCGTTTAAAATGTGTTAAAAAAATGCATCGTGCCTTATCATTTTTTCGTTATTATCATATCTGATTCTATTGATTTCTGTACAAGCAAGTAAAAAAATGGTTCATTCAGAACAAAATATTCAATAGGTAATTAAAATGCATCGTGCCATAAATGCAATACCAATGTTCTTAGCGTCTCCCATACGGTTGACTTTGCCATATTTTCGTCTGTTTTTTCGGTATATCTGTGTTTTCGTTTGCATACTTTCATTGGAAAGTATACAAAATTCTCACCCGATTTCACTTTTAGCTAGGCATATATACGTGATAAATCCTCGTCGCAACGTCGTCATGAATATTTATATAGTTTATTCGATCCAACGAGCTCGCCCTAATTCTGCAAGTAATAATGGATAAGCAAATTCTCACAATTAAAAACCTTGAGACTTTTACATTAGCATGCTTCACTGCCCAACTATCGGCAATTAATGTTCACAGCTCGAAATAAAAACACAATACAAATTGCTCTACACTGCATTGGAGTACGAATATATATATATATATATATATATATATATATATATATATATATATATACATATATATAAAATAATAATCATGAATAATAATAATAAAATATTATTTTCCACAGGCTGGATAACATTGGGCTCCAACACCCTAGCCCAGGACGCCTGCAGTCCTTGGGCGGAAAAGGTAATAATGTGTCCTCAATGCGACAGAACTTGCGACTATTGGCGTCTCAATGAAACCTGTCTCATCTCGAGAGTAACGCATCTGTTCGACAATTCGGCGACGACGACGTTCGCCATATTCATGTCATTCTGGTCGGCATTGTATCTCGAGCTGTGGCGTCGACGTTCAACCGAATTGAGTTATCACTGGGGTCTCGTGGGTTGGGACTTCACCTCCGAGCATCCGCGTCCTCAGTATCTGGCGTTGATCGCCAAGTCGAAGAACATATTTAAAATAAAGGAGACCGTTAACGCCGTGACTCGGGAAAAGGAGCCACGCGTTAGTTTCTGGAAGGTTCGCGTACCGGCGACCTGTCTGAGCTTCTCCGTGGTTCTCCTTCTGGCGATGGTGGCGATCGCGGCCGTTTTCGCTGTAGTCTTGTATCGCATGTCGATGCTGACGTCGAACGAACTGTTCGGTCGCGAACTGGACTCTACGAGTTACAAGACTTTCGCACTGCCGAGCATAGCTGCGGCGATAAATCTCGCTTGCATTCTCGTGCTGAACTACGTTTACGACCGGGTCGCCGTTTATCTAACGGAGCTTGAGATGCTTCGCACCCAGGCCGAGTTCGACGACAGTCTCACGCTCAAAATTTATTTATTTCAATTCGTCAATTACTACGCTTCCATATTTTACGTGGCATTTCTTAAAGGAAAATTCGTCGGTTATCCGAAGAAGTACAACAGAATTTTGGGCTTCAGACAAGAGGAGTGTTCGCCGGGCGGGTGCTTGATGGAACTTTGCATTCAGCTTGCTATTATAATGGTGGGAAAGCAGGCTCTCTGCACCGCGATGGAGATGATCCTGCCTGTGCTCTACAAATGGTGGGCTCTCTTTCGCATACATACCGGCCTCAAACAGAAAGATCCCATCGCACCGCGCAGCCAGTGGATCAGAGACTTGAAGCTTCTGGACTGGAGCCCGAGAGGATTGTACGACGAGTATCTGGAGATGGTCATACAGTTTGGATTCATAACGCTCTTCGTGGTCGCGTTTCCTCTCGCGCCGCTCTTCGCGCTCGCCAACAACGTACTGGAGATGCGCTTGGACGCCACCAAGTTCTTGCGCCACTACCGTCGTCCGGTGCCTAGACGG
The DNA here is from genome assembly GCA_963922035.1 of Amblyjoppa proteus. NCBI lineage: Eukaryota > Metazoa > Arthropoda > Insecta > Hymenoptera > Ichneumonidae > Amblyjoppa > Amblyjoppa proteus. Next base: position 10,311,919 of record OY998230.1, read on the forward strand.
GCGAGGGATATCGGCGTTTGGAAACAGATCTTGGACGCCTTGGCACGGATATCGGTCACGACGAACGTGAGTCTCGTTCGATGATCTTTTTATTATCGAATTCTGAATCGCGCACAGTTGTGGTGGCTGAAGATATCTGCGTGACAACAAATTTCATCTTTAGCGAGTCGTTGTCATTGCATTGCTCTAGGACGAATAGTTATTTGTATGGGAAGGGCGTACAAAGGGAGTTCTTGACGAGTGTGAAAATTTACACGCGTCAGGACGCCTTTCTACGCCCCTGTCATTCGCATAATTTTTCCTAACAAATTCACAGAAATTATCGCATTTTGTTTTTGGGAAGTGTGCGCAGAAAGGCACTTTTTCACATCGTGTGAAGTAAAAAAAATATTATTCTTTGAGGGAACTTTCTCGATGCAACACGCAACCGTATATAACTTGACAAATTTTAGTTTCATGCGGATATCTTCAGGATCGTACATCTTGCATTTTTCAATATTGACCTGGGAAAAACATTGAAACCATACACTGCTTCGCGGATCCAAGTAGGCATTTTTCTGCTTGGCGACGTGAAAACAAATACAAAACAAAGCTTCCTCTACGAGGAAGCAAAAGTATAATCAGCCGGGAAAATAGAGTTGACAACGGTCTAAAATTTTGCTGTTTCACAAAGAAAGTTTAGTTTTCATTGTGAGCAGTGTTCTTCTTTTTTTCTTGCAATTCTCCAATTTTTATTTTATACGTTTTTTTCTTTCCAGGCGTTCATAATAGCGTTTTCATCGACTCTAATTCCCCGACTGGTGTACATGGCTGCCGTGAGTCCGGACAAGAGCGACGCCGGTTTTCTGAACAACAGTCTGGCGTACTTCAACACAGTAGACTTTCGCAACAACACGGAACCACTGACGACGATGTTTCCTAACATAACGTCGTGCCGATATTCGGAATACAGAAATCCACCGGATCATCCGGAGTTGCCATACAAAAGGCCTACTCTCTACTGGCACATTTTGGCGGCGAGATTGGCTTTCATCGTCGTTTTCCAGAACATCGTGGGACTCGTGACGATGACGGTTCAATGGTGCCTGGCCGGAGTGCCTCGGAAACTGAGCGATCGCGTGAAACGCGAAGCTTATCTCACCGAGGAGATAATTATCAAACGAGAAGCCGAGAGAGCCCGAGAAAGATCGCGTTCGGGAAGCCGTTTCGCTAACACGGTCGGCGATCATTTGCGCAAAAGGAACAATACTTCGATCAACGAAGAAACTCCTGCGTAAAGTCCATTTTTTCTCCAAAGGAAGCTCCAGTTCCTAGTCGCGGTAAGATCGAATTTTTTTTTATCTGTCCATGAATCCATTCTCCTATCGCTTTTCCAGTGTCTTATACTCAACGATAAATACAAATATTCGAAGAGTAAGCCGATTTACAGATTTCTACGTATTATTAGAAGAGCAATTATGTTACGTATATCCAATTTATATGATTCGTTAGAGGTGTTCAGCTCGCGATATATATTCGTGCTGACACCGAACAATTTTGTACATTCTGTTTTACGTAATAAAATTTATTACGCTTATATACATACGAAAACGACGAATTATTTGTTTGCGATTCGGTTTAATTCTAGCGAAAAAAAAATCACGGTGGGCATGAGAAAAAAAATAGTAAGATTACGTGCACTATTTTTTATTTGATACGATAGATAGCACAATTTTTTATTTGCATAGATAGATCGTGTCGTTTATTCGTGCTCTGAGGCAAGCCCCCTAAGAACACCGCGCTCCAAAAATACATCGACGAGTAAATAAAAAAAAAAACGCGCAGCAAAAAATTAAGAATGAGAAATAATTAATACAGATAAATATTCAATAAAAAATACAAAGTAAAAGTAAAAATTATACGATGAAAATAATAAAATTAAAGGATCATAGGATAATGATTTCGTTCACTACGAAGAACGAAAAAAAATGAAGATTCGCCGTCGCGCAAATTTTCCATTTTCTCGATTTTCTAATCGCCCTTCTTTGATGTAACAATTATTTCTATGATTTCCTTTCGCTGCCGCTTCTTATCGTCGCCTTATGTCTCCCTCTCCGCCATTTCATGTTCATACGCGATTATCATATGCATGATACTCATGACGTCTTATTAATTATCGTTCGATTGTGTCGTTTCACGTGCGGCAAAATGCGCTCGTACTTCGGTTTCGAGGCATTGCTTGTTTTCGCAAATGCCAGCTGCCTCCACGGATCTATTATTACAACCGATCGATGGATCGCGAGAGTTCTCAATTATCGTTATGCATACTGGATAGTGATACGAGACTGGTTGATCGTGGTTATTACGTAAAAGACAATTATATCTTGCGAGAATCCGGATAATCTCTCTGCAAAGACAATAACGCATGGATCGTCGTGAATAAACGAAGCTGCCTCCGACCGTGCCGATCGTTCAAACTTTACGCACGTTCGTCGATGGCTGCTTGCTGCATACTTATTAATATAATTATTACAATTTGGTCATTGATATAACTATTAACATAACATATCTTATACTTATTAATATGGTCGTTAATATGCATCGATACAATATCCGGGTCGATATTGTAATCGATTTCCGTGACTTGCATTTTTTTCTTTCACGTTCTTTTAATCAAATGATAATTGTGCCATCAGTTTCGTTTGTGTAACGAAACAGATAGGAAAAAGTATAGTAAAAAAGATAGGGCAAAATATGTTTAAAAAATATAGGAAAAAATATGCGATAGAAAACGGAAAGCCTTTCCGATTCTTGGCAATCATCGTACGATCGGAGCAACCGATCGAACGCCTCAAAAGGCATGCGTGCTTTCAAACGGGTCCATTGTGCCACCGGTCATTGATCAATGACGCGCAAATTGGAGAAAACGCATTCGGGCATTTCCATAATTTCTCTATGCTCGAGGGTATTTATAATAGAGTTACGGGAGACGTATGGGACGACGACGACGAGGACGCTTCGAAAGAGAGTCACGATCGTCGGGTGCGCACGAGACCTACATACCGGATAGTTGTCCTGCGCAACTCACGCGTTCCGATCCATCATGCGGTCGTCGAAGTTAAAACTGCCAGGTGCGCGCAAGTACTGTAAGAGAGAAAATTACTTGGAAGAACAGTAAACAGAAATGGTTTTCCCTTTTACGTGGTCGGCAGTGTTTTATATATATATACACAGACACACATATACACGGTATATCGACTGTTTGAAATCAGACGAGTGCAGACGTGTAAAATGACTGCGGCAATAAAGCCTGCATTTGTATTGTCCAATACTATTATCAAAATTATTATTAGTTGATCTGCGAAATTTAATGAGGATTGAGAACAAAAAGGCTCGAAGTCCGAAAGCCAAAAACTATGATAAGTTACGATCGATATTTACTATTGATTTTTTTTTTTCAATCTTTGATACAAATATCGTAAATAGCACGAGATTTCTTCGAGATGTTATTTTCTTGAGATTTCTCGTTTGATTGAATTTTGAAGAGCGCGAAGATTTATCGGTATTGTCGAGAAAGGAAAAATGGATCGAGTCGTATTCGCCAAAAGCGGTGTAATCTGGTTCTCGCGACTGAGTCAGTTGTCAATTGAGGCTTCTATGTCGAGCGCGCGGTGGTCTCTTGTGTCGAGCTGGCAGCCTTTATTGACTCGTCCAGTCTTTTATATAGCAGTGCAGTTAAACGAATGCACGCGGTTATATATTTATATACAATGGTGTACCGGTATAGCAGTCACCGAGGACGTGCAACGAGGTTTCCGCACAGAGATTCAGCACGTGGCAGTCAGCGGACACGTATATCGATACGACACGATGCGAACGCTTCTTTGACCGTTTAAGGCGGTTTCTGGTGCTACGTCCTGCAGGGCGACTCCCATCCAGGCCTTCGTAAGAATCTCTAATCGGCTATCGGGTGTTTGCTAACGCAAAATAAATTTTCTTTTAACATTCGATAAAAACAATAAACGGTATTGCGTTCTCGCAGTTGATAATCAAAAGGGTGATTAAACAAAAATGCCTCATTATAGTCGCGACAAGTATAATCGGAACAGCCGATAAGGATCGGAAGGATCGGAAGGATCGGAAGGATCGGAAGGATCGGAAGGATCGGAAGGATCGGAAGGATCGGAAGGATCGGAAGGATCGGAAGGATCGGAAGGATCGGAAGGATCGAAGAATTGGGGAATTGAAAGCGCGGTGATTGAAGAATTGAAGCGATATATATGTATGACTTATATCGATAAGATACGATGTAAATGCTTCATTGGCCGTGTAAGACTGTTCTGGGGCTGCGTCTTGAGTGGTAACTCCCATCCCTGCCTTCGTAAGAATCTCTAATCGGGTACTGTCTGTCTCCCTAACGCCAAATAAATTTTATATTAACATTCGATAAAAAAAAGGTATAGCATTCTTGCCGTTGATTATCAGAAGGTTGATTAAACAAAAATGCTCCATTATAATCGAGACAAGTATAATCTGCACAGTCGGAGATGAGGATAAAGAGAATTGAAGTCACTGAAGCCGTGCGTATTATCTCTAATAACAGTAATAAAATAACACCGTCGAGGTGTGTCATTAAAAGATAAGAGGCCTCATCTATTATACAACGCTCACGTATTGCCTTGTAATTGAACTGCCACGGCTGCTTCGGGCAAGCGTCTATAATTATCTTTAATTAACCCTTCGCGTACGGGGTCCGCATCCTATATGAAGAGGATTTCTGTCCCATCGGCCGGGGTCTACACAGTGGGTAGACCTACGCTGCGTCCTGTTTTAGTCGGGTTCCAGTCTAAATAAAAATCTGGTCCCTGGCTGAAGGCTTAAATCGAAGGATGAGGAATAAGACAAAAAAGAAGATACAAAAAGATATTGAAGGAGGGTAACCGCAGTTTAGCAGAGATTCTCGATTTCTCGAAGCTCCGCTGTCGAAGTTGAGATATAATGACGCGAGGCACCCGCACGTAAAAGATTAATTATGACATAATAAATATGTATCTATAAATACATAAAGGCCTTTATGTATCTATAAATACATAAAGGTCGCCATTAACCTAAGTGTTGATGGGATCTTAAATATATTAAAATATATACATTATGCGAAAGTCGAAATGACGACTAAATAGTCGCCATTGTCGACCGCGCGTTGTTTTACATACTTCGGAAATGTTTTGCAATAGTGGGATGATTAAAAAAGTGAGATAATATAAGGTAAATTTATTTATTTCAATCCAGGCCGATCGGAGTCGTACAGACTGCTAAAATTAAATAAAAATTAAAGCTTAAATCCGAGGATGAGTACTAAGAAGAAGAAGACTTAAATACTTGTGGCAAAAGGAAGAAAAGTGTGCGTTTTTCGCCGAATGCGAAGTTTCCTGAGCGAGTGAAGCGGGATTTTCACCTCGAGATCATACGAGGTAAAAATCCTTCGTTAAAATAACCACATTTCTTGTATCGCAATCGCCGACTTCGTTAAAATAACTACATTTCTTGAGTCGCACAGTCGTCATATTCGACCATCACCCTCTCGGGAATAATGAAACAGTACTGCGCATGCGCACATGTTAATAATAAAACACGCAATGTATGTGGTTATTTTAGCGAAGCCAGGAAAAAAAGATATTGAAGGAAATATCTTGCAACAGGGGGGATCATTAAACAATCGAGATAATAAGCTGCAAACATATTTATCCGAATCTAGGCCGATTGCAATTACACAGACTGCTAAGTGCGACCCGATGTCTAATAGCGCCCTAAGGCGAATGCCTATAAATAAGCACCCTTTGGCGAATGCGACTCGGTTCATTTTACCTATCCCCACAATTTTTATAAATCTTCGCGCTCATCAAAATTCAATCAACCGAGAAATCTTAAGAAAATAACATTCCGAAGAAATCTTGTGCAATACATACAATTATGTTTAAATCAACGATAAAAAAAATCTATATAAATATAAGTCGTACCGTATCATCGCTTTTTGGTTTTCGGACTCCGAAAACCAAAAAAAGCCTGTCCTTTCTCAACCATCGGGTTTTGCAAATCAACTGTCAATAATTTTAATAATAATTTTCTGACTATTTGACAATAGTTTTCTGCACATAATATGAGCACATTAAAAGACTTTGGAGTGAAAAGGCGAAGTGGGTGATAGCGAGTTTCGACACAGTACGCATTGTGCTCCTCGTAATTCTTCGTGTTTTGATCGATTCGTGGCTTTGGCAAGCACGCTCTTAAATTCTTGGGCGTGGATTCTGAGTCCTGGACGTAAACTGTCGGGGACTCGCGTGCAGCCTCGCCGTATCGTGAGTGATGATCTTTCAGCCTCCAGGATGTAATTGTCATCGAGGAAGATCGATAGCGCATCAGTGCAGCGGTGTGGATAACGCGCAAGGTTTTAATCGATGTATATTAAGATATACGACTTTGGTAAGCCAAAGTCGTCGCCCTCATCGTAAGTGCTTCCGCGGCTGACACGCGCACCGCCTGAGCCTCTGGCGATACCGATTTATCGTGATCGCGGACGAGCTTCATGAGCGAACGAGATTTTTCGAATAGATTTTCATAGAAATCGATTGTTAAAAAACAAAATTTCATTAAAAAATCGCGAGACAAAAAATCCTTGTAAATGAAATTAATTTTTTTACAGTTAACAAATTTCGACGTTAAGTAAAGAGAACAGATAATAAAAAATAATTATTTATATTTTGGGATCGGTTCATTTATACTTGACAAAGTTAAGTGTTGGAGCTCCAAAAAATCGTGTTTCGTGCATGTTTATTTGATAATATAGAATCCACTTACGTTTCACACGGAAAGTATACTGAACAGACCACTAAAATTACAGCTGAGAAAGTGGAGGCTGCATATGGTGTGACATGTGTAAAATGCCTGGTGTGTGCACACGCGTATCACCGTCAAGATCTAATTTTTTTATTTGCATAGAAATCTATTGCTTTAAAAAAATATATATTGAAGAATTAAAGGTGGCGACACGATAGAAAAAATCGTTGTATCTAAACTTAAGCAAAAAAAAAAAAAAAATTACAAATTTCGACATTAAGTCAAGAGAAGAGATAATAAATACAAATTAAATTTTGTAAACGGTCCATTTACTTAACGGCGTTAACTGTTACAACGCAATAAAAAAAAAAATGGTCTTCCGTATATGTTTATTTACTTAATTATCTTAAACTACACTTATACATAAAGTATAATTATAGGAAAGTACACCGAAGCTGAATAGACCATTAGAGTTGGAGCTGAGAAAGTGGAGACGTGTGTATAATGCCTCGTTTGACTCCTCTGATCCAAACCTTCCTGTAAGATTGAAGAATTCTAACGATATTTCCATTCCCTCGTAAGTCGGCGTCATTCGTCCCTCGAGCTTGTACGACGTCGCCGCCCTACGTCTGTAAATGTCGTTTTTAAAATGTCACGCCTCAAATCGTCCGTCGTCGCCGTCGGGCAAACTTTACCCGCGGCAACGTCTTGAGAACTGGGTCATTGTCGAAAGCAACGCGCAGGTAACCTTCTGCAGCTCGCAAGTACACTAGCCGGTGGACCAAGGCACAGATTACACCCAGTCTCTGATACACCTACTGTGCAACAGTGTCATGAGACGCGGAAGTAAAGTTGCTAGAGGAAACATTCGCGCTCCAAGCTAAGTGGCCAACACCGCTCGTGGCAAATTTCAACGAGATACGCAGTTGCCAGAAGATAATTATGACCAGTGGATTACGTCTACAGAACGTCCAGAAAGGAAACGTTGAAACGATCGTCAACTGGCGATCGTTTCGTTTGAAAATCTCATTTTGCGACCGGAAGTAACGACATAACGAAAAATGTGTGATTTCTGGTCGAAAAATTAGATTTTCAAAACGGAAGTCACGTATTTCCGGTATGACGGCACTTTCGGTCGAAAAATGAATTTTTCAAACCGGAAGTCACGTATTTTCGGTAAGACTCCGTTTATATATCTTGCAGTTCTACAGCTATTTAACAAGAATATCGGCTAAAAGTTGGGAATATAGTCCGGTCCACGTATTATTGATTTACGTGGTAATCCCGGGTGGGCCATATTCGCCCCTTTCAAATAATGTAAGACTGGTCATCAAAATGGCATTATTCTGACCATTGAACACGTCCTCGACCTTTTGGCTTCGGGACACTGATATAACTCAACAACATGATAAGAAGCCTCCGAATTACCGAACTTCGGCAGTACGATAATCCATTCCAAGTTGCGTGTATGAAGTAATAGGGCCATTCATTTGCCGACCAAATCTGAGCCAGTGACAGTCACGAAAATGCGGAGCTCGGACAGGAAAGCAATACTCGCAGTAATCTTCTTGGTCATTAGTGGTAGGTAATTAAAAACAACGGCTGTAGGGTAAGTCAGGGTGATGTGGCTATGATTTTTTTTACAATGAACATTGGAGGTTTAACGCTAAAAAAAACCTTTAAATTTTGGTCGTGACTCTAGAAACATCGAACTGAAGTAATTCACTCAGAACTATCGATATTTTCGATGCGTGATTCGCAGCTCTATAAATAAATATTTAGGACGGCCGTGCCATTCGAACACTATGGGTGATATGGCTATAGTAATAATGTTGGTCAATTAGGCCTAGAGAAGCATAGAGGGATCGCACATAACATGTCTTAGTATATTTCATGTTGTCTAACGTGAACTACAGAAAGACAATAATTACCCTCGTCAAACCTTTCACATGCCAAACTAAAAAGAAAACGGTTTTCCTGGCCATATCAACCGGAAATTGACTGTTGCTCATACAATCTTATAATTTTGTGCAATTATATTGTATCCACATATATTAAAAACGGTGCAAACCGCAGCGCCATTCGTTTGTTACCTTAAAAGATATTACGGGTGGCCATACCACCTTAAGTTATCCCATAGAAAAAGTGTTGCCTGTTTTACGGCCAGTGTTGTACCGAGTGAATGACAAATTAACCCAATTTCTCTTATTTACAGAAGCTGCAGCGAAACGTCCCAGTGCAATTAAGCTATCGGATTCCATCGGTCCCGATGATTTTTCTTTCGTCGCTAGAATTGTGCTCTATGGAGGTGACGGACCACGCACGTGCGGGGGTGCAATAATCAGTCCGCGACACATTCTTACCGCTGGAAGTTGCCTGCACGACAAACACGGAGGAAGAGTTTACACCGGTATTCAACACGGATTCAACGACCATTCTGTCGTGACCGTTATCAATGAAACGTTCATTGAGAATTTCACTATGCCGACTGACGGTCAGGATGTTCAAAATGACATCGGTATTGTATCGGTAAGCCAATCGAGTTTCCTCTTGAACTCACTCGAAACACTGCTTCGTGCAATAATAATTTATATGATAAATTCTCCATTACTGATGAATCTATAAAAAAATCATTTCAGTTCCGCAGAGAACTTAACTTCAACCTGCGACAGAGAATCATTAGCTTGCCAATGTCACAACCACCTGAGAATGTAAATGCTTGGTTCGCTGGATGGGAACCAGTCAGTGGCGAACGCGAACCTGAGTTGATCTTCAAGAAAACACAGATAACCTTGAGAAGTGGCCGACAATGTCTGAACAGTGGCACCGATGACATGAAGGCCCAGAAGCTCTGCGGTCACCAAGAAGACCCAAATCGTTGTCCCGTAAGTTATGAGTTATAACTTTTAACTTATAACTTTTGTGCACGGTCCAATTTAACATGGAAGTCATGTAAAAACGGTAGTCCATATTCCCCCACCTCTACCGTAAAACAATTAACCTACATCAACTTTGAAACGAAGTCATCTGATAATGACTCTAGAAATCAATAATTACTAAAACATAACAGTATACTTAACTAGTGGTTAAAAAAAATACATTTTGCATAAGATAGCTTCAGTTCGCAAATCCCACTCGATTAACTAGTGACCAGTATGACTCTTTGGCGCTTTTTAGTTTTGTAGTTTCCACGCATAAAAATGTTTATCAATATTTTGACTTTTACCGGGGTTTCTAAATAACTCGTAAAAGATCCGTAAAACTATTAACTTATAAGTTATACATTTTATGCACAATACGGTAGGGTGAAAGTGGTAAATATGGTGGTCCAATTTAACATGGAAGAGTCGTGTAAAATACGATGCTCCATATTCCCCACTTTTACCGTAAAACAATTAGCCTACATCAACTTTGAAACGAAGTCATCTGATAATGACTCTAGAAATCAATACTTATTCAAAGATATAACGCTACAAAAGTTGCTTACAAAAATACCTGTTGGATAAGATAGCTTCAGTTCGCGAATCCCACGCGATTAATCAGTGACGAGTATTACTCTTCGACACCTTTTAGTTTTGTCGTCGCCGTGCATGAAAATGTTTATCAACATTTTCACTTTTACCGGGGTTTCTAAATAATTCTTATAAGATCGGTAAAACTATTAACTCAAACTAATCTTGACTCATCTCGATTAATTATGATTTACACTCGTGAAATAGTAAACGCGACATCACTGCAAAATTCCTTAAAAAAATTCCGTCAAAAAATTACAAGGCTACCCCTTTCGAGTCCATTTTCCGCGTTTTTCAACGTTCTGAAACTGCCCGCTAAAACGTTTCTAGAACTTCGGACAAGATCCTATCTTGTGTATTTTTTCCCGTAGAACATGCCGAGCACCTCGGATTTTTCCTAGCTCCATTGGGAGCTGAAATATCGACCTTTGCAAATCACGAAAATCGTCGTTTTTTCAAAAGCCGTTCAAAAATTGAAAAATTGTTGTTCACCCGACTTTTTTTTGTTTCAAGGCTATATTCGACGTATTTTTTCCCGCTGAACACGAATATAACAATTATTTTACTCCCTGCCCAATATTTTCCATTTAAATCCCAAAAATATGAGTTTTCGTGCATAAAATCGAAACCTTCAATATCCCACTGTACTTTAATCGCAAAAAAGCCAGCGGATTCGTGTTCAGTGTGAAAAAATACGCCGAAATACGTGGCAGTTCATTTTCCAAAATCAGCCCGGTTGACATTGCTCACTGACTTGTGCTTTTTTAATCAAGTGGAGTTTTTTTTTCAGGGTGAAAGTGGCAGCCCAGTTGTTAGCGATGGAATTCTCTACGGCATTGCTTCAGTAGATCCGTGCAGTTTTGGAACAGACCGACGCTACACAAATGTTTTTCATCATGTCGACTGGATCAAGAGAATAATCTCAATGACTCCGAGTTAATAATTCTTATTTTTGCAACCTTTTGGCACGTCATCAGCTTCACCAGATAAGAACTTTTATTCTCGTGCCAAAGCAAAGTTGCGCTTATGATCATGAAGTTATCTGCCAGATATCAAATTTTATACTTCGGCAAGTCTTTGTTAATGCACTGCACTGCTTCAGGAAAAAAAATTCTTCACTCCTAGAATTTTACTGTCCTCTTGTCTTCATAAGTGAATTTCCCCGAGCGAAGTTTCTGCGATGCAAAACACAGCCGTTGTATCTCTTGATGAAATTTATTCGCTTCCTGTTATCTTCAAGCTCATATTGCGCTTAACTCTTCTAGTTTCAATCACTATGGCTTTTCCACGAAAACGATGTGAAAGGTCCAAAGTGAAATGTCGCAGTTAATTAAAAAAAAAAAATGTGTCACACTATAAGGGGAACATTATGGGGTGGGTGTTGAGACGTCATTTTCACATCGCATCCCGTTCGGCCTATCGAATTTTAATCTCTGAATCGTGTACTTGTCTATCATATAATTTCCTTTTTCTAAAGTCTGTTGTTTTTTTTTTGCACGTCTGTCGAACGAACTCGCGGCAGACGCGTTCGAGAGTGGTTCGAGGTTTCGCTTGCGCCGTTGATTTTGCTTGTTAGGTAGAAAGGCGAAAGCTCGATCGACACGTGAGTTCGAGTGCGTGCGTAGCGGAACTTTGATGCTGATAGCGATCGTGTTCTCGTGAAAGCACGAGTAACTCTCGGACAGTTATCGGTACGGGTGTAGCATCGAACGGATATCGTAACGAAATATTCAACGTGGTGAGCAACGTACGGACACCGAATGCCTCGGAATTCGTACGGGCATGATTATCGTTAGGAATTAAAAATCTGGTGTGTCTCGTGCCCGGAACACCCAGGGACTCGGACCTTCTTGCGGTGACGGTGCGCACCGTCGGGCCAGTGGATTCAGTTCGTGTATGATCAGACCGGATGAACTACTTCTTTCCTCACCGTTGCCGCTTTTTCTCGATAATTTACCGCGCGTGCTCCATCCTACGGATACCTGTTTCTTCTCTCGCGTCAAGTCGGCCTCCAGAATTTTTTTTATTTTTTGTGCATTATTAATCACTGGCCGATTCTTATGTACCGTGTATGGGGCATTTATTGTCAAAAGCCTTGATATTTTTTGTAATCTCTATGATTCTCTACGCGAGTTGACTGTTGATTAAATTACTGCGGAAGAAAATCTTTGGCCTTTCACTTTTTAAAGGTCTTAGGACGATGCTTGGTCATATTTTTTAAAAAATTCTTATTTGTGCTTTATCAATCACTGGCCGATTTTTATGTACCGTTTATGAGGCATTTCTTGTCAACTGGCGCAATACTTTTCGTCTTTTCTAGGATGGTCGACACGAGTCGACTGTTGATTACATAACTACGGAAGAAAATCTTTTAACTTTTAACTTTTACCTGTTTGAAGGTCTTAGGTCGATTGCTTCCGGCGTTTATTCTCCCTTTCTCGTCGACACCGCTCAATCGTTCGAACCGAGGAAAATCCAATTTCCTGTCAACGGACTGCGACTTCCGGTTCCCTTTAATTTCTACTCACCGACTTGTTTTCTTATCGTGTGGCAATCGGGGCAAGGCACGAGTTTAATTGTATTGCGCAAAAAGTATCCAAAAAACTTCTTATCAGTTATCTCAAATTACGTTACAGCGCCTCGTTGGCTATCGGGCTTGAATTTCCGTGTAGGTATTACGTTTTATATTTATATAGTATAATTCTGACGGGCCTGGCGCCAGAAAAGACTGCGAATACACGCCGCGCCTCCATATGCACGCTGTTTTCAAGATCCCAGTTTACTGATATATTGCACACAAATAAAAATAATCAGACGAGAAAAGTAATACAAAAAATAAAAGTTATGATATAAAAAATAATTAAGACAATTTACTTAGTACGAATACTGAATAAGTTATCGTTTTTACATGCCTTACCTGACACACTTGCTGATCGGGTAGTCCATATTCACGACATCGACCATATAAAAAAATAAAAAAATAATGCAGACGATTTACTTTGAGTAACAAATAATTTATCTCTTTTTTGTACAGTACGCGATTCACGTCCCAATCTGGGTGGTCCAAATCCCCCCCCCCCACATCTACCCCATAAAAAGAAAAAATGAACCATTCATCAACGATCCAGAAATTCTACTTCCGGTTAGCTAATGAGATTTTACGAACCCAACATTTTCGCCCATACATCAAAACCCATCTCACATAAAGTGCAGCAGCCTGCACCACAATGTTAACAACAACAACAACAACAACGATAAAAGTGGTAGAGAGAAAACCGTTTCCTTTCCCATTCCGCTCGGCAATAAATTTCCCGATCGTCCGGCGACATCTGGCAATCGTGATGAGAGAACAATCCCGAACTGAGTCGCTAACGAGATCCCGGCCTTCGGTAGGCGAAGAAAGGAGCGACGTACGTACACACCGGTCGACGACGGTGTGCGGCTCGGTGCTGTACGGACACCTCTTCGTCTGCGAGTGGGCAAGGTGAAGAGAGGCGGCTCGATCAGTGGGAAACATGGCGACTGGAAAGTAAGCGTTCCGCCGGTTGTGACTGAGTGACCCACACGTGGAGAGCCCGCGACCAGACACAGACACGTGGGACACCGCGTCGGTCCCGCGTTCGCTCCGAGCCGCGAAAGGGACACACCGACACGATCGCACACGCGTCTCTCCCGCAAACGCTCCAACACTCCTCCGTCGTTCACATCGACGCGAGCCGCGCTGTGTCCGATGTACATGATCGAGCACACCCGTTCGCTTCGGCGGCGGCGAGATCGAGTGCACACTCGCGCGATTTCTTTCCACTTACAGCACACAGATGCACGTGCACCGGCCGTGCGAGCGCGAAAAAGAGACAGGGAACGGGCGCAACACGGCCCAACAGACCTCGTTACTGTCCTCGTCGACGTTGTCGTCCAAGTCGCACATACCGTTCGCAGCGATCGCTAACCGCGGAGCGATAAGTGTAAGGTGCAAGAGGTGTATGCCGGGCACACGGGGAACCCACTCTTCGAACGGCCCACACTCAGTCAGTCAGTGAGCTCGATGCCTGTTCCTTTCGCTGACTTTTCGGACTGCTCCTCGCGAACGATCGCGGTTCGTCCCGCGATTTGGTACAGTGACTTTTGCGCGTCTCGCGACACTCGCGGGAAACGAGGGATGATAATTTGTTCGACCAGTGAAATGGGTGGAATTTGAAAAAGGACTTGTCTTTGTTGTTGTGGCGATTGAGGACAGTTGAAAGGTGCGAGTCGTAGTAGTGTGCTTTGTGACTTTGAGACGTTTGAAATTGTAAGGCAGACTTTACGAACTGTTACCGATCGGAGAGGTGGAAAACAATATTTTTGACGATCAAGGCATATTGAACAATCTTACCATAGAAACGATGGTAAATTGATTTTTATTACCGATCGTTGTGTCTGAAAAACGTATAAAAACAGCGATTGCAGCTACTGAAAGGCAACGCGTGTGTGAGAAGAAGAAACAATCGGCATGTGTCGCTGATCGGTTTATCCGAGAGCAAAACAGTGTTACCTCCGACTGCGAACCGTCAGACGTGTAAAAATAATGTATAAACAAGTATGTTCGACGATTAATGCACACAGAACAATGTTACCATAAAAACAATGTGAGTTTCATTTTTTTACCGATCGTTGTGTTTGAGAAACGTGTAAAAACAGCGATCCCAGCCACTAAAACACACCACGCGCGGGTGAAGAAACCGATCGGCCTATCCGAGAGCTAAATAGTCTTGCATCTGACCGCGACTCGCGAAACGTCTAAAAGATCGCAATTTTTTATCTTTGGTCGGAATTCCTGACGGACGTTAAGAAAAAATAAGTCTAATCGGTCACCGACACACGCAAAGCGCATTAAGATAGCCGTTGGAAGCAACGTTTCGTGTTTCACCGAGCACCGCTCGTGGCGATCGGTTAAAAGTCATTCCACAGTAGAGGCGCACGTAACTTGCCCGGAGATAAGACACAACTTTCAAGAGTGTTTGAAATAAATTTGTGGAAACAACCGATCTCGGGGACGAAACTGGAAAGGCCGGATTCCGTGGTTCGAGGCGATGGACGTTAGGTAGATTAACGGTAGACCAAAAGCATCTTCGACGAAGACGCGTACGCATCGGGCTCAAAAAATATCGACTATTAAAGCGGACAGAAAATATATTAAATGCCCGTCGACGTGAACTGCGACTGCCACGACTGAGGCAGGTGCGAGCCGGCACCTCTCCACGTCGTGGCGCGTCCTACCTCTACCGATCTTCCCGCACGCACTCCCGTGGGTGCTCATAAACCTTCCTAGAAAGTTAACGCTCCGCGAGAAGCGCCAGACCGAGGCGTTCGGACGAAACTCCGCGCCCGCCGTCTGACTATCACCGAGGCGTTTCCACTTGCCGCGACTCTCCAGTGTGCAATCCTCCGCGCGGTCATCAGCGTCCAAAACGCCTTCGTCCGCTGGCCGGCGCGCACATACCGGTCACTCCGTACTCCGATAAGTTCATCCGAAAGACGAGGTGCGAGTAAACATTTTTTTTTTTTTTTAATTAACTCTGCAACAAAACAAAACACTTGTCAGTGATGCACGATCGAGAAAGTGTCGCCCCGTCGAGGAATCTTCAGAGCCGTGTGACTCGGAGGAATTCGGCATAAATATTTGCTCCCGGTCGGATCGTTATCTCGCCCGGCTATTGACAAAAGTTTACTGCAGCTCGACTGTGACGAACGAGAAAATCTTCTCCGCGCCGTCGATAAAATTTTTGGAAAATTTCCACGATACGTTCGGTGTGTTTGGTTTCTCGAGATCGCTCTCGCGCGGCACTCTTCGTCTTCGTGCTTCACGAAGCTACGAAAGAGTGATCGGACTCTTGATTCGTTACCGATTTTATTTTTTTTTCTCTTTCGAGCAAGCTGCTCGCCCGTTTCGTGTGTTCGTCGATGGTCCGTTGGGGATTGACTTTGATTACTTAGATCTGGAATCCACGAACTTACGGACTTGCTCGCGACGCCGGTCTTCGGTCCTCAGGATCGGGCGCAAGAAATCGTGAAACTCTCGTCGTACTCGTCGACGCGACCGTCGCGGCAGAACAAATCGCCCGGATTCGATGACAGGTGGTCCATGACCGAACACATCTCGCGGACTTGGCACACTCGGCAACTCGAGCGACGCGACTGCGAGAGACCTTGAGGAGTTTGACAGCCGAAAACAACAGTTGCTCCGCACGAGCGCCGCAATCGGTTGGGAATTTCGTGCGGCGAGGAGAGCGTCCTTCGTTAGCGCGGGATTCATCGGCGAAGAGAAAGATCGAGAGGAATCGGAGGAAGCTCGCGGAAGAAACGTTCCGAGGTGCGCGCATAGCTCGCGTGCAGACGCAAGCCCGACCTCGAGGAGTCGACGAACCGTCCGCGAAAAAGCGCGCACGATTCGCGCCCGAAGAACTTCAAGGACTCGCCGATGTGTTTGTGCTAGTTGGGAAAGGAACTCGGGAAGTTTCCGAGCTAAGACAAAGTGCCAGGCGAAAAAACAGGCGAAAAAAATTGTTCGGATCTCTCAATAATCCGGTACTTTAATAAGAGCGCCGCCCGACCAAGATGGCGTCGAACGCCGGTCCGCTAAGGAAATGAGTTCGGTTTGTTTTTGCGGAACCGCATGAAAGAAGCCGCTCGGGCGATTGCCAATGTTTCACGATAAATGTGCCCTTTTTTTCGTCGATTGCAATTAACTCTTGGCCGACGATTCTGTGCAGCAAACGGACGCCGGGTATCGCGACTGGAAGAGGCCGTTCCTCGCCGGGACTTTTCTGACGAGGTCAGTCAGCACATTCTGCCCCGGCAAAAGGCCGTTCCGTCAGATTCCTCGTCTCTCTCGGTCTTTAGAAAGCACGAGCGGACGCTCGCGCACACGAGTCGATTAGCGCATACGGAGGGAACGCCATTAGTTTTAACGATTTACCGGCGAACCGGAAACGAGTGAAGCGGGCGCGAATCCGAGGTGGGAACAAATGTGACGCAGAGATGTCGACTCGCTCTGAGGTTATTACACGGGATGCTGTGTTATATTATTACCGTGTAACCGAGGAGCAGCGAGCCAGCCGCTTCGATTTCACCGTCTGAGAGTTTCGAGCTCCGTTCGACGACCCTGGGCAGTTCTCCGGCTCAAAACATATCGCTCTGCTCGGTGCACGCGTGCATAGGAGGCTTGAAATCGGTATTTTCGCTTTCCCAACTAAAGTCGGCAAGACGGAAAGCGATTTCGGACAGCGGTAACGATAAATGTCGACGAAGTGCACCGAAGTTTATTCGTCGGTAAATTTCGAAGTGCCGGGTTTCAGCAATTCGCAGGCTCGCGAAGATGGGTTGATTGGAGCAACGACAGTCATAAATATTGGAGCTTCGATCATCTAATATTTGTGAGAGTGAGGCACAAGTGTTTTTTTTTGCTGATTTTTTTTTTTTTTTGCTGATCTCCGTGATCGCGAAGTCGTTCGGGACGAGCCGCGGGAGGGAGAGGAAGGAGGAATCTTTGGGAGGGAACATCGAAGCCGGGCGGAAAAGCCTAGGCTGGTACCGATCGAGCATCTCTTATCGTTGTTCCCGTAAAATGCTAAATTGCACCGATCTCGAGTGCATTCTGCACCATCATCACTACTACGCTCATCTGCATCAGCTCCAGGCCAATCAGCCACCCGAGTACGAGGGAGAAGGTAAGTTGCTCGCTCGCATGGGAAACTATGATGTCAGTGGAAGGATTGCGCAAATACTATGGGAAGATGGTGTAACGTCGGAGGACTTATTTTTCAATGGATTTTTTTTTTATATCTGCCGGACAGATAAATGATAATCATTGTGGTAATGGAGGAGTTGAGAAAATTATTAGCACCTGACAGAGAATTCTTATGTTTTTTTTAATATTCTTTATATATAAATAACTTATTGAATTGTCTTGGAGTGATTTCGATATTTGAAAAATAAAAATAAAGCTTCGTCGGTGAGAGAGCAATACGATGATGATAATTACAATTAATGAATAACCATCACGATGACTTGTCGAACTTAAGCGTGATGGTTATTCATGAAGCGGTTGTGGTTGTGATAATGAAGTTTTTTTTTTTTTTCAATCGGAAAACAGATTGTTGTACATTCTGTTCGATAAAACGTGTTAAATGTTCGATTTATTTTCCTTTAAAAAAAAATGCCATCTCATTTATCTCAAGTATGGAATGCTTGCGTCGACCCAATGCGAACAATTTGAAGAATTTACTTTTTTTCTTTTATTCGATCGTTTTAAAAAACTTCAATACCTTGTAGCCGAAACCAGAATGATTTGTCTCGTATGTTTGCACACAGGAAATAGGCCTATCGAGTTTTAGCCATTAACGCGGCATCTCATTCGGCGCATTGAGTAACGTTATTAATGAACGCTTAGCCGCCATATCTTTGTATGGCTATCAGGTTATTTATTTGTGTAATAAAAATGTCCGAAGAAAACTTCACGTGACTTGTAAGGTCGAAGGAAAACGTCCCTGGGCAATCTTGGAAGTCATGAATTTCTATCGTGTTTATCGCGCATTGTGATATACGAGCGTGGCTTTATATTTGTATACGTATATACGTATGTGTGTATATATTTTTTAAATTAATAC
This sequence comes from Amblyjoppa proteus, assembly GCA_963922035.1. Lineage (NCBI taxonomy): Eukaryota > Metazoa > Arthropoda > Insecta > Hymenoptera > Ichneumonidae > Amblyjoppa > Amblyjoppa proteus. The sequence goes on from OY998230.1 coordinate 10,330,892, forward strand.
GCCGTAAATCCTTTTCTCGGTCTTTCATAAGATGAGCGTTCGTTAGTAATGGAGATTTATTCTCAAGTTTTTTTAATCCTCTCTTTCACTATATCTTCCTCTTTCTCGGTGCTCCACCACCGCGTGCGCATTCCCTCTAGTTTTTCTTAGCGCTCCTCCTTCTTCTCGGTACCGTAGAAGGGATGAGTAGGTTCACGACCTTCTCCTCTTTGCTGCTCGTGTACGTCGTACAGTGCAGTCCGCAGAAGACCGCGCGTGTAACTGAACATCACACACGAGCTTGGTTCAACGGACGTTAATGCCAGAGCGAATTCTTTAGTCACGAGGTGTTCATTGCGAGTTATGGGACATATCTCGTTGGGAACGCTAATTGAATGGACGATGAAAAAAGAAGGCTTTCAATTCATGCAATCATTGCAATTAACGCTTTAACCGTGGGGAAGCTTCCCACCGGGAATCTTCTTTTGGCACTTCGCACTTTGCAAGCTCGAGATACTATCAGTTGCATAAGTCGTCGAAAAATTTGCAATTATTGCGCAGTGCGGAAATGCGAAGTCACCGACGAGAAGACCCATCGGTGGATTGATGGAAAAAGTCTTCCAACCGAATACTTTTTTTTTATTAATAATTTCTAGGGTACACACCGGATGTTTGAACACAAACTTCATAATATAGAAACGTCACACTACAGAATTCGATCGTAACTTCGAACATAAGATTGATCTTAAGTTCAAACTAATAAGAAGCGACAAGCAGGTCTAAAAAAAATTTTCTTAATCTCTCACCATGTCATTGAGAAGAACATTCATTCGCCGGCAATCATTCCATAGAAACGGATTCAGCAAATTTGTTTGCCAGATCACTCATTCATGACAACACAGTGTTACGAAAGTTAACCGTGTTTGGGATCCAGATATAGATTGTACGTCGAAAAAGCGTCAAAGTTCAATCTTAAGTTCGAACTTGAGTTCAATCATGAGTTCAATCTTAAGTTCGCACTTGAGTTCGAATTCAATCTACAATCGAATTAAGGTTCAGACTTAAATTCGAACTTGAGATAGATCTTAAGTACGCGATGTAGTTCGATCTGAGAAGCGATCTTAAGTTCAAACTGGCGTCTTAAAATTCGACCCTTAAATAGCAAAAAGACAAAAATTATGGAACTTAAAAAAATTGTACCTATCCCCGATGGCCTTCAAAGGAATAACAAGGGGTATAAAGTGCTTCGTATGAGTAACCCATGTGCATGAATTAATTGTAGAATTCTGTTTAACAAATGGTAGGATTCCAAAAAACACCAATTCCCAGGATATTTCTAGTATGTGAAAAGTTGCGTTCTCACAAACACATAAAGTTTCTAATCGGCTGGTAATGGATAATTATACAGTAGTGTATCTTCGTGAGGCGAATTGATCGTCGAGTAGAGATTGAATAAATGATAGATCAGGTGCATACACACGCGTGCATAATACGCGATCGCAGCTGCATGCGCGACGATCGAGCGAGCTTAAGTCCCTCGGAGATTACACTGGAGATAAGAAGATTCGTTTCCACATGAAGAATGAATCAGGAGGTTAAGAATTCAATAATATGTTCGATGAGTCTTTTCATCAAGGACTCCGGGAGAAGATGTACTCTGGCTTCGCGAATTATCATCTTCTTTAACTACCTTAAGTGGCCTTACCGAGCCACTGAAAGCGACGATACAAATAAGCTGATCCTCTTTCGTCATCGCCGTCACGTTTTTAATTCGCAAGACGTCTAATTCATTTGTTGTTTCGCGAAAGATTATCGGACTTCGAGGAATCTGTCGCAAGCAATACGTTTGTGACTTTAAGATAAATTTTTATGATATATCATTATATATTGTATGTTATATTATTAATATAATATTTTTGTCTTGAGATCGGCTTCAGCTAGTGTACTTTCTTTGGATACAGAAAGACACTGTGCGGTATTTCGTGCGAAAGCGCCTTCGCGCTATCAAGTTTCTGCTTAAACTTAGAATCAACAAAAAAAAAAATATCAATAATCGATAACATTGATTAGAAAGTAAAAAAGCGCGCTAGACTAGAAAGACACCTCGGTGCATGTTTACGGATATAATTTATAGGTGTGTATTTTTTTAATATTAAAATTCAACAAATTCAACGCATCTTTCACGCTCAGGTGAGAGTTTTGAACAATCCAATCGTATCGGATTTATGAGATGACTTTAATCCGCTCAAATTTAACGAGTCTGATACAAGTCCACATTGCTGTTACGATTCCAAAAATGAAATAATACGCAATCTCAGACGCTGTCGACAAATAGCGCAAACTTACATTTTTTAATAAATTTTTTTAAATTGTATTTTCATTCAAATTGTTTCTGCGAAAATCGTTCGGTCGTCTAATGACGCTGAGAACTCGACGAGTGCCTTGAACCATGCTCGCGATAATTATCCCGGGAAAATAGTCGTCGTCGTCGTCGTCGTCGATGGTGTCGAATACATATAGACCAGTAGACCGGCCTGCTCCAGTATAGCTGCATTACAACTTTGTGCACGTTATTGCGTCACGTGGACGCCATTCCGTCCGCGCAGTAGTAACAGCAGCAGTATCGAATAACTCGTTGCGTTCCAGTTAAAGTGCATTTCCACCTTGTCCACCGACTAAGTCGATTTACACATTAAAATTCTTTTCTTTTCTTTTTTTTTTTTTTATTATTCTTACGCATTCTCTCAATCTTTCCGTTCAGTCTTATCTCAGTATACCTCGGCGAGAAGTTCGTATTTCATTTCTGCTCGCTAATAAATCTTGTTTATTTCGATGGCTTTTTTTTTTTAAGCTTTTTTCACGAACCTGCTTCGAGGAGAAGGAAAAAATCATAAAAACAATGACGCACTGAGATGCCACTAAGATTAATGCCATTTTTTTTTCAGCATTTTTTCAATGCCGCTGACTTTTCAATGGTTTATAAGAAGTATTTATCTGTCGTAATTGACGTATGTGCACTTTTGGTGACAAGTTAGGAGGAAACTATGATATTTTGTGTGCTATATTTATTTTTAGCGAAGCGTTTTCAGTGTTTCGAATTATTTCAAGGGCGCAAGACTGCAGAAGAGAAACTCTTGTTTCATTTGGAATATCGAATGCAGCTCACTTACCGACGCGTGCACACTTGACACGCGAAACCGATAAGGTCTGCGAAATAAATAACGCGAATGAAACATTTTCGCGGACCGTTATTCACGTTTCATTAAACATGTCGTGTACGGCGTGCGCGCGTTCAATGACAGCGGACAATATAAATTATTCGAGATCGATCAGCGTCATCAGACACTCCGACGGAGTCGTCGATCTCCGCGATTATTGTGGAAGAGAATGCGTTAAGAAAACAAAAAAAAAAAAATGTAGGTGCAAATGTTGATTGCACATTGATGTCTTATTATTTTATTTTTTTTTAGATCTCTCAACGAGGTTTTCTTATGAGAAGATTCGTCGATCAATTTTAGTATTTCGGAGGAAGATTCCTGAAGGACTTTTAAATATGAGAGCAATGGGCAAAACTGTAATTGCACTTACATTCGTTCTTATTATAAAATAACACACATAACGAATCTTGAATAAACCGGCTGAAATCTGATGCAAGTGTTCAAAAGAGCGAATTGTAGTTCAAACTTAATAAGATATTAAATTTTTACTAAATGGCAAACGTTACATTTTTTTGCCTTTTAACGGTACAAATTTGCACTACTTTCTCATAGAGAAAACCATGCGCATAACGGTGAAAAAAAAAAAAAAAATGATGAAGCAATGCGCAGATAATATTTGCGCCCTTTCTTTACGATGACAGCCATGAGGAAGCAGTTGGTTCTTTTAGAGTCATTTAGGCAAAAAATAAATGAGAGATTAAAAGAGAACAAAAAAAAAAGTTGTCAACCGGTTGCCGGGGAGGCTGAGCGTTCGTTCGATTCTCGAGACCGAGGCCGGGACAGTTCGACAAGGCCAATGGAAACTGGACATCGATTCGCGGCGATTTGATATCCACACTGTCTCTCGTATAGCATTCACCTCGATACATTAAGGTACCTATGTCATCTCTATACCTATATATCTTCGTGACTATATGTGTGGCGGGTATACTGTGGAGTGAAATGCACAGATATGTGTACTGGACACTCGGCTCGCCTCAAGTTTCAGTCCGGTTTCGTTCGGCATACTAATTTCTCCGGGCACCGATATGCCGGGGACTGTTATTATGCATCACAATTTGGATACCGTTCCGTTTCTGTTTTGCAGTTCCTAGACTGCACCTGTGATGACGGATGACCGTAATAATTTTTTTTTTTTAGTCGTTCGAAAACGTACACGCTGCGTTAATTCCAATTTTAGCTTTGCAGTCAATATCTTTTTCTCCAAATCTGACAAATTTTTTCGTTTCACGAAATGACCGAAATAATTTTTTTTTTTTTTGTAACTTTCGAAAGCGTACTCGCTGCATTAATTGCAATTTAGGTTTAGAGCGAAAATGTTTTTCTTCAAATTTTTCAACTTTTCTCTTATTCCGAAATGGCAGAGATGATTTTCTTTTAATCGTTCGAAAGCGCACTCGCTGCATTTATTGCAATTTTAGGTTTACAGCAGAGATTTGTTTACTTCAAATTTGCCAAATCTTTTCTTTTCACGAAAATAGTTATTTATTACTTAACGATAGGGCTCTCAAAGAGTGCGACAGGTATCGGCAACACGGTGCAAAAATTTTCCGTTACAAAATAAATTGCCGCGGGTTAAGCCCCTGGCGGTGTCACGTGAATTAAGTGGCGCGTACTTTCATAGGTTGCGTGCCGGTAATCGAGCGATTGAGAATCGTTATTAAATCGAGGCAATCGACGTTGTCCGTGTTTATATAGATCAATGTTTCCATACGTAGAATTTACTGTCGTTCGCGCATTCGCTCCCTCGTCGATTTGATATTTTCCGACAGGGTCCGTTTGAGAAACGTTAATATCGCACTCAATTTATCGGATCGCGACCGGCGCTGTTCCCCGACGGCGTCGATGCCTTCAGGGGCATCTTTCGAGATACGATAAATCGATGAGGCGATCTTGGACGTAACACGATTCATTTATATTTCACTCAGTCATCTTGTTTGCCGTTTTTGCATCATACTTTTGTTCCTTTTTAATTGCCATTTAAATTGGCCAATCGCAACTTCTATCGTACGTCTAAGAATCGGCGAATGTTACGTCGCGAGACAAGCGGAGCAAATTTATGTCGAGCCATGACGAAACTCCATGACAATAGTTTTTATTTAAACCAGGTTAATTGGTTTATTTTTTATTTTTTGTTTATTCATAATTATTTCCGTACGTCGCAAAAATAATGTTTCGTGCTCTAATCACTGTTGGGCGGTTTGGAGATATTGCGAAAAAGTGCGTGAGACTTTTGCGGATGCGTACGAGATGGGATCGCGCATGTCCAAGTCTCAAAACTCGACGGAGCTCGGAGCTGGCTCGCTGCAACCTTGGCATAGATATTCGCGGTGCGACTCTCCTGTTCGCTGATGCACGATCGGAATCGAATATTGCGAACGATGATTTCGAGGCGAGATAAATGACCTCTGGCCTACCGCCCAGATGGGATTCTGTCGTGACAGCACAAACGGCACATCGCTGCTTCAACACTGGCTGTCGTTCGCCAAAAAGTCATATCGGTTCCTCTCCGGCCGGTGGAGCTAGCCAGAGCGAAGCCGACGCTTTTCCGAGCATCAATAAGCACCCGGTAATGCTACGACATCACTGCTTGGCAGAGAAAAATTTTTAAAAATTATCTGCGACGTCACTTCCGATTTGAAAATCTTGCTATTAAAACGGAAGTGACATCACGCAGATGTTTGTTTAAAATTTCTTTGTGACGTCACTTCCGGTTTCAAACTCTCAGTGTTAGATTCGAAGTGACATCATGCGGGAAAACGTCACTTCCGGTTTGGAAATCTCATTTTTCGTCCGAAAATACGTTACTTCCGGTTTGAAAATTTCTTTTTTCGACCGGAAATTACGTAGAGGAAACACGTCATTTCCAGTTCAAACATCTCATTTTTCGACAGGAAGTGACGTCGTACCGGAAATACGTCACTTCCGGTAAGTGACGTCTTACCGCAAAGACGTCTTGATTCCATATCAAAGCGTCGGGCTCTCTGCGGATGGTAATTCGACGAGGCACCTGACTCACCCAATGTCGATTGCGACAAGCTATCTTTGGAGATAAATATGTCGAAAATATTATTCGGGTTCTGTCGCTTTTCAACCTCACCTCGGGCTGAGCTGCATCGGATCCAATTATTTTTTCGCTGAAACACCCCGTATTGCAGTTTCCTTAAGGATACTCGCAGCTTTGTCCGCTCTCCGCGCTCGTCACTTCCATAAAGAAACGACCGTGTCCCATGTGTTTGCGACATGTTTTTTTTGTTTTTTAATTCTGATTTCTCGAGGACCCAAACTTCCGGTCTTTCGCTCGAGGCGTGTACCGTCAGTTTCCTCGACGATTTCCATGTGTCACGGCGAACGAGGCAATAAAGCCAGCGCCATAAAAAGACCGTCAACGAAAGGAGAGTACTCTTGAGACTGTGGCTGTGCTCCGGCCACAGTGACTCTACCCGCCTATCTGGGTTAACGCGTTCCTCGACTTTACCTCTTTCACGCAGCTTCATATGTTTCGTAAGTATTGCGTGCATTATATTGAAAAAAAAATTATATCACGATATCACCTGGAGAATGCATTTTATCAGCTTTTTTCACTTCACTTCTATTGACAAAAAATTAAAAAAAAAAAAAAAACGAAAAAAATATAATTGCCCAAATCTAGATTTATCATCATTCAGCGAGACATTTTTTTCAGCTTCAGAAATTTTGTTTTTGACAAATCTCGTAAATTACCTTGATTTAAAGATAGAAACTACATTGCCCATGAGGAATGACAGATTATCCACTGGTTTTCATGACTACGCCAAATTGCCTATAATCAATCGTAATCGTATAAACTCGTCTATAAAAATCGCGTACCGAAGTTATCTCTGATATGATTTGTCCGACTCCCGCGGGCACCGGAGTCAAACGATTTCAACTGGATTGACCCTGGCGGAACTGGCCGGGCTCGACCCTGATGTGCTTCGTATACGAACCAGTAACAGCAGCAGCGAGCACGTTCAATGCTGCTAGAATATAGCCGCGGAAAGCGGCGGAGTGAAGGGGCGCAGTGGAAGTACTGGTGCGTGGTGACCATCGCGGCTGATCACTTAAATTTCCACATTGACCGAGGCCCTCCAGAAATTAATGTCCGTCCGCCGGCCGGGATCATTCAACCGCGGCGTGACTGCTGTCCGGTATCCCTTCACCCTGAAACGTAACTTAAATTTTCATTGAGCCTCCGATATCCCCCCCCCCCGATCCACGTGGCTCGGAGACGGGGAAGGTCGCAATAAAATTTTTATCGTCTCCGAGCCAAATTCGAGAAACGTAATTGAGCCGTGTGGGATTTCGCCCATTAAGCAGACTGCACTCGCAGTGACTTTCCTCTCTCTCGACGATGTAGGAAATTTATTGGTCGACGTCGAACAAGGTCCGGCGAGACCCATTACAACATCTTAACCCTTTCAATTTATGAGCGTTCCAGTTCCGACTTTATTGGATTAAGACTCGCTAGATTTCCAATAGAATATGTTGGCAGCTTTCAGTGATTCGCTCACGACAACGCTGATTGTATTCCACTTTTTCCGTAGCATGTGACTATACGACGTCATTTACAGCGCCATATGCGGACCAATAACATAATCAGAATATGCGATTTGCAGTTTATTGCATCGAACTGCGACCTTATTCGACGAAAGAGAAAAATACGCTTCCGAAGACGGTGAGCAAAAACTACTTTGCATCTCGTTGATTAAAATCTCTCTGAATTCAACTGCTTCGCTAACGTCATTTGCGCGACCTCGTTGGACCCATTTTTTTATTTTTTTTCATCGATTTTATGATGTCGACAAGTCTGCAGAAATTTCCCAGAGTGAGTCACATGTTTGTTTTTATCTTCATGGATCGCGAATGATCGCGGTGGCCGATTTGTTAGTCCGTGACGATGATGCGCAGATAAAAGTACCTGTTACCTATAGCGCACCGCTGAATATTCATTGCCAATCGTGTATCCGTTGCGCGTAGAAAATTAAATCCTCGCTCACTTGCGCGAGTGCCGATCTCTACGCTCGAAACCGGCGTTTCGGCTCTATCTACGACTTTTCCGGTGCATCGGAGCGTTCCGATGAAACTTTTCCTACTGTCCGCACACGTTGCAACTCTCGGACACAAAACGATGTCGTAATTAAGCGATGCGTTCGTACTGCTAATTACGCGGGAAGTAGCGAATGCCGGAGTTAGTTATGCGAAACTATGTTTGTTACTCAGCACCCATTCGCTCCCGCCCTAACTTCCGCTTCTGCACGGTATGCCTACTGTTACCGGTAGAAACCAGTTCTCACGTTTCACTGTTATCGAATTCCTCGGAATCAATGTCTAATTTGCCTTCAATGGGAACCGGCAATTTGTTTAAAGGCCGCACTACGCCGATTCCGAAATGTATAAGACGCAGTTCAGAGATGGGTGACGTTAAATCGACATTTGATAGGCAAATGGAGAAAGATTGCGCGCAGCAGACCAGCCATATCATATGCTATGTGCTACATGCGTGTGTCATATATGTGTACTTTGCATGCAAACATATACGATCAACCTATAGCTTACATTAACCATTAAAAACCGCTTAAAATACTATTTACTATACTATTTATTACGTTGCATAAGATATACGATCAACTCATAGTTTACATTACAATGATCTTCAATATGCGTAGTGCAAATTTTGGTGCGTTAGACGGGGGTTTTGTCAGTGTGTTGTGCCTTTTCCGTACATCGTAAGGATTTATAGCTAAGCCGATGAATTAAAAGAACATTCCTCATTAAAAGTCGCTTGAGATCACTCAATCTGTGATAAACGTGCAAAAACAAATTTAATAACAAAAACACTAAATTTTATGCTTGGACGGCTAATCCCCTATTTCCCTACGATCCCCGGTCTCTTAAGAAAGTTAATGTGATTCCGAACGCCATAGACGAACGGACTACAGGACAGACGGAAATGCGAGAATGGTTTTTTTGTATTCCACGACACGCAAAACATGTATTGAGATCATAATCTGACAGTCAATTTTATTGGTCTTATCACAATGCTTTCTCTCTTCACATACAACGTGTGCGATGAGAAAGTAGAAGAACAACCACCAATGGATCGGACTTAGTAGCGAGTATGACTGTATCTGTTTTTTTTTTTGCGATCTCAATACCCCGTCCGTGCCCGAGTATTTTTCAGAGGGTATCGCGGTATCCAAAAAAGTCATTAGGGAAACGAGAAGAGAAAGTAAGACGACGATTGAATAATCGATGCCCCACAGACATACACGCACACGAGTCTCTTCGCTGTCACGTAAGCGTGTCGTCGAACTCTGCTGATCCACGAGGCCTCGTGTTCTGCTCGTGGGATTCGTATAGCTGTATTTCGTGGATGAGCAGAAAAATACCAGCTTCTCAACTCGACTCGATTGACATAAACCATCTTCGTCTTTCGCATTCGCTCCAACGAACCCTGGAATGCGGGGTTGTCTGTACCTTTCGAGATTAGATCGCTGCGATGGAATTCTTATCGGTGGCGCATAAGGGGACTGCTTAATTAAATTAATTCCGAGCATGACAGTGCGTCTGCGTTGAAATTAGTTAAACTGCAGACAAACTTCTCAAGCACACTGGCTAGTGAGCAATATACCAACAGTACAGCGATATAATTAATAATGGAGATGATCGCGTTGATAAGTCCAACATTGCCGGCTTAATCGCAATCCCTTCCGGTCGTTATACCAATTACCGGACTCGCCACACGATGGAATTTTTTTATTAAGTTAATAACGTCATTAAACATTCAGCAAACTTGAGATTACGTGAAGATGTGTTTGTCGACAGACGCTAATCCCCCATTATCCGCGGCAATTGCACTTTGCGAGGTATCGCGATTGATAAACCGAAGATGCATGGATCAAATGTGTACCATGTGATTTCGCGAAAATGGATCATTCGCCTCAGTTAATTTGTGTTCAAAACGATAAGAAGAATCCGACAAAGTCTTGTGAACGTTTTCCCATAAACATCGATGTTACGCTTGCTTTGATCAAATTCACTTGGTAAGAAATCGATGCTGTTTAGTTAGAAATTTCCGCGATATTCGGATCTGTCGCAATATTTTCCATCGGTAAATAACAAAAAATGATCATATATATGCAAATATGACCTTACATAGAAAGTTAGGATCAAATGTTACTGACGATCCAGCCTTTACGACCCAGGAGCAACTTTTATGCCATAAATCTCAGAGAAATTCAACAGTCATCATTACGCATCAGTAGCGCTCTAGTCTGATGAGACGGAGGTCGGCAGTTCAAATCCTATATGAGCATGAAAAGTTTTCTCTCAAACAGTGAAATCGTTATTGGCACATAAGCGATGGTAATAAAAAAGAATCACGATAATACAAGAATAAAATCTGCATTATTATTCGGCAGCCCATCCTTGCTACACAAATCGATTCTACACACGCGCGAGATTCTACACAGCCTATTATACGCGAGCCAGGATCTTTCCTAGCGTGATCGTACATACTGAGAATACGCGGGTCACCGTGTGCCGATCTTACACATTCACTTTCTACACATCACCGATTCTGCCAACCTTCGAATTACACGCGTCGATTCTTCACGACCTTCCATACAACACATCTGGGTTCTACACGTCCCTGACTGGGCACAATGCCGATGCTAGACGACGTTGGACCAATCGAAGATTTTGCTGAGGATTGTGGTCAATAAGCCAATAACCCTCTGTCATTGGACCATCGATATGCAGATAGGAAAATACGTATATGTCAAACGGGGTATTGAAAACCTCGCTGATAACTATGGAATTACTATACAGCATATTCATATATAGAGAAGGTTCCTCGCGATATTTACCGTGGAAGTCACGTAATACGGAGCTCACGTCGCATTTCAAAAGCCGTCTCACGAATGTATGCAGTAGTACTACACAGTATAACACACAGTGAAACGTTCCGATATTTTCATTCAGTCCATTTATTGAACCATCGAAATCATCAGTTTTGAGATTTTTTTATGCGAAAAAGGAGACTTGATATGCTCCAGCATAGCAAGTCTCCTTTTACTATCTCCATTATGTCGGGACAAAGAAAGTGCTGACGAAGTTTTTGTTTAATCCGTAATTTAGGTAAGGACTATGAATAAATCTGTTCGGGAAAACAATAAACCAGAGAAGCTCTTTCGAGGAACAAAAACATATTTACGTTTACTAAGCTGGGCGAGCTCACAAACCACGAACGTTTGTTAGGTTGCCGAACGTGCGTAGAGAATTAAATGTAAAAAACAAAAACAAAACTGTTTACGAAAAAAGTATGTTAGCGTGTGACGAAACAGTGAGTCATATATTGTAAAAGCATGTGAGTTCAATGCACGTTTTCGTAGTCCTCTTGACACTTTAGTTTTCGTTCTTTGGATTGGGAGGGGTGCGTGAGGAAGGACGAAGGGTCTTATAGGCGCGGCAACGACCGTTCTCTTGCGAGAAGCGCTTCGCCGCTTAGCCATCTAGCGGACAAATGTGAGACCCACCGACAGCCGTAGAACATCCCGCTGCAACAGAGTAAGGCTTTTTGTACGATTTTCAAAAAAGATCGTGTTTCTTAATGCAACGAAATTATAATCTATAGTTGGTTATAATATAGTTTTGATATAATCAACTTTATCAATCGTAATATATAGGAATCCGTCGAGATTCGCGGAATAGTCTTGGTAGTTTTTCTTTTTCGCTTCTCAACTGCATGATTGATCGATCTGTGCGCGGAGGCAAGGTGAAGGTCGGAAAGTACAAGATCGCCATTGCCTCTGGAAACGACAAGTACACAAGCAGTGTATGCACGGAGCGTCTTATCGCGCGTCACGGTCGCTAATGAAGCCTCATAGATTAGTTATGTCACGTATCGCTAGTTCGTTAATGATTTGAGGGTCGTTTGCGGTTAGCGAGCAATTATTATCCGTTTGCGGTGGTGAGGTGTTTGTCACCGGGAGCTCGATGCGTCTTTTTATACAGGAAGTCCATCCCCGAGCATACAGAAGCGCGATAACATCGAAAAAATTGTCGGGCCGGAAAAAGAAAATTATTGCCAGTCCGCGAATTCAAGCGGTCAGATAGAGAACAAAAGTCAAGACAATCGTACAATAAAACGTTGATAACCTTCACGTGACTTCCCACCCTCGTGCCCACGAGGGGTCGCGCAATTGCGGCGTGTAACTCACTTTACAAACGTAAAGACGAGCTCGTCACGTACCGGGTGTTCAAGAGACGAGCGGAAATTTATTTATCTTCAATTGCACATGGAAAGTTCCTCGTCGGATTAAAAAATCGTCTATGTGTCATTGGAACAAAGTGCGTATCGAATTAACGTACTAGTCATTTGGTTTCCTAATGGCAGTCAGATTTTGTATTGATCTGAAAGATTTCACGTAGGTACACTGACAAATCTTGAAACGATTGGATGTATAGAATTCATTTTATTTTAAACATAAAATCATTAAAAAAAAAAATACATTTTCCGAAGAGAACATCATTTTTCGCTATGCTCCAAATTTAGGTAAAACGAATTGTTTATTTCGCGTAGAAATGTGTGAATAAATTTCAAACTTGTTTCAATGAAAATGTCAAACATGACAGATGATTACACTATTCGAATGTTTCTGTTTTTGTTTTATATAAATATGTCGTAATAAAAAAAAATTAATAAATTCTCAGACCAGCCAATCATTTTCAGTCGGCATTAATTTTCATTTTTTGATACTATCCCAAACAATTTTGTTTCTCTACCTCATTTGATTCGTTTTTATTAAATATTTATTTATTAAATTTAACATACCGTTGAATATTAAAGTTTGACACCCGTTAGCCCGTGTGCTTTACTCGCGTTAACTACGGGCACACCGCTGCTCATTGAGAGCAATCGAGGCAATACCATGCACACACGACGGTTGGTCAGTCGGTGACTACTTGTGAGGGCTAAAATTGCCGATTAATCTCGTATGCGATTTCAATTTGTCGCGCGTCCTTGTGTCGTTGCCGTAGTTAACATCCTCAAAGTACTACAGTGTGCATAATAGCGATACATGCGAATGGTGTAACTATCGGTGACGCAAATACAGCTTTCTTATCTTTTTTTTTTTTTATCGTATTGTATCGACTTATCGCGATGCACCGAAGAGCACCGGCGAAGGATCGAGGAAGAACGAGAGAAGGCCAGACTCAAATGTGAACAACCGAACCCGACACGCTCTTACAGATGTCCGAGCACGTTCGACAAATGACAATCGGCCCGGCAACCTCGTCATGTACGTGCGGAGTAAACGAAGCCAGACAGACAGACGGACTGACAGGAGGGCACAAACGTATCAGGAACGACGTACAGTGGAAACTCCGTTGTGCACGTTTTTGCCAATATTCACGCTCCGCTGCACGCATCAGCGTTAATCATATTGAGAAAAATATTGCCGGAGCGACAGTAATTTTTTTCGCAGTGGTACAAAAATATTGCCGTGGTAGCAAAAAAAAAAAAAAAAAAATTTGTTGCTTCAACGAAATTTTTGTTAACAGAAAAATGTGCTTTCGCTTCATGTACATTTTTTTCAGTGCATGTGTGGGTGCAGAAAACGTGAAATAACGATGACCCTGAAGATATCTGCGTGACATGAAGGTTCAGCCTTGGCAAGTCTCTGTCGATGAACGGCTTAAAGAAAAAAACACAAAATTGTTTACTCGTAGAATTTTATTATCTAAGCGAACTTTCCCGAGTGAAGTTTGTGCCGTGCAAACACACTTACTCGTAATTTGACGAAATTTAGTCTTATGGAGATATCTTCAGGGTCATAAATGATGGAGTTTTAATTCTATATGACCGCGTAATATATGTGTGATACGCATGAACCGCACACACCGACGAAAACGTCGTAAAAAAACGTGACTCGCATACAAATTAGTGTTCGAGTTTGTCGTCTCACCGCCGATGTTGTTGTCGTTTTTGTCGTCGTCCCTCCTAAAACCGCACTGGTTTACAATATAAAGCGTCATTCGCTGTAACGTTAAGCTTGTTTCGCTTTGGATTTGTGACCGCGATTATATGTCTATCTCGAATGCAGACAAGAGTTGCGAAACTCGAGGACTGACTTTGCCATGTTATATTGCACACGTTATATTATACAATCGCCTATAAAGTAATAAATGCAACTCTGATATCCTGCGGAGCAAACTGGATGTTTTTTTCTTCTAAACATGTTTTCGCTTCGCTCTTCAAGGTGACATCGAGGGGATTTTTGAACTCTTTACACATGTTCAATAAGTCGAACATTTCAAAAGGCCGCTTGTGCATTGAATCTTGACATGCTTGAGCCATATTACCGGTCTCCAGATTTTTTAATACAACATTAAAAAATATTTACACTATATTTATATTTACATTATTTATAAATTACACTGTGAAAAAATGAGGTTCGAAAATGAGTGAACGATATTGGAAGTTTTTTTTACATAAACCCATTCTGACATTTCAAACACATGTGCGTTGCAATTTTTGTGAATTTCAGTCAAGAGATTTGTAATTTTGATATCCAGTGTTTTTACGTAACGAAAAAAGTACATTAAAAAATCATTTTTTGCAGATATTTACATTTCACTGAGCCACGTCCTGAACGGCCCAGCCACACGGTGAAGATTTTTTTTCGAGAACGAAAGTTTTCCCACCTCCAATAAATGCGTTACCCGCAGTCGGCAGGTGTTTTTCCAGCCCCTGAAAGCGATGACATAGAAAAACAACGGCTAGATGTCCATACGTGTAAGCGCTACCAGTTACCGGTTGGCATTTTTTTGTTCCAATATCCCACCGTCGCTACAATCTGTTTCGCTCAAGTTGCGAAATAAGCAATCTACATTAATCTTAAGTGATCTCGTTTAATGGCAGAATGTGTCGCAATAAGTATTTTGTTGTCGCTACATGGACAACTCGCCTCGGGCACGGGACTCGGTTAAAAGAGTTTACGTGTAACATGAATACACCACATGTTCTATATCGATAAATTGGCGTAACCTCGTCGCAGCCCGAGCGAATCAACGTTCGATTCTGCAAAAATTTCAGCTCGAGAATGTGAGTTGTGCGAACGGGTCGTAAAGTTTCCACAATGTATCGGGCAATATTGACAGGGAACCCAATAATTACTTATTGCGAACTCCCGTAACGTCGCGTAGAGTTGACACACGCCGGGACACACATATAGGCACGGCCAAACCCTCGTCACTTCGCATGTAATTAGAAAATACGGAAATCTCGTGCAACAGTTCAGGCAGCACGCGTTCCCGGAAGATTCATAGGCGTGGCTCGTTCCGCGGTTAATTTACCTGTGTCGCTTGCGCGTGTGCCTGTGTGCAGATACAGATATAGTGGATACCTTGGCTCTGAAATTTCTTGCGCCTGACATTCACCCGAGCCTTCCCAAGTAGCGTCATTATACAATTAACGCTTGTGCCGCCTCTTGGCTACTTACCCGCAGCGACTGCAACTTTGCTGTAGGTAGTTGCATACCTTTCGATGTCCTTGCCAGCTGTTCCTGCGAGCTCTCCTCGGGATCCTCGAACGCCCGTGCAGGGTAATTCCGGCTTATGTGGCCATTCTGTTTTTCATGCGGAAAACGGGATGTCAGTCCGCAGAAAGATGAATTGCAAATTGGTAGCAGGCCGTTCTGCGAATACTAATGTTGAGTATTTCACGCAAAACATTCGACAAATTCGATGGGATAATTAGTGTCCGGATTAAAAAAACATTAATTACACGGTAGTTCCTTTTTTTGATAGTTCGTTTATTTTTTTTTCGTACAATTAGAATTGCGATACAGAGAATACTGGTATTACAAGTCGGAAACCGGCCTCAGTTTTACTTGATTAACAAAAAAAAGGCACGTAGACTCGTCCCGAGAGTGGTCGCAGGAGCTCATTCGACGCGACGCTTTTAATGGAAACCTTTCATACAAAAGTCCCGCAAAAGTTCTCTTTTTCACATCCAAAATCTTGTCCAATGCCTTTTAATTCTCTCTTTAAGCAACACCGTTTTTGCGGAAGATCGCAGTGCTCATAAACCCATCACTTCTCACTAACAAGTCTTTTAACATTAAAAAAAAAAAAAATCGAATTTCTTCTCGTGCAAGAATCCATCTGCGTTTGACGCACCCGGTCGGGTCATCGTGTGGCTTGATCAGCGGCCTTTCGGTCGATTCGTCTTCGAACATAGTTCAAGTTCGAGCTGTTTGATAACCCGCGGCACGTGGCACGCCTCCGTGTCTTACATATTCATTTTTCCTTGCGCAGTTGCGATTTGACTTGAGCTTGCAATATTTTTACATCGGTACAGTGGAGTTTTATCGCGGCGATCGAGGCGAGACGTCGATCGTTCCGGGAGTTCCGACGGTTCTGCCATGCGCGCGTAGTTCGGATCGGTCGATCCGTGCAGGTGGAAGGATAACGTCGATAGAAAGGCAGCGATGTTACAATAGCGCGACGAAGGTAGGATTCTGATGGCGATCGTCGAGCGGCATTCGCGCGAGGGCAAGTCGTCAGGCAACGAGTCAAGGTGAAGGCCGAACCGCGGTGTTGCATTATTTTTACTGTCGCGTGTTATCCGACGATAACGAGCTGGCATGCAGGGAAGAAGGAAACTCGGTTAGTTCTGAGCTTGTTGGGGAGCGCATGTAGCGAGAGGCGGCAAATCGGCCTCGTCCCGCGCTCGACATTCGATTCCGCAGAACGTGTGCGAAAGAAGAACTTCGAAGAATTGCCAAACGAGCAGCGATCCGCGCACTCCAACTCAAGACATTTCCTGGATTTTTTCATTCGTGAAAAAACACCTCATCGGCCGATCCGGAACGATAAATCGGTTATCGAATCAACGTCCCAAAAGAACATTTATTTACCTATTTATTTGTATAATGGACGGGCCCGAAGCCTTTATAGAGAATATACAAAACAAAAAAAAAAAAAAAATGCAAGTGTGTGTACACAATGTATTATGCATGGTTTAGATGTGAGTTTGTGGGGTGATCTAACCATTGTGGAAGAGCATGATGTCTGCGAATTTGCGACGAGACTCGAGCCCGATGAGATTTAGTCGGGCTAGGATAGCCGTACTGTCGTGATCAGTTATGTCCAGGATCGGTTCAACCGCAAGGATAGAAAGGGCGATACAAATTGAACACACCGCAGTTGAATCATCCTTTTAGCTTCGACATCGGTAACGATTTTCAACGATCTATCTTCCTAGCGAATAACGTACTGCATAGTTCTGAGAATGGGATGTTTATGAGGCAAAACGTATGTGAAGGAAGAGGTTGGAAGACTCGCGAAAAGGGCAGCTTCTGCGCACTGCACCTTAAGCTATTTCCTACCGTTTTTTCATTGATGAAAAACCACTTTATTGGCCGGCCCGGAACAACAAATCGGTTATCGAATCAACGTCCCAAAAGAAAATTCAATCGACCGCGTTCGAATCCTGCACGCTTGACATTCAATTCCGCAAAACGTACGTGAAAGAAGTTTGAACAATTGAGAAAAGTGCAGTTATCCGCGTACTGCAGCTCAAATAATTTCCTGAATATCTTCATTGGCGAAAAACCACCTTATCGGGCGGCCCGGGCCCATAAATCGGTCGGCTCATCAACGTCCCAGAAGGAAATTCAACCGACTCCTGCTGAATGATCCTTCCAGCTTCAAGACCGTAGACTATCCTCAACGATCTACCTTCCCATCGAACAAAGTTCTGAATACTTCTGAGAACGGGAGATCTAACATCAAGTATTCATGAATACTGCAAATTGTTTTTGTGAATCGCAGCGTGAAGTGCAATCGGCGGTTGCCTTCCGGGCGGGGGGTTTGCATGACGCCGCGAATCGAATCAGACCCGTTGGATCTTGGACAGCTCGAGATAATTATTCTTAACATTCCGAGCTGCTTTTAACCGCTATGCATTAACGCTGAGACATGGAAGAATAAAAAAAAAATGCGCACGCCTTCTTCGCACCGGGACGAAACGAAGGTGTGTCGCCGGTATTAGGTCCCGATACTCGTTCGATTATCCAATGACAGCATCGATCCTCTCACCGAGTCGATAGTACCGCAATGTTTCAAGCCGTCGCTGCAGTACGACATAGCAGCAGGTACATATCTGCACATACGCTATGTCGTATGCGCATTTTAAAATCATGCCACAGCACCGTAACGGCCTTGAGACCTTTTAATATCTGCGTTCACGTTCACTGGCTTCGAACGAGCTAGACCTATGTCCACCGACACGATTCACTCTCGTGTCAAATATATATTAAATAAAGTGTCGAGGCTCGTACGGTGAAAGCGAAAGTTCCGAGCAGCTCCCAGGATACACCGCTTAATATCTGTCTAATCTCGCAGGTCCGTAATGATCCGCGCGAGGTCCGGATTGATCGACGCGATACACGCGATTGTTCGATCATCCGCACGGATGGAACGCGGAAGTCAAATATTATCAGTGCATTTGCGCGAAGGCCTGTTTGTCGCCTAAAACGGAAAATGTTATACTTTACTTCCGCATAGATAAAATTTTTTTTTTAAATTTTGTTTTCCTTCTTTTTTTTATATATTGTAGAGGCGCCTTCAATCGTACACTCGTTCATTCTTACGGAAATAAACTTAGTAATATGTATGGCATATTGAATACGAACATTTTTTTGTCGTGTAAGAAAATGGCGGTGTGGAGTTTGTGATCCGAGGATCGGGCAAGTGTAAGATATTTGCGGTGCACACTTGAACGAAGTTCTGAACTTATGTAACGTTCTTTGCGGTTTACGATTTATTTCCGTGAGGATAAACGAGTGTACGATTGAACGGTGTTAGAGTTGAAGGCGTCTCATATTTTACCGAATATCGCACGCCCGATAGGGTGGACGATTTATCGATCGGTGAGCTTTTGCTGAGGCGGTAAAGACCGATTTGAGGCTTAGGCGACTCTTTGCATTAGTGCATTTGCACCGAAGCCTGTCAGTCGTCTGAAACAGACAATTTTATATTTTACTACTTCCTCATAGATAAAATTTGTTATTATTTTGTTTGTCCTTTTTTATATACTGTAACGAATATAGCACGCCTGATAGGACGATCGATTTATGGATCGGCGAGCCGCTCGAAGAACATGACATTTGACGGTCGAACAAACGATTGACTTCACACCGATCGTAGATTTTATCGACGCTCTTTTTCGTGACTTTAACACGAACAGACGTATTGACAGTTACGTAACTATTAAGATTTCCTATTCGTGCTGATAAATATTCCGTCTCTCGTTCTTTCGTATCCCTTTTTATTTAGCCCGCTCTTTACAATATATTCGGGAATAAATTATAAGATTCAGGGAAATGTTATTTGCATATTTATTTGTTCATTCGTATGAGCTTTTTTTAAATGGAGTTCCGACTAAAACTCGAAAGTTGAACTACAAGTTTTGATTTACAAGGTCGGTAAATGTTAAAAAATGTTTGTACATTTAACAAACAATTCTTGCCCGCAAAGGTCATTATCGGGATGAAATATCGGGACGTCATAAAACTATATATATCGTTCGGAAAAATCCCGATTTAGTATCCGCCTAAGTAACGGATGCAGGCATTAGTTGGATGAGATTCGAAACTGCTTGCATTCCAGCGTCTCCCAGGTGAGATAAGAAGTCGAAGGAAGACGGGCAGACGCGACGTGTCCTCGCGCGCCTCGGACGATTTAACGACCGGTTAATTGCCCGAGTTTTCCATAACGAGTGAACGGACGAAGTACTAACGGGCAAAACTCCCGGCAATGGCCCTGGCGAGCCAAGGACCCCCTCTCCGACATCCCGTAAATATTTTTCTAATTCCAAGTGCAACACGCTCGCGGCACTGTGCGAGTTCCCAGGAAGAGAAGTCGCGTCGCACATACTCGTATTTTTTTTTTTTTTTTTTTTTTTTTTATGACCGCGTCAGAATTCTAAAGAAAAGAATCGCTTTCAGCGAGTGGTCGGATTGACATTTCAATTTGGGTCTGCACACCGCAGCGACGTGTCCGCAACGACACGTCCGCATACAAATTTTTAATTATTCATTAGTATTTAACGACGACAAAAATTAAGAATCGGTGGTTAATTGCACCGGTGAGTCACACTTTGAGTTTGCTGGCGATCCACCGGTAAAAACTGAGATATCGTTGTATTTCTGTCCTGTCCAGTGAAAAACTCGACGATCAATATTAATACGTAAGAAGCAATTCGCACAAAATCTCTATAATATATACCGATCCTATAAAAGCACGCTGTTCAATCAGTGCGGCAGCCAATTGATTTTCATAGACTGATACATCCGATTTGCGTATTGCAAAGAATATTGAGTACTTCTCCTCGTTATATCCCGAATTTTAATGTTACAGTTCGTGGTTTTCGGTACACTGAGATTGTCTATGTAAATATAGAACAAGTACTTCCGGAAGATGGTATAATTAAATTGATTTTCATGTCGAAGGACAAACCAATTAGTTGATACCGAATAAGCGATGATAAGTGATTTTTTTTTCCGCGCTGTTTTCCCAATAATAAAAATGTGTCTTTCTGTTTCAGGTAAGTGTCAATTTCATCAGTTCACGCATACACCCAGTTTCGAGGCTGTTTCGTGAGTACAATGTTCTATTGCAGGGTCGACGAGATCCGTCCTTCAACCCCGTTAAATATCGTTAACAATAGTATCAATATTATCGGGAGATCGCTCGCGCCTCCGCAGAGACCTCAATTACTAAAGTAAATTGCGAATTGCGTCGTTTTGTCGAAAAGCGTTTGCACTGGTGTCATCGAAGGAGAATAAGAAGGACGAGGATTGTTGAAAGAACAAGAATCAAATTGCCGAGAGTCCACCTTTATTAGAGCTCACGTGGTAAACGGCTGTTGCGAGCTCAACAAACACCAATTTACGTTGTGTTTGATCATTTCATTAGCGTCTAATGGTGAATCGCACCTTCTATAGTGCCGTTCTACCTTTCTATAGTGAACCTTGTGCAGTGGGCGCTCATCACGGAACGTATGAGATGGTCGAGCCGCGGATTTCATCGTTAATCATCGATATCGTATTTAGGGTCGGCGCGGCACTGGCCCGCAGATTCTGCCAGTTCCAAACTCGTTTCTTGGCATCTCTTTGTGACTTTTAGGGATACTTTAATCCTTTTAAAGCTGGACGCATCTGTCTCATCTTCGGAATGTAGTTGAATCAATGAACTTGAAAATTCGACACGATTTGTTATTTGAGATTCTTAGCGGAATATAAAAAATGAACCTTAATGTAGCTACTGCGTGGCACACTAGACAAATGAGTGCTGAATTTTTACAATTGTTTATCCAAAATTGTGTGCATTTATTGATGGTAGAGGAGGTTGATTTCTATTATTGCATGAGTCGTCGATCAAGAGAAACATTAATCACGATGGTGTTGCAAGAACAACAACTGATAAACGCAAGTTTCCATGACCGTACATTTTTGTTAGTTTTTTTTTTTTTTTTCAAAGAAAAAACCGTATTTTTTAAACGACTTTAATGTACCATGGCTCATTTTGTTTCGTAAACTTTGTGGACAAGAAGCGTTGGTACTTATTTTACTGTGTGAAAATTTGCATTTATCAATTTATGTATTACCAATAACAACGTTATGAACAGTTTTCGCGAATGAGGATTCGTAAATCGGCTTCTGTTATTGTTAATAAATGCACAAGAATTTGGATAAAAACAGTGAAAATTTAGCACTTATCTGACTAGTATTCCGTGCAGTAGCTATCTTAAGTCTCCCAAGAGAAAGCATAGTTTTTTTTTATTTTGTTATAAAAAATAGGGTTGGGTGACTAAGAATGCGGTGTGTGTATCTGTGCACGTGTAGGGTAATAGTGGTGAATTTAGACCACTCCGCTTAGCACGCGAAGCAATGCTATGGCCTGCTAAAAAAAAACATAAGGGCGTAACCCGTATGCTTTAACACGGGCGATACGCCCGTTTGTCCTTTAGCGCTCGATATATTGACCGGGCCATATTATCCCCTTTCACCCTATCCGAAAGCTTTCTCGGAAGATTAAATTTTCTATCACTGGAGAACGATTCGAGTTATCGAACTGAAATTTAGCCCACATCTAGAACGCTTACGCCCCTTCGCTTCAACTCAGCTTTAATGAAAATTGATAGAGCCAGAACTTTCCGTCTCGATTTATTTATTTTAGTTAGCCTGTAAATGCAATTCTCTCGTACGGCTCGTTCAGTAGGTTAATACCAACTTAACTGCTGATTGGTTAATGGCTCACCAGTACGAGACGCATTCCGTCAATTTGAACCGGCATATTCGCGGCTTTTGCCTTGTGGAACAGCCGCAGCCTTCGGCAGGTAAGCTGTGTCTTCCACGTGCTGAAGGGGGCGGCAGAGGGCTTAGCGAGCGCGGTTACACTCTCGCAGATGTCCGTGTGTGTGGACAATGGCGCACCCATTTATCGACTCGAAAGAAGCATCGGACACGCCGCGACCGCGGATGAGTTGGAAAGAGCGAGGGCCACTTTGGCACTGATGGTAGGGTCGGAGATAGAGGAACAGTAAGGTCAGAGGTGATAGCGGTCGGCCTTTCATCGCAAACTCGTCCAGCTTTTTTTTTTTCATCGACGGAACAATAATTTGATTACAGTAGTTAACCGGGAAACAGTGGGATTGTACGTTGATTCCATTTGGTCCTTTGGTACGAGGGGTCAAGATTCCCGACGGGAAGATACGACTTGGATGAAGATGGATTGTATTGGGACGATGAGGGTTTTTACTTCTTTCATGATAACACAACGTACTATATCCGATGTGTGCGTACGGGGTTAAATATTTTCTCTCGCCAGAGCAAACATTGCGTCTATTTTTGTCGGCTAGACAGCCGCGGAGAATCCAAGCGCCACGCCTCCACTCAATTTATATTGGGATTTCGTGAAAGCTCGCACGTCCTCACCGTGTTCTTCACACGATACCTTGTTTATCGTCGCCTCCTCGAGATCAATTCGCGGGCACCTCCTCAAAGGTGAAGTCTAAATTGGTCCACGCAACGCCGACTCAGTTTAGATCCCCTTGGGGGGTTATCACAGAATTCATTGACATTCCATCGAAGACTGTGGTCACGTTGCTCCCGACCAAGACTGGCGGGCGAGAACACGCGAATCGGCGTTCGTCCCACATCTGACATTTGCCGGTTGGAGCTATCCTAAGAAATAGTAAATGAGCGAATAATAACATAGAGTACTAAAGTTCAATAGCTTCTGGGATTCGTGGAAAAGAATGAAGGGAGAGCAATCATCGGAACATTCTTTGGTAGACTATTGAATGAGGTTGGTCAATCGGAAAACTATGATTCTGTCCCAAAGCATTGGTGCTGACGACCTTTAGTGATGTTTTTGGTAGGCGATAATCACGAGATCCAATATGATGATCCGACAGTATCTGGGTCGGCAAAAATTCGCCATGATGTCGGTTTGTCAATAGCCAATTAGAAAATAGTTCCTTTGGAGAGTGGAAACCATGGTTTTGTGCCAAAACATTCACGTTGACGATCTTTGGTGGTGGTTTTGGCAGGCCTGAATCACGCGACACAATGTGATGAACCGAAAGTATTTGGGTCAGCAAAAGTCCACCGGAATGCCGGTTTGTCAATAGCCGGCAACTAGAAAATAGTTCTTTTGGAGACCGGAAACCGTGGTTTTGTCCCAAAACATTCACGTTGACGATCTTTGGTCGTGTTTTTGGCAGGCCTTAATCACAAGACGCAATATGATGAACCAAAAGTATCTGGGTCGGCAAAAGTTCGCCGTGATGTCGGGATGACAGGTGTTCGAGAGACTCACGAATAACTGTGCAGCGCTTTTCGACGCTGGCTCGTCGAGCGAATTCCATCACGTCCCCTTGATGCGTATACGGTAGATGTGCTCTTTGGTACGAGATACTCGAAAGGCCACGTACTCCGTCAACCACACGGAGTTTCAGTGAATTACGTATTGTTTTTCGGTTTCGTGTTTGGTCTCACTCGAGTGGTGAAGTCCCTGTCTGCGTGTTACGTGGAGCGACAACTCGACCATGCAGGCCACGATCTCCACCCGTCGGATTCCCTCTTATTATCCCGAAACTTTCCGTTATCTCTGGGTCGGAGCCATAGGATAAGGAATGCACGATGCAGGTGCGAAATGAAAGAACGCAATAGACGGATGACATAACAATGACGCGTTGCAACGAACCGATTAAGAATCACCGATTAGTCGCATGTTCCATCGAATGAATCATAATGATCTGATTGTAGGCATTAGCGTTATGTCATTCTTCGGCTCGCCGGCGGATTTGGATACTGTTCTCCGGTGTTGCACCACGTTGGCCCGAGGCTATTGAATTTCAATCCAGTTCCATAAAAACATCGTAACGATGGAATAATTAATATTCGATCATTACTTGTATTATCTCGCATCATCTGAATTCTCGGTCGATAATAATTAAGACGGTAGCCGAACGGCAGAACGACTTGAGAGAAGTGACTTAGTGATAACAAGAGTAATATGCATACTCACCGAACGGAGATACTTCAGCAATAAAAATGTTTAATAACCAGTCTTAGCGAAAATAGAGACCGACGTAGGTAAACAACACGAGTATTCAGCTGCGTAAACACGAGTTCTCACCACGTTTTTGGGCATCCTTTTTTTTCCGCGTACGGTGGACAAATGTCCGGCCAGTGTAGCCCAAACTGCAGGCTCCTCGGACGTGCAGTCGCATAGATGCGGGAAGGGAAAGAGGTCTCACAAAGCCCTCATAGACTTTATGAAATACCGTCGATGTTCAATTCGATGATCAATAGAAAAACAAAACAAAAAATTCAAGCTTGCTCATATAACAATTTAAAAAAAAAAGTAGTTTTCTCTATATTGAAAAAACAACAATCCTTGAAAAAATGTAAATCCTCTTAAAAATAATCTTCACAATCAACATCTTTACCAAAACTAAATGGATTTTACTAAATCCATTTCCGCGTTCAATGTTTCGAGTTCCCCGGCAATAAAGTGATACCTCGTCTCATATCGTTGTGAACTGCGTGCCTCATTGCAGCTTCCCCTTGTACGTGAAATAAGTAATTAATTAATCGGAAGAGGATTATTTATCCTCTTCCTCTTTGGTTATTTATCGCGGAATCACCGTCACGCCGTCGTTCAGTTCAATAAGTCAGTCAGTCAATCTCCCTTCTCCGTGCTCTTCGCCTCCTTCGATCTCCTCATTCTACGCTCCCCCACTTCCGTTCGCGGCTTATACGAATCAGCAGCCACAGCAGCAGCAGCTCGTTCTCTTCCGAGCTACTCTACTGTTCCCGCAGCTCCATCCCCACTGCTCGACGACACCTGTCGTAGTAGTCGAGCCGGCAGACGAGCGTGCTTTCTGTCTGCCTACCTGCGCGCTTCCCCTGGCCTGTGCCTGGCATGACATATTACAACAACGCTCGCGCAGGTTCACCGAGTTCTTCTGTTTCAGCCCGCGACGCCGGTACACACGCCGCACACTTCGTTGCGCCGCGGTTTCCGCTACCGTCGACACTCGCTCGCGGCTCTTCAAAGTCTCGTTCCGCGCGTCGGACGATCCCGCGACACCCGCGGATCCTTTCTAATCGCTAACTTCCTCGGTTAATTCGATCCTCGTGGGCGTCCAATTCGATCCAATTTTAAATTAAGTTTCGCAGCGGTTGTTCGTTACGAATCTATCCTGGAACGGGTGATACAGTGAATGTGCAGGAGTCAACGCATCGTTTCGGATTTGTGATCGTTCGGATTTGTTTTACCTAGTTCAACCTAATTTTACCTAATTTTACCTAATTTTACCTAACTCTAGTTAATTACACCCAATTCTTCCTAACTCTATCTGATTTTACCTAATATTACGTGGTTTTACCTAAAAGTGTCCAATTTCGTGTAGTGAAGTATGCAAATTCTTCGCGAGATTTTTTTTCTTCGATCCAGATTTTGACAAACAAAAAAGTGATGAAAATTTAAGGAAAAACGAAAGAATTTTCGTGTTTTTTTTTTTTTTTTACCGAACGAAGAAGCTACCGACCTTCGCGAGGCATCGGTCGGTCTTCGCTAAAGCTCCAGCCGCTCAAGATCCACATTGCACGCTTTCGCGTCTGGTTCACGTGACATCCACGCCGGTGTAAAACCCAATGGAACGTCACGGCGTTCGGTTGTTTGATTTGGCATCGAGCTAGTACGATTTCGAAGCACCGACACGCGTCGCCGCGCTTCTGTTTTGTAATCCTCATCTCGCGATGCTCGATGTGCCGACTAATAAACGGACAGATATACAACGCAGTCGAAGTGCGAGGTGAAAGAGCCGCAAACAACCTTATCTGTCTCGGCGTCGGTGGATTTGGCATTCATCGCGCCACACCGATCGCAGACGCAATGATCGAGCGCGATCCTACCTGGCTCTGATGGGACTTTGTTTATTCCCGTCTCGCCGAGAATCGTGATCTATCGGGGATTGCCAATCGCGCAATTGCCGATCGGCGATAAATTTTTGTTGGAAAAAAAGGAAAAACCTGAGAAGCGCCAAAACACTCCCGTTGGTCCGAAGAATTTTTTGAGCCATTGGATTTTACGAGACCTACTTGAGATTGCGGAAAAACTGAAATCAACGTAAGCCGAAATCGCGACGGTGCAATGACAAGTGCACTTCGTGCGGGAAATCGTGATCCACATGACGCAGGAATTGCGGCACGAGACTTCGATGAAGATCAACTGCATTCCTAAGGTCGTGTGACATTGCTGAGCACCGATTCCGTTTGACATATTGAACGATTTGCGCTCGCTAGAATTCGGTGAATCACTATTCAGCATATCCGTCGTGAGGTAACAGACGATAGACGGCGCGAGTGGACCTCAGCGCCGACCCTATTAACCGGAACGGTTCGTTAACTTGGGAGCGGAGGAATTTCGTCGAAGATCGAGAACGCGCGGTCCAGCTGAGAATCTGTTGGTTCCTGAAATCGATGACTAACCGGCCATTGTCCAAACTGAAAGTGAACTTTGATCGCCGAATCTTGGCAATCTTTGAGACCAAAGTGCTGGAAACTAAGCGAGGTGTACTCGAAGACCCGCAAAAATAAGTTATTTAGGATTGCAAACCGGTAAAGGCTTTAAAAAATGAGAGGGCCCTCGAGTCTGCAACTAAAATTCTCGTTTGTCTCGATGGAAAGTGCTGTTTGATCGGTAAATGTTGACGATCTCTGAGCTATTGTTTCTGTGTAATAAAAGGAGTCGTGAAAGATCGCGAGTCCAATAGATCCGTGGGACAGTCGGGCTGATCGCTCAAAGTCGTTTCGGTCCTTAAAAACAGGAAGTGAACTTTGATCCATAAATCGGTGGAAACTTTTAAACCCGCAGGCTCCGATGAGCGGGCCCAAATACGGGAAGCTAAACACCTCGTGGTAGATCCTAAGCCCGTGGTTCTTACAGATCGGCGAGTGACGACTGAATGTCTGAAACGGAGAAACGTGGATCGATCCTCGAATCACCCGGGACGATTTGCTGACGATCGAGAAGCCGCGAATGTTGCAGATCTGTCGGCGCATTGTGCACCGATGACTCAGTGTCGCGATAGTAAAAACGCTGCGCGAACTTAGATCGGTAAACCTCGGATAATCGTTAAAATCTTATTTCCGTAAGCAAACAGCGAGAAGGATCGAAGAGCGGCGGATCCGAAGACGGCAAGTGGGAGGATCGATTCGTCGCGATGACTTCGCGAGTATTCTTCGAGTCGACAATTGGATTTTACCGATAATCCAACGTCGTCGCCGGAGGCCGAAGGACTTCCGTCTGGAAATTAGTGCCGATTATCGAGACTAGGAGTAAACATACGGGTGTTCTGTGACGAACATCTCTCCAACACACCCCGCGAACCAGTCAACAGAGGCGACACACCGATTATCCCCACCGAGAGCCGATACATATGCGACACTCGACTATATACGAGGTGAATCGATCCGGGAGAAGACTATTATCTCGGCACGATCGGTCCACGTACAATCATGATACTCGAGACGAGATTCATCGATTGCCATCGTCGATCGTCCTTAGATTCAACTTCGCAAATCTCCATTGTGATTTGTTCGTCGACGTTTTTAACGATTTTCATCGATCTTACGGTGACGCGATCGATCCCGATCGATCGAAGATTCGCGGGACCGACGAGTCCATCCGGTGTACAGACGAATGTCGCACGATCTTATTGATCGAATGGGCAGCTAATGGGGACGAGGCGGCGATTTTATACCGGTGCATAACACTAAAGAAACAAAAAATTACGACGATCCTTTCGATAGAGTCGAATGAAGAAAAAAGACGTTATCGGTACGATACTATTTTTCGCCGTCTTAGAGAAAAATCAAAAAATATATAAATCTTTTATTTTTTAAATTAAATTTTATCTGTAAGTGAATAACGTTATAAATAATCGATTTCACGGAATTCGATAATACGGAGGTGAAGTGGTGTAAGCCGATTTTTTTTTTCATTCGAAGGATACATTTGTTTTTTACCTCGCGAGCTTTACATCTTTTATATCCAGAAAATCTCGAATAACCGTAGCGATCCAGTGCCACCTGATCGTGTCTCGCGATAAAGGAGATCGCAAGCTGTTGCGCAACGGATATCGCGATCGGTATTTCCGACCACTGATGTACTAATATCGCACACGGGATTTTCTAACATTTGCGCGACAGATATCGAGTTTCACGTGGAACGACGAACGAGCGTTGTTGTGACTCGTGTGACCGCACGGGTTTTCGAGCACAACCGATTTTTCGAGTGCAAGAACGATCGTCGCGCAAATCTTCGAGCCCGAAAGCGCGAGGGAAGCGGAGACTAAGTACTGACTTTATCCTGAGTGTAACCCAGGTCGCGGAAATGGATCCCAAAGATCGTTACGTCGTCGAGGGAATTGGTAAGTTACTCAAAAATATAATTCCCATTCCATAAATCTAAATCACATAGTAATGAATATTTAATAAAAATTTTATGCATTTTTTTTGTTATCGTCAATGACAAAAACGCATTTGGAATGAGAAAATTATTCTCGATGCGGAAAATACAAATGAATATAGATTTATCCATGACTAAATCGAAACGGACTGAAATTAATTTATTCGTGTAGTTTAAGTCTTGCAAATCATTTTTTTTTTTTTTTTTTTTTTCATAAATGCGTTCGGCTGCGTTTTTCTCGCAACAATATTTTTTAATTCTTGTGCCCCATTGAATAGACTGTGCGGGTCGAATATCTCCTTAATTCGCGAAAGATATCGAACCGCGAGAATTCCACTTGTTTCTATTGTAATTTGTTTTACTAACGAGTCGACTGCGGTTCGTGCCGGACATGGACAGACCGTAACTACTGTGGATAGTCTAAGGCTCGCATGAAAAGTTGGCTCTCGGCGTATTTGCGTTATTATCAATAGACAAGAGTATGCAGATATGCGGCTTGCGGTTGCACTCACGCGAGGAAGAGTGCACGATAATGGGATCCTTGAAGGATACGCCCGAGACCGCGGGCGATACTTCAACTTTTCTCGCGAATTTCTTCGTCTTGAAGTGTTTTCCCGGATCTTTTTTTTTCGTTTTTTTTTTTTTTTTTTTTTTTTTTAATTTTAACAAGTCGCTGATGTTTAACGGAACTGCATGTAATCGCATTCGATTTCTCAGAATAAAAAACGATTTAAATTGCTTTTACCGAGCTCGATGAAGTAAGAGGAATGGATACATATTAGCAGGTTGTTGTGGCTGGGACGTTTCACACCCTGCACAGTAAAAAAAAAGTTTATACTTTTTACAACAACTTATTGTCCACAAACGTCCACAATTTTTTATTTATCTATTTTATTTCCTGATCGCAACGAACCGGTTCTAGTTTAAAAAAAAAAAAAAAAAAAAAAAAAAAAACAAAAGTACAAAGTACAATTGTTAATGATACGGGAAATAAAAGAACAGGTTCGTATATTCAAACATAAACAAAAGAAGTTTGTCATTTATTTAACAAAATTATTTTTTACTGTTTGGTTATGGACAATGAATTTAGGTTTAGGAAACTGAAAATCTAGAGTTCCAGAGAAGTATCGAAAATACGTAATCTCTGGTTTGAGAACCTAATTTTTCGACCGGAAGTGATTTCTTTCCGACGCTGGTGGAGAGGCGTTAACAAATTGTGCACTCGGTTCGACGATGACGCTGTTCCGTTTATATTTATATGTATTATATTATATTACGATGTACATTATATTATTTAATTTAATTTAATTTTACCAAGCTCAATGAAGTAATACATGCATACTAGCAGATTGTCGTGGCTCGGGCGTTTCACGCTCTAGCCGAGGACAATAAAATTTACAAACTGGAAATTTAGATTTCCGGAGATTCATCGAAAGTACCTCCGGTTCGAAAATCTCATTTCTCGACCGGACGTGACGTCATTCCGGAAATGCGTCACTTCAGGTTCGAGGATCTCATTGTTTTTCCCGGCAGTGACGTATTTCCGTCCGTGGTGGAGAGGCGTAAACAAATTGTGAACCCGACGATATCGCCGTTCGGTTCGTTGACTGCGACAGCTCGGCCGAGTCGTTAGTTTTTTTTTTTTTTAAATTCTCGCACGTGAAACGAAGACTAATTTTTCGCCCTTTGGAATTCCGCGAACCTCCGAAAGATGATTTTAATCTTTGGCGCGCGGTTCGATGGATAATTTTCTATAGAATCAAGGATACCTTGAACTTGTCCGGCCCGCTATGCACCTCGTGAATTCTAAAAACTTTTGGCTCACGTGACTCGCGGCGGTTCCCTTCTTCGACCCGGCCAGCCGAGATCGTAAACGCAGACGCTGCGCGCGCACGTCATTAAACCCTACGGCCCTACGGCATCTAAATGACTCTACTCCACTCGGCTGGCTCTCCGGCTTCTAACCCCCCCCCCCCCCCCCCCGCCATTTCGGATACGAACTGGTGGCGAGCCGATCCCCAAATTACACGTCTGCGATCATCTTAGAAAAAATATTTTTTTTTACCGTCTCTCTGAGATACGGCCGTGGATGTTCTGCATCGTCACGAATAGAAAAGAAAATATGCTTCGAGAGTCTACACGCCGGTCTAAGACCGATCGTTGAAATCTAATGTAATAATAGTTTTTTGCGTGATCAATTATTAGAATGGGGCAAGATGGGATATTGCTATATCCACACATTCAGGCTTTCATTTTATTAAAAAAAAATGTATAACAGTATTGCGCATGCGCAGCGGTACGGTTGAAATGGAGTTAAAAAAAAACGAGATAATCTTTTCGCCACCGAATCGGAATTGCAATTTAATAAATTTTGTCCAAAAAAAAAAAATTAATAACTGAAAATTGCTAACTCTTATAAAAATGTTAAAGTTACAGATATATCCTCACAAGACTATCGCGACGCGTTAACTCTAGCGGTGGAATCGCACTAAAGTAGTGCATAAGCACTGACTATTATTTAAAACAATGCTATGACATTGATCATCGGCGGGCTGTGCCAATTTTTCGTATCCAAAAGCCGTCACGTTCCATTGTTTAGTCTCTCCTACATATTGTGTCACATATTCATCTGCCGTCGAGGTCACCACGCCGGATCATCTTCGAAAACAAAGAAGAGTCGTGATATGTGCCAAAAAAAAAAAAAAAAAATGCCGCGGTGAGGAGGGGAGGAAAGTCTGAAGGAATCCGATTAACGTAGCCTCGCATAAGTCGCATTCGTACGCGCAGCATCACGTGTCTGCGGTATGATATTGTTGAAAAATAATGGTCTACACGAACGCACTTTCACGCACGAGATACCGGTCATAAATGCTTCGCGCATACATTCCCGGCCAAAAGTTTGATCCTATCGGAATTTCAGTACTATCCGAAGCGTCGAAAAACATCAGAGGTTTAACGAATATTCATTTTTTTTTTTATAATAACTTTTCGACATTGCTCTTTATCAGCTTTTTGTTCCACTGCAAAGTGTACAAAGTTTTCACCGGATCTCACGTTTGGCTGGGAATGTATACGCGATAGATCCTTAAGGGGATACCGCTTATTAGGTCAAATTCAAGTAGTTCCATCCAGGCTTCTGTTCAGCGCCATAAAGCAGCTTTCGGATATCGGGAATAGCTCCCGCGAGGAAAGCACGAACCAGATTCGTCTCGCGACCGACTGGCACCTCTCTCTCGCTAGTCTTCAGATCCATGAACCATCATTTCTCGAGCACTATCAATCCCTCGTGAATTCGCTTGATCCTGTTGCTCATTTCGATAATGGAAGACAAGTTCACCGGTATAACAAGTATTTGCGACTTTGGAATGTATTTTTGTAAATATTATTCCATCGTACAACGACTTCGGTTTATACGCACTCATCCTTTTCCAAACCAGTGCCCATCCTTTTGGAATGACTGGAATGCTTTATTAAATACATTCCAGAGGGGCAAAAAATTACGGTCGCCTTTCCGAGGGAGGAGGAAATGCTGGCACACAGATGCGAGTGTAAAATAGCTGAGCAATGAATTGAGACACTGAGAAATAAAAATATAAATTACATATTTAAAAAAAAAACAAATATACAAAACAAATAAACAAATATACAAAATATCTAAAACAAATATATGTACTTGTTATTACGTGATCTCGATGGTAAAGTTCGAAGTTGTGAAGTTTGTGTGAACCGGCAACTAAAAAATACTCCATAAGGGGTTCATCTACTTTTTTTTTTTTATGTAAGGGAAGGTATTTGTAAACACCCGTCAGGATATCAAAGAAACGACCACCACAACCGTTGCTTTTCTGGGCGAAATATAGTGAAGATAATGAAAAATTTATTACAAAAGAGGCTCCACGTAAATTCCGTCGACTTGCAGGTGGTCGAGATCGACAACATTTTTAGCAAACACTTATCACACGTTAAAAATAAATCCCATTGATTTCTGAGCTTAAAAAAGATGTAATGTTTTTTTTTTTTTTTTAATTACTTATAGCGTTATTTAACCAATACGGATCAAAATGAAACCAAACTGCGTGTTTATTCTTCCACTATTCCCAGCGATAATAAATTGTATATATAACATTTTTCGGAATTGGTTTTTGCCGTTTATTCGCGAAACAAGTATGCAAATACATAGTTTTAACAGTCGTGCTGGTTTAGTCGATATGATACGCACATCTGTAAACATATCCCAGCAGGCGACACTCGACGCGTGGCACGCTTTGTTTTTGTATTATGTAATCGTCAGTGCGCTGTGTGATTCACAGACTGCTCCACGCCTTCGTTGTTGGTCTATTGCTTGTTTGTCTCTCGGGAATTTTTCGCAAATTTGCATCGTCGACAGATCATCGTAGGTTATTATCGTACGCCTTCATCTTGTTGTATGGTTCATTGAATAGCTGACCTTTCTTAAGCTCAGAAACCGATCGGAGTTATTTTTAATATCCGAGAAGAATGTCCCAAAAAAATTTTGGAGCTGCTGCGAACGTCGAAAAAACATTGGTTTACGACACCCGAAAAATTAGACATTAAAACCGGGAAGGACGAATTTCCAGCGGAGAATATTTTTAATCGTTCTCCGGAATTCATCGCGAATACGATTAGCGCAATATCGTCTAGTATAGGCAAAAAGTCTCATTTACAAAAAAAATTAATTGATATTCAATTATGAAATCGTAAAGTTAAATATCGATGTAAGGTAATCAAGATCATAAGGTAACAGAGACGTTACGGTAGCCTCTCAAAAAAATATGAATGCAGTTTCTTTTTTACCGACCGGGGAGTCAAATTTCATCGCAACACAAAAAAAAAAAAAAAAAAACAAGTGTCGAATGATTCAAACAGCTCTCATCCACAAGGAAACATCATGCGAGTACGTCAAGTCTTTCCGCAATAGCACATCAACTCACCTCAGTCGACGTAAAAATCATATGACTCGATTTATCGGGGAACAAATTACTCGTGCAAACAGCTCGTGGGTGCGCACATACCGTCGACAGATCGTTAGCGATATTGCCGAGAGTCTTTGCACAGGGCGAGTTGATCTGCGCGTTAACCATCGGTCGGCACACAGTGGCTATATATCGTTTTTTTTTTTTTTTCCTTAGAATTACGGGTGCGTTGACTAGGCTGAGAAAAAACACCATCATGTCAATGCCACTTAATTTAAATTCAGGTTGATTCGTTGAGTAACTGACCTGTGAAGCTAAATTGATAAATTAAGGGAAGAGATATTAAAAATAAAACCGTAATGGACCACCTGCGTGTCACGTTCTCCGAATTTTAATGTTGTTGTCATTTTTTTTTTTAGTCCTCGCCGCGCAGGAATGTCCTGCGAAGCACGATGTTCCGGCGAGACCGGTGCAATTATCGGTGTACTGACGTCATTCGCAGTCTTCGACACCCATCGTTGGCCACCTCGTATTTATTACGAGGTGCTGCCGATTGTGGCTGATGGTATAGCTCATTTTGCACACTCCTTGATCACGAGGGTTCCCGTCTTTTTGGCCATGTCGTCGTCGATAAATTTATTGTTACGAGTGGAAAAACCCTCAACTTCATTCTGGCCGCTGAGCAGTTTCTTACACATAGTCTTTCGCAGTCGCATCCACGAGTGTTCTCATCTTTTTGCCAATGTTGCCGACCTGCGTTAACGTAGCTCTCCACCCCCCCCTCCCAAAACTTTAATTCTATTGTATATTATAGTCATATACTTTAATTACTGTATACAATTTTACTTGAATTAATTATTAAAACTTAAATGTATTGTTACGAGTGCGAAAACTCTCGATTTCATTGTGGTTGCCGAGCAGTTTCTTACACAAAGTCTTTAGCGGTCGTATTCTCGGTCCTGTGTTTGCTGCTCCTGCTAATAACTCCGTGCTGTCGTAACCAGCAAGTTCAAGGTTGTTACGCTCAATGGCGCGCTGTTGAAGCAAACTTCCTGATCCTGACCCGCTGGTGTTATTTGAATTAGTGAATAAACCGGTGGTTTGTCGTTTCCGGTATTTCGAGACTAATCACTTTTTAAAAACATTATCTGTGTATTCAATTACCACAATGGTAATTGATTTAAAAACAAAAAAAAAACATTGAAGGTTCAGATTTCTCTCATTAATGCTGCAACGCTCGGTCGATTCATTAAATTATCATTCTCAAGGTGCCCCGGCTAAAGAAATTGCTCGAGCGGGGAGAGGAGGTCTCGAGAATCGGGATGAAAAAATTTAAGCCAATCTTCATCCTCTTCGAGACGATGGAACGTGTCCAGCAAAAAGCATTTTCGGTACGTCGATTGATCCTGTCGTCGATCCTCGACGTTCCACGAACTCTAATGATGAAATCCGACCTACCGTAATTTGTGAATGCGCAGAAGAACGAGTTACAGAACCCTTCATTATTTTATACATTTTGGAGTTTCGACTAATCTCAGTGTAGTGATTTATGATGCTGAATAAGTATTACATACAAATTTCATTGATTTATGATATCAGATATCTAAAAAAAAAAAAAAAAAATAATAAAGGTAATCCACAACATCGATGACGATACAAAGATCCACGAACAAACAATGAAAACTTGCAAATTTATTGCAAAGTTGATTATTTATTTTTTACTATGATACCCCGAAAACTGGACGACAGATATTAAATTTTTCAAAACAGTAAATATTTTCGATTAAAAAAGATTTTTTTTTATCGGCGCGTGATTAAGCTCCGCCAAAGAAACATAATAAAATAAAGGAGCTTTCAATGTCACTAAATTCGAAAGCTTCCTTGAGCACCTGTCTGAAATATGGAGCGGAAAAAAAAAACAATTTTGTCAAGAATTTACGAGCTGACGATATCGCTCATGATGCTCTCGCTTGATATACGAGTGTTTCAATACGTACCAGCCGGCTGGCGACACGGTGCTCAATCAAGAATGAATAATTTTATTATACCCAGCGCGACACTTATCGAAGCGTTGAACCCCTTCGTCTCGTCATTGAGCATTTTATTTTATTTATTTATTCACCTCGCAACGGATAGCCCGATTGATTGCAATTCGACACAGAGCCATCTCGTTCGTTGTGATAATTCTCGGTTCAAATAACGCGTCTATTTTCGGAACGTTGTGTTTTCTTTATTAAAGGTATAAGTAAAGTTGTCGTTGGCGTTTATTATCGCGACCGGGATCATGGACATAATTACAGCGGATAATCGATTCTCCTCGTTTCCCCCCCCCCCCCCCTCTCGCACATTTTCCGTAATTTTTATTTAATGTGCTATCCACACACTGTACGCGGAACTGCCTCGCGCCACAGGAAAGTTAATATATTAAAGCCTCGTCATTTATTATTAGCCGGTAACCTTTCCCGGCTATCGCTCGTTCCGTTCATGACGCAGCCATGATGCTTTTCGCTACCCATGTAATTAAACGCATGAACTTCATTGAATTTAAGATTATGTCACATTAAAGAGATCGAGACGGTGAGATCTATCTTTTATTTTAATTGAATTTAAATTTTTTAATTACATCTTTACTTTCTCATAGGATACAAAAGTATGTACGGAAAGAAAGTTTTGTAATTGAAACAAAAAAAAAAAATGTTTAATCAACTAGCAGATTATGATCTTGATACGTGTTTTGCACGGATCTCGTCGAATTTTCGACTATGTCACGAGAGATTTAGACGGTGAGATAGAATTTCATTTTATTGAAAATTAATTTTTAAATTGCATTTTTACTTTCGCATCGCATACGAGGTATGCGAAGAAGGAAAGTTTTGTATCTTAATACATGATTTGCATGAATCTCATTGAATTTTCGGTTGTGTCGCATTAAAGAGGTCGGGACGGTGAGATCGTTTTTGTTAATTGATATAAAGATATTTTATTGCATTTTTTTACTTTCTCATCGCGTACCGCGCGTGTGAAGAATGAAAGTTTTGTAATTGAACAAAAAAAAAAAAAAAAAAAGAAAAAGAAAACGAAATCAACTAGCAGATTATGATCTCAATCCACGTTTTGCATGACACACTGTCTAAATGGGTATTCGTGGGCATCTGTGGGGGTCGACGAGTATCTAAAGGAGTGTTCATGTCATAATTTAGAGTCGCTAAAAAAAAAAAAAAACAGTCTGCGCTAGAGTTGGCGTTTTTATGTTCGTGTAAGTGTCGCGACAAGTAGTCGCAGGTCGATCCGAGTATCCGTGAGTGTGCGACATGACTCGGTTAATTCAGACGCTAAACCGGAAATCTTACTTATCTGTCGCACATTAAAATCAAGAGAATGTGACTTAGAATTATAAATGATTGCGCTAAAATATACCTTGCCAAGAGTCTCTGTAAAGAAGGCTTTTATAAGAATCGCCTTTACCGCATTGTTCGATGATGAGGTGGCGTTTTACATTCGAAATACAGATT
The DNA here is from genome assembly GCA_963922035.1 of Amblyjoppa proteus. NCBI lineage: Eukaryota > Metazoa > Arthropoda > Insecta > Hymenoptera > Ichneumonidae > Amblyjoppa > Amblyjoppa proteus. The sequence continues at coordinate 10,368,614 of OY998230.1, forward strand.
CATTAATAATACCGGCCACTTCTGCTTTCACTTACAGAAAACTATCGATTCATTTTTTTCAAAACGTGCATCTGTTGTGAGCTAAGAATTTTTTTTTTAGTTCAAAATCTTATAAAATCTAATCGATTGGATCGATTCTTGTCAAATTTGATATGAAACACGAGTCTACAATAATTTATTTATATCAAATTTTATAAGCAAATATATCAAGAATTATGAAAGCTTGAGTGCAAATGCTCTTTTTCGAAAAGGCTATAACAGGACTGATAAAGTTCCAGCAGGCTCTAAAAAAATATATGTGTGTATATACAAGATAAAAAATTAAAAAGCAACATGCAAACTTCGTGTTTACGGAGTTCATCGTGTGATTTGTATCGATATTTTTATTTTCGTAAAAATAAATAATTACAAAATATCAATACAATTATAAATAACAAAAATGATAATTTAAGAGTGACCGTTTTTTGGTTTCTGGAATCAACCGTTTTTGTTAAAATAAATTATGTCAAGCATTGCGTCGCACGATTGACAAATATTTTGAATGCACGAACCGCAAATCGGATATTTACGTTAACCGGAGTGTCCGGCGACTCCTCTTGTTATGTGCCCGCAATCATGCACGCATAATAAATTTCTGTGACTATTATATGCCAGCTACCCGATGTAGAAGAGTCGTCCTCCGGTGGAGGTCATGAATATGGATTTTGATCCGAGGATGAGAAACAAGCCGGACGACTCAGCGTCCCTCCTGCCGCTGCTGGAAATGATCCAAGCCGATTGCCATAGGATTATCTAACTCGTGTAACGGATTGACGTTTTCCATAATTCGCGGTAGCTCACCGCGAACACGTAACACACGCCGTCGGCCTTATAACACTGATGCTGTCGTCGCTGCCACGGCGCGTTTTTTTTTTTTTTATTTTTTTTTTTATTGTCGTTTCGTGCTTGCAATAAGGTTGAAGAAATCGTCTCTTTTCGTCGAGTTACGATTCTGCACGGCAGTTGCAGGAACAAGACAATTTTCGTGTGATTCGTTGCGCTGCACGGAAACGGCGAATCTTTTTTTGATCACTTAATTGTCCTCTTCTCTTGTATATTGTTTTATTTCTTCAGAATTCTCTCCCCTAAATATGTTGGGTCAAATCGGCAAAGACGAATGTCAAACCTCAACCTTTTATATAGTTTTTTTTTAAACTATTTTGACTCGTTAAAGACAAACTTTTTATATTCCTAAAATAGAATATACTCGATAGATAAAAAAATGTCAAGGAGTTTGAAAAAATATATTCATTGAAATTTGAGGCTTGCGACGAAAAATGGTTTACTCGTTTATTGTTGTTTTTAACGATTTTTTTCACTGCTTTACTGAATTCAAAATGGATCGGCAAAGTGTTCAATTTGCAAAATAATTTCGCGCGAAATGTTAATATTCAAGTGATTAATCGAGACTACGATAATACGAAACATTGATTTTATTGAATGGCGCTCGTGTGCAAAGTCCAGCGATTCAACGATTACTTCCGTCCCTCTTCGTGGCAATGACTTTTTACCTTAGAACAATACAGGAATTGACGACTCAAAAAAATAGCTTGCAGTCGAGAGGTAGTAAATTATATGATGCGCATGGACATAAATAAAAAAAAAAAATTGATTTATCGATCATGTTGCCCTTGAAAGGGTTAAACAAGCCGACTTAGTGTCTGGCGTCGTCTCCGTTCGGTAGCTTTCAGACCCGGGAGAATCGTTTCGTGATTTCCATATCAGATCACTTTTTACATTAGGAGCAAGATAGTAATTGACAACGAAAAAAAAAAATAGCCTGCACTCGAGAGATCGTAAATTATACGATTCGTATGGACCTGAAAAAAAAAAAAAAAAAAAAAAAAAAAAAAAATGGTTTAATGATCATGTTGCCCTTGAAAGGGTTAAACAAGCCGACTTAGTGTCTGGCGTCGTCTCCGTTCGGTAGCATTCAGACCCGAGAGAATCGTTTCGTGATTTCTATATCAGATTATCGTCGATCGAATCTCACGATCGGCCTTCCTCATAGAGCACAGGAAGAGAAGCACATGCGAGACCGATCACGAGAAACGAAGCCAATGCGCGTGGATGGCATTGTGTTTCTCGGCGGTCGAGCGGACACTCGAAGGCCACTAGCAGCATGTTCACTATACACCGCGGATCCGATGACGGTGTGTGTCTCGCACGCTCGCCAAGTTCGATCGGTCAACCGGTATACCCTGGGTTCATGGTCTTCCGTCGGAAACTCGTACTTATAAAGTGTAGCGCAGAAGTATTCGAAGGTCTTATCCAGTTCGACTGTGAAAAAAAAAAAAAAAAAAAAAAAAAAAAAAATTGAACAACATCTCGAAGAGCCGTCTCTACGTGATTTAGGCATTTCTGCCCCAGCATCGAAATGACAAATTCTGATTAACGGCCCATCGCAGCACCGAATCGTCCTTTTGACTTTTATTTCTCACCGCACAGGTCTTTTATAGGAGGAGAAAGTATCATAAATTTATCATAGCTTAAATATTATAAATTAAAGATTACCATTTTTTTTTTAATCGACCGACAGCTTGATCTGGGAACAGAGTTCACATATCCCAAAATACAAAAAAAAAAGGATTTTCCCTATATTCTCTGTCTGTTGTTTGTCGGTGTGTGGGTTCAAAACACGATAACTTTCTGAAAAGAATTCGGGCATCGAAAGTTTATACATGAAATTTTGTCTTTGCATTGTCAAAAGGCGCTTTACTCTTTTTATAGACATAGGTAAAAATTGCGGGCAATTAAATATCATTGTATTCGAAGGTCTTGTCAAGTCCGCGTGTGAAAAAAACAAATTGTATAACACCTCGAAGAGCCGTCTGCACGTGATTTAGGCATTTCTTCCAGAGCATCAAATGGCAAATTGTTATCAACGTTTATACATTTTTTTTTCTCATCAAACACGTGTGTGAGAATATGCGAAGAAAGAAAGTTTTATAAATTTATTATAGTTTAAATATTCAAAATTGAGTATTATCACTGTTAATTGACCATCACTTTTTGATCTAGAAACATGGTTTACTGATCCTGCAATACAAAAAAGCATATTCCAACATTTCTCTGTCCGTCAATATGTGTGTCCGGTCCATAAACACACGATAACTTTTCGATGAGACTTCGGGCGTCAAAATTTTAGACATGAAATTTAGTTTTTATATTGAATTTCGGGTTCTCTTTTGAGAATTGTCAAAGAACGTACATTTTATAAAATAAATTTGCTATTAAAGGCTATTAAGCAATTTCAACGGCGCATCTATTAAAAGCGAGAAAGAAAAAAAAAACGATTCTCACAGAGTGAAAAATCTGAAGCGAGTTTCCATGAAGAATATAGTGAAGATCAGTCAGTAGGCAGAAAAGATTTGACGTTCAAAGGCATCGGGCATACGAGCATCCACTTATAATAGTGTTCACTGCTGGCACAGCACTTCATAAAAAAAAAAATGGTGAGTCACCGTGTTTCAAGTCAGCTGTGTATCCAGCTGTGGCCTAGCAATCTACCCGCCATACTTTTCAATGATTCTAATATTATAAAAAGTGGCCAGAAGCGTACACGAGCTGTAAAACTATTGAAATAGCCGTTGAGTAATATTTCGTCTACAGATAGCTTTTGCTTTCCGACACGTGAAGTGATAATTTTTTTTTTTACTGATAGTCAACCAAACTTGCAGTAATATATTTTTTTTTTTTTTTTTAAGTCGCGAATGACAATCGTTTTCTGAATAATTATTACGGACAGTTCGATTATTGCAACGCTAAAAGACAGAGTTTTTTTCTTCACCACCAGAAAATCACTTGAGATCCAAAGGAACAGAATAATGAGAAATAATACCGATGGCGTGAAGATGAGAACGATAGCGCGAAGATCAAAATGGCACAGTGACGATAAGTGAAAATCGTGACGATCAAAATGGCACAGTGAAGATAAGTGAAAATCGTGACGATCAAAACGGGACAGTGAAGATAAGTAAAAACCGCGACGATAGAAATGGGATGGAGGATAACGACGAAGATCATAATAGGACAGTGAAAATAATAACGATAGCATCTTAAGGAGGGAGTCTCGCTGAGGGTGACTTCGCATAAGTTCGACAAAAATAATAGAAAAATTGCAAGTACTTCTTGATTGTATAAAAATCTGAAAAAATTCATGCATACTAAAGGTACTGAGAAGATTAATTTTGCACAATAATAATTACAAAATGTTATTAACAAGTTGATGAAAAAAATAATTGCTTAACAAATTTGCCCGCAACCCAACTTTTTTTTTTCGTGAAAATGATTCGTTTATTTTTCTGAATACGTATGAATTTTTTCAGATTTTTCAGTAATCGTTGATTTTTTTTTTTTTTTTTTTTTCATGGAAAAATCAACGATTACTGAAAAATCTGAAAAAATTCATGCGTATTCAGAAAAATAAACGAATCTTTTTCACGAAAAAAAAAAAGTTGGGTTGCGGTAAATTTGTTAAGCAATTATTTTTTTCATCAATTTGTTAATAACATTTTGTAATTATTATTATGCAAAATTAATCTTTTCAGTACCTTTAGTATGCATGAATTTTTTCAGATTTTTATACCATCAATAAGTACTTGCAATTTTCTCTTATTTCTGTCGAACTTATGCGAAGTCAGCGCGCAGCGAGACTCCCTCCTTAATGATCAATGATCGCGAAAACTTATCAGTATCTTGTTCACCCGCTTCAAATGTCTCCGCCGTCGCAGGCGCAATCCTGCGCGCCTGTTCGATGCGTTTTTTTTTCCTAATTCGTGACAGTAAATGAAAAGATGAATGACAGTGCAAAAAAATTTGTGTTAAACTTAATGCATTGGCACTGAAAGCTTTTGTGTGTAAACTGGTATATTATATTTCATGTATAATTGTGTTGTCAAAAACTTTAGAAATACTTTAATTTTACAATAAGAGTACTTAAATTCAATAATTTAGTTTAATTCTAATGAAAAAGTATATAATGTTCTCATCATAATTGTACACTAAATTGAATACACCAGTTTTAGCATAAAAAGTTCTAGTACGGTACATTAATTTTACAATTTTTTGTACATTGCAGTGACAGTGTACTCTCACTTTCGTGTTAACCTTGAGGAATCTAGGGAAACAACGCATTGCCACTGGCGATACATATTTGACTTTTTCTCTGCCAAACAGAGACGTACACAGTAAATAAAGTTTGTACTTTTTACAACTTATTGTCCACAAATGTCCACAACGTTTTTTACTTGTTAATTTTACAATCGCCCCATCCCGGCAGTAGTTTTACAAACAAAAGTGCAAACTAAAATTGTTAATGACACGTGAAATAGGGCAAGATTGTATATAAAAAAAACTGAACAACCTCGTTTGGCACTTATTCAAGACAATGATTTTTACGAAATTTCGTATTTCGATTTTACGATATTATTTTATACAGTGTAGTACATAAATCATCTGACCAATACTTGTCACGTTGTTTCGCATAGGAAAAAAAAAAAAAAAAAATTATAATCAACAATTCCGATACAGCGATGAAAACGGGACGTTTAAGAGACCACCGATAGCGCGAAGATCGTAATGGTACAGTGAGAATAATTAACGATAGCATCTCAACGATCAATTCGGGTCAACGATCGCAGAAATGAACAGTGTCTTGTTTCACTCCGCTTCGAATGTCTCCGCGATCGGAATCGCAATTGTGCGAGCCTGTTCGATGCATGTTTTCCCAATCTGTTGCGAATCTCGGCGAATTGGGCGAGAGTTCATCGATCGAGAAGCGAACATTGCGGGGGATGATCGGAGGAGGGATCGCGAAAGGCCAAACTTGGCGGAAACTGGTTCACGTGCCGTGTGCGAAAAAAAGTTGCTGTGGCGGCGAGCCGAGGAGAGGACGCAGCCGGCGTCGATCAGCGTCGGATCGTACGATCGGAACTGGTTTCGCGTGAATGGAAATGATCGACTTCGGACCGTCGCTCGGACAGAAATGAGCGGAAGAGCGATTACCAAATGAAACACAGCGGGTCGAACAAAGATAATAAACTTTTGGGTCGGCCTGTAGAATTTCATTCGAAGGATGGTCGGTGAGGCGAGCGAGTCGGGACGGCTCTGAGTTTGTGGTTCACCTTGTGCATCAAAACATTTCACGGTTTCCTTCTCGGTTTTGTTGTTTTTGTTTGTTTGTTGCTGTTCGTTTCTTTTTGCAAATTATATGGGAAAGAAGAATTAACGGTTATCGCAGCGTCATCTTTAGCGTTTTATTGGTGCACGACGATCGACGCGCTGTCGTGCCGTGCGTTCGTGAGACTGTTTGGCTTGGCTCAACGGAACGAAGAACAAAAACAGAAGAACAGTTCACGTGGACAAAGGTAATTTTGAATCACTTATGAGATACTGACCGAATGCCTGAGCGTGCGAGTCTGGTCAGTCATTAGCCACGGCGAAGAAAGGAGAGGAAAATGACTCGGCCAGATCGCTTACAACGTATCCGATGTCTTCTTGACCAAGGTGAACGTTGATCATTATATATATATATATATTTTTTTTAACCCACATCCGTTTTTTTCCAGGTTCACGTTAGTCGCGCACCGTTTATCGTAATTGTCGTGAGCGACTGAGCATGATGCGTTGCGGTACGAATAATACATTGTTCGCCTCGCGTCTTTGACTATGAAACAAAAGACTATGTGACAAAGAGTACCAACGAATAGTGCTAGGAGAATATACAGGGGCTTCAGAATAACTTCAATATTTTTGTTTCTGCGACCGTTTGAACAAAGATTTAGAAATCGGTTTTACAAAATTCGACACACGAATTCTTGAAGCGATTACAATAATTATGGGTATTTATGTGTTTACGATGTAGGGTAAAGGTAAAGGTGGGAATACGGTCCGGTCTATACAACATTGATTTACGCGCTAATAGAGCTGGACCATATTGCCCACATTTACCCTATATTTATTTGGGAAAACTTCACATACAATCCGGTCGAATAAATTCGTCCAAAACTTGATGTATTTGGCTTGATCGCACACTTCGAACGTACACTTTGCGACAAAGAATGCAAACGGATAGTTCTCGTGGAATGTACAGGGAGCTTCACAATAATTTTAGCAACTTAAAACTGCTACATAGTATTTGGAAAAAAAATGTTGCTTCCGTATCCGTTTTGACAAAAATTGAAAATAGGAATTTGCGACACAAGTGCGGTAAAGCGAACTTTATACGCACGCTGTGAAGTGAGTTGGACGAGTCATACTTTACGCACGTTGCAGAGTGCGTAAAGTAAGAGCGGAGCGATGTGAGCATGCGACGCGTATTTATAGTCGACTTGGCGGTAAATCGTCGCTTTCGACACTTTTCGCAGGCAGGAAAAGTAGCAAAAGAGTGTAATCAAATTATTATCACAGAGTGAATAATTTTGGACGAGTTTCGATGAAGATCATAGTGACGATCGGTCAGTGGGCAGAAGAGATTGTCGATTGGCGAGATCGCGAGCGTGCTAATTGGACTTTCAACAGAGACCGGACGTTGGACAGTTCGTACTTGAGACAAATAGTTACGATTGTAATTAATAATATCCGCCCGAAAACCCAATATACGTGTCTGTTGATCTCGCTCGGTCGCAACATAATATTTATTTGGTCCAACTTAATATACGATCCGTTCAAATAAATTCGTTAACAAATGTGACATATTTAGCTTCATCGCACACTTCAAACATATTTGGTTTCTGAATGATTATATTAATTAAAAAAAAAAAAAAAAAACCGCTCCCACACGTGTGATTCATTCAAGCGTGTTTTTCCGTTCACTTGTGCTTGATTAAATCGCAGTTATCTGAGATCGAAAGCTGACGATCCTAGGCTGATCCGACTCCTCTTGAGCAGTTACAATCGAATCCATTTCGCCGCGTCGGCAAAGTTCAATTTCTGGTGGGCATTCTTCGTGTACAAAAAACCTTTTACTCGGGAAGCGATTAGTGTTGCTTTCTCTCGGGCACAGGAAGAGCTTATCACTTTCTCGATACAATTGTGAAAGATCTCGATAAAACGAGCCGACCGATAACTTTTTGTACACATATTTTTGTTTATTTGTGACGACCTTGTCGTTCGGTTAAACAAATTCCTTTCGTTTTTGTCGCCAATCGCGTGTAGATGATCGAACGGACGTGCATCCCCGCAGCGCAGTCGCGAGCGTATGATGACGATAAAATCGTGAAAATAATAACGAGGAATGCGAACGGACGTTAGAACTGTTGGCGCGGAGCATGTTTATTTACGATTCCGGTAAGGTGTCAAACCAGACGTCATCAGCGGCGAACGATAAGCAGCCGATAAACATCAAATAATTTATTGTCCGGTGAATTTTATAGGCGTGATCTTGATAATCCTGCGACTCGGCGTAATCTTTGGTCAAAGGGAGCCAGTTGTTCACCTCCCGATACTCATTGATAGTATCTCCGTGGACAATTGTGTTGAATAGACCGAGATAAGCCAGGTGAGATTTAATCTTGGGTACGGTTACGGTACCGATTCCGGTATTGAGTCGGATCCTACATATCGGATGGACGACAAATGGCTCCGCTGGACCTGTACCGGGCACACTGGAGCCTGTACTAAAAATTTATTTTTTTAATACGTGTAATTTTATATTTAAAATGGAATATATTTAGGATGTGCAAGGCACGTTACTTTATCCACTTACCTGTGTTCCTTAATTCACACGTTTTCGTCACTTGCTGCTTTCGAGATATATTCCAGAGAATAAACCAGAATGCAAACCGGAAGTTACATCACTGAGAATAAAAAAAAAAATGCTCTGCCACGCAAAGACAGAGCATTACCCAGTGCTTATCAGCGCTCGGAAGAATGTCGGTTTAGCTCTGGGTACCCACCCAGCTAACCGTTAGTACTGTTAATACTGTTGGCCTGGGTATACCACCCAGGCCAACAGTATTAAAATTGGAACAAACTTTAACTAAAAAATAGCCGGTACTTTATGTATTTTCAAGTTTATTTTTTGGTTCTTTTAATTTCTTAAAGCGTCTGGGTAAATTCACGTTACACAGAGTCTCGTCAGGTAGGAGTGCGCACGATAAATAGCGATTGTTAAAAACTTGTTACAATATATTATCCGATATCATTGTAACTACCACAGCGAGAACGCGCTTGTATTTCTATGAATATCCTTCGACTCTCGACTTTCGCGAGATGACGGAAAGCGATTCAACAGTTTATCTGACGCACGATTGAGAGCATAGATAGACCGTTTACATGTAATCACGATGCCTTGATTGCGTTATTGATATCGTTTAATTATCTGTCAGGTTTTTGTTAATTAAGCATTTATCAGCGATTGACAGCCTATAGATATAAATCGTTTCAATAATATTTGTCACGTTCTTTTTGCATAAGAACAAAAAAAAAAAAAATTACAATTACAATTATAATAACGCCGGCACTGCGATTGGTGCATCATTTGCGATGATTTGCGAAAGTGAGAGTGCACTCTCACTTTTTAGTTATCTTTCGCGAATATACGGAAATAACGCATCGTTGCTGCGGTACATTTTTTATTTTTCTCTGTCAAACAGTGGCGAAGTATATAAATCCTTCCGATAATATTTATCACGTTGTTATACAAACGAATAAAAATTATTATAATTCGAGAAGCTGATACTGCGATAGTGCACCGACTGTAACCATTTCGTGAGATAGAAAACCAACTAATAAACACTGCCGTACATTTCAATTGCAAATTTTTCTTTGCCAAGCAGAGGCGTAGAGGCGTAGTATGGAAATCCTTTTGATAATAGTAGTATTAGCAAATGTATTTATTGACAATATATTACACGGTATGGATGCTGGTATACTGAGAAAAAAAAAATTGATTGGTTTCATCAAAAGTCGCGGTGACATACGTTCAAAGCTATTATTTGTTTGGTACAAATAAAGCAATGTTATGTTAAACAATTATTTGCTTAAATTTATTCAAAATTTGTCGATTGAAACATACATTTTTGTTGTACCAAGAAAATACACCTTTGAACGTATGTCATCGCGCATTTGCGTAATCCAACCATTTCTTTTTCTCAGTGTACACATTTCACAAATTATTTACATTTCATAATGCTATTGCTATTGCCAATAGGCCATCGACCTAAGTCCTTCAGTCTAATTTTCGATAATATTTGTCACGCTGTTTTGCATAGAAACAAAAATATATATTATAATTCATGACGCCGATACTGCGATTGATGCACCAGTTATAACAATTTTGTGTGATTGCAAATGAGCGGATAACCCAGTGAAAGTGTACTCTCACTTTCGTGTTATCCCCTACGAATATAGGAAAATAACGCATCGTCACTAACGTAAAGATTTAACGGTAGAGAGTTCGATGCCGAAGCCTCGGGTGCCGACAAATGATTTCTCACCGAGTCATGTTGAGTTCACGACAGAAGCCCGGAGGGGAATGAAACACGTGTGTGAGTATGTACGCGCCAACACTGGTCACACAAATTCGAATCATAGATTTATCACGTTGCTGACAATTGTGTCGGAGGTGGAGGTTTGTTGTTGCTAAGTTGTCGAGCAATTTCGTGATGCGCGAGGCGCGTCACGTGTCTGACTCACTTTCACTACCGGGTCGTTGATTATTTGGCCGTTAGGAAGCACGTGTGTGCTCGATCTCGCGAACTTTCCGACTTCTATTAATAATATATCGTTCCTGCGGTCATCAGACACGCGACATTATAGGATCGTCGGGGACGCGTCATCGAATGAATCCCTACTGTTCTTTTTATAGCCCAAAATAATGTCACTAGATTTGTATCACGGTCGATGTATACATATGTATAGTTTCTCTATCGACCGGTTGCTTATTTGGATTTAGTCTTCGAAGTACGCTCTACAAGATAGTTAGTGTCATTCCTTCTAACAATTAAACATCACTGTTGTGTACTTTTTTCTTTTAAACTTATTTGGAGCGTGACAACGGTATTGAAATTCGGGACTCCTCATAGAGATCTAAAATAATTATCTGAAGAAATTCAATGCTCCTTTCATGAACTCGATAAGTACCGTGTCGGTATATATATATATTTTTTTCAATCGACTGTTAGCTTATTTGCATTTAGAATTCGAACTATGCTCTGCAAGATTAGCAACCTTCCTCCTTTAGATTATCACGATTTATTTTCACTGTTTTGTGGTAAAAAAAAAAACCACATAACAAATTCCTCGAAATTTCATCAGTCGACAATCAAAATATTTTTTGATTGTCGTCGTTTATTGTAGCAGTCGTGCGTTTGTTGACAATAAACGTAACATTTTTTATACTTACAACGAAGTTATCTGTGTGCACATATATTGCATATCGGATATTGCCAATTGTTCATCGACCGCTGTCCTTCAGCCAAATCTCATATATGTTCTGGAATTTGGTAGATTTATTCACATTCTATAATGTACTCCATATTGTATACGGGACAACGTAAAAGCGCTTTCTTTTTTCTCTATTTATGGACATCGGTAAATTTAGCGTAAAATTAAACATCACCGTTGCGTACTTTTTCATTTAAACGTATTTAGAGCGCGACGACGGTATTTAAATTCGTGGCTCCTCGTTGAGATGGAAAATAATTATCTAAAAAAAATGCAATGTTCCTTTCGCGAACTAGATAAGTATCACAGCCTCTACATATATATTATTTTTTACTCGATTGATAGCTTAATTGGATTCGATCTTCGAAGTACCCTCTGCAAGATTAGTATTCTCCCTCTTAGATTATCACGAGTTATTTTCAATGTTCTCGAGGTAAAAGAAATCAAATCACAAATTTCTCGAAATTTCATTGGCCGACATTCAAAATGCTTCCTGTACATTATATCTTTTCAAGAATTTGAAAGATTTATTCAAATTCTATACTGTATATATTGCGAACCAAACAACGTAAAAGCCCTTTTCTTTATTTCCAAACATAGGCAAATTAGCGTAAAATTAAACATCATCGCCGTCTACTTTTTCATTTAAGCTTATTTGGAGCGTGACAATGGTATTGACATTCTTGGCTTCTCATTCGTATCTAAAATAATTACCCAAAGAAATTCAACACCTCCTTCGTGGGTCCGACGTTTCCTTTACATTTTCATTTGCTTTTAATCTATTTCAGCAACGCTCGTTTAAAATCGGCGATAATTCCCCGAAAGATCTAATTAATTGATAATTAAAAAAAAAAAAATTCTTTCAGCTTTTTGCATCGCGCCACCTTTCCTTAATTGGTAATTAATTAGCGCCCGCACCCTATTCAGCGAGTTACAGAAATAGTTTCCGTTACTTCGGTCTACGGTTTCACAGAGTCTCACTTTCATTCACCGTCCCGCTATGCCGTACGATAGTCGACGCAAAGCCAATTACTCGTCGGTCGATTGGCATCCTCGGCGCGTCTTTGCCGTAAATAATTAATTAAGCGAGACGCGTTACGTACGCGCGTTACACGTCGCCTGCGAATCCCGTTATCCGGAATCTTCCTTCGATCCGGCGAACGTCGGCGGACAGCTGATGTCGCTTTCAGCCATTGCACGTACCAGATTGAATTCCTCCGAGCCTTCCGTTCACTCCATGCCGATCGTCCTCGAGTCCGAACTGGAGGAAGTTCCTTGGACGAGACAGAGCGTTGCAGCGAAACGCGGCGACTCTCTTAGGAACTTTCTCACGCCGACGACGCTCTTCTTGTTTCCTCGGAATTCTCGAGACCGGAGTAATGTTTGCACCAGATATCTCCTGTAACTCTTATCGCTCGGAGAGTCTATTTGATTTACAGAGCAAAACAGACGCGCGGTCTATAATTGCCAGATCATTTAGAGCAGCCAACATCGCTCTGGTTTGTGGAGGTTTTTATTATTGTATTTTATGTTTCTAAATATAGCATCGTCGAGTTTGTTCGAGGGATTAGAACGTTTGCTCGTCGTTTCGGGCCATACCGATCCGAACGTTCTCCGTACAAATTCATTATACTATTCCGCATTCTTCGAGCAGCAGTGGGAAAAGCTAGCGGTAATGCTGGTCGGTGATTGCAAAGGATTTAACTTTTTCTGCGTCTTTATTGGGTATCGCCGATTAATGACGACGTGTCATTGTAAGGATGTAGCAATGACAGCAGGACGAAGCTTCGTCAGTCCTGTCGCCAGCATCGATTCGCAATCACTGAGCGTTACGAGATTTTATCACCCTGAATATGTCTCCATGAGACTGAATTTCGACCGTGATTTCAAGTTATAACGACCGTGTTATCGCATCGGACAAACTTCGTTCGTGCGAAATACTCTTAACGCCGAGCATTTCGCGGAGACTTGGCAAAGATGAAATTTGATGTCATGCGAATATCTTCAGGGTCGTGAGATTTTCGTATTTAATGTAGAAATATTTTTTGGTCTTTCGAGGAAAATATTTTTGAGGATTTTTTAGCTCACTGTGCGTTACGTGATTTTCATACTTAATCTAGAAAATGTTTTCACAGTTTTAGGAATGTTTCGAGGGTTTTGAGGAGATTTTTGAGAAAATTATTTTAGCATATTTCTTCCTCGCATGATCCGCATTCCCCACTTAGCAAACACTCCCCCCCCCCCCTTTATTACGTTTCCACTGTTTCTATCGCTCGTTTCTTATCATCGAATTAAACCAGTCTCACGTCGTCTTCTCATTCTTTTTTTTTTTTTTTTTTTTTTTTTTTTTTTTTTACGAAAACCTACACTAGCTCGCTATTCAGCGCGCGAGCGGAAATTTCGTCTGATACGTTATCGTCTTACTTAGCTTTGGGCTGTTGGAGTTTATCGTTGTCTCGGTGACTCGATAAAAATCAACGATGCATAGATTTGATTGGTCGCGGAGTGCCGAGTGGGTGGTTTTCTAATCTTGACAAGGACGTGACGTTCTTTTTTTTTAGCGAAACCCGTGTGCCAAAGTCTAGGTAGAAATTACTATGAAAATCTGGATAATCCCGAAGGAGGGAGACTAGCAATCTTTTGCTCATACATTTCGACAGGAAAACAATAATCCGCAAATAGTGAGATTCGTGCATGAAAATATTTGGACGCCTTAATCCTTTTCATATCGGCCTATGTTAATATATCTTTCCTGGCTAGCTTAAGTGGTAAATGACTATTTTTGATCACGCGGCAATTTTCGGATCCATACACGCTGAGGAAGAAATTCGTAATAAAAAATAATCACAAGAATAATCTTGATAAAGATGTGACGTTCTTCTTTAGCGATATCCGTGTGCCAAAGTCTAGGTGGGAATGATTACAAAAATCCAGATAATCTCTAAGGGAGACTAGTCATCTTTTGCTCACTCGTTTCGATAGGAAAATAATCATTCGCAAATAATGAAAATCGTTCACTGAAAGATTGGGACCGCTTAACCTTTTTCACACCAGCCTATGTTACTGTATCATCGAGATTTTCAGGTGGTAAAGGATTATTTTTAACCATGCGACAATTTTTGGGGTTCTGAGGAAAAAAAAAAAAAAATAGCGGACTGTTACAGTCACCGCAGCGATGTATTGTACACTTAAGATAATGAGGTACCCTGCAGCCCCGGCGGGTTCCCGATGAATGTCCTGTTTGCACAAGACCATACGCCGCGGAAGACGTTCGTTTCGTTAAAAAATTAGCCGGTTCCTACGGTGGCCCCTGTGGACTTAACAATTTTTTTTTTAAGTGTTAATGAGACCTTTTTCCTCGAGAACTCGTCGGAGTTGCGGAGAACCGGGCTGTGCATTGCCTTAAAATAAATATATACATCGCAGTAGTCGCCGTGGAAGGCCACTAATTTTTTAACGCACAATCTTCCGCAGTGTGCATAAACTTGAAGGTGTTTATAGAATGTAAAAGAGACCTTCTTCGAGAACTCGCCAGAGTTGATGAGCACCGGTTTATTTTTTAAGGGCACCGATAAAAAATGAAACGCACCGCTCGCCGTAGAAGTCCACACATTTTTTAACGACGTCAACTTCTTTCACAAATTGCATGTAATTAAAAATTGTCGAAATGCGGAAGCGGTGTATCTTTTTTTTGTTAAAATAATCATTTCAATTAATTGACCACCTGAATTTTTTTTTGTTTTATGAATATATACATATTCGTAAACGGTGTAAAATAATGCGATCAACAAGCAATATTTGCATAAAATCTTGCTGCAGATAATACGTAAATAAATCAACTGAATAAATAAAAGATCGCGATATAAGTGATCGCTTAGCGTCAAAGGACAATAATTTATTATTCATTGATTTTCTTCGATTTATTGCATGATCACAGCTGCGATTCACTGTTCGATACAGATTGCGGTTTCAGATTTATTCTCAAGGCCGCAACCGCGAGCTATTTTTTTTTTTTTTGCTCCTCCATCGTTGTTGGTTTTTTTTCTCCGACAGCCACAGTTTAGCCTCGATTTACCGGAAGAACAAATTTGCCGCTATCGATAGAGGACGTGAGTATGAATTTTTGATTGACAAACAAGACGCGACTTTCTCCCACTTACAGTCTCGCGTATTAAGCCCCCACGTGGACTGATAGCGTTCCTATCAGTCAACGGTCATCGATCGTTCGCTTCCGTCCGAGACAAATCGAAGCGGTGAAAACGATGTATTTTTCCTTTATTTTTACAGGCTCTGACGAATGAAGTGCGCGATAGCGGGTGAAAATGTTTTTCCCTTCCACTGTGAAAATTGCTCAATGTTTTTCCGTCGATCGTATCAATTAATAGGCGATGAGATAAGGCGACGTGAAAATTAATATCTCAAACAACAATTCGTCGAAAAGATAATCTTTTTGAAATATATTTTAAATGCAGGGAATCCCGGGGCAAAACAGTAGCTGAGAAATATTGATCAGGTCTGACGAGTTCGCTGATATAAATCAACTGTTTGCCAATGAAAAATTTAACTCGCGATTACCGGAATTTAATTACAGTCATTTACGATACTAGTGCGATAAAACTTTCCTCACACTTCTCACACTTAATCGGAAACTCACACTCGTCACAACGAGTGTGAGTTTGCGGGACGAGCCAGAGGCAAATGTTGCAATCAGACGAGTTCAGAAAAAGATTTTCGCATGTGTATCGTATCAATTTTTCACAAGTTGTGTGAAAATTGAAATTTTCGTAAAACTGCAATTTTCGCACCGAGTGTAATAAAATTTTATTCGTGTCGCGCTGCTAATTATTACGGTAGTTCAGCGGGCAGTCCGGCGCCACGTGTGTCGCTCTCGAAAGTTATACGCGTGTCCGCTGGCGATAGGGCTAGACGATTGCCAGACGAAATCTCTCGATCATATCGAAGACACTAACGGCAGTCAAGCTCTGGCAGAACGCCAAACTGTCATCGAAAAATGTATCGTCCGTATTATTATTATTATTTTTTTTCATTCGAAAAAGATTGTTCGCAGCTCGTTTATTTTTTCTCTCTCGTTAGTTCAGAATTCTCTTCAATATTATATATGTAAATTTTATTTTAGCAAACGAACAGAACTGTCGCAAGAATGTTGTTCCGAAATAACAAATTTTTTTCTGTCAATATAAAAAGAAACGAATGTATCTTGTTACAATAACTATACACGATACGACTGTACGATAAAGTGGACGCAAAATGGTAACACTTTGGGATGTCACACGCTGAAAATAATCTAATTTTGACGCCGATGAGAGCGACGCAATTGGGATTCATGGAAAAGATGCGTTTATTTCGGACACATTGCCAAGTAGTTTTCGGCGTGTTATTGCTGCCTCTCATTGATATTTGCCCGCCTCGACGACATCGTCAAAAAAAGCTTTTCCCAACGTCACGCCGGTGACGCAGCGCCGACTGCGTCGTTCTGCTCATTCCGTTTCTCGTTTTCTTTCGTCAACGTCACGAAAATTAAAATCTTTTGGTGATACGTCGCCGTTCTGACGCCCCAAACATACGACGCCTTTTCTTCGTACTTATTCTCACGTCCCGCGTTATTTTCGAGACACGGTCACGGTCACGGGATTTCGGAATTGGCCCGTGGCCACCTTTCGGCTCGTATACAGCACGTCGACTTTTCTTTCGTCGCCGCTCGCTTCCGTCTACATGTTTGGCGAGCCGATAATAGTTGGAATGATTTTTCGTAATCGGATCCTGCTAGCTCGCATAGTCGAATTTATCGCGTAATGGAGATTGATGGCTTTGAGAGCTGCGGAGAACACGATTCGGCAATGCAGTGACCGTGGAATAAAATCGTCAATCGTTTTGTCCCAAGGGAACTTAATCGGTTGACATCAATGACAACGCCATTATTTTTTAATTTTCTCGACGCAAACGAACGTTTTAGCGATTGGAACGATTGTACCTAAAATATTTAAAAATAATAGATGTACATTTAAAATTAGGTTTGTAGGCACTCATGATCGGATATCTACGTTGATGAATTGCCATTTTGGTACCATCTTTTTTTTTTTGAGGTTGTTACTAAAGTAATTTAAAATAAATGCAGATTAAACACACTTTCGCAACATAATAAAATTAAAGATAACGAAGCAATCGATTGGACCTAAAATATAAAAAATACTAGATGCATACTTTAAATTAGGTTTATAGGTACTTATGATGGAATATCTACCTTGATGATTTGCCAATTTGATATCCTCTTCGTTTATTTTTAGTTTTTTGAGGATGTTAAAAAAGTGCTTTTAAATCAATGTGGATTAAACATACGTTAGCAACATAAATTTTACGCAAAAAGCATTTTCATTGCCAATGACCAAGGAGAGAACGAGATCCATCGAGTTTCAACCTACTCAATTACAGTCAACGAATTATTTTAATTTAGAAAAATATGTAATCGATCAACCTTTTAGAATCTGGGAGACCAGTAAGAGAAGAGCATCCTGACGTGATCATTAATGAAATTGACGACAAAACAAGTATATTTTACACTACCGACTGTCTTGTGCAGTAAGGATGAATAAAAGATAACCAACTGTGAAAAATACGTAACGCGGAAGTCAAGTTGGTAGCCTCGATCGTCCACATACGGACGATAGAGCTGAAATATGAAAAAAAAAAATATGTACGGCAATTAAAGAAAATTATCGAATCAAGATTGCATCGTCGACAGCCACGGGACAATTTTTGCGACTCCTTCTATTCACGGAAATCCTTGAAGACTAGTGGCGATGGCCTTGCCCGGCCAAGAGATAGAGATAGAAACTGCCGGATATAGAACGTTTCGTTGATGGATCGTGAACTATCTTTGAGACTCACCTAAATAAATACCACCTGTGTGTAATATGCGAGCTAAGCAAACGAAAATCCACACATGAAAATACCAGCAGATCTTTGTGACTCGAGCGGTTCGCGCCCTGGACATGGACTGTGGTATTTAGAAACTGGAAATTTAGATTTTCGAAGATTTACGGAAAATACATCATTTCTGTTTTGAAAA
Organism: Amblyjoppa proteus; assembly: GCA_963922035.1. Classification (NCBI taxonomy): domain Eukaryota; kingdom Metazoa; phylum Arthropoda; class Insecta; order Hymenoptera; family Ichneumonidae; genus Amblyjoppa; species Amblyjoppa proteus. Next base: position 10,387,128 of record OY998230.1, read on the forward strand.
TTTCGTTTTTTTTTTTTTACCGAAAGTGATGTCATATCAAAAATACGTCACGTCTGGTTTGAAAATCGGATCTACGAAGACCCCATGGATTGATAAAAATTGGAACAAACAAACAAACGATTTTCCAATAAGGTGATTCGGTAACCTTCCGGCAGTGCTTTTTACCTTGAAGGCAGCTGAGATTAATGGATTTTTTTTGTACGGAAAAAAATGAAATTATACAGATCAAGAATTTAAAAAAAAATCGAATCAACGGAAAATTCCGCAAATGTTTATACGGGAATTAAAAATGATAGAAAATCCGGTCTTTGTGGACCTGCATGTTTACAATTCCCAGTCGAATAAACTCACCCTGAGTGCACTCTATCTTCGCGATCATATTTATACATTATAAATTATTATATGGTTAAATGGAATCCTTGTACGAGTTGCAGCCTATACGACAAGTTCGAGACGCAAAGGCCGCCGGCTATTTCCATCAAAAGATATAAATTATATTATATCTTACAGGATATAGGGTCTGCTACACTTGGTCGCTAAATGAGTTCTCGAAGACTCAATTGGCTCGAGATTTTACCGTTAAGTCTACCATCAACCGATCAAGATACCCGCATCTCAGAATCATAAAATTTTTGATCTCACGTACTTTAACATAAAGATATATCTAATTAAATCAATTGACAGTAAAACTTTTTTTTTATTATGTCTGGTGTATCTCCGGAGATTATAAATGCCAATCTTAAGAGGACTTTAGATTCTCGCCGAGGAGTTAGCGGGTTATCGCTAATCTATCTTTCCGAAGAACTTTTCGCCGACCCAATCGTAGTAACAATTTCAGTTTTTTTTTACTTAAAATAGTAACGTCATCGCCTAATTAACAAGATTAACAAGAAATGACGGTTACCATGAGAGTTTGTTTAAAAAATTGCAACATTCTATAATTATTTATGAAAATAAGAGTCGAATAAAATGACATTGAAAATGTCGATTTTTGCCTATGATTGCACATTTCGCGTACAAAATTTACCACTGATATTGGTCAGCGGTAAATTTTGTCGGCGTATCGGCGTGTCAAGGTAAGCCAAAGTATGCAAATTTTTATCGCGAAAAGTATAAACGTTTCACTTCTCCTATCTCAGGATTCAGATATCGAAATGCACATATTTAACGTGCCAACAGTAAATCCGATTTGTTCACATCACACAAAAACAGTAGCTGAATTTTTTATGAAGTCATGTGTTTCTGCTTCCTAAAGGCGACGCCCGCTCTAGTAAAGTAAAATATTTATTTAAATCAAATAAGTATTTGACTTAATCTAAATGAACGGTGGCCGTCAAATAAATTATTTTTCTGGGTGTGATCAGCACAATAAAAAAAAATGACAATTTTTATTACCGATCGTGGTCGGTAATAATTTTCTAAGCTCCCAAGGGCACAAAATTTCTCGAAAAAAATCGAGAAAAAGTTTCTTCGAGTTCCGCGAAGACTCTTTCTTTATCGAATTTCACCAATCCTGAAGATGGTCAAAGTAAAGATGCGATACGAATAGCTGCTTCGCCATTCCGCCGGCTCATGGCCCCGAAGGCCGGGATTGTCAGTGCGATCGGTAACAATTACTCATCGTAATCTCTGAGGAAAAAAAATATATATATAAAAATATAGCAGCCAACGTAATCGCCGCTTTGACATCGACCTAGATCGGCGACGAGCAGACTCATGAACTGGTCTACCACAGTCATTTTTCCCATCCGCCAATAAGTCATTATGTCATTCTTTTTGTACATAACGCATATGCCGTGCACGCACGCACGATGAGTCCGGTCCACCCACTATCCGTTCCTGCGTCCGTTCAGACCGGTGTTAGTGGTGTCCGCTATTCTCGTGGTGTACTCGTTAGTGATTATCCGTGACTCAACCGTGTACTTACCACGTGCCTCACTCCCCGCGGATAATTCGACGTCGCGATGTGCGATGCGCGCGTTATTTCCATATACCGACCATACCGATCGGACGAGCATGCAAATACAATTTAATTTTCGTTTGGCAATCGCAGCGCCAATAGAAAATTATGTACTATAAGGGCAATCAGCGGCTTTCCGCGAGTCGCGCCACTGGACTGCGCGTTGTGTCCCTTGCTTTTCCTCGACAAGCTCGCACGTCACATCCTTCCTGTTCCTCACCAATTTTACACGATTCGGTCAATTAGTCACTTTTTCATTGTCCCGTCTATCCGGAGATTAACGTCCTGTAATCGCGGAGAAGCAATTACGTGTTCAACAACGTCTGCATATTTTTTGTTTTTCATGCACTGTGACCGAAACCGATTAAACTGCTTTATTGATGACATACACGAATTATCCCTAACGTGAGCTAGAGTAAAATTGAACAAAAAAAATTTAGAGATATCCGAGTTGATTCCGCTTCACTACCTTGCGAATATACCGATCTGACGAGCATGCCAATTATAATTGAATTTTCATTCGGCAATCGCAGCATCAACAGAAAATTATGTATTATTTGTCCAACAACAAACAATCCGAATTATCCTTTAGCTGATACAGATTAAAAATCGAAAAAAAAAAGAAAATTGGAATATTCAAGTTGGTTTCACTTTAGTGCTTTGCAGATATACCTATCGTCGCTTTATTTGTGCACACCGACCATACCGCACGGACGAGCATGCAAATATAATTTCATTTTCATTTGGCAAACGGCAGCATCAGTAGAAAATTATGCATTATTATTATTATAATGCATTATGCATTATTTGTCCAAGAACATTTGTAAATTTTTTCATGAACTTGGACCGAAATCGATTCAATTACTTTATTGTTGATATATACGAATTATCCCTTAGGTGGCCCAAATTAAAAATCGAAAAAACAATAGTAACCAGGGATATCCGAGTTGGTTTCACTTTCGTACCTTCCGGATATACCTGTCATCGCTATACATCGGCCCGACAGTAGTACACTTTCACGGAAACCCTGATAGGTATGCAGGTGTCCGAGCCGAACGGCTCCAACACGATACCGTTGCACCGTTGTAACTTTTACCGCAAGGAAATTCCAACCTTGGAGAGAGACTTTTGTCTATATATACTGAGTGTTATTGTGCTTCTGCGTATAATAATTGTAGCATTAATGGTTTCGAACTTTTGTGAAAATGAAAAAGGTTCCCCGCCCTCGCGGCATTTCCCTTTGGCTCGCAGCCTTAATGATTTTCCAATAGGTATACCAGGAACGAGTGAAACAATGCATTGAAACCAACCGACTATTGTGCTCCTGACATGTTTTCGATTTCGGACTTCGAAAAAAAAAACCCAGTTGAAAAACAAAAAGCAACAGTTCCAAAAGATTCGGCAAATTGCAATTTATTTCAATTTTTTAGATAACAATAATTTTGAGATAATACGCTTTTAACAGATTAAAGTTTTTAGCACCGAACGAGGCATACAATTACCATTTTCGTAATACATTTTTTTTTTTTGGTACTCCGGCCTTGTAAATTCAACCGGTCAAAATCTTACGTCGGGCATTGCATGAAATTTATGGATAATAACACGTTTCAGTACGAACGACAATTAAACCGTGAACAAAAAAGAAAGGAAACTGAAACACGAAACATGCTGGCAAGGACGAGATAAAAGATTTCGAAGACATACGACAGGACAATGTACAGTAACCTCGAGACTTTCGTTGAAATGTCAGATTAAAGATTAAGAAATGTGTTGGGAAATAATAACTGATAAACTCGAATAAAAGAATTTCTCGAGCGGGAGTGAACAATCAGAAAACATCATTGTTTCGCACCGATGACGACGAGTACGAAGTATACACGGATGCCGATTGGGTATCGTCAACGCGTAATCGGAAAGAACGAGAGTGGCATTCCGTCGAGTGCCAGAGCATTCGAGCACCACGATTATCTGTCACTGCCCACCGACACCGATAACGTAACACGAAAAGAATATGTGCCACCGGCGTAACGTAATATCTTCGGCAGGGCGTACGTGCGCACAGGTAGCCGAACTAATATTCGGCGTTTTTTGAAACTTCTGTTGTATGCTTTTTTCCTGGCGGGAATTTGCAAATGAATTCGATCTTTAACATTTTTTCTTTGACCATTTTTCTTTGACCATTTTTCTTTGACCATTTTTCTTTGACCATTTTTCTTTGACCATTTTTCTTTGACCATTTTTCTTTGACCATTTTTCTTTGACCATTTTTCTTTGACCATTTTTCTTTGACCATTTTTCTTTAACCATTTTTCTTTGACCATTTTTCTTTGACCATTTTTTCACCATTTTTCATTGAACATAAAAAAAAAAAACAATTCAATAAAATACGCAAATTTCATACAATTTTAAGTTCTGTAAATTGCCAACGAAAATTGATTGATGGACATTCATCGAAAATGTTCAGCCTCTATTTTTTCCAAGACGCGAGCGCAAGGCAAACAGTCCACAATGAGAGTCACGAGGATCCTATGAAGTTCGCGTTTATACGTCGCGATAATAAAATGTAATAGGTTCGGTGACGAGCACCCTGTCGTCTGCCGGTGGTGTTGCGAACGAGCCAAATTAACAGCAACGTCCTTACGCCCACGCTGGGCACACCATAAGACCCATGAGAAGGGTCATCGTGGTTAATAAAGAGCACCGCGCTCTATTCGACGGCGCTATCACAGTGTCTTCGTCACGGTAAGCGAGAATGAAAGGGACGAGAACTGTTCGTTAACGTGCGCGGTGTGTAGGCGAATCGCATTCTGCACGTTCGCGACCGTTCATCGTACATTCGACGGTTTAAACAACTCGTGCTTCTGGTTAAGACACCCATCATCTTGTCGACTCCGGAGCCGATGCCAAGTACTAAGTGCGCTTCACCGAGCCAAAAATCATAACGTGCTCGTACGTTGACACGCGCAGTGGCTTTTCATCTCGCTTGGCAGTGCAGAAACAAAAATACCGTCTTGGTGTCGTGCATTCACACTAAGGAAGCTTTGTGAAAGAGTTTTTTTTGTTCTAAAAGTTACCAAAGTCACCTTCCTCGAGAAGGTATTAACAGAGTCGAAGGATTACGGTTAGAAATATAATCCGGATAAACCTGTGTATGTGACGATTTTGTGCAAAAAATAACAAAAAAAGAAAAATCAAAATAAATTTGAAATATGAAAATATATAAATCCCGCACATCTTTGCAATGGAATTGTAACAGAATATCATTTCGATGAGAAACGTGCATTGTGTAGAGATTTCGAGGGATTTCGTGTTTCTGATAAAATTTCATGCAAAAACGCCTTTCACTATTTTTTTTTTTGCGTTCTTGATAAAAACGGGACGGAACATTTGCACAGATCAATTAAAGTAAAAAATAAAAAATAAGTGTCACCGATTATTGTGAAAATCAATAACGATACTTGGATCTTACGTTATTTTATTTCACTTGTATAAAAAACGAGTTGAAATTACGGTATTGCACAATATAATTTATTTTACAATAGTGTAATTGAATTTTTTTTATGCGTTTAACGATTTTCTTCCTCATTCGTTTTCCTCGCAATCGATCACGGTCGAGTAATTTGCAATTTCGTTTTCTTCGATGATGAAAAAAATTGCTCGAAGAAGAAGCGATAATAAGCTCAACAGAAAATTAACTTTGAATGCGTCAGTGGTGTTTTAGGAGGAAACAATTCGAGGAGGGAACGTGAAAATAATTTATTTGTGTTTATAATCATTTATGAATTGCAAAACGATGAATATTCCGAAGATATAAATCCATAGAGAGTCCTCTGCGTTCGTTTGGATTTCGAGAGACATCTTAAATGGTGATCGACATGCACGTGTGCAGTGTAGTTTGTGTGCGAGACCAAGGAATATTCGCGAAAACGTCGGAGTTCTCGTTGCACACATAAAAATCCGGTCTGACGTTCTTGCAAGATTATTCTGTTGGTGAATGCAACGAAATGCGAAAACATTCGTTAAAAGGTATGTGTAACTTGTACAGAATCGTATATGATTGACCATTCAAGGTCACTTCCGGTTTGAACATTTTATTTTTCAACTAGAACTAACGTCACACCTAATATACTTCCGGTTTGAAATGTTCATTTTTTTGACCGGACGTGACGTCATATGGAAGATACGTCACTTGTGGTTTGAAAATCGCATTATTTTTTTTTTTTACCAAAAGTGACGTCATACCGGAAGTACGTCACTTCCTGTCATAAAATGAGATTTCCCAAAATTTGCGAGTTACGAAGTTTTTTACGGGCCGACCGCGTAGTTTGTTCTCACACAAAATTGATCAATAAAACAAGTGATATCCAATATGTGCATTCGATGATTGCCGCCCGAGCCGATTACCCTTAACGACGGTCTCACATTTTCTCGAATCAACGAATTTCCCTCTTCAATGATTCCAGACAAATGTTAATTTTCTTGTAAGATTTTCATACCTCGGCGATCCTCGACTCGCGTAGCATGAATCTATGTAATTTATTATGGGATGAAATTAAAAAAAAAAAAAAAGAAAAAAAACTGCAAGAGCAATCACCGAGGAGCATCGACACTCGAGTAAAACAGGAGGTCAATTTATTTTCTTATGCCGATGCATGCCAACGTGATTTTATTATAATCACAGTAAATAAGTACACTCCAAGACCCGTACTTTTTTTTTTTTCCACTCCACTCTGTCTATTATTATCGAGTTCGTTCGCTTTTCATTCAGTATCGCAATGCCGACGTCACGTGTATGAAGAGAGGCGAAGGTCTTGCCCGCGTGATTCTGCCCACTCGCGTCGAAGTTTAAAGTAACAGCCGTCGCGCAGTCGTTTAACACTGGTGAAAAACCTCGACAGCGTTTCTTATCACTCGTCGTGTTCCCTCTCACAGAGCACCGGAATCCCCCGGCTCAACGAGTTACGGTATTGCATAGCGATGCGCCCGGAATCGACGTACCCCACAGACCAGTCAGTAATTCGTATGCGCTCGGGTGTGACGCACGGTCAATTGTATCTAAATAATTCATCACTCTATTCGTCGACGTCGATTATATTGTGCCACAAAGTGCCTGCAATGCGCCTTCTCGCCACGAGCTACGAAATAAATTTGATCAATCACTTCCGCGATAGTTGAACAACAAAACGTCGCTGATCATTTTTTTCTTCGACGGAAGAGATTTAAAAAAAATTTAATAAAACAAGAACAAAAAAAATGCAAAATCAACCGAGGAATTCAGAATCGGTGTAACGTCCATTGCGCGGTGATTCGTCAGCCGAGGATCGCGAATAATCGAGTGAGACGCGTGCATTAAAAAAAAAAAATAAATTTGTTATTTTTATTTTTTATTTTTTTCACTCCCGTACCTGCGGTCTTCGTCAAACTGGTGTAAACACTCACGAATCTTTCGATACTCTCGGGCATTTATCACTCTCGATCTCGATCAAGCCCGGAGGTCGTCTTCGAGCACCCCTCTCATTATTATCTAATCACCGTAAAAAAAAAAAAAATGTGTATACGTTCACGCATGCGCACACACCTGTCCTAGCGTCTATCGTCCGATCGATCACAGAGATTTCTAAATCGGAGAGATCTGTGCTTAAAGGAAAAAGCGACGCGTCTCATTCTTCATTCGCTCGTGGAACGTCGCGGGACAAACTTTATTGCATGCTGCCCGAATAATCTAACAATATTCGAAGCGATATCCACGAAGATCCTCGGCCAAGAATACCGACAAGATACACCGAACTTTTATGTCTGCAACATCGTTGAAACTAGAGGGAAAAATATATCTTAAAAAATATATATATATATCTGTCTTATCAAGGCAATGGTGATTTAATTGATTTTTGAGTGAGAAAAGAAGGATCAGAAAAATACTGAAGTGACGAAATAACAAAAATAAATATAAACTAAAAACAACAATATTTCCTTTGATACTCGGTCGATTGAGGAAATTTTTGTTCGATCGTTTATTCGAGTGAAGAGAAGTGGATCGAGGAGTCGAAGGTTTTCGACGGAAAATCTGTGCCGATCTCCGAATCCGAAAGCGAGAGTTCGCGCCGAAGGGACAATCGTGCTGTTCGACTCTCGGAAATTCCCGAAGGCGGAGCGGATCGTTCGCCGGTTACTCTCATCGGTCGAGGGTCGCTTTTACCCCGGAGTCGCAAATGACTATTGTCTCGTTGAGCTACGGCGTGGTCAAGGTGCCGGCGCGTTGCTCTCGCAAGTGGACTCTGAAAATTGGCTCGGTCGTCGACGAAGTAGAACGGTACGATCGGGCGTCAGTGCTGAGCGGGTTGCGATGATCCGCGATCCCGATTCAATAATCCTGAGACTCGAAAGGACTCAGTGGAATTGATATAAAAGAAAATCGCCAAAGCAGAGCCAAAAAATAAATAAATTAATAAATAAAAATCACCCAAGAAATTCCGTAATATCTTCTCGACGACGATCTATGTCAGGCGTTACGGAAGAAGCAGTTAAATCCCGAGAAGTTTCTGTTCGGAAGCTGTTGTTCGTGTATCTTGTTCGCGGGAAGTGCCTTCGTCTTACGCAACGGAGTGGAAAATAATAATCGGAAAATAGTTGTACGAGCGTCGGAGAGGGAATAACTCGAATTATGTTAGAATTCTCAGTGCAGCATGCAGAAGTCGGTACGTATCATTGATCAGGGAATTTCTTGGACCTCGTCTCGTCGATGGTGATACGATTTATCGAAAAACGACACGGCAGAGTTATCGATATGCAGGTGCTGGTAACGCGGAATAACGAGTAGAGTCATTGTTCGATAGCCAGTTGTCTTTCCGGCGAGATTACCCTCTGACTATTCAACCCTTTTCCTATGAACGGAATTTCCCTAGCAACTTGAGTAAACGAGTGTTTTTTTTTCTAAGCATAACCGTAGAATAATCGAAAAAATTACGCTAGTTCAAGGCCACTTTTTTACTCCGTAGAAATAACGGAAAAAAAACATTGACAACTAACGACACATGCTGTGTGCGAAATTTCGGTTTGATCGGCCGAGGCATTCTCGAGTTATAGCGGTTTAAATTCGTCGTGTGTGATTCACACATACATCCGGACATTTTTTTTTATGTGATTTTTCCACGTTTTCGAATATTCGGAACAGGCTTTTATTAAAATCTCGTTTTTTTTTTTTTCCACCAATAACCGTACGTGAACTTCTGCGCATACGTGGCCACTGCTGCGGTAATTTTTTCGGTTACTCAAACAAAAAAAGACCATTCGCAAGCACATTTGTAGTTATTTTAACGATGTAAAAAGTGACATGAAATTACTGCAATTTTTTCAGTCACTTTTTACGGTTACTGAAGCTAGTAAAGTTATCATTAATATTTATGTCTGAATATTTTTATGACATTCTATGTGTACAAAAAATAATAATAATAAAAAGCAGAAACTCGCTTACGCTCGCTCCACTGTTGGATCTTATATGCGGGCGCGCACTGTACGCATTTATCATTAATGTCCAATGACCTACATGAGTGCATTAGACGCTAATTGGCCACTTTGCGATATAATTGCTCCAAGAATTTCTGTATTACAATAGCCCCGCGTCATTATCGTGAGATGGATTTTTAGATTAAAAAATTGCAGAAGATTACAGTTAACAAAGACACGTTACACATTGACTTTTGCATCTTCATCAACATTGTCGACCCGGTATCAATTGTCTATTACGCAGACGCGCTTTTACACAGATGAAAACGTACTGCGTTTTACTTTCTTATCGGATTAAGGGCTTAGCTACTCCTCAGCACCGAGACTTTTCAGCTGTCTTAGATGCAGACTGCAACATTTTTCCTAAGGATTATGATTGAGAATTTTCCGCTTTTTAAAAATTTTTTCCTATAATAATTATACTTGACGGTTAAAAAATATTGTAACTTTAATAAACCGGCCTGTAAGATTTTATGCAAAGCGGTCGTGTAATATACAAATGTCACGAAAAATGAATGGACTTTTAGAGTGAAATTAAAGTATATTATTGGAATTGAAGTACTTTTATAGTAAATTAAAGTAAACTGATAAAAGTAAAGTGTGTCTGACATTTTAATATACTGTACTTTAATACACTGTATTTTAATATACTGTACGCTTATTTTTCATCGTAATTCTTCCTGATATTTAATATATCAGTTTATCCATAAAAACTTCCAGTATCTGTCAATTAAATTTCATACGAATTTTGTTTACATTACATTTTTATATGCTATTGGCGACTCCCCCCCTTCTGCTGTAATTAAAATACTAAGTTGTTTCATCGGCCAAAATCATGATATTTTTATTTTACTTTTTTTTTCAATTTCTGCAGTGAAACATTTTGTATAATAATGCAATGAGAGATCATTTATTTGTTCTACGAATACAATATTGATGCGTTAGAATCAAAAGGGTGCAATATCCGGTATCAATGGTCGATTGCGGAGATGCGTTTTTACACAGATAAAAGCGTATCGTGTTTTACTTTCTTATCGGATTAAGGGCTTAGCTACTCCGAGACTTTTCAGCCTTTTCACGTGCAAGATTTTGCCGAGGATTGTGATTGAGAATTTTCCTTCTGTTAAATTTAATTTGATAGAATCACAATTATGCTATTTCAACCCAACCCTGCCGCAATTAAAACATTAACCATTATTAACCAGTTTCATCGGCCAAAATCGTTATATTTTTATTTTGCATCAAAGATTTCGTCTGGCAATGTCGTGAGAGATGGTGTAACGCTGTTTTACGGGTATGATACGACGCCTAAGAATATCTTACAGCCGTACACCTTAGAGTGGGAGTTTCGCCCTTTTCGTTCTCAGCCATCACTATACATAGTTATTATCCATTGGGGCTTGAAAGGTCATTGAACGAATTTCGACAGTAGTGTTTATTCCTCCAAAGTTCAACTTCGTCAAAGTTATAATCGCGAATGAAAGAGTAGAGATAGCTTCGGTGTTGCGATACGAATGATGCTTCACAATACGCTTAGGACCTTGGGCTAAATTTCTCAAAGTAATGCCAGAGTAGAATTAACAGTCAGAACTCGAATCGCGACGACTATGAGAAGTCGTCGGAGAGTTAAATACGAATCTGTGACGTTCATGTGCGATATCGTGATTTCCTTGAGCATACAGTAACAGCTGCGATAATAGCTTCTTCCTCTCGTCCTCGGGAATGAACTTTGCTTTAAATTGTAAGAATAGAATTCGTTCGTAATGAGATTCGCTGTTGTGCGAAGAAGCGACGCGGTTTTTCGCGTCTCCTAAGATAACATTTTTATCTCACAGTTCTATTGATGCTGGTGTTTGGGGGAGGGGGGGGGGGCGGAGGATTTTACGCCTGTAAAAGACGATTCTGGTGGCGCCATCTCAATCGAGGTTTCCTTGCCAGAGTGTAACTAACACGTGCCTGGTGTAACTTTAGGTGTAAAGCCGGCATTAAAGTGGAGCTAAAAATCAACACAACATCAAAATATTCTGAACACGTTTTTCTCCGGAACGGTTTTTCATTTTATTGAATCATTTTCAGTGCAAAAATTGTATTCAATTATAATGCACATGCAAATGCCCGAAAAAAGGCGATTCTACCCTTAATCGGAACTTGAATGAATTTTTTGAGCCATATACCGTTCAGTACTTGTTTAGTTTCACATATAGGATGCGCTACTTGTCGGCTAAAAAATCAGTTACTTGGGAATTGATAAAAGAGACTGGATTTTCACATCTATTTAACTGTTCATTCATCAGTAACGTCAACCTGTTTCCCAAATTTTTTGGCAGTCTGCGACTGCCAATTGACGATAATCTTACGTTGTATGTGATTCAAAAGTGGGTTTGTGGCTCAAGAGCTATAGATTTCTAGATGAACAAATATTAAATGAAAATCCGTGTTTTTAACACGCTCCAACACTGTCTATTGACAAAGTAAATTGCAAACAGCTCACTTGAGAAGCTGATTTTTTTGTTTGTTCTAAATTACCCGAGTCACTTCACGGCAATGACTCTATGCCAATAACAATTACGCTGAGAAAGTCACGAGGTGCGAATACGTCATTAGTGACTTTTTTTTTTTTTTTTTCTCAAACAGACAATCATCGCCCGTGATCTGCGCAACAACGAGCTCAATAGATGAAAATGCAATTTATATTCCAATTATCCGTATAGAATCGGTGAGCGTGAAGCCGGAACGGGATAAATCATGCAGTGTTTTCCACGTTGTATGAAAAACGAACGAGCTTGTGCAGCGTTGCATTAGCAAAAATTAAGTTTCAACGAGAATACACTTGAGACTGTCGGAATTCGCGAGAGTGATAAATCATCTGGCAGATGTAAGAGTCGTCGTGTATATCAACAAAGTTAGACTACACACGTCTTTTTTTTTCAATTGGATGGAGGAAAATCGCATGAAAAGGAAAACAAATTTTTATACTGACGTCTGTTATACGTCCTCTTAATGCGACTATTATCTGCAGGCGCGTCTCCTTATGACGCAAATTCCAGACTCGATGAAATTTTTCATTTGTCCTTTCACTGGCTTTTCCATTCGTCCCTTATACGTCACTCCCGGTTTGAAAATCTCAGTTTTTCAACCAGACATGATGCACCGAAACGCGTCCAGTTTGGAATTGGCGTAATTCGACCATTCTTTAAAAATTGGGACAAATAAACAAATAGTTTTCCGAAATAGATATAAGACAAAAGATAGAGACAGAGATATGATAAGATAGAGATTCTTATCGCAAAGTTCGATCGACTACTTTTCAATTGCACAATCATAACATTTAACATCTCAAATTATGGCATATAGCATGTGCAGCACAATCCTCTGAAGTAATTTTCCCGATTGATGATTAGGTGCCAATAACTTGACTCAAAGCTGCGGTCATCGTTTTCTTTTCCCACTTTCCGGTCGTTCTATGGACGTTAGCATTGATCGGCAATAATGGCCCTGCGTCCTTTTGAACAGCGCGAGAAGCCAAAAGGAAAAGTTTAAACATTTTTGTCTATAAGCACGATAGGCTCGAGAAATTGGGCCGTTTCCATTAGCAACGGATAAGTCGCGTGCGTTGAACTGCAACTGCGCTTTCGAAGGGAAATTTCACATTAACGATTGTACTCATATTTCCGGAAAATTTATCGCAATCCTTCAACGTCGCTACGGTCATACGGATAATTGTCGATAGAGCGTTTGGCCTGCGTTAAGTGCCGTTTATGAAGTCGATAGAGCTGTAAAAGTTTATATATGTCGATTTAATAGCTTCTCTAACCGCCGTCTTCCTCTTTTGTTTTCTGATTCCAGCACTTTCCACAGCCACCGAGGATGCTGGAGAGGACATTCGGGCGCCCGACAATGAGACGAGTGAGTATAGTGATTTATGTTTTTCACGTAAATATCTGCAACGCTGATGCGTTCAAGGTCAACGTCAATAATTATACAATTTCACATCCAAAATCTATAATTTGTGTGTCAATAAAAAAATTTCTGGTTTTTTTGAGACGATAAACTGTTTAAACCTTTGTAAATCACAACGTCCGAAATTGCCTCAAAACGGGATGAACGACTGGAGAGCAGGTGGTTCAACATTCAAAATTCTCCACCGTCAGTTTCAGAAACCTTGAAAACAACTCGTTGCACATCTCTCCCGAAAATTGCAAAAAATTTCAATAAATCGAAAAGTCCATAAAAGATACAAACTATTGAAACCAGTCTTGTCCAAAATCGCGCTTAAAACCACGTCTAAAAATCGGTCTAGATTGGCCCTTTATTCCGCACGTTGGGTATCGTCAGTATAAACCGTCAGTCCGTTCATGGTTCAGTGCTAGGACAGAATCAGGCAGGAACCTTCGCAGTCGGTAATGCAGGAAACTTCCTTTGCCTGAGCTGTAACTTCATCGGTAACCCGATCCACCTGCAGGTGAGCAAGAAACACAGCGACGATTTATCAGCAGCGACCACCTGTTACCGGTCGTCGAGAATCTTATCTTTCTACCCGATCGACATCTCTTTACCATCTGGAGAACGCAACAGGTTATTTGACCATCAGCAGTTCGCGGCAGACTCGGCAGCTTCGTTACCGATCGCTGCTGGATCGCTGGAATCTTCTGATAAGCAGAACTCGTAATTGCTATCAAGAACACTTTATCATACCGTGCCCGACTGTCCGCAAGGCGACTACACTTGTGAAATGTTCTCTGGACCGCCATCTGTCGTTCATAAAGAACACAGTTACAAATCCTTCGATGTCCTTCAATTTCCGCAAACTTCGACAAATCATGAGCCCAAAAAGGTTCGTCTTCAGCTTTCGTCATCGTTTCGCCTGCCTGTCCAATTCCTCTCCATCGTATCGCCCGAATGGCCATCCACCCAACAATGGAGGCTGAGGAACAAAAAAAAAAACTGCCAGTTAAACTTTAAAGCCATTATCGTCGTGAAATATCAATATTAATCGTTGGTCGGTTCAATTGAACGTTTGACCCTCCTTGGAGTTCGAGGCGCGCGCAACGATCAGCAGACCTGCTGAAAACTCGTCGAGTCAGAGCGCACAGCTGCTTCCTGAAGGAGAGCGTTCGAGGCTAAATGCTGATCAGCCCCCCCCCCTTCCCCGTGCCCACGTGACCGTCTTCAATTGCAATCGCAGAGGCCCCGCGTCTTAAATTTCTTCATTCGTTACGACGCCGTGCCGCTATCTCAAGATTTCTCGCGAACGAATCGCGTCGTGGCAAGGCCTGCGACATGTATTTCTATCGATTGGCAATGATTGTCTCGCGGTACCGAAAGGGAACCAGACCGATGGAATAAAAAATATTAACTCAATTCGTCGTTATTGCCGTTGGCAACGGCGTGGTTGCCGAAGGCGACTGGAAGACATCGCTGTGCTCGATTCAGTCACCTTGTCTGCGAATCCGTTTGACGGACGTTCTTAACCCACCGATTACGGTCAATTCTGTCGAATCACATCGATCTTCGTATGGTTCGTGTAACGTCAGAAAGGCACTTCGTTTGCGTCGTTCACACCCGGTCGCGATGACTTGTGACGTTAAACGAGACAAAAAAAAATTACCTTCGGCAGAATGAAAATTCGTCCCGCCTTGTGGCGAGCTCCGAAGTGCCGAAATTCAGTAGTGTTCAATTAATCTGTTATACGGCTATTCAATCTTTTCGACGAATCTACAGTCCGTAAAAAAAAAAAAAAAAAAATTCTTATGAAACTTAATGTAACGGACTGAAAGTTTTTACGCAGGAACTGGTTATATCAAATGATTGCTCAGCATATTAAAAACATCGGGAAATTTATTTTCAATTAATTTACTCTAATGTAAATGAAAAAGTATATTAATTTTTCATCACAAATCCACATTATATTTAATGTACTGGTTTCTGCATAAAAACTTCGAGTCCGGTACATTAAATTTACAATGTTTTTTTTTTTTACAGTGCACAGTTTACACACACTTAAGAAGAGGTTGAAACTCCCGTTTCAGTCTTTCACATGCGTGAGAGCGATGGGGCTAAAGTTTGTAGCGAGCAAAACCAACGAGGTCTGCGCGCATTGCTTCCTCGTTTCGTTTCCTCGTAGCGTGGCAGCTTGGCGATTGCACCGTGCGTGCGTTACCTCTAATTTGAATAGAGATAAGCGCTCTTGGGACCTCGGAAATTTTTACACATTTCCATGTAGAACGTTCTTCGGAACCCGTTCCAGTTGTGCGTCACTGGTGGTTCGGCGTCGCCGTCACCATGTTTCCCACATTTCAGCGCTAGTCTCATTGTTTCTGGAAGATTGCGTCAGAGAAAAAGAAAGTTTCTTCGCGATACGTATTTCTTTGACAGCGGACATAAATTGGTGGAGTTCCGTTTCGAATATCTAGGTTTCTGTGGGATCTGGCCAGCAGCCCGGGCTTATTATAGTGGATTATAGACGAGGCCTGTCCGGTCGGATCCGGGGCTACCGGCTTCCACGACAGCGCAAGGGTAGTCGGACAACTGTCGAGGCTAATCTCGGCGTAAGTCTGACACAGCATGGGATACGCACGTACACAACGACGAATTCCACTCCATTGCCCATGGTGGGTCTTTCAGGCTGTAAAACGACGATGACGGGAACGGTTCGAGCAACCATAACGGTTGGCCTCGGAGCGCCTAGCAACAAGTTGCGCGGTGACTGCTGCTGCCGCTGTTGAACTATACTGCTGCTGGGCAACGTCCTCCGCTCTCATGAAAGAAACTCATGTCCGGCACACCCGCGTGGGTCAACCATTCCTGCCTATCTTGTACCGAAGAATTCTCAGCCGAGCAGATAAACGTTGGCGCTTTTCGGCCCAAAGAGCCAACGTAAATATTGGACGCCATTGGTCGAAGTAGTTTGTCGTCACCTTTGACCGCTTCTTCTCGTCTTCGACTACGAAGACGAGAAGAACCTTTCAGATGAAACCTTTCAATGGTCCTGAGTAGCCAGCTCCTTGGTATCCTGAAATCACTCTTGAAATCGGACGACAGTCAGGATCTCAGGAGGTAATGGACTGACTATGGGCAAATGGACTATTGACATATGCAACATCCTCGAGGAACGATCATTCAGAATTGATGACTACTGCAAACCGGTCTTCCAAAGAGTTTTCGCTGCGGTACTTCTTTAACTCCCGAGTGAAAAAAGGGGTGTTGTTAGGTGTTTGGCTACTGGTGCGAATTTCGATTTGCCCCATGCGTTCGAATAGTTCACATGACGAATTTGACGAAAAGGTACGGGACTGGATTGCACCACGGGCAGAATTTCGCAGTGATAGTTCATACGGCGTCTTATGCAATACTTTCGGAAACTTTCATGGAAATCCCGATCATCAATGTATAGGTGGCTTGCACTCAAGATCTTTCTCGGTAATGTGAGTGTACCATTGATTCGCGGAAATTTCAGCCTACAAGATTCATCCAAATTAGACGTCTCCGAGTGATACGCACAAAAAAATTATATATCGATCAGTTGACCATCGCAGGTTTTTCCAAATGAAATATCGAATTTCCTGTCGACCTCGAAGCTGTTGCGATGACCATTCTCTTGTACCTCTCAGTTGCCTTAATATTTCCCAACGTGTATGTGTACCGCTTACAAGTATACATAGCATACTGCGGCGCAACCATGTTAGTAATATCTACTAATAAAGCTTAACCTGTCCGTTAATAATCGACAGTACTTTGTTACCGCCTGAGTGAAAAAGTGGGATGTTGTCAGGTGTTCAGTTGCTGATCCGAAGTTGAGTTCACTCCGTGCGTTCCAATAGCATGCCTGCAGAATTTGATGAAAAACGTACGGGACTGGAGTATCACGATGCGCAGAATTGCTTATCGGAGGCATCTTATGCAATCTTTTCTGAAACTTTCATGGGAAATCCGGATCATGAATATACACGTGTTTTGCACAAAATATCTTTCTCGGTAATTTGGCTATCCAATTGGCTTACGGAAATTTTAGGCTACAATATTAAAAAAAAAAAAAAAACTTAGTCGTCCCCGAGTGATACGCGCAAAAGCATCGGTTGATAAATCCATCGCAGGTTTTTCCAAATGAGATATCGAATTTCGTATCGGCCTTCGACATCGCTGCCATGATGGCCATTCTCTCGTTCCTCTCGGTTGCCTTAATCTTTTCCAACATGTATATATACCTCTTACAAGAATACATATAATACTGCGGCAAAAGCACGTTAGTAATGTCTATTAATAAAGCTTAACCTGTCCATTAATAAGCGCGTCTCTCGGTACTTCTCGGCTAGATAGCGATTAGCTGTAATCTCGCTGTCGCGAAAACGATGACGAATCTAATAAGCCGGTACGATACGTACACTCCGAGAGCCACGGCATAAATCGCTGATACGTCGTAGCCGTGTTTTTTATTTCAGCTTGGATTTTGTCGAGATACCCAGAACACTCGAGCTTCGCGATTGTTTCCGATTGCACGCACGTGCAATCGAAACTCGTGTCCGCTTAATCAACGATCGTTATCCTGTCGCTGTCTGATTCGATGCGAACGTTTTGCAATTTTTTTTTTCCCCCCCATCAACGGACATTGATCGATTTTGTCCGCACCGGGAATTCTCTGCAAGTTTGCGATACCGTTTTTCACGACCGAGGTTACAAGATACGCCAAATTGGTAGATCAGTTTTTCACCGCGTTTACGTTTCAGTTATTTTTCAGTTATTCCCAACGTTAAAATGTTTTCGTGAACTCTGTCTCGTAACGAAGAAAGGGGATAATAATTTAATCTGACGACGACGAGTCGAGCCCCGCGATAGCTCATGCATCATCGTTAATTGGTGAATTAATGCACGGGCAGCAATTGTCCCGAGCAAGGACTCCGAGTTCCGATTAGCGATCCGCATTGAGGTCGTTCTCCCGGTAGGATCTAATCTTCCAAACTTATTTTTAATGAGCGCAGTAAACAAGTTACACTTATGATGATTAATCGCTGTTTATCTTCGATATGTCATTTACAATATTTCCCTCTCTCTCTCTCTCTCTCTCTCGCAATCGACTTGCAAGAACAACCGTACGCAATTAGGCAAGGAGTCGTGGTGCAAAGTATTCAAAGTTCACGTCTGATTAGTCAATCGCAATATTGCACGATATTCACTTATTTTTTCAATGGAAATCATTTGGAATTTTGATATGCTTGAGAAAGTTTGGATTGCTCGAAAAATGGAAGTAATGTTACATGCTCGATAGTATTTAACATTTTTCGTAAAATGTCTGTTCATTTACAGTATTATCTTATCGACAAGGCTTTTCGCATGCCAAACAATTAAAAACATATTTTCTTGCGTAAGAAAAATTTGCAAACAAAATAAAATTCACGAGGAAGCGAGGTAAAAATGTGTGATTTTCAGGGTTTTTCTGGAAAACAAAAAAAAAACAAAACATTCGTGATCCGTTGATGACAAAGCAGATCTCGTTTCATTCGGTTTTTATTAGCTATATCGGTCCAGCCTTCACCTCCTCGAACGCCGTATGACATCAGCGTCACGCTAGTTCTCGTCACCCAGGAAGCTCAGGACTAATTGAATTAGCGTGACAGCCTCGTGTCCAGAAAGTCGAAAGTCGAATGATACGCTGACGCGCGTGACGATCTGGCAATGGAATCGTGTTTCCATAAAAACACTCGACAAAGGTACAAAACGGCGGAGAACGGACAGTCAAGCTCGTCGCGCACGAAGTTGGTCGTCTTGGCATTGGATGCGAAAGCGTCATTTCGCGTTATCGAGCGAATAATGGCTGCGACATTGCATCGCCGCATGGTCAAGGAAGTCAGTGTCAAGTTTTAAAGTGCCCCATTACGATTATCGAACGAGAAACGATGCACATGCGCCTTCTCGTTTCTCGTTCAATAATCGTATTGGCGTACAAAGTAGACGGTGAATAAAATTTCATTGGAAACCAATTAAGGGTTTCGGAAGATTTTTTAACATAAACCGTTTCTGTAATTGCAAACATATGCAGAGCAATTTTACAGTAGATTTTTTACTCTCGATGACATTTTTCGAAAATTTTCGTCAAAGATTTTTAATTTTAATATCTGCTGTTTTATAACTTTAGGAAAAAGTACATTAATGCTTAATTAATGCAACTAATATGGAGCAACATTTCGAGTTTCGGTACATTGCGTACACCATTTATTTTTACAGTGTAGAAAAAGAAATCAGCACCTTGTGCTGATTTCTGACTGTCACTGACTGTCAAGCCCGTTGCAATAATTTTGTCTGAAAATCGATGAACGGTATTGGAAGTTTTTTTTTTTTATGTACATAAACTGTTTCCGAAATTTCAAATGCATGTGCCCTGACAATGTTACAGTAGCGTTTTGATTTTTGATAACATTATTTTTTGAAAATTTCACTGAAACGATTAATAATTATAATATCTGGTATTTTATGATTTTACGAAAAAGTACATTAATGTTCAATTAATTAAGTAACGTGTAAGTAACATATAGACAAATTTCAAGTTCCGGTACGTTAAGTTTACAATTTATTTTGACAATGTAGAAAAACGAACGAGTGCGTGCAGCGCTGGCCGTCATGCCCGTTGTAATAATGCAAAAGACACATGTCGACAGTCCAAGGACTCTGCCTCGTTGGACTTTCGATGAGCGCAACCACTTATTAATTAATTATTTACTGCAAACGCTTAAGAACTCCGTTCCGAGTGTTGGTAATGCAGTTCGTTCGGTGTCTGCTGTCCGGTGGGTGTGAATGTGGGAACGCGCGTGTTTGCGCGGGTAACGAGAACACGAGAAGATCGCATTAATGGTATCGCACCCGTGTATAGGTACCGTATGCTGGTAAACGGACGCGAAATCACGTTTTTAGATTGCGCAACAGCGTGATAGAGACACGGGGGAACGACGGCTACAACAGTGGAGTCAGCAGTTTACGTTTCATTCGGCATAATTGAACGGTGGGAAAAGAGTTGCCGTGTTCATGACAGTAACGATTATCCAACGGCTTCGCGATGCTCCATCCGGCGTCCCGATGATTTGGTGCGAAGTATTTTCTTCGCAAAAACTTGAAAGATTTTCCTCGGGTCCGAGCTGGCGAGACTTGACGGAAGTGGGTTTTTGCTTTTCCGGGACGCTTTGACGAAATTTCATTTCAATTAACCATGGTGAATATGGCGTCTTCTTGAGGAAATCAATGGCCAAGATATTTATTCTTAGGGTACAACAGCCAATGAATGGATATGACCAGTGAATGGACACTTTGCATAAGAGGACATGCATAAAAATGTGTATTCAGTGGTTTTTTCGTCTACTTAACTGTCCATTCACTGGCCGATCTACCGTATAGAGTTGCGAAGCTCCCTCAACAAGGAATGTCTTCGAAAATCTATGAGCACAGCTCGATTAAATATTTATCATGCATCCCTAATATTGTTATGTTATTTTAGAAAAAAATTCTTATGAAGTTAGTTGAAAATATATTATATATATATATATTTTTTTTTTTTAAATAATATTGCTTTTCGCGCGGCAGCACATGCAGCTAATGCTAATTGACACAACTT